>JAGMVL010001291.1:2796873-4195310 GCA_019202695.1 Populus x sibirica | reverse complement strand
TAAGAACTTTATAGCAACTTGAATCTGTACATCTTCACTGATAAGGAGACCTCCATTAAAGACCATAATTTACATCTCAAGAGTGATAGGTAGAAGAAAGTGAAAGGGTAGAGAAAGAGACAGGATGAATGGCCTCCTGTCAGCTGATAGTTGTTTAGCTAATAAGAAGGAGAAGGAAGATAATTAATCACTAAATCAGAAAGCTATTAATTAAACAGTTATTATATTAGATGAGAGAATGAGACTTCAATCCTTCAAGAGATTAAAAATTATAACTAAAGAGTCTTTTGCATTAATATTAATAAAGTTTGGGCAGAGTTAAAATTCTTTTCTCAAAGGATTCAAAGATAACATAGAAAAATAACTAGTAATTTCCTATAAAAAAAATAAAAAAAATATTATTTTAATATATTTTTAAATAAAAAATAATTTAACAAATAATTATTATCATAACTCCAAATATCACGTAGATCCTCCCCTCTCCCTCTTTACAAACACTGTGTTATTTCTCTCCTTTGTGCGTATGGATTCTTTTCCCCGTGAGGTCACATTCATGCATGAGGTTGAAAGGATAGGAATGTTATTCTTTTCCTCAAACTACTGGTCTCACTTATAAATAGACATCAACCAAACTTGACATAAAACACAAAAAACGCATAGAATGAGACTTTAGAGGGATCATTTACAAATTTACTCCAAGCTAAAAGCATGCGGGCCACAAATAAAATAAATAAATAAATAAAATTAAAAGAAAGAAAAGGGTGATGGAAAATTTATGACATGGGAAGAGGCATATACACGTGCCAATTAAAATAAAATAAAGAAAATTGTATTTACGTCCCCTTGTAAAATACTTACCAAGCAAAGCAAAACGTGCCTCAATAATTTATTCTTTAAACATTGTTAAGTTTTTAACTTTTTTGTGGTTAAGTTTTAGGTGGAGGTTACTTTATACTTTATTATACACAAAATTTAATTATAAAATTTAATTTTTTTTTTTCTAGTTTTTTTACACAAATCTTAACCGCAATCATGAAAACAATTTTTAAAAAATAAAAATAACACAACAAATAAATGTATTTGAGAGTGTAGTAACGGTTGCTTTTCAAAATGTTTTTCACTCGAAAATGCATTAAAATAATATATTTTTATTTTTTAAAAAATTATTTTTAATATTAGAATATTAAAATGATATGAAAATATAAAAAAATATTATTTTAAGTAAATAAAAAAATAAATTTTTTCAAAATTTGTTTTTTAAATAAACAAACTGGAATAATAACCCGTAAAGGATATTTCTATTTTTTATAACATAACCCGACAAAAAAAAAAAAAAAAAAAAAAAAAAAAAAAAAAAAAGACGACCCCATCAAGGGCCATGATCATCTTTCGTGACCCCAACGCGTTCGTGGCCTTGTATTTATCAACGATTCATGTTACGTCATGTACAAAAAGATCAATTAAGGGTGAAGTGCTCTAGCGATTATTTGGAAAATTGCTGCCGAGTTCCCGAGTCTCTTGTTACTCGTGGCTGGCGGCTATTTCTCGGAGCCCACAACGGAATTAAAAGGTCGTCGTTGTGAGGATGAGGTGAGACTTGTAAACAGCAGCTGGCTCTCCTCCTTGCGGGGATATCATCGATAATTTTTTTCTTTTAATTTGATTGGACTACACTGGAATTACAAAGTATATTGCTTTGGATTATTTTTTTGGGTGTTGTTTGAAATGATTTTCATTTAAAAATATAAATAATATTTTTTATTTTTTAAAATTTATTTGTAATATTATCGCACCAAAACACTTTAAAAAATTTAAAAAAATTTAAAACAAAATATTACAGCAAAAAAAAAAAAAAAAAGAGCAAGGGTAAAGTGCACGCAAACGAACTGTTTGAAACACGTTGAGCAGGAGTGTTTGTGAAGAAAAAAATCGCAAAATTGACCCATCATGACTATAATGTTACATTGATTATCCTTGATGGTGTACGGCTAGTAAATCCACAAGAAATCCACCATCAAGCTATCATGGGAGCTGATTAAAGTTTTTATCGAGGAGATGAACCTACACCAACTCACATGTAGAGATTCACATAAGAGGCACGGAAAACCTCACACAAAATAATAAAATTAGAAAAATTGTAAAAATAAAACTAAAATACATGAAATATATAATACTATTTTCTAGACCCCGAATTATCAAAGAAAAAACAAAAAATAATGTTGTTGCCGGTTAAAAATCACCAATGACAAAAAACTATTTATATAAAGAGTAAGCATAACAATCTCAGCTAGCATCGTTTGCCTTTTGATGTTTTTTTTTTTGTTGTTGATTAATGTGATCTATAATCTTCTTGGTACTTTCTTTGGTTTTTAGAATGAACAAAATTCAATAATAAAAAATAATTTCACTCGATAACCAAAAGAAATAACATAATTTGAGTATGTCATGATTCTGAAACGTGACATAAAAAAATTAGGATTAAGAAATATAACATAAGATAAATATCATATTCAGAATCACGGTATTGATTAAATGCCGAAACATTCCAAAGAGCCATCTCCACAGTCAGCCAACCAAAATCCAGAGTCAAACCCCCCGCCTTATATATTTTGAAGGGTTCTTATGAAATTTTATCATTGAATTGCATAACAATTTCAATTCTAATAATTATCTAGTTTGCTAATCTTACATTTAATGTAGTCAATTACAATTAGTCTCAAGTTTACCACTTAGAACACAAACCTCGATTATTTTCACCCATCATATTTATGAACAATTTATATATGAGAATGTTTTCATGAGATAAATGCAAGTAAATAAACATATATACATAAGAACTATAAAATGTTTAAACACAATATTTTACTAACCGAAATCCCAAAATATATCAACATAAACTATCTATCTATCTATGTCTATGCCATATATTAGATGATCCAGGTTCATCAATAACACGACCCTCTCCTGTTCAGTGCTCTGCGTGAGTGACCTTATTTTCGGTCACAATATCATAAAAAATTAAAATCTATCCAAAGTTTTCAAGTGCATCAGGACTACCAAGAAATTTTATAATTGATCTAGTAATGGATGACCACTAACATTCCACTTCTTCTATGATTGGTCTTCAATTTCTTTAATTCAATCTTCAATCATGTAATATACATCACAATTAATTATAAATATAACAAAAGTTAGCATTCCCCTTAACAATTTTATATAAACTCTAAAATTTCTAAATTTAAAATTTTTCAATATGAAACAAAACAAGAAAAAAAGTGGAAAATAATACATTTCCAATGCTAATTAATTCAAATTGACATCCCTTTTCAACAATTTCAAGAATCTCCTAATTTTCTTCAAAACTCCAAACTTCCTCTCTAATCACCCAAGCTCTCCATCTCTCTCTAAGTTTTTCTCTACTTTGATTTGGTTTTCTTTGCTTGGAAATCACCTAAAACCAATCTCATTTAATTGGGAGGAGTTAAAGAAAAAGAAGAAGAATTAGAATAAATAAACGAGTTAATTTTGAGGGGTGTAACTTAACCGGTCGACTCCCAGGTTTGCTCTCTAAAGGTCATCGGGCTGAGTCTCACAAACCTTAGGTCACCGGAGGTTTATATGGTCGTTAATTTCGTGACCCGTGAGATTAATCGAGATACACATAAATTAGACCGGACATCCATGTTAATAATAATAATAAAATAGGCTTAATTCATAATTCACATGAATATCATAATAAATAGATAATCTTGATTAAATCTAATTTAAGACGAGAAAAAGTGGTGTGATAAAAAGAATTAGAATTAAGTTGTAATCAGGACATGACGGAAAATCAATTGAAAAAGGAGATGAGAGGGAATGTGAACAAACCTATTTGGGAAGGAGTGAGAATCATACAAAGTATAAATTTGAACCTTTTTTCACATACTATATGGTGCACTTGATTATTTATTATTTAATCTCACACCTTTTGGTCCAACTCCCCATTGAGTAGTAGTAATCATTTCAGTTCAAAGAGTAGTCACCGAGTCCAATATTAGTAAGCTTCCATAAATACCCCCCCCACCAGCTGATTTCGAACTTCCTTCTCTACGAGTCACCTCGGTCAAAAGCAGCAGCTCCAAACCAGCAGAACTATTCCACGTGATCCCCACGTGATCCTTTAGCCAGCCCTCAACCCAACCTTAACTGCATCCTCCAGTCCACGTTCACGCCGCCCTTTACCCTCCCCCTTCAAAATATCGTGAATTAATCGGCGACCCTTTCCTTCCTAGAAACTGGCACCCTCACTTTCTTTCCAATCCTCTAAATTATCTCTAAAAATAATAATATGAAAATAGAAAAATTAAGCTCAAATTCACTCCAAATAAATTCCAAACCCAAACGCAACCCAGATTACTCCCTCCCGCCCCTTCCCTCCACCACAACCACCACCAAACGCTCTCTCTGAACCAAATCCCCATCAAAACCACCGCTTTCTCTCTCCAAACTAAACTTCATTTCACCCCTTCCTCACTCGAAAACAAAAGTAAGGATCTCCCTTTATTAAAAAAAAGAAACAACACATATTTACTTTTTGAGATGACTGATTACCGTCTACCACCGACAATGAATCTATGGACGGACGACAACGGGTCTGTAATGGAAGCGTTTATGAACTCCTCCCGATCTCTCTTCTCTCTTGGGCACCGCCTCCGCAAACCTCCGCCTCCTTTTTCAACGCCAGCAGCAGCAGCAGCAGCAGCGCAGCCATCTGATAAAACTATGTTGAACCAAGAAACACTCCAGCAACGCCTCCAAGCATTAATCGAGGGCGCGCGCGAGAGCTGGACTTATGCAATTTTCTGGCAATCCTCTTATGATTATTCGGGCGCTTCCGTCTTAGGATGGGGCGACGGATATTATATCAGGGGAAGAAGATAAAGGCAAAGGTAGGATGAAAAAATTCGGCATCATCAGCTGCTGAACAGGAGCACCGTAAAAAGGTGCTCCGTGAGCTGAATTCGTTGATTGCCGGGCCTAGTTCCGTTACTGATGATGCTGTTGATGAAGAGGTTACAGATACTGAGTGGTTTTTTCTTGTTAGCATGACTCAATCTTTTGTTAATGGAAGTGGGTTACCTGGTCAAGCTCTTTTCAATGGGAGTCCGGTTTGGGTTGCTGGCTCGGAGAGGTTGGGGGACTTCGCCGTGTGAAAGAGCAAGGCAGGGTCAGGTTTTTTGGTTTGCAGACTTTGGTTTGTATACCGTCGGCAAATGGTGTTGTTGAATTGGGTTCCACTGAATTGATTTTTCAAAGCTCGGATCTGATGAATAAGGTTAAGGTTTTGTTTAATTTTAATAGTTTGGAAGTGGGTTCATGGCCGATTGGAACAACAAATACCGATCAGGGTGAGAATGACCCGTCTTCGCTTTGGCTTACTGATCCAGAAACTAAAGATGGAAATGCTGGGATTCCCGTCCCAACTACTCCGGCTCATCAGACTGGGAACAATAACAATCATCATAGTTCGAGCAGTTTGACTGACCATTCAGGCGGGAATTCATCATGTTCAGAATCATCACAGTCATCAACAGCAGCAGTAGCAGATGCATACTCAGAGTCTTTTCACTCGAGAGTTGAATTTTGGGGAGCACAGCACGTATGATGGGAGTACTGTTAGGAATGGGAATTCCCATTTGATGAAGCCAGAATCTGGAGAGATATTGAATTTTGGGGAGAGTAAGAGGAGTCCTTCCAGCGCAAATGGAATTTCTATTCGGGTGTGGTGACGGAGGAGAGTAATAAGAAGAAAAATCACCTGCTTCTAGAGGTGGTAATGAAGAAGGGATGCTTTCGTTTACTTCTGGTGTGATTTTATCTTCTTCTGGTTTGGTGAAATCGAGTGGTGGTACAGGCGGGGATTCAGATCACTTTGACCTCGAGGCCTCGGTTGTAAAAGAGGCTGATAGCAGCAGGGTTGTGGAACCCGAAAGAGGCCACGAAAACGAGGGAGAAAACCTGCGAATGGAAGAGAAGAGCCTTTGAATCATGTAGAAGCAGAGAGGCAAAGAAGAGAGAAACTTAATCAGAGGTTTTATGCACTACGAGCTGTGGTTCCTAATGTATCAAAGATGGACAAAGCTTCCCCTTCTTGGCGATGCAATATCGTATATCAATGAGCTTAAAACGAAGCTGCAAATCTGCTGAGTCCAGTAAGGAGGAGTTGGAGAATCAAGTAGAGTCAATGAAGAGGGAGTTAGGAAGTAAGGATTCAAGCCCTCCTCCCAATCAGGAGCTTAAGATGTCAAATGACCATGGAGGTAGACTGATAGACATGGATATTGATGTGAAGATTAGTGGATGGGATGCAATGATACGAATCCAATGTTGCAAAATGAACCACCCTGCTGCTAGGCTAATGTCGGCTTTGAAAGATTTGGACCTTGATGTTCAGTATGCGAATGTGACTGTGATGAATGATTTGATGATCCAGCAAGCTACAGTGAAGATGGGGAATCGGTCATTACACCCAAGAAGAGCTAAAGGTAGCCATATCTACAAAAGTTGGTGATGCCCGATAGGCATTGAACAGAGCCACAGATGCGATTAGCAGTTGGGATAGGTCTTGGTAAAGATTATAGGTCCCGAGTTTCTTTATTAATGCTGTAGGATTTTGGGACGTTTTAAGGCTCCCCTGGTAGCACAAGCTCTGTACAATAGCATTATTTCTTGGTGTTTCTTCGTAGCTGTTTTGGTATAATTCTGAGTTGGGGCACTTTAATTTGAGGGGCTGAACTGACGAGCTATGTAGATTTATGAGGCTCCAATCAAGTGAAAATAGCTATTTTTGTGTTTATTTTCTGTCTGGCATTGATGTATATATTGAAATTCAAACCTGATCAATTTTCTGGGTTAAATTCACATGTATCGTGGTATTTTTTTCTGTCAAACTTCAACGACGGAGAAGGACGAACAGAATTCCAGTAATTTGTTCTATTAAATCGGTAGTAGATTGCCCCTTCGTCGTGGAAGTTATTCATGTGTATCCTATAAAAACAGGCTTGAGTTCCGGATTTTGCCTTCTCCTGTCCAGTAATCCTTTTCTCTTGATGCAGAAACTCAAAGTCTGGGATTGGTAGCGCAGCTGCAGCTTTCTTCATCTGTGCTCTTGTTTGTCAAGCAATAGACTGTGTCTGGGACTCTTGCCAATCCATATTTCCTAGTTTATTGTTTAAAGGTGACATCAAATCTCCTCTCTGTGCTGCGCCGAAGGGTATCTACCTTGCTGACTTGATTTATTTAAAGGAAAATTTGTGCTGTTGTAAAATCCGGAAGCTTTATTTTATTAACGTTTTGAAGCAAATCTAATTTTGGTTTTTTTGTCTTTCTCCGACATTCCTGGTTTGGAAATGGCACCTGGTATGCTATGGGTTCTGATGACTAATACCACGTGCAGTTCTGGAGTGTGGTTGGGCAAACACAACGAAGAGGTCGGACTGATCTAATCACAGGACAGCATTTCTGCTATCAAATTCCACACATGTCCCCTCAGGTCCCATAATAGCATGCTTACATGCAGCAACTGTAGCTGTTGAAACCATAACACGGCAAGTGACTTTAACCATGGAAAAATGCTCGAGGGACAGATATCCCATGCTAGCTACCATCAGCCCTGGGAGTCATTACTTCAGCTTCGCTGCTTTCTGCCTAATCCATCGGCCTCTCTCTTGCAGGTTAATTCTAAGGATCTCCTTGCCTTGCCTTGCCTGCAAAGAATGTACAAAGGCAATGAGGTTATTTGATTACACGTGGGGTAAGCAGATCAAATGTTTAACACATGCTTAATGTCTCGTAATAATCATCATGTAATAGGGACGGCATGAGAAACGTCAACAATCAGATTATTATCGGAAACGTAACATGGGACATGGCTGACGTGGGTTCCTTGAATGTAAGATTAGAAGATGTCACGGTGGCTGCAAAATAGTCAATAATCTCCACAAGTTAAATCATCTCAAATCTCAAAGCGTTCCATGTTAAAAGACAAAAAAAAAAAGCAGTCCTTGAGAGAAGAATGCTTTGTGGATATGGATGGTTGGTGAACTCACGACATTAGGGTTCCGATTCGAGTTCCTCAACTCAGGGTGAGAGAAGAATGCTTTGTGGGCGTTATTGCTAATT
Source organism: Populus x sibirica (assembly GCA_019202695.1). Taxonomy (NCBI): domain Eukaryota; kingdom Viridiplantae; phylum Streptophyta; class Magnoliopsida; order Malpighiales; family Salicaceae; genus Populus; species Populus x sibirica. The sequence goes on along the minus strand of JAGMVL010001291.1, from coordinate 4,187,147 downwards.
TCCAACCAAAAAACACGGAATGGCACTTGACATCCATAAAGGTGTGTATACATGAGAGTTTCCTGCGCTAAAGAGTATTTTTTTATATTTAAAAATGTTTTTGAAATAATTTAAATTTTTTTTAATTTTTTTATTTCAAATTAATATTGTTTTATTTTTTAGATTGTTTTGATGTGGTGATGTTAAATATAATTTTTTTAAAAATAAAAAATATTATTTTAATATATTTTTAAATAAAAATAACTATAATATGACTATTACTATGTCTTCAAACAATGAACAGTAATTACGCATCTCAATTCAAGCCACGGTACAATTTATTTTGGACACTCAACCGGGCAAGCCTGGGCCAAATGTTGCAAGGGCATGATACTCAAGGCGGCGATCAAATTAAAGTAGAAAGCGAGAAATAAAACGAGATTTCAGGAATCGAATGCAATATTAAAGCGAGATTAGAATCTTGTTTAACTACCTAATTAAAAAGTAAAGAGCAATGAATTTTTTCTCAAGAAACTTAATCATATATATAGTGGGTCACAATCAGCACCACCACCACCGAAATGAGTGTAATTAACCAGTTAATCAAGAGCTCATGAGATGCTAATTCTGTTGGTTAATCATATAAGCCAGCCTTCTTTCAAAATCAAAAGACAATTATTACAGCAAGCGCATCATAATCTCTTTACCTTTTCTCTCACAAAGTCCATGCCATCTTTACCAGCTGAATTTGGCTTTTGTTACAAAAGCATCATATTACTGTCCGGAATCTTTGAGTTATTTGCATTTGGACACACAAGAAGTTAATTAATTATATGGAATATTAAATAGTCTTCTCAAGCTTGCATATAGTTTTCACATGCCTTCATCTCAGCTTGATAGGCTCTCCATGTATTTATACACATGCATGCATCAAGGATTCATCAATGATTAATGAACCTCAAAGTCGTCTCGCTTGCAAGTTGCATGGAGGAGGAGCCTGGAAGTGTCGAGATTCAGTGTTCTAGTCTGAAACCTGAGGCCAGTCGCTTCAAAAGGTAAATAAGATCAGCAAAATAATTCTATGGCTCAATGATTCCATTGTTAGGTTGAGCAATGATTAATATGGTGAAAGGAATCCCGTATCAGTGGCTCCATTATTGAAATAATTTTGTTCGGGAGAGATAAACTGAGTTGATTAATATGTCCAGATTAAATGCTTCTAATATACCTTGAGGGTGACATTTTAAGAAGTGGAGGCGTGTGATTTTTTTTTTACTTTTTCTTTTCTTTTCTTTTCTTAGGAGGAAGGGTCAAATATACAAGTGGATCACATGAGATGTCAGCGTGAACTTAGTTAAAGTCTTGGAGCGAGCAAGCTAGCTAGCTAGCTGCCTCTTCTTTTTTTTTTTTAATTATTATTACCGATAAACTAAAATAAAAATACTGTAATATTTTCTTTGCAGCCGTGTTGTTCACACACATCTACACCCACATTTTATTTTTTATAATATTTTTTTAATCCATTTTAGCCTTGATTTTCTTTTTTTTACATTTACTGAAAATTAGTTCTTTGTAAATTCATCATAGAAGGTGATTTTTTATATTGATATTTGTTTTGCTTTAATTTCATACTTTATTTCTATATAATTTCATCATTAAAACTTATATTAGCTTGATTTTATGTGTTGAGATTTGTTTTATTTTGCATGATCATGTGTACATGAAGTGTTAGGAAATAGAACAATATTAAATTAAAGATTAATTTTTTTTAAAAAAATTTGAGGTTAAAAAAATTAAAATAACAAGAACCAAAATTAACTCAGAAATAAATAGAGTATTTTTAACTATTTAGAAGTCACTGAAATTTTATTTGTTTCTTGAAATTTTAATTTATATTTTATTTAATTTTTATTATTTTAATATTTAATATTTAATATTTTCATCTTTAATTTGATTTTTTTTACATTTTAATTTTAAATGTTAAGAGATAAAACCATCCCTAAAAAATTATTCTATCCACGTCGTAGCATAGCGTGTATTAGCATCTATTGTATTTCATGCAAATATCGTCAAGTCAGAGGCGGATCAATAGTCATGAACATTCAAAGTCGTTACGGCTCAAATCTCTGGCTTACCTGTCTTTCCGGGCATCGTGAATGACCATGGCTGTTAAATTTCTAATTAAAAAAAAAAAGAAAAAAGAAGAAGAAGGTTTCAGGAAGTAACCATTTTAAACTTTTCCCTTCCTATCCATCACCTTCCCTACATCCCATCGATCCCCACCTTCCCATTTCAATATCTCAAACCAGCTTCTTGATTCATCTCCCTACAGCCACCGAATAAACTAAACCTAAAAAGGTTCAACTTTCTTGTAAAAGGGTATATATAAGCATCTAACCATGAGCCTCAATTGTCTTACCTGCCAAGACCTGCAAAGGAGTGATTCTGAGAGAGAGAATTTGCAAGGTAAAACGCATAAAAATAATAAACTATGTTGCATTAAGGTGGAAAGAAGCTGGTCAGGAAAATTGAGCCCGCCATCTTATGGGCAAGTGGGGAGAAATTCTAATGTGTTTTCTGCAAGAAGGGTGATCAAGAAAGAGCCTCGCCGCTTAAACATCACAGGAGGTGTTACATTCAAGGGATGTGACGAGCCAAAGTTGGTGAGGAGCTCTGGAATGAGAAGGGATTGGAGCTTTGAGGATTTAAGAAAAGCATGCAACGGAAATTATTAACATATATGCGTTCTAATTATCAACCCCAGCCACATACATTTTTTCAATTTTTTTTGTGAGTTTTGTTTCCCTATTTCCTTCTTAATTAATACTTGTTGTATTGATTTTCTTTTTGCTTGAAATCGTTGTATCTAATGAATGTAGTAGGTACCTGCCATGTTCACATCTTCATGCTCATAACTATTTGATTTGCATTGCATTGCGCGGCATCGTGATTTATGGGGCTTTTATATGAGGATTTTCCCAGCAAGGATTTCTCCATGTGCGAATATTTGTAAGAGTTAATTCAGATTTTGCATCAAGAGGGTGGGAGCTTGAAGGATTGTATTGCAGACGAAGTGCTGATGGAATAAGGTGATGGCAATCCTTTTAATATTTGCTTACCAGCTATCATCTCATGTGATGTGCTGCCTTAAGATCATGTAAGCATTAGTACTATTTTTGCTGAAAAAACAAAAAGAAGTTGCTATCAGAACCTTTTGTAAAGAGGTAAGGGATGAAGGTTGCGTGGTGGATACAAGATGAACCCAGCTTTCCCCTGGTGGAATATTAGAACAATGATATGCTGCTCTATTATCAGTCTTCAACTAGGTTTTCTGTCGAAATTGTGCATACATTGGTTCAAATCACCGTTTGTCTGTACTGATCCAGAATCCCAGACAATAAATTTATAGCTTGGATCGTGGAGATCAAAACGTCCGTCTACTGATCTGCCATGTGATCTGGATATGCGGGGATATTATTTTAAAACTCATAGTTTTAGTTTCATAGATAAGCATTTGATTGGATATTGGGCTTGTAATTTATTTATTTATTTTACCTTATATATAAGATTTTTTAAAATATCTTAATATTTTTATATGTTGATATCTTAATATTTTTTTAAAAATATATTGTCTAGTACATCATCACCGCCAATATTTTAAAAAAAAATTCATCCATAATAAATCAACTTCTTAACATTCTAATATCTTTATGTTTTTTTTTAAGTTATGAAAAAATAATCTGGCCACAGCATAGCACAAGTAAAAAAAGCTAGTCTTTTATAAAACTATACATGTAAAATCTCTTGAATTAATTTGGGTCCAATCCTCAAACTAGTTTTTATGCGCACCCAAGCGCTTTTTTTAATTATTTTTTTCCATTACAATGCTATATGATTCATAATAACTTCTGCAAAATGGTCCACGTCAAAGTGCACTCCCAGCTCATTTCTGCATTCCTTATGATGGCCTTGGCCTACGCAAAAATTGACTGTCTATTTCATGCCCATTTCAAATATGCCCTGTTCAGGAACAATAGTCGCTGAATCTTTACAAGCCATCTGCATACTATTTTCAAAAGTTTCATGTCGCTGCTTTACAGCTGCTTGCGGTGAGCATGGCATAAGCTTCCAGTTCTGGTTGAAACAATTGGCAGTCTAAACTTATGATTAATCCTGGAAAGCACTGATTTCAGGCATTGCAAAGGCATGAGCCCTCATCAAAGTTCTGGTACGGAGGATTGACTACTGCAGCTACCACTTGCAATATAACCACCATGATCATTAAAAAAAAAAGTTGAAATAAATGGAGTTTAAAGGCAGCATTTGAGTTTCAAATTTGCATGCACGGACAGAGCTAGATGATAAAAGCATCACAAAGGATAAAACTATATGAAAAATTTGTTCGTCTATATGGATACTATCACCTTAGGCCATCTAGAAACAGACTGCACAGATCGACCACACAATTGCATAAGCAATTCTCTGTAGGATAATGTGCCATGAAATAAAAAAAGGGAGGGGGGGGGGTGTCTGGAGAAGAGGAACATCAGCCCCGCATTTCGTATAAAAATCATATTAATGGAATGAGAGGTTGATGACCATGAACTCTTTTACGAGCAACAAAACACTGAAGTTTCTTGAATCATAAGCGAATACAATTTTCAAGAGTCTTAACACTATTATTACTCAAGAAAACAATGATTTTGGACAAGATTCATCTTTCTATTCCCATATATAAAGGCATGAAGATGCAGAAGTATTGCCTTGACATGAGTAAAGTTTCATATTTCATGTTCCATTGTGGTGCGTATATAACAATCCTCTGTCTTGTATGCACAATGATATTACACTTCACAGAAGAGTCACCATATATTATAATCATTCCTGAACACTGACCTAACCTTAAAATAAAGGCAAAATTCACGGCTAAGCTTCTGCTATTTGATATTCTTCCTGCAACAAAATTGATGGTAAGCAATTGTTAACTTGCTGGCTATATTTTTTGACGCTCTCCCATCCTATCTGTAATCGCAGAAGCTGCAAAAGTAACAAAAACAGAAAAAGACAATAAAATTTCCTAATCCATGTCTAGACAATCTGCACTTCAACACATAGTATAGATTAGTGGGGCCATCAGAACTCACTATTCTCCACAATCATTACCTGCTGATCAAAATGTCTCTGCAAATTCATTAAGCCCAACAAATACATTTATTTATTTATTTTACTTGCCTCGCCTTCCAATCTCTTCGACCCGGCTTGGTATTATATGTTTCACCACTCCACAAGCTAACAGAATTCTCCGAATGATTTTTCCTCTCTTGTGGTGCCCCTGTCATTCTTGCATTGGCCAAGCATACTGTCTGACTTTCAATATTTAAGGGCAATGCAGAAATAGCAGAAGCATTACGTGTTTCTTCCATATGCCTATATGCATGAGCTCTTCTTGCATCTTTTTTCCAGTTCTTTTACAAGGAATAGGGGTTATGCAACTATTATGATGCCCATTCAGTTCCACTTCTACTTGTGATGGTGATAGCTGGTTTGTCACAGAGCCCTACTTCATATCTGCTTCAAGGCGTTTTCAGGCCCTGTATCTATGTTGCCATTCACGGTTCTTCCAACGATTAGTAATAATGTCATTATGGATTTTGGAGGGGCTCTTCTTCATCATGAGTTTTCATCATAAAACCATCTTGTATTACAGAAGAGTTCATAATTCACCCATTATCCATTTTGTGTAACAATTATCAACTGCATAAAAAATTCATAAAATAAATAAATTAGAAGGAAATCAAGCTATGGCTTTGTTCATAATTTTTTATAAGCAATTCATGTTTCTGACCTGCAATTTAGCTTATTGTTCCATTATCTATTTGATCATACAAATGGACAAAGGATTGCAATATCTGTACATGCAACACCACACTATTCAATTGGAGGAATACACGTAAACCTATTAAAACCTACTAACATTCAAACATTTGAGCAAAGAGAACTCATTTTCAGTGACTTCATTTGCGTGATACTTGGAGAGAAACTTGCCTTTTCCTCGGCATCTATCCAAACTGACGAAGCATTGCATCCAAGATATTTTTCCCAAAAATGACATGCCCTTGGAGATCTTAGACACAAGATACAAAGTCAATCTCAAGACCAAATGCACACGATGGATGCCCATCACACAGCGACTTTTCAATTGTGAAAACATGAAGATGTACATCATAAACAAAAGCATTCAAACAAAGTTATTAGCAGTTTACTTTACAGCATGACATTAGATTCCTCAGAGACATAAGATGATCATCACGCTAAAACCACACATAATAGACATTAATCGCATTAAAAATGTTGGATTACAAAAGCACAAGGATATATACATTACAGATAAGCAGTCAAGCATAGAAGCGAATGATTCAGCTTTACAACTGAGACTCATCAGTTGCTTCTTATAAGCTGATGTACTAAATGTCATGTATACTCAATGGTAGCGCATCAAGTAACATTATAGAAACATCATTGGTAGAGACAATTTATTCATTTACCTTATATATATCTCTAATTGAAAGCGTGTTATGGACCATGTGGAAGAGCAACAGATGGATTCCAGCAACAATTCATCTCAAGTTTTCCCCCATTTTCATTGAATCATAAGAGATCCCTCCCATCCAAGCACGTTGCATAATTTTAGACATCCAACCTCATTTACACATGCAGTATCTCAATTTCGGATCAGTCACTTATACGGTAAGTCAGCGACTAAAACACTAATCAAACACACTCACATAAAGAACTTCCTCAACAAAACTTGAAAAGCTATAATGGGTTTCATTTAATCCGCACAAAAATGACTTACGTCTTACAAACAAAAGCAGGCAAACCCTGGAGAAACATTTATATATAAGCAGTAAACCAGCTGTGGCAAGTTTGAGACCAACAAAAAAAACCAAAAGAAGCCGAAGCAAACATTTTTTCATTCAAGGACAAGAAAAGAAGAGTTTTTTTTAAAACAAAATAGAAAAAAAAAATAAAGATGCTTTGATTAATAGCAAGGGGTCGCTGTTCAGAGCTCAAGAAATGAATAAATTGGGTGAAAGAGAGAAATTAAAAAGTACCTCTTCAAAATGCAGCGGTTGGCTAAGATAGAGTTTGTGGAAATTCTGTCTTTGTGAATTTTGATTTGATAGAGACATGCGCGGAGTTTATTTTTACGTGCTGTGTGTTAGCGGGAACTGAGAAAACGGTGACTGACTGTCCGATTTCGGAAGGAAACAAGGTCAGGGGCTTGTGTTTAAGGTGTTTTAGGACTCAGTTGTTCGATGCTATGAACATTAACTTTTATAGTACTTATATTATATATTTAATTGGCATTATCAAAAGGGGTGGTGGCGCAGTTGGCTAGCGCGTAGGTCTCATAGCTTCTGAGTTATCCTGAGGTCGAGAGTTCGAGCCTCTCTCACCCCATTCTTTTTAGTAACCTTCCCGAGAAAGAGTGAGGCTATCATAGTCTGCAAAATTTATTTTATGTTTTTTTAAATTTTATTTTATGTTTTTAGATCATTTTAATATATTAATATCAAAAAATATTTTTTAAAAATAAAAAAAATTATTTTAATATATTTCTAAGTGAAAAACACTCTGAACCGTAACCGTTTCCATAATCCCAAACAAGCCTTTAATAAGAAACAACGTATTAATTTCATCATCTACACATTTCTTCTCTTTCTTTCATATAACAGGAATCAACATATTAATTTCATCGTCTACGCTCTTTTTTTTTTCGCTTTGTGATCTATGCAATATACATATAAATTTTAGTGAAATTTTATTAGTTATTTTTTATATTTATTTGGAAGAAAGAAATAAATATAAGTATGAGAGATAAATCATAAGTGAAGATATTCTTTTTTTTTTTTTTTGGTCATGAAATTTATTATTTCCTCTCCTTATGCTTGTTTTGTTTTTTTTTTAAAATGAGTTTCAGGGGGTAACTATTAGGATGTCACTAGTTACTTCCTATTAAGTCAATGAGTATATAATAATCAGGTTTTGAGGCGTGAAGATCATTATTTTTAAGATATTAATTGCCTCCACCATATTTGTAACAGAGTTAAAGCAATATATATAGATAACAAGTTCTATAGGTTTTTTAAAAATTTTTGTTTTGGTTTTTTTTATAAATGTAAATAGGGAGTTCATTAAGAGAAAAATAAGGCGAGAAAAAGATTATTTTCTAATTGATTTCGTCGGTATCAAACTAATATTTAGAAGGAAAATAACACCATTTCAAACTGATATTCGAAGGGAAATAATATCATTTTAAACCAATGTATTTATAGAATTTAAAGGTATATCTCTTCAAACCAATATGTTCGTTGAATTTAAAAAGTAGCTTATCAAATAAATTAACTGAATAACTTAGTAAGAGATGTCATGCGTAATTAATTAATTTTAAAAATTAATTAATTACGTTAAATTAATTAATTAAGTTAAATTAATTAATTTTAAAAATAAAAAAAATTTATATAATGCTAAGTGTCCAAGTGCTAGGTGTTATATATATAAATTTTGCTTTTCCCTCTAAATCTTTCCTCTAACATCCAAATTAGTTGATTTGCTATCCCTCATATTATAAAGGTATAAGAAAACCTCTTACCTTTCTAATATGAGATTAAGTTCTCTTTGTTTATTTATCTAATAAGCAAGTTATTATAACAATCCCCGTCTTAGCTTGTAATGTTAGGTTGTACCATGTTTTATTTATAAAAGAAGGTATCTTTCAATTTAAATCTCTTCTTAGTGTAAACATTTCAAAACTATAAAGAAATCATAATGGCAGAAAAACTTAAATTAAAATTTTATTCAATATAATTGGAAATCCTACAAACATAATCCAATTAACCCAAAACAGAAGTTCGTCATTTTTTAGCACTAATATGGCCTTGTGCTACTTTCTGAGTTCATGAATATTTATAAAGTTTTCCAAACTTTTGTTGAAGCGGCGTCACTTTTTATGTTCATATAGGTGAAATTTTCTTTTCACATTGAGGTTTTATTAAGAATGTTAATCACTCGTTATCCCATTTAATTTGGATACTAATTTTGTAAATCTTGATTTTAGACACAAATTAATATACATCACTCTTACTAATAATTTGTTATTACCGGTGAAATTCCTAATTAGCAAATGTACTAATAAAAGTTAGGTTCATATTATTAGTAAGTTTAACTAAATGGTCTCAAGCCAATACTAGTATAATTACTTCTAACTAAATCTCTTTAGAGACTTTTAGTGAAATGATATGCTAGATTATTACAAAATTTGACATATACAATAGTAATTATCTTGTTAGAAATTAATTTCCTTATATATTCATGTGTCAAGCTGATATGTCTAGATTTTTCATTGTAATTTTTTCTAAATGCCTTAAACATAATTGCTTGATCATCACAATGTAAGGGGATAAAAAGCATTGGTTATGACCACAACTTAATGTCCAATAACATATTTCTCAACCATTTTATCTATTTAACTGTGGTTGCTAGAGCTATGAACTCGGATTCCATTGTAGAATAAGTTATACACGTTTGTTTCTTTAAAGCCTAAAAAACAGATCCACTTCTTAAAATAAATACTCATCTAAAGGTTACTTATTATCACTTGCATTAGTTATCCAACTAACATTAATATAACCTTCAAGTACAATTAGAAAATTATTATAAAATAATCCAAAATTCATAGTACTTTTCAAGTAACCAAGTACTATTGTAATTGTTATCCAATGATCCATACTAGGATTATTTGTGTATCTAGATAATTTGTACGCTATGAAAGTAATATATAATATTGTACAATGCATGACATACATTAAGCTACCAATTGCATTAGCATATTCAATTTGAGCAATTGATTTACTAGTATTTTATGTTAACTTAAAATAAACATCATACGAAGTATTTGCTCAAATACAATAGAGCAAAACACAATGCGCGCACACACACACACGAATCTTGTAATAATTTATAAAAAGTGTTGCATAACACTGTTGCAGAGAAGATGACTGCTGATATGCAAGATGTATAGGCAGAGGTGAGAAAAAAATTATAACAAACTAATGTTAAGTACAAGGAGACTGTTGATAAACGCTATCATGTCAAAGTGTTCAAGGAAGGATATATGGTGATGGTGTTTATATTCAAGCAGAGATGTTTAGTATGAACATATAACAAGCTATAAAAGAAGAAGTATGGATGGACCTTACAACGTACTAAGAAAAATCAATGATAATACTTATATTGTCAATCTATAAAATAATATGGGTATTTTCAACGCCTTAAATATTTTATATTTTTATCTTTAGTATAACGATAAGACACTATATCTAGATTCGGGTGTTGACTCGAGATCAAGTCTTTCACGAATGTGGAACATCTAACAGGTACATTTAAAAATAAGAATGATAAGTCCAAATCTAAAAAAAAAGCTCGAGTGAGATTAGAGTGCTGAGTTAAGATCAAGTCTTTCACAAGTAAAGGGGATTGAAGTGGAACATCCAAGAGATAAGTCATAGATAAGAACGATAGGTTCAAATCTAAAAAGAAACCTATATGAGTCAAATGAATTTACTAACAAAAACAAACATAACTTTTAATTCAATTGTTGAATCGAGTTGAAATTTTATAAGTGCATTATACAAACTCGGTTTATAAGGTTCCGGTTTTCATGCATTATACAAGCCGGTTTATAAAGTTCCGGTTTTCATTCTCAAATTACGTTTAAATATTGTTGTTTCAAAATTTTCTTTACTTATCACTGTTATTTTCATATTCATTTTCTAATTAAATTTAAGATATTTATTTAAAAAGTTTTGTGTGTTATTAGAATTTAGTTATTGATATTTAGAGTTCATTAAATTATAGTTTTCTCTATAGTTTAGCTGTAATTTTAGAATTTGTAAAATCATTATTTTTTTTTACTATATAGTGTGTCATTTCTGAATTTAAATATAAAGTTTTACCTATATCAAGAAAGAATTTGATTAAAATGCATGTTAAAAATGTCTCATACAATATAATTAGTGGTTAAACCAACAATACAAATGAAGGCTTATTTGGTTAAGGTGGAGAGGGTCTAAGACAAAACAATCTATTCTTTTTAAACTAGATATCAAAAGCTGGATTTGGTTTCATGACACTTGGCTTAGCATTAAACAAATCTATAGAAAGATCATTATTTTTGCAATTAATAGGATCTGATAGTTAATAATTGTTAATAAGAGGATTGCATTTAAGTTTTTCAAGAAATAAAGTTGATGTAGTTAAACTTAATGGCAGAGAGATGATAAAATGAATTTAAAGAAACATTTGTGCTTTGATATCAATTTGAAAATAGTACTAGTTTAAGGAGAGAAAGATAATTTCTAATATGAATGAAGTGGCCACTAAATGTTATAATGGTAACATGTAAAACTCTATTTTGAAGATAGTTTTTCTTCTAATTTATTAACATATTTTTTTTTGATAAATATAAAAACATATTAAAACCTAACTTAAACAATTAAATATATAATAAAATAAATAAATAAATGGAAAACTCATGCAAAAACTCTTAGAAATAATTTGTTTTTACTTTTATTTTCATAAGAATCACAAAATAAATAAATTGCCATCAAACTAAACCAATTAATTTGAGTGAGTGTTGACCATCAAAGAAAAGAGAGGAAAAGAAAAGAATAAGAAATAAAGCAAAAAAAATTGGCATTATCTATGTGAGTTTCATTGACTTATTGTATGTTTGAGATTGTGTTGTAACGTTCTTTTTAAAATAACTTTTTATTTGAAAATATATTAAATATTTTTAGATTTTTTTTTTATTTTTAACATCACACATCAAAATCATCAGAAAGTAGTAAAAAAAAATCATTTTGATGCTTTTTTAAACCAAATATATTTTTAAAAAGCACTTAAAATAGAAGAATAAGCACTTCTAAATACACCCCTAAATAAAATAGCGTTGAATTAATTATTTTTTTTTTATGTACCAATATGTTTATTAATTATATATTAAAAGAAGAAAGGGAAAATCTTGTTTTGGCACACTAGGCACATTGTGTATGTGCCCGCTTCATTCTTTTTTTTTTCTTTGTTAATTATTTGTTTCGGATCTCGTTTTTTTTTATATAATTCCATCATTTACATTATGTTCATGAGTCATGGAAAAATTCACTCTAATCCTGGAATTTTAGCTTTTTTATTTTTGGTTCTTGTGTTTTGAGGATTTTACTTTTCAGGCCTATACTCTGTTTGTTTTATGTTTTAGTCCAAAAATTTAAGAGAAAAGAGAAAGTGGTCGGTAGGCCACATTCTAGCAATAAAAAGCTGATTTTAGTGTTGTTGGGCTTCTCTTAATGAGAGGGAGTGCCATTAAAGTCCTTTTGAACTTCCATCTTGTCCGAAAAATATAGATTGAGGTTAAGGAAATAACTTTTATTTAGTTTAATTTTATATTTTCAATCTAATTTAGAGGTATTTCGAGGTTAACAATTAGTTTATTAAAACTCTTATGGTATTTATTAGGTATGTTTAGATGAAAATGTGCTTTTGGGTAAAAAAAAAAACCTTAATCCAACTTTTTAGCAATCGTTGGTTGCCAAAATCTGGATCAGTAAATGACATGTCATTTACTTTAATTTTTTTTAATAAAAGGATGGACAACATTTCATCCACGCTTAAACATAAAAAAATGATCAACAAGATAGGTAAGCTCGCAAGTGCCAGTTCTTCTTTATGTTGGACCAATCGCGCAGGCTCAATCTTTTTGGCTTAGGCACCTAGCCTATTTTCTATGAGTTTTTCTCAATTTTCTTTTATTTTGATTGAAATGCATTATAAATAAAACTCTTAACTTGATATTTAAATTATTATTCAATTTTGACATAGTTCTTGAATAATTTAATATGTTTTTATGAGATGTTAATAATTTATTTTTCAATTATCATATACCTAATATTGAAAAAAAAAATTGTTCATGAATATTTAATAAAAATAAATTTTAATAGATTTATAATATGATTTTATCATATTAATTATTATTTTCCTTTGATCACACATAAAATATTGAGAAATTTTCATTTTGTTTTTATTAAAACTTGCTTTTAAGATCATGATAATTTTTTATGTAAAAAACAATGCTTCTCATTAAAAAAATAATTTCATTAGAACAATAAAGAGATGAACTAATAAGGTAATGAATTTTAGATTGATGAGATATATTTTCCTACTTATTTCAAGTTATTAAAGCTTTTAACATGCCTTTATTTTTATTTTTTCTGCCTTTTATTCAAAAAAGTGTTACTTGTACAAAAACATGCATTGTTTTTTTTAAATATCAGGGCTTTCTCATGATTACATTATCGATTTCTTTATGAATAATTATATTTTATTTTTATATGTAGATTTTTTTAAATATTTTTCTCATTAATATTAAAAAGAATACAATATTTTTTTAATATTTCTATTGTAAACTTCTTATATATGTTTTTAAATTTATTGTTCTCATATATTGTTTTTCATATAAGTTTTCAAGATTTCTAATTGAAATTTACTTTCATAATAAATTTTTGCTTAAAAATTAATATATATTTTTGTCAAAATAGAAAAGAAATGTGCGAATAAGGTTTTGATTAAAAATATATGTTTTCTTTTTTAGTTCAAATTGTTATAGTTTTTCTGAATATTTTTCTGATTGTTATTGCTTTTTATTAAATGAACTATGCTACTAGTTAAAAAAAACTATTTTGTTGTCAAAACAAATAGAAATTAAATAAATATAAAAATACAATTTTGACATAAAAATACATTTATCCTTTATAACTTTATTTGTTTTCTTTCCCTAAATATCTATTTTTATTATCATATGATTAAATAAAAATAAATTTTAAAAAATAAAGTTACTAACACCGGCTTTGGGCCCATGATTTGAGTCATGATATGGGCTCAATCTTGGTTGACTCGAGTCAATCCAAAATATTATCTTCTTATTATTTTTTAAATAGAAATAATTTTAAATGAATATTATATTGAATTTTTTAAGTCAAATTAAATTTTGATGAGGTAATGGATACACCTATAAAGTCAACTTATATTCGATTTAATTTGAAAATAATGTCAGATCAAGCATTATAAATTTAATAATATTTTTAAAAAATTCTTTCGAACATTGTATTGGACAACTAACTAGTGTTAGATATTATTAGTGTTTGATATTACAATATAAGATGCTATTTAAAAATATTTTTTAATTAAAAATATATTAAAAAAATATTTTTTTTATTTTTAAAATTAACACATAAAAATAATAAAAAATATAAAATTATCAATTTGATATTTTTTAAATAAAAAAACAATTTTAAAAACACTTTAAAATGCAAATTAAACCAAAAAAACAAACCCTCCTTTCCCACCTAACCCACAACGAGGTTTCACACCAAAGCCGGTGTATGCATAGCAGACCAGCCCAGAAAAGCCCATAAAAGAAAGAAGAAGAAAAAGTCACAGCAGCAAAGTCCAATTGTAATGAACTGTAATAACGTGTTAGCTGTTATGTCTAAAAGGGCCCCACACCCACCCCTCTCTCTTGCTTCTATTTCTCTCTCCATCCCATTCCCAAGTCCCAACTACAGCATTCAATTCCTTTGTTTTCAATTAAACGCACCATTGAATTTGACTGGCTGGTCTCTGTGATTGTTAGGGTTTCTTTCTTACGCTCCTCTCTTTGCTTGCTTTCTTTCTGGAAATATTTCCGGATTCTTCTCTGCAGTTTTCAAGCCAAGCCTGCCTTCTCGTCCCTCGTAATTTTTCTTCTCTTGCGTTTACCTTTTTTTACTTCTTCTCCTTTCTTCCTTGTAGAAAAACAAGGTGGGGTTTACTTTGAATTTTTGGGTGTAGAGTTGCTACTTCTTTCATTTTTGGACTTCATATATATTTGGCTTTTGATCTCTTCTGTTGGGCTTTGCTCTATTGGGTTAAGTTTTTCTTTTCTTTGTTTGGAGAGATTTGGATTCTGTAGCTTGGGTTTCTTATGCAAGGAATTGGATTTTGAGGTGACTAGCTTTCCAGTTGATTCTATCCAATTTGGGATTTTAGTTTTGGAGAGACGAGACTAAAAGGGTATGCTCTCTTTGCCTCTTGAATATCAGCTTTATATCTTCCATTTTTTTTTTGCTCTTTTGGCATTGAGCTATTAGGGTTTTGATGAGCTTCATTTTGGAGTTATGGGTGTTGCCCTTGAAGCTTTTCTAATGTTTTGACTTTGTGGATATATTCAGAATAATAGAATCTAGCATATTCAAGCTTAAAGTTTGGAGTTCTGGGTATTGTTTTGAAGCCTTTAATTGTTTGACTTTCTGGTTAAATCATAATATTGGTATTGAGTTGCTAGGAACAAGCTTTTTTTTTTTTTAAAAAAAAACAATGGATAACTCGAAAAACAGGCAGAGTGATCACTTGGGTGTGAACAAGATAGGCAAGAATATAAAGAAGAGTCCTTTGCACCAACCCAATTTTGCAAACAATCCCAATAGGCAACAGCCTCAACCTCAGGTCTACAACATAAGCAAGAATGACTTTAGAAACATTGTTCAGCAACTAACTGGCTCCCCTTCACAAGAACCTTTGCCTAGACCTCCCCAGAATCCTCCTAAGCCTCAAAGTATGCGGCTACAGAAGATTAGACCGCCTCCTTTAACGCCTATCTATCGACCTCATATCCCCCCACCAGTCCCAGCTCCAGCAGTGGCACCTCCAGTTCCTTACCATAATGCATTCGTTAGGCCAGGGATGCCACACCCACCTGGCCAATTTGGGCTACCATCTCCAACAATGACGCCGCCTTTTATACCTGGGGACTCGGGTTGGGCAAGTACAGCAGAGTCTCCTATTTCGGCGTATATGCGCTACCTTCAGAATACAATGACAGACCCTGGTCCCAGGGGAAACCAAGCTCAATCTCCGCTACAACCCCATCCACCACAACCACAAGGTCGAGGGCAAATTCAGCCTCAACACCAACCGCCTTCTGGTGGTTTGCTTTTGAATCCACCTCTGGCTCCAGTACCCACGCCTGGAGTGAATGGTCCTGCCCCACCTATGCCCAATCTCCCTTCCCCATGGATGAATGGTCCTCCTTGTTTACCCTCACCAACATCTCAATTCCTTTTGCCCTCTCCTACTGGTTACATGAATCTGTTGTCTCCGAGGTCACCTTACCCACTGCTTTCTCCTGGGGTTCAGTTTCCTCCACTGACACCAAATTTTGCATTTTCACCAATGGCTCAGTCAGGGATTTTGGGTCCAGGGCCTCAACCTCCACCTTCTCCGGGCTTTTTTCCATTATCACCTTCAGGTTTTTTCCCTGTCTCAAGTCCAAGATGGAGGGATCAATAGTCCATGAGATAACATTGTTGTTTGCGGAGTTCTGTGTTTGATGAGAAGCTGGTGCATTCTTTGAGGAGGCTTATCTGTGATTCACAGGAACTTCAGTTGTGAAAATGATCAAGTACACTGCTTGTGCAAGAGGTCTAAAAAGTTGTAGTCTTCTTGTTTATTCAACTTTCTTTGTTTTTGTTATCATTTTGTTTTGTTGATAGTCATTACTAGTTGTGCAGCTTGTACTGAGATTAGAATCTTTAACAACTGCAATTATTTTAATTTCTTGGATAAATGTTACTTGGGTGATGTAGTGAAGTTCAGACCCAAGTTGACTGGACACCTGAACAAAAGCTGTAACATGTAAGACTGCTGTATCATGAAAGGAGGTAGGTTTACAGACACCAAAATTAGCATGTAGGTTGTTTAGGAGAGAATTCTTATGTACTTGTACTGTTGTGGATTAAATCTCAGTTGCTTTGAAGTTCAATTCTTCTCGGGAAGGAATTCTAATGCATTTCTTTTATGGTTTCATGTGTTATACAATGAAAGAAAGATTCATGGTGTTTAACTGTTTCAATTTTAGATCATGATGTTTGGTTATTACCAACTGCTGGTTGTATTATGTTATCAGCTATCCTGTTGTTGTAATCAATCGTGAATGTTCTGTTTGTGCTTTATTGTCATACCTGCTATCCAGGAAGGTAAATAGAAAACTAGATATAATTTGTTCTTCTGAGTATTCCTGTGTTAAGGAAACATGTGCTATATTTTTTGAAAGATGTTGGAACTTAGAAGAGCATCTTCCAAGGTTTGTTTGCAATCCACGTACATCTCCAATTTGTCTAATGCTGTTTAGTCTCATCAGCTTGAATTCATTATTTCCTTGTATTAATGTCTTCATCTAACTTGCTCACAAAAACATTTCAACCTTAAGCATGGTAAAATATAGGTTTTAGTTTTCATCCTTCAATAAGCTGTTTTCCCCATAGAGTTCTTTTTGTAATGCTTGGACAGCATTTCTGAGTCGACCATTGTTTGCTGTGGACTGTATTCCCTGCACAGCTCTATTATTATTCCACATGATTGTGATTGAACATTGACCAGTCGCTCTTGTGCTTTCAAGACCTAATTGCTTTTGAAGTACAGAGAGTGTTTGACATGGTGTTTGTTTTAAAATAAGGGAGGTGAGGTTTAACAAAATAATAGCATCTCATTGTTATGATCAGTTAATGGGAATTACCCAACCAGGTGTATTTAGAGAAAGAGTAACAACTAAAGCATGACACAGGCATGCGCCTGATGAGTGAAGGTGGAAAGAAGGGCAAGGGTGCCTGGACTTTAAATCTTAAGCACAAGCCATTGGCTAGATAGGTCAGCACAGTAGCATGTCATTTGGTTGTACTGGGTGAAGGTTTGAGCTGATGAGTTCTAGTTAAGTGATGGATTGATGGGGTGGAGCTATTTTCTGGAATCAAAGACCCTGTTGCTATTAGGATCAGTTTCAAAGAGTGTGCATTGTATTTAAAGTGGTTTTTCTCTTTTACTTGTACTATTCTTGCCCTGTTTTTGTTCTCTGGTCTTGTCTGGTCTGCATCGATGTAGAAGTTCGTTTAACTTTTGGGGATGTACACCATACGGTATCACAATTATTTGCGACACAAGGTCACAGCAATTCTTTGGGGACACAATTTCAAATTTTAATTTTATATATGTGGTTATTGTAGGGTCAGGTTAGACTGGAATTGCAAAGTATATTTGTTGGTGGGGCTAAATGGTTATCTACAGCTTATGAATGTCTACAAGAAAGTCTTAACGTTTATTCACGTCTCCAGTAGCTTTGATCACTGCCTCTTCTTGTTCTTGTTCATATAAATCCCTCTCAATCCTTGCAGTTGTCTTCTAGTAACATTTTTGCTTATACAGCTTTTTGTTGATTAATTTCTGATGCCAAAACTCCTTGATGGGAAATCAAATTTCTAGAAATGTTACATACGCTGGTTTTTTCACTGCAGGTTCTGATTATTTGCCTTGTACATTCAGTTGGTTTTGCAATATTGGTATTATTATGCTCTATTTGATAGTACTCTTTTTTTGAGCATTGCTCTCTTAGATACTTGGATCGTGTGCTTTCTTTCATATTTACTAAATCCAGCTATAACACTTTGAACAGCTACAAGTTGCTTGCTTTCTTTCATATGATCCAGTAAATCAAGTGAAAAGTTTTGGTTGATGCTTGGTCGACATGAGCAAACTTATATTGATGTTGGTCTATGTTGTCGAGAAATATGCATCTGATAGTTTCTTATGGCTCGTGATGCATTCACTTATTTAGATGCTTTGCCTAGTTTTAGTCCTTTGGTGTTTGAGAAAATTGCTACCTTGATGCGCGTCTTGAAATTTCCCTGTTGGAACTTGGAATTGGTCATGTGGACTTTAATGGATTTGCGTAAAAGGAATTTATTTAGCTGCCGTCAAAGTTTGCAAGTCAAAGAAGTGGAATTCCTTGGCAGGAAACATGATGAAAAACTGAAATGTAAAATATGGTTGACTTTAGAGGAGAGTGCCTGTTTTCCCCTTCATTGAAAGAACACTGCCGCATTCATGTCATCATGCTATTCAAGTACTGAATGCTTTGGTTCGAGCCGACACCAGGCAATCGGTCATGGAACTGAGCCAGCATCGGTCTCTACCTGAGCCAGCATGACATCATTACAGTCATGGGTTTTATATTTTTCCTCTGACCTAATTGAGCTAATCTTGAGTCATGGGGTCTCCTAATTGGAAGTTGTTAATCATATGTTTGAGAGTGATGCATGCACTCTTTCAAATCTTAGTCATGTTCTTATAGTCACTGATCAAGGACATTACAGTCTATTCCTAGTTCTCAAATTGATACCCAACATTATATGTTATAATGAAAGGGAAAATGGAAGTGATAATTAAAAATATTCCTACCCTAACATGTCCTCTCAATTGTCTCCGTCATCAGCACATAATGAACGCCACCATCAGTGAAAAAACATTTAATATCCAACACCACTACTAAGATTCTCTACGATATTATTGTCAAACCTTGCAATCTAGATGATGATAATAGGATAATTCAATAAAAATTAAAATAAGAAAAATAATAAAGATTAATTTTTTTAAAAATCAAAATATTAATTTTAAAAAGAACAAAAATTCAAAGGATGGAACCAAAACATAATTAAAATCTCTTTAAAGAAAGCGACCCCATAAAAAGGGTCAAGCCAACTTTAGATCAACTTGATAGAAAAAAATGAAGAAATTACGAAGTTTCTTTTTTTTAAAAAAATTCTAATGATGAAATAAAAAAATAATTATGTCAACTCGCGTTAAATTTTAAACTCGTGACTTAGGTTGTTAGGCCGAAAGAACCTTATCTAAAAAAACCACAAAGCTCAATTCACAGTAAATCAAATATTGAAGGATGAAATTAGATTTTTTTTTCAATTATACAAAAGGACCCAAGATTAAAAAATAGCAATTAAAAGAATGAGGATCAAAATTGAAATAAAAAATAAATTCGAGGACAATAATAAATTTTTAATTGAATGGTGAAATTGAAAAGAAAAATCAATTTAACAAAAGGACAAAAGAATCAAAAGAATGAGGATCAAATTTAAAAAAAATGACATCATAAATTGAAATTGAATGATGAAATTAAAAATAAGTCAAAATTTTATAAAAGGGTCAAGAACAAAAATTAAAAACAAAAAAAATAAGAACCAAATTGGAAAAAATAGCATATCACAAATTGAGATTGAATGATGAAATTGAAAACCAATCAAAATTTTACAAAAGGGTCGAGAATAAAAACTAGAAATCAAAAGAATAAGGACCACAATTGAAATATAAATAAATAAGAGGACAACTCTGAAATTTTGAATGATCGGTCGAGTGTTGAGGGGGAAGAGAGAGGAAAGCGAGAAAAAAAGAAAGAAAGCATAGATGGCGACAAATTGCCCCACCATCAACATTATGCACTGCTCCAATAGGAAGAGACATCATGAAGATTCCAACGACACGTCTGAAGGAAGTTTTTGACAGCCAAAAGATGCCACACATGCCAACCACTTTTTGACGAGAATTTCATGATCACGTGGTCACACAACTCACAACAAGATCGACATCGAATCCTAAAAAGCCGACAAGTATGATAGGAGTGCGACATAAAGAAAATTTGTCCAAAAGGCACTAGCTTTACTGGAATAAGAACCCTATCCTACGAATAGCAATTCACGAACGAGAACTATAAGGAAGACGCCATGAAGCCAATTAATTTTTGATAAGTCAATTTAGTTCGTTAGAGAACCAAAGAATGTCAGAATCTCTTTCACACACACTGAATGAATTTGGTAGCAATAGTATTATCAAGTCTGAATATTTTGTCCTTACAAAGAATATTTATACTTTTAAAAATAAAAACCCTAATGATCTACTCTTGTGGGCTAAATTGACGCACTTATAAAATTGACCCAAAACCTCTACTAAGAAACCTAGAAGTATAGATCCGAACAAGTCTTGGGTCATAGTTAAAAACTAATTAATAAATTACGCCCAAACAAACCTTGAGCATTAGCTAATAAACCAAACCTAAAAACGTAATTTAAGAAAGAAAAACTAAGTGTTAAAAATTCTCTCTAATCTTCTGTAACTTAAAGAGAACCAAAATAAATAAAAGACAACTGAAACAAAAATATTTATAGAGCCTTTAACTGCCACACATATCCTAGAAAAGAAAGGACTCAAATTCTTTAATGAATCAAAATCACATCATAAACACTTATAACTCAAGCCCATGCATAAGTATAGGGCTTAAATAAGACTCATTTAATCTTCTTTTGTTGTCCAAAATTAATCCATTATAGAGTTTGGACTAATAGGGCTGAAAATAACCAAGAAAAAACACTTTGTCGATGAATTTGTCAAAATAGTAACAACAAGTTTGACCAATTTAAATAATATATTTATGAAATTCAATTGACTTGAAAGTTTAGCACAATATAATTTCATGTGTCTAGTATCTCCCTGTAAAATTCTAGTTCGATTCAATGTACGGTATGAGAGATATGTCCAATCTCGCAAAATTGATAAACAAATATTTTAAGACAAAATTCAGACATAACTTAGTTCATATCACTTTTGATTTTTAAAATATATTTTATATTTATTAAAATATCAAATTACACCCCATCAACTTGATTATATCCAATTTAATATTTTTTTTTTTTTGAAAGAACAACTCTTATTATCTTGTTTCGGTGAACAGTAATTCCTTTTACAGCGAAAAATACATTTCACAGGGGAGTTAACTTTTTATTAATTATCTGTACATTTATGTGTGCACGAATAACGAACAAAAGCAGTAGGAATAAATTGGAAAAGTATATATATATATATATATATATACACACCAATAATCCTCACTTTGCACCATCCACTGAAGTACCTATCCACAAAAAGGAAATAGAAGCTACAAACCTTCTTTTCACCAATTAAATTAGGGGTATAGTGGGGTTAAATCGACGGGGTCCTTTAGAGATAGACATATTGCATCAACAAATCAAACCTATAGATGGTATCCTATTTTTGCTAGCCTTTTTTGTCCATTACTTTACTCCTTCATTGACTTTAAGGCCTTTGCTTCCTTTTTGAAGTTAATTATAACTTATTCTTTATAATTTAATAGCATTAATTAATTAATCCTCATTTTTGAAAACTATATATTTAATTTTTATATTTTGAATTTTTTATTTTATCACTTTCAATTTCAATAATACAATACAAAAGATTTGTTATTTATTTAGGTGATATTTGAAAACACGGTCCAAACAAGCGTTTCACAAAAATTTAAAAATTTATTTTTGTTTTTATTTATTTTTAATTTATTGATGTAAAAAATAAATTTTAAAAAATAAAAAAAATATTATTTTGATATATTTTCGAGCGAAAAATACTTTTAAAAACAGCCGCTACCACAATATCAAATACTATATTAGTTTGTGTGACAAAATAGACAACATGTAGTTGACAATCATATCCCCTATACTATAAACCTAAAGAAACAACAAGTTATTTTTCAAAGCAATTCATGGCAAATTAAAATTTGTTTTTTTGAGACCCAAATTGAATCCCAAGAAATCGTAGGGTTGGGTATAAATTTGTGTGATCCTCTCAAATAAAGTCTCCACGTCTACAATGTGTCTCTTGAAGACATTTTATCAAACAATTGAATCACATGGTCCAAACAAGTACATTGCTACACAAATCCATTAATACATTTGCATCAAAAACAAGTTTTTTATAAAGAAATAATACAATTCTAACCACTAAAGAATACTAAATATAATTGTAATTTGTTAGGGGTTTTGTTTAGGGTTAATTACAATTTTTTTTTATGTTCTTCTAAGATATAGTTAGAATCATTTCGTCGAGTGTAGTTAGAATCATTTCGTCGAGGTCTTTTTAACGGTACCGAGTGTGTCGAAAACAGAATCCTGGTATGTCCTCGGTGACCCATTTTTTATTTTTTTTTCATTTTTTTTCCATTTTTCTCTCACACGATATCACTTTATCTCCTCTTTCTTTCTTAACCATTGGATGTTCAATCCCACCTTTTGGCTATTGGAGTTTCATAAAAATATTTGATTGATTTTTGTTGAGGCTAATTAATTTGTAAAAGAAAAGTGTTTTGAAATATTCATTAAACAACCACTATTTCTAATAACAGTTATGTAAAAAATATATTTTGAGATGCGACCGTTATTTCAAATAACAATTATGTATAAAAATGATATTCTGAAATGTTGTTTTAATCAAACCATGTTATTTTTAAAAAATATTTTTAACCTGTGTTATTTTCCAAAATTTTTAGTAAATTATGCTATTTTTTTTTATAAAAAAAAACCCACCCACTAGTTTTCTCACAAAAAAGAACCGGTGAATAACTAAAGAAAACACCTAAACTGAGGCAAAGATATTCTCCGGTGAGCCCCACCCGGCCACCCCCACCTAACAATTCCTTCTCTAGAACTGGGCTTTGTAGCTCCCACGGTTATCTAAATTTGTTTTTTCTTTGTTTCTTTATTAGCCAAGTTGGCAACTTGCAACCTCACTAAACTCGCCTTTCCCCCACCATGAAAGAGGCAGGCCGCTTTCTCAAGACTTTCCTGTCATCAGGATAGTGCTCTTCACGTCACCACCAATTAGTGAGTGACCTTCGAGTTATCATATCCTTTCAAATACTGATAATATTCACACATACATACCCACATTATAGGAAAAATAAGGGAGATGATGTATTTGCTTACTATTTCTTACGTCTGACCTTCTCTGGGAAATAACCATTCAAGAAAGCAGCATCATTGCCTCTACTATTTTATTCAATCCCAATGAAGATCATGACGTTGCAACCAGCTTTTTAAAATTCAATCAATCACTTCACAATTCCATTTCTACTGCAAGAAAACATGGATCTTGTTCTTTGAAAAACCTGATTATTGATTCTGAAAATCTTCTGGTAGCAGGCCGAATTGCGATGTATCACTTCTCAACCTGATCATTATGATTGTTTTGTGGATACTCCAATTTTTCTTTTTTGTTTGTTTGTGCTACTTGGGTGCGTCAAAAATCGAGCTAGTGGAAATTAAATCTTTGTATCTTAGACAAAAACAAAGAGAAACGTTAATACGGACATGTGCAATCAGTATCATGCATACAAATTCCTCGCAGAAATAATGAAAGTTCTTGTCCATATCATATGGGCTGATAGAGTCTGTGGGTGCATGTGACCATATATTGGCACACATGCGTTATACACAGAGAGTGCCATTAGTCTCTGTTGGTGTTAGGATAATAAACTTTTATAGAAGAAATATTATTTATATATAATGTTTAGTGCATGATGTAATCAGATCAATGCACGAATTTCTTCTTTTTTTTAAAAAAAAAAAGTGATTCAAGCATTTTTTTTATTGTAAATTTTATATCAACGGGAGTAATAGAATTTTTATTAATGACTCGTCCCTTTTAATATACAATAATGCAATAACTGGCATGTCTTTTGACTTAAACGCAACTTTACATAAAACTCTAAAAAATATTGGTTAAGTGAAGATAATTTTTTTTTTAATTCTTTTCACTTGAGTTATAATAATATTTTGTGAAATCATTGATAAAAATAATAAAATTGTTTTTACTACTTATAATTTACACGAACTTTAAATTATAAATATTAGTGAATTAAATCTAGAGACTTACTCATTCTGTCTATGGAATAGAAGATATCTTAGTCATTTTGGGTCATACATAAATTTTACATTTATGACTTTGATCAATATAAAATTAAAGGGTAAACCCAAATTACCAATCCTGTTGAATGTTTAATAATTAACATGACCAAAATAACTATGCCATAGATCATAAGACTCACCCAAATAAATAGAAAAGGAAGCCTTATCAATATTTTTGTTTTTGGGTATAAAAGTCATAGCGTTGAGCTTAAATAATCTATCATATAAATATTCCTTACCCACAAACATCCCACTCTTTATGAGAGTAAACATACTAGATTCAAAAACCAACCTAAACCTATTCTTGCTCAATAACAAGTGAGAAACTAAATTCTCTTGGTGAGGGTAAGCATGAACCATATTGTTTAGAGTTAGCTCTTTTATAGAAGTTATTTTTAACACCACCTGTCTATAATCTAAGATCTTGCACATAAAAAAGTTCTTGAATAGTTGTTGTCCAACATCAACAACTATATACTCAGAAAAACTTGTTTTATCATAACATATATCGTGCTAGGGAATGTTATTATAAAAAATATAAGCTCCACCATATATATATATATATATATATTTTTTTTTGATTTACGTGGGGTGTTCGGGCCAGCTTACGCGCACCACGACTATTCCCCACGGCCCGCTGGACATCCTGCAAGCCCAGGAGCAAGTAAGGCACCGCGGGGGTGACAGGCGTACACATAGAGAGTCGAACCCGGGACGGGAGCGGAACAAGTCACACGAATTGACCACAACAGTTAAACTCTCAAGTGTTGGGTACACACGAGAGCTCGAACCAGGGCACTCAGGCAGGGCAAAGCCTGCCAAGACCACTGAGCTACAAGCCTCGTGTGTAGCTCCACCATATTTACATTGTCAGATAATGGACTATGGTTCGTTTTTTAGAACCTCGATTGTCTTCCTCAATCATGAACCATATTGTAAGGTTCTCCAAACACATCTTTTTATGCTTATGATTTTTAAAGTCTTTCCATTAATGTGATAGCTTTTAATTATTATTTTTATTTGAAAGGACTCATTTAACACTATTTTTTCTGCTTACCAATCATCTTCTCACTTTACACCATTACTTTTGAAACAACTAAACCATTTATAAACAAAAGCTAATTAGGGTGGGAAAAACATTGCTCGATGTGGGAGGATTTACTATTCACTAGAACAATATAATAACCAATTTACCATTCTAATAAAAAATGATGAGTTAGCTATTAAGGGCAGTACGATCTTTTTATAAAGTTTATTAGTTATTCTCAGATTGATTAATGACAAGTAGGTCTTCTTGCATTATAAAAGAACAATGAAATGTCTAAATTATCCTTAAAACAAAAGCTTATTTAACTAGTGTACATGAGGTTTTTTGTATTTTCATCATAGCTTTTTAGTGGGAAATTTGGTATTTTTATAAATATAAAATATAATTTAAAAATAAAAGTTGGATGGCTTGTGCAACGTATACGCTAGCAAGGGTCGGGCACTCGCGGTCTTTTGATGACTTGTACGACATCTCTCGATGTCCAAATGACAGCTTTTGTTATCGTGTTGGAAATGTTAATACATATCTTTTTGCATGGGGCGACGAGTGTCGTCATTTCTATCACAGTGTGTCTCCGATATACTTTTCTTCTTCTTTTCTCTCTCCTTCCCCTTAAAATTCATGATGTCCATTCAAAATCTTAGAGTTGTCCTCTCATTTACTAATATTTTAACTTTGGTCCTCATTGTTTTGATTTATAATTTTGCTCTTAGCGCTTTTTTCAAATTTTGATTTGTTTTCAATTTCATCCTCGAACCTATAATCATGATTTGTCTCAAATTTAGTCCTCATTCTTTTGATTTTAATTTTAAATTTTGGATCCTCTTATGAATTTGTTTTTCTTTTCAATTTCCCTTTTTAATTCAAATTCTAGGTTGTAATTTTTTTTTCAATTTCATCATTCGACATTTGATTTGTTAGGAATTGACTTCATGATTTTTTTAAATGAACTTTTTTCAATTTAGTGAATTAGATCACAAGTTTTAAAAGTTAACACATGCTGACATTATTTTTTTCACTTATTTTTTTTTCTATTTCATCATTCGATATTGTTTATTTTGAAAAATGGGCTTCGTAATTTCTTCCCTTTTGATAAATGTTCATTTTCTTTTGGTCATCATTATCCATTTTTCTTTTCAAATTTGATTTATTTATTGTCATTTTTTTTCCTATCATATAATTAAATGAAACTATTTTATTGGATTTAGTAGGTTCTATGTCTCGAGTCATTATTTTTCTTTTTTACTTTTAAAAGTATGTTAACATCATCTAAATATAATTTTTTTTTGTTTAAAAAAAATATTAAAATGGTGCACGGAAAGCGCACGCCACCCATCTAGTATGTGCTCATGTGTGTGTAGCAAATAGATTATTGTAGGGGGGAACAACAGTTAGTGCCCTTTGGCATTCGGCCAGAGTTTAAAAAACCACCTACCATGTCAAAAATCTCTTCGCCAACTAGAGGCCATGCCTTTTTGTAGAAGCCAAACTAAACCCGTCCGAACCAGGGGCAGGGGCCTTTGATCCATCACAACTCCACACAGCATCTATGCCTTTTTCCAAAGTAACCTCATTTTATAATTCCATTGCAGACCTGCTATCAGGCCTCATGAAGCCATCTGAACCGATATTAGGCCTATTCCATCGGTTATTACTAAACAGATTTGAGTGATAACCGACGACTTTGGCTTTAATCTCTGCTGGCTGAGTGAGAACAACTTCATCTCCGTGGTTCCTGACAATGGAGTTTTGCCCGCCTCTAAATGAAATTAACAGATTAAAAAAGGATGTGTTTCTGTCTCTTAATAGGCACCAATTAACCCTTTTTTTTTCCCGCCTCCATAACGACTAAAGCTTCATGGATACAGACCATAGGTTGGAATTGGCTAATTACATCATGTTCATTAACATATATTTCGGCTTCCTTCAGCTGAGTATTTAGGTTCCTGAGAATACTTGAACATTTTAACCACTCTGAATCCTTCAGGTTCCATACTACAACAAATTACCCTCATATTCTGCAAAATCTCGTGAAAGTTATGTAAAGTGAAACCACCAGCTGAAACCGAGATGGGTTTTTCCCCAAGAATACATGAAATTGCACCAAAATAATAGGGCAATGGTCAGATAACCCTATCAGCAGTGCTATCAACTTATGTAAAGTGAAAAGTATCAGCCATTCAGCACTGCCATATTTTTTAATCTATTCTGCTCATCGAATCGAAGCGGCAATCGAGACCAAGCGCCAAGCTGGCATTCGCTTTTAAGGGAAAATTACCTTTGTTGAGGTGTCAAATTATTTAAGAGGTGCGCAAAAAACATGTATTATATGCTTTCTGTGGCGCAACTCATAAGTAAGCACTCTCGCACCCCATGAAAAAATATGTATTACATGCTTTTATTGAGGTGTGCCGTGCCGCACACCTCAAAAATAAACACTCTATAAGAGAATTTTAACATAAATATTTTTTTAGTTAATTTTATTTTTATAATATTTATTTTTTTATTTTGTATTATTATGTTTTTTTTAATTTTTTTATTTGAAGAAAATTGTTTTTCTTTTCTGTATTATTAAGATTTTCTAGTTTTTTCTTTTTTTTCTATATAAAAAATTGTAATAGTTTTTTGGCATGTGAGACTTAGATGAATGAAAATTAAATATTTTTTATGTATCTCTATAATTATGGTATTCTTGGTTTTTTAGGGTTTCGACTTGTAACAAATCTTGGTATCCGTTGTTTATGTCCATGTTAGGTGGCAAGACAGATTTGCTTTAATTAATATCAGAGCTCAATAATTTTTAATAGTTTTGATTGGAGGTTGTAAAGAATGTGTATTAGAGCTCAATGATTCTTAGCGACTTAATGTTGTGCGCCATTAAATAATCATGGTTAGAAGATGTCATAGAACATGACGTACTCGTGTATGAAAAGATGATGAGGTTCACCCGGGGAAAAAATGTTTTGTAACTAGTGTGTTGTTTATATCTTTGTCAATTGTTGTTATTGAAAATTTAGATAGTGAAACCCATGATAAGTGGCCCGCACCAAGATATTGTATTAGGAATCCACAATAAAACAACCTACATAAATATATTTTGTTAGGAACTCACGATGAGATGGATCACATATAAAAAAAAGTTAGTGGTGGATGATAGTTTTGACTAAGGTTCAAACTCAAGGATAAATTCCTTCCAGCCTAGAAAGAATTATACAAGAGATTTTTGAGAAAATAAATATTTTTTTTAGTTAATTTTATTTTTTCTATATTTATTTTTCTATTATATATTATGATGTCTTTTCTGTTTTTTACTCTAAACATGATAAAGGAACTTAAATTGATTGATATGGAACCATTTAATTTGACTTCTTATGTTGCTTTACTGGAGCTAGCTATGCTTATCTGTACTTTAATACTTTAATACACAGAATTATTGAACATTATTGCCAAGTTCTATCTAACGCAGATCCTTTTGTTTCTTCCGGTGGAGGCATGCATTATATAAATATGAGAACAAATATTCTCAACTACTTTGAGAGAGATGGAATTTGCTTATTATACTCATTACTGATATATATATATATATATATATAGGACCTAATTCATGCAAGCTGTGTGGTCAATTATGTAGTGGTAAATTGATCTAGTAATTCACTAGCGATGCATACAGGAGCAAAAAATAACATGTTTTTTTTATATATAAATTAAAACTTTCAATGACCAAAAACATCATAATTAATTATTAGAAATATATTTAAAAAAAAACTCAAAAAGAAAAGAAGATTGTTGATGGTAATTTTCCCAAAAAGAAATGGAACTAGCTATATCGTACGTAGCTAAATAAATAGACATAAATATAACCCCATCATGATTTAGAGTAAAAATATGCCTTCATCATGTGTAAATATGTTGCGATCTTCGAGATTAGTCTTAATATAATATTGCATATTCTGTACAATTATATTATAAGAAACTCTAAAAGATGTGATTTAATTGCAATAGAGAATTGCTCTCAAGCTTCTTACATTTCATCGTGAACTTATTATTTAAGATTTTATATTTTGATCCTCAAATATTTTTTTAAGTGATTGCATCAATTAATTCGAGGCCAAATTAAAAAACAATTAATTCAAAATTTTTGACCAAGGAAAAGATTAGAAGGAGGACAAGATTGGGAAAAAAAAACAGTCAAAAAGTTTATTTTGGTCCTTCTTCTACTTCATTTTTCTTATTTTTTTATCCTTAATTTGAGAAAAGAGAGAAAAATTAGATAGGTTTTAGTGGTAGAATGAAAAAGTTTTAGATGACACTAATTCAGGCCATGAAAAAATTTTATTTTGATGTTAACGAGTTTCATTCGATGAGAAAAATTTATTTATTTTTCATTTAAATTTATATGAGGTGATATATCTAAGTTCGAGAAGTTTTTTTAGTTGATTTTGAGTTTTGGAATGAATTTTTGGGTTGTTTAAGGCCTTATTTGAATTTATTAAGGTCTTTAAAGTGTTTTATAGGTGTTTTGGGTAAACAATTAGTTGAAAAATGGTGTTCTAGTTCAAAAAGTTATCAATCTTGATTTTCCAGTTACCATAGTGGTGGAATTTGTGGGGAAAAAAATGACACGTTGATTAGTACTTAAAAGTGCATTTTTATCAAGGTTTTATATCATCATTTTGCACTTGACGTATCAATAACTCCTTAACTAGAGCATGTTTTATAATAACAAGTCGATAATATAAGATAGCTTTAATTTATGGTAAATGCTCATTTTAAATGCAGGCATATCTCACAATTCAAAGGATTGATTGATGTGATTAACTATTGAAAGTGAAAGGACAAAGAAAAGGCGAAGCTTAGAAAGGAGATACCGATTCAATTCAAATTGGGACACTGTTCAGTTATTGGGTCATATCTGGAGCTGTAGATCTTGGATTTCAGTTTAATTTATATGGATAGAAAGATAAGAAATAGGCCTACAATGTTCATGAATAGTGGAAGACCCAAATCTACCGTTTTCAAATCCAAAAGTTGGCCACAAAAGAGAAGCCAGAATCTGTCCTGCAATCCAGCCCAAACACTGCTCAGAAGTTTACCCATATCTGGAGTTCTAGAAGGCCAAATGACGTGAAAGTTTGTGGGTAGAAGGAAAAGATAATTTCCTACAACTTTCATGAAGAAGACCTACTCAAATGCGGATGGTAACAATGACATTTCATCCATACAAGAGCTTGAGGGCTATCCACCACGTCCACCACGTCCACCAGCAGCACTACTCAGTATTGTAGCCATATCTAGAGCTCTAGTGATCCAAATGCTCTGAAATTTTATGGGTGGAAAGATAAGATGATTGCCAACAACTTTCATGAGGAGCACTTTGCCAAATTCGGATTGCATCAATGTCAATTTATCCAGCCAAAATGCTTGAGTGTTGCTGTCCACCAAGTCCACTAAATCAATAGTTGGCCACTACATCAATAATCAATTACCAAATGAATAGTTCTGAATTTTAGCCTATAAAAGGAGGCATTTGCCATTCATTTTAAATGTTGGTTCTTCATATCAAGATCATGTTCTTGCTCTCTCTTTATATTTTTGTAATATGTAAGTTTTGCTTTCATTAATCTCTTGTTCATGCTTTTCATTTCCTTTACTATACTTAGTTAACTTATATCATGTTTATGTTCTTATATTGTTTATTTATGTTTTTCTTCTTCATAATGTCTAGCTAAGTTAATTATGTCAAGGTGAAAAGGTTTCACTAATGGTGTTAGGATAAGTATAATATGAACTCAACATGGACTTTAATGTTTATATCCAAGAAAGTTTGCTATTAACATGTCTTATCATTTTTATCTTATTAATTCTTAATACCTTGCTTGTTAAATGGTTAATCTAGATTTGTGTTGTATAACACTTGGTACATCAAATACTTGATCCTTCATAGTCTTCGGCCATCGTTATTATGAGAGGAACTTGATTTGTTGTCAACATAAGTTAGCATCATGAATACACGATAAAATTTATAAGTATGGTGTTACGTAAATAAGATGATTAATATGATTATGTTGATAATTTATAAAGAGTTTATACTTTACTTATCTCTAATACTATTAGTGGATCCTCTAACCTTGACATTTGTTTTTATCATTGTTTAATCTTTACATTAATCTTCCATCTCAAAGTTCTCATTAATTTCTTCCTCTTCTTCTTTATTATTATTAGTACTACTACTACTACTACTATTATTATTATTGTTATTATTATTATTATTTACATTCTTGTTATATTTTATGTACGTTAAGTATGCTCTGTGTTTGATCAAGGATCCTGACATTGTTGGTCTTGCCTTGTTCATTCGCATCGTAAATCTGTTTATATTATATAATATATCTCTTTGATCTTTTCATAAACTCAGTATATAGGCTGGAAACCTGTGACCCGATCTTTTAGATCATTCTCAGGTATAACAACGCCACGTACCGAGTATTATCATTATTACTATTACTATTAATATTATTATTACTATTACTATTATTGTTACTATTATTGTTGTTATTATTATTGTTGTTGTTGTTGTTGTTTTATTAATTATAATTTATACAATTAACCTCTCTGTGGTTCGACCCGGTCTTGCCGGGTTATTTATTACTTCGACACTCCCGCACTTAGGAGAAGACATCAATCTTTTGGTCGTGTCAAGTTTTTGGCGCCGTTGCCGGGGAGGTGAATTCTTGTACAAATTATAGTTTTTATTTTGTTTTCTCTTTTCACTTTTATTGTATCTAACTTTGTTTCTTTTGTTTTGTTTCTTTTTCTTTTGTTTTCTTCTTCCTTTTATTCTCTTTCTACACGTGCATGAGTGTTTGGTCACGTACATTAAGTGGTAGACTTTTTAGGGTATCCTCATCATTTTTCAGAAAATATGGCTGAAGAAGATAACCAGTCACTTCATAATGAGCATAATGAGAATAATGAGAATAATCGTGTTAGGACACTGAGAGACCACATGAATCCCGCAAGAACAAGTGCACCCTCATGCATAGTTTTCCCTCATGATGCATCCCATTTTAATTTTAAGTCAGGCATTATTCAACTTTTACCTTCTTTTCATGGCTTAGATCTAGAAAATCCATACTTGCATTTGAGAGAATTTGAAGAAGTTTGTAACACCTATAATGACTTAAATTGTAGCATGAATACCATTAGATTAAAGCTTTTTCCTTTTTCATTAAAAGATAAAGCTAAAACATGGCTACAAAATCTTAGGTCAGGATCCATTCGTGCTTGGGATGAAATGCAACAACAATTTTTAAAGAAGTTTTTTCCATCTCACAGAACCAACTCTTTCAAAAGACAAATCACCACTTTCACTCAAAAACCAAGTGAAACATTTTACCAATGTTGGGATAGGTATCGAGACTTGCTTAATACTTGCCCTCATCATGGTTTTGAAACATGGAGATTGGTTTCACAATTTTATGAAGGATTAGCACCTAAAGATAGGCAAATGGTTGAATTGATGTGCAATGAAACTTTTAAAGATAAAGACCCTAATGAAGTAATGGAGTACCTAGACTTGCTAGATGAAAATGCTCAAAATTGGGACACTACAGGCAGTTATGAGGCACCAGGTAAAACTCAACCTCATACATCTAGTGGAGGTATATATAACCTTAGGGAAGATCATGACCTCCAAGCCAAGTTTACATCTTTAGCTAGAAAAGTCGAGGCACTAGAATTGAAAAAGAGTGGTCAATTAAAATCTGTTCAAGACATTGTGTGTCAAATCTGTGAAACGAATGAACATGCAACCAATGACTGTCCAACTTTGCCTTCTTTCAAAGAATGCCTCCATGAACAAGCCCATGCTTTAAATAGTTTCCAAAGGCCCAATCATAACCCATACTCGCAAACATACAACCCTGGTTGGAGAAATCACCCGAATTTCAGTTGGAAGAGTGATAACAACAATGCACAAACTTCACAGCCACCATTTCAAGCACACCATAATTTCCAAAATTCTCATGGATATGCACCTCCTTATGCTCCACCTCCTAGAAGAAATCTTGAGGAAACATTGCATGCATTCATTGAAAAGCAAGAGACAATCAACACTCAACTTGCTCAAAGCATGATAAATTTTAAAGATGCTCTTGCAAAATTCACATCTGCTCTCAGTTTTCAAGAGAAAGGTAAGTTTTCATCTCAACCACAGCAAAATCCCAAAGGGCAATACAATGCAAATACAAGTAGTTCCGAAAGCCAACACATGGATCAAGTCAAATCAGTCATCACTCTTCGTAGTGGTAAGGTTATTGAAAAACCCACTCTTGAACCTTGTGAGAAAGATGATGAGTTAATCTCCGAGGGTAAGGAAGGGGTTGAATCGAACATTGTAAAGAAAAGACTGATTCCCTGCCCGGCACTTCCATTTCCTCATGCTATGACCAAACAAAGGAAAGTCAATCACAACTCTGAAATCTTTGAAACTTTCAAACAGGTAAGGATCAATATACCTCTGTTGGATGCTATTAAACAGGTACCTTCCTATGCTAAATTTTTGAAAGATCTATGCACTGTGAAGAGAAAACTGAATGTGAAAAAGAAAGCATTTTTAGCCGAACAAGTAAGTGCTATTCTTCATAGCAATAATGCTTTGAAATATAAAGACCCTGGTTGTCCTACAATTTCTTGCTTTATTAGAGAACATAAAATTAAAAGAGCTTTACTTGATCTTGGAGCTAGTGTGAATTTACTTCCATATTCGGTTTTTCAAAGTCTCAATCTAGGTGAGTTAAAACCAACTTCTGTAACTCTTTTACTTGCTGATAGATCTGTAAAAGTGCCTAGAGGGATAATTGAGGATGTGTTAGTACAAGTTGATAAATTCATTTACCCTGTAGATTTTATTGTCTTGGATACACAACCTGTTGAAGCATGTAATTCAATTCCTGTTATTTTAGGACGTCCATTTCTTGCAACTTCTAATGCATTGATTAATTGTAGGAATGGACTGATGAAGCTATCATTTGGAAACATGACATTGGAGATGAATATTTTCAACATTTGCAAGCAACCTGGAGATGATAATGATTTACGGGGAAGTGGACTTTATTGAAAAATTAGTTTATGATCAATTTCAAACCACTTCTAGTGAAACTGAGATTGATGAACCTGACGAGTTGCAAATGGTTTATTTTCAAGAAGAGGCAAAGGCATGTAATTGGAGACCACAAATTGAAGAATTGCCACCACAATCAATTGAGTCCATACCTTCAAGTGTTCAACCACCAAAACCCGATTTGAAGTCGTTACCATTCAATCTCAAATACTCATTTTTGGGAGAAAATGAAACTTTTCCGGTAATAATCTCTTCCAAACTTAATGCACATCAAGAAGGTAAGTTATTACAGACTCTGAAAATGCATAAAAATGCATTAGGATGGACCATAGCTGACATAAAAGGAATTAGTCCTTTGATTTGCACACACGGATTTATTTGGAGGAAAATGTTAAACCATCTAGAGAAATGCAACGAAGACTTAATCCTAATATGAAAGAAGTAGTGAAAAATGAAGTCATTAAGCTTCTAGATAATGGAATCATTTATCCTATTTCTGACAACAAATGGGTAAGTCCTACCCAAGTTGTACCCAAAAAGTCTGAGTCACCGTGATAACAAATGAGAAAAATGAGTTAATTCCAACTAGGACTATTATTGGTTGGCGCATGTGCATTGACTATAGGAAGCTTAATTCAATGACTAGAAAAGATCATTTCCCTTTACCTTTCATGGATCAAATCCTAGAAAGAGTTGCAGGTCATGAATTTTATTGTTTCCTAGATGGCTATTCAGGTTACAATCAAATTGAAATTGCATTGGAAGATCAAGAGAAGACTACTTTCACATGTCCATTTGGTACTTTTACATATCGAAGAATGCCTTTTGGGTTATGTAATGCACCAGCCACGTTTCAAAGATGCATGCTTAGAATATTCAGTGATATGGTTGAACGTTTTCTTGAGATTTTTATGGATGATTTTTCTATTTTTGGTGATTCATTTGATGATTGTTTAACTAACTTGGAAAAGGTTTTGAACAGGTGTGAAGAGAAGAATCTTGTACTTGAATTGGGAAAAATGTCACTTTATGGTAACAAATGGCATTGTACTTGGTCACATTGTTTCATCGAAAGGAATTGAGGTTGACAAATCTAAAATCGAGTTAATTGCCAACTTACCAACACCAAGATCTGTTAAAGATGTTAGATCATTCTTAGGACATGCTTTGGTTTTTACGGAAGGTTCATCAAAGATTTTAGTGTAATATCTAAACCATTGTGTAACCTTCTAACAAAGGAAAATGTTTTTGAATGGGCTGAACAATGTGAAAAAGCCTTTGTTAAACTTAAAAGCTTGCTTACTTCGCTCCTCGTCATTCAACCTCCTGATTGGTCACTACCTTTTGAAATAATGTGTGACGCTAGTGATTATGCCGTGGGTGCTGTCTTGGGACAAAGAAAAGATAAGAAACCTTATGTGATTTACTATGCAAGTAAAACTTTAAATAGTGCTCAAATGAATTACACTACCACTGAAAAAGAATTACTTGCGTAGTATTTGCATGTGACAAGTTCAGATCTTATCTTGTTGGCTCACCTGTTGTTGTTTTTAGTGATCATGCGGCATTGAAATATCTTCTCTCTAAGAAAGATTCTAAGGCTAGATTGGTGCGGTGGATTTTGTTACTTCAAGAATTTGATATCATAATCAAAGACAAGAAAGGCACCGAAAATGTTGTCGCAGATCATTTGTCAAGATTGACAACCGATTCGAGATCTGACATCACACCAATCGATGACTACTTTCATGATGAATCTTTATTTTCTGTCTCTACAATGCCTTGGTTTGCTAATATTGTTAATTTTCTTGTTTCAGAACAATTGCCAGCTCATTGGAATACCCAAGACAAAAGAAAGTTCTTGAACGAAGTGAAGAACTTTTATTGGGATTGTCGCACGTCACCCGCGCGGCGATTCGGCGATTTTTCTTTACTCGTTTTGCTTTGATTGGTTCGTTGGAGTCGCCACCTAGTAATTTATTGAGGGTTACTAGGAAACCTGATGTACTGGTCTTTGTCAGAAATTCAAGGGTAAGGGACTGATTGTGGCTAGAGAAGGTATTAGCACCCCTAGCACACCCTACCTGAGATAAGCTGCTTTGCAGTTTGAAGTGAATTGAAAATTTAAAATATTAATTAAATTCTTAAGGCTTTAATAAATCAGTTATTAAATCCCAAAATATATGTAGAAACATGTTCTTACATTTTCATGGAAAATATAACATGATTTTATTTGTCCTTGAGATATTTAATCATATTCAAATTAAACAATTAATTCTTTTTGTCCTTTTTTATTTTTATAATTCAATAACATAAATAAATAAAAAAATACAATCACACACTTCCACGTCACGTTTTACTATGTTTCTCTCATTACAATTTTTACAACATAACATAAACTAAAAAAACATTTAACGAAATTTAAATACATATTCAAACATGTAAAAATTACAAAAAAAGGTCCCTAAAGAGTCCAGGAACAGTCGAGGAGGCCCTCGGAACGGTGGAGGCGGTGGCGCGCGTCTCCTCACGCGCAGCCGCCACCGGCGGCGCGTGGGTTCACGCGCCGCCTGAAAAAGACCGGCGACGCGGAGATCCGAAACGGCTTCCTCCTCCTCGTCCGTTTGCACCAGCGGTGAGAAGCAACATCACCTCGCAAAGCAACGAAATCGCAACAACATGTCTGTTTTAGTTTTCCTCTTCTTTCCTCCGTTCCCGGTCTTCTTTCTTTTCGAGATCCGAGTCCGTCTTCCCTACTTTCAGATCTGTTTCTTCTCTTTTGTTTCACCTTCTCCTCTCGTTTCAAGTGGCCAGCGGTATGGGGGGTTGTCTGGCGGTGGCCGCTGCGTTGATGGTCTTCACTCCTGGCTGGTCGCATCGGCGGATGGCCTTGCTTCTTTGTTGTCCGTCGGAGTGGAGCCGCTGTGAAGATGGGAGGGGTTGCCTTGGCTTCTCCGGTTTCGGTGGAGAAAGGATTGGCTGAATCTCCAGTGAGGACGGCTGGTTCGGGTGGTCCGTGCGGGCGAAAGTGGGTAGCCGAGAGAGGGTCTCTCGGTTTCTTTGCCAAGGGTAGGACGGTGGCGTAGCTTGGGGAGAGAGGGTCCGTGGTCGATCGGTTTTTGGAGTTGGAGGCAAACCGAGAGAAGGGAAGGGGTTTTGGCTTGTTGGGAAGATTTGGCCGGTGAGTGGCGGCGGCCGGAACTTGAAGATGAGAGGAAAATGCAGAGGCCCGGTCTCGTGGGGAAGAGAATAGTAAGGGAGACAGAGATCCCCTTTTATTACGGGTTCCGGGACCAAAAATACTAAAAGCCAAAGTCGGTGGTGGGCGGCTTGTTGGTCGGGACTTGAGAGGAAATAGGAAGAACGGTGATGGCTCATTTTTTGGATGAGGGGAAGTGAGTGGCCCGTCCCCGGAGAAAATGGGGGCTCTGGTTTCTCAAACGGAGGGGCGCCCGACTGGGTTTCAAAGGGTGGCGGCTGCAGGAGAAAGGGTTTTAGGTTTTTTCTTTTGTTTTCTCCCCTTGTTAATTTTCTCCGCCTCCCATGCCTGTCAATTTTTCTCCCCCCCTTTTTTTCTCCGTAGCATAGTATTTATAGGAGAAGTTTTGCTAGGTTTTCAAACTAGTCCCTTAACTTTTTTTCCTTCTCTTTTCCTCTATTTTTTTGTAAATTTTGATTTTTCTTATTTTTTTTGTATTTTTGAAAGCGAGCAATATCAACATCAACTCAACAAGAAAAATCGGTGATCATAAAATTTACGCGTTAAAAGTTGAACGCGTTCCAAATACCTTTGAAAATTCTAAATTCTTTTGAGATGACGTTGAAAATGCTAAAAACGATATAAATATATCAAAAATGTTTTTTTTGGGTTTTCATTGTTTTTTTTGCTATTTTTTGGTTTTTTTCCTGAAAAATTATCAAAACATGGATCAAAAATTGGGTAGCAACAGATGCCCCCTCTTTACAATGCTTACGAAGCAAGACTCCTCAATGTTTTGCATAGTAAGCTTTGTAAAGAAAACTTGTCTTTCCGTCTCGCTTAACTTGCTCAATATCCACTCATCTAAAGACGAGACCTTGCTCTTTTTCTCTGTTCTCTCTTCCTTCTCTTTTCTCTTTTTTTTTCTCTCTCTTTTTTCTCTCTTCTTTCTTTCTTTCTTTCTCTCGTTAACTTGAGATCCCATCTGGCGATCACCTTTCCCAAAACCAAAGAATGTGTGTAGCTCGGTCAACCTAAAATCTCATCTGGGATTTCCTTTAACCAAAGCTACATGAGATCCCATCTGGCGACCTCATTAACCAAAACTAAAAAATGTGTAACTCGGTCAACCTGAAATCCCATCTGGCGATTTCCTTTAACCAAAGCTACATGAGATCCCATCCGGCGACCTCATTCCATCAAAACTAAAAAAAGTGTAACTCGGTCAACCTGAAATCCCATATGGCGATTTCCTTTAACCAAAGTTACATGAGATCCCATCTGGCGACCTCATCCAATCAAAACTAAAAAAAGTGCGTAACTTGGTCAACCTGAAATCCCATCTGGCGATTTCCTTTAACCAAAGCTACATGAGATCCCATCTGGCGACCTCATTAAATCAAAACTAAAAAATGTGTAACTCGGTCAACTCGAAATCCCATCCGGCGATTCCCTTTAACCAAAGCTACATGAGATCCCATCCGGCGACCTCATCCAATCAAAACTAAAAAAGTGCGTAACTTGGTCAACTCGAAATCCCATCCGGCGATTTCCTTTAACCAAAGCTACATGAGATCCCATCCGCGACCTCATTAAATCAAAACTAAAAAATGTGTAACTCGGTCAACTTGAAATCCCATCCGGCGATTCCCTTTAACCAAAGCTACATGAGATCCCATCCGGCGACCTCATCCAATCAAAACTAAAAAAATATGTAACTTGGTCAACACGAAATCCCATCCGACGATTCCCTTTAACCAA
This sequence comes from Populus x sibirica, assembly GCA_019202695.1. Lineage (NCBI taxonomy): Eukaryota > Viridiplantae > Streptophyta > Magnoliopsida > Malpighiales > Salicaceae > Populus > Populus x sibirica. Next base: position 4,147,296 of record JAGMVL010001291.1, on the reverse strand, counting down.
AGCCACATGAGATCCCATCTGGTGACCTCATTCAACTGGAACTTAAAAAAAAATGTGTAGCTCGGTCAACCTGAAATCCCATCTGGCGATTCCCTTTAACCAAAGCTACATGAGATCCCATCTGGCGACCTCATCCAATCAAAACTAAAAAAGTGCGTAACTTGGTCAACCTGAAATCCCATCTGGCGATTCCCTTTAACCAAAGCTACATGAGATCCCATCCGCGACCTCATTAAATCAAAACTAAAAAATGTGTAACTCGGTCAACTCGAAATCCCATCGGCGATTCCCTTTAACCAAAGCTACATGAGATCCCATCTGGCGACCTCATTAAATCAAACTAAAAAAAAAGTGCGTAACTTGGTCAACCTGAAATCTCATCTGGTGATTCCCTTTAACCAAAGCTACATGAGATCCCATCCGGCGACCTCATTAAATCAAAACTAAAAAATGTGTAACTCGGTCAACTCCGAAATCCCATCCGGCGATTCCCTTTAACCAAAGCCACATGAGATCCCATCCGGCGACCTCATTAAACTAGAACTAAAAAAAATGTGTGTAGCTCGGTCAACCCGAAATCCCCTCGGCGATTCCCTTTAACCAAAGCCACATGAGATCCCATTTGGCGACCTCATTAAACTGGAACTAAAAATGGTGTGTAAAAAGTGGTCTCATTGTAATGGGTGACCTACCCAGGTGGAAAGAATGTGAAAAACGGTCTCATTATGATGGGTGACCTACCCAAATGGAAAGAATGTGAAGTGCGGTCTCATTATAATGGGTGACCTACCCGGATGGAAGATAGAAAAAATATGAAGTGGTCTCATTGTTATGGGTGACCTACCCAAATGGAAGATAGAAAAAAATGTGAAGTGGTCTCATCGTTATGGGTGACCTACCCGGTGATAGAATGTGACTTACCCGACAAAAAGACTTGGTTGGAGCAGTCTGGCGGGATAAGGCCGACAAACTTGGCACTTTCGTTTGCGGAGTTGACTTGAAGACTCCTCTTGATGACGGGGCTAATCTCCTTTTTTTTTTTTTTTTTTTTTGAGATTCTCCTACCGCGGGGTTCATCTCATTCTCTTCTCATTCCAGGATCTAAACTGATTCTTTGTCATCATCAACTCAATGATTCTTTCTTTGTCCACAATCTTGCTGGACTTCATTGATGATCTTTTTCCTGCAACAAAATAAAAAATATGTGCAATGTTTTGAGGTTAGATGACATGCATGCATCCTTACCTGATTTGAAATATAGGTCCCCCCTCTTCGATGTTCCATCATCACAGGGTGCCTTTGTTTGCATTCCAAAGCTTTATTGGTTCTTTCGATGCATTGGCTCATTCATGTGCTAGCCATCCACTCGGTTGTAAATGCAGTGCCTATCTTAGGCTGTCTTCGACGGTTACTGCTCTCGGTGTTTATCAAGCTTGACTCTGCCCCCAAGTGTGGTATTGCTTGATTCATCATGAAGGATTTTCTATCCTGGATTCTTCTGAGAATTATCCTCCGATTGATTGTGTGCATCATGCCAACACCCATCAAGATTGTCAATCGCTCATGAACTTTCCTCCGGTTGAAACAAATACTTTTCAAGTATATGTTATCATCAACCTTCTTGAAACCGCCAAGTCGTCTAGACATGCCTCTCATAACTTGCCATAAAAGGCTCTTTCTTTGCATTCCGATGCTCTTCTCAATGGATTCCTCTTGGCTTGTCAAATCGGCTTATAAAAGGAAATGATTTGGCATCATCAATGATGTTCATCACCCATATTCATGCGGTGAAATGCATCTTTAGGTTTCAAAACAAATGGCCCCACATCGGCCTTAGTGGGTGCATCCTTCCAACATTCATTCAAATGCGACTATGTGATAACATCGTTCAAAAGTCATAGCCATGTTGGGGATGATAAACTAAGATGAAGATATGAAAATATCCTTCAGTGCGGCGTTGCCCATCAATTGCTTTTGAAGTTCACTAAATCATGGATTGTCTTTGAACAACATTGCCCCCAATATCATCCGAACATGCTCATTCTTTTGTCTATAACCAAATGGTTTTTGTGATCGCCGGGAATGACTTTGATGGACTTCGCCAACTCATCGTTCGATTCTTTCCTTGCCCCCACTGATCGAATACTGTTTGTTTTCCTTCTCAAGGTCCACTGTATTGCCCCCAGGTGGTCAACTTTCAAGGAATGTCGAGAAATGTTGATGTCATTCTTGTCAAGGATTTTGCAAATTCGCCCGATGTTCTTATTTCACAATCTTTCTTGTTCTAGAATCAAATCTCATATTTCAACGGTCATATCTATTCAAGTCTAATTGTTGAAATGAAATCAGAGAGATGTCAGTTTTTGAAAGTATTTTTTTTTGAAAATCAAGTTTCTTCGGTCAAAGATCCAACACACACTATTCAATGCAGTCCTTTGATTGTCTTGTATTTCGAAAAACAAAAATGACCCGTTGTAAGATTAAAATAACCTTTTTTATGGTTCTTTGTGTCAGTTTTAATCTTTGATCTTGGGTATATCTTTTGATGGTCTCACGATGAGGTGACCTTCTCGTGAATTTCAAGAAACAAAAGACTCAAGTCAAAACTTGAGGATTCATCAAGAAAGATTGTTTTCTTTTTTAGCACCAATTTTATCGGCATGCATAATAACCAGTAGCTTAATTCATGAAGCCACGACTCTTATGGAAAAGCTCTTCAAGTTTTAAGATCGTCATTTATCGGTTCAGATTGCTTACTTGATTAAAAAGGGCTTTTTTAAAGCACGTAATGCGTGCTATGGTTCATGGCTTATGAAAGAAAGGAACATTCGAGGCTCAAAAGGTGTTTGAGGGTTTCAAAGACCTAGGATCAACATCAACTATTCATCAACTCTCTTTCTCTTATGGTCATTGTAGAGAAAGTGACATATGACATTGTTAATCTCAAAGATCAGATTTCTCTTAACATAAGTCATAATGAAAATCCACTTTTCTTTGATGAATAATCAATCTAATCTTTTTGAAGACATCGAGGCTTCATCCTAGACACACCAAAATACCTTAAACTTGATTTTTTTCTGGTGTTGACTTTTGGCATTTGTTGTGCCTTTCCTTGATTGAAATTTCATTTGCTCCTCTTAGAAATGATAGGTCTTCTCCTTCCATTCCACTTTTCTTTCTTTTACATAACCTTCCTCAAAGTTTTCTTGGATGGCCCTCAATCTATGGCTTTTCTTGTTCTCCCTTTCTCAATCATTGGGCTTTTATTCTAAGCCTTTCTTTTATCATTGATTCTATCGGTGTCTTCATCCTTCCTAATAACATATCTCTCATTGCCCCCGGTGTGGGGTGTGATCCTAGTCGGGTTTCTTTTTGAAAGAAAATATTTTACCAGGCTCAAAATGGGACTGCAAAGGATATAATCTTTAGAAAGTGAAGGGATAACAAAGATGGCCTTTTCTCATTTCAAGCAAGGTCGGTTAGAACCGATAAATTTTGACCTCGTCCAGTGTAATGATTTGGACTTGTAAAAATCATGATTCACGAGTCCATAACTATTGAATCCACTACATGTCATTATGCATACTTTGCTAAAACTAGATATATGATGTGTGGTTCAGTTTCAGGAGGTATGAGTTCAAAATTGTTTGGTCACCTCATGTCATTTTCAAGCATCAAGTCATTTCTGCAATCAAAACACTTTTAATGTTCATGATTAAACTTTGCATGTTGGAGTTTGATCAAACATATTTTGTCAAAATACCCTTTGAAAGAAGCATCTCATGATTTCATAACAACAAAGAGACAACGAAAAGACATGTTTCGTTGAAGGGTGAGATGTGATCCCGAAACAAAATGCAGAATGGCTAAAATTCCATAACAACATGATTGACAGTTCAACGCCCTTCTTGGATCAACTATTCTGGCAATATCTGTGTTTCGCCAAGCAATTTCAATCTCTTGTCATTCGAGAATGTTCTCGTGACAATATAACCAATGACAAACCTCCTTCACGAGACTCTACTTGTCTCTTACTTACCAACTTCCAGACTTGATTCTTGAAATTCTTGCCACTGTTCAATTGAAATGGCCGAGGACCCCACCATGACATCACATCTCTTGTCTGGATTATACCACCTAGAAAACGGTGGTTGCTTGGGATCCGTCGAGTCGGGCAAAAGTCCGGAATCGCGGATGCTTGGTAAATAAACCCACATGGCAAAGGAATGTCTATCTTTGGCAAAGACATTGGAGCAAATTGATGTTATGGCAAGACTCGACTAGGCAAAGTGACTGAGGTTTCTCAATTGAGAGTCATCTTCTGATTCAACTCTCATCACTGTTATGGAATCCATGGTAGATCCTTCAATCTTTCCCCTCTTGATAGCTAGCTCAATTATTTTGGCAATCCACACAACTTCATGTCAATATTTCAATGTTGTTGTGGTTGGTTGAGGGTTGTCGGAAACCTTTCAACAGCTTGGTAATCTTGGCAGTGCCCCGAAACATGTGGCATCGCCATTACCGACGTGTGGAATCACACATTGTCAAAACTGGAAGAGAACCTGATGAATCTAAAACTCCTTTGTCTCATCTTTGATTCCTCATCGACGGTGCAGGCAAACGGACACCTGTAGAGGGAGCTCGCTTTCGTTGAAGTTTCAATCTTCTTTCTATTTTTCAGCCGAGGTCTGTCTCTTTTCCCTACTTTTGCATTTTCAAGCTAACACCGATGAGAGAAAATTATATATGATCAGAAACTACTGCATCCCTTCTTGCATTCCCCACTTGCGGATCTACAAACAGATTTCGTAGAGAGAGCTCGCCACGGTGAAGTTCTATATTTGCTCCTGTTTTCTAGCTCAAGTCCGGGGCTTTTCTGCCTACTACAGTGTTTCAGTGCCGAAACTGGTGGCATAAATTTTCACATTTTCTGAAACTAATACATCCCCTCTTGCATTCCCCACTTGCAGAGCCATAAACGGGTTTTTATAGAGAGAGCTCTGCCACGTCAAAGTTCGATGACTGCTCATGTTTTCAGACTAGGTCTGACTCTTCGGCCTACTCCAGTGTTTCAGTGCTGAAACTAATGAGACAAAGTTTTATAGCATATGAAAATACTGCATCCCCTCTTGCATGCCCCACTGGCAGATCCCCAAACAAATCTCTACAGAGAGAGCTCTGCAACATAGAAGTTTGATGTCTATTCATGTTTTTTAGACCAAGTTTGGCTCTTCAACCTACCACAGTGTCTTTGTGCTCAAACTGATGAGAGATTTTTATAGCATATGCAACTAATAAATCCCCTCTTGCATTTCCAACTTGCAGAGCCATAAACAGATTTTTGTAGAGAGAGCTCGCCACATTGAAGTTTGATGACTCGCCAACATTTTCGAGACCGGATCCGACTCTTCGCCTACTACAATGTTTTGTTGGTGCCACTGGTGAGAGAAAGTTTTTAAGCATATGAAACTACTACACCCCCTCTTGCGTTCCCCACTAGCGTAATCACAAACAAATCTCTACAGAGAGAGCTCGCAACGTAGAAGTTCGGTGTCGAATAATGGGTTTTTTTTTTTCGGTTTTTTTTTTCGAGGGTTTTTGTTTGCTTTTTTTTTTTGCTCTTTTTTTTTTTACATCTTGTGCCGCTGAACTGGAATTGAGCTAACAGTTGGGGTAACGTCAAAGAAGGCTAACGCACCATGCACGAGAAGGCTAGCAGTTATTTGGTGCCATTGAAAGATGTGGAGGCGATGAACAATTAACAGGCAAATGACCAAGAACAAAAGTTTGTCATTAGCTGATGACTGAAGGCATTGCTGCAATTATTCATGACTGAAAAGAGGAGGTGTAACTTCAATGGGACATGGACAAGCAGTGTTCCCACAAAAGACTGTGTAGACATTCCCACCGAAGACTATGTAGACATTCCCTTTCCATTTGATGCTCAACACTTGTTCAGGCAGATCTGAGCCTAGCTACTTCCCCTTTGATGCTCTCAACTTTCTTTTGACTATGTGCCTCTCTCTGACCCCTTTTTTCATTTCCCATCATCTTTGTTCAATCGGGTGTAGCAAAGCTCGGACGGGGAACCTCTTTTTATCCCTAGACATGCATGATAAATGTATGACATGAAATCTATATGATGAACTCGCCCTTCGAGGGGTGACATATGGTCGTAACTCTTGTATGATGAAACAAGAATCTTGATTCTTGCCCCAAACTCTACAATGAAAATTTTCTGAGTGACGACCATTGGGTCACCCACAAGTCCTGAATTCAAGATGCTTCAAGAAGGGCTTGCTTAGATGCAAAACAACTATTTACAAAGCATACATCCTAACGGCGAGTTCTAATCTTTTTAAGTGAGACAAGAGGTAGGTTTACTACTTGGTCTCTAAAAAGGGTCTCTCGCTGTCCCAGTGATCGCCCTTGTAAAGGCAATATGGGGGTTCAGCAGATAGTGGGATGGCACATGTACCAATCACTATCAGTCTAAACACTCAGCAAAGAGTTGGGGTTTACACAAACTTAAACCTTGACTCAAGTCATAAGGCAAGCTGCTAGTCCCCCACCTAACCCGAAGCTTGTGTGTGCTTTCAAAAATTAAAACATGTGATGCATGAGACAATTCTACACAATGCATGAAAAAAATAAGACAAAAAGCAAAAAATTTAAACACATCAAAAACACAAAGCTTAGTCCAATAAAGTTGAAAACAATACCTTTCCCCAGTGGAGTCGCCATTCTGTCGCACGTCACCCGCGCGGCGATTCGGCGATTTTTCTTTACTCGTTTTGCTTTGATTGGTTCGTTGGAGTCGCCACCTAGTAATTTATTGAGGGTTACTAGGAAACCTGATGTACTGGTCTTTGTCAGAAATTCAAGGGTAAGGGACTGATTGTGGCTAGAGAAGGTATTAGCACCCCTAGCACACCCTACCCGAGATAAGCCGCTTTGCAGTTTGAAGTGAATTGAAAATTTAAAATATTAATTAAATTCTTAAGGCTTTAATAAATCAGTTATTAAATCCCAAAATATATGTAGAAACATGTTCTTACATTTTCATGGAAAATATAACATGATTTTATTTGTCCTTGAGATATTTAATCATATTCAAATTAAACAATTAATTCTTTTTGTCCTTTTTTATTTTTATAATTCAATAACATAAATAAATAAAAAAATACAATCACACACTTCCACGTCACTTTTTACTATGTTTCTCTGTTACAATTTTTACAACATAACATAAACTAAAAAAACATTTAACAGAAATTTAAATACATATTCAAACATGTAAAAATTACAAAAAAGGTCCCTAAAGAGTCCAGGAACAGTCGAGGAGGCCCTCAGGAACGGTGGAGCGATAGGCTGCGCGTCTCCTCACGCGCAGCCACCCATCGGCGGCGCGTGGGTTCACGCGCCGCCGTTGGAAAGACCGGCGACAGCGGAGATCCGAAACGGCTTCCTCCTCCTCGTCCCGTTTGCACCAGCGGTGAGAAGCAACATCACCTGCAAAGCAACGAAATCGCAACAACAGTCTGTTTTAGTTTTCCTCTTCTTTCCTCCGTTCCCGCCTTCTTTCTTTTTCGGATCCGAGTCCGTCTTCCCTACTTTCAGATCTGTTTCTTCTCTTTTGTTTCACCTTCTCCTCTCGTTTCAAGTGGCCAGCGGTATGGGGGGTTGTCGGCGGTGGCCGCTGCGTTGATGGTCTTCACTCCTGCTGGTCGCATCAGCGGATGGCCTTGCTGCTGTTGTCTGCGTCAGGTGGAGCCGCTGTGAAGATGGGAGGGGTTGCCTTGGCTTCTCCGGGTTTCGGGCGGAGAAAGGATTGGCCGCCGAATCTCCAGTGAGGACGGGCTGGTTCGGGTGGTCTCGTGCGGCCGAAAGTGGGTAGCCGAGAGAGGGTCTCGGTTTCTTTGCCAAGGGTAGGGGCGGTGGCTGTAGCTTGGGGAGAGAGGGTCTCGTGGTCGACTGGTTTTTGGAGTTGGAGGCAAACCGTAGAAGGGAAGGGGTTTTGGCTTGTTGGGAAGATTTGGCCGGGTGAGTGGCGGCCGGAACTTGAAGATGAGAGGAAAATGCGGAGGCCGGCTCTCGTGGGGAAGAGAATAGTAAGGGAGACAGAGATCCCCTTTTATTACCGGTTCCGGACCAAAAATACTAAAAGCCAAAGTCAGTGGTGGGCGGCTTGTTGGCCGGGACTTGAGAGGAAATAGGAAGAACGGTGATGGCTCATTTTTTGGATGAGGGGAAGTGAGTGGCCCGTCCCCTGGAGAAAATGGGGGCTCTGGTTTCTCAAACGGAGGGGCGCCCGACTGGGTTTCAAAGGGTGGCGGCTGGGAGAAAGGGTTTTAGGTTTTTCTTTTGTTTTCTCCCCTTGTTAATTTTCTCCGCCTCCCATGCCTGTCAATTTTTCTCCCCCCCCTTTTTTTCTCCGTAGCATAGTATTTATAGGAGAAGTTTTGCTAGGTTTTCAAACTAGTCCCTTAACTTTTTTTCCTTCTCTTTTCCTCTATTTTTTTGTAAATTTTGATTTTTCTTATTTTTTTTGTATTTTTGAAAGCGAGCAATATCAACATCAACTCAACAAGAAAAATCGGTGATCATAAAATTTACGCGTTAAAAGTTGAACGCGTTCCAAATACCTTTGAAAATTTAAATTCTTTTGAGATGACGTTGAAAATGCTAAAAACGATATAAATATATCAAAAATGTTTTTTTTGGGTTTTCATTGTTTTTTTTGCTATTTTTTGGTTTTTTTCCTGAAAAATTATCAAAACATGGATCAAAAATTGGGTAGCAACAGGGATGACCCTTATTTATTCAAATATTGTCCTGATCAAATATTTCGAAGATGCATTCCCGACAATGAGGTAAGTAGTGTCATTAAATTTTGTCATTCGAGGCATGTGGGGGTCATTTCTCATCAAGAAAGACAACTACAAAAATCTTACAAAGTGGATTTTACCGGCCCACCATGTTCAAAGACTCACATGCATTCCCGCAAGACTTGTGAAAATTGTCAAAAGTTGAGATCTATTTCAAAACGTCACATGATGCCTTTAAATCCTATTCTTGTCATTGAGATCTTTGACTGTTGGGGTATAGATTTTATGGGTCCATTTCCTCCATCATTTGGTTTCTTGTATATATTGGTCGCTAGATTATGTTTCAAAATGGATAGAGGCAATTCCAAGTCGAACCAATGATCACAAAACAATGATAAAGTTTTTGAAAGAAAACATTTTAAGTCGATTTGGAATCCCTCGAGCCATGATAAGTGATGGTGGAACACATTTCTGCAACAAGTCATTTGAGTCTTTAATGAAGAAATATGGAATCACACACAAAGTTGCCACCACTTATCACCCTCAAACAAGTGGACAAGTAGAACTTGCTAATAGGGAGATCAAACAGATCTTGGAAAAAACAAGTGAACCCTAATAGGAAAGACTGGTCTTTAAAACTTAATGATGCACTTTGGGCTTATCGAACCGCTTATAAAACATCATTAGGTATGTCACCTTATAGACTAGTCTATGGGAAACCTTGTCACTTACCTGTGGAACTTGAACATAAAGCTTATTGGGCTATTAAAGCTTTCAATTCAAATCTTGATGATGCTAGTCACCGCGAAAATTACAAATAAATGAGCTTGAGGAAATAAGAAATGATGCATATGAAAATTCAAGAATTCATAAAGCAAGAATCAAAGAGTTTCATGATAAGAAAATATTGAGAAAAACATTTGATGTTGGTCAAAAAGTCTTGCTTTATAATTCTCGACTCCATTTATTTCCTGGAAAACTAAGATCAAGATGGAGCGGTCCTTTTATTGTGAAACATGTGTATCCATATGGGGCTTGTGATATTGAGAATCCAAAGAATGGTAATGTTTTCAAGGTAAATGGACACCATTTGAAAGTTTACTTTGACAATTTTTTAGTTGAAAATAACTCTATTGAATTGGATGATCCTGTATATAAAGATTGATTCTTTTTCTCACATTGTTTTTGTGTTTCTTTTTTTGTGTGACCTTTGTTTTGCTAGTTTCTCTCACCCGGTCAAATGGCGGATAACGGTACTCCGTGACTCTTAAAGTCGGTTCTTTCAGTTTCCCATGATAACTGATATCTGTGTATATGTTTGTGCAATTCTTTGCTCTTTCTCCCTTCTTTGTATCTCTTTTCCACTTCTCATCTAAAAAAAAAAATGGACACCACTCTTGTAAAATTGAAAAAGTATTTTCCCCTGCTTCCGCCTCGAATGCGATTACAAAAATTTACCGTGCTAGATGTGCAAGATTGCGATTGTTAATGAACCATGGAATTCCCGAAGATATTCGGGCTAATTGAAGCAAAGGTCCGATTATCAGGTGAGTCCTCCAATTCTTTCATTTCATACATGCCTGGAACATGTCAAAGCACTTTAGCAAAGAAACGTCGTGCAAAACGACTGCAAGTCTGTCACAGATGTGCCGATGGACTTGTAATGCAAAATGTCGTTCTTTAGGAATGGTATCTATAAATCGTGAAGATAAAATACGGTTCATTAAGGATGGCCCGAGTAAGGAGTCTTTAGATAATCTTCTGTTGACTCTTGAGACGCACCCTAGTGGAGATGTGCATCGTGCAATTCATGATTTATGGCCACAATTTCATAAGGAACATGCTCGACATAGTCTTGGGAATCGACTAAAAAAGACCCCGTTTGCCGCTTTTTAAGAAAATTGGATGGGAAGCATATCCCCGACCCATAGAGGGCGTTTAAGCCGTTCTTGGACGTAAAACCAAGGGAAGATGTGAGCCACAATCACAACTGCTTGTACATACATTTTTTTTAAAATAAAAAGAGAGAGAGAAAAAAAAAGAGAGAAAAAAAAAGAGAGAGAGAGAGAAACTCCAGCTGGCTTATATATAGGTGATTTGATTGTTTTTTCAATTTCTCATTTATAAAATCTTCTCTTCCTTCCCTTCATTTCTACTCAACCCGCACATTTAACATATATCGAAGTGTGTAGCAATGGCAGGTTCCTCAAGTCCTCAAATCAAAACTATTTGTGTTTTCGGTGGATCCAGTCCTGGGAAAGAAATAGAGTTTTTAGAATCAGCAAATCATCTTGGTCGGGTATTAGGTGAGAGAAAGATTCATTTAGTGTATGGCGAAGGCAACTTGGGTTAATGGGGGGTGTCAATAGCTGTATTTTTAGGAGGCGATCAAGTTTTGGGGGTCGTCCCCAAAGCTTTAGCAAAAGAGGACCTCCTTGGAAAAACAATTGGAGAGGAACTACAAGTCTCCACAATGTCTGAACGATTGAATACAATGTTTAAACACGTTGATGCTTTCATTGCCTTGCCAGGTGGTCTGGGCACATTGGAAGAGATCTTTCATATTTCCTCTTGGGCCCAACTTCACATTCACCATAAACCTATAGGTTTGTTAAATGTTAATGGTTTTTACGATAAATTGTTGTCTTTTCTTGATCAAGCTGTGGAACAGGCATTTCTAACATCTTCGGCACGACAAATCATAATCTCTGCTGCTTACTCGCTCGAACAATTGATTGACCAACTACAATCTTTCATCCCTATAATTGATCCCTCCATGAGTCGCATACATTGGTCAACCGAGGAAAGCCGTAAAAAGCTTAGATTGGATTTGAGCATTCGTTTGTGAAACCTTGTGTCTTTTGGTTTTATTAATAGCATATTATTTTGTTTTGTTATTTCTTATATTTGTTTAAGTGTGTTTCAGGTTTGTCAATGTTCGTTGTTTCAGGTGATGTCTTCTATACTCTATCTTTCTACCTTAGGACATTGAGGACAATGTCTCGTTTTGGTTGGGGGGAAAGGGTAGTAGTTGATTGATACTAAAAAAAAAAAAAATTTAACTAACTATGTTTTCTATTTGCAAAACCGTTGTTGCTAAGATGGCAGAGTCAAGGAGTTCTTTTGTTAGAGTGACTCTTGAGACGCATCTTAGTAAACATTCTTAACAAGGTCTATCATAATACTTCTTGAAATATTCAGGTTTACAAACTCTCGCATTATTATCAATTGATTCGCTTATATACTAATTGAACAAGTATTCTTAAACCTTGATTTTCACACACACACTTTAACATATGATTGTGGGTCGCACATTGAATTATTACATTATTTATGTTCTTTTGTTAAAGGTAACAACTAAGGGAAAGGGATAGTATATAATTTGCAAAAAAAAAAAAAAAAAAACAAAAAAAACAAAACAAAAAAAAATATAATAATAATAAAAACGTAGATAAGTTTGGTTTCGTAGCCTCCCTAATCTAAGCAATTAAGCCCGAAGGGGTGTTTTAACATCTAATACCCTAAAGTCAACTGACTTGGGAGTTATTGGCCCAACGCTTGTTACATGGGTTGAGGAGAAAAGCTTAAGGGAATCAAACATTGCACTATCTATGTATCAAGATTCGCAACCCGAGTTATTAAGCTCGAAGGGGTGTCTCAACACTTAATGCCCTAAGACCAACTGGTCTGGGAGTCATTAGCCGAAAGCTCATTACATGGGTTAAAGATGCATTATGTTTTGAGTTATATGTATATTAAAAAAGAAAAAAGAAAAAAAAAGGATAATAATCCCAACCCCGAGCAAGTTGACCTTAAACATTAGAACATAATATTGTTTTCTTCCAATGAAAGCCTCATCATCTATGTTTTCATACATTTGAGCACATAAAAAAAAAAGAAGGTTTATTAATATTTTGTTTAAGAGGTATTGAGCAGATATATATAAATTTAACGAGAGTTTGTTTACTTGGATAGATTAATGAAAGTTAAATGATGAATGCCTTGCTTTGTGGAACTTGCAAATTGTTTTTTTTTTCTATTTTAACGCTTTGATTACTAGGGACTAGTAATAAGCTGGTTGGGGGGTGTGATTAGTACTTAAAAGTGCATTTTTATCAAGGTTTTATATCATCATTTTGCACTTAACGTATCAATAACTCCTTAACTAGAGCATGTTTTATAATAACAAGTCTGATAATATAAGATAGCTTTAATTTATGGTAAATGCTCATTTTAAATGCAGGCATATCTCACAATTCAAAGGATTGATTGATGTGATTAACTATTGAAAGTGAAAGGACAAAGAAAAGGCGAAGCTTAGAAAGGAGATACCGATTCAATTCAAATTGGGACACTTCTCAGTTATTGGGTCATATCTGGAGCTGTAGATCTTGGATTTCAGTTTAATTTATATGGATAGAAAGATACGAAATAGGCCTACAATGTTAATGAATAGTGGAAGACCCAAATCTACCGTTTTCAAATCCACAATTTGGCCACAAAAGAGAAGCCAGAATCTGTCCTGCAATCCAGCCCAAACACTACTCAGAAGTTTACCCATATCTGGAGTTCTAGAAGGCTAAATGACGTGAAATTTGGTGGGTAGAAGGAAAAGACAATTTCCTACAACGTTCATGAAGAAGACCTACTCAAATTCTGATGGTAACAATGACATTTCATCCATACAAGAGCTTGAGGGCTATCCACCACGTCCACCAGCAGCACTACTCAGTATTTTAGCCATATATAGAGCTCTAGTGATCCAAATGCTCTGAAATTTTATGGGTGGAAAGATAAGATGATTACCAACAACGTTCATGAGGAGCACGTTGCCAAATTCGGATTGCATCAATGTCAATTTATCCAGCCAAAATGCTTGAGTGTTGCTGTCCACCAAGTCCACTAAATCAATAGTTGGCCACTACATCAATAATCAATTACCAAATGAATAGTTCTGAATTTTAGCCTATAAAAGGAGGCATTTGCCATTCATTTTAAATGTTGGTTCTTCATATCAAGATCATGTTCTTGCTCTCTCTTTATATTTTTGTAATATGTAAGTTTTGCTTTCATTAATCTCTTGTTCATGCTTTTCATTTCCTTTACTATACTTAGTTAACTTATATCATGTTTATGTTCTTATATTGTTTATTTATGTTTTTCTTCTTCATAATGTCTAGCTAAGTTAATTATGTCAAGGTGAAAAGGTTTCACTAATGGTGTTAGGATAAGTATAATATGAACTCAACATGGACTTTAATGTTTATATCCAAGAAAGTTTGCTATTAACATGTCTTATCATTTTTATCTTATTAATTCTTAATACCTTGCTTGTTAAATGGTTAATCTAGATTTGTGTTGTATAACACTTGGTACATCAAATACTTGATCCTTCATAGTCTTCGGCCGACATCGTTATTATGAGAGGAACTTGATTTGTTATCAACATAAGTTAGCATCATGAATACCGATAAAATTTATAAGTATGGTGTTACGTAAATAAGATGATTAATATGATTATGTTGATAATTTATAAAGAGTTTATACTTTACTTATCTCTAATACTATTAGTGGATCCTCTAACCTTGGCATTTGTTTTTATCATTGTTTAATCTTTACATTAATCTTCCATCTCAAAGTTCTCATTAATTTCTTCCTCTTCTTCTTTATTATTATTAGTACTACTACTACTACTACTACTAGTATTATTATTATTATTATTATTGTTATTATTATTATTATTTACATTCTTGTTATATTTTATGTACGTTAAGTATGCTCTGTGTTTGATCAAGGATCCCGACATTGTTGGTCTTGCCTTGTTCATTCGCATCGAAATCTGTTTATATTATATAATATATCTCTTTGATCTTTTCATAAACTCGGTATATAGGTCGGAAACACTGTGACCCGATCTTTTAGATCATTCTCGGGTATAACAACGCCACGTACTGAGTATTATCATTATTACTATTACTATTAATATTATTATTACTATTACTATTATTGTTACTATTATTATTGTTGTTATTATTATTGTTGTTGTTGTTGTTGTTTTATTAATTATAATTTATACAATTAACCTCTCTGTGGTTCGACCCCGGTCTTGCCGGGTTATTTATTACTTCGACACTCCTGCACTTGGGAGAAGACATCAATCTTTTGGTCGTGTCACACGTCGTCTGCATCAATAGGACAAATGTCACTTGCTTCTGTTTTTTTTCAAAATAATTAGGGACAAACAACAAGTCGTTTGGCTCTTAATAATAATAATAATAATAAACTTAGTTAAGGTGTGCACACACCCTTGGCCTTTTCTTTCATTTGTTTTTTTGGTTCTTTTATTTTCTTCTAGCAACTTCATCCTTTATTAGCTGTTTTTTTTTTTAATTTAATTAATTTTTTAACAATTTCATATGATTTTTTTTATAGAATATGATTAAGTTTTTACTCATTTTATAGATAAGAATTTTTTTTTATGTTACGAGACATTCTTTTTGTGTAGATTTACTTAATTTTTTTCCCTTTATTTTTATTCATTCTCTTTTCTATGTGTTTTTTTATTATAATTTTATTAAATAAAAAATTCATTCTAAGAAATAATGTTATTAAATATAATCAAGTCTATGGCCTGTGTTTCGAGATTAGATATCTATAACCATATATATATCTCTTAACTTTTCAATTTAGTCTTTGGTTAAATATAATTTATTTTTACTTGGTTTTCATATAAAGTTATAACATTTTTTTTTAATATGTATAGCATTGCATAATATTTTTTTCTCTTTGATTTTACTTAATCGTTTTTATGTGTGTGTCTGTTTCTATTATCATTTGATTAAATAAAAAAATTATTATAAGAAACAATTTTATTAGAAACAACTGGGTAAAATCAAATATCTTAATTTATATTTATCTCTTAATTTTTTAAGTTCAGTTTTTAGTTGTCGTTGCAATTTTTTTTTAATGTTTTATTGGCACATATAATTGTTTGATTTAATAAAAAACTTATTCAATGATACAAAGTTATTAAACACAATTGGATACATGACCAGATCAAATATCTTGATCTATATTTATTTTTTGATTTTTCAATTTTAATAACTGTTTTGTTTTATATTTATCGACACAAATAATTATTGATTTATTTAATTAAATTATTTTTAATTTTAAAAAATAAAATTATCTGAACCACGGAGAATCACAAGTAAATATATGGTCATCATTATACATTGTTGATAATACCTTACATATGTTCTTTTAATTAATACTTGTAATCCGGTCACAAGCTGAAAGCTCAACAGCCTAACATGGAAGATTAGAGAAGTTGACATAACAAGTATTAATTTGGAACAGACGCAACATAGACTGATAACATTTTTCTCAAACTCTACATAGATTATGACTGGCATAGCAATAATTGATACGCAAATGAATACCCAAATCGCAAGTCAATTACAAAACATCATTCAGTACAGCTGCAAAGACATCATCCTCTCCTTTTAAAAATGAAAAGAAATAGGAAAGAAATCTTCAAAATCGGACTTTCCACACGTTATTATGCCTTGACTGTCATATACAGCCACTCCTGGATGATCCGGTAGTGGCCGTGCATGGGGCTTCAGTTAGTACGTGATAGGCTAAATAATTTATAGGGCAATCAGTCTTTGGTCAAAAATAAAAAAAAGGCATAGCTGAAAATGGAATAGCGGTGGCCGGAAGTAAGGAACTTACTAGAACTGGGCTCGAGGTCGAGGTTACTTTACCGGATCTATGACTTCTGGCGACTTTGAATGAATATGAGTGCAGTGCAGTCTTGAATATACTTAGATTCTTCCCATCTAGAAAATCCAATCCTGCCATAACAGGTGGTCAGTCTCTCTCCACCGTATGGATAGAATGGACCATCCCCGTGACTAAACAGTATTACCTTCCAACGAGGTCCAAAATGCTGTTGCTAGGTGATGGATCAGGGTAATTAGATTTTTCATTGTAGGTCTAGATACAAATTAATATGGATTCCTGCATTGAAATTATCTTCTTTTTTTTTTTTTTAGAAAAAATGAAAGCAAACAATGGTATTTTAATCTTTACAAATGGTTTAGTGATCATTTAAAATATATGTTTGTTTTTTTTTTTAAACCAAACAATAAAATTACTTATTTACAGCTAACGTCGAAAGATTTAGGAATATTGACTAAGTGTATGCTTGTTCTTTTCACTTATTTAAATATATTAAAAAAATATTTTTATTCTTAAAAAGATAAAAAAAATATTAAGGTATGCGTCTAAAGGGTCCTTTTATCCTTTCACCTAGGTTTCTGTAATTTCCAGAGATATAAAAGACATTTTAGTATTTTTAATTTGGGTAGTTAATTTTTTATTCAAAAAAAATGTTGTCCCGTGCTTATTACACTGTCGCGTATGGGTGACGTCCATGCTTTTTAGATAGTATATGTAACACTGCCCAATAGCCAAACTTGCATTTCCACTGCGTTGTTGGAAACGCCACCATGTTCTTTTCATATTAGTGTGACACGTGCAGTAGATAGTAGACAGTTTATAGCTGGTAGTCATTTTTTCTCTCTCATTCTTTTTTCAATCTTCCAAACAAAGTACATTTTGTTTATATATATATTTTTTAATTTCAGTCTTTATATTTTTTATTTTTTATTTTTTATTTTTGCACTTGGTCATTTTATAAAAGTTTTTTATGTTTTCAATTTAGTCTCTAAATTACAATTTATCATGTATTATTTTTTAAAATCAAGTCCTTATTCTTTTGAATTGTGATTTGTTTCCTTAGCTCTTTTGTTAAAGTTTTATTGGTTTTCAATTTTATATTTCAATCAAAGTTTATGTTGTTTTTTTTTTTAATATAGCTCTCATTCTTTCGATCTTTTTTTTTGTTAAAGTTTTTTTATTTTCAATTTAACTCTTCAATTGAAACTTTTTGTAAGCCCTCTAATTTATTTTTTATTTTGATTTTCACCCTCATTCTTTTAATTATAATTTTTTTTTGGTTTTGGATCCTTTTGTGTAATTGATTTTTTTTTCGTTTTTATCCTTTGACGTTTAATTTGTTGGGGATTGAGCTTCATAATTTTTCTATATGTGGTGCTTTTGATCCAATGACACAGGTCGTGAGTTTGAAAAGTTAATGCGGTTGGACAATCTTTTTTTTTGTTCATTTTCTTTTATGATTTTATAATTCTACATAATTTTTTTAAAAAAAGATTTTTTCCATGGTTATCTTCAATTTGTTTTCTATCAATTTATCTCAATCTCATGACCAAGGCATGAGTTTTGCAGGCCTTTTTTGAATAGAAGTTTTTTTAAAAAATATTGTTCTTTTTTTAATTTTTTATATAGATGGACTTAATTTTTTAAAAAAAATATTTATCTTGAAATAATATTTCTAAGATGTTTTTACTTGCATAATATTTTTTTTTCTTTTATTTATTCAATCAATTTTATATATATTTTTATTTTTTTTATTAATTTTGATACATAAATTTAGTAGACACAACCAGATAAATATCTTGATCTAAACTCATCTTTTAATTTTTTCAATATCTCTTCTAATTATTATTAACGATTTTTTTTTTATTTATTTACATAAATAATTATCAATTTATACAATTAGATTTTTCATAAACTTTTTGTTTTACACTTTATATCTTTTTATGTAAAAAAAATATATTAAAATAGCTTGCATACCTAATTTTTTTTTCAAAATAATTTATAAATCGTGGCGGAAAGCGGTTCAACTAGCTAATTAATATATATATATATATATTGTTACTTGTAGAATAAGATTCCATTCTTACTCAGCAAGTAACTAGGAAACAGTAAATATTCTATATATCTCAACGAGAGAGAGAGAGAGAGAGAGAGAGAGAGAGAGAGAGAGAGAGAGAGGGAGATCAGCCTCTGCGAACCATATATATCATAATCATATACGATTTGGGTGGAAATACGTATTGAAAAGTTCAGGGAGTGATTAATTAAGACATTCATCTTGGAGAAAAGGTTGTAGTTGTTTTTTAAAATGTTTTTTATTTGAAAATATATTAAAATAATATTTTTTTTATTTTTTAAAAATTATTTTTGATATTAGTATATTAAAATGATTTGAAAATATTAAAAAAATATTAATTTAAAGTAAAAAAAATAAAAAAAATTTAAATTTTTTTAAAAACGTTTTTGAAATGTAAAAGTAAAAAAAAAAATATTATTTATAATATACTGTGAATAGAATGAAAGGTGAGAGAAAAAGGCTCCACTTTCACAACTCGGATTCTCATACTGAAACGACAGGTCAAAAGCATTAGATTCTATCAAGACTC
The DNA here is from genome assembly GCA_019202695.1 of Populus x sibirica. Classification (NCBI taxonomy): domain Eukaryota; kingdom Viridiplantae; phylum Streptophyta; class Magnoliopsida; order Malpighiales; family Salicaceae; genus Populus; species Populus x sibirica. The sequence continues at coordinate 4,128,116 of JAGMVL010001291.1, read as the reverse complement.
CACGAAGAAAAATGAATCCATACGGTCCCAAGGTGACGCGACGTTCGGTGTAGCAGTGTGCTTTGCTTTTCCGTTCCCTCTGTTCAAATTCATAGCTACCTAGGTTACTTTTAACTCATGCACGGCAATTCATATTCTAAATTATTTTCTGTTTTGTTAGGAAAGGCTGATATATCTTGTTTCTGTTTAAAAAATAGATGGAACAATTATTGTATCAATAATAATTTTTTAATTTGATTGTTCGATAATGAGAAATTTTATGAGAATCTTCTTGATATATTTTTTTTATTCGAGGTTAAATTTTTTAGGGTAATCAGAGTTTAAAGATGCCTTACAAGAATAACGATTGAATAAAAACATAAAAAATAAAACATGGATTCATTAATGATATTTTTATAATTTTGTTCATAAAAATCATTTTATTGAGTTATTTTTTTAGATTAAATTTTTTTCAAATTTCATCATTCAACGATATAAATATTGAGAATTAAACTTTATAATTTACTTTGATTTATTTTATTTAGGATTATCAAGATCTCATAACTCAGGTTACGAGTTTGAAAAGTTAATACAGGTTGACTCGGGTTGCTCTAATATGTTGTTATTTTAATATTTTTTAAAAAATATTATCTTTTATTTATTTTATCAAACTATATTTTTACTAGTTGTCTAAGTTATCTTTAAATCCATCGAGTAAATGAAGTAATAAGAATTCAACTCTAATTTTTTTTAATTTAAATTAAATTATATTTGTTTACTGACTATATATATAATACAGTTCCGAAACGCTAAAATATTCTAAAATTAAAATATATCGTTTCAAATGAAAAAACAAAACACCTCCCGTAATGAAACTAATTCGCCCTTCTTATCTTTCATTTCATGTATATTTGATCTTTCTCATTAATTCTATGTAGTCCAAATTTAATTTAACCAAAATGTACGACAGCCGAAACTAGCAAGAATTACGGTAAAGGACAGAACTAAAGCATGACAAACAGACCAGGAAAACACAAATTCCTTAATTTTCACAAATTTTCGAAGCTCCCAAAACTGAAAATCTCTGTACAATTGCATTGACTCTAATGCCCTTACCTTCATCTTCGACGAAATCCAACAAAGCGTTATCATCGCATTGGTAAAATGAAAACCCAAAACAGCATAATCCCAAAGGAAAATTCAAGTGGCATCAATAGTCAATCTTTTCAGACAAAATGGCATTTTCATTTTCCCCCAAATACACCAACTGCCCAAAATAAGAAAGGATACTAATTACAATACTTGAAATATATATATATATATATATATATATATATATATATTATTTTTTTAAAGGACTTCTTCTGTTTGGTGAATCTTTGCCTCTTTGGGTTTTGTTTGTTTTTTTCTTTCGGGTTACTTATTTACCGTCACCGTCTCGAACCAAGCTTTCAGCAACAGACGCAAGTTTTTGGAGATTCAGCTTGACAACAGTATCAGCAAACAGCCGTGCTTCTTCATCGGTATTCCCTTCAGGTACGTCAACGACATAGGATTCTAAAACAACGGTCCAGATCTTCCCTTCACGTTCGAACCCATGCACTGTCGTCACCGACCTGTAGTTCCTCAACCTATGTTCTCCCCCAATAATACTAAACCCCGTGACCTGCTGTTCATCATCCAATATATCAAGCCTCTCCGTGCTTGTTGCTGCAGGCAAGCCAGAGATCACGTTCACGTCTCGTGTGGATCCGACGGTCATTGTGAATCCTGGACCCACGCTGCAGCTCTTGATGAAGTGCTTGTAGGTCTGTGGCTTGTCAAAACGGCGGACAATAGACCAGACGGTGTCGTTAGGAGCGCTTATGAGTTGGGCTAGAAGAGAGGAGCATTGACCTGCGCTGATTCTGTAGGTGTGGAACTCGGTTATGAGAGGGGCTAACTCTTCGGATTCGGACTGAGTTAAACCTGATGGGATGGTGATGTGGTGGGTAGTGGAGGCTATTGATTCTTGTTGTTCTGGGTCTGTCATGTCTTTTGATTTTTGAGACATAAGAGTTCGAGTCCTTGAAAGAATAAGAAGGAAAGATGGTGAGCGGGTTTATATATATATATATATTTTAAGGGAGGGGGGTTTTGATTAAGCAGGTGGGATGGAACTAAATGGGTTTCATGTTAGTTGCTTGACACATCAACCTGGCTAAGCTCCAAAGCCGACCTGCTTATTATTTTTTTATGCTGATTTTTGCTGCATTATTCTGGTTTCTTTGTGATGGATCTGTAGGATTTCGTTTTGTTAATTTTAATTATAATGCAGAAAATAAATACTATAGAGTTTGCTGTGCACATAGACACATAAAAAACTGTTCACTGTGATAGTAAAATTACGCTTTTATTCTTTGAAGAAAATTTCATTTGCCCTGGTTTTGAGAGTGATTTGATTTTTTTCAAAGGATTTGATCTTTTTCAAAGGTTAGTCAATAAAGATTTGTAAGGGGTTATTTTTATCTTTTTATGAACAATAAAAATACTTACCCCCAGTAAAAACAATTGAGCAGATGGCTTGGATTTAGAAAAAAAAACCAAGATTTCAGGGGTGATTTTATCTTTTTTATATAAATTAATTTTTACTATTCCAGAAATATAAAGTTTTTTAGACTTTCTGTTCTTACTAATTAATATTTTAATAAAAAAATAAAGGAATGTAGATATCACGTGATGGTATGTGGGAGGTATCTGTATTTTTTGGATGGCGTGTACAGTATGTACCGATAGCTAAATTTATTATTTCTCTTGGTACGATGTGTAATAATGATTGATGAGCGGTTTTTTGCTGATAATAATTTTTTTTTCTCTCTTGCAAAAGAAGTTCACCATGCCTTTTTTTTTCATTTTTCATGTTTGGTCCTTATATTTCTAATTGTTTATTTTAGTCCTTGGCTCTTTTAGAAAGTTCTTGATGTTTTCAATTTAATTTTTAAATTGCAATTTGTCATATATTATTTTTTCAAATTCAGTCCTTATTCTTTTGATTCCTGATTTTTTTTCTTGGTTTTTTTATTAGAGTTTTGTTATTTTCAATTTCATCTTTCAATCGAAATTTATGTTATTTTTTTTTTCAGTTTGGCCTTCATTTTTTTGAATTTTTTTTTCTTTTTGTTAAAGTTTTTTCTTTTAAATTTAACCCTATAATTTATTTATTTTTTTGTATAATAGATTTTCCCTCTGATTTCATTCTTCAACGTTTAATTTGTTGGAGATTGGGTTTCGTGGTTACTCCTAAAAGGATTAATTAATACTAGAATTTTGAAAATTTTCATAAATAAAAACTTTCAGAAATACCTAGCACTGGATTTTTATTTTTAAAAAATTCATATATAAAACAGATAATAAATTCCAAAAAATTTCTATTCATTTAAATTAGTTTTTGAAAAATAATTAATGGCCACGCCTTTCCGCTTGTTTATCTGATAATAATTTATTTTGTTGTCTATAAGAAATAATTTTACAGTCCAATTACTTATCACATTTTAATCTACCAAAAACCTTTTACAACACATGGACAACTAAATATCCCATTATATATCCATAAAATATATATTTAATTCAAGCATACGAAGACCCTTTTACAACACATAAACAACTAAACATCCCATTATCCATAAATATATATTTAATTCAAGCATATGAGTCTTTATTTAAACATTATTGGTTCTTAGGCATAGTACATTAATCAGATAGTTTACAACATTTATGCACGATCTCATAATATTTAATAATAGTGTGATTACGGGTGCTTTTCAAATAACTTTTTATGCCAAAATGCATGTCAATGATATTTTTTTATTTTTTAAAAATTATTTTTGATATCAGCACATCAAAACGATCCAAAACCTATAAACCATATTAAATTTTAGTAAAATAAAATAAAAATTTAAATTTTTTAGGAACACAGCCGCAGCCGCGTTTCCAAACGTTCCATACTGCTGCTTCACCAGTGTAATCTCAGTCACCTTTGAACACTATATGTATATCTAATTGTATTTAAATCCTTGATATGACTTTCAAGCTAGCTTAACATTCCATAAACTAGCTAGATACACGTACGTGCCCTTTCTTTTACATTATCTTTTCAAAACTAGTTCCAGTACTGTGCCATTCTATAATAATCTCCTTTTAATTAGCGGTTTTTGGCCAAATCAGAAGCGCAATTATGATACCACTACCAGCCATGGAGAGCATGGCAGCGTCCAATTCTTGAGGAGTGTTACTTCTGGCACCAAACCATAGTTTTCCAACTAATCACTTTCTGTAGTAGCATTTAGTTAGTGTTTTTTAATAATGTTTTAAGAATATATTAAAATTACTATTTTTTTATGTTTTTTATATTGATATATCAAAACTATAAAAAATATCTAAAACATAATATTTTTAGTATCTTTTTAAAATAAAAAATAGTTTAAAAACATTTTTAAAAATAGACTGAAGAAAAAAAAAACTCACTCGTTGGGCTGTAGTTATCCACCAGCAGGCGTTGTCACGTCATTGATATTAAACCGAATGTACATTCCCCCCTTTCCGTGCATTATAAAAATGTACGTACGATTATAAATAATTTCTTTCAAAGACTTTAAGAACCTTATCAGAAAGACCCTTTACCTGCCGACCCAACTCGATCAACAAATATATAAAACGGTCGAATACCATCAGCCATGAATAAAAAATTTCCTATTCTTAAATTCTTGCTATAATCATGTTTCTAGGTTCTACCCCCTGGGTCCTGGGATTGCTCGTAAAATATTAGTTTTCCTTTCATAATATATAGTTTCTTGCATTAAGAGCTTTTTTTATTCCTTTCCATTGAAACATGGAGATGTTTAGACTTTTCTTAACATTAATTAATATTTTTTTTAAAGAATTTGATGATGTTTAGACTTTTAAAATAAAAAAATATATATTATTTTAATACATTTTTAAATAAAAAACACTAAATTAAATTCTTAAACTTTAACAATTTTTTTTTAATAAATAAATTGAAGTTCTTAATTTTTCATGTCAAAGCAAAACCTCAACACAAGGTACAAACGCTAATTACAACATAACGTTCTGAATTGATGCGTTATAGTGTAAGAAGCCATGTACGCAGCAGGGATTGGTCCTCCTTAAATCTTGCCTTGATATCAATACTTTCACCTCAAAAAATGTTGTCTGAAAGAAACAAAACAGTTAACTTGTAGGAGGAGGAGAAGGCGGTCGTCACTAATTAAGATTAATTAACACCCTAAGAGTTTCAAGCGAGGCCATTTGGGAGGCACTTTCTTCTTCCCACTTTTGCATTTCTTATCATCTCTGTTAGGCCTATTCTTCCCAAGTTCTTGCTTCGTAGGTTTCGAATGCTTCCTCTCTTGTTCTTGTATCTGAGACTTCTCCCGAGCCTAAAACAAATAGAATAATCATCATATTATCAGGGAAAAAAAACTCTGAGGCTGTGATAAATAAAACGTGGCAGGGTTTTGAAACAACATTAATCTAGGACAACGATATTTTTAGATCCGCCTCGTTGCAGTAGAGTTCTGGTTCAATAAATTCCCACTGCTATTGAGGTTTCACTTTAGTATACGTGTTTCTAACCGAGGGAAAAACGAGATTTTACATGATGAACTGGAGGGAGTCATCAAGGCAGTAAATTATATGCATGCAGTTCTAAAATTCAACAGTTCGTGTACTATACCTGAAGTTCAACCCTGTTAGCATGGTCTAGGGGCTCCTCTTTGTGTCCTTGATTTGGATTATTGGAAGTTGCCAGCGTGAAAGTTGGCAATCCTTGCCCAGAAGATGCATACCCAGATGCCCGTGATGAAGTGGCTGATGTGCTGCTGGAATCCAACTCTAAGCAAAGCTGGAACACAAGAAAAATCCCAATAGCGCAAGCAATTTTAAGCTTTCTTCAGAGGAATTAGGCTACAATTCTCCAATGAGTCACCGAGTTCTAAAACACATTAGAGATAGATATGCTTGATTACAAATTTTTTTTTCTTAGAAATAAAACATTGTTGTATTACATTATAATGTTGGTGGACCTCTTCAAATTAATAAATAAGAAATTAATGTCCAGAAATCAAATTAAGCAACTGGACATAGAACTAAATTGAGAAAAAGCAATGGAAGAAAAAACTTGTAGTCAACTTGAACTGTAGTATTTGTTGTTCAAAAGAAAAATACTTGAATGGTTGTACTGCTACATTTCACCTGAAAAAGCCTATGTTCAAGACATGCCACTCGATCCATCAGTGACCCTTTAAGGTAAGCCTCCTTCACTGCCAAATCCATCGGCATGGATTGCCTCCCAGCACCTCCAACCGAACAATTTCCTCGCCATTTTGGTAAATGTCGTTTTCCTTCTAAATATTTCATCTTAATTTGTTCACAGGGAAAAAAAACACCCACACTCGTTAAAAAGACACCACACAGTGCAAGTGAAGAAAATTGACTGATAGACAGTATTTATGAGACCGTAGATGCTTTGGGAAAGACAAACTTACAACGAAATCCAAATGATCCAATCTAGGAACAAGAGACATGGAGGAATGAGAATGTCTTGCAGCTTCCATTTTGTTGTCACTCTAATGCTTAACTTTGATGAACCTTTGTAAAGCTTCAGTATTGTCTGTCATATAGCTTCCAAGTGTGCAACGGTTACAGATTCCCTCCTTTTAAGTTTACTGATTTCTAGTCCTCCTCACTAGTCACGCGCGAGTTTGTTATTTCAAGCAGCTTACTCTAACCCCAATGGAGTGCGCTAACTAGTCAAACGCTGGTTTGTTAGATTATGTGGCATCCATTCTAATGTCGTCGATGTCTGAGCCAAATGTCACCAGTAAGCAGTGGCAAAACGGAAGCTTTAGTAAGGAAACTGTAACTAGCTAGGCATTGCCTCCATGTCCACGATGAGAATAATTTATGAACCCTTCTTCTGTATTTAGTTCGTTTCAAACATGGAAATCAACCGTTTAAGAGACAATAAACTACAGAAAAATCGCAACAAGTTTGGATGGAATGGAAAGAAACAGCAGTTACATGCTTGCAACCTGGAACTTCAGACCTCGCATAAGAAAAGGCTGATTGCCGTTCTGTGAAGAGACATTAGGCGCATGTTTTGTCCTTGTAACCAAGGGTGACTCCACCTTAAACACAAAAAGAATCGATGAATTTTGGGTTATTACACAGTTAGCCAAAGCAGCTAGTTTCATCTGTTTGCATCTGGGTGAAGCTTGGTTTTTTATCCCATCATTCCTGATTTATTGATTGAGGCTTTGTCCTGCCTTTTACTAGTCGCACGAGAATCAGAAACTAAATGTTCAGGAAAAAAAAAATGCAACTATTGCATGTTCAATTGTTGGTGACTGGCGAGTGTTTCTTCCAGCACCCGAGCTCATTAATTTTTAAGGATGAATAGCATGTTCTTTTGACATAACCTGTTATCATATTATTAAACAATTACTTGCAAAAGCTTTTTGAGAGCAGCAATACGTTAACAATGGTGAAGAATAATCCAGTTATTTGCTCTGAAAGAACTGCAGCCAATCACCCCATGCTTGACCTTGTCACCTCATATGCCAAGAAGCATGCTGCATTTGCAGGGACACTTCTAGCCATGGCAGGGCCAAAACCTTTGTACAGGCCTTTGATACCTTCGGAAGCTAGGATCTTCCTAAAAGCATCAATAGACCCAGAGAACTTGGGGTTTTTGTAATCATCTACTTGAATGACGCTTTTAACAACATCAGTGGGGTAGACAGATACCCAAAAGGAAGCGCCAGCTAAGCCACCGGCCACCATCAAAGAGCCCCTTCCCAACTGAGAAGTATCCTCACCTCCTGCAAAGGACTGCTTCAGCAATTCATAGACACCAAACATAGCAGCATTTCCAGGAATTTCACGTGCCATAGTAGGAACCAAGCCCTTGAAGAGACCCCTCACACCACCTTCTGATTTGAGAACATGCCTGGTCACATCCATTGGCCCCCCATACTTCACAGCCACCACTGCTGAGTCTGAACTTGCCAAAGCACTTTGTGCTTGCAACCTGTTTCCACCAGGAAACCCCAACTGATTAGGAGGTAGATTTCAAAGATCTACCAGGTTATGTAAAACAAAAACAAGAAAGAAACAGAAATGGCAAGTGAAGAAGTTAAAACTATTTGTTGCCAGGAATGTTTCATAACTAGAAAAATACTGGCATAACCACCACTTTGTTGTTGGAGAAACGAGAGAAAGAAAGGATTGTATTCCAGTTGTTTTAAGACTTTAAGAAACAATCTCATTTGGCAATGTGATGTTTCCCCTTGCCTGATAATTTTCAGGACTATTCATAGACTTAAAATGTCAGGGTGAACCAGAAAAGACACGACAGTACCTCAAGGGTGAAGGAAAACCAGACACATTTTTGTTTTGCGATTTAGAAGAATTCAGGACATGACAGGTAGGACAGAAACTGCCCAAAACCATCAAGTTGTCAAGATACACAGCCCAGTCAAAAAATGAAAGCTTTGCAAAATAATGAGCATTCAAAAATTAAGAAAAATCAGGTAAAAAGGTCAGGAAAGGTTGTGAGGGTAAGGAGAGATGGCACTGACCTGCATTTGATCAATTCAGTGGGACAAGCAAGAAAAGAAACAGCAACTCCAGCACCCGCACCAGCAACAACTTGCTGGTTAACTGTAAGTGGGGCACCAGGTTGAGACCTTAACAATCCCTCCATTTGTCCCCTCACTGTGAAAAGAACAGCATTGAAGGCTGCCACAGTAGCAAGTGGAGCTCCCATACCTTTGTATAACCCCCTTGGGCCTTCAGCAGATAAAGTCTGCTTGACAGCATCCACTGCACCAGCATACTTGGGAGCTTGGCCAGGGAGTGGAGCAGGCTGGCTTTGGAGCTTGACCTTGATGGTGTCAAAGGGGTGCCCGACTATCAATTGTGCTGCACCACCAACTGTCCCGGCAGTCAAGTCCTTCGCTACGTCCCCCATCTGCAAGATAGCTGGAAATATGAATTCGAGTTATTCAAGGGATAAAAGGGAAAGACTTGAATTACTTTCATAATGTTTGATTTGAAGCCAAGGGAAACAACAGCAATGGAAGTATTGTTTGCTTATTAAATTTCCACATAAATATTCAGGCAAAATATAGCTGAAGTGCAAAACAGATGCCATGCTACATCCTTCATTGTTTCTTTGCAGGTTAACAGACAAATTTTTCACAAAATGCAGAAGAGAAATACAAGTTGTCAGGCAAAATGTGGAGGGCGGACTATTCCAGGTTTGTAGAACAAATAGCATCGTGAAAACAAAAACTAGTAAAAAATATCCTCACCAACTACTGATGTTTCTAACTACATTCAGGTGCACGTGTTCTAAATCCAGGACAACGAAAGAGGACACAAGTATGAGCTCCCACAACTCTCTTCTTTCAATTTTCATTTCAAGCGCCCCTGAAAATGAGTCATTTATCTTCTACTTGGTAGAGACAATTTGTAATCCGAGCCAACCACTGGATTCTCTTACCAAGTCCATATACAATTTTGAACAATGTAATTCAATAGTAAAAGATACGATCAAATACTCATAGTAGCACTGCAACACATCAAATATGAGGAATGCGATTTCCCATTAAATATATGTATTTGCTTCTCAATTTTTCATTCCCCAGTCATTTCCGACCACAAATCAACATTAACTTGAGCTCAAGGATTGAATCAGCTCTAAGAAATAGAGTGAAGAAGAAAACAAAAACCCAAAAGCAGTTTCTTCACAATCCATAAATAAGGGAGGTGATGGGTAAGCATTAGTATCAAAGTGAAAAACGAAAGTATGCCATCTATTATTATAAATGCAACAAATGAATTTGTCAATTCTACAAATGATTCAGTTACGCTCCGAAAACTGAATAATATTAAGAATCATACCAAACTTGATTTGACGAGAAAAGGATGCAAATAAAGATCAAAGCTTAATCGAAAGTCCAGAACTTTAACCTCTCCCCAGATTACAATCTGGAAAAAAAAAAAAAAGGAGTGTTAACAAAAAAGGGGTTGTGTAAAATCAATCATAAATCAATCAAGGAGAGTATCGGATTACCGGAAACAGTGTTAATAGAACTTCGCCATGAAAATAAACTGTGTTGTCAACTTGTCATTGCCCACTTGCAGGGGGGAGGGGATGTAAAAACGAAGGGGGTTGGTGAGATTTAAGAATTTTGGTTATTTGAGAAGTCTTGTAATTTTAAGCAGTAGGAATCTTGAAATTAAATTTCCACTTAGTTTTTTTTTCCAAAATAGCTTAGTGGGGAAAAAGATAGCCAAAAGCAATTTCTTTTTCTTTTTTTGAGCTTATTTCTTTATTTATTCCATATTTAGTTAACTTTAATTTCAATATTATGATAAGTTAATTCATTATTAAAAAAAAATTGACAAAAATTAAGATTTAATTTGGAATGAGATTGCTAAGAAAATAATTATTTTTTGCCCAACTTAATTTAAAATAAGTTTAATTAATAAAATGATCATAATAATAGAACTAAAATTAACTAAATATACAAGATGGGGGGGCCAAATGCAAATTGAGTAAATAATAAAGAAAAAAAATAGGTTGGGACAATAATCGAATCAAAGACGAAAAACGAACTAAAACCCGATAAAATATTCTTTTGATTTTTTTTTAAAAAATATCAATAAGATAAATTCATAAATATTGAAAAAAACTACCTTTAGAGCTTACAGTAAATCTTTTGACATGCTCACTTATAAACTTGTGTAACACATTTATCAACAATAAAAATTTCATCCTCTTAAGTCTTAACATGTGTACCACACATGCTAGGAGCAAAGACAAATTATAACCTAGTTAGCTCGTCTATCACACACACCAAACACAAAGAAATTTACAACTAGCAGGTCACATATGCCACACCTTCGCATCTAGATGCTACCTGCGTGTCCCATAAATTGTGCTAGTTCGATAATTATTTTCCCATCTATTATAGTTTAGATTATTTTTTTTTCACGGTGTTGGATTAGGAAAAATATAAATTCATTAAACCAGAGGGGCCAAGAAAGTATGCTACGACTCTACCAATATAATCATGGGATTGTTTGTTGTCCATTGAAATTAAAAAAGAAGGAAAAAAAAAGAGAGAATCTTGGGAGATTCGAGAGCCACATGAAAGTGGTAGCTAAGGACTTGGATTTGGACAGAAATGTTACCAATCACGGCTTGTAAAACGTGGATTCCGAGCCAAGAAACAGAGAGAGAGAGAGATGTGGATAGTGATGGCTCTCTTGTAATGTCCTGTTCGCTTCCACCATGTGATTTCGGGTGAGTTTTGTGTAGTGGAGACTAGCGACTATGGAAGAGTTGGAGCGACGGAGATTTATTTGAGCGAACCTCAAATAACTCTCTCAAACACAATACCAACTCTTAATCGAGACAATTGAAAATATTTTTATCCTAATTTGGTTTCTCGAAACAAAAAATAATTCAGGAGATTTTCAATTGAGTCCTCCATTTATATCCATTGTTGAATTCCGTAATTTCCTTGTAAGAAAAAATCATTTATAGAAAGCGTGGTGGTTTTTTTGTTGAAATTGGTGAAGGGCTTGGAAAAAAATTCAATTGAAAACTTATAGAAAAATCTAGACACCTAATTGCGTGATATATATGTAACTCAATTAGGATTTGATTTTTTTTTTATTGTTTTGCATAATCTTTTCTACCTAATAAATCAGGTTTCATATAGTACATAACGATCAGATTCAATGCTCCAATCCAGGATACTATCTCATAAAATAAAGAGTGATAGTTATTTCCATTTCCACTCCCCGTACAAATCATATCCCATTTTTTTTATGGAATGAAATAATTAATCTTTATAGCATTTATATACCTTCAATTACGTTTAAAATTTCGATGATTCAGCAACAAACATTATAACTTCATGATAATTCATTAGCAACGTATGTGGTGCATGTTCTTAACCAAAATTAATGTATATTTTGGTTAGTGAAGTTCGATATGAAACTCGTTCTCTCATTATAATAAGTTTAAATTCTTCTGTAATTAATTATCACATACTTTAATGTTCATAAATTGTATATGGTGGATCAATATATTTTTAAAAATTAAATTTTATCCTAAGTCCTTAAAGTAAGGTTCAAATGAACGGTGATAATCCAATAGTAGGTAAGTGGGGCTTATGTCCAAACTCAACATATCAAGGCTTGACAGAATATCAAGTCCAAATGACATAGACCTACCTCTCTTCTAGGTCCAATGTCTTTGGACGTGGTTAAAAGCAGAGCTCAAGTGGGTATAGGTTTGGCGAGCTGTCAAAGTTAATATTATTGGGTTCAATTAGACGCTAAAATTCCAAATGAATATGTGTTTGACGAGCTGCCACACACAACGTCCTCGGGTTCAACTACGTGCTGACCCCAAACAAACATGGGTTTGACAAGCTACCAGACCCAACATCCTTGGGGTCAACTACATGCTGAGCTCAAATGGATATGGATCTGGCGAGGTGCTAGGCTCAAGACTCTAGGTCCAGCAAAACACTGAGCCCAGACGAACATGGGTTTGGCGAGCTGTCATACCAAATATCCTTGAGTTTAGCTACGCGCTGAGTCTAAACGGATATGAGTCTAGCAAGCTATCAGATTTAACTACACGCTAAGCCCAAGCATACATGGATCTAGTGAAATGCTAGAAACAACATCCTTGGGTTCAACTATATGCTAAGCTTAAACGAACATAGGTCTAGCAAGCTGTCAGATCCGATATCCTTAAGTTCAGTTATATGCTAAGCCCAAGCAGACATGAGTCTAACAAGTACCAGACCCAACATTCTTGGGGTCAACTACACGCTAAGCTCAAGTTGTCATACCCACCGCTCATGGGCTTGCTACAATGCCAAGTCCAAGTGGGTATAGGCTAGCGATCATTATAGGCTCCATGTTAAGCCATAAAGCTTTGTTTATTTATTTTTATAACTTTTAACATAAATTGTTAATGTCAAGAATATTCATCTCCCTACACCCTGAAGTGTATGAAAGTCTTCTAAGGGCCTACCATATTTCCATCATGATTAATATTGTATAAAAGATATTTGTCCTCCATTTAATATTGTGTAAAAGATATTTATCCTTCATTAATGTGATTAGAAGAAAATGACTTTGTAATCCCTCCACTCCAGCAAAATATCAAGGTTCAATGGTTATAAATATCTCTCAAACCACCCAAGTAAAGAGTTCATAATTTATATTCTCTAGATATGAACACTCTTAAATTTTAAAACATTTATCATACCAAAACAAAAATAAACACTATTATTCTTAGAATTTAAAGCTCATTCTCTTATTTTTTGGAATCTTTCTTTTTAAAATTACTAACTTTATCATCTAAGGATTTCTAAACCCCACCAAAAAAGATTGTATTGCAGGTGTTAGGCCTTTTACCACCAATCATCCACCTTATAAACTTTAAAGAATGGAATCATGACATCAACATATGATTACCATCGTCTAAATACTAAAAAAATCTTATTCCTGAATATATTGAATTTCAGAACATCATCACATATGAAAGTTTTTATCTCACACAGACACGATGGATAAAATATGTGTGAATTTTAATCAAATTTAGAAAATTAAATTTTGTATATGTAAAGAAATTTTTTTTATTTATATAATATTGTATGATATCAAATCTCTTCACTTTTCTTAATTATAGTCATATTAAATTTATCTATAACTTTTAAATTTTAAGATTTACTTTTTGTTTATTGTATGTTAGATTCAGGATTCTAATGAAACTTGATATATATTATTCAATTCCAACTGCAAGGAAAGAAAAATATAGAATAAAGCTGGTCTGCATGTTTTACTCTACGATGATATGGAATGTTAACAATTGATAACAAAAGACTAAAAGTACTGAAATAGCTACTTCTAACTTATTACATTGTGAGTCTACCTCATGGCGTCTTCTTCAAGAGCTGCTGCGGATTGCTGAAATCGGCAACAAGTGGCAGCCCCCTTTTTTTGTTTGTTATCATTTATTCTTCTTAATCTTTTATGTTTTAAAGAGTTGTAATAGCCTCTTAATAAATCATGAATACAATTTAAATATTTTGGGTTTTTTTTTATATATTTATGGTTTTCATTTATAATAAACTTAATTATTCTTTACTGCTATATATTTGTTGCGTCAATTATTGGTATAATTTACTTGGTGTCCAATTAAATCTCTGGCAAGGCGATTTCATCTTGAATTGCTTCAATCTAAGAGTTGGTCAAGGAATGCACTACGAAAGCCACCATTTTGCAGACAAATTTGGAGTTTTGACCCGTTTTACTCCAAATTCAAATCACTCCAAAAGCTTTGTGGTGGGCATTTATTGCCTGTACAACCGGTTTTCTGCATTTTTAATTATGTTCTATCCAAAAACCATTGTTGATCATAATTTATGTCTATCTAAATTTATCTTATTTCAATTCTAATGTTTTCTTTGTAAATCTCTCGTTGTAATGATTGAAAAGGGTTTTTCTTCTTTCGTAAAAATGAAATCATGTTTAATTTTCATTCTCATTCCCACTCTTTATTTTTATTTTTATTTCATCAATCCTTATTGATGAACAACACAAAAGAAACAGATCACTATATTTGAATATCCATAAGTAACATTTTTGAGTCAATTACCTATCATACTTTGAAAAATTACAATTAGCATTCTATAGTCCGATATTTTTTTCACTTACCTTCTATATTTAAAAAAAAATACAGTTTACATCGTAAATCAACATAAATTTTTAAATTTAACAAAATTATCAAATCACCCTCATATATATTACATATATATTAAATTTAAAAATTAATCAAAAGACAGATTGATATTTTCTCTCTTCAAGTGACAATTCTCTCTCTTTCTAAAGCTAAACTACCAAATTGAACATAAAATCTATTGTTTTTAATTGATTTCTTACACAATGTCTTCCCCAAGAACACTGAAGGGTTCGCCGATTGTCACCAGTATAATTTAGGATCTTGGTGGTGGCTAATTCTCTCCAAACATCTTATTTTGAGCAAAACCACGTTTTTACTTATATTTATGCAAATATTGAATATGCATGAAGTCGAAGGACAGGAAAAAATGCACATTTATGTTGATGCTGATCTTAATGTTACTCCACTGTAAATAAAATGCCTAAGTGTTATACAGATAATTTTTTATAGGATTATCACGGTCTTATGACTCGACATGTGAATTGTCAAGTTAATTCAGGTTGACCCGAATCAATCTAATATGTTTTCATCTTAATATTTTTTAAAAATAACATCTTGAATATTTATTTTGAATCAAACGATGTTTTTATTGCTTGTTTAAATTATTATTTAACTCATCAAGTTGACCAAATTATATTGAATTAATCTCCATGTATTTTTCAAACAATTATGCTAAAAAAACATTAGCAATAAAAATATATATTTTTTATTATAAAAAAAAACTTTATTCAACTCAATAATACAGTGTGGAACAATTATCTAGTCAATAGACTAATATAAGAAGCAGCAAATATACAGCCAAGGATATATCGAGTCACAGCAGATATCGGTGCCACCGCCAAGGTAATGTAAGGTCAATACTTAATAGAGTACATACAGCTAACTTGAATTTAAGTGGCATTTGATTTTATTTAAGGAAAGCATCACAGCTGTAGCCCTTGGTTGTTCGTATTCGATAGCTGTTGTGCACAGATTGGGTAGTCCGTTTGACCATATTTCAAGGAAGCTAATCAAGTGGCCGACTGATTACCAAACGATGCCTTTGATCTGGATGTTAGCACCCATTATCTTCCACAACCACCAGCTGATTGTCTTTTAGGGTGTCATTGGCTGGGTGGTTCAACTTATTTTATGTATCTGGCTGGTGTATCCCGCTAGAGGATATTGGTGGGGTTTCTTTTTCCCCGTTATTGCTTAGTTTCATTTTGTTTTTTTAGCTTTTCCTCTTAATAATAATAAAAAAAAGAAACAAACACAGTTAATTCCTTTTATTCTAATATATCTTGCGAGACCATGTCAAGATTTAAGTTAGATTCCAACAATGTTTGACGATCATATCTATTTTTAATCATGAAAGTACATGGAAGATGTTCGTTTTTTTGTTAATTATTACAAGTTTTCCTTCTTTTCTCATGCCCAAAAGAAAATCTTGGAAGCACTTCACGGTTGGGTATATGCTTTTTAGGGCGTGTTTGAAATTATGATAGTAATAATGATTTAAAGTGTTTTTTATTTAGAAATACATTAAAATAAAAAAAATATTTTTTAAAAAATATTTTTGATATCATTACATCAAAACGATTTAAAAACATAAATATTTTTATTTTAAATAAAAAAAATATAATTTACATCACGTTTTTAAACACACCATAAACTTATTCGGGAAGCTGCGGCATTTATTTATTTATTTATTTTAATTTCTTCTTTGTTTCTTCTTGGATCCGGTATGACTTGAAGCCGTAGCTTCATACAGTGAAGCCAAGTTGAAGTAGGTGGTTGTACTTTATACAATTTATTGCAGAATGATTACGGAGCTATAATTGAATGTGAGAGTTTTAAGTTCAATTATATACATAATTAAATATTAATCTAGTAATTGATTTCGTATTTAAATGAAATTGTTAGATCAAATATTTAAGTGTAACAATCACACACAAAAAAGAGAGAGTAAAATTTCAAGGATTGACGGGTAAGTACTTTAAAAAAAAATGGAAGGCAAATAACTAAATAGAAAGGGGAAAATTTAAACACCTACAACTGATAAGAATTATTATGAATTTCTTAAGAAGATTAAGGAGGCAATTCCTTCTTCAGTCCTTCCCTTCCATGTATCTCCGCCCTCACGACAATGTTGGCCTTCACCAAGTTTATTGAGAAGTTCAAAATGAAGGACTCACGAGAATATGTTTTGATCAACTGTGATAGGTTAGGTTTACACCCAAATGGGGCCTGATGGTACACCAAAGAACAAGTTTTCCCCTTTTAAAAAAAAAAAAAAAAATTAAACTGGATTTTCCACCACAAACCCACCCTAGGTTAAATTAATGAAAAAAGACTAATAAAAACCCGAGTTTACCTGGGTTAACTTAACTAACTTGAACCCGAGATAACCCCACAAAAAAAGGTAGAAAAATCACAAAAATCAAGTATCAATAATTTAATATCGAATGATGAAAGAGAAAAGAAATCAATTAAAAAAAAATTCTTCAAAAAGTATTTCAAAAAAATTTGTGATTTTTTTGTAAAGTTTTTACTGCATTTTGATCAATATCGGTTTGTATTTTTACATTGTAAAGATACAAATCCGGCATTAAAATATCCGGTTTTCATCAAGACATTAAAATAATAATAAAAAAAAATATTTTGTTTTCATGCGTATGGCCAAGTCTCTCTAAAAAAAAATCATATTGCATCTTGATAAAAAAAAAAAAGTTTTAGCATGCATTTTGGCTTTAATAACTGGTTTATTAAAGTCACGAGAACTGGCCAATATTTCAAAAATTCCAAAAAAATTATTTTGTTTTATTTTAATATCTGGGGTTATGACTTTATACGTAAGACGTATTTCGGATATTAAATTCTTTTGTTAGCGCTAGAACGGTCAGGTTTTACCCGATAAGACAAGCACCTCCTTACCGAGAAGGACTTTTCTTAAACCATAGACGAACCAACAACTAGAAAACACGACAAGACTTAGATTTTATCAGACAATAAAACAATGCAGCTTACCTTAGGTAGGGCGTATTTGGGGTGCTAATACCTTCCCTTTACGCAACTAGTCTTCGTACCTGATCTCTGAGACCAGTTAGGGTTCCTAGTGACCAAAATACTAGGTGGCGACTCCCATTCTATTTTTCCACTAATAAAAGACAAGAATTCTTTATCTCCCCATATTTTCAGATTAAATACTAAATTTTGAGGGTGGATGTTTTAGCCGCGACACCGTACACGTGCGACAAAGCTTAAAAATACATGCAACAAAAAAATATTTTTTTTGTACAAATGCTAAAAACATGTTTTTTTTTTGTTATTTTTTCTTTTTATGTTAAACATGGTATTTTAAAAAAAAGAAACTATATTTATTATGCTTTTTCTAAGCTTGGCTATAATGAAAATTAAAAACAAATGTTTAATTTTTTTATGGTGCTATCTTTTTAATTTGTTCCAACACAAAATAAAATCATGAACCATATCTATACATTCTCTTTCACTAATTAACACACACACACACACACACACACTATAATCACACATATTTATACAATTATCATATGTAATCAAACACAATAAATCAATCAAAGGTTGCAATAAATTTTTTTTTTGTTGGTATTTCAATTTCAGTTCTTATTATTTTGATTTCTAATTTTTGTTTTTGATCCTTTTGTAGAAGTTTTATTTATTTTTAATTTCATTATTCCATCCCAATTTACAAATATTATATTTTTTAATTTGGTTCTTATTCTTTTGATTTCTAATTTTTGTCTTTGACCCTCTTGTAAAAATTTTATTTGTTTTAAATTTTATCTTTCAATCCAAATTGATGGTATTATGTTTTTTGACTTGGTCCTCGTTATTTTGATTTCTAATTTTTTTTCTAGGCCCTTTCGGAAAAAAAATATTATTCTTTTCAACTTCATCATTCAATCATAAATTTATTATTATTTTTATGTCAATCTTGATCCTTATTATTTTTATTTTTCTTAATCCTTTTGCTAAATTGATTTTTCTTTTCAATTTCACTATTCAATCAAATTTAAAATTTATTTGATATTTGAATTTTGATCTTGATTCTTTTAATTGTTATCTTTTAATCCTTTTGCTAAATTGATCTTTTTTTAATTTCATCATTGAATATCTGATTGATTAGGAATTGAGTTTCATGTTTTTTTCAAATATGGTATTTCAGGTCTAATGACCTGGGTCATGAATTTGAAAAATTAATACGAGTTTTTTTTTTTAAAAAAGCTTTATAATTCTCTTTATTTTTTTATTGAGTTATTCAAATATCATGATCTGGATCGCGGGTTTGGTGAGATATTCCGGGTTAACTTAGCCTTGATTATCGGGGTTATAGGTTTGTCATGCTAACTCGGGTTAACCAAGATTAATTTTTTTAATGTTGTTTTTTACCCCATTTTGTTCTTTCATATTTAATGGACTGCGACTTGATATACATTGTTTGTTTCATTTTGAAAAAAATATTTTTTTCTCATGTTATCCTAATCACTTTTTTTAAAAAATTTGATCCATCAACTATTGTTTTTTATTTTTGTTTCTTCTAATTAAATTAAAATCAGTTTATTTAATCTAGTTTGATAAATAATCCAACTTATATATTTTTTAAAAAAATATATTTATCACAGTTGAATATTTTTTTTTTTATATATATATAAAAAAAAGTTTAGTCCCGCGCGAAACGCGGTAGCGAGAGAGCTAATGGGATTAATCAGCAGCCAAGTTTCTATCAGCTTTTAATTTTAAGTTAATTAACGCGGTACCATAAAGTGGAGTCCTTGTCATAACTCAAGTCGGCAGTCCAGGTCGACTTCTAATTCCTACTTCCAGGAGATTTCATTCTACCTCAATCTAACGGCTATTTTTATTGCCAGCAAATCCTATTATATTTATATATGTATTAACAACTACACAAAATTATTACATATTATAGATTCAAAATAGATATGTGACCCGTGACCCATGCTCTACCGAAGGTTGAATATTTTTATTTTTTATAAAAAAATTATATATACAGATTTTTTAATGTATTTCTGTAATTTAAATAATTTAAATTTAAATAATTTTTTTATACATATATGAAATTAAATAAATCAAGAACCATATATACGAATAAATACATAAAAAGTCATTAATAATATCTGAAAATAAAACTTGAAAAATCAAGAGATAAGTGTAGATCAAGATATTTAATCTCAACAGACAGGATATTTACCCTGTTTTGTTTGCTAAATTTATTTAATAAAATAATTTTTTAATTTAACCAAATGATAATAGAAATAGAGATACGAATTAAATTTATCGAATAAAATAAAATGAAAAAAAATATCATGCAAGGCTGCACATATTATAAATATTATCTAAAAATAACTTTTTTTTATTTAAAAATAAAGTTCATCCATACAAAAGATAAAAAACAATTATAGATGAATAAGAAAAACTCTTCAAATTTAAATGATAACTAAAAAAATAATAGTCATTTAAAAGAAACTCTCCAAACAAAATGAAAGAAAGAAGGAGTTCTAATTTAAATATAAATTAAAAAAATTAGAGAAAAAACTATTAAAAAAATCATTAATTTAGAAAAAAGGAGAGTAAAGGCTAGGCGTTGCTTTCCATGAACCGAGTCATGGGTATAGAGAAAAAAACGCTTTAAGTGAACTCCGCAGCTAACCTGGGTGAACAAATGAAACACTTGACCTAAGACATGAAATTAAGATGACTCCATAAATAGTAAAACAAAAAAAAACAACAATTTTCGCTGATATAATTTTATGCATGATCAACATGTAATCCAAAAAAAAAAAGGAAAAGAAAGAAAAAAAGAAAAGCCAATTGGCACTAAACCAGACCTCACTACTATATACGCGCCATCTAGGAACGAAAAGGACGTCGAGATGCATCAAATGAGGTAGCGGAAACTTGATTTCAACCACCATCATCAACAACCTTTTTTATGTGCAAAAAAATTAAAAATACACATATGACTAAACAACAACAATAAAAAAAACCTTTATAAAATTACAACCAAGCTCTTGAAGTTGTTAAGGCCAAACAAGTCAAATATGATAGATTGACAGTGTGTAAAAACCTTTCTATTTATCAAGTAAAATTTTAAAAATTATAAAATAAATGGTAAAATAATAATTTTATTGTGGTCCTAGATATATTTCATTGTGGATAGATTACAATAAAAAAACCCAAGAAGTTTAGTATTTTACTTAATGCTTAATACACCCTTTTCTTTGCTTACAAATACACTTCTCTTGCTACTAACAATTTTCTCTGTCTAGCCGGTGGTAAGACTATTCAGCCTTGACCCTTTCAACCTTTTTCTCATCTATCTCCAATCCTTTGCTTTCACTTCCATTCACATTATACGAGTTATGCACACGCAAGCTAATCTTGTATATAAATATTAGCCAAACACAATCTTATAACATTGTATCCACTTGGTCTCACATTAGTCCTGTACAAAAACCCAGTCTCTGATTAACGGCAATGGATTGCTTGGTCTTGCCTGTATCAATGTTGAGAAAGTGCTACTCGAGGTCACGACTAGGCTATCGGCCATTAACTGAAGATGGGTTCGGCGATTTGGACAGTCCGGTGACCGTGGTGGTGGGAAAAGAGAGGAAAGAGTTCTTGGTTGATCCGTTTGTATTAGAAGAGAGCCCCTTTCGGGTTTTGATTGAAACAGTAAAAAAGGACAGAGTTTTTAATGATACGAGTAGATCAAGGGAGGAGAAGAGAGTGATTTTTGTGGACGTGGATGCCATTTTGTTCGAGCACATGTTGTGGTTGATGTACAATGATTGTTCTTCTTTATTTCAGCTTAATCTCAAGGAGATTATTGACTTCTATGCTCAAGATTGTTAGATACAAGTGAATAAAACAAAGGAAAGGTATACCAGGCACACCAGCTAATTTCATTTTATATAAATCTTTATATAGTTCCATCGATCATGTAAATTTCTTTAAAGCCACTAATAAATAATTCTAATTATTCTCATTTCCTGTCCTGCTGCTCTCTTCTTCTTTGTTATTCGTGTTCTTCATATCAATGTTTCTGTGTTGATCAATAACATTGATATTGGATAATACATGCCCTGTGAAAAGCATGACCTCTTGGAGCAATGGAGATTTTCTGGATCAGTTGTAGATAATATTAGGCGCCTCAAAATGGCCGCATTGCTACGTGGTAAATCGGCCAATTGTGCTCATCGTCTTCCATTTTCGGTTTCCAAGTCTTGTTTGTGCTAATGTCCAAAATAGTTATTTCTTGTTAGAGGCAAGCAAGAATATTTACCAAATCTTTCCATACGGCAGGATTTTTCTTAAAAAATAATATACATAGTTCACTTTTATTCTACGTTGTTGAGAGCTTTCTTTGTTGTTTCGTAACAACAAGAGTGTTTTCTCCCCTCTGTTCGCTTCGAAAGAGTCAAATATGACATTAGATTACTGGAAATAAAAACAAATTAATATGCACTTAGCTGTAAATTGTTCAGATTAATGGACAACCTAACAGATTACTTTTAACTAGATCCAGAATAACAAGCTTTATGAAGTTTTAATCTGTTAATACAATTAGATCGATTCCAATCCACCTCTAACCAGATGAAGCAAGTTAACGCCATGAACTTTAATATGCATTCCATTTAGCATATTCTTTTCCTTTTCTTTTGTCGCCCACTTAGCATATCCTACGAAGTTCTCTAGTCATTTAGAGACTAATAGAGAATCATCAGTGCATGCATTGACGGTGAAGTAAGCAAAATCAAAGACTAACAGCACAAGTTTTTCGTTGTGGTCACGAAAGAGCGGTTTGGAGTCATTAAAGATATCAATATCAATTAATATTCCAATTTTGCTTTTGTTGCGATGTTGTTTTCTGAAGAAACTGGCCAGTTTATATAAATTTATGTGGCCTTTTTCAAGTGGGTTGCACTTGAAAACGATTGACAAGAAAAATTGTTAATCCGTGATGGTTTCTTGATGACAAACATTCCAAGATACAAAAATAGGCATTGCAGGTGGACTCAAATTTCAGCTATTCTGTTGTTTTGGCCTTAGGGAGTTCCTACTTTTCATAAGGGCCTTAATTCACCGAATTAACAAGATGAGAGGGAGAAGACCATTCTCTTGTACGAAGAAGTTTACAATTTAATCTCAATCTGATGAATAATAAATAATAATAAATAGAATATAAATATTATTAAACTTAGCTTGAAATCTGTCTAAATCTAACCTTAAATATATATTTATATTATATAAATATAATTTAGATTTTTTTAAATACAATATGATATATACATACCTTAATATTGACATAAAACACACATATATGAATAATATTTATCATTTTATAATTAATATACACATACATACTTCAAATATATATATATATATATATATATATATATATGTTAACTATTTTATTTTTTATCTATTAATAAATAATAGTAGATAATATATAGTTATTGATATCCAAAATCCGATGAATAATTTATAAATATCTAAATTTTTTACTCGATAGATAATTGATAGGGTATAAATATAAAAAAATCTAACCCGCGGATATCTATTGCCATTCCTAACTAGCATTTGATAAATAAATAAAAACTTAGTTTTATCACATGGAGACTATTAGGCACCATGATTTAATATTCTCTAGTTGCATAAAAATGAGATCTATATACATCAATTATGTTGGATTGCACTCTTTTTTATGAACGGAGTAACAAAACAGTGATATCAATCAAGTAGAGTTTTACATGCAAACAGAAGAGATAGAGATAATTAAAAGAGAATAAATATATTCTCATGTTATTTATGTTTTAAATAACAAAAATTCACTCCAATTTTTTAAATATAAATCTATTTTTATATTTTCATCTTAATCCCTCTAACTAACTAAACATGTTTTTTTTTTATCATTTTTTTTTGAAACCAACCAACAACCTTAAAGACATTATTATATTTTGAAAAACAAAATCTCATAGGCCCAATATTTGTATCAACTTGACAAATTAGCTCATATGACATTAGTCAATTCAACTCAACTAGACTAAATTACATTAAATTATAATATTAATAGTAATTAGAATTTTCTAAAATGTTTAGGAAATAATTTTTTATCTCAAGAAAATAATTTTTTTGGATATTTTCATTAAAAATAAATAATTTTTTTTAAAAAAATAAAAAATTCAAAGACAGTCAATCATTATAATTTTGAAAACATGTTTGAGAAACACTTTTTTTTTTTTGCAAAACAACTTAAACTTTTTATAATTTCTAAGTAATAAAAAATATCAAAATATTTTTCTTAAAGAAATAGTCATACATTAAAAAACTTGAGAATGTTACAGGCTTTTTAAAAAATATCAATGGCTGAAAATTTTAAAATTTTTATTTTATAAATTTTAATTGTTGAGAAATTAAGAAAAATGATTTCTTAAATATTTTCAAATATTATATTTTTCTGATATTTTTTAACATCTCTTAAAACATATTCATAACTTAATGACTAAGATTTTTTAAAATTATTATCTGTTCATTACTGTTTTTATTCCTTAAACATTATAAAATATTTAATAATCAAATATCATTGGAAATTTTATTAAAAAGTCTTCAAAAAATATCTCAACTAAAAAAGAGAAAAGTCTTCTTTCATATATCCTTTTTGTTCACGTCTGTATAGAAATAGTAGAAATTTGGGAAGTAAGTTAGATAAAAAAAAAAAAAGAGTGAAGAAACTTGGACAAAAAGAGAAGTAAATTATGTAGAATCGATCGACTCTATCTTTACAAACATTTGAATAACCTTTTGGTTTCTAAAAGAAATATTTTTTCTTTATTTCTTAATCATTTCCCAAATATTAATTGTTATTCATTTTGAGATTTTATGCAATTTCTTTCAATTATGTTGCATTGACTAAATTTTGCAACACATGTGGAACCGGTAAATATTGAGTCAGGATAGGTGCGTCTAGATCGTGTTGCTATTTAAGTTTGGACCAGCATGCACTTGACCTTGACCCTAACTCATTAGATTCGGGCGGGTTTAGGTCTACCCATGTTATTGAAAAAAAAATTCTAGGAAAAAAAGAAGAAGAATTCAACTATTTTATAAGATATGTAAAAACTTAGCGAAGACCTCATAAACCATTGCCATTCCAAACATAATATTGAAATTAAAATATCGCTATGAGTCTTTCATTTTTATTCCGGACTTTTCATTTTTTATAGTCAAACAATACTTTAAGGTTTTGTAAAGTTAAGGTGAATCCAATCTAGAAATTTTGAATTATTTTGGGTTAAGTCAATATAGGTTTTCTTGTTGATAGCGCACAAAATCTTTTTCATTGGGATTGATTTGCCAAATTAGTATAAACAAAGGCGATTTTGTGGGTTTTCCCTACTAATTTTTCTTTTTGGGGTTGTGCAACAAGGTAATTCTATTTTATAAAATATCATGGTGCTAGATGTTCTTTTAATAGCCAATTAAACCTCTATTAGAGAATTTGATCTCATCCTTCAAAAGTTGACTCAAGACCCCCAAAAGGGGGAAAAAGAAGAAGCATGGTAATGGATATTCTTGAATAGTTCAGTAAAAAAGTTCTCCGATAGCCAAATTTTGCCCTATATTGAAGCTTCTATTTGCTACGTTTTGAAATCTGTACAATTACTTCCTCTGATATGATGGAACTGGAAACAGAAAATAACAACATAAAAGAGTTTTTATAACCTTGCTTTCAGAAATTGCCTCGTCAAAATAAAATAAATAAATAAATAAATAAATATTCAGTGACAAGTAGGGTACAGTTACACTCCATTCGT
Source organism: Populus x sibirica (assembly GCA_019202695.1). Taxonomy (NCBI): domain Eukaryota; kingdom Viridiplantae; phylum Streptophyta; class Magnoliopsida; order Malpighiales; family Salicaceae; genus Populus; species Populus x sibirica. Next base: position 4,102,445 of record JAGMVL010001291.1, on the reverse strand, counting down.
TACATTCTCGCAGACTAATTTTCGATCCCACTAACAAGTGGTTATTTAGAGGCACTTAGTTTTTTTCTTAAGGGAGGGAATTTCTAAAAAAGAAATAGAAAGTGAGGGAATTCGGCTTGGGCTAGAGCAAGATCAATCATGGGCTGTTTCATAATCGACAATGGGCAGAGTATATGCTCCACCATCGTGCTGGTAAAGCTACTATTGGTCCTTATGGGAGCAAACGTCTCGTCCAGCCCAGGATTACATTGATGGAAAATGGCTTTGGTTTTCCAAGTTGCAATCTTAGAATATATGGATTTGATTTGATCTGTTTAAAAAGAGATCCTCGTGGCACTGGCTGCTTAAATTAATCATGTCCTTTAATTTAGTAAAATTCAATAATATTCTCGTCTAAAACCTCAAAAGCTGGAGCACATTTCTTTTAGATGCATGCCAGAGAGTTTTTTTTTTTTTTTTTTTACTTCTTACAAGTCGACATTCACTATCTAATGATAAAGACATCCATTGTCACAATCATCAGATGCATAATTCCATGCGAAAAACACCAATTCTCGAGACCAATAAGGTAGATACATGCCTCGTATCACTAAAGTAGAAATTCTCCTTTGCAAGAGAGATGGCCGTCGATTAATACATTCGTTAAGCACTTAAGAAATTCGTGGTCTATAGTTTTGCTTGCTTGAATCAGCTAATTTGTCCACATATCCCTTCATTGATTCATCTATATGGTTTATTTATTACCATAATATGCTTTTTAGTCTGTCTTAATCCTTACAGATTTTAGATCTTATAAGCACTGTGTTTATAAGATCTCTCAACAACACTACTAATTTCTTTACACATGTATCTCAAAATCGTTTTCATGTCGTGATCATGACACGGGATATCATGGTTAAAATCTATCTACTATCATGGCCATTCTTTTTTTAATTTTATTTTTTTATAAAAATTTTATTAATTTTTAATTTTATCATTTAATCCAAGTTTATGATGTGTTATTTTTTTCTTCTAATTTAGTTCTTATTTTTTAATTTTTTTTCTTTTATTTTGCTAAAGTTATTTTTCTTTTCAGTTTAATTCTCTAATAAAAGATTTATAGTTGCCCTCTAATTTGTTTTTTATTTTAATTTTTACCCTCATTCTTTTAACTATAATTTTTTTTTTAGATTTTTTTGTGTGAATTTTTTTTTTATTTTATCCTTCAACATTTGATTTTCTAGGGACCGGGCTTGTCATTTTTCTATCTATGGTGCTTCTCTAATGAACCGAGTAACATATTTGAAAAGTTAACAGGGGCGACATCTTTGTTTTTCGCCCTATTTTCTTTTTTGCTTTTCATTGTTTGACAAATTTTTTTACAAATAAAAGATCTAAAATATTTCATTGTTTAACATTGATTGCTGTTTTTTTTAATCTTCTTTTGATTTATTTTTTTCTTTAGTTTCATTTCTAATTATTTGGTTTAATTTGATTTTAATATTATATTTGATCCTTATTCTTTTGATTTTTTTATCCTTTTACTAATTGAATTTCTTTTTTATTTTGATTGTTAGCATTTGATTTCATCAATTTATTTTTATATCGAATTCGGTCCTATTATTTTTATTATTGTTTATTTTGTTTAGGTTTCTTTCTTATTGTAATTTTTTTTGTAATTTCATTCATCAATATTTTTTATGGAGTATGTTACTTCTTGTTTTTTTACCTTCTATAGAGTTAGTACCGGTCTCTTGACCGAGGTTATAAGTTCTGAAGGTTGATAGGGGTTGATTGTAGTCTTTTTTTAGATCCTTTTATAAAATTGATCTATTTTCAATTTTATCATTTAATATTTGATTTTTTTGAAATTGATCTTTATTTTTTTTTTAACTTTTTATTATTTAGGGTTATATCAATCCTATACCCATGGTCACATGATTAGTAAGTTAACTTGGATTGACTCATATATTTTTTTTTCTAGTTTCACATTCAATATTTTTCTATTGAGAATTTTGTTTTTTTTTGTTTGCTTTTTATTTGACCAGTCTCAGCTTAATGACCACAATCACGAGTCTCAAAAGTTCATACACATTCACTTTGGTAATTTTTAGATCTTTTTAAAAGTTGTTTTTTTCTTTAGTTTTATCCTTCAACATTTAATTTTTTAAGAATTGATCTTCATATTTTTTATATTTAATTTTTTATGAGATCAAATATTTTAATTTTAGTTATCTCTTTATTAAATATTGATTTATTTAATTAGATGTATGTATAAATATTTCAATTTATAATTAAAAGTTTTTTAATATAAAAAAATATGATAGAAAAATCTATATATTCATTTTTTTACTAAAAAAATACATCTAACCCACTGCGAATGACGTTGACATGGCTAGTAAAAGGCTAAGATATTGTGATTACTGTGTGCACATTTAAAAAATGTGGATATCTCGACTAGGAACGATCAAAGAATCAGACATGATTTTCAAAAGCATCCAGTCGATCATTTGACAAAACCAAACCCTATAAGAAAGTTGAGAAAAGGAAGAGGAAGTGATCAGAAACTCCATGGTACAATGTCATCATCATCGTTGTCGCCTTTATCATGATCACAGCACACCAACCATAACCAACTTGTTAATTAATTATCCTATTTGGCCATTGTTTATACATTAACATATATTATTAAAAAATGTTTTCTTGTGGCCTTATGAAATTCAACTGCTCTTAATTAATTAAGTATATAGATGACAGCTTAGAATCAAATATAATTTCATATCATGCTAAGTGAGCTTAAGATCCGGTCAGCTCATGTGCAATCAAGGTGTTTTGTTCATGATTTAACCACCACACACTTGCCTTATTTTATTAAGTATGTTGGGTAAGCATAGAGCTTCATTAATTTTCTAACAACCTTTTAAATCCTCGAATAATCTTTTCCCATGTATATTGCTTTTAATTTTCACTACCATGATCATCTACAGCAATAAAAGTAATAAATAAAATAGAAAAACCTAGTAAGTTCACTGCTGTAACTGGGAAGAAAAGTAGGCTCATTCTCCCATAATGAGTGGCCAAGGCTTGAAGTCTTATCAATTATGGCCACAACCTTAAACATGTAGTAATAATTAGTTAGGCTTCTTCTTCGTGTGTTGTTTCTTATATTTTACAACCTATGATATACATCATCCTCTTTTGAGACTCACCTTGCAAGTTCTCCAAGCTTCAAATCAAGCCGTACCTTTTAGTTCTTGCAAGTTCTTTGAGTGGAAGAAATCCACATTACTCTTTCATGCCACCTCTGATGATGTAACTCTGAGTTGAGGCTGCTTTTAGATTGTCAAGATTCCAAAGGCATGAATTTGGACAAATTAAGTAGCAGCGAGAAATCCCAACCAAATACAGATAATTGCGTCATGAATTAAGAACCATGATAATATGATGTATAAATCTATCATCTATTATATAATAGATAGGAGAGGAGCAAGTGTTTTGGAAAAAAAGATAGAAGCAAGCATCAAAGCACCCTAATAAATTCCTACCATGTGCCGAACAGCAGAAAATGGTGGTTTACAACGCAGAATTATTAAATATCCCACCAGCTTTTCAAGTATTATACAAGTCCTTGTACACATAAAAAAGTCATATAATATAATCTTTTGTATATTTAACATTCATCCTCAGCTCACCATCATCATTGCCTCGTAAAATCTAACATGAGGTGAAATATTCTAAACTAAAGTACTTTAATGAATCAAATGCCCATAAATAAGCACTACGAGAATTCGTTTCATCAATGTTCAATATGGATTTTATTGGATATGTCAAGCACTTTCCTCATCCGCCATGGAACTTAAGCTCAAAGATTTGAAATGGAGAATCAAGGCCTTGACCTGGTGAGGCTTTGGTGATTATTCAACCCAAGAACTTAAGGTTTTGGGTGATGCAGTAGGAAATGGGTCCCCGCTATGTATTATATGCTATAATATTGGACTATATAAGAAAATGAAGATTTTGGCTTTGGGTTAGCTAGGTTATGATATGCTGCTTTCTCTTATGACTTCGTGTTATGGTTTTATATTATGTTGCGTGAGGTATCCAGGCAAGGAAAAAAAGATAATAATGATTATCATATTATCTAAAAAAAATAGATAAATTGGTACTGCCCTCTTTTAGGACAGGTCTAAATATTACCTTAATAGCAAAACTATTGTTGTTGTCTTCAAAATCTTATCCTTTGTGTTTATTTTTTTCTAATGCAAGTGGATATTTCTTTTTTCATGACTCTCTTCCTCTTAAGCTAAAAATTCTATGAAATATAAAATTACTTTGAGTTATTACCGATTAATTTATCTATTTTTTAACTTCAATATTCCGTTTATAATTAATTATTCGGTGGAAGAGCTTAAAAAACAAATTCTTGTAACCAAAGAATCCACCGAATCTGAAACTTTTATGCAAGATAGGTGTGTATGTCTAATTAAATTTCTTAGGTAGATCCTTCATGATTTGAGAGAGAAATTGTAGCATGCATGGTTTAGGTAACATCCAAACAAAGTAGGCTGTAGTTTTTTTAATTATTAGGTTTATTTGTGATTTTTTATATAGTAAACTAGACAATATGGGATTCACTTTCCCTCTAGAATAAACTTAAAATCATTTTTTGCTTTATATTATATGATTCTATTGTTAATTTTGTGAGCTTAAATATACAATTCTTAGCAACCAACGAGCCATTCATTTTAGAATTTTTTTCACAACGATATATATATATTTTCTTTTATGTTAATTTCATAGCCAAATCCATCATAACTGGGGACAAATGATAGTTTTATTCAAGTCACGTCCAAACTGAAGCTCTTTTTTTTTTTTTATCACAGTTTATATATATATATAGAAAATTCGCTTCTACCTTTTTCATATATAAAGCAGTGAACCAAGATGGGTTTCTCATTATCTTTTGAATCACACTAATACCAATTTTGGTTAATTATCTATAATATTTTTAGGACAAGAGTCCTAATGACTCTGCTCCATTAAGGAACCCCGGAAAGGGGCAGTCTCATTCATACAAGGTACAAAAAGCACTAATAGATATGGTTGAAAGCAAGAACGAGAATCGACCCTGGATCTAGACCACAATTCTTAGAGCGTTTTCTAGAAGAGTGAACTCCAGAGTATTTGTCTATCCTTTCAGGGCCTCTGCTTTGTCGAACTACACTAGCTGCCTTCAACGAAAACCACGGGCTATGAGCTCTTTCACCTTTTCAAAAGAAGGGATTGCGAATACAACAATCTGAATCCTCATTGATATCGGAGTCAATGGTTATTTTGGTTTGATTGATCTGCTAGTTCTAACAACTCTCATTCTTTATATTTCTTCTCAGCTGCTTGGCCTGTAGCAGGTATCTGCTTGACCTGTAGCAGCAGGAATCTGCTTGGCTTTAGTAGGTATCTGGTTCACTGCTTTAAGTATTAGCAATATTATTTTCAATATAAATGGTTTTAATTTCAAACAATAGTCAAGGTTGTGTAATTAATACCTGGATTGATTATTAATTGTGCTAACTTTAATATAAAAGCTATGCATGAACGTAATGCTCATAATTTTTCCTCTAGACCTAGCTGCTGTTAAAGTTCCATCTACATGACGGGAAGGGCTTCTGAGTGTAATCCGAGATGAACTAAATCCTTCTTTGCTAGCTGATAGCTGATGGAAAAGGAATATAAGGAAATCCATAGATTTCTATTCCTATATGGCCTAAACTACTTTCCTTGGCGATTGGGTCCGTGATCAAATAAGGTAACATTCTATTTCACCAGTATAGCCATTTCTGGCTTTGTTGACAGTACTGCCGAATCGGGCTTGCAAGCTTCCACGAACATCCAATAAACCATAAAATACACAGGTGTATCAGCTTTAATTCTGGAAAACCTAACGATATTGTTATTCTGAGCATATTTTGTACATGAACATGTGTGAGCTAAAAAAACCATTCTTGACATCCAAGAAACCATTCAATCTGCAACTTTTATGAGGTAGACGATGTGGATATCTATTCTCCACCATCCAAATTTCATATCTAGATCCCTCATAATTTGGTAGAATGGCTGTTTAGTAAGTTCTTATGATTGCTAGTTTTTTTTCCTTGTGAATCAAATTGTTTCTGCTCTTTTTTCTTTCTTTTATATGATAAACTAGATATGTTGGGCTTTAGTATTTCTTGGAATTACACTAGAACATTTTTGCTGAACTTTGCACACACATACACTTGAGACTCAATTTTTTATCAAGTTAATTGGAATTAATTTTCCATTTAAATTTCATGCGATCGATTACTAGAACAATGGTCATATTTTTCTCTTTATTGCTAATTTAAAGTTAACCAATAGCAAATCAATTGTTTTGCATTATCCATAACAAAAATAAAAAAACTTCTCTATAAAAAAAAAAACCCAGAACAAAATATTCGGAAATGACAAACATCACAGCGCATATATTCAGGATTTGCAACTAGTTTAGAAGTAAAATGGAGGATGAAGTAACCTGTTACTCAACGTAGATATAAAGGGAGCAGGAGGAGGGTAAGGAGCTGCTAAATATTTGAACATATTCATGCAGCGCAAATAATAATAATCTCGAGTACGAACGGTTTTAATTTTTAGGGCAAGAAAACTAAAGTTCTTCCTTACAGACACTGAGTACATGGATATGAATCATATGATGACCATAATTGATTTCATTACCAAAGGCAAATCTTCTTTTGATTATTTGCTAGCTCTTTGTATGTTTACCAAGTGTGAGGGGATAAAAACAATGCAGAACCTTCAATTTTTAAAAGCAATAATCCTACTTCCCAATCGGATTTCTAAAATTGTCTGTAAAGAAGAGCTATAATGAATTACTTTATCTTAAAAAAATAAAAACCCTTGTTGGCAGAAGAACATATAAAGTATGATTAATAATAATTAATAAATTACTAATCCCTGTTGTTGCCTGGAAACTTATGTATATCTTAAAGGGGAGTGCTTTTAGTACTAGCAACATGCTAATGAACAAGCTCTTGGTTTTTCTGTCATTTCATTCTTTATGCCAGAGGTTTTGAAGACAGGAAAGTTATATTTATTGCAGAAAACTAGTTGTATAGTTCATTCCCAAGAGATCTAACTAGCTCAAGAAAGTCGGCTAGAAAATTAATACAACTCTTGGTGGTTAACAAAAAAAAGTACATCCAATGAAAGGAATCCATGTTTTTATTGAAAACCTCGGTTCCTTACTACCATATTTATTCCCTCCGAAAAACAATGCAAAAGACACAATCCCATGTTACCAAATCCCACAAGATTTACCTCAAAGTGGTTAAGAAAAAATAAAAAAAATACCCCATATTGTATATGTTACCATATCACCAACAAAAAGAACCTGGTTGAGATCCAAGAGGAAGTTTAAATAAAGAGAGAAAAACCAAAAGAAACCCTAGTTGATGTATCAGCATCACTGAAATTAAGTAAGTTGCAGTTTTCAATTAAGATAGTCAAGACATCATCAAACCATTTCTCATAAAGTAGAAGATAGTTTCACAATGAACAAGGAGGCTATTTTCAAGGAACCATCAGAATCTAAAAAATAAAAAGAAAAGGAGAATAGATGACTGGGAAAACAAGAAGTTATACCCTAAATTAAAACATCACCGTAAGATCGAGAAGGAGATGGAGAAGAAGTAACATGATCATGATCTTGAGGATAGATAATCCATGAATTTTGCTGACCTTTTATTATTCAACAAGCCCAACAAAGCCAACCAAAGAACGCTGTTCCAATCCAGCAAAGCCACAATTGGCTTCCATAATACAACACATCACAAAATCACCAGCAACCTATTCGATTATTTCTCTCAAAACGGAGCCCTACCTCCTGAGTTACCTGCCCATCCATTCACTGGCAACTGCACGTTAGATGGCATATTAAGCGGCAAATTAAAGAACGGAAGCCCCCCGGAAGCCGCTCCCGCTTCATTAAAAGGACCATTATTCCCAACCCCAATCCCACCACCAGCACCACCTCCACCCCCTCCACCACTCTGCATCAGCAATTGGTCATCCTCATCCAAAGGCAGCCTCTCATATGCCACGTTTGTGAACGATGCTGCAATCACTATAACTGGGCCTGCTGCGGTAAGCTCTCCCACCACGCTTCCTCCCACCACCTGGCCTTGTCCCCCAGCAAGGAAGATTGTGAGGCTCGTCGCGCCTGGAGGGGCTGGAGGCGGCAAGAAAGATCCAGACAGAGATAAGATCTCAAATCTGCCATGGAGAGTCACTATAGATCCTGCTGCAGCTGGTTGCCTGATGCTAACATTTGTTACTGTTCCTGCTCCGCTCAGTATGCAAATCCCACGCTGCCGTCTACGCGCGTAGTTACCCACGCACTCGAATACATCGCATCCACTTCCTACTTCAAGAATGTGGGCACGCAGTGTGTTTGCACTCTCGCGAGTGATGATAATCGGAGGCTTCTCTTTATTTTTGGAACCAGGTGGACGGCCTCGAGGCCTGCGGGCCATGATGTCTCCTGGCCCGGAGTTGGCCGCGGTAGCAACCAGGTCAAGGCCTTGATGCAGGCCATCGTCGGGGTTGTGGTCAGTAGAAAAGCGACCAACACTTCCAAGACCGTCTCCAGCCCTATTGGGATCCTCGTCTTCAGGATCAGGCTGGTGCTGGAGCTGAAGGTCAGGTCTGTGGTGAAGCTGGTGAACGTAGCGAGAAGTAGTGCCTAAATCTAAACCAGCCATGCCAACATCAAAAGGAAACAAAAAACAGGAAATGATTTTTTTAGAAAAATAAATATTTTAGATGATTAAAAACTGTTTTGGGTTTTGTTTAATGTTGAAACAGGATACAGGAGAGTGAAATTATAAAGAAAATAGAAAGGGAAAGGGGAACACCGGGACTCGAAGAAAAATATATGAATATATAGAGAGAGGTTACATGTATATTTTGGAGAGAAAAAAAACAAGATAAACAAGGACAGAGAGAGAGAGAGAGGGAGGGATGAAGTGCAGAGAAAGGGAAAAGGGAAGGGAAGGAGGAGGAAGGAGAGGGGACAAAGACTTGAAACGCAGTCATTTCTCTCACACCCTAAAGTTTAAATATATGCATAGAATAATGGTTTGTGGACGAGTTTCTTATGTTTCTTCTAATTTTTGAGAAATGTGTACAAGAAGGTGGATGCAAGTCTCACTCTCCTTCAAAAGGGTGGATTAAACGCAATAGCGTTCCTGAGGATGGAATGATTATGTAATTTTTTTGGTTAGCCTCTCGACTATATATTTTTTATGTGCTAACAAATATAAAAGCAATTCTCCCAACTATTATGAAATATGGAAAAAGACCAACAGAACACCTTTCTTTTACAAGTATAACATGTTCACGTTCTTTTCCTCCAAATATTAAGGTGTTTAGCTTTAACTGATTTTTCTAACATCATATATCTTAAAAAATGATTGCTATTTTAACACAAATATAGAAAATGTAACATAAGGAAGCGGAGGTTGAAGGGGTTTTGGTCGGTTCTTAATCACATGTGACTTGATGGAGTATCTAGTGGTTTGGCTTAAGTACGCACGGTTTAGATGAAAGTCCACAGGTAATTAAGATTGACAGAGAGTTTTCTCAAGTCCAGAATGATTTATCCATTTTCCTTCTTCATCAAACTTGTTACTTCAAACAGAGGCCTGCCTGATATCTGTCCTTTGTTCCCTGGTTTGGATATGAGCCAATAAGTCATTTCGTTTAATGGATTATATATTGGTAGGCAATCCACATTTCGCCGGCCGGCAGTCTTGATCTCTAGTGTAGCCATATGGTTTCAAAGGGATTAAAAAGTTTAAGTTTGAGAAAGGGAAGTCAAAGGAATTAAATCATTTTATCTTCCGTCATGTTGAGGTGTGGATGACTCGGTGGCTTGTTATATGAAAGATAGAAAGGTAGGTTTTGATCGTAAGTTATAAAATTACCATTAAACTATAGAAAACTCTGATGTGATAAATGTTTAAAATCAACAATAACAACAAGAACAACAATCTATTTTGAAAGTAATATATGAATTGGTTAAATAGTTGCTAAAACTGACATGGTTAGTGAAATTTAAACAAAATAAAATTTTGAAACCTAATTAAGAAAAAGATAAAAAAAAATAACTAGAAAAAATAATCTTAAACAATATGTTTTAAGTCTATTTTGGACATCTTCTAAGCTAATTTCATGGGGACTGGACCTATAGAACATGCTTATAAAATTTAAACTTGATTCAATAATTAAATTAAATATTCTATATTTTTCTTCTCGAATATGGTTTGATGAATCTAGAATTCTTCTTGCACTTAGACTTGTCCATTTGGTTCATGAATGATCCACGTCAATTGTTATATGTCCTACTTCATTCAAGAATCAACAAAGCATCGTCTTCTATATTATAAGATGGTTTGGTTGTATTAATCAATCAAGTATTTCTAGATCAATTAAGCTACTAGTTCTTCATTTTTTTTCTTCCAATGAGAAAGAAGTTATCTATGAACTAAATTATGAGCGGAGGCCGTTGAGTTGCAGCCTCGTAAAATCAAATGAAATGTGAGTGTTTTAATACTTTAAACCTTAAAATAATATGTATATGTCCTAAGTTGCACCGCTCAAGAAGATGAATAGGTAAAAAGAAACAAAGAATTGAAAGCAATGAGATAAATGAAGGTTGTAAATATTGAAAGAAGATATTTTAAAAGAATTAATGGAGTAAATTTACATACTTGGAGTTGGTCAAATTTTTCATGTACTAAATTTCCTATTTATATTGATATAGTGTTTGAATTCCATCTAAACAAGTAATCTATATCAAACAAGGAGGCATTTTAAATCCTAATACAAACTAAAATTTTCCTTTACTAATACTTACATCAATCCTAACTAATCCAAACCACTTAGTCAAATTAACCCATCAAGGACTCTCATTCTAAGTAAGACTGACCCCTCTAATCATTCATGTGAATTTAAACTCCAATTATCGATCACTTTTTTGTATCAATCATGACTTTTGATCATTTAGTCAATTGTTCTCTAGTTTTCTTGCTCGATTAGGAATTTTCAAACCTAGTTGATTATTGTTCACGATGTTTTCAACCTTATTTTCTCTATTTAGATATAGACAATTACTATTCATATTTGCTTAACTTCGAACACCATTGATGAGTCATATCAAGAATAGGGATTCTTTATTCGGTGTAAGAAAATAAAAATAGCTTTGTGAAGAGTGTAACTAACCAAGAATGCTTGGATTTTCAATGAAATGGTTCTGGATTGGGATAATTTTTACTACTTGATTTTTTCACATGGTTGTTATCATATATAAGTCTTTAGATACTCACTTTTGTTATACTGGTACAAATTTGGTGAGGAATTCTAATGAGAAAAGCTCAACAGGGCCAATAATATCCCAACCAAACCCAAGAAGTGGAATGAGAGAAGAAGATAAAAGGAGGTGGGAAGAACAAAAGAATGAGGAAAAAAAGATAGGCCCAATTAAGCTCATGCTTGTTTAATCAATGTAAAAAAAAAAGAGAGAGAGAGAAATGAAGGAAGAAAGTGAAAAGGGACAAAATAGGGTTCAACCCAACTAAGGCTAAAGAAGAGAAGGAAATTATGGAAGAAAAGGAGAAAAGGCAAGCCCAGTCGAGCCCATGCTAGCCCAACTGAGGCCAAATAAAAGAGAATGATATGAGAAGAGAAGGAAAGGAAAAGGAAACAGGGTAGGCCTAACTAGACCCATAATATCCCAACCGAGGTTAAAGAAAAAAAAAAGGAGAACATGCATGTCTAACTAGGCATATTCTAGTGCATTCGATGTTAAAGAAAAGAGAAGGAGAGAAGAAGGAAACAAGGTAGGCCTGACCAAACTTATAATATCCCAACCAAGGTCAAATAAGAAAAAAAGATGAGAAAAAGCATACCTAACCAAGCTTATGCTAACACATCTAACGTTGAAGAAGTGAGAATGAGAGAAAAAGAGGAGGAAATAAGAGGGAAACATAGCAGGCCTATACAACTCAACCGAACAACTCAAACGAATCTAAATGGAAAGAGAGAAAAGAATAAGAAAAAAAAAAGGAAAGAAAGAAGCCCAAACCCACACTTTTCAACCCAAAACTTTGACAAAGTTTATATATCTTTTTGTAAAAATCACATCATGAAAGGCCATCACTATTATCTTTTATATGCATATATGAATTCTCGTGATAAAAAGTGATATATCAGATGCCACCTTATTCTCTGTTGTGAATATTATCCAAATCTTCCTTTACAAAATAGGCACATGTAGTTAACAATATGAGTGTCCATTTTCATAGTTCATATTACAAGATAATCACATGGTGATAAACAATAAAGTAACAGTTTAACATAATTACTCAATGGAGAGTATGAAACCCTATTTCCTGTGATAGGTTTGCAGCCCTACTCTTTTTTATTGATAAAGGATCCAAAACGCATGGCCTATTAAAAATATAAGACCAGGTGTATGGATTTGTCAAACCAGGCCCAAGTGCTTGGGCCTTTTTTTCCATTTTTAAGGTTTTTTTTCAAATGAAAACACTCCAAACAACATGTTATCTACTTACTAAGATTCTGACAACTAGAAAGGTGGCTGGAAAATCAAGCTAGGGTTTTTCAAAGAAAAAAAATCTATTTTTTAACCTAATTTCAAGTAAAAACACATAATAAACATCAATAATACATTCATAAACCAATAAATCAATTCAGAACGCCCTAAAATAAGTCTAAAATTACAAAATCAAAGTGAAAAAATTACTTCTTCTAGCAAGATGAAGGGCTAAAACCTTCATAATAAAACTTCTCTCGTTGAATGAAACTCATTGACAAGAAAAACTGCGTACCTTCCTCGTGGTCGAAAAGTGGCTAACCATTTACTTTCTCTCTCTTTTGTCATTTTTCAATGATTTTCTCTCTTTTCTCGAACAAAAGATTAAAAAATTAGAAAAATAAAGTTTTGCATCAAAACTAAAATTGCAAAAAATAAAGGGATTGGAAAGGAATTCAGAGAAAATTAGGTGGACCGAAGAGAACTTTTCTCTCCAATTTTTAAAAAGCCACTTGTTTCCGTGTTTTATACTTTGGCTCTTTGTCTTTTAATTTGGCATTATATAACAAATTTTATGTAATTGGTCATTAATTTGGATAAAAAAGATGTAATCATAAAAATAAGTTTTTATCATCAAATTAAAAAAAAAATTGGCACAACTTTAATCCACATTGATATATGTAAGAAACCAAATAGTGTCAGAGTAAAGTGAGTTCTGTTTTAGTTTTTGTTGTAATTATAATGAATTACTACTGCACCCACTCTGTATAATATAAAAACTAAACAGGAAAAATAAAATACTTTAATAGTTTTTTTAAAAGGAAGATGGTATATGTATGTTCAGCGAGAAAGCACGATAATTGGATCGTGTGTTTCACGTGAGATGAGAAGAATGCTCGGATGACATACAAGTTACTTTGCGTGTGATCTACTGATGTGAACATTTGAGCAGAAGAACCCTAGATGGAGGAGAGTGTGTGGGTAGGGTTGGCTGGTCATGGAGGTTTAGAATTTGACGGTGAAGCTAATTAACTATGGTTAACGCAAAAAGTTGACCAGGTGTGGGTCAGTTGAGAAACAGCCAAATAGCTTTGTTTTAAAAAGAAAAATATACACGAAAACAAGAGGGGGGAGATGGCGAAAGGGAGACTTTGCTGCGGCTCGTAGGTCCCCCACTCTTGTCGTTTCCTCGCAACCTCGACGACACTCCTAGGCTCCTACCTCCCCCGCCTGCGGCCAGCTTGCTTGACTGGTTCAATTGCGATGAGGGAGACCGTATCTATCATGTTTGTCGCCGTGTAATTTGAGGTTTTTTTCCCTTCAATGGTTAAAGTATTCTATATTGCTTTTTATTCACTATTATTAAATCGTTTTCCTTAATGGTATAGTTAGCTTTTTTTTACCGGTAGGGTCAATTAAATGCCATTAATTTATAAAATAGTTAGTTAACCAAAATGTAAAATTGTGAATTAATTATAAACAAATTTACGATAACAAATTGTTACAGAGCTTGAAAAGGAGAAAACCAAGCTGACAGGCAATTGTTCAATTAATAGTATTAATTACTACATCCTACTAAAACTACTAAAATTCTTCTTTTTTTATATATTTTAATTGATGTGATTTCCATTCACAAACGTGTGGAAATTAGAGCCTGGATGAATTATATTCATAATGATATTATAACAAGTTTGATGATACAATAAAAATAATGTTTTTTTTTGTTGTTGTTATTTCAATATATAAATAATGCAATGCAAAATAAAAAATTAATTGGTGTTTTATTTTTGGTAATTTTATTAACAATATCAATTTCAGCCGGACATTTATTGACATGTTTTAGTTAAATAATAATTTTAATAACAGTTTTAATCAAAAATATATTTTAATCAAACCAATTACAACTAAGAGTAATTTTTCTAAATTTTTTTTTTCAAATCACAACTATAAAAGCTATCAAAATACCAAATACTTTAACATCTATTTTTGTCAGCGTAGTTTTGAATCAAATCTGATTTGTTCTATGAACAAAATACATGAATTTAAAAATTAACTATTTTGGTTTTTTAATCAAAATAGATTACCCCTTTTAACTAACATCAATGCTAAAAGCACAATGTCAATTATCAACAGTTGTTAAATCAGGGATCGGAGGTGTTTTGAGAGACATCACAGGTTGGTTTCTATGTATCTTCTCGTATCCTACAGGTGTTGCAAGCAAGAAAGCTTTGGAGCTTAGCTCATCATCTTCCCATGTAGATTAAGTGGACTGGTTCTTTGAATCCGACTCAACCAATGGCTTGATTGTAGCTCAAAATTTAGGCCATGGATATTAGTGCAATATGTTTTTATTAGTTCAATCGGTGTTCTCTCATAGGTACTTTAAAGTATGTCCATTTTTCCCACATCTATGGAGAAAATAATATGGTAGTAAACCACTTGGCATGCATAAACCTTATGTTCATCTACATGGCTGCTTTGCTTTCAATGCATTATTGATTCTCATAAAAAAAGTCACAAAACATTTGCTTTTAACTAATGCTGTTTTCTTAGTTTAAAATATATATTTTTAAAATCAAAGCACTTTACAAGATATTTTTTCTTATTAAAAATTAGAATAGGTTTTTTTAAAGTGTCATGCATTATTATTTTAAAACAGACACAACCTTAATTAAAAATTAATTTTATAAGAAAAAGTAATTATTGAAGTTAAAAATACTTAGAAGGCTTGTGGGATTCTTTTGAAAATTAGCACAATTTATAAAACTTTAAGAAAACTAGCTAGAAAAATAATTTGAAAAATAACACAATTAGAGAAAAACCGTTGTTTTTACTTAGCGATTTCTAACTATTATGCTATGTATATATATATATGTTATTTTTCAAAATCTTTTTTTTATTATTATTATCCTGTGTTATTTTGAAACACCCAGGCTCGTGGAGGGTGAAGATGGGCGGTAGAGAATTCGTGTTTCTCACAATCGTCACGTCGTCCATCAAAAGGACCTACAAAAAAGGAATAACAAGACTGTGTTCTTCTAATTGCGAAAGAAACAAGTACTTTAAAAAGACGAATAACAAACGTCAAATCCAATACTTGGATCCACGTAACCTCAACGCAGACTCGGGGGTTTATACACAATATTTTAAGTGTGTCTCATTCTCTATCTTTTCTTCATTTTTTTTAAAGACACATATACTATTATAATCTTCTAATGGAAATTAAATAATGGTAAAAAAAAATGATTGATTTTTTAAACAAAATAAAGCATTGCCAAGAATTTGTCAAAGCCAAAAAGCGAAGATGGTGCGTAGAGGACAAACAAACATATATACTTCTTTTTATTTTTACTTCTTACAATTGTATATTTCTAGTTTTTTTAAAAAATAAAAGATAGATATGTGTCTGTAAATATTTAACTCTTATTATCTTTTTAATTTTATATATTTTTATTTATTTTATCTTAGAGGTTAATTTTAGTTGTCAAGAACAAATTATTTTTATTTTTATAAATATGTTATGTACATAGAATTTATTTATTAAAATATAAAATAAAAATATTTACCAATGAATTACAATAATCTCTTTGAATCATTATAAAAAAATCTCCTTAAAGCACTATGAAGTTAAAAATGAAATTAAGAAGAGTAATTACTAATTTAAAAATAAATAAATAAATAAAATTTAAAAATAAGAGAGAGATGATTAATTAAAATTTAAATAAAAAATTAATCAAAAGTTAAGCCAAGAGCCCAAGCTCGCTTGCTTAGCTAGGAATCCAATGAATCTCAAGTCTATGTGCCTAACTGATTTTTTTAAAAGGACGCATCATCTGTTTTATTTTATTTTTTAAAATGATAATAAATTGTTTGTTGTGGCAAAGGACCAATCATCCCATGCACCATTGTTTGGTCACTTTTAACGGCTAGAAAATGGGGTTTGAGTTTTTAGACTTTAATAATATATTTTTTTAATTTATTTTCATTTTAAACACTTAGAAACACACTAGAAACATTAATTAAACTCATTCACGATCTCAAAACAACCTCTCATCTCTTAAAAAAAAACAAAAATTAAAAAAAATCTAGAAGTGAAATGAAAAAAATAAAGTTTATGACTAAAAACCCAAAAAAATAAAAAGAAAGGGACCGATTGTAATCAAAGTTTATGACTAAAAACCCAAATGAACCTCTCATTCACGATCTATCGTTTTCTTATATGGACTAAAAAATGGCTTGATAAAACATGAAACTCTATTCGTTAAAACCATGGAGGAATTAATTTAAATATATGTCGATATTTAATTATATATACCTTAATTAATGGTCAAATTTTAAAAATGATTTTAATAACTAAGTGATCAAGGTTTCAAATCTCATTATCCTAATTCTCTCTAATAAAATTAAACAAAAAATAGTATTGAATGTGTGCAAGTTTTAAATTTAAATCAATTTTTATTTAAAATAATATATTAAACGAGTAATATAAAACTATTCATTCAACATCATCTACACCAATTCAATTTTTCAATCAAGTACCCTATCTAATATTTAGATATTGTTATCAAATTAACTCATGCCATGTGATTAATTATGGTCCCCAATTCAAAAGCCTCTTAGTGATCATGGTTTCTCTTTCTCACCTACACTAATTAATTACCAAAAACCTTTTCTAATTTGCTTTTTGTATTTTTATTCCCCTCCACTGATTGTGCTCCGCAATTTTGGTCGAAAAGGCACACTCTCCTCCTCTTGTTTTCTTGTTTTATTTTTCCTTTTGTGTTCACCAATGAAAATTTTGAGCATGGAGTACGGTAGAGTTTTTTAAATTAAAGAAACAAATAGCACATTAAAAAAAATGAGGAAAATAACAAAATTCAAAATTTATATAGAAATAACAAATTTTAGGAAATTGCAAATGATATATGTGACTCATTTAAAAAAATTTAACAAATGCAATTTTAAAAGCTATTTTAAAATTAAAATTTAAATTTAAAAAATAATTCAAACTCTATTCTTATACAAGAATAAGTGCTCCATTCTTATATAAACTGTACAAGTAGAAAAAACTTGTGCTTTTAATTAGTGTATAATTAAGCTAGGATATTATTAAGCAAGTATCTATCTTTTTAATGAAAAAAGTATTTATTGATAGTAAATAATTTTTTTATACAATTAATACCTATAAACTATACAATACAAGAATAGGAGCTTCGTCAAAACAAACGAAAACCAATAAGAATGTAACTCTGCTAAAAATAATTGTGCTAGAATTTTTAATATATAAGACCTCTAATATTACTATTAAAAAAAACTACTATTGTAAACGGCCACAGAATAAAATTTCTAATAAAAAAACACTATTTTAAAAGTTTGCAGAAAAAAACTTTTTAAATAATAAACTAAAAGATAAATAAAAAATATAAGCATATAATTGTGAGCACAAAATGAATTGTTTTGTTTTTTTTATGAAGCATACCCCTTTTATTTTTCTAAATTTACATGTTTTAATTATAAAAAATATTTCATTTATTATTAATAAATATTTTTTATTAAAAAATAGATGCAAGTGATTTTAGTAAAACTAAATTACTATTACTATTACTATTATTAAAAACAAGTCACAAAATATAATATACGATCGTATTATTCCTTAAGTTTTGCACTGTGTTATTATCATTATGCTACTTTAAATGGGAAAAAAAAAAAGAAGAAGGTAAAAAAGCAGTAAGGGGTATGGTTTAAAACCAAACCTGCGTCCTTACCACAACATATGTCCTCGGAATTTACACCAGCTGAGCACAGGCACATGTAAGACAACGAGGCCATCAATCACATACTTCCCCTTAAACCCCAACCTAAGTGCCAGTGCCTAGGTTGTCTTTATTGATCCTGGTAATCAAGTGGCTCCTCTCTCTCTCTCTCTCTCTCTCTCTCTGTTTACATGGATATTTGTGATTGTAAAGGTTGCTCATCGGAGTGCCATTTGAAACTATGGTGGAAGGAATAAAAGAGAATCAATCACGTGCGATTTCCTAGTAAGAAACCCAGAGGAGTTTCCAAGGTCACCGTATAGCTGTCGGCCACGACGCAGCTGTCACTTCCATTGGGAATTGCGCCCTTTCCTATCCTTAAATCCCGGGGGTACTATACCGGCCCCACACCCACACGCCCAGGTCCCCTTTGCTTCAACATCCTTAATAAGACAATTCGGGCTCACTGGCCCAGACTTTTCCGGATCCCCTAGTTCCAGGATTTTCAGCATCATTAAGGTGTAAACCAACTCTATTAATTTCCTCCCTCAAAGACCAATATGTAGACATTAAAATCAAAGTTATTGGTAGTTAAAATCCAATCATTTAAGAGCTTTTTCTCTCCTTAAGAAGAAGTTTCTCTTTTTTCTCTCAACTTCTGTAGACTAATATATATGACAGAAATAAAATTTAGAATAAAAGCTCAATAAACTAATGGGACATGGACAAAAGATTAAAAAAAAAAGGTTAAAAATGAAGGGATCAAAATGAAACTTTTATGTTCTTTTAATATGTTTTTCATAATGTCCAAAAAATAGTTAAAAGGAAAGTTAACTCTCCTACCAAATTAACTAAACCTAAAGCTAGAAGGAAAATTGCTATACTTACAGGAACAAATCATTTTTCATTAGAATACTAATTTGACAAAATTATCTCTAACTCAAAAAACCTTTAAATTATGTATTAGAGGCAAGATGATCTTTTTTCACTATGATACAATTGTCTTTAACAATTTGTGCTGGTTTAGGTTAGTATCATTTTTCTATGCACAGTAAAATCACTAATTTACCTCTAAAAAAAAATATAATGCCTTTCAATTAGGGGTGTTATGGTTTTTTCAATTTTACCAAAATAGTAGAATTATTTTTCTTCCCTTAAAGACAAAATCAACATAACTCTCTCACAATGTCTTTTTTATACTTTTTTATTGGTTTTATTCTTAATTTGAATGTTACTCAAGAACATTATTGCAATTGCTCATATATTAAATATTAATAAAAAAACACGTTTACATATGTGGAGCACACACTAGCAAGTGGATGAGCCTCGCACCTTTTAGAGGTGTGTGTAAGGCTATCTAACTATTAAAAGTTGTCTTTCACGACAGTGTTTGAAATGTCTCGACGCCACCTCCATGATGGGGTGGCGCATCCACCAAACATGCTTCTGGTTTGATGCTAACATCTTTTTTTTCTCTCTCTCTTTCCTTCTTGAATTTAGTGACAGCCTTTAGAAAAACTCAGACCAGACCTTGTAATTTATTTTTCTTTTATATTTGGTCTCAATTCTTCTTTTTTTATTATTTTTTTATTTTGAATAATTTATGAAATTAATTACATGTTTTTTCAATTTCACCCCTACCACTTCTTAGTCTTTTAAATTTAATCTCTATTATTTTAATTGCTATTTATTTTGTTTCTGATCATTGTTTAGATTGTTTCTTTACTACTTCATCCTTAGTTTGTTTTCTATGAAATTTGATCCATATTCTTTTTATTGCTTTTTTTTTCTTTGTCAAGTTTTTTAAATTAATGTTTTTTTCATGATTTCATCATTCAAAATTAAATTGGATAGGAATTAAGCTTCTTAATTGAACTCGAGTCTAAGATTTCACAGCTTGTGAGGTTTAGAGATTAGACCATGTTTAGGAGGATCGCCTGCTTGGTGTTTTTTTTCCCTTTTTAATCCTTTTTTATATATATAGTTTTGCTTTTTTATATTTTTTATGATTTTTCTTTCGGAGGGTTAGTTTTGGACTCATGATTAGAGTAATAATTGATTTTAAATATTGATTTTTTTTCCTTTTTAAGAAAAAAATAATTTATTTCAATTCCATCCTTCAACATCTGATTTATTGAAAATTGATATTCGTATTTCTCTTTTTTTTATTAGGTTATCCCGATTTTATACACATGGTTAGGGTTAACGGGTTAATCTAATTTAACTCATATTTTTTTGTTACTTTTTTTAGTTAATTTTTTTTTAATTTTTTAATATTGGATTATTTATAATTGATGAAAGAGTGATTCCATGGCTAATAAATTGTTAGGTATATATAATTATAATTCGTGAGGTTAAGAGTGATTCCAAGGCTAATAAATTGTTAGGTATATATAATTATAATTCGTGAGGTTAAGAGTGATTCCAAGGCTAATAAATTGTTAGGTATATATAATTATAATTCGTGAGGTTATTAATATTATCATTGTTTTTAATTAGTACTAACTGGATTTGTTATTTGATGGAAGAGTGATTGCACGGCTCTTAATTATAGCGCGTGGCCACTGATATTCCTAGTTTAGTATTATTTGGGTTTCGAGCAGATAAGGTCACAGGTTTGGTCCAGAGAAAGAGTCCTTTGCTTTTGCTTAGTTCAGAAATAAAGCCTAAGCTTTGACAGACCCTTACATATCCAACCTCTTCATTCCCAATCCTTTCATCGGTTGGTTTTTTTTTTGTTGAAATTTTCTGTTAAAAATTTCAGTTATACATTTTCTGATCTTTATAGAAATCTTGAATGTATCATGAATTGGATTAACTAGTCAGATTGTAAATTCCTCGCTCATTTTATGTTTTAATTCCTTTCTGTATTCTTTTTATTACTACCCTTATTTTTTTTAATAGAGCTGCTTATTTATAATATACTTGATTACTATAAAATAAAAATAAAAATAAAAATAAAAATAAAAGCCCCCTGAATTCTAGGCAACCAGATAAGTTTCAGTAATCAGTTTTATCTCCTAAAGAACAGATACAGTCGCAGAGATTTCTTTCTCTGATCTCCTTTTCTTACGTAAACACATAATAACGTGTAATATAAAAAGCGAAACCACAGACTTGACTTTGCTTGATTAGACCCGATCCGTCCTTGAAAGATCCACCATCCCTACTCCAAATCCCCGCGTGTCCCTGTCAAACGTCAACCCCCCCCCCCCCCCCCCGGGCCATCATACATTCATACCCACACCTGGAGAAAATGTCAAATACCTTGTTGGGTTACAACTTCCACACCTGTTGGTATTGGAGGGTTTTTTTTATAAAGTAGAACAGTATAAAAATGTAACACAGTTAAAAACTTATTTAGCTTATTTAGATAAATAATACAGTTTAGCAAATCGTATTGGGCAGCAAATGAAAATGAGAGACAGAGATGGAGGGTTGGATTGTTGTGTTTGGTTTGTGTCACCGTGGTTGGTGTTCGGATGTGGTTGAAATCGGGGCTGATTGGGTCTATAATGGCTAAAGGAAAAATAATGGTATTGGAAAATATGAAAGAAGGTTAGTGGATTTAATGTGGAGAAGGTGGAGGTTGATGATGAATCAGGGCTGGAAAAATTTTTAAAATGAAAATGAAAATGTGGTTATGGTGGCCCCTTAAGTTTTCAGACAATGGCCATGTTATTAGAGAGGATGATGTGTCTTTTTTAGCTATGGTGGTGTTGTTGTGGTTCGGGTTTTGACTATGGTTTTGGGTAGAGACTGGTTTTTGGTACGTGGGGGAGGACAATGGGTTTCAAGCGTGGAGAAGATACTGGAAAAATTTATAGTATTCGTTCATGAAGAAATTCTTGATCCTTTCTCTGGTGTTGCTTGTTTTGGTTAATAGAGGGCGATGAAGATGATAGGTTATGTCTGTTGTTGGTTCTTTCTTTTTTGAATCAAAGGCTGGTACCCCCCCCCCCCCCCCCAAGCCCTAGGGAGCTGATTCAAGTCATTAAAATCAAATCTTTTCTCCCTAATCATAGCCTGGTATATTGAAGAATAAAATCACACATTTTTGCTTTGTTGGAAGATCAATCCAGGCTGCAGATTGGTGCCAAATATTGATGAGGGAGGCTTGAAATCTGGGATTGAGAGCTGGAATTGGAGAATGAAATCTGGGTTTAATTGTTGGATTGCTTAATTGAATTCTAGACTAAATTGAATTATTTTATACCAAGTCAGTGGACTGAATTAGACTAATTAATTTAATTGGAAATTAACAATTGGACTCAATTGTTATTTATTGGACTGAAATGGAATTAATTGGAATGAAATAACTAGGATTGAAACGAAGTTATATAAATATTCAATTGCTCCTTGAAAATTTCCCCATTTTCATTACAGTACTCAACTTTTGAGCTTTTTCAATTCATTCAATCAGGGCTTTAAATCTTGAATTCCCTTTCAATATAATCCCTTAAGATAATCTTTCTAATTCAGCTTCTTTTCAATTTAATCTTTATGTTCTGAATTCTTGCAATTTCAATCGGATTTATCCTAAATTCCCTTTTTCATTTCAATTGTGTACTTAATTAAATCAATTTAAACCTCCAAATTTAACCACTTATTGCTAGTCCATCCTTAGTTCCTAACATTCTGCAATTTTAATCAAAATAACTCTTAGTTTTGATTTTCTTGTTCAATTATAACCTCAATTTATTTTTAATCTTGGTTATTTGTTTCAAAATTTTCATTGAACTTCAAATTTCCTTTGATCTTAACATAATTAAATTAAATTAATCTTTTTTTTCAGTTGACTCTTCAAGCCAAACCTTTATTATAGCCCAAAAATTCCCGGACTTAGTTTTTACATGTGATACTTGATTATCAATCCAATTTTAACCCTAGCTAGATATATTTTTATTTTTATTGTATTTGTTTTTATGATTTTCATGTTTTTTAACACAAAAAAATTAAATAAAAATAATGGAAATAATGAAATGATTAAAATTACTGAAAAGATGTTTTTTTTTTTAATTTTTCTAATTTTCAAAATATATACAAAATTAGGGGATTAATTAGTTTATGACATTTCTAATTGTTTTGTGGGAAATTTGATATTGATCCTTTAAAAATAGGAGGGATGTTTATTTGATTATTCACAAAAATCAAATCTCGACATCGATCTTTCTAAAGGGGACTTGTCGGTGTGGTTATGCATAAAATATTTACCATTGGTCCTCTAAAAAGAGAACTTGTTTTTTGCAAGATATTGACATTGATCGCTATAATAAAGAGACCTGTCATTTAAGCCGCTTCTAAAATGAAAATTGTTGAAGATATGGGCTAGAATTTGGGATTGAGGAGCTAAAAAATCTACTTTTATTGATGGGATTGTAACTGAAAAATAAGAATTAATTGCTGGAATTTGGGGTCTAATTTCTTGGTTAATTTGGACTAAATTGAATCAATTGAAAATAATTAGACTGGAAACTTGAATTAAATGGGTTGAATTGAATTAATTTAATTCAATTGGACTCTATTGGAATTGATTGGACTGAAAATAATGAGACTGAAACAAAGTTAAATAAAAAGTCAATTGGTCCCTTGAATATTTCCTCCTTCTTCATTACAATTCTTGGCTTTTGATTTTTTCTAATTTTGATTGAATTTGCCCTAAACCACAATTTCCTTTTCAATTGTATCTCAAATTGAGTCAATATAGACCCTTATTTTTAGCTATTTATAACAAATTCATCCTTGGTTCCTGAAATTATTCAAATTTGATTGATCTAACTTTTAATTTTTATTTTTCTCTTCAAATAAGTTTCTAATTGACCTTGTAATTTAGCCACGAGTTTCAAATTCATCCTTGACTCTTTAGTTTTTCTAATCTTAGGCAAACTAAAGTCAAATTAAGTTCTTATTCTTCCATTTCTCTTCCAATAAATTTCCAATTGCACACAAAACCATTCTTGGATTTAACTGAACTTTTCAAACTTGATTATTGATTTGTTACACTTAGTTATTGGTCCAATTTCACTCCCAAGTATATTTTTTGTTTTTATCTTTAAACTTTTTTGTATTTGTTTTAATGATTATTCCTAGCTTAATTTGACACAAAAATTAAATAAAAATTTTAAAAATAAATGATTAAAATTGACTAAATTTATTAAAAAAACACATTTTTTTTTTAATTTTTCTATTTTTTTAAATATATAAAAAATAGAGCTAAAAAATTAGGTTATAACAGATGTAATAATCTTTGCTTCCTACACTTCAATATGTTTTTTTAATAGAAAATTCATTAATACTAAACAAATTACAATTTTAGAGAAATTATAACTTATTGTTTGAAAAAATAATTTTTTGAAAAATAGAAACTTCATTAATAATGAATAAAGTATGATTTTAAAGAAATTATAACTTATTGTTTGTGAAAATAATTGACAACACCAATACCGTAAGTTGTTGTTCCAAGTAATAACTGGTCCTTTTAATGATTTGAATGACAAATTAGAAAACCTCTAACTTCTCATATATAAAAATGAGTTTGAGTTATAGTAGGAGGAACATACTTGATGCAGACGAAAGCAATTAAGGATAATAACAATGATAGAAAAACATAATTATTTTAATGAGTCAAAAGAATTTCAAATGTGCATCCTACAATTTTATTTTCTGAAAAATAAATATATGGTGGCAGCTTATTAAAAGGTTTATAAAATTTTTAAATAGTTTTAAAAATCTTATTTCTACTAGAAAATAACTAGAAGTCTAAAAGCATAAAAAAAAATTAAAACAGAATAAACAACAAAAATAAAAAAACCTAATATCTAGGAAAAATAATAAAATTAGTTCAAACAACTTATAGATGTAATTTTGATAGATCCAATAATTTGATAAGTGACAAAGTAGTAGTTTCTATAGAAAAACTGCATATAAAATCACCTAAAAAATAATTAAATGGTCAAATATCTTGTTATTACTGTTTTAAGATTTTAGCCTAGTCTGGTGTTGTTTTAAAAATGCAATTTCACTTATACCCTAACTATATTTATATAGTTAAATGTTTATTTTCAATATATTTTTTTAAAAATAAAGAGTAATAAGGGAAATGAGTGAAAATGTGTAATAATTCTACTTTGATTTTTAGAATAGATCATGGGAATTAATGACTTGCACTAAAAACCATTTGATTAGAGGAATGACTTGTGGTCAAGTATTTACTCCAATTTCAGAACTTAAATACTCAAAAGTTACGAATCTTAGATATCAATTATAACATGGAGACTGTTTACAACATCGGTGTTTGTTAATTAATTTGCAGTACTACTTGTGTTCAAAGATTATAAAAGGGCTACTTTCTTTATATTATAGTATGTCCCTTTTCTATATTGACTATAAAAGATTATTATAATGGAAATGCATAAACTTCTGATAGCTTTTTTTTTCAGCCAATCATTTTCTCATGAGCACTGCCTCAAGTTTTGCTAGATGCATGCAAGTATCAATTTATGTAATATAATAAAAATAAAATCTTCAGACCTACTTAATTGGATCTTCCTTCTGCGCAAAGTAAGCATATATAATAATCTGCTAGCTTTTCTAGTTTTTAATGAACTTCTTTTATTAGTGATCAAATTACTATTCGGTTTTATATATAATATATAATCTTTAATTAAAGAAGAACATAACCAAGGCATAAAATAATTATTCACTCTGTACTATAACAGAAAGAACAGCCGCATTTCTGGTTTGTACGTTAATTGACAAAAGGGCATAAATAAATTACGATCACAATTTACTAGGTCAAATATTAAACTATGTTATTGGTTTCAAAAGTTGATTATTATTAATATTCTTCTTTTTATTATTGTTTTTATTATCAGAATGAAAATGAAGGACTGCGATGCTTATCATTATAAATAAGCAATAAATTTTTTAATTAGATCTCAGTAAACCTTAACTAGGTATTGTAAAATACTCCTCTGCTGTTAAGAGTCTTAGTTCATGAAAACCATAAAATAATAAGGAACACATGCATTAAGAAAAGTATATGCACAAGTGCAGGTATCTTTAAAGAACTAGATTAGGAAAGGAAAAGGTAATAAACAGAGCAAAAGGAGGCAAAACCAGCTTGAAAATTCCATGGAACAAGGCAAGAGAGCTTGTCAAGTGTACAAAGTATCTCCGTTTCAAACCTCCTATTTATATTGATTCTTGAAATCAAATTAATGAAGAATTAATTTTAAATTTTTTTAAAATTAATTCCTATTATTTTACCTTAATTATATACCTGCTATAAAAAAAATCTAACAGTTTTTTAACTTTAAAACTAAAGGCTTTTTCATTTGAAAAATTATTCAGGGAGATAAAGAAAGCTAATTGTTCATATTTTTTATTCATGAGATGGATATGTATAAAAAGGTTGGAATAAAATAATTATTTTATAGGTTAAATAATTGTTTTTTGGTCTCAAATATGCTATTAATCATGTTTTATTTATATAAATTTCAATATTTAAACACTTATATATATTTCTAAAAAAAATATGATTGATGATGTTATAAATTTTATTATTGATTTTGAATTCAATAATTTATATTAGAAGAGAGAAATAAAATAACAAATAGTTAAAGTTATTTCTGCTTTTATCATATATTAAATCATAATTTTTAATTTGAATTCAGTAATTTATATTTAATAAGAATATGGTCGTGTGTTCCTTTGAAGATCCCAATAAAAAAATATATCCATGCAAATCTGATTGCGAGGATTTCTATTTCCTTCATTATACATGTAACCATCTACCGTGAAAAAGATTAAATAATACTTCAAATAGCGGGAAACAAAACCTAGCTCCGAAACCTTTTCACCAAATATGTTGTGAAGTTGCTCATTTAAATACCAAATCAGTCAGAAAAAGAAATCAGGATGTCAAATTACGTAATTGTCGTCATTCAGGTATATACTTAGGTGGCATTGAACTTTTAATATAAATCTATTAAAATCGTTTTTTTATCTCATATTTGATTGTCTCTTTAAAACTAAATTATTATATTCAAAATGAACGGATATGTCGATTTATGTTCAAAATGGTCATAATTTAATGGACTATGATCCTCTTACGCTTCTTTCTATCTTATTTGATAATTATGAACTATTAAATTCAAATTCAATGAAATAATTAAAATTTAGTACATGAAAAAAATAGTGTCAACTTAGTTATTTATCATTCATATTCTTTTAAGATATTCTTCTTAGCACATGAGAGGATCCATCTCCAATTTGACTAATTAATTATTATTTTTTTTGTCTAATCTAGATTGTTGAATTCAAAATCAATGAAAAGATTTGAAACATGATGGTCACGTTGTTTTCCAAACATGAGAGGATATGAATACATAATTTTAGTTTAATTAATCCATTTGCCCTGTTAATATTTCTAGAAATTATTTAAAAGATATATAATCTTGAGTCAATTCCCACTATGCGTTCTTATTTTATTTAGCATTCTTCTATATGTCACTTCAATATACAGCTTAAGTTTCATTCAAAGATTCCACAAAGTCGTGATCTATGGAAATCTTCGTTCTTACTTTTGGTTCATAAAGCTCCAGACACGCACTATTTCTTTATATGTTCTTAGGCATTTCAAAGAAGTTTTGTAGCATAACAAGAATGAGTGATCTTATTGTCAATATCTCCACGAAAGTGTTCTTATAAGGTTGAAGTTTTTTTTTGCTGGATGGTCATTCTTGGCAAAATCAACACAAGGGGAGTTCTGGTAAAAATTGGCATTCTTGATGCTAATAAGGCCAATTGTCCGTTATGTTTGGTTTGCGAGGAAACAATAGATCATGTTCTTCTACACTGCTATAAATATTGGAGGGTCTGGTCCATATTTACAGATTAGTAGGGGTGTCTTGATGTTGTCCATCATGTATGTCTTCTCTCTTTAATTAATGGGTGGATTTGGTTCATGGAAAGTTTCAAAAGAAGGTATGGACTATGATATTTTTTGGTATTTCATGGTTTTTATGGCTTCTACGAAATGAAAAGATGTTCAATAACAGAATACCTAATTATGATATTTTTTTAATTAATCTTAACAAGATTGGGTATTTGGTTAAAAGCTATTTTTTTGGATTTCCATTATCTTGCAATAGATTTATTGATCTTGGTTGAGGGATTGGTTTGTTAGATGAATGTCTTGAGCAGTAGGCTCTTCTTATACTGGAATCCTCTTAATAGTAATGTATTAAAATGGAATGTGATGGCTCTTCTAAAGGTAAACTTGAACCTATACGTATTGGAGGGGTATTAAGAAATCATTATGGAGTGGTAAGTCAGTGGATACTAAAAAGTAGAAACTCTAATGAAGCTGAGCTGCTAGTTGTTGTAAAAGCTATTGAATTGTCTTCTTCGATGGATGATTTTATTGGGAAAAAATTCTTAATGGAATCTGACTCGGCTTCCGTGATGAATTGGATGAACAAACCTTCTTCTACACCTTGGAAATCCCATGATCTATTCATTAAAGCTTCTTGATTTTCTTTTGTTTAGAGTAATTTTTCTTTCTGCCATATCCTTTGAGAAGCAAACTTCATGGCTGATTCCCTTGCAAAACAAGGGGTGAATAGAATACAGGACCTTATGGTGTGGATTTGAGATTTTCGGTGGGGTTGATGTGGCAGTGAATTCATCTTTGAAGGGCTTCATGTTATGGTGGATGGCAGAATCTAATATGTGGTATTCCGATTTGTAGTATTTATTGATGGAGATGTCGGAATGTTAATAGTTGATATTGTGCTATAGAATTGGTTGCGGCTGGGGCTCTGTTTGTTCATGATAAATTCCGGGGATGGAATATATTAATGGTTGGACTTATTGTTGCTTCAGAGTGACAGATTGACTGAAAGCTCTCAGGCTGGTGGTTTTCAAATGGAATTTACTTGAGATTCCTAATGATGGCGATTAGTGTCTGCTGCAAATTCAAATTCCAATTTCTTGGTTGTCATGTGTGGTTTATTGTTTCTCTGCACCTGCAGACTAAAATCTATTTCCTTTGTAACGTTTTGCAAGCAGCTGTGCTCCAAATACATTAAAAAAGATCACATTTACAGACGCATCCAATCTAGTTTTTCTGAAAAATGCTTCATTACTAAACCCATCTTGCTGAACTTCTTGTACTAATAGGCATTCAATATCAAAGATATTAAAATGATCCTCATTTCATTCAAAAACGGTCCTACATTATTAAAAAAAGGACGGAGTTTATGCATAAACACACCCATCCTCGCATAGATTCTCCAGTTTTTTATATGTTAATTAATCCAAAAGAAAAAGTTAGATAGAAAAATCATGGGTAGTGCCCTAAAATATTGTCTCCTCATCCCAAGTTGCATAAAGAAAGATATATTTTTTAAAACGGACAAAAATATGCAACAGATACGTTTTCTGAGAGTAGTGATGAGGACAAAAGGGAAAAGACAGAAAAAATCGAAGAAATTAAAACATAGTTTTTGATGTGTTAATATATAGATCACTGATAACGTGCATAGAGTTGCTGTGATTAAGCTACAAAAGTTCTCATTCTTGAAATCTTAGTCCTGCATGAATTTCCCTTTCTTGAAATCATATAACAAGGAAAAGAAAAATAGATTTATTATTATTATTATTATTATTTGCAGAGCAAATATGGGTTTGCGGTTAGGGCTAATGGTAAAATACAAACATTATTGAAGAAAAAAGTCTCATCGCTTGGCTTCACATGGTGACTGGTGCTATAGTTATATCCACTGCAATATACTAGACAAAGCAGATTTAATTTGTGATGCTTCAGTTTTCCATTTACATGGATGCATATGCTCCAGACAACTCTTTCGATGTCCTCTCTTTGTTTCAAGTAATGTTTACTGTCCCAGTCTTCACTGTGTCATTTACGTATATTTAGTGGTAGCTGTTGCTATGCTAACCATGCAACAAAAAAACCAAACACTCTAGCGATGAGATGGGCGGCCTGTTGCCCCATGATATTGGACCCGTCCTCCGATCTCCGGCAACTTTAATAGTAAGAGAGCAAAACTCAACAAAGGCAACAAGGGGAGCCCCCGGTGAGGTGGGGGAGAGTTTAAATCTTAGGGCCTCTGCACGAAGATTGGACGCTAGCCCACTCGGTCTGTCAATCTCAAGCCTTGGATTTGTATCTGACTATTTGTGAACTGAACTGTATTTATGGACTGATCCGCTTTCCTTTTCTTTGTATGAGCCTAACTTAGGTCGCCACTTTTAGTTTGTGGCCCAGATTACAATGTGAAAGGCTTTATGCCTATTTCTGGGTTGAAACAACTTCTCGTCATAAAATGAGAATCGTGCCCCCTTTAACAATTAAAAATCAACATTAAAAAAAAAACCTAAAACAAAATTGAATTCATTATTCACCTCCTTACAAATTACTCTTACTTTTTTTTTGTAGATTACTGTTCAGTACAACAGTACTTTAGTTTTTTTTTTCATCTGTAGTATTGAATTTAAAAAAATTAAGTTTTATAATTTATTTTAACCTGGTTTTATAAAGTTATTTTGATTTCATAATAATACTAGTAATGAATTTATGAGTTAACTATGATTAACTCTGGTTTTTTTTTATTTCATTATTGAATTTATATTAGTTAATTATTAATTTAACCTTATTAGCTTGCAACTCAAAAGGAGTCAATTAAAACTAGAATTATCAATATATAATTAGTTAAAAA
Organism: Populus x sibirica; assembly: GCA_019202695.1. Lineage (NCBI taxonomy): Eukaryota > Viridiplantae > Streptophyta > Magnoliopsida > Malpighiales > Salicaceae > Populus > Populus x sibirica. The sequence continues at coordinate 4,071,321 of JAGMVL010001291.1, read as the reverse complement.
AATTACTTACAATTTTATGATTTTACGATCCCGAGTTTACAATTCGAGTTTATATTGTATTTTTTGTGTCGTATTAAAAAAGTGTTTTTAACATTCTTAGTTGAGATGGTTTTTTAACAAAATGAAATGTTGAGTCTAAAAAAATTGTTTCTCTCTCATTCTATTTTTATGATTAAAGTATTTATAGATTTTTGTCATATCAATTTATCTCATGACATAAAATATTATATGATAATTGATTGGTAAAAATATTATTAACATCTAATATTAATTATAGTGCCAGACCTTCTATTAGCGGAGAGGTTGATAGTTGGTAATGATAAGTTGATTAGAAATAATTATTAATCAAGAAAGAAAATACTTAAATATATAAAATATGATGCATGTTTTTACTATCAACTCAAAAATATAATGCAAACCCAGAATAAAAGATTGTGTGCATCGATAGTGCACGACGTCACATTTTAACTCCCTAGGACGATAAAAATATATTTAGTGTGTGGGTATTGGATAGTGTATTGAAAAAGGTTAGAGAAAGGAAAAAAACCTAAACAGGCCAGGCCAGGCCAGGTGTAGCCGTTAAGGCCTTCGTCTAAAGTGATATAGTATTGGTGGTGACCATGCTGTTCGGGCCGAAGCCTAAACAACAAAATGTGGGGACAAGCCATTTCATGGCTAGCATTTCTAGCCATGAAGGTCTAAGATTTCTAGTCGTTCATGGCTAGATTTTTTTCTTCTAGATGAAAACTATGCACCATCAATACTTATATAGAGATAATAAAACAATAGAAAGTATAATTGATTGAGCTGAAAGAGTTAAAATGAGATGTTCCTTTTTTATTTGACAAGTAAAGTCATATGCATGATGCCATTTAAGTGAAGAGTGAAAATATTGTTGGAAATTTGTTTAAATAGCATTGGTTAATGAAAATATTTAATGTCAAATTAAAAGTAAGGCCCACTTACTTTTAAAGTTAAAATTTTATTTAAATTTAATATCTAACATATGCTTTTTAATATAAAACATTAATATGATTTAAATAAATTATTGATCAAAAAGAAATTGATCTTAAAATTTTTTTTTAATGTTTTTAAACATTTATAATTGATTTTTACAGTTAAATCAATATTTAGAAATATATATATTTATTCTCAATATATATTAAATGTATTATTCAAGTTAAATTTTTGGTATAATATTCTTTAATATTGTTTAATGTCAAATTATTTTTTAATAGCATTAAAGAAATTATCCGCACCACTAATACAATTCCCGATGGACCAAAAATCCCATTGGTAAAACATGCCGATTTTTATTGGAGAATTACATAAAGTTGTTAAGTGTTTGGATTTATACTGATAAGATCATCGATAAAAAGTTGTTATTAATGATCTTGTGGATTATTCATTAAAAATATGAGATGTATTATTGAAAGTTTATTTGTGGTAATATTTATCAACCAATAAACTGATAAAAATTGGTTGTTGTGTATTTTTATTGTTGATAATAATATTCTGTCCATATAATCATTAGTGATTAAATTAATAATAAAATTATAAACAGATCTGAATCTACAAACACGATATTAGCTGATAAAATTATTATGTCAGTAAATCTGTATAATTTTACTAATGGATTAAAAGCTTATTTTACAACAAAATATTCGATCCATATAATTCATTTTTCCAGTGGTGTTCTAAGATACTTCTACGATGGATCCGAAATCACCTTTTATATTATTTTTTAATCGCGACAAGGACTAGTTGATTTATCTCGGCATTGCAAGTTACTAGCAATTAGATGGAGATAATCAAGTAATTAACTTCTTAAAGTAATTGCAACACATTCTTTTATCTTTTCCAAGTGGCTGTTTGTGTTTGTCTGGACAGGTTTTATTTTAATTTTTTTTATCCTATGATTTGTGTTCGAGAGAAAGGGATATTTATGATATTAATCATAAAGAATATCCTTTGAGACGATGATATCAATTAAGGACTGGTTGTCAAATTGACACATTACCCACTAGAATTCAGGTGATTAAAAAAAGGTTGAAATAAATTATTTGGAACTTGTTATGCAATTCAATAATCAACTACTTAGTTTGCTATTAAGAAACTATATGTTAAGTAATTCTTGTATGTCAAGACCCCTGATTAAAATAATGCTGTCTTCATCCACTTAAACGTAGTAGGATATGGCGATCAAAGGGAGACAAAATATGTACATGTTGTAGTATAGCTAAGCATAGGAAACCAAAAGGCAGGCCGTTGTAACGGGTAAGTGGTGACGGTTCAAAGTATTTTTTGATTAAAAATATATCAAAATATTTTTTTATTATTTTTTAAAAATTATTTTTAATATTAGCACATCAAAATGATCTGAAAACATAAAAAAATTATTTTAAACAAAAAAAATCAAAATTTTTTGAAATACAATTACACCGCGTTCCCAAATATTATTCTAAACAGTTAAAGGCAGGTAACACAAACGAAGTAACCGATGGTTATGGCATGACTGTTGTGCATACTGGACCGAAAGCAAACACAAATAAAACACAAACAAGCAGATTTACGTGGTTCCCCAAAACCGGTACGTCCACGGAGGCGAGATTGTATATTATTGGAGGAATGATACAAACACTCAACTCAACCCAGTACAATCCCACTTAACCCAGTGTTTCACTCTCACACTCAGTGTTTCTCTCAAATCTGCACTCTTTCACTCTCACAGTTGCATTATTTTCTTACGCACACTTGCACACACTTGCACTCTCTATGCCCGCACTCTCTCGTTTTTCTTCACTTGCACTAATTGTCTCCATTTATAGGAGGAAGGAGAGCGAAAGGAGAGCCTTGAAACATGCCACTAATTGTGGCACTAACCACTAATGATGCTTCCACTAAGTAAAGTGGTGGGGTATTGTTATTATCAATAAAATCTAGACAAATCTCCACAAATCTCCACCTTGGCAAGATTTTTCCATCCAATCCTCGTGATCAATCAATGCTTGCCTCGATGCGCCATATGGCGCTGCACCCCGAAGGTGCTCAACACCGAGAGATGTTGACCAAGTCCAAACAATGTTGGAACTTGATCCCCGAGACACATTTTGTGAGCATGTCACTTGGATTATCTGCGTACCAATCTTTTGTAGCAGAATATCCCCTTCATCCACAATTTCTCGAACAAAATGAAAACGAACATCGATGTGCTTGGTGCGGGAATGATGAACTTGATTCTTTGCAAGACAAATAGCACTTTGACTATCACAATGGACATCCACGTGCTCTTGAACAATTCCCAAATCTTCAATCAACCCATGTAACCAAATAGCTTCCTTGAAAGCTTCATTCGCCATGTACTCTGCCTCAGTTGTTGACAAAGCTACTGTTGATTGTAACGTTGACCTCCAACTTACAGGCCCTTTAGCAAGTGTAAACACATAGCCTGTTGTGGAACGACGCTTGTCTAAGTCACCAAGATAGTCCGAGTCCACATAACCAACTAAATTTTGCTCGAGTCTATCATCCCTCTCAAACTTCAAACCAATATCAGTTGTGCCATGAATGTACCGTAGAATCCACTTAACCGCTTGCCGGTGACCCTTTCCCGGATCATGCATATACCGCTCACCATACTTGACAGCATGTGAAATATCTCGGTCTCGTACAAACCATCGCATACATTAATGCACCAACTGCATTTGCATAAGGAATTTGAGCCATATGCTTGCGCTCTTCCTCCGTGCGTGGAGACATTAAAGCACTTAGCTTAAAATGAGGAGCTAAAGGTGTGCTTACGTGGCTTGGTCTTACCATCTACCCCAAATCTCTCGTAGAATTTTCTTCAAGTATTGGGTCCGTGTCAAACAGACTATGCCTTTTCTTCTGTCTCTCTCGAATCTCCATGCCAAGAATCTTCTTAGCTTCTCCAAGGTCCTTCATTTCAAACTCGGTTCTCGGTTGAGCTTTCGCCTATCAATCTCCACCTTGCTCTTCGATGCGATCAACATATCATCCACATATAAGAGCAAATAGATGAAAGAACCATCAAGAAGTTTGCGAAAATATACACAGTGATCAAACTGACTCCGTATGTATCCATGTTCTGCCATGAACTTATCAAATCGCTTGTACCACTGGCGAGGAGATTGTTTCAATCCGTATAATGACTTCTTCAGTTTACAAGCCCAATTCTCTTTCCCAGTGACTTTGAAACCATCCGGTCGAGACATGTAAATTTCCTCTTCCAAATCTCCATGTAGGAAGGCGGTTTTCACATCAAGTTGGGCTAAATCCAAATCAAACTGTGCAACCAAGGCTAACGAATACGGATTGATGAATGCTTAACAACTGGAGAGAATACCTCATTATAATCTATCCCCTCCTTCTGAGCATAGCCTTTTGCTACCAATCTCGCTTTGAATCGGATGTTGTCTTTTCCAGGATTACCTTCCTTCTTAGCATATACCCACTTGCAACCAATTGTCTTCTTTCCTTTAGGGAGTTGTACCAAATCCCAAGTCTGATTCTTGTGGAGAGATTTCATCTCTTCATCCATTGCCTCTTTCTATTTTGCACTTTCTACACTCTGTCTTGCTTCTTTGTAGGTGTAGGGGATTCCATCATCAATCACCGGAAGTGCATAAGCCACCATGTTACAATACCGAGCGGGTTTCTTAATAACTCTTTTCGGTTTACTCGTTGCAATGGATTTTTGTTGTGTGGTTCTTTGGAGTTGTTGTATCTTCTTCATCCCGAACTTTCATCCGAATCTCCTTCGTAGGGATTGTCCCGAACAGTCTTTACAGAATGACTGAAGTCTCCAACTCCACCTGTTGTGCATCACCGGACTGTTTTTTCCTTCTCCTCGTGATTTCTCTTGCTGTAACATGCCGTACTCATCAAAAGTGACATCTCTACTCAAGATCACTTTCTTTGATTCGGAACACCCGAGTCCGTAGCCTTTTACTCCTCCACTAAAGCCCAAAAATATAGCTTTCTTGGCTCTAGGATCTAACTTGGACTCGTAACATGATAATATGTTGAGCAACCAAATATACGCATAGAGTCATAATCATTTGCAGGAGAGCCCGACCATACCTCTAAGGGGGTTCTTCCATTTAATGCTTCGCCGAAGGTAACCGGTTAACAATATGACGAGCATAGCTTAATGCCTCGCCCCTGAACACTTTGCTTAGTCCCGAATGTGATAGCATACATCGGACTTTCTCCACCAATGTGCGATTCATGCGTTCGCTACTCCATTCTGTTGTGGTGTTTTGCGAACAGTAAAATGTCGCTTGATCCCTTTATTCCGACAAACTTCAAAGAAAGGATCCCGAAGTGTACTCACCACCATTATCCGACCGAAGAGTCTTAACCCTCCTTCCAGTTTGAGTCTCCACCATTTTCTTCCATTTCAAAAAGATATCAAGGACCTCATCCTTGTGTTTCATCATGTACACCCATACTCGTCTTGAGAAATCATCAATAAAAGTAACAAACCAACGATTACCTCCAAGAGATTCATTCTTTGAAGGTCCCCATACATCCGTGTGAACATAATCTAGGATCCCTTTTGTGTTGTGTACCGCAGTGCCAAACTTGACCCTTGTCTGTTTTCCAAGAACACAATGCTCACAGAACCCATGCTTCCCAGTCTTGGCGCCTTTTAATAGACCTTGCTTGACTAATCCTTGCAAAGCCTTTTCACCAAAGATGCCCTAAGCGCATGTGCCAAAGTCTGGAATTATCTCGCTTCATCATCTTCTATACTTTTGGAAACAAATGCTGTACCAAGAATCGTAGATCCATCCAGGAAATATAAGTTTCTTATCCTCGTGCCTCTTAAGACAACTAATGCACCACGGATTGCTCTCAAGACTCCACCATACATGATAATCTTATAACCACTTGGATTCTAGGACTCCAAGTGAGAAGAGATTTTTCTTCAAGTCGGTACATACCGTACATCCGTTAGTGTCTTGACTACCCCATTATGCATCTTCAAATGGATAGTCCCAATCCCTTTGATCTCACTCACATCATCATTACCCATCAACACACCTCCTCCATCGAACTCCTCGAGTCTCGAGAATAAGTGCTTGTTAGGGCACATGTGATAGGAACATGCGGAAATCAAGAACCCATTCACCGAATGGTTTTCTCGGTGATGAGACCATGAATGCAGAGTCTTGTTCATCCTCATCTCGTGCAACGTTCACGGTTGGTTCATCTTTTTCCTTGTTGCCCTTGATTGGACAATCTTTCTTCCAGTGCCCTTTTTTGTGACAAAAGGCACACTCATCTTTTGCAAGATATCGTCTGTTTGATGATTCTCCTCTGGATTTTGAGCGAGATCTCCCTCGCCCTCGAAATCTTCTGGGGTTTGTTCTGCCTCTAACAGTCAATGCTTCTGACGTTGACTCCTTGTGAACAATCTGGTCCTTCTTCCGGTACTCATTGTTCACCAAAGCATTTGACACATCAATGAATTTAATCTTTTCTTTACCATACAATAAAGTGGTGACGAGATGTTCATATGTGTCAAGCAGTGAATTTAATAACAGTAGAGCTTTATCTTCATCATCAATTTCCACATCTAAATTCTTCAAATCAGCTATCATTTTATTGAAATCATTCAGATGCTCATTCATAGAAGTACCTTTCTTGTGCTGAAAACGAAAGATTCTTTTCTTCAAGTAGAGACGATTCTCTATACTCTTCTTCATAAACTTGTCCTCCGAGTGCTTGCCATAATTCCTTTGCGAGTTTTGTTCTGAAAAGGCGTACTTCGATCCTTTACAAGACAAAGTCGGATGGAACCGCAAGCCACCGATTTATCCTTTCCCGCCTTTTATCATCCAGATCCTCCGGTTTATCGTCTAGAGTGAAATCCAAATTCATTTGGACAAGCATATCCATGACTTCACATTTCCACATGCCAAAATTACCTTTCCCATCAAACTTCTCCACCTCAAATTTGGTATTCGATACCGGGATGTATTGTGGAGGTATACTAGCATTCCCCGCTGATTTTTCTTCTGGAATATCAGCCATTAGAACGTCTTTGGATTACAAATGGAATCCCGAACTTGTTAAAACACACACTTTTATGCTCAAAAGTGCCAAAACAGTAACTTTGGTATGCTTTTTAACAAAACGGACACCACGGTTGCGTCCGGAATGGTTGAAAATGCTAGGAACCAATTTGACTCGGCCAAAAACGGGTCAAAAAATCACTGAGTTGGCCAAAAAACCAATCTGACCGAGTTAACTCAGGGAAGGAATATTCTGTCTCTGATAAAGAATATTCTGTCACGGGAATATTCTCTTACTGGTAACGGGATTTGATCTCTATTATTCATCTTTCATTTTTTTTTAGTTTTTAGATTTGATCTCTATTATTTTTATTATTATTTATTTTATTTGAGATAATTTATGAAATTATATTTTTTTCAATTTCATTCTCATTCAACTTTTTAATTTGTAAGATTTGTTCCTCATTATTTTAATAAACTTGAGAAAAATAAAACATTAATAAGTTATTTTCCAGCTCATTTTTCATGATATAACTAAACACTGAAAAGTGTTTTCCAACTTATTTTCCATTACACTACCAAACATCAGAAAATAATTCACTTTCCCGGGTATTCACTTTTCGGAATTCACTTTCCAAAAGAAAACTACTTTCCATCAAACAAACAGGGCCTAAAATCATAACACTTCTACATACCGGTTTAAAAACCAAACATAATACCCTTGTACTACAAGGCCACTTCATATAATTCTTCACCTAATGGTATCGGCGGTGCATTAATTCATTTGCACAAGGGTATTATGTTTTTAGGACCCTCCTACACCTTCTAGTTTAAGACCTTTTTCTTCACTTCCTTATCCTTCTAATTCAAGATCTTAGAAGTTTTAATACAATGCGAGTTTTGTATAATTATGTTTTATGATATGATATGTAATTTTGTTGTGGTTTATTGTGAATTGTAGTTATTAAATCAGATCTAACATGTCAACTTTTAAACATTTTAACTTAACTCCTTACCTAATTTAAATTTAAAATTAACTCACATGAAAGTTGTCTTTACATGATCTAATTGATTTGACATGTCCGAAGACAACTCAAGTAATGGTAAAAGTATAATTTGGTTTTTAAAAAAATAAATTCAAAATAATAGTTTTTAAGACCTCTATTTCTTGTTGTAGTCGTTGGTGAAAAAAGCTATGAGAATAGAGCATTTCTTAATTCATTTGCTTCGTTTACTTGCGAGCTTCAAGACACAGATGCAATCACTTGTACTATATTCGACAACATCAAACCAATATTATATTTCTTCTCACAGTCCATCAATTAATGTACACAATTCGTCTTTCGATTTTGCATGTCCTTTTGTTTATGTAACAAGAAGAAAGTAACAAGAAGGAGAATAATGGAAACAAGTGAGAGGCAAGCGAGTCGAGGCTTAGGTGTCCTTGACAGTCACGTTCAAGTGGATTGGTGCGCTGGACACACGCATGAAAACACTTGCTAAGATTATATTTATCTTCCTGTCAGCAGAATGTAGGAAAACTACAGAGAGAAACTAAATAAGTTTCTGTTAACTTCTAATTTGAGAGGTAAATTTGCACCTTAATTACAACTAAGCATCGAATGCTAGATCTCTTGGGGGGGGGGGGAATATAGCTTGTTGAATTAATGAGTTCAAATAACGAGCATACTTGTGTATTTATACTGTAGGGTTAAGTAATTTCTTATGTTCAAATAGTTTTTTTCAATTTGAGTAAAAATCTCAAAATTTAGTTGAGTGGATCACATATAATTGTATTTGCAGTGAACATCCATCACGGCACAAGTTCAAATCATATAAATTCCTTGAAAATAGACCGTCAGAAAGTAATTTCCTTGTGAATCTCTCATCATTTGTTCGGAAACAAAGTGACTGGATGGAAAGAAAAGGGAATGAAGGGAAACTAATTAGTTAACCTTATTTAGGAAAAGCTCTTAATTGGAAGGGAAGGAAACTCTTTTAACCCTCATTTCCCTCCTTTTCATGAAGTGATTTTTTTTCTTTATTTGGTTGGAGGGTGGAATGAGAGGCTGAACCGATTACGAACTAGATTGAATCTACCAAAAATCATATAAAATTGAAGATCAATTCATTAATTATGTGTCATTTGATATATAAAAAGAAATATGAAAAAAATTAATCTTTAATTCCATGTATTAAACCGACCCAGTTGAACCAGTGAACTATCAATTAAAATGATGAATGATACCGATATTTTCACTGATTCAAGCTCGGTTTGATTTAATAACACTGCTATCATTCACCTCGTTACAAGTTCATCAAGGAAAACCTATTTTCTTTCCCTTCTCTAAAACAAATTTTCAAACAAACTGTATAGTCGAGTATAAATGCTTTGTTTGGTGAAGTTGATAAAAAAAGAAAAATACTAGTAATTAAGAAAGAAATTCACTTGATTTGCTTAATAAAGGGATCGAATCTTATGAATTAGGAATCGTTTTTCAAATGTCAATTTATATCACGATCTATATCAAATCTGAAAATCCATTGGGTTTATCATTTATGTTTTCAAGAAACTTGTGCTTGTTACTATATTTAATATCTTCCTCCAGTGTCAAACGAATTTCAACCATATAAGAAAATAATTTTTATACTATAGCACGAGTGCCAAAAATAAATTCAAAATGCCACATCATTCAAATGCACAAAATTTAATGATCTGAATAAAATGATATATATCATATGTTATAAACTCAGGTAATAATTTCAAATTTAAAATATAAGTTGTTGCTACCCAATTTTTGACCCATGTTTTGATAAATTTTCAGAAAAATCCAAAAATAGCGAAAAACATTGAAAATCCAAAAAAATACATTTTTAATACATTTGCATCGTTTTTAGCATTTTTAGCATCGTCTCAAAAGAATTTAAATTTTCAAAGATATTTGGAACGCGTTCAACTTTAACGCGTTATTTTTAAAATCATTGATTTTCTTCATTGAGTCGACATTGATATTTGCTCGCTTTCAAAAATACAAAAAAAATAAGAAAAATCAAAATTTACAAAAAAAGAGGAAAAGAGAAGGAAATGAAAAGTTGAGGGACTAGTTTGAAAACCTAGCAAAACTTTTCCTATAAATACCAAGCTACACTGATTTTTTTGAGAGGGGGGGATAATTTTGACAACATCAGGAAAAAATACAAAAAATACCTAACCCTAAACCCATTTTTTTTTAAGAGTAGCCGCCAGCCCCCCCTACCCCCTGGGGTTGATTTTCCTTCTCCCTCTCAGCTGGTCCTCCTCCTTCCCAGGCATGACCACACGGTCTTCCCCCACGAGCCGCTCACCCCCCGAACCAAATAACAGCAGCCCCCCATACACTTTTCGATTTCCCTCTTTCTTGGCCCAAACCAGCCTCCACACAGTTCCCCCATTTTCTAGCCAACAACACAGAGCCCCTCCTTTTTTATTTTCTTCTTCCTCAGCCGCTGGACGCAAGCCTCCCTTCTACCCTCTCCATCTCACTTCCTTTGGTTCTCCCTGGAGCCGACTGAGAAGAAGACCAGCTCTCATTTTCCTTCTTTCTCCCACAGCCCGGTCATCAACACACAGCCTATCTTTCCCAGCTCCTTCTCCCAAACCAGAGAACCAGCCACCGCTGATCTCCCTCCCTTATCCCCACAGACCTGGTCATCTCCTCCTCTCTCAGCCGACACATCGGCCTCCCTCTCCGGGTCAACGAATAGACCCGACCACAGACCCACAGTCTCCATCTTCACCAGCCACCGCCCAACAGTTCCTTTCTCCTCCAGCGGCAGCCAAAACCAGCAACAACCCCCACTCTCTTCGTCATCTCCTTCAACCGGTCAGCAGTAGCCCTTCTCCAGCAGCAACGCCCATAGCTGCACCAGTGGCAAGCCGAACCGCCGCTGCCACCAGGAGAGATCTCAACGCCGCCGCCCCCTCTGCAGAAGACCGCCACCACTAGATCTGCCATCGGCAGAAGCAGAACGAACCGGGAGGAACAGAGGACAGAAGGTTTTTGAGCAGATCTAAAAATAACAAACTAAAATCGACTGGTGTGCGTGTCTTTTCTTGTTCTGTAGGTCGCCGGGGTTCAGGAGGACAGAGGGGAAGAAAACATTCCAGAGCCCCTGTTTTTGTGGAGTTTACAGCGGCGGCGCGTGAGCCCACGCGCCGCCAGTGGTGGTGGCGCGTGGAAGGACGCAGCGCCACTGTTCCTCCGGTTCCAGAAGCCTTCCTGACACTGTTCTGGGATGTTTTGGGTTATTCTGTAATTTTTAAATTGTTTAATGTAATATTTGTTTAGTTGAGTTTTTGTAATTTGTATTTTGTAAATATGGAAGCAAAGAAAAAAAAAGGAAAAAGAAAAGAACAGAAAAAAACAAAAATATAGCGAAAGTGTATGAGTGTGTTTGTATTTGTTTTATGTATTATTTTTTTATAAACAAAATTGCAAAGATTAAAGAAGAATTTAATATTTTGATTGGATCACGGTCAAGATTTATTAACTTACATGTAAGTTGTATTTCTAATATCCGATGAAAAGACAATTATTAAAACTTCTTTAACACGTCAAAGCCACGAAGCGCTTACCTCGGGTAGGGTGCGTTAGGGGTGCTAATACCTTCCCTAACCACAACCAGTCCCTTACCCGCGAATCTCTGACAAGACCAGTACATCCGGTTTCCTAGTAGCCTTGAATAAATTACTAGGTGGCGACTCCAACGAACCAATCAAATCAAACGACAATGAAAAATCGCCAGCCAATGCCGCCCGGATTTTTTCTGACGTGCGACATAAGTTTTTAGATGAGATTTCAAAAATAACTTTATATTAATTTTCGAATACATATCCTTAAATGAAAAGCTTTAAACTTAAAACTTACATAAATTCATGCTATTATATACTAAAGTTTTTAACATAATTAAAGAAAAATTGAGGATAATAGGATTCTAACATGTGAAAATTTAACAATTAGAGTTACAATTAGAGTTATAATTATATGTAAAAAAAAAAAACATTCTCAACTCAAAAATCTAAATTATTAGATAAGGTTACAATATTTTTATATTAACTCTCTCACATTATAAATGAATGAAAAGAGAACCCCTACCTAAATATATACCAACACAACTTATTAATTTTTTAATATATTTTGAAAGGGTTTTTCATAAAGTTGATAAAGAGAGCTATGAGAGATTAAAAAAAAATTACCTTATGATTGCTTGAAAAATAAGTTGTCGTAACTCCTTTTTTACCTCTATTTTCATTATATTTTTTAAAAAAGATACTAAAAATACATTTTTTGAAATGATTTTGCGAATTTTTAGTCATTTTGTAATTTTTTACCTCTTCAAGGACTGTTAAAATTTTCTTTGGATTTTTTTAAATATAATAAAAAAAAACAAAGGAAAAGGGAGAACATAATGTTGCTTAAAAAGAGAAGGGTTTTTTTTTTGGATAATCTTCAAGAATATATTGAAAAGCTAATAGCCAATACAAGATTTGAAGCTAGTAGAAGGTGGTGAAAGCTTGTAGAGAATTCATGAAAATAGTAATGAGTATGGATGAGTATAGAGATTAGAATATTTTAGACAGTATAAATAGGTGGTTAGTTTCTCACTCTCACACACAAAACAGAAGAATTAGTTAGACCCCACCAAAACACTTTATATTAAAAAATCACAATAAACCCGTGATCTCTCTCCAGCTTTCTCTCATTGAAAGGATACAAATAAAAACACAAAAATATGAACCCTCTCTCCCCCAAAAAAAAACCTGTGACCTGACATTTCCTTTCCCTCCCCTCTCCTTTCAAGAACAAGCTGAACTTGACTCTCTATTTCACTCTCCCAAATTCACCCACACTATTAGTTCCACATTCAAGAAATGTTCATTTCTTCTTCTCCACACTGATAGCCTCACATCATCAAACGGAAAAATATCATTGAAAAACATATTGTCGATTATTTCTATTATATCGATCAATCAATCGGTAATATAATCATCGATGAATTTATAGATGAGAATAACACGCCAAACAAAAAAAATTATCAACATTAATTTTATCAGTAAATCCATACCCAATTACGGGTCACACTAGGCTATGTTTGTTTCCCGGAATTCACTTTCCGGGAAACCACTTTCCAAACTTTCTTGTGTTTGTTTGCTATTAGGAAAGTTGGTCAACGGAAAATACTTTCCAGTCAAAGAAAAATTTGGCTTGGTTTCCAGGAAAGTGTTTTCCTGGAAAATTTGGGCGGAAAACACTTTCCGGAAGTTATGAAAAATTTAGAAATGTCATATTATTTGTTGATTATATCAAATTTGGTCCTCAAAATTTTGATTACTATATATATTGTCCTCATTTTTATAATTGTTATTTGCTTTTTCCTTATCATTTTTTTATTGAAATTTTTTATGTATAAAATTTGGTCCTCATTCTTTTGATTGTTACTTATTTTATTTGAAATAATTTATGAAATGTTAATTATTATTATTTTAATTTCTTCATCTTTCATTTTTTTTATTTTTTAGATTTGATCTCTATTATTTTTATTATTATTTATTTTATTTGAGATAATTTATGAAATTATATTTTTTTTCAATTTCATTCTCATTCAACTTTTTAATTTGTAAGATTTGTTCCTCATTATTTTAATAAACTTGAGAAAAATAAAATATTAATAAGTTATTTTCCAGCTCATTTTCCAGGACATAACTAAACACTGGAAAGTGTTTTCCAACTTATTTTCCATTACACTACCAAACATCAGAAAATAATTCACTTTCCCGGTATTTACTTTTCCGGAATTCACTTTCCAAAAGAAAACTACTTTCCATCAAACAAACGGGGCCTAAAATCATAACACTTCTGCATACCGGTTTAAAAACCAAACATAATACCCTTGTACTACAAGACCACTTCATATAATTCTTCACTTAATGGTATCGGCGGTGCAACATCCCTTTCAACTTTATCTACAAAAAATTCATTTCTTACTTAATGTAATTGTGATCGGTTGACAAGAACCTCTAGTGGCAATAAAAAAAGATGTTTTACCATCATTTATTAAAGTAAAAGTCTTGTTATTTTCCATGTTCTTTAGATGTTGTTAAATAGATAATAAAGACAATATCCGAAAAACATACTAGTTTACACAGGCCACATAAATACACTTATCATTGAAAATCCACATAAATACCCTCCTGAGAGCTCGACGTCGCGGCGACACATCCTCCGTAACGGGGATTGATGTTGGGGTCTTTTCTGTTGTGAAAAAGGGAGTCGCCACCTAGTATTATGGTCACTAGGAAACCTAACTGGTCTTTCGAGAGATTCTAAGGCAAGGGACTGGTTGCGTAAAGGGAAGGTTTTAGCACCTCTAGTACGCCCCTACCTAAGGTAAGCTGCTTGGTGTTTGATTTGCCTTATAACTGTTATGGTGTTGATGTTCTCTAATCCTATCGGTTTCCTAGTATAAGTCTCGCTCGATGAACGAAATCTAGGGTGCTTTCAAAACCTATTTTTTTGTCTCGTAAACCATGGAGTAAAAAAAATTGAAATGTCCTCGATTATAATCAAGGCTTCTTTCAAGGATTTGTGCGGATTTATTATTCCTGGAAAATTATTTTGGATATTTACCACTTCGGGTTTCTTTATCCAAATATTAACAAGTGAATAATAACAAATTATTCCCAATAATATTTTGGATATTCGTCCTTTAAGGATTTCTTTATCCAAACATTAGCGGTGAATAATAGATGAATTCCCACCAAAATAAGATTTTTATATTTTTTGGAATATTGACCAATACCCTTTGGAGTTTTACAAACATGTTGTAAAATCCAGAAATGCAAGAAAAATGATTTTTGTTGTGTTTAAGAAATCCATGCGAAAACACATTTTCAAAACTTCAAATATTTATTTTTTATATAAAAAAACATAAAAACAATGTTAGGGTATTGGCCGTATGCAGGAAAACAAAACATTTTTTATTTTATATTTTTTTGAGGTCTCGACGAAAACCAGGTATTTTCATACCGGACTTGTATCTTTATAGTACAAAAATACAACCTTGCAGAAAATCATAGATTTTTTAAATACATCTTTGAAGAAAACTTTCTGAATGGGCCGACCCCGGCCTAAAAATAAAATGAGCCGAAATCGCCTAAAAATAAAATGGGCCTACTTTTCTACAGGCTGGACTCGGACCAATTTCACCAAACCACATGACTGGTTACTGTTCACTGTACAGTAACCGTGTTGCTGTTCACTGCACAGTACACGTTAATTAATTTTCCAGTTACTGTGCACATGCACAGTACCCCCAAACCGCATGCAAAGACCACGTTCTTGTTCAAGTGAATTATATTTCACTTGAACAAGTCTAAAACACAAAGCAAAAAAATGCGGAAGTTACAGTTTAATCAAAGCTGGAAGTCTGAAACAAGTCTGCTCATTACTCTAAAAAAAACAAATCCGCAGGCACCAAAACACATTAAGTCCTGAAACTAAAACCTATAACAGAAGCTATAACAGAAGCCATGCATTTCTACAAGAAACAGAGGGACAAAAAACATGAAACCAGAACCTGCAAAAACAAAGTCCCCTTAATTAAAAGGACACTCCCTCACGTTATCTTCTTTAATTAGACAGACCTTCCCTCACGTCATATACATCCTTCACTAGCCAAAAGCTTTGTTCAACAACAAAAACTTCTCCCGTTACATTCTGCAGCTCCTGCCTGCAGTAAAGAAGGAAACTGGAGGCCAGGTTAACCTCCTCTCTCTTTCGTTGTTTCCCATGATTTTTACTCTCAAACCTTCTTGTTCTCGGTTCTCTCCCTTTTCTTTTTCCTAGCTTCTTTTCTCTTTTCTCTTCCATTTTTCGTTGTTTCCTCTCTCTGTTTTTTTTTCGTTTGTTTTTCTTATCCGTGCTTACTCTCTCCGTCTCCCCTACTCTCTTTGTTTTCCCTTCTTCGTAGAAACTATGTTTCTAAGCCACTAACATTCCTATATATGCAACCTTCCCTAAGAAGGAGACAGCTTCGACGGGAGACCATGAAAAAACAGTCACTCACAACAACGGACCAAGAAAAAAACGCAGGTTGTAACGTAGACAAATAATCCAAACTACAAAGTATGGCGTGTGACAGTGGGCAAGCAACACCTTTTTGTTCAAACCAAAACTGAAATTAGAGCAAAGCGGAGAACAGATTTTTTTTGGAAAATAAGCAAGCAACCGGTGCCAAGTTTCAATACAGCGGAAACTGGCAGCTATATCTGCAGATGCTGCTGGGCCATAAACTCACGGTTCCTCATAGTAATAAACCAACAAAAGAAAAAATAAAGAAAAAGCATACAGCCTTGACGTAAGATCAAGAGAAAAAACGCAGCTGCAACGATACAAGCAATCCAAACTATAAAGCATGGCAATGACAGTGGGCAAGCACAATCCTTTTGTTCAAACCATAATAAAACAGAACATCTAGAGCAAAAAACCATAAAAGGGTTTGGGAAAGAAAAACCACACACCAAATGCCAAGCTTAGCAAAGAAAAGGAAGACTAGGAACCATACCCGCGATGCGGTACTGTTTCGAATGCGAGAAAGTGAGGTGCGGGCGGTGGAAACCTTTGCTTTTCGCCTCGAAACTGAAGAAAGCCTTCCTCTTTTTCTGCCGTTGGGAGCTTTTCCAAAAAACTCTTAGAGCCTTTGTAAACCCCGGTTCGACGGGAATAGGATAGACTCAACCCAAGGTAATCTCCTCCTGTTCTCAATGATTTTCGGCTTCTCTAAACCTCAGCTAGTGTAGCACTCTGTTTCTTTAACTCTTCTCTCCCTCCTCCTTTTTTGCTCTCTCTCTTTAAACTCTCTCTGTCTCTTCCTTTTCTCCTTTCTTCCTCTCTCCAAAAAAAAAAACCAGCCCCCCGTAGCTGCTAATAACAGTATATATATAGGTGAAGGGGGAGCGGGGTAGCGACATGCGCATGGGGAGCGGGGACACCAAGCCGGGCGGCTGCGGCTGCTCCCACGCCTGCGCAGTTGCTCCCCACTCCCGAGGGTCTCGGGCGGCGGCATGCACATGGGAGGAACAATGTCTCAAAACAACACTTTTTTCGGGTTCTGCTCTCTTTTTATATATAATTAATATTATGTTTGCGGGTAGCCAAAAACATGCGGCGAAATTTCACTTTCTCATTAGATATTCAAACATGCATATCTTGAGTTTCTGATATCAAAATCCAGCGATTCAAAAGCCAAAATTCATCTATGTGTGTAGGACTACAACTTTCACGAAGGATTCAAGGTGAGATATAATCGTTTTACTGGACAGAATCGGGCCGCAAAACTGGTCGGTAAAAATGGTCTCCTGATCCGATTCAAAAACTGACGAATGTTGAGCATCCCGATATGACTGAGAGTATCCTAAGAATGAACCAGAAAAATCTTGATGGCAGCAGAAATTTCAGTGCAAAACTTGGGTCAAAATCCTGCTCGCGGCAGAATTCTCTACTTTCACGTCAGATATTCAAACAGGAATATCTCGAGCTCCTGATATCGAAATCAAGCGATTCGAAAGCCTAAATTCACCTATGCGTTCAGGACTACGACTTTCACGAAGGATTCCAGGTGAGCTATAATCGTTTTATAGGATAGAAACGGGCCGCAATCTGGTTGGTCAAAAAGGGTCTCCCGATCTAAATTCAGGAAACTGACAATGCCAAGCATCCTAGTTCGACTGAGAGTCTGCCATAAAAATAGTGAGCTCTAGGACCCAATAAAGGTGTAGGTCCATTTTTCAACATGTCATGAGTGACAGAATATAGCTGGGATGGTCAGATATTGCACGAAACCAAGTCAGAAACGGGGCCTAAGTTGGAAAAAAAGATTGCGGCAAAGAAAGAACCAGGTTTTTTTATTTCCACTTTTGAGGGATTTATTCACCCTTAAAGACCCTATAAAAAGGAATGAATTTGGCATTATGAAGACTTCGATCAGTCTAAGAAAACCCGATGATTTTGGCGGCAAAGGGGAAGGATAAAAAAGAGCGAAAAAACATTCTCAAACGAGTTTTTGAAAAAATATTTCTTTCATTTGCTTTTGTCAATCTTCCAGCAAACATGGGGTCCAAAAATGAGTAACAACAGAAAATATGTAACAACGCAACTTACTTTATGTAGGATGTATATGGTGATGTCTATTTTTCTTATTCCATAAGCAGCCATTTATCCAAGGTCTCTATACACCAGTTAGGGTTCCTAATTACTATAAAAATAGATAGCGAATTCTTTTTTCTATTTTTACGCCTTTTTATACTTAGTTCACTTCGATGTCCCACCTGCGACATAAGTTATCATAGTAGAATAAAAGAAAAGAAAAATCAGAAATATAGAATGTTATTTAACATTTAGAGTGAGTAAACCATAAATATAGTTTCATGATTTTTTCTCATTCCATATGTCAAAATTTCTCAAATTGTAAACATATATTATTTATTAAAAATAATATTTATATTAATTTCAAACTCATATAATTAAATGCATTCAAATCATAATGGAACTCATATTTATATCATAAAAATGCTATTCCAAATTTATTTAATTACTTTGTTTTTAGGTGAAATCAATTCATTAATCGCACTATTTGCGAACACTTAGTGGAACACACAACACAGTCAATGCCATGTCGTTTGGAGAGTAGTTATATCTCGATAATGACAGCACTAAAGAGGTTTAATTGTTTTATTTCATAGAGAATAATGAGAAAAGTATCGAAAACAAGAAGATTTCAGGATTTTGTACATGAGAAATAAATATGCCCTTGGTTTGAGCTAAGTACAATTATTGTAAAAACCAAAAAAAAATGTTTAATTAAACCATAAATAAATTAATCATATAAAGCTAAGTAATTAAAGACATTAATTTTGGTAATCCTATTTCTTAAGTAGTCTTCTCTTATTGCGTCGTGCTCTTGCTGCAAGTTAATGCAAGAGCGGTTCCCCAACTACCATGTGATCATTTTATGTATAGCAGAAATATTGGGGAATTAAATGGGACATTCTTTAAAAGAGCAATCAATGCGCTGCTACTACAGGATTCATTTTCCTTTAATCGGACAAATCATTTCCGAACGCTCATTCAGTAGCCTCCACAATTACTGTATTATGTTATGTTTTCTCTTCATTGTTTTTGTTTTAAATTATTATTTTTATATTTTTTATTGTTTTAACATGATGATATTGAGAATAAATTTTAAAATAATAAAAAATATTATTTTAATATATTTTTAAATAAAAATACTTTAAAATGCAACTTTTCCTATACTCTCAAACTTATTTGCACATGTGACCTCACAAATTAAGTGTTGAATAAAGAATACATACACAGTAGCTATGGCTGTGAAGGCCAAGAAACTTCATTAACATTAACAATAACCCTAATAATTGAAAAATAGCATGTCTGCCTTACAAATAGGTTGAAATCAACGGAAACTTCAATCCTTTCTTGTAATTAAACTTCCGATTGAATGATACTGTCCATTACGCACTAATTTGAACCATTGAAGGCAGAGAAAAATGCAAGAGGCAATTGAACCAGTAACAGTGGGGCGTTGAAGCCGAAGTAATTAGAAATGTTGTCCTTACGTATGAAGTTAGCTAGTTGGGAGGGTAAATTATTGCAATGCAAATCTCACTAAATTCCAATTGCTTGCTACAAAATTTTGGTGATATCCTCGGTGTTAGGGTTCATTTTGTCTCGATCTCTCACCTTAGCCCATCCCCTATTTAACTCTTCTCTCCATTTGTTTCCACATCACCTCTATCACCTATCTTAAATGTTACTAGTACTATGGCTGCTGAGATTGGCCTTCTCTCCTTGACCCAACTCCAAAATTTACCTCAATCTCACCAAAATCAGTATCAACATCAACCGAACCCCAGTGAGACCCCTAGTTTCTGGATGTGGAACCCTAAGCAGACTCAAGAAGATGATGACTCCTGGGAGGTTAGAGCCTTTGCCGAGGATACAGGCAACATCAACGGCACCACCTGGCCACCACGGTCTTACACTTGCACCTTTTGTAGAAGAGAATTCCGGTCTGCTCAAGCCCTAGGCGGTCACATGAATGTGCACCGCCGTGACCGTGCTAGGCTCCACCAAACACAGCCTGGTTCAACCAATCCTCACTCATCGACTTCCAGTTCTTCCTCATCCACTCTTATAATCCCGACCCAAGAATTTCCCCCAAATTCCGGGTTATGCCTCCTCTACCAATTACCAAACCCTAATGGGGTCTTCACTCCCACAAATATGACTGCATGTTCTATTGATTCATCTTCTACTCTTATCTCTATCACACCATATCCCCATAACAACTTGGTAGGACCATCTCTTAATTTTCCGGTAGCACCACCTGAGACAAGCACTTCTCATTGTTACTCTAATATCAAAGCCGAGCCCTCGGCATCCACTGATCATAGCAATGGTATCAAAAACAACAACTGCAAGGAGTTGGCAAACGAAGAACTTGATCTAGAGCTCCGGCTAGGGCATTGATCATCATCATAACAGATAAGAAAGCTTCAGTATTTTTTAGTGTTATTTGTTTGAGTGCTATGTGTGTCAAAAAGAGTGCCCTTTAATATGAAGAAACAGTCTATTTTCATTGACTTGAGTGAGATTTTTTTTTTCAATTAATCAAAAGTTCATTAGAGGGTGTGAAACTCAAGGTGCTGTGAAATTTGAAAGCGGAAAGCTAAAGAAAAGCACCATGTAAATTAAAAGGAAGAGAATTAATGATTTATTCATTGACAAATTATAAATGACACCATATTAGGGCTCGGTTGCTCCACTGATAAAGCTGGCATCGTACTGTCATTTTCAATTACGGATCTATGTATAAAGTCTGTCTGCGTTATATTTCCGTGGGCACTATTTGCATTAATGCTTAAGACGGATTCACACCTCCTTTTTTTATTTTCCAAAAAACACAGAAACTGCCATCTTTTAGTGTTTAGAGCTTCACAGAAAGTGCACCTCCGAACAGACATTTAAACAATTCTAGGAAGAGTTCATACCAAAGTTAATGCATTGATTTTCTTTAGAAAGCCGTACCCTGTGGGTTCAGATATCTATTCATGTTTCTACCACGATATTATTTGTGCTAAAGTACTCTCAGATTCCCCCTGAATCCATTTCGGAGTGCCCAAAACAAAAAGGCCACCGAGATTCTTGTTCTTTTCTTTTTCAATACTTCTTTCCTGATCATCTAGATGAATGAACTTTTCTTCTTCTTTTTTGAACCAAGGCTATGAATTTTCTGAATGTTGAACCTAGTGCTATTGATGTTGAACGCTATTTTTAACAGTAAGAAAATCTTCATGTACATATGGAGGCGATGAAATGGTCGCCATGTATATGGGATGATGTCCCAAAAAAACAAAACGCATCAAAATTTCACTGTCCTCCCATGATGTTTAAAGAAGAAGAAAATAATAAAGAAAAACTAACCCTTTGGCTTATAATTATATCACACTCCTCCGTTCACCACTCCAAAAAAAATTTTAGTGACAATTATTCAATAACTATACTATTATTTTGACTATAATATCATCACAAATAGATGTTATAATGTCATTTTAAAAAAAAATATTATTATACATGTTTAGCAGCAATTATATAAATTTTACAAGCAATTATAGGAGTTCTTTATGGACATTAGACATAAAAATATCTGTTTCAGATTTTATTGAAACAAATTCCTTAGTATCAATGTTAGCAAATATATATATAGTAAACTGCAAATCTGATATAATTTTTAGGGATTGATTTAATGGTTAAGAATGTATATTTTATTCTTTAATTTTTTGGGTTCAAGTTCTTAGACAGGTACTGAAAGAAAATTATGGAATTTTTTTTAATGAGCCAGATAATGTGTTCTAAGAATTATATAAAAAATAAACTTAACTTTATTGATGTACAAATTAATCTGAAAATACTCTTTAATATCCAATAAAGAAAAATGATTCATGCTCTCTGATTTTTTACACTTATTAGTTACTATTTTTCGGTTTTGATATTTAGGTGATGGGAAATGTAAATCCAAGCTCTCTGACTTTTTAGATGCAAATCATCCTTGATTATTGGATAAATGCCTCACGAGTGAGAAAAAAAAGAAAAGCTGAAGAACGAAGACCAAAGAAAAGAATAAAAGTCTGTTAAAAAAATAATTAACTAAAAAACTAAATGACGTGGGGGGATTCATGTGCGAAATATATTGTGGATATCTTAACATGATACTGTGGATGTCATAGTATCATTTTTATTGTCCCTTTTCTTTTTCTTTTTCTTTTTCTTTTTTAATTTGCCTCTTATTGTACCAAATCATAAGTCAATTTGCTGGGGAGGGTGAGATTGAAAGACGACCAAACTAAAAAACATGTAGGGAATGGGTAATTTTAAAAAATTTGGGTAAAATATTTATTATAATCCCTATACTTTACAGATTATTGATATTGAGTCCCTTTAGTTTCCGAAAATAAAGGAAAAAATTAATTTTTACCTTAAATTTTATTTTTCTTATTTTTTGACTCCTAGTGAGAGGAGTCCGATAAAGTCGTTGGAATCCAGTACAAAAAAGAAAACAACTTTTGTTTACACCAACTATGAACACCAAAAACATTGAAAATAGTGTCAAATTACTTCTTTTGATGAGAAGAACTCATGCCAGGAAAGTTTTTTATCTTGAAATTGCCAACAAAACTATATCTGATCTTGAAAAGATTTTTAGTTTTAGGTTGATTTTGAGTTTCAATTTTATTTTTAGTTTTTGTTTATGTTTTATTTTATTTTTTAACACATATAATTTTTTATTTATTTAATTATATATATGTATAATTTTTTTTAATTTTTACTTAAAATTCCTTTAATTACAAAAATATATTTAAAAATCTATATATATATATATATATAAAACCCACAAGAAGCGAGTCAAAAACATATTAAAAGCGAAAACGAGTATTTTCTAAATGTTGTCACGCTATGGACTGAGCAATTGCCAAATCAATCATGGAAAACCAATAAAAAGTAGGTGAACTATTATCTCATCGGGATTTGTGCAATTTAATATAGCCATAAATTAACAATCGGGATGGTACAAATCTCTCTCTCTCTCTCTCTCTCATAAATTCTCTTTCTTTCTTTTTTTTCTGGAAACTTCTGTTTATGATATTTTTTATTTAAAAATATATTAAAATAATAATTTTATTATTATTATTTTAAAAAATATATATTAATATATCAAAATAATTAAAAAAATTAAAAAACAGTTCACAGTATCTCACTCTACGACAGAGACAGAATATCATGCCCTTGTATCTACCATCGTTGAACTCATATGGTTCATGAATTTATTGCAAGCATTCGTTACTGCCTTCTGCGTCTAAGGTTATACTATGACAATATTAGTGCTATAATTATGGCTAAAAATCTAGTCTTTCATCATCAAACAAAGCATATTGAAATTGACATCCATTTTGTCATAGAACGTGTTGCTAGTGGTGCTCTCCTACTAGAACATTTTGCTGGCCCTGATACTTGCAGACATATATACTGACCAAACCACTTTGTTCTGCCAAGTTTACTTCCAATCGTGACAAGCTCCTCATCGGTTATGTATCGCCTTGAGCTTAAGGGAGAATGACAAGATATATATTCATCACAGCTGACATATTTCATGGCAGCAGAACTAAATGTTTTATGGAAGCAGGATTCTAGAGTCCACAATCATAGCAGCAATAGGATTCTTGTGATCCTATCAACATTATTGTTACCTATAATCTCTCCATGATATATGCAATATTTTGTTACCATTTAGATAGGCAACAATCACTATTGTAATGTATATAGGCAACAATCACCTCTCTCTCTCTCTCTCTCTCTCTCTCTCTCTCTCTCTCTCTATATATATATATATATATATATATATATATATATATATATATATATATATATATATATATATATATAACTAATGACAAAAGAAAACATGGGTTAACATTTTTCTACACAAAAAATTGCAGAAAGGGCCAACATGGTTGAATAAATCAATTCGCAGCACATTTGCAGTCTAAACATCTTGGTTGCAAATCTATTTGCAGCTATCATACATCATTTTAAATGAATAAAATTATATCGTAAATTACAGCTACCAGATTGTTAAATTTGCAATCGAAGCTCGATTGCTTATTGTTGCAATTGAAATAAGGGGTTATAAATTTCAGTTACATTCTTTAATCTCCTTGAGCACTTAGAAGGTATTTCTATTTATAATTCAACTTTTTTTTAATAATTATCCTTTTAAAGACATCTAAATTTGATTATTTGGCCATTTTTTTCTAGCGTTTAGAAGAAAGAAAACAAACTAAAGTTTGCTACTAGGCAGATGACTACATAAGAAAAACAAGAAGAAATCATTAGCTTTTCTAATACAATGTTTTTTTTTCTTGAGATATTGTTTCCTCACCCTCTAGTGTTTAGCAATTGTGGTTATTAGTGGGTAAAAAATACAAATATATCAATACCTAACAAAAAATAATCCAAGAAGAAAAAAAATTCATAAATAAATAAAATCACCTCAAAAAAAAAACATCACAAATGGAAAGTTATTCAAGACTTTTAGGGTTTTGTTATGGCTTCTATCAGTGGTGGTGGAAAGGTTGTAAACGTTGTTAAAGTTCTTAAAGAGGCTCTTAGATCATGGAATAATGCTATTATTTATAATATTTATGAGAAATCAAGGCTTTATATACTGCACTGCACCAAACAGCCATCACTAGTGCTCCATATGTACGTTGCTAAAAAGTAATATAGAAAATAATAATATTACAATTTTAATGATGAAGTAATTCAAAAACTTATATATTATTTTATCAAATTAAATTAATAAAATTAAATATAAACAATTATAAATTCATATAAATTATTGTTGATCCCTTATAAAACTCGACCGAGAGATAGATCGCAACTCTACCGTGGAACCTCTGGTAGCGTTTGTTTAGGAGATTGCATCTGCGTTTTGCTTAAAACACAAATGCAACCTGTTTGGTAAAGGAAAAAACATAGTTCACTGTTCATGGATCTCATAGTGTTTTTGCGTTTGAAACGTAGGGGGAAGGAAAGCAAGTTATTGCTGCTTCTTGCACGGATAGTTCAGTGAACAGTGTAGCATGCTATTAGACTGTTCACGTGAACAGTGGAGGCATGCTTCACTGTTCCGGCCGGACCGGGTCCGATTCAAAGCTCAAAATGCATTGAACCGGGTCCGACCCAGTAAAATAAAAAATAAAATTATTTTTAATTTTTAATTTTGTTTTATTCAAAAAACTAGTGTTTAACATTATTCAATGACACTACATAAATTAGACGGAGATCGCTTGATAACGTAGCATTTGCAGAATTTGATCGCAATCCCAATTTTGTTCCTGATTATATTTTACCTGATGTTATTGGGCGCTTAAGAAACCAAAAAAAATTGTAGTTCTTGTCGGATGTATTTCATACGTGATAGAATTGTAGATAGTTTAATGGAACAATAAAAAATATTTTATATAAAGTATTATTTATTTTATATAACAATAGTTAAATCTATAATATTTAAATTAAAAACCATCAATATTAATATATATATTTTAAAATTATTTTATAACATCAATTTCAAAAGCATTATTAACCAAACACATTAAATTGCTTTTTGTTTAATCTTAATTTCAACCATAGTTTTAACCAAACATACATAAATATAAAATTAACCTCAACTAAAAATACTTTTTATAAAATAATTTTTTTAAATTATAACAAAAAAAAAAAATTTATTACAATACGAAACAAACACAGTAAAATTAGCCGTCTATTGCTAGGGAGCTATGAGACTGTCATTTATGCATTACTGCCTTTGCTCTTTCCAAGGAATTAAGCTTTTAACTAATATAAATTGAAATCAAAATTCTCATTTTTTTTTCATGTGATATTCTTAACGCATTGAAAATATATCTAAAAAGGAATTGTATCCTCCTTCTGGTCGATGAAGATTGCACGTATAAACTCATTTTTCAGCATTAACACGTCAATATTTACTTCGAGTAATAGGCAACTGACCACACTAGCCATATCCCACCTACCTGATCTTCAAGACCATATATGCTTTTCCGTGGCTTGAAGGAGGGGAGGTCCAGTTCGAATGCAAGGTCGGACGGCGAGCAAGTTTAGAAAATTGATGAACCAGCCAATTGTCTTTTACATTTCTCCAGAAAAAGGAATTAACTGCTTCAAATGAAAAGATCTGTCTGCATATGTAGTTTCTTTGTTACCATGCAAGCTCTACTTCCTACAAAGCTGCATCTGCTGCGCAAATCTTTTCCATTGCCAAGTTAAAATAATAATTATTCCCCAACAGTTTGATAAAAGTGCAAAAGTTAGGTCCCTTTTCTCCATGTCCTCCTCTGTTTTCGTTTCTTCTCTCTTGTTAAATCAACATTGTTACTTACTTTTCCACCGGATCAGAGCCTTTTCAAAGCTTCATCAAACCCAAACGCTGCCTTTTCAAAGCTTTTTCAAGTCTAATGATTTAGCTACGAAGAACATGGTTATATTGAAAAGATAAAAAAATAACGAGAGATAAGCTAGAAAACTTACGAACGGAACATAGACCGGCAAGCTTAATTAACTTACTGATAGCCGCCAGTTAATTAACATAACTATGTTGTCAATCCAGATCACCATTGCTAGCCACATCTTTGCTCTAAGAATAATTAATGAAGCACATGGACATCGACTTTGACCACCTCATCCAAAAACATTTATAGAGTTACAAATTATGTGGTCCATGAAAAGATGATTAATAAATCCAATGGACCAAAATTGAATGCGGATCCCATAATACAAATATTTCGTACGTACAGCTGCAGCCGCTAGGTTCACCAGTGTGTTTCATACTGTTGTTGAATATATTAAAAAAATATTTTTTATTTTTTAAATATTATTTTTTACATCAGTACATAATAATTTAAAAACATCAAAAAAATATTAATCATCCGTGCATAATGATTTTAAAAAATATCCTAAACTCACATGCACAAACAATTAATGCTTTAGTTAGTTAAACGGAAGGGATCATAGTACTCTTTGCTGCAATTAATTTTAAATCTATATTTAAAATATTTTTTAAATTATTTTAGGTGCATGTATATAGAATATTAATAATATGATTATCAAATATCTAGAATTCTTCGCAAACTAATAATATAAATACATTTCATGAAAGTATTGTAATCTATAATTCCACAAGTACGTAATAGGACAGTAATATTATGATATACACATAATTAAGTGAGAAAATAAAGAAATTTCACCCTGCAAGCACTTAATTTCTCTTTCTTTTACAAAATATCATTTCCTGGGTAATAATTGGAGCTGATTTGACCTGGTGGGAAATTAGAGGGATTAGAACATGCGTGTTTAGCAAGAGAGAAATCCAAAGAATGAGTGGATAAGCAAGTAATATTCAAAAAAAGAAAATGGAGGTGCACAACAATAGATTCAGTCGAGAGAAATTTTGTTAGAAATAAAGTTTGAATAAACCTCAAGTAAGTATCACGACTATACAAGGCTTCTCGGTTGAGTTTCCTTCTCTTTTTTTTTAATCAAATGAGTCCTTAAGGGCTTAAAGATTTTCACAATTCGATCGCTCCCCGGCCCTTCCATATCTGTTATTAAGAGTTTCCGTCCAGATTGTACGTTGTTCATAACACCTATGATACCGTTTTGCAGAAAATTAACTTGAAGTTTCTTCCCTAAATATTTGTGAAAAAGTTTGGATGGAAAACTTTTTTAAGAATTTTTGAAAAGATTTGGAAACCCAATCTAGGCATATGTTTATATCAGGAGTAAATTAAGTTTTAGTTCGGGGGCTGATTTCAAATCAATCCCAAAATCTTCATATCTATTGCATTTGGATCCTTGGTTTCTACCATTTCTTCTTCAGGATAAAACGTTTTCAAAATAATTTAGTTCTATTTCTAGCAGTCGACTTCCATATCCTTGAAGGAGGGGAAAAAGCAGCACTCCGTGTAGGAAACAAGCATGATAAAGCATTATGTGTGAGATTGAAAGGTGGAAGATGTCAGTAATGCTGGACCACTCCGATCACTACTTCGCCTCTCTCAAGCCTGATGCCTCGATTTTCGGGAATGTCATGTTGTGGTTCCTAAGACTATTACAGGATCCAAAGTTATCCCTTCATTTGAGTTAAAAAATTGCTCAGTTAGATTTTGCTGGTCCCACCTTTTTAATTTACCACTCCTTTATTAATACTATTACTATCTCTAGCTAGGCGCTTTAATTTCACTGTAACTATACTCTTTTACTCCTCGTTGGGATGAGCTAAAAAAAAAATTATATAAAAAATATATTCAAAATAAATTATTTGAAATTATCATTAAATATGTAAACAAGTTAAATTTAAAAAATCTTGACTCAATGTGATATAGTTAATTTTGAAGGTTCAAAAATGAAAAAATAAATAAAGATAAAAATAAAAAAAAGATCAAACACATGGATTCAAAGACAATCTAAACGAATAGTAAAAAGCAGTTTGACTCGTAAACAAAATAAAGTTGATATCTTTTTTAAAAAAAGGTATTAAAACAATAATGTATTGGATCGATTCCTGTTAATCTGGGTCAACTTGTCAAACCCATAACCTGGATTGTGGACTCCAATTGGTTCAATGATATATATTTTTTTATTTTAATTGTATGATAAAAAAAAATTAAGAACATTTCAATATCACCACAATATTAAAAGATGAAATAAAAATAATAATAAAAAATTCATCAAAAACTCAATATTAAAGGTTTTGTTTTTTAAAAAATTAAGAACATTTTAATATCTTTTTTTTTTTTTATAAAAGATAAACAACATGTCACTCGTTCTTTTTTTCTTAAGAAAAAAAAAACATGTGACTTGTCGCCTTTTAGGGCAGGCGACGCATCGCTTACTACTACTCAGCTCATAATTAAGTCACCACTATGGTGGTCAAAAAATCATATAGCTAGGTAGAATTTTTTGGTTGAAATCCATTTTTCAATCTATTTTCATCAAAATGTGCTTAATAAACACAATAAAAGCCTTTCTAAACAATCTACTAACCTTTAAATACCCTAAAATCACCCAAGAACACTAAAATCAATTGAACCTAAAAATCAAAATAGAACTTGATCTTCTTTTTCAGGTGTGTTTACAGAGGAAAACCATCATCATCAAACTTTCAATTTCAAATGAAACTCGTTAACACTAAACTTCATCTTTTTATTGTTGGAATTGAGACAACCAATCATTTTATCTTTTTTTTGTTGTTTTGTGGCAACTTTCCCTCTCCTCTCTCTAACTTATAGATTGAAAAATAAACAAAATAAACAATTAGACCAAAATAAAATTTATCATGAATTTGAGGTGAGCTATTTATTTTACATTCTAGTCCTTTATCTTTTAATTTTGTTTGTCTATTGTAATTTGAAATCTAATTTTATATAAATAGACTATAAAAGGGTGCATTTGAAAGAAGAAAAGTCTAGAATTTTTTAAAAAAAAAATGGGCAAGAGGTTCACTATTCTTATGAAGCAATGGACGCCTCCTGGTTTTTTAGTTTTTGTTATCATTGCCATCTTTCTTATACCCGCTGGAGGCCTAATTTGGGCAGTCCATTAGATCATCAAATCATTAGCGAGATGATTAATTGATTCAATAATATTAATAATAAATATATCAACGGTCAAATTATATTGAAATTGTATCTATAATAATTAGCGTCAATGTAGGTGGAAAGGGAAAATGAAATGAGTTCGAATTCTACAAATTAACCGTAACGTGTTGGCTAAGACTTTTTAGTTGATGAATGAACACTAAAATTTGAATCCTAATATAAGAAAAAAAAAGTGTTAAAATTAAATTGAGTCTAGTAGATTAGATTTGATAGAGTTAATTCTTTAAATATTTCAGCATGACTCTTTTGTTGGATGGATTTAATTAAGGATTAAAACGGATATTTTACTTTGAGAGCATGGAAAAAATTGTTTTTTTAAAGAAATTAACCAACTCGTTGAGCATAAAACCTCAAGCAAACAAGAGAAAGGTAAATATTATTGTTTAAATTAACTCAATTAATTAACCAACTCATTGAGCATAAAATCTCTAGTGAACAAGAGAAATTAAGGTATATCGCATGAATTAAAAATTATCACATTAGTTAGTGAATATATTTGACTAAACGAGACTTACACACACACAAATGGTTTATTACAGAGAGAACTCTTCAGTTCAATTATCGATTTACATGCGACATGGTTGTTTATTGAGGGACAGTTTAGTGATTGGAAGCAAATTTAGGTTTTCCAAGAAATGCATATATTTCAGCCACAGAGATATATACGGATGGAAGGCAAGACTTTTACGCCAGTGAGTGATCGCTGAATACCTTCTGAGAGAAGATCGATCAAATGCGATCTTTGTTTCTACTGCTTCTCTTGTATCCTCTTTAACTTTTCCCGGTCGGGACCCCACCCCCAATGATCCGTAGCTTGACAGACTAGCCAGCTAAGAGAGCACATTTATAGGCCTGAATGAATTTTAAGTACTTTGCAGCACACACTCTGCATGGTCCCCTTCCTCCTCCTCTTCCTTCTCCTCTCTTGCCCAGCTCTGCCTTCTACTCTCTCTTTCCATTCTGTGAATGATATTAGAAGTAGACCCAAAGACATCTAAGAACCATGAATTCAGTGTCCACTGTATATCAGTAGCCCTCTCTCTATCTCTCTGCAAGCAAATACTATAAATTAAGCTTCTTGCAATATTGCAGGAAAACCCTAGCTAGAACCTCATTAAAAGAGAGAAACCCTAGTGCATGGATGTTGCCTTTTCTTTTTCCCTTTAACCTGACACAAGGTAGCAATTATATCGACCAAGATTCGGACAGTTAAAAAGTTAGATACAGAGAGGGCTGAGCGTGGGGTATCTTTAGATAAAAGGTATCGTGCAGTTGTGTAAGTGTAAAGCAATATTGTAAAATGAAATGCGTGTATGAGTGGGGGCCGGTGGGTTTTGAGGTATAGTCGTGGTCAAGTGCATTGGGCTCAGATTCCTAAGAGTTACCCCAAAAAACCAGTAATCATTGCCCTTTTTTCCTCTTTTTTTTTCTTATCCTCATCTGCATGCATGGAAACCCTGTCTCTTTTCCCTCGCCTCGCTTAACAATCACTGTTAATATAGGGACACTTCTTCTAAACAGTACTGTAAGTGACAAACTTTGTGTATCTATGGCTTTTGTTTTCCTTGATGAATGTATAAATGGATCTTGTGTTTTTACAGGAAAGTGTATACAGATTTAATACGGTAGGTTTCCTGATTAACTATCATAAAAAATGTTCAAACAGATCATGGATTCTGTCTTCAAAAGTTCTCGAATTATATCACAATTATCTGTCATTTTATGCGACTCTCTTTACAATTTTGCTTCTAAGATAACAAAAAGGATAGGACAACTCGATCATAAGTCCTACTCTTTCGAATTGGATTGGTATCGATCAATGTACTTAACACCTATATATATATAATTGGAAACTCTACTTTTAACCATTGCCGAAATTAAGGTCACATGCATACTTCATAATTGATTGATTGTAGAATGATCTTATAAGATTTATAGTAAAAATACTTGTTAGAGATTTTATTAGATTTGTGAAAATAAATAGAGATACAACGATAAAGATTTAGTGTGTTGCCCTTCTTATTATTATTTTTGGGTCCAAATGATACTCAAGATTTTAGAGGGAATTAGAAGATCTAAGCAAGGTGGGCTTTGCGGTTAAACCCACATGTATGTAGCCTGACTTAGGTTTTAATTGAGTTATAAAAGATTTTTTTTTTAATTTTTGGGCTTGGATTGGTCAATAAAGAATCTTCTTTTCCATATCATGGGTTAATTAGTTTGATTAACTACTTTAATTTTCTCCAAAACTGGCTTCTCGTAACCTGGACAGCTTTTACAGCTTCTTAAAACCAAAACTACCACGTGTAAATCTAGTTTAATGGAGGGTAATCAAAAGGATATTCTATCGGTTTAGTTCCTAAAATTATCTATATAAAGAGGGCTACCAAATAGTATTTCTAACTGGTTTTTTCTGCACTATTTTGGACAGAATATTTAGAAGGATAAAATAACTAATTATTTGACACTCATTGTAGGACAGAGAGATCCTAATCAATACTAATAAATATGAACATCAAAATAAGATACTAAACTTGCAAGCAGAGTACATAGACATCCAATTCTAACACATGTTAATCATGCCATGTCTGAGGGTCCGAGGGGTGCCCATGGTGGTCGGCAAGGGAATATTAACTATCATGAAAAATTTACAGCTACTTTAACTTAACAGTAATGATGTAAATATATTTACAAACAAAATTCTCATTTGAAAGATCGGAGTAATTTAAGAGAAATTATTAGCAAATTGATTAAAAGAAGAACACTTAATATAGGTGTCGCGGGAGGCGCGACGTCGTCTGGCGACGACGGAGGCTTTCTGTCGTACCTTCTGGTGTGAGGTGTTGTGTGTTGGGAAAGGTTTTTTGGATTTAATCATAAATTATGATTAATGTTTAGGAGTCGCCACCTAGTATTATGGTCACTAGGAACCTATGGTCCATGAGAGTCCGAGTAAGGGACCTGGTTGTGCAAGGGGAAGACGCATCACCCCCAAGTGCACCCTACCTAAGGTAAGCTGCATTATTGTTTGATTGTTTTTTCTAAGTCGGGTTTCTATTCGTTGGTCTTTTCTAAGGCTCAAGGCAGATCTCTCTTCATGAGAGAGTTTCTACCTTATCGAGTTAAATCCTAACCGTTCTAAAGTCTGAATTTTAGCATCGTATTTTTACACCTTGTATCTTTAATACTTGAGAGTGTACTTTATCGTGTAATTTTATACCTCACGAATATTAAAGTCTACATTTGGATCCTAAAAAAAAATATTGGAAAAAGGTTTTTGACATGTTGGCCAAATCCTAATGGATAATTATAAACTGGTTACGATATCCATTTTTTGATTTTTTTTTTTTTAAACATGAAAAAGATGCCATTTTTGTTTTTTTTATGAAAAATATGCTTGAAAAATTTTTTAGAATTTGGCCGTATGCAATAAAATATTTTTTTTTCTTTTTGAAAATGTTTTGAATTTTTTTTTTGAAAGATTTCGGAGAAAACCGGGTATTTTAATACCGGATTTGTATTTTACAGTGTAAATATACAACCCGATATCATATAAAATTGGTAAAAAAATATATGAGAAAATCACAATTTTTTTCAAAGGATTTTTGATTTTTTTTAAAAAAAAGGGTCGGGCCGGATCCAGCCAAAACTGGCCCGGCCCAAAGACCACTTAATTATTCTGCCGCTGCATGCAGGGATGAATTCTGCATGCAGCGGCCTCAACGAAGAAGGAGGAGGCAACGCAGGGAGGAGGAAGTTGCCTGGCGTGGGGGTCCCGGTCGTGATGAGGTGGTTCGGCCGGTGGCTCAGGGGGCGTCGGCTGAGGTGATGGTGGCCGGAGTCGGCTGTGGGAGGAAGAAGAAAACGTTGCAGAGGAGAGAGAAAAGCTGGAAGGAGAAGAGGGAGAAGGTCACGGTGGCTGCTCTGCCACTAGTGAGGAGCTGGGTTGATGGCAATGATGGTGGTAAATCCGGTTGTGGAGGTGGAGGTCGGTGGCAGTGTTGGCCGCTTGTGCGGAGGAAGAAAGAAAAAGATGCAGAAGAAGAGAATCTGCAGAGAAGAGAGGGAAGACCTCGCGGTAGCTGTGCCTATCGCCGGTGAGGATTTGGGTTTGTGGGGAGGCTGAGACGCCGTCTGTTGGTGGAGGAGGAAGGTTTCTGTGGGGTCTTCTAGGGCTGAAGAAGCAGCGGGAGAGAGAGAGAGAAGAGAGAACGTTGGCTGGAAGAAAAACAGGGGAGAAGCTGGTTTTTTGGCTTATTTTGGACCCGATTTTCTCCTCCCTCAGGCCATCAAATCCACCTCTATTTATAGGCGGTGGAAGAGGACAATCTTGTCTACAATGGAGAAATATTTCAGCCCTTGATTCAGATGGGAAGAATCCTAACCGTTGGCTCAAAGTAGGCATGGTGCACTGTCATATTGTCAAATCTGCAGCTGCAGGCTGCCTGAGTTGGCCTCTTTGGGGTGGTGCCACGTCCGTTAATTTGCTATTGAGCCCGTGAAGACCATACCCCGACGTAGAGGGATGTCTGTTGATCAGTTTAGTGCAAGTTTTGGCAAATTTGGTGGACGTTAGGTGCCTTAAATGCACCTGCAAAGGAGGTGACTGAACCAGTTTTTCCGGGAAAAAAGAAGAAGATAATGAATAGTGTTCAGGATTCTGTTTTGGCCAAAGTTCATTTCAGTCCTTCCGCTTTCAATTTCATTCACTTGAACCCCTAATTGACCCTAAATGTTTGCAATTAAGCCCCTGATGACCTTCAATTGGAACACCAAAGTTACGCGCCTTTTGGAATATGGTCCTTTCTCTCGGATTTTGTCAATTTAACCCCTAATTGTCCATCAAACTTTCAATTTCTTCAATTTCACCCCCGGTTTGTGTCAATTAAGCCCCTCAATTGTGGCGCCTTTTGCAGATTGGTCCTTGGCTGCAAATTTCTTCAATCCAGCCCCTAATTGACCCCAAAACTTCAATGTTCTTGCAATTTGGCCCCTGATTTCAATCTAACTTGGTAAAAATTAAATTTGGTCTCTTAAAATTCCAATCTCCTCAATTAAGCCTAAATTAGGCTCCCAAACTTAATATTTCACCAATTAAGCCTCAAATAAAATTAATCCGACCCATTTAAAGTATAATTAAGTCCTTGCACTTAATTAAATCCTTCAATTGGACCCAAATTAATTCTTAAACATAATTAAAATTTAATTTGGCCCATGATTAAATCAAATTGGCCTATTAAAAATTTAATTATGTCATTGGACTTAATTTTTATGCAAATTCGTCCAATAATCATTTAATTTAACCTTGAATTTGTATTTTGTCTCTATTTTTTGGCATAATGGGGTACAAT
Source organism: Populus x sibirica (assembly GCA_019202695.1). NCBI lineage: Eukaryota > Viridiplantae > Streptophyta > Magnoliopsida > Malpighiales > Salicaceae > Populus > Populus x sibirica. The sequence continues at coordinate 4,036,081 of JAGMVL010001291.1, read as the reverse complement.
TAGGCCTTGAATTTCCTCCAAAAATTGCAGCTTGATTTCCCGGCCTGCTTTCTCCATGTTGCTAGCCTTTTATTTTATTTTGTGATTTTCATTTTGAAAAAAAATAAATTTTTGGGGAATAACCCAGAATTGGATTATGACAATAGGACTAAGGAGGTAGTTAATCAATTGTTTTAATCTTGTTATTTTTATTTTATTTTTTTAATATTCAGTTATTTTATTCTCAATTTTCAGTTATGTTTGGTTTTTGTGTTGAAAATATTTGATAACTAGGTTTTGATGGACTCAATTATGTCATGCCAGTTAACTTTGGCCCTTAAAGAATGGGCTGAACCAGTCCCTTTTGCAGTACGACTAAGTTTAGACTTTTAACTTCTCACAAGCCCAACTCAGCAACAGCCCTGTATTTGGTATTGAGTTTGTTTCGGAGTTAACTACGCCTTTGACTCGAGCCTGGATCAATGCTGCCTCACAGGCATGATAATTAATGGGTCTCAATTCTCAGCACCAAAAAATAATGTATCTACTTTTTTCCACAATGTTATGTGTATGAAAATATAGAGTTAATTATAATAATTTATTAAAACAAATTAATTAATTTTTTAACATAAGAAATGGTTTTAATAATCTCTTTTTAAATATCTTAAACCCTTTGGTAACTGGGAATAAAATGATGGAAATGTGGAAGAAACTTTTCTTTTCATTTCGTAGGTTTTCGATTAGAGAAGAAATGAAATGAAAATTAAACATAATTTTATTTTTACGAGGAAGATAATTCCTTTCTCATAGGAGAGGTATGGATAAAAATAAGGAATATGAATGGTTTTTTTTAAAAAAAAAAAAAAACATAAGTGTCACAAAATGCTGAGGGAAAGGTTTGTTGCTAGATTGATGCTTTGTTTTTTGAGATATGTTTAGATTATGTTGAATTTAAAGAATTAAGGCTCTAGAGATTAAATCAGATTTCAAAACAAATATGGGGGACCGTAGTTAACAGTCAAAGTAAGGTTGGTTGACGCGTGCTATGCACGTGTCAGGAAGTGAGGGGGACCACATCAATCTCGTTGCATATGCGGTCTCATAATATAGCCAAATCTAGCCATTCATGGTGGCTATAGATGTGGCATGACATTATCTTCTACATGGGGCGCTGCATGTGGTCTTTTCATGGTATGTCAGCAAAGATTTTTTTTTTCTTCTTTGCCTCTTTATCTCTCTCCTTTCCTTGAAATACACATCGATCTATCAAAAACTTTGAATTGTCCTCTTATTGTATTGTTATTTTATAATTAGTTCTTATTTTTTTAATTGTTGTTTTTTATCATTTTGTTTAATTGAATTTTTTTTTTCAATTTCAACCTTTAATCAACAAATATAAGTTGTAATCTCATTTGTTTTTATTTTAAATTTGATCCTTATTCTTTTGGTTGTTATTTTTTGTTTTGGGTCCTTTAATAAAATTGTTTTTTTTTTTTTGCTTTCTTCCTATGGCTTGAGGTTGGTTGGAAATCTGTTTATGTTTTTTGTCCTCGATAGGGTGATTTCGATATTATAACCCAAGTCACGAGTTTGAAAACTCAACCAAGGTTAACATCAACCTTTTTTTTAGGGTTTGTTTTTTACACTAACTTTCGTTTTCAATTTCATCCTTCCACGTTGGGATTTTTAAAATTAGGTTTCATGATTTTCTTTGATTTATTTTATATTCAATTATCTCGATTTCATCACCTTGACCGTGGGGTTAAAGGGTTAGCCTAGGTTGAGTCAGGTTTTTTAAGTCATTTTTTTAAATTTAATACTTTTTTTGTTTTCTTCCATTATCATTGGGTTATTTCAGCTTTTTATTGGATTATCTCATTCGCTTGATCCGGATCACGGGATTTGGTTGATTTGTCTTGTTTGCTGGTGTTTTTTCTTGGATTTTGTTTGTTAATTGATTTTTTTTTCTGATCTCATCATTCTACTTTAGATTTTTTTTGAAATTGGGATATTCCAATATTATCACCCAAGTTGTAGATTTAGCATACTTGGTTGGGTTGATTTGAATCTTTTTTTTCTTTCAATTTTCTTCTTTTGCATTGGGTGAGCTTGGATTTGAGCTTTAACAACTTTTTCCTTTTCTTTGGCATTTTTTTCTTAGATTCTCATGGAAATATTTTTTTTGTTTAATTACATCTATTTACTTTTTTTCTCAATTCTTTTATTATCTAATTAAATTATACATGCTTATTTGGTTGAGTTGGGGCAATGTCATGAGTTGCGATTTTTTTTACTTCTTTTAAACACGTTTACATTATCTGAACGTTTTTTTTTTATAAAAAAAATTCATTGCATAGCGTAAGTACACAAATCTAGTGCCAACTAAAAAAGCTAGAAAAATACTTTTCTATATCGAGTGTGTTTGTTTTTTAGGTAACTTTTGTGGCTGTGGTTTAAAAAAAATAAGTTTAAAAAAAGTACAGTTAGTTGTGGTTAGTTGAATTTAGATACATATTTGGTAAAAAATTATGATTGAAATTTATGTGTAGTAAAAAACATATATAAAATGTTTGGTCAGTTGTATTTGGAAGTATAGTTGCGGTCAAGGTTGTTAAAAACGCTTTTTTGACACAACACGAAATATATAATATAAACTCGGATCATAAACTCGAATTGTAAAATCATAAAATCATAAGTAAAATATTTTAACTAATTATATATTGACAATTCCAATCAAGTAGTAAATAATAATATAACACAATTAAAATAAAAGTGAAATAAACAATACAAATATTCAAACATCTTAAAATACGTGATTCAAATAAAAATTCATACATAGTTTAAATAACTTAACAATACAATATAATATAATTATGTCCATAGAATTTCATTAACTAAAAATTAACAAACCTAAAACAAACAATCTATTGGTGTGTCATGTAACTAAACACAGCCTCATTGCCTTTATTTTCCTCGTTATTCCTAAAATATTCATTAAAACCATTACCATCTAAAAAATTATTATTACTACTACTAATATTAGCATCGATATTGTGAACATTAATGCTACTACTAATATAGAAAACTGATGATGATCCATCTCTCCTTTTATTTTCTATAGAATACTTATTTATATTTAAATTCAACTTGATTTCACCTGTCAATCCAATAACTTATTTATTTATATTATAATTTATATCAAGTCTTATATTAAAACAAGTGAGAGTTAATTATATATTAGCAAAAATGAAAAAAAAATTAGGACACCAAATGTTGAAATGACATTTAAAGAATTAAATTAAATCATTATAATTAATAATTATTATTATTTTAAATAAAACTATACAAATTGAAGGCCAAGTGGCCTTGGTATAAAAGGAAAGCAAAACGTAAGGCCTCACTGTTTTCAGCCTTTTTCTTACCAAAATATGCTCCTCTTCATTTTCTTTCTCTAACCCCACACCCCCCCTCTCTCTATTGGAATCCAAATAATAAGAATTGGCTCCTCACATAAGGCGAATGGTACAACGGGGAGTTGAGGAAAGCCTGCCTAGCAAAGCCAAGCTTGGAAAAACCACCTAAAGCTAAGACTACTTTTTGGGTGTTGCTCTTGAGAGAGAGATTAAAAGAGTGTGGAAGACTGGAAGTTGTGGTGTTGCTACGGCAAAAGAGGAAGGGGAAAGGGGAGTGGGGACTCGGGAGGGACTCAGGGAGAGTACACTGTAGTCAGTACATTTTGTAAATTGTAATTTTTGTTAAACCTGGTCCGAGTTAACCGAGTTTAACCGAGTTTGCTCATTTTTGAGTTCTTAACCCGATTCTACACGTTATATATGAGTTGACTCGTAAAATCATATGATTTTACGAGCCAATTCGCGAGTTTAATAATATTGGTTGCGGTTGCTTTTCAAAGTACCTTTTACTTGAAAATACATCAAAATAATATTTTTTTTATTTTTAAAAAATTATTTTTGATATCAACGCATTAAAAAAATATTAATTTGAAGTAAAGAAAAAATAAAATAAATTTAATTTTTTTTAAAAGTGCTTTTGAAACACAAAAACAAACAGGTTTAAAAATTTTACGAAACTCGGTTAAAAAACACGTAAAAACTACTTTATAAAAACTGTATTTTAAACTTAATTTTTTAATGAGTTCCACGGTATAAAATATAATTTTTTTTTGTTACCAAATAAATTACTAGATTTATTTTATTAGTAACATAAAAGTCAGCGGAAAACAAACGCAGCCATATGCTAGTCTATTCTAGAATAAGATTCTTGCAAAAGAAAAGACTAGGATAAGATGATTGAAAACTTGAGAGGGAAGTCGGGAATAAGATTCTTGCAAGCCTTAAAAAAGTATTCTTCCATAACAGGGGTTAATGAATCTCCTAAAAAATTTTCATTAACACTAACGAATAAACTAAAAAATTTAGGAAAAACATTGTTCATGTATACTGTTAATGAATCTCCAATTAGAGAACAATTTACAAAAACTAATTTTATATTGCTCTTAAAGCTAAAATTAAAAGTATATATATCTAGAATTTTAATTAACTGTCGCTTGATATTGGATTTTAATTAACTGTCGCTTGATATTGGATTTGATGCATTTAAAAAAATAACAAATATTTTTGGATGTATGACTCCAAAACAATTGTACATACAAAAAGTATATATATCTAACTTTCGCTTGATATTGGATTTTTTATATAAAATATTTATACGATAGTTTGCATGTTAGATTTCTAATTTATATATAATATTTATTATATGACTAGAATGCATGTTAAGTTTTTGTGCAAGAGATTACAAGTTTTACTTATTTAGATACTTTTGCATGAAATTTATAATCTAAACAATTGTGATTCTTTTTGTTTAATCTATAAGTGAAAACAAAGATTTTACCAAATTTTTTTCAAGAATCACTGTTTAAAAAATGTATGTACTATATTTCATAAGATTTCAAGAATATTTTGATAACCTTTATCTTATTAAAAAAATAAGATGTTTTCTAATTAGAAATCATACAAATTTATCAAAGATTTCAATAATCCAAAGCCTCACTTCTTTTAAAAAGTTTTGAAAAAAATAATAATTAAGATTTACTTTTTTATATAATGCGGTATAAACCGGGAATACGGTATAAACCACGTTCTCAATTAATTTAATTTTTTTTAATTAAAATTTAATATAGTTTATATGTTTTGTATCATTTTGATATATTAATATCAAAAATAATTTTTAAAAAATAAAAAAATATTATTAACATACATTTCAATATAAAAATTTATTTAAAAAATAATGGTTACACACTCTCTTAAAATACGGTTCAAGGCAACAGTGTTAATTAGCATAAATTCCAAGCAAAGGAGATCCGTTTCGAAGCTTTATAGAGACTACACATACAGAGAGAGTTACAGCAATTTGTCAACATACTCTCTCTCTCAGTCTCTCACCGAGACACAACAAGCTAATGGCCGATATTGAACAAATCCTTGGAGACCTGAACAAGGACTCCTTTGTTTCCCTCTTGAAAAACATCATTGGGGAGTCCAAATATGTCCAGAACAACCCGCCAGAGCTGATCCCTGAAGAAGACAGGGTTGTCACACATGTATTGAATTCTCTTCTCCCCTACAGCACCACCACTAGAGGAGGTCCCTTGATTGTGAATCATGTCTCTTATTTCCCTAAAAGAGGCAATCTTATTGTGGAGTACCCTGGTACAGAACCAGGAAAGATCTTGTCTTTTGTTGGCATGCACATGGATGTTGTTACTGCTAATCCCATTGATTGGGTTTGTTCCTTCCTTTCTTTTTTCTTTTCTTGTTTATTGAAGTGGGGTTTGTTTGATTTTGAATTGGTTATGAGAGTTTTACAATTTCCTCATGAAGTTGTTGCTGAATTTTATTTGGGTTCTCATGTTTATGTGGTGTGGCTAAGGTTTCAATTGCATTCAAACTTACATTTTTCAGTTTAAAGTTTACACCTTTTGAGTTATTAATTACAAAATTTGAACCGGGTTTGTTTTGGTTTGAAATATTGTAATTTTATCTCAGGAGAAGATTTCGATATTTTTGCTCAGTCATTGTTTAACACTGAATGCAAAATGATGGTGATTGTTATACATAGGAGTTTGATCCATTTTCGTTGAGCATTGATGGGGAAAAACTTCGTGGCCGTGGAACCACGGATTGTTTGGGGCATGTTGCTCTTGTGACTGAACTGATGAAGAAGTTGGGGGAGACGAAGCTGAAATTGAAGTCAACAGTAGTTGCAGTCTTTATAGCCAATGAGGAGAATTCTTCCATAACAGGGGTCGGTGTGGATGCACTTGTGAAAGATGGTCTGCTCAATAAGCTGAAGGGAGGCCCTCTGTAAGGAACCTACAATTTTGCAGGAAAAGAAAGGGACATGTTATTATATAAATCATCTTTATGGTCTTGTAGATGTCTGTCTGAAGCTTCAGTGAAAATTTAGTTTCATATTCTTCGTTTTTTTCCAAGGTATAAATTTGATCTAATCGATGTGATTTCGTGTTTGTAGATTCTGGATTGACACAGCAGATAAACAACCTTGCATTGGTACTGGCGGTATGATTCCTTGGAAACTTCACTTCACTGGGAAACTTTTTCATAGTGGTTTACCACATAAGGTATACTATCGCAATCTCTATTGTCTTATTAATTCAACTTGGAACTTTTTTCATGCATTTATTTACACTGGGGAAACTATTGCCACCTTTCTGATATAAATATATGAAACCTAAAAATTTTATGAATGGTTTGCTGGTTCTGCTTTTCAAAGAGGAATATTATAATGTAATACGTAAACCAATGTGTGTAATTTGGATAGAAATCAAAAACTAATGAACAATACTAATGCATAAACTGATGGCTTTTTCTAGTGGAATAATAATAACAGAATTCACTGACTTTTGACCGACTTGCACAATGAAGACAATAAAATGCAACGTGCAGAAATTTATATTGTATAAATGGATTGTGTGATTAGAAACTAGAAATAGCAAGTGATGGAGTGAAGACGATAATATGCAACATGCAGAAATTTATATTGTAAAAGTGGTTTGCTGACTATTTCTAGTAGAATAATAAGAACAGATTTTTGCTGACTTTTGATTGGCTTGCACAATGAAGATGATAAAATGCAACATGCAGAAATTTGTATTGTAAAAGTGGTTTGTGTGATTGGAAACTAGGAGTAAGTGATGGAGTGAAGATGATAAATGCAACATGCAGAAATTTGTATTGTAAAAGTGGTTTGTGTGATTACAAATTTTAAAAGAGCAAGTGGATGGAGTAATTTTCTTTTCATTTCCCTTTTTTGTTTACGCAAATAATGATAATTTAATAAAAATTGAATTGACATAAAACTCGGTTCCATTCACCATACCTATTATCCTGGTTCGGCGGGGTCAACTTGTATGTTTCTAGTTTGCGCATTCTTTTGGGACGAAATCATCTGAGTTGCTGTGATTTTAAATCACTTTTACCACTCCATCCCACATGATTTTAAATCATCTATTTTGATCTAAATCACTTTGTATCTGTGTGGCCATATGCCTATCTTGGAAAAACCAAGATGTTATAATGACCACAGTTTGGATTATTGGAACTGAAATAATTACATATTTGAAAGGAACTTACATGACATGAGTTATTACCTTTTCAGAAGCAAGTACTGTTTTTCCTTTTCCTTTTATAGCATGACCAATTTTAGAGTATGTTGCGTGCACATGCATGTCTATGCAAGCTGGTATTAATTTGTATAATACTGACATGCATGTGGAAAAATACCTTTTCCCCACTTTCAGCTTAGCTGTACATGCTGCATGCATTGGTATAGAACAAGGTTGTTAAAATCGCGATTCAACTCGTACGATTTTACGAGTTAATATATACTTAACGTGCTGAATCGCTTTAAAAACTCGAAAATTGATAAAATCGGGTTGAAATCGATAAAATCGCAAAAAAATCACGATTTTAATACCGATTTTACGATTTCAACGTAGGAAGAAATTTTGGGCCACTTTTTTTTTATATCGAGATCTGCTTATAGCAGTTCAATGTTGAAAATTGTACTCGTATATGCTGACATGTCAATAATTACATACTGCTGTCCATTCGGGATATTATAATGGAAAAAAGTAGTCTCTCCCTCTATATTGATTAGGGTTGACCTGCAGGTGATTAAAATGCAATCAAGAATTTCATGTTTATTGTTTTTTTCTTTTAATATTCCACGTCCTATTAATTTCTTTTAACTGGTTGATAAATAAACAAATAACAAATGAATCTTATCAATTGCTATTTTTCATTTTAGTTGGTTTCCAGGTTATCTCTTCGATCAAATTGTCATAAAGAGTGAACTCTTTCCTTGACATCTTTAAGGGCATATATAGAAAAAAAAAAATGGCCCAAAATAAAACGTGTGTTTTCTTACTTATTTTTCTGTTACGACTGCAATTAATTTCTTTTTCATTATGCTCTCTGTCTATTTTATACTTGAACTATGAATGAATTTTTATTTGAACCATGTATTTTAAGATGTTTGAATTATATATGAATTTTTATTTGAACCATGTATTTTAAGGTGCTTGAACTATATATAAAAAAAAATTCCTTACGATTTTACGATCCGTGTTTATTTTGCATTTTCCTTGCCGTGTCAAAAATGCGTTTTTGACAACCTTGGTATAGAAGTAGAAAGGAAGGTATCCAGTTTAAAGCATTTGGGATGATGAAGAGCGGATTTGAAAACAATTTCTGGAAATACATATAACCTCTTGACTGCTAATTCATTAATTTTAGAACCAGAAAATTAAGAATTTATTACTAAACTAGTTTCAATTTACAATTGACCCATTACATGTTAGTTTCCCAGTTTTGAGAGTTTGCTAAAAGACACGATTTTATGGCCCTTTGATGAGTATCTTTAAAGCAGTAGATTGTGCAGACATATCTAGATTTGTTTTATATAGATGATGATTTGCTCACAAAATTAAGTCAAATAAGGGACTTTCTAGTTTCATATGTGATATAAATTGCTCGCTACTTATGTCATTATAACTCTCTGAAACAATTGTTATGTAGAATATAAGATGGAGTGACATTTCCAATTTCTGCTTATTTTCTAATTTCAAGGAGTGTATTATTTGCAGGCTATAAATCCTTTGGAGCTGGGGATGGAGGCACTTAAAGAGATACAGTCTCGATTTTACAAGGACTTCCCACCCCATAAGGAAGAGCAAGTATATGGATTTGCAACACCATCAACAATGAAGCCAACTCAATGGAGTTGTAAGTTTTGTATCAGTATGCAATGATTTATTGTGGAAAGAAAATGCTTTAATTTCTGAAATCCATCTTTATTGTCGCAGATCCAGGAGGTGGGATCAATCAAATTCCTGCTGAGTGTACAATTTCAGGAGATGTCAGGTTCATAACTTTTTACAGAGATTTTTATACAAGCAACTGATATGAAAATGAAGTCTCACCATCTGTTCCTTTTCTTCTGTTTCAGGTTAACACCCTTCTATAGGTAAGTTGCATGCCTTGTGTTAATCCCAGAGTCTTAGCACTTATAGAGCATGTCCTTGTAATTCTGATGTGGGTCTACTTTGTTCTGGATAACTCCAACATTTCTTTTTCCCAATAATATATCAGGTTTCTGATTTCCAATATTTTGATTATTTACAGTGTCAAAGATGTGATGGACAAACTACAAGAATATGTGGATGAAATAAATGAGAACATTGAGAAGCTTGACACAAGGGGCCCGGTTTCAAAATATGTCCTCCCAGAAGAAAACCTGAGGGGGAGGTGTGTCTTCTTTCTTGTTCTGTCACCTTGGATCTCCCCTGTTTCTGGGATGTAATTATTTTTGTTCTTAAGAATTATTTTTTGTGTGCTATTCTCATTCATCATTTCAACCTCTTCCAGGAAGTTGTTATATATGTTTTTTTTTCCAACAGCCTTACCGTGACCTTCAATGAAGCGTCATCTGGAGTTGCCTGTGATCTTAAATCCCGTGGCTTTGAAGTGTTGTGTAAAGCAACTGAAAAAGTAGTTGGGCATGTAAAGCCTTACTCAATCACAGGGACTTTGCCACTAATTCGAGAGCTGAAAGTAAGACATATCTCCTTTTTTCCATTTTTCATGGTAACTTGCCTTTAAGTTTTCATCCGTTAGTTAATGTTTTTGGATTTTGTAGGATGAAGGTTTTGATGTTCAAACTACAGGCTACGGTATGATGCAATTGCTTCTTTTCATCCTTTATTTTTAATCTCACTGTATAAACTCAAGCCTTATAGATGCTAGGGTGTAATTAAGATGTCGTTATCTGTCGAAGGAATTTGTGGGGCTAATTTACCCATATATACTTATTTCAGAATACATTAGAAACTTTGAATTAATCCACACTTTCCAGTCCGTAGTTTCATTTCATATCCTTCTTTCTTTGTTTTGTCCTTCTTGCCTTCAATCTCTTTAGAGCTCATTGGAAGAGCTTGAAAATTCACCATGAAAATGGTTAAGCATGTGGTGAATTCAGAAAGAATAAAAAAAAAGCAGTAGGATGGATGTACATTAACAAATTTTTGTGGCTGGTGTAATCATTAGGCAAATATGCAGGTGTAAATTTGGTTATCCATTAGGCAAATACACATTATTCTGCATTATTAGTCTTGTAGTTGAAAGTCTAAAAGGTGCATTTTGGTATCATCTCAACTTTGACAGCTTTGATTTGATTTTTTTAATTTTGTTTTTCATGTATGAAGCTGAAAGTAGCTTATTCTGAGAGTTTACTTAGTGCTTCCCTGAAGTTGTACTCTATGTTACAGGACAAACAAGATGCAAAATACAATAACAACTCACTATATAGGCTAGGGATTGAGCAACAAAGGAAACCTAGACCTACTGCATTCATTTTTTGTCTAATTCGCACTCTTTTGGCTAATGATTTAGCCTTCACATGAGCATTTATTGAAATCTTGAGAAAGCTAGTCACCATTCCTTGAGAAAGGTCAGGTATCCAACATGAGGTGAAAACATCCCCTGGGAGATGGTGTTTCTAGAATCCATTGTGTAATATAAGAAGGCTACTTACCAGGTTTCTATCCGAGTCTTTGAGTGGATGCTCAAAAAATTTATCTCTGAGCTTTTACCAGAAATATGGTGTTGAAAGAGCTTTCTTGCACATGGACCTTAAAAACCCAACCAACCTATGGTATAATTCCATAAATATTACCTATGGAGACTCAAAAGTACTTGTAGTTGCCATTTTCTGAAACCTCTATTTAATTGTGGAGTTAAGGTTTTAAGTTCTTTTTTTTTTCAATGATTATTCCACTATTTATCAATTTGTCCTCAGCATCATGGTTAAGTGAATAGAAACTCGTTGAGTGGATGATCATTCATTCTACACCGAAACTCTTGCATCCCTGTGCAGGTTTAATGGCCACATATCATGCCAAGAATGAGTACTGCCTGCTTTCTGATATGTGCCAAGGCTACCAGATTTTTTCCAGCATCATCAGTCAATTAGAAGCTTGATTTGCAACGAAGTGGATGTCATAACAATACCACCAGATTCTAGATGAGAAGCGTGTTATGTTAAAGAAATAAATGACTATCATGTAAACTCTGTTAATTTCTAGTTTTGAAGGGCATCCAATATGCTTCTTTTTTCTCTTTTTCTTTTTTTTTTCGAGTTGCCCCAGCTTCCTGGAAATTGGAACGTGATGTTTCCAATATATATCTGGATTTTGTTCCATTTATAGTTTGTCCTTGGCTTGTAGTAGATTTGGCACTTGGACATTAAGCGATGATTCTCATATCCAGCATTCCTCGCATTGAGCTCCCCTGGCAGGACTAGCTGCGTGGATGTGTTCGCTCACTAATTTGGGTGCATCTCGAAATGGGTAAATCCTAAACTAGCTCATTTTTCGTTCTTTCTTTCTTCAGGTTCTGGACGAGGAAGCTCATTGATTCTCTTGATTTTGTCGTTATGTAATTTTCTAGGATTTTGTATACATATAAGCTCAAGTCACGACTAAATACTAAAATGTACATATCGCTGAATTATGTCATGATATTAGACAAGTAATTTTTAAAGTTTTTTAAATTTATTGATTTTTTTAACGAGGCACCTGTATGTATATAAAATGTCATGCTCAGGAATTTTTATGATTCTTTAGCTTTGTCAAATAAGGCTGAAAATTAGCAATAGCGTGGAGTTCAAGATTCGAAAGATTAATCATAAGTTATTTATCTTTAGTTGCTTCATAGGTTCATCATAAATTACAAATTCTTTTCCCCCTACATCGTACTATCTATAAGTTATAAAAAACACTCCATGCAGGCTAGCTCGGATACTTATCCAGCGTGTTGGTGAATCTTAAAATCTTCTCAATCTCGAAACAAAAAGTCAGTAATTCGGCCCTCGAATTATTTATTACTACTTTATATTAATATATCCTTCCAACATGGTTGTTGAATTTTGTTTAAATGTGCGTGCTTTTTTATTAGATATAGAGACAAAAGGAGAACTAGAGTGTGCTGAAATCATGGCTAAAATGGAGCTGGAAATCATGGTTATATTTCTACCATTGTTGGTAGAAATCTTGGTTGAAAGTGAAAAGTTTGTCCCCCGTTTTTAGTCATAATTAGAGGTAAGAAGGATCATAATAAATACAGCCAATTGAAGCAGCGAGTGAGAGAGAGCTTCCATAGTAGAGGGTGAGAGAGATATGAGATAATAACAAAATGAGTGGGAGTTAAGTTGAGTAGAGTTCCTCCTCCTTTATTATTATAGATTTGTATTTTCTTTCCATATATTGATATTGGCTGCTCCGTGGATATAGATGAATTGTTGAACCATGTTAAGACTCTGTGTTTTGTGTCTAGATAATAATCAATGGATCCTAACAATTAGTATCAAAACATTGGATAAAGAAAATAGTAGGTGTTTGATTTTTACCCAGTAATAAAAGGGTCCAAAATATATTTTGAACATACCATTATAAAGAGAAGACTGAGATAAACACAACATAAAAGTTGCATGCATAATAGAATCCTAGAGAGACTATATGTGCCTTCATATATTGAGGAAAGGGTTAACCGCGTGCCTTTTTTACCTGGACAATTGGCTCAACATGAATACCAATTGACCAAACCTGGATGCTAGAAGATGATGTCATTTATTATGTCATCCCGACATTAATATAGGTTTAGTCGGCATGCATGTTAGTGAGAGCGTTCCACCGACCATGTTATTAAGCCATAAGCCGGGCCGAAATGAGTTGAGGCAAGTCATGGGTGAATTGAGCCAATCCATGAGATTATGGTAGAGATTGAGTACAATCAATCCTATATGCAACTAGATTTGTTATTTAATTTAGGCTACCCATTAAGCTAGATTCTTGTTGAACAAATCTAAGCTGTCTAAAATGCGATTTAGACGAGTTCTCAGCTAATTTAAGTCTAGATGCAATGATGTGGTCCAATTGTCGAGAATTGGACTAGAAATGGTGGCAAACTAAATTATGATGGATTGCCTTTATAAAAGTCATCTAAAGGTCATCTTAGTAGGCAATAATGTTGAAGAAGAAAAATCGCACATGTTAACCTAATACGTGTGTTGAATTACTAAGTTGAGGAATTTATTAGAGAAGTTTAGCCTTATCAAAGAGAATTTGGCATGCTTGATGGCGTGAAGAAATGTGAAATTAGATATTCTAGACACCCTGATATATGGAATGTGGAAAGGTCATGATGCATAGAGAAAAGGATGAAAACCCAATATTGACAAGTCTCTAGCATTAGTAGTCTCGCTAGGTGTAGAGAAATAAGATAAGTGGATGACTTAAGATGTTCAAATAATTTGTGATGGGATTAGAAAGGAAAAGTTTATGACCAAATATATGATGGAATAGCTGTTAAAGATAGGTAAAACACAACTAATAAGTTAAAATTATTTATGTGATGCTATTCACACATACAAGATTGCTTAAATATACAAAAGTCAGTACGATGGATCGATATAGTTTAAAAAGTTCTATCTAATATGGAATTGCCAAAAAAAAACTTTTACCAAATAGGATTGTTGATCATTGAATTAAATCTCATTCCTAACACCACATTTTATCTATAAAGAGAAAGACAAGTGAAAGCCTTAGGATACAAAGTAGAACGTCTATCTTTATAAAGTTAAACTTGTAGTTGGAGTTTTATGTTAGAGACAAGCGTGAACACTCTTCAAAAGTGATGTGGCTAGCCATCTAATTGAGTGATCCTTTAGTGTGAATAGAAGTGTGATTTGTTATCTCTAATGATAGAACTAATTTAATACTCAGATAGAGATACATAGATAGAAAAGTATTGGCATAGATAATGATAAAGTATTGATTAGGATGAATATGGAGATGATATTACCCCTGTGATGAAGTGCAGAGCTAAGTAGGTCTCTTGACAATGAGCAAAATACTCATGAAGTAGTAAGACAAGCTCTTAGTTAGGAGCGAACCACATTTATAGGGTTTTATAAAAGTAGTGAGCTTTTAATGACATTATAATACTCGGAGTATGAAGACAAGTGCAAATTAATTTTATAGATTGCCTCCTTAAAAAGAGTGGAGAGCTAGTTAAACTATTGGATAAAGAGCAGATGACTTATAAAGTGGTAAGATATGATTCCTAGGTTGGAATAGAGTAAGGAAAAAAACTCTTGGATAAACAATATTTTGAAAGGGTGGTGAGCTCTTAATAGCATTATAATACTCGAATGATGTTTGTCGCTTTCTAGACTAGAGTTATTATTAGGCTCATAAGTGAGGAAGAGATTCTACCATATTGTAAAGAAATTTGTAGCCTAGATGAAGTGCAAGGATGCACAATAATATAGGCGGGATGGACTACTTTAATCAAATGAAAGTTCATCAAGTGATGCTTATTCATATCAAATGGGAGTTTACCATATGGATATGATCGAGGGTAGAAGAAAATTTGATTTCTTTTATCTAAGTAGGAGATTGTTAGATATGAAGATAAAAGCATAGCTAAAATGTGCTAAAATTATGATTGAAGTTGAGTTGAAAATCATTGATGTATGTCTACTAGTTGAAGCAGTAAGTGAGTGAGAGTTGAGTTAAGTAGAGTTATTCCTTCTTCTCCTCCATTATTGTATATATGTATTTTCTGTCTATATATTGATAGTGGATGCTCCGTAAACATAGATGAATTACCAAACCTTGTTTTGTGTGTACGGGTAATAATCATCGAATTATAAACTTTTCGACGGAATGGGTGCGAAATTGTTGATTGAAAATGCCAACGAAATAGACATGTTCATCGGCAATTCCTTTGGTGTTTTCACTTACAGAAACCTTCCTTAGACATCATCCTTTTCAGTTAGCTTTTGTTTTCATTCTTCTGTACCAGTTAAGACTTCATTTCATTAAGATCTAGCATGTCCATCTTTCACTTTTAGCCTTTCTTCTTCTTTGTATCTCGCGTTTAATTTCTATTGTATTGGTTTTGATTCATTTTCATTCGTTATGGCTCCATCCTATGTTCATTTAATGTTCTTTGCTCTTGATATCTCTTCATGATTTTCTTCTTTGCTCTATTTCAGCCCCACACACACACACACACACACACACACACACACACACAAAACTCTATTTTTCCTTTTTTTTCGTTTCCGTTTCCATATGTTCACTCATCGTTTACTTTTTTTCCCCTTTTGTATACACTTTTTCCTTTTGATTTCAATTATTGTTGTTGTTTTTATTCAGTTTTTGTTTCCTATCTTGGTTTTATTTCTGCATGCCTTCATCAAGTTGCTACTCAAATATTTGGGATGAACCTCTTTCTTTGTTACTTCTTGTTGTTTTCTAAATACAGTCATGAGTTTACCCTAAATAAAAACTACGCATCATATATATAAAAAGGATTTTTCAGTAAAAAAATCATAACATGATAAAAAATATATATATTTTTGCTAAAATAAAAAAAGAAAAGCGTTGGTTGATGAGACAATGGAGTTTTTGCTAAAGTTTTCTTGTGTAATTTAAATCATTGTGATTCTTTAAAATATTTATTTTTATTATCACAAAGTTGTATAAAAATAGGTTATACAAATCATCTCGCAATAGCACGCATGTATACGGTTAATTCCATCTAAAAACAATACAACAAAATTATAAGCATGTCAATGTAACGGGTTAAAGATGGTATGCATCATTTACCTCCTGCCCATTTTCATTGGAGCTTCCAAATTTATATATATATTATAATCACGCTGTAATATATTAGAGTTAATTGAAAATGAAAAGAAATTAAGTGCAATTATATAAATAATAAATTTTATTATTGATACATGGTTAATTAAATATAAAAATTTGAAAAACAGATTATAATAAATTTATTTTAAAAAACCAATTGTTTCAAAATATATAAAAAGATATATGAAAGTAAGAGTGTTATATAAAAAATCCTATAAAAAATTATTATTTTGAGACTTTTACTATCAATTAATTAATGAAATATTAACATGAATATGTGATCATTCTCTTTTCAAATAGTCAAACGCTACTCCTGGGATACTGCTTCCTGTGAGATCATAAATAGCCATTGTTGAGCATGAGAGCATTGGCTATATAGGGCTCAGCGTCCTTGACAGCGAGCATGGCTAATACAGAATTTGGGGTAAAAAATCAAAGAGTGTCATCCTTTCGATACACGCTTGAATTTTAGAAGAGATTCTGCACAGTAGGATTTCTGTTAAAAGGTCCTGCTTGCTGGCTACTGTTTCTTGTCTTTTGATATCAACCCACCATATTAATTTGTTTTTGTTTTAATTTTAATTTTAATTCCTTAGTTTTACTTCAACAAAATTTTGTTTTTTTTCCCCTCAAACTAGATATTAACTGTGCACCAAATTTTTATTTTGATATTGTGAGATCCTCGTTAAATTAAAAAATAAAATAATAATTAAAAATAATTAATTAACAGCACATTAAAATAATTTAAAAAAAATACTGAAATCTTAACCATCCTCCGCAATCCCAATAATTCATGCAATCACCTCTTAAGTCTTAATGACCTAATTTCAAGGGAAAGACAGTAAGAGTGTGTTTGACAGTGTGGTAATGGTTGTTTTTCAAATAGTTTTTCGTGTTGAAATACATGCCAATAATGTTTTTTTATTTTTTTTAAAATCATTTTTAACATCAGCACATCAAAACGATTCAAAAAATACAAACCATATTTAATTTTAACAAAAAAAAATTTAAAATTTAACGAAACACAGGTTGAAACACACAGCCAAACAGTCCCTAAGACACCTTCGTTCCCTGCAGCGTCGATCAATGGATGTGAAACCTGCTTCCTTCTTTGCTTTAACCATCTTTTCTTTCTTTGCATTTTACGTGCTTGTCGCTGTCCCGTCCACCTGTCATTTTGAAATCTAGCTATTTGACGGGTCACGGAGCGAGTTATAATAAGTCCCTGACTTCGTCCAGCTGTGACCTCCCTACCCGCTCGTTTTGCATCACTGCCAATCAGTTGCATGTCCTTCGTTGTCACGCCGATACCGGGCAACGTTGTGTGACTTACACCGTGTTTTTCATTTCCATCAAAATAAATACTGTTTATCTAAAAAATATTATTTTGGCTTTTTTTTTTATTTAAAAATTATTTTTTTATGTTTTTTAATTATTTTAATATGATGATATCAAAAATAATAATAAAATATTATTTTGATATATTAAAAAGATATAATTTTAAAACATAATCATAATTATAATATCAAATAAACCGTGATATCAGTCAAATATTAAATTTAAAAATAAAATGTCAAAATTATTCAATGTATTTATTTTATTTTTAATTTTAAAATTAATAATATTCCTATTATAGAGAAATATAAAGACAAATAATAAATTTTTTTCCCCTTTTGATCTTTGTTAATGGGCTAAGTCCTGATAGTTATCCTTAGATGTTAAGAAATTTAATTCTCCAAATTTATATTGGATTTCTACCATTTTTTTCTCCAATACATGCAATCTGACTGTGTA
Source organism: Populus x sibirica (assembly GCA_019202695.1). Lineage (NCBI taxonomy): Eukaryota > Viridiplantae > Streptophyta > Magnoliopsida > Malpighiales > Salicaceae > Populus > Populus x sibirica. Next base: position 4,017,999 of record JAGMVL010001291.1, on the reverse strand, counting down.
GGTGTGGTTTTGCATTTATTCATGTATATGATTGAACTTGGATAAAAAAAAATAGATTTATAAATCTTAGGTGATTGTTTTAGATATCTTAGATCCCGTTTAGTATCGTGGAAGTGTTTGATTTTTAAAATAATTTTTTATTTAAAAATATATTAAAATAATATTTTTTATTTTTAAAAATTTATTTGTAATATTAGCACATTAAAATGATCTAAAAATACTGAAAAAATTAATTTTAAACAAATTAATTTTTTAAAAAAATATATACTTTTCAAACGCATAAATAAACGGGATTTTAATACTCTCAATCCACGGTTTTAGGTAAAACCACTGGTATAACTCCTTTTATAAAAGTATGTTTTTAAAAACAAAATCCCGAATAAAAACATAAATGATAAATGAATTGACTTATTAATTCTAGATTCTTTTCCTTTTGTTACTATAAGATATATAACAATGCCATGTTTGGTAATTATGATTTTTGCCATTTATTTATTGAATGAATACTAAATAAAACAATATCAAAATAATAGAAAATAAATAAAAAAAATGTATTAAAATTTTATTATTAGTAGTGCCTAAAAGTTTTTTATTATTATTAACATAAATATTTAGGTCAGCTTGTTCATATTTTAACTAATTTTATAAATTTTAAAATTAATAACAATATAAACATCTAATGAATATTACATTACGGTACGCGGTTTACTAAGATTTCTAAATTTATTGCTCTTAACGTGTATTGTTTAATAAAGGCTTCAATTTAACTAAGAAAAGCAACCTCCATAAAAGGGATTTCATTTCTTCCATGTTTATCCACCCATGAATATGATGGTTGAGAATTCAAAAACCGTTGGCACGTTTGACACGTGCAATCATCCCAAGCAACAGCCCAACTTCTCTTCCATAATAACCGTCCACGTCTCTCAAATCATCACCATCCAAAAACTCTACTAGTCCCAATCCATAATCAGGCGGCTCAAAACCCCAAACATACATTTACGCCATCGTATGAGCTTGCAACACACCGACATTTCTCTCTATAATAAAAAAAAAAATAGAGATAATTGCCACCTCATACAAAAGAAAATCTCTCTAGTCCCCTTCTGTAAAAAGCAACCTAATAAATTAAAAAAACAAAATCTATAGAGAGAGAAAGAGAGTAAGATATATAAGGAAAGAAGAAAGCAGAGTAAGTTTGGTGTCATGTTTTGGATTTTCTCGTTGTGTCTTGCTGGTTTCCTTCTTGAGTTTTAAGGTAAGTTGTATAAAGGGTTAGATTTGTTGTTGTTGTTGTTGTTGTTGTTGTTGTTGTTGTAGTTGTTTGTGTGTTTGGTTCTTGAGAGATGAGGAAAGTCAGGTTTAAGAGTATGAAGGAGGTTTATGAGAATAGTAGTGAGGTTATTGAGTACAAGGTAGAATTGTTGTTCACGGGTTTCTTTTCTTATTTTGAAGCCCCCTTTTTCTTCTTTTTTTCTCTTTGGTTGGGGTGCTAATGGTTCATTTTTTTTTAGAGAAGGTTTGAGCTTGTGGGTTGATTCAATTTCGAAAGATCATAATCTAAGTTCTTTTCATTTCATTTCATTTTTTTTTCAGTTTGCTAATAAAACTGGTTTTCTTTTATATTGGTTTCTTTGTTTTTAAGGGATTAGAGGTGGTGTTGTTGACTATGTTCTTTTGACCTGTTTTTGGTCTTTTCTTTTGTGTGAAGGAAGCTGAGTTTGTCCATTTTGTTTGCTTAATGTACTGGGTTTCGTTTCTTTATGATAAAGCTCAAATCTTTTTTATTATATAAAATTACAACTGCTGATTAATTCATTTAGCCTGTGCACTGGTAGGAGAAGACATGATATATCATATATGTGATCATTAACCTCAACTTTTATTATTGTTTTGGTTGTTCTTGTACCCTCAGTTTTATTTTATTATTGTGACCACTGCCGTACTGCAATGGAAATGTGTGATATAAGCAACTATTGTTTTGTAAGTGTTTACGCAGTTTCTGAGTAATTAAACAGCAGGAATACGAAATAAGCCTTTCATTTTATCACTGTGATCTGAATTAATCATGCAAACCTGTTCATTTTGAGAACTTAGTTTAGAAAGAGAAAAACGTTTGTGTTTTGTTATGAGCTGTGAGAATTTTATTGGTAAGGTGATTTACAGTGGACATTAATTAGCTGAATTGTTTGTTATTGTTTTATAGATCGCCCGACATTTAAAGTCGGTTATCCGGTAGAAGGGCCTTCAGATGGAAAGAACCACACTGTTGGGTTGAATATGGTAAGAGTGATCTAACCATAGTTGATTTTGTTTGATGCTTTTGATATGTTGATTGTTTCGTTGCTTATTTGATCATCAATGAATCTTGTTGCCACGATAGTAAAGCAACGTGCCGATCAGTCGTTTTATCCAGTAGTTTCCAATAATTACTTAATTTATGACAAGTTTTGTTGGGGAGCTTTGTTTCAAATGAGCCCAATTATATTCAGCATCACCAGGACATATATCACAGTCTGTGATGGACTTTAGATTCTTAGTTATGTGTTCCAAAATTAAATAGGAAAATCTGGATTTGATTCATTGCACAATCAATTCCAAATGGAGAAAGTTTCATTTTTCTACATGTATTGAACACTAATGCTTTTATGGCTTCATTTATGATACCAAACTAATTTTCTTACCTTGTAGCATTAGTTATATTGCACTTTATTCTTTTAAGTATCTAAAATAGAATTTTAGTGAATAAATTATCTACCTACTCATTCAGTATTGTTTGCTATAATCTGTCAGTTTTGCCAACAATGGGTTTAACTATCCATGCTACCACTTTATTTTTGTGCATTCAAGTTTGTGAATCTTGGAATTTCATTATTGAGTTATATTGTTTCCTTATTACTGCATTTCCATCTTAGGTGTAATTATTAAAGTTTGCAATTGTAGGGATCCTCTGTCACAGAAAATATGTTCGGTAGCAAACAGTATTCAAGTGATAAATTTCACATCAAAGAAGAATCTGGGACGTGTAACGAGTGCACAAGCTCATGCTCATGTTGTATGGCGGCATCACTGCTGAGAATGAAGGCCGATGTTGGGTTTTCATATGAAACCTCCAAGGGAAAAGTAGACGCTCAATACTCTCGCAGTGGTGCTGATATGCTATCCCCTGTAGATAGTTCATGCAATAGTAGAAATCGTTCCACCAGCGAGATTAGCAACCTTCTAAGTGCATGCTCAAGTCATGATTCATTCTCTGAAAATGAAGAAAGTAAAGACACTTTGAGAGCATCTGGTACTTCTGAACACTCTGAGATGCTAGTAGAAGAAAATGATCAGCAGACTGCTCGGAAAAATCCTGGTTTATCCAGAACAATGTTATTTCATGATAGTAATATTTTGTTTAAAAATCATCAGAAGCCAAAAGAATTGGAATGCATTGGTGATGATGCCTCTTGTATTAGTGGTTCAGAGTACACGGACAAGATTGCTGGTGATCATCATTGCTATACAGATAGGAAGAATGTATCGTCTAGTTCAACTTCAATTGACAGTTTTCCTGCAATTGAGAATGCTGCTAATGTTCGACCTACTCTCTGTTCTTTAGCTAAAGGTCAATCTGATACAATAGACAATAATCAGCCTAGAACCTTAATTAAGTTGACCAAAGAATCTTCACCGACAATTGCAGTTTTTTCAAATAAATCTAACCAAATAGATATTTCTTCAGCTAGAGATTTCTATATTGGGGCCAACTCATCAAAGGTGAGTGATTGACATTCTCCCCTAAGCAGATAAATACACCTTTTGCAATTTAATTTTCCTATATACTTATTATATTCCTCTCTTTCAGGGAAAACCATCTGAGTGCTCCGAAGAGCAAATAGAATCACCACTGATGAGAGCAGCAACCTTTTGGGTTGATGCTCAGATACATGAAGAAGAGAACCACACAGAACCTGTGAAATCTGAGATTGGAAGGAAAGATGGAGAAGCTGCGGTTGCAAAATGTTCAGATCAGAAGGGAGATGAACCTGCTAAATGGCAACCCACTCCAAAGGCTCAGCCCATGGTCCATGATGGTGAACTGGACCACATACAAGATGAGGTATGTATTGTTTTCTTATGTATTTTGGCATATTTTGAGCTTTATATACTGCGCTTATAATGTTTATTAATATGAAACTAGTAAAGCTGGCAAAATAGTAATTTCAACTTCCGAAAGCTCTGAACAATAATATTTTTTTTGTATGAAATATTTAAAAAATTCTAAACTTAATATATATATATATATTCTAGGTTCTATTGAAATCCTGCTTACCAACACAAACTTAAACTAGAAACTTTTCTGGCAAAGGCCAGTCCTCTGAGTTGTTGTGATAGATAAGCTATGCTGAAGAAAATATATGAACTAAGGAAGTGGTCTTATGGTGTGTGCTATAATTTAGAAGATGTAATCTAAAAGTAAAGATGTGCCTGTGGTGAAGATTGATGGTGGAGGAAAACGCCAAAGTGAACATGCAAGACCATCAGAATAAGCTCAAGGATTGAAATGGAAGTGCTCTTAATGGAAGAAATAAAATTGATAGGCAATCTATGTTTAGTGCAGATTACTAGAGGGGGAAAGAAGCTAATATTTATTAAATGCATTGCGGAAACTGGGTGCTAATAGCATGTCTAAGTTTTAGAAGAAACATGAGAATAAGGAATGAATATAACACGACAAGTTAGATGCAGAGTACCGAAGAAATTGAGAGAGGTTGTCTATGATGGACTGCTCATGTGCAGTATAAATGAAAAAACTCAAGGTAAAGATGACCGAGAGAATGTTAATTAGCGTGGCAGGCTTGGATATAATTGTTTATAAAATGACACGGAAAGGAAGTTGCTTGCTTGGCCTCAAACAATTGTGTCACAGGTTTATTGAGTTGAATGGAGTGAACCCATGATTCTTGGTCTACATTGTGATCAACAATATGGAGTCCTGAATTTGTTTTTATTATGGTACTAGAATGATATAAAGTATTGCTAGTTAACATACCACATCCATCCTTGAGTACTCCATGGTTGAACAAGTTCTTATTCTTGTTTTACAAGACTCATTAAAGAGATTTCATTTGATGTGGAAATGATAACTTTTAATTAGACGTCTCATTTTGATTGCATGATGCAACCATTATGACCTATGCCTATTTACCGTTCAACCTAGCTTGTGCAGTTGACCTACCTTGATTCACTAAAGTGATGTGTGAATCCAGCAATATGAGTTCTGCTAAAAAGTTCTTTTTCCCTTCATTTCTATCTAAGCTTTTGTTCTCCATCCTATGGTTAGAGATCCGTGCGCATTCCTTTCTCATTTTCTGTTTGAGAGAGAGAACCATATATTCTTGGTAATTTACTACATTAATTTTATTGCCAAATTCTTTCCTGAATTTGGCTAATTGTATATTATTTGAGATGTTTTTTCTAGTGTTTGTATCTTGTTAGTTATTGGATAATTATGTAACAGAAACATCACATCAAACTTTTCAAGTCTTATTGTTTATTAGTTTAAGGGTTCTTGTCTTAACAATTTGCCATTAGAAACATGAACTTCGCTTCACCATGTTGCATTTAATGAATGTTTCTATTTCTGTAGAGTCTCCTGATATACACCTTGTTCTAATTTCATTTCATATACGTGTTTACATTTTCTGCTATCATTTTGCTTAAACTTTAAAATACTTTCAGGATTGACATGGCCTGGTTATTTTCTGATGTCATTGCAAAGCAGGTAAAAGTCTGTGATATCTGTGGGGATGTGGGTCAGGAGGAGAAGCTTGCTACATGTAGCAAGTGCAGTGATGGAGCAGAACACATGTAAGTACATAACTAATCTTCTGGATCCTTATCTTTTCATTTAGTCATTCTGTTGAAAATATGTGCTACTCATGTGGGTGCCATTTAAGCTATTCCAATTGACTTCTGTCAACCAGATATTGCATGCGTGAAAAGCTGGAGAAAGTTCCTGAAGGAAATTGGATGTGTGAAGAGTGCATGCTTGGGGATGAAAATAAAAGACAAAAGAAAAATAACTTTGAAAAAGAAGAGGCAGTTCAATTAGAGAAATCATCACTGAATGAGATAATAAAGAACTCCAAAAATTCAGGTGCTTTTAGCTGTAATATTAGTTTGGAATCAAATACTAAAGGGATGGGTGTTGATAAGAACAGAAGAAATGATAGTTCTTCCTGTCACTTCCCTGCTAAGAGACCAGCGGATGATTCAGAAACCTTCACTGCAAAAAGAATGGCCCTTGAAGAAGGTCACCACTCATCTATGCTATCCAAAGAATCCTATCCTTGCAGCAAAGTGGAAATTTGTCGGGGTTCTTCCCTCAAGAACATTGATACGAGGAAAATGAAACCAGCCTGTGAAGGTATTTCTTCTGGAAATAATTCTTATTTTTCTCTGGAATTCTTACAAGTAGCCACAGTTAAGCTAATAAATCACTTCATGTTAAGCTTTTACTGTAACTTGAGGAAGAAGTTGTGTTAAGTCTCATTTGATTTCTTCTTTTAATTGTTTGGTTAAGTTTTAACCCTTGGTTACAGGTTCTCTTTCAAAATCAAAATCACCTCTTGATATAAGTTCAAAAGTTGAACTCCAACAGTCAGAGGGTGGTGTCAACAAGCAAAATTTGGGGAGAGTAACTGCTACCTGTGGCAATAAGGAGGGGGTTGGCAGGATACCATGCAAATCTACATCATTCAAGAAAGCTAGCTCAGACCATGTAAATGCTGCTGACTCCAAGGTTAAAAAGATCTCTTCTAATTTGGCCCATGTAGAAGAAATGAAAAGACTAAGACATGTAAAAGGGCAAAATTTGGCTGTATCAGAAACTACATTCCATAAATCATTGAAGAAATCACCAGTTGCCAATAATCATGCTTCTGCATCAATGAGGGATGAGAGAACCCCGCATGGAGAGGAAGCTAGCGTACTGCCTTTGTCTACGCCCAGACATCATGATATGACGGCTGTCCAAGGTGATGGAAAATCAAGTAGCTCATTAACATCCATCAGGGATGTTGCTCTTAGAAACTTTCCAAATGAAGAACAAAAAAGGCTTCTCAATGATGCATCAAATGACGAAGCATTTGCCGCCAGATCAAATCAAAATAATTTGATCTCCATCCACCCTTCTAATGAACCATCTTATCTGAAAGGATTGACCTGGTTACCTTCTGCAGTGGATATTCCTTCTTGGGTTTCTGTTGTCCCACAGCTTGAGTGCATATGGCAGTATGTCATTTTTCTCTTTTTACTGTTACATTTTTTATTTTGTTGAAGACATATGTTGTAAATTGGCACTGCTCTTCCTGGAATAGTCTCATCAATGGATTTTGGTCTGTTGTGCAGAGGTGGATTTGCAATTCAGAGAAGTGGAGTGTTTATTAGTTCTTGCGATGGCATTCAAGCACATGCATCAAGTTGTGCTTCACCTAAAGTTCATGAAATAGTGCGTAAATTTCCCCAGAAAATTCTAGCAGAGCAAGCATCCTGCTTGGTTATGTGGCCAACTCAGCCCCCAGAAAGCGAGGCCAAAGAAGAAAACATTGCACTCTACTTTTTTGCCAAGGATTTGGAGAGGTTTAAAGTTTTACTTTATGAAGATTATAATGGTTCCTTGCACGGTGGCTAACTTTTTTGTACACTTCTCATGCAGCTATGAAAGTAACTACAAGATCCTGATGGAATACATGACTAAGAACAACTTGGGTCTAAAAGCAAACATTGATGGACTTGATCTGCTAATATTCTCATCTAAGCTGCTTCCAAAAAGATCCCAGCGTAAGCAATGACTTTTGAAACCTGGCTTTACTTGTCCAGATGAAATGAGGATTTGTTTATTGTACTTCAGTTAAATTTTTAACTTGTTCCAGGTTGGAATCAAATGCTGTTTTTATGGGGTGTATTTAGAGGGAGGAAGATAAATTGCTCACAGGAAACTCCAAATCCTCAAAGGACTTGTTTTTCCGAGTTGAATGTGGCACATTCTGGTTTTCAGAACCTGCATTCCTCTGCTCATGCGAGTGGAATTATGTCTCCCTCAAATATTTTTAACAATATTCAACAAACATTAGACTCTGTTACCTCATTCGAAGTGCCTACTCTTGCTAGAATGGGCAAGAGCTGCGAAAACAAGGTTTCTTCTCCACTTCAGAAGCTTTTAGGTTTTCAAATTTCTGACAAATGGCTGAGTTCTGATGGCACTTCAATGAAGAGTGAACGGTTGTCTAGGAATGTGAAAAACAATGACCCTTATCAGGTAATGTGGTCTATCCCTAGTTGCTAGTCTGGTTATGTTTATCTTTCATTTTGTACATGAAATGCATCATGTTAAGTAAATGAGTTGCTGAAGAAAGGAAACACACACAACCTCACCTTAGTTTGCTTACCGGGAAAAAGCAAAAGAATGAAAAAGCACTAACAGAGCATAAATCTGCTTGCTGTTTCCATCTTGGAAGCTTTGCTATTCATGAATCAGACTGCAAGTTTTTCTTTCTTTGGTCTGATGGGTTAGACTGATGTTCTTTTAGATTATTTTAGTACTCAGTCAGCATGTTTTTATTTATACTGTTCCTCACAAAGATGCTGTTTATAAGGCGTACCTTTTTCAGGATAACTTGATGCAGAACTGATTATAACTCAACTTGAATTTCCTCTTTTCTTTTTCTAGAGTTTTCCTAAAAGAATAGATTCTTTATGACTTTCCTTCGTTGATGCAACTCTAACAGATATGTAATCCTCTCGCGAGACCACAATAATTTTCAAGCTTTCTCTTCATGTTTCTAAAGGGTTTTCCAGTTATTAATCTTATTGAACTTGAGATATGCCTACATAATGCTTTTTTGAAATATGCACACAAGTTTAAATCTTAATGTTACTATCTTCGCCTGGTTATGACCCCTTTGCTGTAGTTTTACGGAGTTCACCATCTTAATCATACGAAACTGACAAAAGAACATGAATTCAAATATTTGCTGTTTATTGTACAGGGGCAAGAAAAGGAAAAAGAGAAAGGAAAACAAATTGATCCAAATAGAGAGAGTGATATAGAAATGGTAACAGTCGATGAAGAATGCGAGGGCAAAAGGATAAAAAATTTCAATGGAATGTTGGAACATAGTACTTCTGGTGACTTCCAGTTTTTGGGTGATAGATTGCCATCTGGGGTAATTGATCTTAGTCCTGTTTATATGAAGTCCGTGCAGTGTCAAGAAGGTCCCATGAATGGTGAGAATCCTTTGGAATCTGGAAATCTAAACCTTGAACTTTCCTTGGGATTTGGGAAATCACGCGATCATGGGGCTGTTTCCCTGCTTCCAAATGTCGGGCATAATAGAAGCAAAGACACTAAGGATTCCAATGGAGTAACGAGCAACAAAAATAACGAATGCTCGACGTCTCTCACTCTTTCTCTGGCCTCGGCTACCTCCATCGAAGAGAAGGAAGCGAAGCAGGTTATGGAACCAAAGCTGTTGTTTCCTACCATGGATGCTTCATTGTTTCTTTCACTGTAAATAATGTTTAGGTTTTCATAATGGATCCACAGAATCAGTTCATGCTCCAGCAGTATACTTTTTTGCACATTTAGTGATGCTCTGCATGCAAGTCTCCCTTGCAAATGTAGAAGGAAGGATTAGGGGAATTAGTGTAGGATGTGTCCTTGTGGTTGCGAACGACATCTTTGTACTTGCAGCCAAAATGTCTTCTCTATATGAAAGCGTACTCTTTACAGCTCTTGCCATTAAAGTTTTTATTTTTATTCAAACTAAAGGGTTTGACATATGATTTGCACGACTTGTAGAAATAATTTTTTTTTTCAAAAATACCTTTTTACCTATTGATATTCTAACGAGCAAAATAATTATTATTTAGACTAAAAAATTAATTAATTACCTTAAAATATTTATAAAAAGCTAAGTTAATCTTTTTTAGGTTATTTGATTATTCCATGAGTTTTTAGTTTGCTTTTTGTATATAAAAAAATTATAAAAATTATATGTGAGAGATGTCTTTACAAGTTTGAAATTATAAATAATAGCTAGAGTTAAAATTATTAACATTAAATTTAATATCTAACTTTAAAATTCAAAATTATTCCACGAGATAGGCATAAAAAAAACTCTCAAACAATTATCCAAATTCAACTAACATAATATCCATGAATACTTGTCTAGCCACCCAATATTTATAAACCCATATCTAGTTAAAAATTTACGAGCATGGATAAGTATTGGATATTGATCGTTAATACCATTTGAAAGGTCCTTCTAGATTTTTTTTTTTTTTTTTATGGATACAAAATGTCCAACATTATGTTATGGGTTTACCAATAGCTTACATATTGTGTATATGTAGATTAACTCTGTTTTTATAATGAAAATGCTTATCGTATTAATATCTACTAAACATTGACTTTTTTCATTTTGAGACCCTCATTGCTCTCATCGAATCATTATACATTTACTATCATATCCTAAAATTAATAAGACAAGTGATGGAGTTTGGACCAGAAGAAAAGAAGGTCAGGCCCGATTGTGAGTTGGACCTAACAAGGTCCGTAATTGTGTAAGTAATTAATTACCTTAAGCATGCAAGGTAAATTTTAGCCATACATCCTTGAAACAAGGAAAAAATGAAGAAGATAAGTGGTTAACATGTGGTTCGAGGAAGAGGAGGACAACAATAATTTAACAAAATAACAATAATCTATAATTAGATTAAGTTTACATGATCTTCAAAATATGTTTATCAATGTGTTTGTAATCTAGCAGGTTGATTACTTGTAACTGATAAGTATATAGCTTGTAGGTTAATAACCAGTATGCTTATAATGGTAAGAATCCAGCAAAAACTTATAGTTTTCACTACCAAAAAAACAAAAAACCTAAAAATATTTTATCTTATTAAGGATGTCTAGTTTGTTTTTGTAATGAGATTGGGGATCACTCTATATAAGTTCTTTGTTCTTAAATATTTAGTTATTTTTTAATTCAAAACATTAAGTTATTTGATTATGTTTGCCTATAAAAAGATTGCAAAGTTTTAAACTTACATTTAAGCGACATTGTTACAAGTTTGGGGTTAAAAGTCTAGATTTGTAAGGACAATCCAGGTTTTACATCTAGAATTTAAAAACGAGATTATAATATTTTTTATTTACATCAAACTTAGCACTCGACATTCAAATTCAAAGTCCTCTTAATTAAGGCAAACATAAAATAACTTTAAAATATATACCATAATTTATCTAATAAAAAAAATAGATATCCATACTTTATTATTTAGATTTTGATATCTAAAAATATTTATTGGATAATTATTATTTATTATTAACATAAGATAAAGTAAAAATAATAAATAATCAAGATACATACACATTTATTATATTAAATGATGAAATTACAAATATTATACAAGTATATAATATAAATGTTGGAGTATGTAACTATGTATATATTATATTAAATTTAAAAAATATAAATGTAGAACATTTATATTTATATTTATATGTACATAGTACTAACATATGAATTTTGGATAGGGTTAAAATTGAGTTCCAAATTAAATTTACCAATATTTTCAAACTTAATTAATTATATATTTAGATCAATTTAGATTAACATCCACTAACTTCGGATTAGCATCCATTAACTTTAGGTTAAATTGCCATCCCAAACATGATGAATGGCTTAAAAATATGATGAACAATAACCGTAAGCATCTCACTCTCAAATAAAATCCACCTGCGTATTTAAAGAATCAGCATTCCATTTTCTTCTGCCACCTCAAGGCGTACGTACCCATAAGCAGCAAATCACCACGCCACACTTCAATTTAAAGTTTTCCTATCACCTTTTTATCAAGCAGAAACAGCAACAATAATATTTCACTTCATCCAGGGAAGAAGAAGAAGAAGAAGAACAATATCACTCTTATCACACTGGCATTAAAACCTCAAACCGAGCATGTAACGTTGACATTATTCCCGCCAATATTTGGGCGCGCCGATGCGCACGTGTAAGCCAGCAGAAAGAGCATAGGCGGTAGAATCCCACTCAATCCATTTAAAGACATCTGTTATATTCATAACTTTTACAACTGAAGTAGTACAGTAAAGTAACATAATAGACAGCACGCTCAACTAAGACGTTCCTAAGGCAGCCATGGCTTGTTTAGATCAGAAGACCGGGAAGGAATTAATTAAAACTAGTGAAGAAAAAAAAATCTGAACTACACTAAAGAGGAGAGCATTCGTGCTTTGGATTCAATCACGGTGTTAAGATTAGTGTCGACTTCAATATACTATGGAAGGAGTGCCATGTCAATGGTCCAAAGCGCGGTAGTGTTGAGTGGGAAGCATTTTCACCGTGGATTTTGGTCAGCCCATAGTTGGTACATCTGCATATTATGAATGGATTGATTGGGGTTGCCATAAATTCCAGGATTCCGATTAACAGGACTGCCACCATTCTCATCAGAAGAATCGCTTGAGCCCCCTTGAGAGGGGGGGCTTGCTGTGGTTAATGGTGCACTAAAATTCAACATCTGGGGTGGGGGTGTGGAGGAAGGTCCAGATTTTGAAGCACTTGAATTCGATTTCTTTCCATCTGCAATGAAGCTGCCCACGATTACCTAGCAAGAAACAAGGAATACATGTGAATTATAGATCAAACAAACGATATTTCTGTCAGGCTTTTGCATATCAAAGATGCCCTGATGCTCCAACACCATCATAGTATTATAGCAACAAATAAAAGACAAGTGACGGCAGCATGAATAAAGACAGCTTTTAGCAGCATGAATACCTGTACAGGAGAAGCTGCTGTTAGCATCCCAGCAACTCCCCCCCCCAAAACTCGACCATCTGACCCTGCCAGCGATACACTCAAACCACCAGATCTGCTCCGACTGCCATTACTTTCAGAAAGTAAGAAGGAACCTGATAGAGAAATGATTTCGAATCGGCCCTGAAAAGAAAATGGTGTAAAGGAACAGAAAAGCCAGCATTACCACATGAGGGAAACATTAAATCCTGAAAAATAAGTAGAGGGGATGGACCGCTGAGGAAGGTACTACGCAGTCAATTAAATGTAAGACCTAAAAACTCTAAACCTGTTGACTTGGTAATAGCTTTAATTTTGACACGGCGTATGGCGTGGATAAAAGCTAGGGTTCTCAGACCCTAAGGTTACAGACTTGAACTGCAAAGAAATTTAGGAAAAACTCTCTAGTGTTTTATTGAAAGTCTTAATAATAGTCTTTTTTCTCAAAATATACTAGACATCCCTATTTATATTAGTTCTGAAATCTTTTATAGAAAATAATTTCTAATTAAAACTTAATTAATAGAATCCATCTAGCATTAAAATTTCTAAATAATAAAATACTAATTAAATTAAAGTCCTAAGCTAAATAGAAAAAAGAATTCAAATACAACAAGGTAAATAAAAACAATATAGCATAGTAACTTTTAAGCATTATTTGAAGGTCTTCTTGATCTCCGATCATCATGAAATTTAAACCCAATAGAAAACATAGCCTTTAGAGTCTTCTGTCAAAATTTCAACTTGGTCCAATGGTTGAATTAAAATTTATGTTTGATTTACAGAACTGCATCTTAAACTCTTCTTAAAATCCTCAAAACCTACAAATCTTAACCATTAATGAAATAATGCAATAAACATTATTGTGCCAAGAATATGGAAGAAATTCCCCCCGTTCAATCCCCTCTACTTCCAAAACTATCATCATCGAGTTATCTATCAAGAATTGAACTTTTCCACTCCAAATGAACAAATATTTCAAATATAGTAGTGTAGCCAACATATTCATGAGGTAGCATGTCCTTGACCAATGAACTTTAAAATTTAATTTATAAAGTGTGAATGCTAAAAAAATATTCATAGTTAATATTATATTTTTTGTTCCTATGAAGTCCACTTGCAGTTCCTTCACACATTCTTTTTCTTCAAGTTTGACCTCATCATCATCTATGACTTCCAATACTTCAACCTTTGGATATAAAGAAACTTCAAGATAATCTTTGAAAATACTTTTAGGAGACTTTTCAGAACTTCCCATGTCCTTCATGTCCTTGTTTGCAATATCTTCATCCATGATTGAAAGATTATTGTTTACCATTGGCTTCTCCAACTTAAGGTCAAAAGACTGAAACTGCTTGTCAGCACCCTCTTTGATCACATTATCTTCAACATGATTAGATAACTTTGAAATTTTTCTTTCATCAAACTCCTCCACATTTTTCTCTTTGCCTTTTGAGATGGTTGAATACAAGACAAATAATAATAACCTATTTGTTTATCTACCCAAAATAAAATCTCTTTATAATTATCTTATATAAGCTCCAAAATTAATGATTGTCTCAAATCTTGCCACGGTGAAATTAAAGGCATACCAATACGAGTTTTAAAGTGTAGAAATTCAAACCACTATTTTCTAGCATTATAATAAAGTTTGTGTACAATAAGTCCTACTTTTTGATGAAAACAAGCCTTGTTGAAATAAAAGTAAGCTTCCAACTTTACCAACCACTTAATAAATCTTTTCTTCGAAAATCTCCCATCATAGAATAGAATCTCATCAAATTCAAGAATAGATCTAGGGTTTGGCTTGCCTCGACATAAATCTTCAGGCAAGTTCCTCTTCTCTTCACAATCCTTGTTTGCGTTACCCATTAATAGAGCTAGATCTTCTATGATTTGCTCCAAACGATCAAACATTTGTTCCCGAGAGTATGGAAGTATTTTCCTCATTGTCAAATTTCTACCTAATTTCCATGAAGAATGCAATTAAGTGGTTTAAATTCAAAAGATATTGAAAGAAGCTCATCAATATTTTGTATATCAATTAGCAACTAAGCAAAGTTCATCTAACCTAAGAAATGTCATTCCACATACACAACCACCAATACCAGGGATGTAACTTACTTAATGATTTGGATCAACATCATCTTTCTGCTTCTTGATTTCAAATGACAGCAAGCAGAATTCTAACTATCAGCTTAACAGCATCTAAAGGTGCAAATAAGTACATATACATGTTGTAACTGCCTCAGCTTCCCTAGGGCTAAATTTTGATATATTTTGAGGTTGACTTTATCTGCTGAGAGCCACACCCTCCAAGCATTCCAAGAGGAGAATGATAAATCACCATCGAGTAAATGATATGCAATTCAATGTAGCATAAAAAGTGCACAATTAGTGCACTTCTAGAAAGTGCAGCATTAGCCTAATGCACATTTTTGGTATATATCCCTATCACAATCAACAGTAAGCTTAATACCAGTAGCATTTTGTGAGAAAAACTCAATTTAAGAGTCAAGTTACAGATTTTTCTAGTTCTCATTCTACTCCTTTATGCTAGTAAATGAGAAAATACTTTGTTCAACCAATATGTGGTAGGAAGGGGACATATGTTCTCGAATCTACAGAAGCAATATCAATCTTTGAAAATTTCTCGGGGAAGCTCAAGTTCAATAAAATGGTCATCATCCACTACTGCTCTAGGCAAAAATGAACCTCGGGAGGGTGACCTAGGAAAGGCAATAACCTTGACAAATTTCACAAAATGACCCATGCCAAGATATGAAGCAGAACATTTACACAAGTTCAATGCATACACTATTTTTTGTGCGGAAAGAATTTGTGTTTCCCATAAAACAAGAAGCCCACCATTCATAGCCCAAGTGCAACAATTCCATTCTTGGAAGATTTCTCGGGGAAGCTCAATTTCAATAAAATGTCATCCACTACTGCTCTTGGCAAAAGTGGACCCAAAAAAGGCGACCTAGAAATGGCCATAACCTTGACATATTTCACAAAATGACCATGCCAAGATATGAAGCAGAACATTTACACAAGTTCAATACACACACTGTTTTGCAAGAGAGTTTTTTTTTATATATTTCTAATAAATCAAGAACACTACTATTTATAGTCCAAGTTCAACTTCACTAAGACCACACTTATCAAATATTTTGCAAATAAATTAGCAAATGAGGAGCCCCGGAAAACTTCAACCAATAGACTGACCAGACCTTGGTTTCCAGCTTCACAGCATGCTATATATTTAGGAAAAACACCCCCAATAGCCACACACAATGCATCTTATTTGCTCTTACCAAGCTAAAATGCAGGTCCAGAATGAATGATGTGTGTTGGTGTGCAAGGCTGACAAGGGCATCTAAAATATAAATTCACAGAACATCACACATCTGGTTCTAATAAGGAATGAAGATGTTACGGGCATTTGAGATTAAATTATAGCAATGGCAAAGGGTACTTGAAGGCCATTGTACCTGAATTATCTATACTGCAAGAAACAAAAGCTTCCCAAGATTAATGGTGATTTATAGACATCACAAGTACCTCATATGTCACGGAACCACCAGACATTGCTGGTTGGCGAAGTGTAACATTGCAGATGGCACCATTTGCAGAGAGAATACAAACTGTCCGTGGCCCTTGCTGTGAAAAAGCCATAATCTTTGATGCTATGTCCTGTAAAATGAAGGGTATATTGTTAGAAGACTTCACATGCTTTCATAGTTCCTATTTAAAGAGAGATAACAGAACTTCATAGCCACCTCTCCACCACCATATCCTCACCTTTAATTTCAGAAAATAGAAAGGTAGAGAAAACAACTATTCATTGAGATCTATGAAGCATATCTACATTTGGGGGAAAAAGATAATGTGGTGCTAATTTAAACAATATTTCGTTAAGCATCAGGAAGTGTGAATGCAAATCATCAAATTGCACTAAGATGCACTTATTTTCAGAAAATGACTCGGAAGGACAGTGCTAATTTGAGGAATGGAAATAATGAAATTTGAGCGACTCCCATGTGGAATAAATCAATGTCAGTGCTTTATCTGGCTTGCAAGTAATTTGGAGTATGCTGTCAGAAGCTCTCCCTTCAGCAGAAGCAATTAAGTGCAAATACTTTGAGTGTGATGTGATGTGATGCTTTTAGAGTAAGAGCAATAAAACAACCTTATCTTCTGATTAATAATTTCAAACAAACTTGAAATTAAGCATAAAAGTCTTGAACCCTCCCCCAACTAAAATGTTTTGTTCATGACCCATAAAATAAAATACTTTATCTTCCCCTTTTTTCAAAAAAAAAAACATCATATCAGAGAATAAATGCTTTTGACTTTTGTAAATCCAGTAAAAACTCCACATCTGAAGCATTGCATCACTGCTCCAATATTTTTTCCTTTTCTGCCTCCATCCCATTCTATATAAACCTTCACACATTAAAAGACAGAAACTTTATTTTTGCATGAAATATATTTTAATGGTAAAGCAAATAATTCCCCTCCTCCAGTAAATTACAAGAGACTTAACCAGTAGAAGACTCTTTGGCACAATTACATCTGAGTTCCAAACTGCTTAGAGCAGGCTGCATGTTCTACCTCCTTGATCATTTGTTATGGGCTACGTGGTTTGCAAGCTATCACTCGACAGATTGTCACTTAAGCCAAATAAATGTTTGGTTTCTCTCTGCTCCCCATCTCTTCCGATACTTCAGTTTGAATTTGAACACTAAACATTAGATATAACAAAATAAGCTTAATGACATTAACTTTTCATCGATAATTGTCAGCTCCACATTACAATGGTTGTAGTCACTTCTTACTCGGTCCTTTCTGGTATATATACAATCTATGCTAAAAACTGCATCTAATTTGCGCTCATGTTACGAGCATGCTACTTCTTCCTCATCCAACACATTGCCACAAAGCATGGCCAGTTTAATAGCAATTGTACAAAACTTATGATCATCGTTATTTATCAAACATTAAGCTTTGCCAACAATCTCTCAAAATCATTACAAAAAAGCATTGAAAGTTACCACATAATTTGATCACACACACAGATATTCCAAATTGTTGAATTTGCAAACTTGATGAAATGCAGCACAACCACGTATGTTACATGCAAGTACCAACCCAAGAGTCTAGGCTACCTCTAATTTGTTTTGGCAACATGAACTTGTTTCATTACAAAAATGCAACCTTAGATTTATTATTGAAATGGACATACCTTGAAAGACAGGGTAAAGTTCAAAGGCTTAGGCATCCAAGTAATAAATAATTAAGAAAATGTATCACCTTCAAAATGAGCTAAAATCAAATATTGAAAAATAAGTCTCTCGTCACACTATAAACATATACGAATAACCAACAACCATCCCAAGGAAAGACCTCTCACTTTCCCAAGAACTTCAACTATTTGGGTCTTTTGGGTATTGCCTTTGTGCATCTAAAAGATTGATGAAAGAAACACTGCTGAAATCAAAATGAAAACTTCATTTGCAAAAAATTAAATATTAATATTCTACTATCTCCGAGATATCATCTAACTAATCAACAAAAATACTCAAAAAGACTATATTATTCGCACTTCCAGCATTTTTAATCTAACAAACAAAATAAAAATGCATTACATACAAAGCACAAACTTCAAAAACTGCACAAATACATACCTCTCCAGCTTTCACCGTGATCACATGTGGTGTAAACCCTACGCCTCCAACCCCACCTGTCCAGAAAAAATACATTTATCAAAACACAAGAATACATTTCAAGAAAAAAAGTAACAAATTTGCAAACAATTACCCAAGGCATCAAGCTGCTTCTTCCCAGAACCTGGCGGCCTTCCTCTGTTCTTTTTAGAAGGATGTTCAGATGTCGCATCATGAGTGACACCGCCGCCACCCGAATCCGCATGCCCAGCCGAAATTCCTGAAGGGACGGGGGTGGGTGACAAACCCAAGGCAATGTTACCGTCGGGTGTGTACTTCCTGGGCCTCCCCCGTTTCTTCTTGGCGGGCTCTATACTAAACCTCATCCCTGAAGAAGAAGTGGGCGACGATCCATCAAAAGCACCTTCAGGCTTGGATTGCAGCCGATTTCCTGACATCGTATTGAAGGGGAAACCACCGCCAAGAGCAGCATTTTGAGGAGAGATATTGGGGTTGTTGATCAGGTGAGAAGCGGTTGATGGGTAGGAGGAGGTGGGGACCAGAATCATGCTTGGCTGTGATTGTAATTGCGGTGGCGGTGCATGCGGTGACTGTAGCTGCTGTGGTTGTGGTGATGGCTGTGGCGGTTCTCTCGAGTCCATCTGTTTTCGTTTCCTTAAAAAAAAAAGAAAAAAAAAAGGTATCTCTTTCTTTTAGGGGAGTGGGAAAATGTGATGAGAAAATTGGGAAAAGGGAGAAAGAGAGGTGTGGTGTGGTGTGGTGTAGTTAGAGAATGGAACCCAACACTTCGTTCACATTTAGGGGAAGTTCGAAGTGTACAGATGGAAACGAAAAACTTAAGCGAGGCTGAAAAGTAGGGTTTTGGATTTTAGGGCTTTAAAAAGTGCTCTCTCTCTCTCTCTCTCCCCCCACTTTATGCCCCACTGTTTTCAATCCAATCCATCTCCTCCTTTTCGTTTTCAAATTTTTAATTGCAAATAAAATAAGTACATACCAAGGATAGTGAGGGCTTAAATTAATGCCCAAATACTTTTATAAGTGGCTTTTCAAAACGTTTTAAAGGTTTGATTTTTATTTTATTTTATTTTATTTTCTTGGTGTATTTGTATAGTTTGGATATGATTACATCAATTTAATTCTTAGAATACACTAATTTTGATTTGAATGACTTGTTTAAAATTTAATTGTGAAATTTAATCTTAATATATAAAAATTAACCTAAATGTGCACTTATATTACTTGATAGAAGTACAAGACATTTATGATAATTGGTAACATCAAACCATGACCATTGTTACTTGGATATAAATCTTGTAGGTGTATGATTATGAATATCCAACTTTTACCTCCAACTAGGTTACAAATTGCATAATTTCATGTTTTTATTTTTCTAATCATAACAAGAAAAATGGATTATTTATAATAATTATGAATGACATTCATGACACCCTATATAACTAAAATTCCTAAAATAAACCCAAAAAAAATTGATCTAAAAGGTCATTTAAATATGGTTCAAAGGCAAAATTTAACTAAAATAATATGAGAATTGATGGCGTATGAATTTTTATTGTATAAGAAAATCACATTTACCATATCCGGACTCAGCCTAAATGGCGTGGTGGCCACCTCACGTCATGCATGGTCATCCATTTATGGCCACCAATCATGCAACACCATTTGGGCAAAGGCCTGATTAGCCAAAGTTTCTTATTTTTTTTCTTATGTTATTCTCTCACATATTCTTTCTCGTACATCTTTTGTTTCTCTTTTTTTTTCACTATATGGATTGTCCATTACATACAAATGAATATTTTTTTAGTCTCTAAAGAGTCAGAACATAGCATCGTTCACCGTCTATACACACAATATTTTTTTTATTCCCTAACATATTATCTATAAGTGTACACTTTTATATAAGGTTGACTCCAATTTTTATAGCCAATAATCAACAGTACAAGCATGCACCACGTTCCACAAAAATTAAGAACCTTCAAAAACCTTCTTTCTTGACCAATTATTATTTCTAATCAATGTGTCACTAACATTCACCTACCACTTCACTAATTATGTGCCAAATATTATATTTATTGTTGGGCACCAATGTTTTCACTAATCAATTTTCATGCAACTCTTGAGATGAACTGACGTGACCAAGGTCTATAAATACTTTAGACACCAGGTAAACACAAAAGTCATAATTTTCTCATACTCAACAATTTCATTATTCGATAATTCCTGCTAACATTTTCTTTCAATTCTCTCATACACCTACTCACTTAAGCATAAAAAGTCCTTTATTCTATGAAAAACTTTGTTTTTTTAGGTAAACTTTCAGTCATTAGTCAAGTCCAACAACCAGTAAACTTAACTACAAGGCCCATATTATGCTTGCATGTCTTGACTTAGGATCACAACCCATGGATTTTCACATTGCTTTATATTTTATTTTTCTTTTTCATTTTTTTCCTTTGGTTATTGAATTTTTTTTAAAAAAATTATCCTTTAATGTCATGTTGATTAGGATTTAAGGTTAGCAATTTATTTTGATTTACTTTTTATATGTTTAGCAAGATCTTAAAAAATTAACTTGGCTTTTGCTCAGTTTCACTAAAAAGAACTTGATTTTATAGCTTGTATGAGATTGAAAATGAGAGGACTAATTTTTTTTTTATATATAAAAAATGTTAAACCTTTTGTTTATCAACTTTTGTCATCTTTTTTTCTTTTTTTCCCCTTCAAATAATTAAATTTTTTTTTCTTTTTAAATTGATCTTTCATTGTTGTGTTTATTGGGATTTGAAGTAGATGATTTGTTTTAATCTAATTTTATGGAGTTATCTCAATCTAAATAAAAAAAAATTGCATTATTAGCTTGGTACTCAATATCATGAAAAAAATAATAATATTATTTTGTTATTTGAGAAAAAATAAAAATAAAAGGAACAAAATTGAAACGGAAAAGGAATGGGAAGTCTTTTAAAAGAATTGTGTTAATACCTTTATGCCTTGGGATTTTATCAAATTTTCTTTCTGGTCCTTTTAGTTTTGAAATTAAAAGATGTAGTCCAAAATTTTATTTTGATTTATGGAGTTCATGACTCAAATTACAGATTTGGTAGATTAACTTTGATTAGTTAAGAATTGAGTTTCATAATTTATTTTGTTTTACTTTCTATGAGGTTATTGTGATCTCAAACAAATATATCAGACATTGAATTAATAATTAATTTTGCAAGCATCTATTTTTTATCATATGATTAAATAAAAATAATTTTTTAAAAAATTATTGAACTTAGAGGAGTCCATAACTTGAGTTGTCGGTTTGGTGCACTAACTTAAGTTAATTCAGAATTGAACTTCTTAATTTGTTTTGATTTTTTTTCTATAAAGTTATCATAATCTTAAGTAAACTTTCTAATTTTGAGTTGATCCTCGATTTTACGAGTAATTATTTTTGTTATAATATAATTAAATAAAAAATAATTATATTTTTGAACTTCTTCCTAAAAATCCTCCTCGTGCCGCTCTAAAAAAACATTCAGTTTGGTATTGTCTCATTTCTTAATTCTATCTCTAGTAACGAACCATAGATTATTATACTTGTCTGCCAATACTCCTGCAAAACTATGTTCTAAATAATTAAAAAAATATCTGTGGTCCAACTACTACTTTCTTAAATACATAATCCATTCCTCTTTCCATAGTTCAAATACTTCCGCATCACTTTTGTCTCATTCTTTAATTGGCTGGAATGGAACTTTTCTAACCAAATGCATGGCTATCACCGCAACTTCAATAATAATAATTATTTTTGTCCTTGGAAACTGTACTTCTTCTTCTATATTCATAATCTCTTGCATCTATAAATTCTCTACCTAGATGATGGTTCTGTGCAATCTTCAGTTCTTTGGGCCTTTGAAAAATTCTATCAGTTGAGCTTTGTTTTTCAAGCTCCTCCCCACTTCAATGATTCTCTCTCTTCTTCAAACACTTGCTCTATTAACTGTAGATAGATCATTTTGCGAACTTGTATTTTACCCAGTAGATATTTAACGTCCGTTCTGTAGGAGTCCCATTACGATGAACGGGATCTAAACCAGCTTAACGCCAAGGTTCTGTTCTTGTAATTTCATGGGCCTACAAGGCAAATCCATCTTCCAAAACCACTAGATTCTCAAGAGCAAAAGGAGCTTATCCTTATGATGGCATGGGCACTGGCAGACAATCGTGCCACCCTATCTGAACGATGTAGCTCGCTTCACAGAGGCACCGCAGGTAAGGTGGAAGCTATAAACCATGTTTTCTTGCACTAGCTTTGATGGAAGAACTCAGACCAAAATAGCCAACACCACTCGATAGAGAACTTGAAATTACCACAATCTGGGGTCACTAATGATTACATCAAATTACAAACAGAAACTTTGGCAATAGTGCAACAAACAGTTGAGCGTGATTGGAAAAACTGTCTTTCAGTTCTGCCAAAAGGACGAGCCTTTACAGTACAACCACTAAGCACTCCAAATAATAATATATTGACAACAAAAAAATGAATCAAGAGGCCGAGAAACCCAGTAGCTGCATTTCGGAAGGAAAGGGAGGCTCTATCATTGTTGCCAACAAGGTTAATGAAGACGCAATGGTTTCATTTCAACCTGGCTAGAATAACTAGCAAATGATTCAATCTCCCCGCAATGTCCTCTGCATATAAGTCTCACAACAGCATTCAATCGCTTCTAGCACCTAATCTCATACGAGCCTGCTTTGGTAATATAACGAACCCATTCAACTGTGTTGTACCCACTTTTCTCCCATACCTGCATAAAATCATTCATGGTCATAGCTGCTTCTTTACACAAAAAAGGTATCCGTAACTTTTAACTTCAGATCTATACCTTCAGAAAACGAACGCGTAAACCAGATGCTGTAAACATCGGAACCTGGAACTCCATCTGAATCGGAGGCCTCGTCCAAGACTTCTTTTCTGCCATGGTAGAAATCAGCTCGACTTCTGCACTCATGGTTGGCTCGGTTTGTCCAGGAAATTTTCTTATCCTAAACAGATCAAAAAACATGCCATTGAGCAACAGCATTCGGAGTGCAATCTAAAGATGACAAGACATTTACAATATAACATAATTATACAATAAAGCCAACAAGCACAAATTAGTAAATGTACTAGAGTCTGAGTTGATCAATCAAGACATGCCCAAAGTAGCATGACATCATAGAATGATTTTCCTTTTCAGGCAAAAAGCATGACAGCAGGACATCTTGTAAACCATCTATACCGTGGGAAATCAAATCTGGGCTCAATAACAATATCCACCAAAACGCTATATTAATTACAAAAAATAATTGATGAAGCCATTAATTAAAGTTTTTCCATCTTTTGGAATACACATCAAAACTTCCAAGTTAGTATTGACATAACCTTATGAAGTAGAAAAAATGGCAGTGTCACTGGATAGCAAATGCTTCCTTGCTGCAATTCAGATCTGATTACTTTGCAATAAAATCTTCTTTTTAACCCACAAAAAAAGGAGATTCCAAATAATTTATCACATTAGTTATAGATGGCAGTTAAGACCCCAAATATAAGCCAACTTTTAGAATTTGGAAAACAAAAAATTTAACAGAAATTTTAACTGCTTGT
This sequence comes from Populus x sibirica, assembly GCA_019202695.1. Classification (NCBI taxonomy): domain Eukaryota; kingdom Viridiplantae; phylum Streptophyta; class Magnoliopsida; order Malpighiales; family Salicaceae; genus Populus; species Populus x sibirica. The sequence goes on along the minus strand of JAGMVL010001291.1, from coordinate 3,993,781 downwards.
AAGTTATGTAGTAGTATTTATAGTTGAATAATAGTTTTGCTCAATTTCTCACATACAGTGACTAGTTAAGATTACATGTGTTCACACTTGTGCCATCTTTCCAAATGATAATTATAGAACCTCAACAGGCTTTCCATGCAAGCATTGCTGGTTATAGTCCTGATGTGCGGTGTAAGAGACAATGACTAAATGTTGAATGTTCATTAAAAAATAATTAATGAAGGCTGCGATCAGTATCTATTTTCATTTTCAAGTAAATGTAAACCTTCATGTTAATTAACACTGCAAGCATTACAGGCACACAGACTGTCATTTCATTATAATCCTCAGAAAGGCATCGGACGAATCTATCTGTACTGCCTGAGCTCAATAGCCTTGAACAAATTAAACAATCTGACTCTTCCAATGATTTGTATCCAAGTCAGATTTCACTAGAAGTTAATTTGTATACAAATATTCATAAAAGGTCATCCAACCTCAAGAATGGCCTCTGCCAGTTGGCATTATTTTCTGTGTAATTGAACTTCAGAGGCTATGAAAGAATAGGTGGTATTATAATTATTGAACTTGAAGAAATAAACTAAACCAGTATGAAGGATCATTATTGGATCAGAAAGTCACCATAAACTAAGGCCATTTCCATGCACCTTCACATTTGAAATAAATATAAGACTAACACGTGATATTGAAAGGGATGCATACAACAATGCAGTTCTTATATTTAGAAAATCTATCAAAGGAACCCAAAAAACAAATAAAATTTACACATTTAACAAGCTAAACAAACTTACTTCCAAACTATGCAATCAATTGCAGCATTGTACTTTGCTCGACCAGATGTAACTTGGAAACTGGTTTTAGCAGTTTGTTTTGGAACAGGAATTTTGATGACAACCCCCAGTGCAAACATTTTTGCACCAAAGACACTCTTAACCTGAAGATTAGTCTACATAAGATAACTGGATAACTGCAAACATCCACATAGAGCATGATAACTGAACCAAAAAACAAACCTTGACATTCACTTCCATGCGTGTTCGACCAAGTTCCTTGATTGTTGGCAATACCCGAAATGGAAGATTAACCCCTTCAGTGATACGATACCTGTGAAAAATAAAACACTGAGCAAATAAATACATCAAACCTTAAAAGATCATCGAACAATGACACAATTAAATCAGCACCAGCCACTTTAATTTTTGAAGAAATTAATTGCACTTCTTATGGTATAAAATAAATGTTGACAGGCCTTCAGTAGAAAGCCTCAAATAATTGAAGAATTTAATCCAAAGTGCATGATCGTTAATGAGGGGAAGAGAAGTTCAAGCTAGTCTAGATTTGATGGATTAAAATAGAACAGTCTATGGAAATAAAGGGTCCAGATAGGCTGTCGAGAAGCAAAAAATCAAAACACAATCAACTGTCAAGCATACAAGGTAGTAAACTCACCATGGTTAATGCAATTAAAATCCTTTGAAAAGTATGAGATACACCAGACTATTATCAGACCAAAAGTGATCAAAATAATATCTAATTTTTATTTTTATCCTTTTTATGGACAAACTACCAATTCATTTGGAAGACTCTGACGGGCACCCCAGCAGGTATATATTTTTATCGTCAAATTCCAAAATTCACATGGAAAACTTGAGAATTCAAACATAAACTTCAGGCATATAACAAATCATGAGAGAGATTTCTTCAACTTACTTCATCAATTCAAATTCACCATCTGGAGGGACAAAACTTACAGTCTTCTCTGAGTTAAACCTCGTCAAATTTACACATTGATGGAAAGTAACATCATCAAGCTCAATTGTTTTGCCACTGCATAACAGCATATTCAAAGACCAAGTTATTGAAACAAACATAAAAATAGCAACTTGCAGCCTAAAACCAACAAGGCACAATTTATTTGTGTGTTTAAATAGAATTGATTTCTAAGAAATGCTAAATGAATAGATCAATTTTTAGACAAAAGTTGATGTAAAAAACAAAAAGAAATCACAAAACCAAGCAGCAAAAATAGCTGAGGCTATTCCATCCCAGCAATGAATTATAAGCAGAAGAGGAAATGAAATACTGTTGCAATTCATAATTGATTAGTTTCAAGACCCAGCAAGCAAAAACCTTTCCAATACTGTGATGACGATGATGGGAGAGAGAGAGAGAGAGAGAGAGATCAGCATAAAGATGATTTCACAAAGAAAACTGCTTAGTATTTATTCATCCCAGGTTAGATATATGCATATGTCATGACTGCATTAGGGTGAGTAAACCAGCAGAGGCAAAGCCTTCTATTATGGGTTTTTTTTCAAATAGATTGCAGAATCAAGCTGAGCCCAAAGTTCAGTTAGAGAAGAAAAATCACATCCGAGGAAAGCACTTCTCAGCCTAACCAGTCAGAAAAGATGGAAAAAAGGAAAATGAAAAAGAAAATAGAATGATGCATTATGCTTAACAAAAAAGGAAGGTCATAATGAAATACAAGAATAAGAAAAGGACGGAATTGTCAAGCAAAATACTTTTTTGACAGAAGGGAGGGAAGGGATGATATTTATGTTCCATTAAAAAACTACCTTTTAGCAGGACGAGATTTCAGTTGTGACTCTTTCTCAAGACCAATTTTATCATTTAAACCCAACTTCAAATCAGGCATTCCAGAGAGGAAGCACTTCATAAGAACCTTCCCAGTTACATCACAGCGCAGGACGTTACCTATAATCACCAAGTTGTTTATGATCAACCGAGTCAGTGATTCTATTATATCCAAAAGAACAGATATAGAAAAGCTACATGAGAATTTTTTTATAAAAAAAATTCATAACCCACCTTTTGAAGACATAAGAAGGTTAACACTCTCCACAATATCCAAAAAAACCTGTACGCAAATAATGTGAAAATCCAGCACAATGGCCAAATTCCAGTGAAGTGAGAAGCAGGAAAAATTGAATCACCTCATTCTTTTTATAAACAAGGCCTTCTCTGCGCCAACCGACAGCACCCGTAACTTGTAAAGTTGCGTTGGGGACAGGTTTATCTGTAGGCTATTTTATTTTTCCCATTGGTGAAAACACAAGAAGAGAAAAGGTCAATGGCTATTTAACACAACATTTCTATTGAAGAGCCAATCCTGGCAAATAAAAAAGCTATAGCAAATCAAGGTTCCATGTCATAGTTCTTCTGAACAGCATCTATTAAAACAAACAACTAACCTTGGACGAAAACGGTGAGCGGACTCCTTCTTGTGTGATGTAAAGCTTTAAAATCTCAGGAGAAAGATTTTGTGGGTAACCAAAGTCCATGATCTCTGCAATTTCAATGTAAATACCAATCAATTACTAATCTGCATAATATTACAGTTCTGAAATGCAAATTTGATCTAATTTTTCATTTGCTGGATAATGACAAGCAAAATCACCCCACAACACAAACAGTAGTAAAGTGGATTTCATAAAATTTCCAAAAAAAAGGTGGGGGGGTAAAAGCAAGCAATCCTAAGAGTCTAGTAGCTTTCAATTGCTTACCATCTAGCAGCTCATAAATCAGAACAAAATTATTTCTGATGGCATCTTCATCAAAAGCCCCACCAAAGTATGATTTGAACAATGCCACAGCCTGCATACAGCACGGAAAATAGCAGTATCAGCTGCAGAAGAAAAAATTTACTTTCGGTTTCCTACAAATAAAATATCCAACAGATATGCTTTTTGATCATTGGGTTTGTGATGGCTAAGGACTTCATTTGGCACTGAAAGTACAATAAAATTTGGTGTGTGTATTAGCAAGAATAATAACAGAACAATGTAATCATGCTAGTAAAAGAATCATACTACAAACAGAAAAATAATTAGATAATGATGGATGCTCATCGTTTTGTAGGCAGCACCCTTTTGTTTTTTTCAAATCCATTAACGCCAGAAGGCAATTTCCAGGTGCCTTCTGTAAGACCATCTAGGCCAATCCTTATATGTATTTAAAGCTAAACCTGAAAAAAAAGTACAAAGAAGTTGACTACCTCAACAACAAACTTGAATGCACAAGCTACATTAGCATTGCTGCTGACAACAATCACAATGTAGACATTGCTAATTCTCATGTAAAAGAAAGAGCAACCTCCAATCTGCCGCACTGGACATGTTCCCAGCTCTTTCGTTTGCATTATATGTGTCCGGAAGGCATCCACCATATTTCCACTGAAAAAATTTGTAAATTTAGTACCAATTGAAGATTACAAACTGCAAAGCCGCCACAATTATTGCATCTCAAACACAAACAAGAGGATCAGAACAGAAAATGCAAAAAATGGGGAAATGGGAAGAACAGGCTAAAATAAATCAGAAAAAATGGAGGCATTGCTAAAAAAGCATATCGATTCCATAATAAGTTTTTCACAAATCAAGGGGGAATGATACAACATTGATAGAGAAGTTATAGCAGGAGGCATTGCTTCTCAATAAAAAAGCACATGGATTTCATAGTAGGTTTTTCACGAATCAAGGGGGGAATGATATAGCATTGATAAAGAAGCTATAGCGTCCAGTGTTCATCTGCCAACACCGTGTGTGGCTCCACTCATGCAGTTCCTCACCTTCCCGTGAAAAGGAAAAGATTTCAAGAGCCCATGCTTAACAAGCATTACCTGCTGCAATGCTTTAATTACAAAACAGGTGTGGCCTGTACCATACACGGAACACCGCATTCTGTCTTCTTTGCAAAAGTAAAGGAGGCATATTGTTCACTCTCAATATTCCTTGGAGGGAAAGGGGTAGATTTGTGAAATTAAATCCTTGAGCTAGCTAGAGATTTGAGGTTTAATTCTTCTTCAAGACAACAAAAAATGAGAATGGCCATGCCTCATTGGATATGTCAAAAGCAAAGTAGCAGGGTGAAATTGCGAGCTGCATGAACCATTTCACTCACGTTTGCCAAGTTTTAGACTGTCAGCAGGACTTCTTTCATGGAATTGAAATACTATTTCGAAGAAATTGATGTGTGCAAGTATCGTGTGTCCTCGTGACGATTAAAAAAATCATTCCAGTATCCAACAACATTATTAACTCGTTGTTCGAGTGAATTTATTTTCGAAATCTAGTAGAGTTAATCTAAGATAAAATAAAGATGATTTTACTTGCTTCACATTTAACAGAGCCAAACATTCAATTCCACAAAAAAAATTCACACAACAAGGTTAGGTTCCTAAAAATTCATAAAGCAACATATATAAAAGGCAAAATTAAGAGATTACCCGACATCGTCACGATAGAGGCGATTGATGAGGACATCGCCGCGAAGATTCAAGAAGTAGACGGCGGAAGCAGCCACCGGCATCTCTGATCCAGTGGATCGCGCCTCGAATATTACTCAAACAACCACTATTCTCCGGTAAAAGAAGGCGGTGGAGGTTGGAAATGCAGATCTAGGGAGTCTCGAGGCTGATGGACGGTGTCGATTAGGTAATCGGTGATGTGGGAAATTTTGAGATTTTTTTAAAGAAAGAATGAGGTTTTGCTTTGTTTCATTTCATTTCATTTGTTTTGAGATGTTGAAGAGATGGTTTTGTTTGAAGTCAAAGAGCAATTAACTCGTTGGTCTTCCTTTGTTTCGCACGCGCCTTCTTACTTTTCTTTTTTATTTTTGGGAAAACATAAAATATATCCCCAAATTATTAAGTAGTATCAATTTTGCATCCAAACTATTTTTTATATTGATTTTATCCTTAAATTATTTTGATTTCTTGATTATGACTTATATCTGAATCACTTAACTAAATTTATCTCACCACCTGGTATCTCACTACCACCGTAATTTTATCACTATTATTTTACTTTTTTATTTTTTTAATTATATCATCATCTCACATCCAACATTATCATTATTTTTTCCCATAATCATTAAAAAATATTTTTTAAAAATAAACATTAAAAAATATATTACTTATAAAATAATTAGGTAATTTGCATGAAAAAAATTTCATGCTAAATAAAAGAAATGGACAAAAATCTCAATAATAAAAAAAATAACAAAACAAAACAAACACTTTAATTAAAAGAGTTTGTTTGGTATTAATATAATAATTATTTTTTAAAATGTATTTTATTTATAAATATATTAAAATAATATTTTTTTATTTTTAAAATTTATTTTTTAATATCAATATATTAAAATAATAATAAAAATTTAAAAAAAAATTTAAAAAAAATTAAACGTTATCGAAATCCTTCATTTCCAGACCAACAACAAGACAAAAGCAAAACAGATTTGCAAGCAAACAGATCATTTCTCTCCCTGTCATCTCTTCTCCGACAATTAAGTCTCTAATCTAAACCTCACTTTCACCGCACCCCCCCTCTCTCTAAATCCCAACTCTCTCCCTCTCCATAAAATCCACAAACAATCCCATCTTATCCTTGTCTAGTTCTCGATTAAGTTCGACTCGTAGTTGGGGATGCGATGCGATTCTTTAAGAGGTTAGCGGGGTTTCTTGGATTTGCTAAAGATGATGGAGGCCACGAAGTGAAAGACCAACAAGAACAAGAAGAAGACGAAGAAGATCATCATCAACACCCCAACCAAGCCCCTTTTCGCTCCAATTTCCAAGAAACCGGGCTTCCCCGTAAAGGTTTTAGCGTTCCTCTCCATGTCCCCGTCGAACGCCCCCAGCTTGGACCCGTAATCGTCTCCTGCAACTCCGGCGACGGCGGCGTTCAGGTCTGTTCTTTCTTTAGATTACACATTTTGTTTGCTTTGTTAGTTTTCGATTTTAGTGATTGTTTGGGGTTTTGAAATGACAAGTGTTGGGTTGTTTTGGTATTGTTGAATTGTCATTAAACAATGTAGCTGCGGAAGATATATGATTGCTGGTGTTTACTAAGGAGTAAGTTTCGATATCAATTTGCTGTGTTTCAGTTAGATTATTGTCAATCCCAATAGAGGTCAGTAGGATCTTTGTTTCTTTCCTTCGAAAAGAGGGAATGGATGATGAGAATCTGACTCTTCTTTTCCTTGGTTAACGTGTTCAGAATGATTGAAGATGGAGTTTGGACCTTTTACATTTGGAGTTTTGTTGAGGTTCTCATAATGCAGCTCCAAATTTTTGTGTTTGATTGTAAAGTTTTTAACATATGATTGTTATTTCTAGCTTTCTTCCACGAGGAATCTTGCATTATAAATGCAGTTATAAATGGAAAGCAATGTTCATCCTCCAAATTTTATTGATGCACCGTTGTAGTCTTATTTGCAAGTTAAACTGCCAATCTTGTAATCTAATGAGTTGGTTCGCCCTTACCTCCATAAACCTATTGAGTTTTTGTAGTGTCTCATAAAATAACTTCTGCAAACTTTTTTCTTATCAGGGTTATGGAATGTGGCCTGTTGTTTTCTATTAGTTTTCTGCATTCTAATGATTTCTTGTGTCATGACATGCTGTCACGTTGGCAACATTTTACTGTGCCTGCCTCACATTGGTGTTAATCTTTGTGAATGTCTGCAACATATGATGCTACTGCAGAGTGTTTTCTGGTGAGATGACCCTATGGTAGTAACTTCAAATCACCATTAATGTGCGGTGAAGCTCAACTTTGAACCTTCTGACTGGCATTTTGATTGGCCTATTGCTTTGGTTTGGTGTGTAGTTCCTGTGCCGCTGAAGTTATTAGTTATTTCATGGCCGCCTCTGTAAATTTTTCTAAGGTAGGGTGTCTGCTATTTTCAAATGATTTGACAAAAAAATGTGAACATTAGTTCATTGTGTTTATTGCTCTTAGATTATTATGCCTTTAGATCATTTAAAATAATCTTTAGGCTCATTGGACATTAGCAAATTTTTTGGTCTCAAATATCAGCTGGTAATAATCAAGTAGGAGTAAGATCTATAAGTTTTAAGGCAGCAATTTTGAGTGATAACCCATTGTCTTGAATGTTGCAATGTGTGATACCCACAAAAAATAAACGAGCCACTGTATTTATGCAATTGACGGAGGTGGGTTTTCGGAGGTATGGATACAAAGTAATGGAATGCATTAACCTTTGCTGATGCTATGTTTAACTAAGAGGCATCTATTTGAAGAAACAAGAGAAAGAGTGTTCTGCAATAGCATAGGCATCACAATACAATGCTTGAGAGGGGCAGAATATGCTTTCCATTTTGTGAATTAGTTTACAAATGGAGAGATAACCGTTCTATTACCCCTAGCCATTTCTGCACATTTACAAAGAGGTAGCTGGATTTTAACTAAAATTTAGAAGAGCACTTTAGGTGTCTGCATGGTAATTTCGAGATGTTTTCCCCTTGAGGAGTTTGCTCTGGGTCTCCTTCTTAGCTATCTTTTTTACATGGACAGCAGCCAAAAATCATATTCTTTCAAGTTCATATTCTATGAATGAGAGAAGGATGAAGTGTATTCCATTTTCTGCAGCACTGTCTAGTTGTTAGTTGCTTATGGTCTTTTGGTTCTTTCTTTATTTCATGTACAATGGCTACATCCAAAAGGGTACCAGAGATAATGGCATGTTTGAGATGTATTGGTTGCTGTTAGAAGCACAAATTCTTGAGAGAGATTATAATTATGAAGCACGCATATTAGGTGATTTTGAGGTAAAATACTTGGCAGCTTCAATTTCCTTTGGCAAGCAGAGGATGGGCCACCTGACTGTATAGACCAAAAGGGCATGAGGAAACATTACTTCCTCTTTAATCAACTTGACAATGAATAAGGGTTATACTCTGCTGGTTTGTTTTAGGTAAATTACAGGAGGCAGAGATAATAGCATCTGTAGAAGTAGGTAGGTTGGAGAAGCCCGAACTAGGAGGTCCTGTGTGTACATAGGGAAGGATAGAAATAGTTGAACTTTCATAGGTGCTGATAAACCTAGCTAGTTAAGTTGGGCTTTTCATGTTTGTGACCTCATAAAAATCAACATTTCCTCCGTATGCAACGTCGCTGTTTCTTGAGCATAGTAATCTTTACACTCTGATCTTTCTCTTCATTCATTCCTTTGGATAAATTTTTTGTTCATGAAAATTTAAATTCACGAAATGTATATATGGGATGCTTCACACATGTGATCAATTGAGTCGCAGAATTACACTAGTTATTCATGGATTTAATTGGTAGGCTCCTTGAAATCTTGAGCAGCAATAGTAAAACAGAGCAAAGTTAGCAAGTTATCCTGCTTAGTTTTATTTTATGTATTTTGTCTTGTAGTTCCAAGCTCCAAATGTTATGAAGACAGTATACAGTTGATCCGTGTCTTAGCTGACATTTTTATTAATCTGATCTCTTAAAGTATGTTGATGGTCTGTTTATCTTTTCCTATTTAGGGTCTGAGATGGTATGCAAAACGCCTCAGGATAGATGAAGATGGAGATGTGGCAGATGAGTTCTTTGACGAGGTTTTACCAGATACATCTTCAAGTGTTGATGAACAACACAAGCCTCTGCCGAGGTTTGAAGTGAAGTACAGTACCCGGCCAGCTAAAATCAAGACGCAGATGATGTCACATGATGGAAAAATTCAACAGCGTGTGGAACATCAAGGGAGACTGCAGTGGGTATAATGGTCTTCATGTTCAGGGCTCAGGGGTGGCTGGGTTGCATCTGTAAGGTCTATAGGATAGGTTTGCTGCTGGGTTATTCTTTTAGAATAGATTCACGCTTTGTTTTTGTGGTGTGAAGACCCTAGACCAAACTGTATTGTTGTTTATGTTACAAGGCTTTGTCCAACTGGTATGCGATAAGATTTTAATTTAGACCATCTAATCAGATAAATGTCACAGATGCTCTAGAAAACTGACTCTGTTGGAGTTGAATGCATGCACCAATTGATCCATGTTGTTCCCTGTACTTGCTCGTATATATATTTTCTCATCCTTCCCTTTGAAGAGGCCTTCATATCCGATCTTCTTGCACACCTGGTTTGATTGTTCACATTTTCTTATTCCCGGATTTGCTATATTTTGTTTGTTTGCACACAAAGTTAAATACAGGAAAGATCCAATGACTTGCATGCCGTGCAGTTGACTGTTTTCATGTATCTGTCCATCAACTATTTCCGTATATCCTTGCAGGAAATGAGTTAAATGGGCAAACCAAACGAAATTTTTCTTACTGAAACCAGACCAGCTCGACTCTCGAAACACCTGCTTCATACTTGTATGTCCGATGACTTGCAGCATGGTAAAGAGGGATGCTTGATCGAATCTATTTTTCCATTCATAACAGAGAGTTTCCAACAGAAGACTGAAACTCGAGACAGACAAGTCTACACTCTACACTCGTACATACACCCATGGAGTCCCACCTTCCAACACACTGCATGATTAATTGTCTAAACATAGTTCTGTCCAGGAGGGTGCCCTCCTAGGGGGTATGTAGGAACTGTGCTTCCAGGCACGGTACCTGCAATCCCAACTGGTTGGTTTGCACGGGTTCCAACCATGGGCCGAGTTCCCACCACTGGCTGAGTGCCCACCGCAGGACGTTGGTGGTGGTGGTTGGAACTCAATTTCTCAGCTGCATGCTTGGTGATGCAACCCATCTTTGCCTGTGCTTCCTTTACTTTTCCACGCTCCTTGGCCAGCTCTTTCTCTTCTTCTGTCCTGGCTTCGCCTACTGTGCCTGCAAGTTTTCACCAAGTAAGCTTTACAAAACAACGGTACACTGTAACGGATAAAACACTTGAATATCCAAACAGATGTTTTCCTTTTTTTCTCTCTATTTGAGTTTTTCAAGAAATATAACCTGCTCTTCAACTTTAGCTTTGCAAATGGTCATGCGCTCCTTAGCAACACTAGCAAGATATCTTGCTGATTTTCTCCCTAGCAGCTTGCATCCTTCTCCTTTTGCGTTCACAACAGAAACACGTTACAGTTTTTGATTTATGTTTTGCTGAAATAGAAACAGCTTTTTCCGCGCATGAAGTTCGGTCTAGAAATGTAAGGAATTGCTAGGACGCCACGGTGATTGCCGAGTGCCGTTCATGCAGCTGCATGCCTTCGAATAAGTGCCAGGTTGAACAAATGCACCCTCCAGGGACGTGGCATTTTTGCGCTTAACATGAGGGCGAAAGAAAGAAGGAAAACGGCAGCAACAAGGACATTTTGTTTTTTTAATGGCGTGCGACTGTGCATCATAGAGTGAGATCAAACAGCGAACATGAATTGCACAAGAGAGACAAAATTCTTAAGGAGTTGATGAGCGGCAGCTTCAATGAGCCGTCCATATTTTTAGTAGCTAGTTGTTGGACAAAATATATAATGGAAAAAAAAAAAAAGAGTATGACCTAGGTTCGCCTCCAGGCCTTCCAAAATAAAATTACACCTATTTTTTTATATTTGAAAAAAAGAATAAAATGGATAAACACAGTGCATTTATAATTTTTTTAATTTAAAATATTAATTTAAAACTGAGTGGTGGAAATGTGGAATGTGTTTGAGAGTCTACTAGTCAGTATCACTTCATGTGTGTGTGTATAATCATTCATAAAATGAATGTACGATAGGCACCATACATGAAATTTTATACATTTTTATAATCATATAAATTTAAAGAAATTTCGTCACACTTATATCATAGTAGAGCGTTTGAAAGTCTACTAATTACTAGTATTAATTATATGAATCAAAGAGGATACCATCATGCTTAAAAGGATTTAAATTCATAATTATTTAAAATATTAAAGATAATAATAACTTTATGATTGAAATTAATCAAACATGGATGCCTCGTTTTATAAAAAAATCAACTATATTACTTAGGGGTGTTCAAAAAAACCGAATAACCGAGAAAACCGAGAAAACCGATGGAAAACTAACCGAGAAAACCGAACCGAGATGAAAAACCGATTAAACCGATTACTAAAACCAAAAAATCTTTCCGGTTCGGTTCGGTTCCTGCACCACCAAAACCGGTGAACCGAACCGGCTACCGATAAAAAATTAAAAATAAAGGTGAAAGCGTGAGAATGACCTAATATAAATACTAAATGTTACAGTAAAGTGTAAAGTGTAAACCTAAACCTAAAAACATTGCAATTTTAACTCTGCAGCCGCCACCCACACCAGACCATCCTTCTTCGATTCTTCCTTTCCCCTTCAATTTTCATCTTCTCTGCCTCTTGCCCCCTGCATCTATCTCTTGACTCTCTTCTCTAGCTGATCAATAGTAAACAACCCATATCTCCGCATCCATCTAGTAGACTTGCGGTGGAAAAAAAACCCGAACAAAACCCCTTGGCGTCTCTCTTCACCTGCAGCAGAAAGAGTCAAAGAGGTAAAGTTTACTGTTTATCCATGTGTTCATTCTCGTGTGCTTGTAAGTTTTACTTGTAAGTTGTAACATTTGTTCCATTAGAGATCTCTGACCTCTGCTTCTTTTTTTATCCTCTTGCAGCTAGGGTTTTTACATTTTTCTGTTGATTTGTGTTCATTCGGGTTCGCCCCCTTTCCCCGGCTCTCTCTCTAATATTTCTGTTGATTTGTGTTGATATCAAGTTATTGATTGCTTTGTTTAGCATTGTTAACTTTAATTTGTATCGGTTTATCTTGATTGCTTTGATTTGTATTATCAGTTTTTTATCCGTATTATTAACTATCAATCTGTTAATTCCGTTGATTTATCCGTATTGCTTTGTTTGGCTATCAATCTATTTTTTGTTGTATTAATTCAGGGGTTTTGTGAGTATGTAAATTCATTCTATTTTCTATATATTGATGACTTCATTCTTTTTATTCGGCAATAAATTCATTCGTGTTCAATGTTCATGTATGATCTGTTAAATGTTTAGTCTCGCTAAGTGCTAATAATTATATAAGAGAGAGATTGCGTGAGAATCCATATAGGGGAGTGAAATAATTCAATGAAAATCTGAATAAGTTAATGGAGCCGAGGCCTTGATTGAGTAAAATGTGTTGGATCAGCATGTGTAAATGCCACGGACTTTCGGGTTTTGCTTGCTCTTTCCTTCATTTTTAGAATAGAAATTGGTCCATTACGGACTTTTTGCAATTGAAATTGGTCCATTACGACTTTCGGGTCCATTGCATGTGTAATTTACGGTATGCGGGTTTTTTAGAATAAAGAGGTGATAGATGCCTTTTTGCAATTATATGAACCTAACATGATGCTCATTGCTCAACTTCGCTTGATTCTCAATTGTAGTCGGATGTTGATTCATGTTGTTGTTTTCTTAATTTCGATGGATAGTGGGGAAAATCCTAGATCGAATGAGTCAAATACTTCAAGTTCGAACCAAATTCTTTGCCTATTCCAGTTCCGAGTTACTACCTCCAAGCAAAAAAGAACACTGAAGAAGGTAATCCGACTTCTAGATGTAATAAAAGAAAAACATCCCAAATTTGGGATCACTTTAAAAAACTAGATGGTAATGCTAAAACTCCTAGGGCTGCATGTAAGTATTGTGGAAAAGACTATGCATGTCATACTATACTTAATGGGACTAGTAACATGTGGAGTCATCTAGGTGTATGCAAAAAATTTCCTTTTGTCATTGATCGAAAACAAAAAACTCTAGTTTTAGAACCGAAGCCTAAAATAGAGGGGGTGATAATGAAGAGGAAAATTTGGTGACTTGTTAAGGGCGATAGGTTATAATTATGAAGAGTGTAGGAAAGCCCTTGGAAAAATGGTTATACTTGATGAGCTACCTTTTAACTTTATAGAAAACCAAGGATTTAAATCATTTTGTAAAGTAATGCGGCCTAGATTTGATGTTCCTTCTCGTTTGACGATTTGGAGAGATTGTTTGAAAATTTATTTAGTTGAGAAGGAGAAATTAAAGAAAGCTCTTAAGGATCAATGTTTATGTTTAACAAGCGATACTTGGACATCAATCCAAAATATTAATTATATGTGTTTGACTGCTCATTGGATTGATGAAGGTTGGAACTTGAATAAAAGAATTCTAAACTTTTGTCAAGTTTCTAATCATAAAGGTGAAACCATTGGCCAAGCGATTGAGAGTTGTTTATTGGAATGGGGAATTGATAAGATTTTAACGATTCTGTAGACAATGCAAGTTCAAATAATTTGACAATAAAATATCCGAAAAGAGTAACAATTGGGTGGGCAACTAATATATTGTCAAATGACTTCATGCATGTTAGATGTTGTGCACATATTGTTAATCTTATTGTATGTGCGGGGTTGAAAGATATTGATGATTCGGTGGTTAAAATTAGGAATGCGATAAGGTTTGTTAGATCTTCTCCTTCTAGACAACTTGTTTTTAATCAATGTGCGGAAAGGTTGAAAATTGGGAGTAAAAAATCAGTTTGCTTGGATGTTGCAACTAGATGGAACTCTACATATATGATGCTAGATGCGGCTGTTAAATTTGATGTGGTTTTTATGAGGTTAGAAGAAACCGATCCTAGGTATTTGAGTTACTTTGAGGTTGATTCACAAGGAAAACAAAAAAACTTAGGTCCTCCTGCATTAGAAGATTGGGAAAAGGCTAGATCTTTTGTCAAGTTCTTGAAATTATTTTACACGGTTACATTGAAATTTTCTGGCTCGTTGTATGTGACATCTAATTCTTTCTTCCATGAATTGATTTCCATGCACACAAGCATATCTCAACTTTGTAGAAGTGAAGATGTTTATGTAAGTAACATGGCTAAGAATATGATGGCAAAGTATAAAAAATATTGGGGGGATCAAGATACACAAAACTTTTTGTTGTATGTGGCTGTTGTGTTAGATCCACGTTTCAAATTGAAGTATGTTAGATTTTGTTTTGGAAGATTGTATGATGTTGAAGAGGCTGAAAATTTTACAATTAAGGTGAAAAATACTTTGTTGAGGTTGTTTGAGCATTATATGAATGTTGATGAGAATGTTGATGTTGTTCCTAGTGTTGGAACTAGTATAAATGAAAATGTTAATGTTGATTTAACGGTGGTAAATGATGATATGGTGGATGACTTAGCTTCTGAATTCAAAAAGCATTTAGAGGAAGAAGGTTGTGTCCAAAAAAAAAATGAGGTTGAGAGGTATTTGGGTGATGATTGTGAGGATCCTAATGATTTTAAATTAGATATTTTGGGTTGGTGGAGGTGTAATGCTACAAAATACAAGATTCTTTCTAAGGTGGCACAACACGTGTTAGCTATCCCGGTATCTACAGTTGTTTCCGAAGCGAGCATTCAGATCTTAGCGGTCGTATATTAGATCCATTTCGAAGCTCTTTATCTCCATCGACGGTCAAGCACTTGTTTGTTGTCGAATTGGTTGAGTTTAGCACCAATTCCAATCAACATTAGAACCTTCATGGATTATATTGAAAATTCGAGATGATTGAGTCAGGTAATTTCTCTTACAAATTTAAATATAGTTATTTTATGATATTGTTTATTTACATGTTTAATCTAACATTTTAATTTATGTTTTTGTAGAATTTGGTGAGAGTTTAAAAATCTCAACTGATTGTTTGTAACTACTGCAATCTTGGAATATAATTGTTTTGGGTAATTAATTTACTTTACCTTGTTAATTCCCCTTAACATTTTGCATACTTATTTCTTTCAATAGTTGAACTCTAATTAATTTGCTAACTTGCTAGTGTTTTTTTATAGCATTATCATTGCTGGAATTTTTGGATCTTGCCATTGCTTGGAATTTTTGGATCTTGGTGTTGCTGGATTTTTTCCGGATGTTTATGATATTTTATTGCTGGTTGCTAATGTATTCGCTTGTTAATTTTTGCTTTTCTAGTGCGAACAAACTTTTAATTTGAGATGTTTAAATTTGATCATGCATCTTGCATTGATTTATCATTTTGGGAAGCATATTAAAACTAAAAGTCACCAATTTGCGTTCTTGTGAATTAATTGAATGCTTTGTGAATTAATTGAATGCTTGTGAATTAATTGAATGCCGTGAAAGTGTGAATTAACCGAATATCGTGGTATATCAGTTCTTGTGAATTAATTGAGCATCGGTGACTTTTAATGTAAACTGTAAAGCTAAGCAAATTTTAAAAAAACCAAAAAAAAAATCCATATAATAAGGGATTAGGTTTCCCGGTTTTTTCCAAAAAAAACGGATTTAACCGAACCGGACCGGTTCGGTTTGAACCGATTTCCGGTCCGGTCCGGTTACTATTTATCAAACATACAGAAATTGGTTCGGTTGGTTTTTTGAGTCTAAACCGAACCGAACCGAACCGTGAACACCCCTAATATTACTTAAATTTGAAAATTCATGCTAAATCATTTTTAATTTCTTAAAACATACTATTTATATCATTTGTAGGTCTATGACCAACATTTATTATTAATTCAATTTTTTTTATACTAGTAAGTTTTTCCCTACAACTTATACTGTATGTTTTTTTAATTATAATAAACCTTGTTTCTATCTATATCATATGATGCACCCTTTTTCTCCTTTCTATTCAAAGCAGTCCTTTGGACCCCAATAAAAAAGAAAGTTACTATTCCATAGAACAAGTTAATCCCAATATTTCTAAAACAAAAAAAACAAAAAAAAAAAAAAACAGATGTGCAAAACAATCAAGTGGTGTGACATCCAACGATTCCCTACAAAGGCAAGTAGCAAATCTCCACCCTTACAAAACATAACATAACCGCCAATAAGGAGAGGAGAGGAGAGGAGAAACGCAAAAAAGAATCCATGGACCTTATCATTTCAAGCCACTCCTGCAACTCACTCTGCAGGAAACCGGCATTTTTCCGGCGAATTTCATCTCCAAACCCCACGACTCAACACTCCACTTCTCTTAAATGCCGCGTTGTTAAAACGACATCGGAGCTTCAATCTTCAGTAGGAGTGAGCGATCGAACCGGCAACAGCTACTCTCCCTCGATTCCAACTCACAAGGTCACTGTTCACGACAGGCAACGAGGCGTTGTTCACGAGTTCCTTGTTCCAGAGGTGAATTGTTAATTTAGACTCTGTTTGTTGAATTTAATTGACAGTAATTGAATTGCATGTATAAATTTTGTTTATTTATTTTTTAAAATCGAAATGCAGGACCAGTATATATTGCACACAGCGGAGTCACAGAACATCACACTTCCATTTGCTTGCAGGCACGGTAATATGGTTCTCAAATGCCACTCTATCAATTTAAATTAAATTAATTTTTTATTTATTTTAAAAGACTCATGGTTAAATAGTATTTGGGAGTTTAGAGGTTTTCGGTCGGATATGGTGCATTGGGTCTTTCATTTTAGCTTATTATGAAAAGGAGTGGGAGTGGGGAGGGAAGACAAGAAAAGGAAACCCAACAAATAATTCCTCTTTCGCTCTCTTTTGTTTATTTGTTAATCTATCAATTCTTCCACCCGCTGGAGTAGCTTCCTTTTAATGTATTATGCAACTTAAGCTCACTGCAGTAATGGCATTTTAGTGAGCGTTAAACCCAGAACTTAACGTTATAAGGAAGGAAGTGCTAGTTTTATTAGATCTCTTGCATCTGCGTTATTGACACTACCAATTCAATAGAAAAAAATCACTCCACTGTTTTCTGATAGGCCATTTTATGATAATTTCTATATGATTTTTTTTTCTTCTGAAAACAGGATGTCCTGAGTGTTTACTCTGCTGTCTAGGGCCCTTTTTATTTTTCTGGTTAGAAATGATCTAGATGAAATGCTATGTACTTGCAGGTTGTTGCACCAGCTGTGCTGTGCGTGTTAAATCAGGACAACTTAGACAGCCAGAAGCTTTAGGGATCTCTGCTGAGTTGAAGTCGAAGGTCTGTGCCCTTTATTTCAGATTTTTTTTAAAAAAATTTTATCACAGTGACATAGCTTCTGAATATTACCTATAATTTAGGTTTATGTACATTGTGCTCTAGGGACCTTGTAGAAGGGGCAGAGTTCTGAAGCTTCACTTTATACCAACTATGCGCAGTTGTCTAGAGGCAACAACTTAAATCCTGTTTAGTGGACGAGTTCAGGAAGAAAAAAAGACAATGATAATTGAATTGGATATCCCATGCCTCTCAATAAAGCACGACATGTTTTCTTAGAATAAATATAAAACATAACATGGAATTGAAGGTCTAGTTTATCCTTCTTCTTCTTTATTTTTTTTCAGAAGTAAGAGGTGAATGAAGGGCTTATATTTTATTTCATATTTAATAGTATTCAGATATTAGCACCATGATTGAAAGTTCTGTATTTTGTGCTCTTTAGTTTGTAATGATTTGGTGCTTTATGCTGTTAGGACATCTTTGGCAAATCATTTTGGTCAAGCTTGTCTTTTAATGAACTTTTCCATATTTTTCCCTCTTGGATGCCAGAGATGTAAGCTTATGTGAAATTAAAAAGATTGCATAACACCCATGGTGATCCTCAATTGCAGAAACAGTAAAATCAAATTTAGTCAATATGAAAGACCTCTAATTTAAGTGTATTTTGAAAAAATCCTTCAGATGTGGAATTTAAAAGTGGGTGGTTGCATCCAAGATCTAGCTTTTCTTATGCTTAACATCGCAAATTTTAAATAACATCAGAAAGAAAATTCATTGATGAAAGTAGTTTCTTCTTCTTGGGAAACATTTCTGTTCTTGCTCAACTTTCTCATGTTGTCTAAGCTAGTATTTCCAAATCAGATAATTTAGCTGGCTGTGTTTGAATTTGCAATTTTGTGATGATAATTTACCATGTTCTTTGAAAATGTATGATTTTGACTTGCAATCTGCAGGGATATGCACTTCTTTGTGTGGGCTTCCCGTCTTCTGATCTTGAAGTAGAAACACAAGATGAGGATGAGGTGACTTGCAAACTCAATTTTTCACTTTTGAAAAACATCATTTATGTTTATCTGATCCTCACAAGAAATAGAAAAAATAAGACTGCAGTGTCATGAAATTATTCAGGCGTTGAATCTTTGTTTGCTTGTAGCTCTGAAAACTGGCTTGTGCAGGTGTATTGGCTTCAGTTTGGAAGATATTTCGCCCGAGGACCAATTGTAAGTTCCAAATTCTTGAAACATGCTGTGAATGAAGAATTATGGTAACCAGTGCACATGTTTCTTGTTTTGTTTCCTGTCAACACTGTCTACTATAACATCATACGAGGACATTATAAATAAAAGATAAGAAATTAATGCAGTTCCACTAACTTAATTATGATCAGCACGTACAAATTAGTGAACTGAATCCAGCTAGAAACATAGATAAGAAAAGAAAGAAAAAACCGAGGGAGAAAAGGGAAGACGTACATATGCACATAGTCCAGCTAAATATAGCAGGAGTCATATAAATCTAGCTAGATTTTTTTACATTAGAAATAAGCAAGATTTTGAAGACCCCACTTGAAACTAGTTTCAGAATAGCATTAATTTGGAGGCTTGCAAGACGTAGGATCATGCACAGAGAGGAGAGTGCGCGGATTAGGTCCAGAAGGTGCCACATGATGATTACCATGCGGAAAATAGTCCTTGTATGCTAGTGGCTTCAAGCCTCGCAACTACTGGATCAGTAATTCCAGCAGTAAAGACCAGGAACAGAAGGATTGCAGATTTTGCTCCAAGAAGGAGAGTTTTCATAATGCACACATTCAGGGTTTGATTTTTGGAGAAACAATATGGGTGATTGATTTTTGTAAAAACTTAGTAAGATACACAGACTAGGTAATTGGTGAATCATGGGAATGTGGGATTGGTTGATAGATGTAGTTGATGCTTATACACAGAGACCTATAATTAAGCAGGAAAAAAAAAGTACGTTAGTATTCTGGAATCAAATCCAAGGAGACTAAATAAGCTAAAATACAAATAATATAACAGTCTAACGGCCTCAGGTCAGTGTGTTATACAGATATGGCACTGTATCATGGTCCAATTTATTAAGACCTAAATTTAAAGTAAATACATCTATATAAAAGGAAGGCCACTTTTTTTAAAAAAAAATAAGCGAGAAAAATAAAGGAGACAGGTAAAGACCAAGTTGCATTTTTTGGAGGGGTTATCTTACTCTTAAATGCTTCAATTCCACAGGAAAGGGATGACTATGCGTTGGAGTTGGCCATGGCTGATGAATAGGTAATTTAGTATACTTGATCAAAAGTGAGAATCCATCTAGTCTAGCAAGCGGATTGCTTTTTCCCTTCCTGTAATTTTCATTATGCCCTCCTAAATCTTTTTTAACCATTGTATGCTATATATGGTTTACAGGTTGATTGGATGTTTTTCATGATATATTGAAACTTCAAACGTGATTCATTGCATGAATGAAGTTGTGATGATGCTCTTGACTTGTAGATATGCATTAATTTCCATCTTGTGGTTTTCTAATATCAACACATAAAAACTATATATGAGCTTTGCTGGGAGCCTTATAAGCTGTGGGGCTTTTAGTGCTTGTTATGACTGCTATATTTGAAATTGTAGTTACGGAGAAGAGAGAATTCAGCAGAGATGCTCTCTATTTGGAATGTGTACAATAAAGCCTGTTGGCTCCTATAGTAATATAGATGTATAGGTGAACCTAAAGGCTACAAGCAAAAGGTCCTCATAAAAAGAAAAAAAGAAAAAAGGAAGACTAAGCAGACGTTCATGCATGCTAAAGTTTTGTTATGGTGATAAGAATTAGGAGTCCCCCCAATTGAAAAACAAACAAAAAGCCCGGGTCTCCTAATTGCCTTTTCCCGTATATGAAGACTGCCTATCGACCAATTGAACTTCCTGAAGGTTTCTTTCTTGCAGGCTAAGTTATTTTGGCGATAGAGAACATACCCTTTGCAGTCCTAGCACAACACACCGCCTCTGATTTCTGAATTTAGGGTACGTCTTACTATGATAGTGAAAGGACGTGTAATTCTATAAAGGTCTAAAGTAGTTTGTGTTCTGTAAGTTGAGAAAACAGCTGAAGCTAGAAAAGCAGATTATATAAATAGTTCTAGATTAATAATTCGAGGAAACTGCATATATGGGGTGCAATGAAAATGAAGAAGCAGCTCCTGCAAGATAGAACTGATCTTGTTGTCGATCCATTTCCTATATCAATTTATTCTAGCGTCTGTATTAATGGGTTATTATTGAATGTGTTCTCCGTTTTCACCTGTATTAACACACTGACGAGCCCTTTGCACAGGCGTAGGAGCAATGTTGACGTTAGGCTCTTTCCAATAAATCCAAGACATGTTGGGCAGATTCCATTTCCATTTACAGAACAATCGTCTAGGCTGTGTATATAGCCGAGGATGACCCTTTAGAATTATTAATCTATCCTAACCAATAGCAAGCTCACCGAACAAAGATCTGGCCAATCTTTATGTGCTTCACATCCTTTGTTGGCCTCTTCAGCTTATTGAAGTTCAAAAGTCTGGGAATCTCCTTTCTTTCTTTTAGTTTCGCTTCAATTGAAACTTTCTGGTCTTTCGTTAACTTGCATATGAATCTAAGCTGAATTGAATTATTTATTTGTTTATATATATATATATATATATATATATATATATATATGCGTTTTATCCAGATCATAGTGACTTGACTTGAAAGATGACCAGAACCGGTCGTATGGCATACAACAATACTACGTTAGCTTGCTGTCAGCATTATTGTCA
The DNA here is from genome assembly GCA_019202695.1 of Populus x sibirica. Taxonomy (NCBI): domain Eukaryota; kingdom Viridiplantae; phylum Streptophyta; class Magnoliopsida; order Malpighiales; family Salicaceae; genus Populus; species Populus x sibirica. Next base: position 3,972,222 of record JAGMVL010001291.1, on the reverse strand, counting down.
CTGTTTGTTGCACACAGTATAGCATCATAAGCATTGCTATCCATCTTCACGGGCCTGCTTTCTGATAGAAATGTTGATGGGAATTGCTTGGTTTTTGCTTTCTTAGTGAATGACTCCTACGTAACAAGGAACAGAGATGGATCTATCAGATCACGCTCGATGGACCACCAAAATCAGCCTTTTAGTTTCAACTAGATTCATAGCGTGGCTGGTGGTTCTTGATTTATCTTCTTCGTATAATCTCGAGGGATAGGGATACACATGCAGGACATCTCTGGCTGCGTCTGGCATTGTTTTGAATCTTATCTCGTTTAGATTGGAGTATCTTCGGGCTGAAAAATGACGACAACTGAGTGACCGTAATCAAGGTAATCTGCGGGACTGAAAGGGCGCAGGCTATGATATTTGTGCTGATGACCCTTTAGAGGGTGCCACTACATAAATTGAAGGTGAATGATTAATTTTTCGAGTTCTTGAAGTTCGAACATAAAAGTTTTTAGTGATTTTAAAATTTAAAACACTCGAATGGCTCAAATTAATAATTTTTATAAAATAAATTTAAAATCTAAACTGTTACCTACACCTCTGATGTAAGCGCCTCTAGTGTAGCTCTTTTTTAAACTGCATGCATCTCTCAACTCGCACCATCACAAATGCAATACACTCAATTTCATTAAAACCACCTTTTCCCCAGTAATTACCGGAGCCCAAAATGGGTAACTTTCTGAATTAAATTGCAGCTACAAAAGAAAAGCAATTACAGCAAGCCTTATCACTGAACCGGGCTCCAAGGTCCTTATTCAAGGCCCCAATAGCGACCCTTGATTTGTGGTGGCAGACTTATGTAGACATGAGAAGTTTAGCGATGAACATCCATGGACAAAATTGGGGTCCATGGACAGCAGTTGGTCTATCACATTCCCGTAAGTGTAGAGACGAATATACCTCTTTTCATATTATTTTTTGATAAATGCTTCCCTTGAAACTAGTGGCAGTTTAGGATTCGTTTCAAACGGTTTTTTTATTTTAAACTTGATTTTTTATTTAAAATTAGTTTTTTTAATGTTTTTAAATCATTTTAATATAAAAAATAATTTTTAAAAAATACAAAATATATTATTTTAATATATTTTAAAATAAAAAATACTTTAAAAAACAACATTACCACTCCCTCAAATAAACACAATTTACTTCTAACAGAATGAGAGGGCAGAAATAGTTTCCGCATAATTAAACAACAAGAGTTTCCGTCTTTCCGATATGATAATCCATTAAGGAGCTAAGGGGAAAAAAATTAAAAATCGCATCACCTAGATTGGGGATAATTGCATTATTAGTATACTAATTTTACAACCTTTCAATCGAGTACATGAATGTTAAATTTTTTTGTTTGAGTACACCGATTTTTTTTTTTAATTTTCAATTATATACTTTCACCCACTTTCTACCATTTTTCAATATGTTGTTTGTTCTTAAATCATTTTTGGTACTCCACTATTCATTTATATCAACTGAGTACATGAACTTTAATATTTTTTTTATTTTGAATCCACCGATATTTTTTTATAGTCAAGTACTTTAGTCAATTTTTCAACTAAATAACTCCTAAATTATTCTTGAAACTACCTTCAACTTTGGATCAAACTAAACTTAACTCCTGAATTTTTTTTTTTTTTTAATTTAAATACCTCAAACTTTTTTTTTTATTAAAATAAGCTCTTTCATTAATTATTAATTATGACTGCAAATGATAGCCTATAAACGTATCATAAGAAAATGTGATTTGAAAAGTAAAAAAAAAGAAGTAATGTAGAGACTGGAATCTGGATGGAGGGGTTTTTTTTAGTTGTATTATTGTTTTTTAGTTTTAATTACTTGTAAAATAGTTTTTAGTCTTTATGTTGATGAAAAAAATCTTAAAAGAATTTATTTTAACTTAAGATATTTTTATTTATTAAAAATAACCTTATCTTAGAGTGTAACTTAAAAAAAACACACGTTAGAAAATAAAAAAATTAACTAAAGTACTTGATTGGAATAATAAAAAAATGTAGTTGATTGATATAAAATAAAAGTTGAAGGACCAATAATGATTTAAGGAAAAACAACACATCATCAAAATAACAGAAAACTTAACGGAAGATGGACAGAAGTACTTAATTGAAATGATTGCACGTTAGACAACTGTTCTTTCTGCTCCTTCCTCTCTAAACTTCAGGAAAAACCTGAACTCAGTGCTGTGATTGCACGTTAGACAAGAGAGCTGATATTTCTTCTGTGAATGGTGATATGAGATATGGTCAGATGTGGAAGAATTTCAATGGCATTTATTATCTTCTAAGCTATTAAAGAAATGAGATATGCTTGTGTTCTGAGCACAAATTTTAGGTTTCAGTATACATGTGCAATCAACAGTGAAGTTGAAGCCGAGATGGGTAATATCTTGTAAAGGAGGTGAGCCACATGGTTTGCCTAAGTGGTGTTGGAATCTTCATTATTTTTCTTTGAAATTCTTGGATCATCTACAAAAGGGACCCAAGGAAGTTGATTGGATGACTCGTAGTGTATTGCAAAGGACTAATTACTGTATCCCAGCTGAAGAGAGAACAAGATCCCCATGGTGAAAAGAAGAAGAAGAGGAAGATGGGTGAGTTCAAACCACGAGGAAAACGTTTCTGGTAGGGAGTTGGTTGAAGACATGACCATTTTTCATTTTTGTTGCTCGAGGAAGAATTCTGAAGATAGAAACTCTTCCTTGAAGGGGAGGCGTGGTCACCGATTAGGTTATAAATACTTCTTAAAATATCTCTTTGGTACCCTATGTGATCTCTAATCCAAGCAAGAAGTTATCTGGTCTAAGTAAATGACTTTGTAGAAACTGTTTGTATTGAGACCATTTTTTCAGAGAATTCCGAAGCAGAGAGAGAGTATGTGAAATGAATCTTTCCGGTGCACCTGATGCTACTTGTGCAGTCACATATTGTTAAAGTAGAAGAAAATGAAGTTCATCTTATCACAGGATTTCCAAATGCACTCAGAGTCAGAGTCTAAAAGTCTTTCCATAGAATCTTAACACTTCACACACATTCATTCATTCAAAACAGCTTATTCATATTAAGTAGGTAGGTCACGCAAACGGGAGATAAAACATAACTCTATACTTGTGGCTGGAGGGGTTTTCCTCTGCTTCACCAGGAGATGCTATCGTCGGAGGATTATATTGTAATATGCAAAAACATACTTGTAGAATCTGTAATGACCAACTTAGTACAGCTGTGTAACTATTCAGGCATTGAACTTCTCTTCAGTGGCGCTTGTCGAGACCTGCATCATCCAACAAACAAAGGAAACAAATCAACAGAAAGATGTAGAGGTTTTGAGTGTTCATCAGAAGAAAAAAGACCCTTGATTACTTAAATATTGGTATTAACTTCTCTTTAAGATCATTTTATCCACAGATGTAATTCATGTTCTAATTAGCCTCCACGCGCGGGGTGCTTTAAGGTTTTTGTTGGCTTGAGGTCTAGAACACCTATGAATGCCATCTATTACTTAGCCTTCAACTGCTATTTCAGGAATGGACCCTATCAATTACTTCAGGGGCTTCTGAACTAACAAATAAAAAAAAAAAGAGGAAAAAAGTTATGTACTGACCCCAATTGGTGTCACAAAATTGCAAACAGCACATTTCACAGACCGTGCTCCATATTGGTACATCAGCAGCATCCTGCAGTTCCCGCAATTGACATGTGCCACTTGATTTGCTGTCATATTATGGATGTGATGTTTATTTCCCAGCTTAATCTTAAGCAAAAAGTCTTTCGGCAGGTAATACATTACATAGTAGAGTGGTTGAAAAGCAATAGGTTCTCAAGTTCCTTACCCTCCAAGGCTAGATTGACTGTGTGACAACAAGAACACTGCACACTGGTTGCTCCACGGATGTACATGAGTACGGTGTGGCAACCTCCACAAACCAACTGGGCCATTTCCGTGCCTATTCATATATTGTTGAACAGACAAGTTACTATGTTCAGATATCTCTCTGGATGTCATAAACAATTTATATGTGAAAGTGTTGTTTCTGCATCGCAGCAGTTCATCGAATGGTGAATGCATCTGTTGAACATTTCCATAACACAATAGCAAAGGGCCAAGGGCTGATAGGAGGGGAAAGAAATTTTATTTCTGGTTTAAGTTATAACAACGATGGAAAAGATAAATGTCTTGACTATTTCTCATGTATCAAGGAAGATGATACAAAATTGGATCCTATTGCTATCGATGGATATGAAACAAGAGAACTCTTTAGTCTAAACTGGATTTAACAGATTCAGTTTTTGATTAGTAAATATATGAAGATTGTTTAGTGAAATGATAGATTTACTCGTACCAGGAGGTGGCACAGCTGTGACTGCATTGCAAACAGCACAGCATACAGAGGTTGCTCCAACTGGATAGAGCAACAGGTTTCGACATCCAGAACACACAAGCTGGCTCTGTGCACCTGAAAATCATCATCAAATTAAAATATTTACAGAGCTAGCACCTGATAACGAGCAATTTAAATTATAGATTGCATTTGCAGTATCAAGTAATTAATAATAGCAGAAAATCTGTACTCGTGCTGAATCACATGATGCATAGTTTTATTCAAAGAAAAAGAAAAGAAAGACTAGCATCAAAAAGTAGATGCAAGATTCCAAGGGCTCTTGGCCATTCCCTTTAATTCCTCGTCTTCTTTTTCTTTGAGAATTGAAACGCAAAGGAAATCCAAAATAGTTTTGACTTTTGAAGCAAAAACAAGTGCGCAAGAAACTAACATACCATTGGCTGCTGAAGGAGGAGGAGGAGGAGGGGTTGGAGCATATGGGGCTGGAGGTGTTGGATAAGGTGCAAGAGGAACTGGCATTGCAATATCTCACAAAAGTTGCAGCTTTCTTTTCCAATTTCCTACGAACTTACAGAGTCTTTAACACACAAACCACAGCCCTTTCTCCCATTTCAGCAATGCCTGGAAACAAGGACAGCACATGAAAACAAAGATGCACAATCAGTGCTAATGTTATAGCATTACAGATGTACGAGAAGCTTGTGCAGAACACAAGGAAGTTGCAAATCTAAATTGTAGCACTATTTAGCCTTGGCAAAGGGAAATAGTATCAGAGAAAAGGTAATTAAACACATGATTATTAACAGAAATAACCAACACCCAGTTGCCTAAAATTATGCCTGGAAACCATACAAGAATGTTTGCTGGATATCATTTAGAGAAACAAACAAGCCTGGAGAGATTAAGAAACACAGAAATCCAGTTAAAGTGGGGCAAGCACGCACCTTTAACTACTTGCAGACGCAGTTGAGAGAGGAGGAGAGGGAGAGAGAATAAAAGGGACAATTTAACTAAGCTGGCTTATTAGATTGTCTATCCACACTACTACGATTTAACTATGAAACTATGACAAAGTTGTAATCAGCATTATAGAATAAATGCGAGAGCTTGATTTTGGATTAGAGGAGCGAAAGTGAGTCATCCTACAACCGATCCTAGTAATTAGATTAACTTGATATTTTGAATGTTTAAAGTATAAATACAAGGACCATATTAGTAAAATTAATAGATGAAGTACTGCATTAAGAAAACTTAGAAAATAGAAGGAGTTCTGAACCGGTTAGCCCGCCTACTTTTGTTTTTGTGTCTATATATAAAACTCAGTGGCTTTTAAACGCTGCTGTTTGTTTGAGAATGAAATTCAACCTACTTTTTTATTAAAATTATATATATATAAAAAAAATTAATTTTTTAAATTATTTTAATGTACTAATATTAAAAATAAAATTTAAAAAATATTTTTTAAACACTTTAAAAAATAATAATAATTATTCTTTTAAATACCCTCGTGTAATAAAAGATGAGGACCACCGGTCCACTATCTAAATTTTCATTTCTTCTCACATTATTTTGTCCCCTGGATTATCAGAATCATAGATTATCAGAAAAATATTGGACCCACCCATCCCCCCTACCCACACCTAACTTTTGGATAGGGATCAAAGTAAAGCATGGGCATTTTCTTATTAAATAAAATATTAAATAACTATATGTTTTTTCACGATAAAAAAAATTAATAAAGAAAGGGTAGATAAAATGGAGTTCAACTCAGACTTGAAATTAAAAACTATAAAATTGCTTAAATTCTTTGCAATTTAATTTTTTTACAGAGGCATATTACAATTTAATTTTTTTTGAAGGAATTTATAGTATTTCCTATGGAATTATTGGCATAAATTATTAAAATTTTATTTTTATTTATGAAATTAATAAATACATTTCAGTATTTTTAAAATAAATTTGAAAAAAATAATAACATGAATTATTATTTTTTTAATTAGCAACGGAATCAATAATAAAGTTCTGTTATGTCGGAGAAATTAATTCCATCACTAATTGGACCGACAGAATTATTTCCATCAATAATTTTACCTTTTTAGTAACGAAATGCTTCCAAACAAAAAGAAAAGATAATCTTTGAAAGGAACCTAGTTACTTAGCAACATAGACGAGGAACTAAGGTTGGTACAGTGAAAGTTATGATTCAACATCCTCCTTCATCTTTGAAAATTTTCAATTAAGTCCTAATAAAACAACATCCTCCTTCATCATTATCCCTCTCCATCCGTCCTGTAACCAGGCACGGTGGAAAGTTGAGACAGAAAGAGTACTTGCTCCTCCTGCATCTCCTCCGTCTGGTAATATTTTAAAAATTAACATCACAGAAGCTATGATTTTTATAATTCGCGAGAAGTCACATCAGCAGACAGATAAAAACCCAACCAGGACTTGGCTAAGTTCCAAGAGAAAAGGGAGAGTGGGGGAAGGGGAGGTGGGGGTGGGGAAAATGAGGCGGTGACGGAGAAGAATTATGTGAGGCATGGGCAGTCGCTCTGCACTTTTGGAAGTATCCTATAGTATAGAATACAGAAAACCAGAAGAGGTCCATGGAAGAGCAAATCGAAGAGCCAAGGGACCACTCTACTCGTACCTCTTTTGGAGTTTCCCCGCGTTTCTGACTTTGATCCCAATTGGATATTCTTGCCGTTAATTCTCTCTTCTTTTTTCTAGAGAAGCTCGTCTCTAATGGTGAACTTGAAACCGATGTTTCTCCCTTTTTACTACTTCAATTAATACGTTCGTTGGAGATTTTCCCTCTAAATGAAGCACTCTCGAGCCATTACGTTAAAGGAAAGATAAAAAATCATTCTATTTAAGATAAATTATATTATTATTTAATTTTAATAATAAAAATACTTATTGTGTGTATATATGCTAATATTTATCTAAACTAAATATATATGTTGATTATCTCTCATTTAGTCTTTTAGTTTGCCCCCTCCTTCTTCTGAATGTCTCCTATTTAATGTTGTCTAGAATCCTCTCTAAAATATAAAAAATTAAACTGAAAAAATATAATGTTAAATAATTATATTGTTATTTTTTTTTTCTTATAATTGATTCATGATTAATTAAATTTTATCTTTTTAATGTGTAAGATCTTTTTCTCATAATTTTTCAATTTTGTTTGATTCTTCAACTTATTTTTCTTTTCATCTTTTGCATATTCATCCCCTGTTATTTTATATTCCCTACTCTTCTTAAACTCTTTATAAAACTTTAAATTAGATTGAACACACACACACAAGAACACATAATATATATATATATATATATATATATGAAACTTCTAAAAATATTTAAAACTACATAAAATAATTGGGGATAAAAAATAAGTTATGACAATTACCATTTCTTTACAATACTTATGGCATAAATTCATTGAAAAATATTTTGTTTGGGCTTTGTATAGTAAGTTTATATAAAAAAAAATAACATCGAAAAAAAATTTCAAAGTAAAAAGACATTGTCGAAAGATGACTACTCTTAAAACAAGTAAAAAACAAGACAAGTCTCTTCGAAATGCAATTACCTCAAAACAAACAATAAAATAATTAAAAATCAAAACAAGTCTCATAGGCGAATACCATCACAAAAATAAAATAATCAAATAAATAGTCTAATTGAAAAATGACTACCTTTAAATCATGTAAAATAAACTCATTGGAAGGTCGCTACCCCCGAAACAATAAAAAATCAAAACATTTTTCATCTAGAGGTGACTATTTTTTTTAAAAAATAGTCTTATTGAAATGTAATTATCCTAAAATCAAATAAACAACTACATAAAGAGGCAACTACCTTCATAATCAAATAAATTATCTTATTAGAAGGCGACTAACCTCATAATAAATAAAATAAATAAATAGTCCTATTAGGAGATGACTACTTTCAAATCAAGTAATCAAATAAATAGTTTCATTGGAAAACAACTACCCCTCACTCAAATAAAATAAAACATAGTCTTATTGGAAGACTATTACCGGAGCTGCTACATTAAAGAACCCTCGTAGAGCTTCCTAACATCCAAAAACAAAACTTCACATTCCAACCCTCATATATGCCTAAAAGTGATCTCTAACCATTTTAATGTTAGTTCTTATTTTTTTTTTGGAATTAAAATCACTTAAAATGTATTTTGACTTTCTTCTTTATAAATGAAAGTTATGTTATCTCCAATGACATTATCTCTATGCCTAGTCTTGTTATTATGTTTTTCTTTTTTAAGATTGTCTTTGATTGTCATTATTTATGAAAACATCGTCGTGTCTATTAACAAAATTTCCTTATTTCTATACAAAACCTCCATGCGAAATCTCTATGCAAACTATCTATGTCTCCGTATGAAATCTAATATTTTCATATAAAATCCCCATATGGAATCTCCATGTTTCCCTGAAAAATCTCTATATGAATCACATTTTCTTGAAAAGTCACATTAAACAAAATATCGTGGCTAAGCATGCACCTTCTTTAAAGAGTTGCCTTAAATATGCTCTTCCACCTCTAAAAAGGACAATTGAAGAAGCATGCTTGCTTGCAAAATTTCATTATCTTCTTCTCCTATTTTAAATCTCATGACTCTTAAAATGTATGCAATTTTAAAAATTGAAGAGGACACTAACAAGGGTAAAATCGAGCATCAAAAGGGCTACCTAATTAGACAGCATAAAGCTCAATTGAATAGCTACATAAAAGAAGAAAGAGAGGCACCTAAAACATGTCAACCCAAAAGGCATGAAAAGAGAGAGAGAAAATATGCCCATCCAGACTTAAAACTTGTCGAAACCAAACAACATGAAAGGAGAAGATAGAAAAGGAAAACTGAGGACAAAGATGAAAGGAGAAGGAGGAAAAGAGAAGAGAAAAAGAACAAAAAAAACAAGGCCTAAGCATGCCCAATTTAAGAGGACAGGAAAACGACATCCAAATCGAGCTTAATAATGTTAAAAATCCCATAAATCCTTTTTTCCCCCTCTTGTTTCAAGCAATTCTCTACTTGAATAATGTTAATAATGAATAATGAATAATAAGCTTATTCATTATTAATAATGAATAATGTTAATAAGCTTAATAATGTTAATAATGAATAAATCGAGTTTATTCATGCTCATGTAACCATAACTACCCTTTAAATGCCTCATCTTACAAGTTATCAATGCGACATCTACTTGAATGTTTTATTTCACGAGTTAATAGGGTGGAGGCCTCCATGAACAATTTGTTTTATAAAATAGTTATGCTTCTTCTTCCATTTGTTATATTTCTCCGGCACTTCACTAATTAAGACACCGAATGGTCCCACATCCTGCATAAATGACTTATTTTTCAAGAAGATGGAGACTACTAGCACAAACCCAATATAAAATTATTATTTTTTCGTCAAAGTTCATTAAATAGCCATAGAAAGACCGGAATTTATTTGAAGTTTTTTCGATTTTGTCAATATGTGACTTATCCCATCACATTCTGCACTTAAACATTAGCTCTACAGCAGGAACTAAAGAAAATAAATCAGGAGGAAAATCTAATTGTTAACAATATCTTGATTCCCTGGTTCCATTTCTTCTTTTTATCCACAGTGATGTACTTGAACTTATCTCTTATTGAATGGATGAGCTGTTACTATCTATCAAAACAATATACTAATTTCAAACCGTTGAAGTTGCAATTTTGTTTCTTTTTTTGTTCATTTTCTGGTTGTCACAAGAAAAGAAAAGAAAGCAGATGAAAATGATGCTACAAGTTTTTCATTTGATCTTTCAATTTCCAAAAGTTGAAAACAGTTTTTCAAAATCATCAAATGAACACACATTCTACATTATATCTCTAGAGAGAAATGAGAACGAGACTAGAAACAGAAAAGAAAATTGGGGATGGAAAATGGAAAAAAATCTCTTGCAATTAAGGAGGCCATTGGCTTTCCTAGTTCAAATGACGAGGGATAACATTGGAACTGTCAGAAAGCAATTGTAGAGATAACAGTGGGAAATTTTGAAGTATAATAGGCTTAGAGATGGAAAGTTAATCTGCAGGGGTAAAAATGAAGAGAAGCAAAAGTTTGAACACAACGAAAATGTACTTCCGACAAGAGAGAGGGACACGGACATGGACAGGGATCTTATTTTCTATTGCAAAAATTCACTGGCCAATTATATCAGACGTTGACTGAACAGCCATTGGATGCCCCATAGACATTACACCACCCAAAAAGTTCAGCTATCCATCTTTCAGCCACGTTTTTCCGATTCATTAATGCAGACGAAACTAAGAAATAAAAAAAAAAGGATGCGGGCTATTTCTGTGGATGGAATATTTAGGCAAGCATGTCATTTCTCGATCGCAATTTCAGGCTTGAAACCAGTCATTCTAGAGATGAATGGACTGCTATGAAGAGAGAATTCAAAAAATATACACGGTGTGCATACACCTGATATCTTTTTAAGGGATCCAAATGTGGTCCTTCACAATCTTGCTCGATGGAGGACACTGTCGATCAATCTCTATCCCACAAGGCTGACCATTTGAATTTGATCTGCATGTATCTCTGGATATGCAGAGTATTCTGTTCTTTGGTGAGCATGTTCAAACGCAAGATTACACCATTCCACTATGTAAATCGCCTCCTACGAATAATCTGTTGATATATTTGCAACAACAAGCAAGATATGTATAAAAGAGTTCATTCAACGATTATAATACAGCGTGATCTATACAAAATGTGGCAGTCTTAAGAGAATTTATCATTGGAGAATCATTCTGAACAGGTGTTTCCTAACCACAAGAACCAGGGACATATAATGCCAGAAGTGTTGCCCGAGGGGAACTTGCGGGCATTATTCGATGTCTATATGGTTACTGTATACGATTTCCATATTTCTATCCTCAGACTGTACAAATAAATATCCAGAACAGCTCAGATTACACATTTGAAATTACATCATGAGTCATCTTCATTATTTTCAGTACCAGGATCCCCGTACACAACAGCAAAGTAGTAGCCAGGAGTTCTTACTGGAAGGCCTGGAAACCGGTGATCCCCACCTGGGTGCATATAGATCTTGACGAATGGCCATCGCATGGCCTGTACACCTTCACAATCTTCTCACCCATCCCCATGTACACAAAAATGGACATTTGGACCATTAAAACGTTCCTTGATCCACTGAAAACATTGAGGTTTCCTCACTTCCCATGAGCTAGACTGAAACAACAGAACACTTCGTCCCAGGCCTACTATCTTAACTAATAGAGTCATGGAAAAAGTGGAAATTCACTAGACGTACTCAATCAATTATTAAGTGAAAATAGGAAAAAGGCTATAATAATGAGAATATATTCCTGTGATTAATATCTAGAACATGAATATATCAATTGGAAAACCTGCGTCACATTCATGCATGTTAGCTTTTGCCACATACTTAATCAGGCATCTTTGGTGCCCATCAAGAAACCATTCACCAAACAAGAATTGAAAGTTGTTTATCCATAAAATGTAAGCGCTGGGTTTAAACCATATAATAAAACTTTGCAGATGAAAAACCAGAAATGCAATTACAGCGAGACAAAACAAAAACAAGGCTGTAAAAGAATCTTTATCTGCTGTGTGTTTCCTTGGGAATGGAAAAGTCAAAGAAAATGTCGTGAAAATCAGTCCCTATCTCAGTCTACACCTCCCCACCAATCCCAAAATACCTTGCCCTAGGCTCCCATTCAAGGGTTTTCTGAAGTTTTAGTAATTATAGTTTGACGCCATCCAATTGAAGCACTATTTGGACAGTTTTATCTACTATCAGCTGAGCTTCAAATTCAGCACCTGACCAGATAACATTCAAATAACGACAATTCTCTAAACTGAAAGTCAATTGAACTGACTTCAAAGACAAAACAATGGAAGTTCCATAATAGGACTGTTTTGTCCAGTAAAGTACGGCAAATGCTAACTTCCTAGAAATTATCTTCTGAGGATACCAAGTGATGACTACAAGCAATCCAGCATAAACAAGGTCAAAAGTAAGTTAACAGAGTTCAACTATTTCTGCCATGAAGACTTCCTTCACCATGTGTGTTAGGTGAGGTGAAACAGCATGTAAATTAACTCAACAGTTTAAAAAATTCTAATCTACAATGCCACCCGGATTCTCATTCAGGTAATAACTTCAGCATCACCTAGTATAGCCACAAATGCTTTCTTATGGAGAAACAAGATAATTTGGACATCCACTTGCCATTTGTTTGAGAAACAACGCATTGCGTTCAAAGGCTGAAAGAATGCTGAAATGAAGCTGGCTAATTCAAACACCAATTACGAAAAGTGAAAAAATGCATATATAGATGAGGCAAAAGGGACGCTGACCATTTCTAAGTGATATTGAAATGTCAAGTCGAAAAGGTAAACATTTTATGAGGCTGGGGATCAATGATCCAGAAGTCACCAAAACGTTAATGTGCTCAAACTCGGCATCTGGTTGATTGATGATCCCACAGTATAGGCAACGCAACCTTCTTGCCTGAACATTACTCCAAGAATGCCCGCGCTAGATTTGTGACAGATGAATAATATGAGTAAGAACATTATGAATATACGAGAATACTGCCAGCACATGTCATCTCAGACACCAAAGCAAGACAGAGTACCACTTAGGGATCATCAAAAGATATTAATGTTAATCATCCAAAAGGAGTAATCAACAACGCAATTTGTCATGGATTGAATACAATTGGCCTTGAGATTGATATAACAATCATTTATGATGTCCCACAAGTCATTGGAGAAAACTTTGAATGTCTTAAAAAGCAAGATCAAGCAATCTGGCATCAGGGTGGTAGATTACTATATCCTAGTTTCGCATTCTGGTTATTCACAGCATATGTTTATTATGGGCAATCTATAATGATTTGTTTCTTGGTGTTTTTTATGTTATTTACAAACATATACGTATCTTATGTTGAAAGGTAAATTTAATTTGCAAAAATATTTAATTTTGATCAATAAAAATATATTTATTAATTTATTTAATAAAAAAATTTAAAAGATTCTATAATAAATGGTTAAGTGATGTAGAAGGCGGTAGAAATCAAATTAATCGTTCAAACTTTCTTTATTTTTATGGGGGCATTGATGAAAATTTTTAAATATTGAGTTTCATTATATTTGAAATTTAATAATAAACTCATGTACGTAAATAATTTCAGACAATAAATTATTTGTTGTGCTTATTTTGAAATAAAAGAAAAGGAAATAAAACTCTTAAAACATGTCAAGTAATTTGGTCAACTTCAAAATAAGGATATAATCATTTGAAAATTAACATAAGAAAGATAATTAATAATTAAATCTTTATTATTAGTTTTTTCTTGCTTCTAAATGACAATTCATTTGCACCAATAAACTTCTTGAAGCTATATTCATTTTCCTGATGTTTATTATTATAAAATCGATTGAGAATACTAAAAAGATTTCATTTTATCTATAATTTTGTTATTTTTCAGATTTTATAATTTTCAATAAAAGACCAATAAGACACACACACACAATAATTTAAGAATGTGAGTTGGATTATATTATAAATATTTATATAAAAAATATTAAAAAAGTAATTAATCATGTAGGAAGCTAAAAATAGCTTAATCATCAAACAAAAAACACAGAAAATTGAAATTTGTGTTATGCTGCCAGGGCCACGCATCTCGACATGCAGGCCCAGAATGCTACTTGGCCAGGCAAACCTGGTTCTAAAACGTATGAGCAAAAAAAGAACTTCTATATATAAAGTTCAACCAGCGACCAAAATAAAATAGAAATAAACTTTGCTGTGGTTAATCTTGTAATTTATTCCGTTCTTGTCCCGAGTTCGATCCTCTATGTACATGTTTGTCACCCCCAGCGGTGCCTTACCCGCTCACTGGGCTTGCGGGATATTCGGTGGGCCGTGGGGAATAGTCGTGGTGCGCGTAAGGCGGCCCTGGACACCCCACACTAATAAAAAAAAAAATAGAAATAAACTATAAGGGGGATGAACGGCTTAAAGGTTATAAAATATCTAAAATACCTTTAATTAATAAAGTTGAAAAAACCCCATAAAACTTCTTTCGAAGAATAAAACTCCGCTTACCTTGAATTTTATGTATATAAAAATGTCTGATAATTTGAAATCCATGGATTGAAAAGTTTTGCATGTGGGAAGATTCTGATATATAATATAAAGGTAGTGACGAAACTAGGAGGAGGATAACATTTTTGCCCACAACACCTCGTGTCCCCTTGGGATTGCGGCCGAACAGGTCGATTAAAATTTAATTTTTTTATATTTTTAAATTGTTTTAATATATTGGTATCAAAAAATAATTTAAAAAAACAAATAAAAAATAATATTTCAACATATTTTTAGATAAAAAAACACATTTAAAAACAACTCATCTACGTTCGAAACATCTACTTGAATTGGTCCACTCTTGTTTAAAACTGAAAAAACGGGGTGCCGACCACAGATTTAAGCCAACTGGTTTGAAACAAGGTTTCTTTTAAAAGTAGCTTAAATGGTCAACCTCAATCAATACTCCACATACCAATATTACAGTAACATTCCATCTTAAAAAAAAAAAAAAAAAAAAAAAAGAACGTTATCCCTAAGATAAACTATGGCTTTCGAGGCCTGTCCAATGCTCATGATCATACAAATATTGGGAGTTGCTCTCAGATAAAAGAAGACTTGGATGATGGCTCCATTTCAGAGATGTATGATACAGATTCCCACTTTGTTTGGGATAAGTTTGACGAGAGGCCGATTTTGATAAGGGAAGTGGCTTAATTATCGCCATGATCATTCGTCTTTCAGAGATAAGTATTAACATTTAGAGTTTTTAAATTGTTCAAACCCAAGATCAGGTAGGCTGGGCCAACCAGTGTTGGATGTTGACTCGGACGCAGTTTTTTTAGTTTTATGATATAATTACTTTCATTGTAATGTTTATTTAATCCTTAGGATTTACAAGGATTTGTTTAATCTTATAATGATGCTGTTAATTGATTTTTATTACCCATGTAGCTTTCGATGGGAATCTTTTCTTATAAAGATTCTAGATCTAGAATTATTATAAATAAGATTTTTAATTTTTTTAAAAAAATATTAATGAAATAAAGACTTCTATCAAGTTTTTTAGATTTTTATCTGTTGTCAAGTGATGTAACCTAGCAAAAATCTCAGGGATTGATGAACACTGCATGTTTTATAAATTGTTATCAGAGTTTGTTGACATGTTTGATATACCGAAGGTATTAGCAAAATCCTTTTATTTTGTAATTCTAGAGACTGTAGCAAGTTATGAATTTTTTCACAAATATTATTAGTTTAAGTGTTATAAATATCAGAATTATTAAAAACTTATATAATTATTAATTTTAAAATTTTATAAAATTAATTAATATACACGTGAACAAATCCAGACATCAACCATTAAAAAAAAAAAAAAACCTCTCATTTCTGCGATGATGCAAGATGTAATGGTTGAGGATAGGCCAGTGAGTGCTCCTATTGACACCAATTGTACTTGAAACATTTTGCAGCAACTCAAACACCCTTGTTTCATACACAGGAGCCATTCTACACGAGTCTCGAACCAAAAGTGACGATGTACAAGAAGGAAATAAGGGTAGTTTAAAGAATAGTTCATCTCTTAAAATAATTGCAGAAAATTACAGATAACGTATCTCACAGTAGAAATGATTATACAGAATAGGAATGCCTTTACATTGTTTCTCCTTAATTACAATTGAACTAAACAAAGCCAGCGTTGTCTTAAGGAATGATTTATACATTAACCAATACAAAATGAAAACTTGTCGGAAAAGCAGGACATTTCAGCTTATGCACATCAACGATAAACATGTATATGACTTCAAGCATTGGTCAACTAGAGGGTTTAGTTGCTCCGGCAAGGCCAAAAGATTAGGCAGACCCTGTGCCAAAAACCCTTCTTCTTCTTCGACAATTGAGGGTTTGTGTCTCTCTTGTTAACAAGTGTAGCCATGAACTGAACAACAGCCTGATGAACGGAAGTTGAATAAGTCAGTCTCAAGTGTGAAACAGGTAAGAATTTAGTAATTGGTAAGCCAAAAGTTGTTCATCAAACGTTACCTGAGCGCCCAAAGTAGTTACTTGTCTTGGTGGAACTTCCAGAGGAGTTTCGTCAGCACGAAAAACTCTCAATTTTAACAAGAGCCTAAAAGAATCTGGCAGGACTCTGATCTGATCATCACTTATATCCAACTCCTCGAGCAATTCAAGGTTTCCGATATTTCGTGGCAATGCTCTTAGATCCGCGAAGTTATTTGCAACATTCAATTTCCTGAGATTTTCTGCAAAACACAGGTTTTCAGGTATGAATTCTAGTTCATTGAAGCTTACAACAAGTTCCCTCAAATTGGAAAGATGGCCCATCGTTGTTGGTAACCCTCTAATTCTGTTATAGTGCAAAGTAAGAATCTCCAAACAAGCCAGCTTTCCAATTGCCTCGGGAAGAGCTCTGAGCTGATTGAAATCTAATCTCAGCTCCACTAGTGACGTGCAACTTCCAATTGTGTGTGGAAGCTCCTCAAGTTCATTTGTTTCCACGTTCAATTTCTTCAAGCTGGTCAAACTCCCAATAGTCTCTGGCAACTGAGTGAACTGATTTGAACCCAAATCAAGATTCTCAAGGTTTGTCAACTTCCCAAAAGAAGCTGGCAACAATCTTAACCTGTTTGCATGGAGATCGAGATCGGTGAGATTGATTAGCACCCCAAATGACTCAGGAAGGTTTATTAGTTGGTTTGAGTGGACATCCAACTTTGTCAAGGCTTTGAGGTTATTAATGGTGGATGGAAGTGCCATAATTTGGTTTTCGGATAAGTCCAATTCGGTAGTAACTGATAATTTCCCAATTGACAGAGGGAGCCACTCAACTTTATCCATCAACTTGCCTCTAAGATCAAGAACTACAGCTCCAGTTTTTGCAGAATTTTCTATGATCGCTGCCACCTTCATTAGACTTAATTTCTCAGTGCCCACTTCACCTGTAATGCACCAAAACACATCCACGCGTTAAAAAAAAAAAGTAGGATATTCAGATTAGGAAAAACTGAAATGGAGCTGGAATACCATATCGTTACAGGAAACAAAATAAGAATTTCATTCCAAATTAGAATTTTATTTCTTTTGCCTTTTCATCCTTACTTTAAGCCTCACACTCAACCTGCTACTACAAGCAGCACTTGAGCAGTCCAGGCATCTCTTTTTGGCTATCCATAGAATCAGCAATAAAGAGAACTACATGTTCAACCAGAATTTAACAGAGAACTCAACAGCACAGAAGTTAATTCAAACATCCTATTGATAGGATGTAGATCATAAGTAAACAAACCTAAATCGATTACGAAAAACTACGTTCTTCTCTTCCAGCACAATATTCTTTTCAATAATCACATCGAATTGACAACAAAACTTCATTTCTGAAATTGCATATATGAGTCAAGAACAACCAAGATATTCTTGAACTTCCAAATACACAACTGAATTTAGACAAGTTTAATTTTGTTTTCTCTCCCGTTTTTAATGTTTTGAACATGTAAGAATTAAAGTGATCAATATAGTTTGTCTTTGAATACCAAGATCCTACAATCTTCAAGCATATGCATATACAAACTCTTGAAGCCAAACACCAAGGAAACATTAAAGAAAGTTTATTTCTTTACCTGAAAAGAAAGAAGCTTTCGAGGAAGAGCTCTTCGCCAAACCCTTGAAGCTATCTTTCTTCGATTCTCCATCTTCCCTCTTCTTGATCAAACTTTCATCACTAACCACACTTTCTTTCTCAATTTCCTCAACTGACTCACTGATAGAAACCAGTTTCTCCTTCTGAGTACCCCCGGAAACCAACAGAGAAGATTTTTGAATCAACCCATCAAAGGTCTCGAACATCTTGTCAACTTCAACCAAGTGAAGAGCCTCTTTTCTCTGTTCATGGATTTTAAACAACAACGCGGTCTTTCTCGCTTGTTGTAGCACGGAGAAGAGTTCCTGTGGGACATCTTGAGGACATTCCTGGTCTGAAATATCATCAAGCTTTGCCTGCTCTTCATTGTTGACAGTCTTGATCACAGAAATGGCTGCTTCAACTTCTTCGATGGAGGGTCTTGACGGTAGTGATTTGTAGAGTCTCATGATTTCTTCCACTGCATCTAAAAGAGCAGGTGAAGGGTCTTCATCTTTGCTGGTTTTCACAGCCATGGCTATAGCGATCTTGAGGAAGCCTACAAATGGGCTGTATATGTGAACTTTGTTTTATTTCTTATTGAATATGATTTGAACTGGAAATGGTTACAGCTACTGAATTTATATAATTATCACCGGTCTAATCTATGGAATAATTAAATTAAAAGGAGATATTAACTTTGGAAACAAAGTATATACTGCTATATATACATATATATATTTAGATAACAGGGAGAACGCATGATTTTATTTTATTTTTGTTAATTAATTGCCGTTAGTATTATTCTGTTCAACATTTTACACCTTGACTAATATCAGGAAAAGAGATCGAAATTATGAAAGGTTAAAAACAGGACAAGATTTTTATTTTGGAAGAAAGTCGATGACTGTGAACAAAAAGTCTGCACACAGAATTTGGCGTTACTTCACCCTGACATCTTGGGTGAGCACTGCGATGAAAATGCCATCAAAGGTAACGAAAAAGTCATCGCAACATAAAGTGTTTTTTTTCTCTATCTCTCTCTCTTACCTCGTGACGTGCTATGGCTTCCATGGCATCTATCCACTCTCCATGTTAAGGTATCTTCTCATTTATTTTTATTTTTTTTGTTTTTCTTGCTTCTTATCTGTGCTTTTATCGACAGCATTCAAGGCTTGTATC
Organism: Populus x sibirica; assembly: GCA_019202695.1. Lineage (NCBI taxonomy): Eukaryota > Viridiplantae > Streptophyta > Magnoliopsida > Malpighiales > Salicaceae > Populus > Populus x sibirica. The sequence continues at coordinate 3,952,856 of JAGMVL010001291.1, read as the reverse complement.
TATCAACTCTCAAGTCCTTACGTCAATATTAAATTCCAGTCCGTTATCTCTACGGGGCCTACAAGAACTAAAATCAAGGTAAATTGTTATATGGATGATCTCTAAGGGTAAATGTTTTAAATTATGTGAATTAAGCAAGTCAATGAAGTCAATTGCATATAATTTAATTATTTTTGAAAGAAACGATAATATATATGAACTAAGGGGCCCACCAGCAAAGTATAAAAAAGAGAAAGAAAAGATGAAATGTGAATTTAAGGAAGAGAAGGGAAGGCATAAAGACAGAAGAATTCCTCCGTAGAAACTCTTCCCTCCTCCCTCGTCAAAAACATTAACAATTACTTTTGTAAAATTGAAGTCTCTCGTTAACTCCATGCACTAAAAGAAGCAAAAATAAAGGAAAACACCCAATAAAAAATCTCAACAAACTAAAAAGATACATAACACAACTATTTTTAAATATATTACACCCAAAGGAACAAAATAATATAGAAAAACATGATTTTTGATGAATTATGAGAGCCATTTCTAGTTGATAGTAATAGGGAAAGAGTGGTGAAAAACAGCATCTTTTCTAGTTTACTAGCTTTATTTATATGTTAATTTCTGGCTCATATAGTGTTTTTAACAAACTTTTGTTATTTAGAGTGTGTAAATTTATTTATTTTTTTAAATGGATGAAGTGATGAAAACTTTAGATTGGATTTGAATTTTTCATACTTACGTCTTAAGCTAAAGTGTTTAGACTGGACTTTGCCTCTAAACTTTGTATTCCTTGCAAAACAAAAGTCCTTTATCATAATTAAAAATATTCCGATGCTTAAATTAGTAACTTGTAGGAGAGAATGAAAGTATAACTAAGAGAGCTTAGGGGAGTGAATGATTATGTATGAAGATATGTTTTGTGTGAAGTTCTTGAATGACGTGTTTACCTGGTGACCTCAAGCATCTATATACTTTGGCCATATCAACTTATTTTGTTGTGAAAAGTTAAGTAATAATAAAGAATAATTACTCTTCCTTGCAAGTATCTCATGGAAAGTGAAGAAAAATAATTTGTTTTTTATTGTGTCTTATTGTGTTATTGATGGGAAGGATTGATGCCTTTTTTAGTGTTAATGTATATGTCATGTAGCCAATCAAATAATTACACGTAATGCTAACTTTGTTCATGTAAAAATATATTTATTATTAATAAATGTTTTTTCATCACTCTACCCGAACTAGAAGATTAATTAAAGTCTTCGCATATTATTATATCACAAAGACGGGGGGCTATTGATGAACCAAGATTTTATCAGTATATCTTCATATATCTTTACCAAAAAACACTGAATCAAGAAAAAACATACAAATATAATTTTTTCAAATTCTCGGGTGCATTGAGCTTGCATGTGTCAGCACAAACATGCCCTAATAGAGGCGCAAACAAAGAATAAAATTGTGCACTTTAGTTATCAAGAGAGAGAAGAAAGAAAAAACACAAACAATTGATTATTAACGACAATCCAACCATTATCCGCCTACACATGACACAACATGTGAAAGAGGGCATGACTGCGTATCCAATTAGACGATGAATGATCACATTTGGCTACCAGGAAGTGTCATACACGTCTCCTTAATAGCATGGGTGCCGCCCACTTGTTGGGACATGAAAAATACGCGTCCACAACTTTTCAATTAAAAAATACACAAATACTTTGTGAAAATACTAAAACACCTCCTATGATCCTTTTAATTATACAAAATACCATGTAAAAAATATCAAAATATCTCCAAAGACAAAGCCTTTTTTTTTTATCTTTTTAAAGCTAAAAGTGTTATTTAACTGTATTTGAAAATTAAAAAAACTCGTGGTAGAAAGTCAAATAAACATTTATTCACCCATGAAAATATAAAAAATTAAAAATAAAATTACTATTACAATTTACAGTAAAACCTCTTCTAATCTACAATGATTTTTCCATTCTATTTAACTCCTTTTATAATAATAAATTGAGAATTACTCGATAGTTAGAGGGATTATTAATTCAAGACTTGCCCTAATTATTTTTGGGCAGCAAGCCACCAAACTTCTTGCAAGCCCACCCAACTATACGAGTAACCTCAGCTGCCTGCATGCCTTTTCCCTTGTTATCATTTTGTCTCGCGCTCTCTCTCGCACACACAAAATTCACCAAAACTCACCCCAGACAATCACCAAACAAGCTCCCCAATCTCCTCCTCCTCCTCCTCCACCACCTGTAAGTGTTCTTTCTTTCTATCTATTTGCAAATATTCCTACTTTAATTATTATATTCTCGTATATCTATCCTTTTTTACAGTTCTTGATTTTGTGTTTCCATAAATAAATCTATATGGGTTGCACTGCAAGAGAGAAACATGCCCGTGCTAATCGGAGGGTTCCCCGTCCTGCCAATTACACTGAATTCGATCCCTGTGTTTATGCCAAAACCCTTCTTGAATCGGGTCTCAAACCCTTAGCTTACCATCTGGGCCTTCACGATCCAACCCATAGCAACAACGACAATAACTCCAATTCTAATTTTGATGATAACGGATGGGGTTACTGTACTGAGGAACAATTGGAAGAGATTCTTTTAAAAAATCTTGAATTCTTGTACAAAGAAGCCATTTCTAAGCTTGTTGGATTAGGTTATGATGAGGATGTTGCGTTAAAGGCGATTTTGCGCAATGGGCATTGTTATGGTGGCATGGATGTGCTAACTAATATATTGCACAATTCATTGGCCTTTTTGAATAATAATAATAATAATAATAATAATAATTGTGGTGGTGGTGGTGGTAGTACCGGAAATGCAGATGAAACTGAGCTTGTTTTTGATGATTTAAGGCAACTAGAGGAGTATTCTCTTGCGGGTTTGGTTTGTTTGTTGCAACAAGTTAAGCCACATTTGAGTAAAGGTGATGCTATGTGGTGTTTGTTGATGAGTGATCTTCATGTGGGTAGAGCAAGTGCGCTTGAAATTCCTATTGCGAGTTTGCCAGGGAATGGGAGTGGTAATGTTCAGACTAATGTAGAGAGTGTTGGTGGGGATGATAATGGTAATGGGATTGGTGTTGTGGCCCCGGCTTTGTGTAGGTTTCATGGAGGATGGGGATTTGGAAGTGGGGGAGGATCTGAGTTTTCAGTTAATGGGCTTTTCTCTTATAGTGCAGAAATGTCTTTGCATAAGGATATTGAGTGTCCTAAAAGGTTTAATCTATCGCCTTCAATGAAGTCTTTATTGAAGAGGAATGTTGCAATTTTTGCTGCTGGTTTTAGGGCTAATTCAAAACAGATGCAGATGCAACCTCAGTTGCAATCTCAGGCTTGTATGAGTGTTACTGCAGGTGGGGATGCTGCCCCAGTTGTAAAGGCAAATGAAGGTATGGTCGAGAAGGGCGAGGAGTCTCAGAATTTGAAGAACGAAGATGGAGTTAGTTTGATGCTGAGCAAGCTTCAGAATTTGAAGCTTGATGAGAATTTGGAGATTGTAGGAGAAGATCAGAAGGATGAGATGATGGTGACCCTGCTTCAACAGATAAAGGATCTGGAGAAACAATTGAAGGAGCGGAAGGAGTGGGCACATCAGAAGGCAATGCAAGCTGCCAGAAAGCTTAGTAGTGATTTAACAGAGCTTAAAATGTTGAGGATGGAAAGGGAGGAGACCCAGCGATTAAAGAAGGGGAAGCAGACTCTGGAGGACTCTACCATGAAGAGGCTGTCTGAGATGGAGAATGCTTTAAGGAAGGCTAGCAGTCAAGTGGACAGGGCAAATGCAGCTGTGAGACGGCTGGAGACAGAGAATGCTGAAATCAGGGCAGAGATGGAAGCTTCTAAGTTAAGCGCATCAGAGTCAGTAACAACATGTTTGGAGGTAGCAAAGAGGGAGAAAAGGTGCCTGAAGAGGCTTCTGGCTTGGGAGAAACAGAAAACTAAGCTGCAGGCCGAGATTGCAGATGAGAAAGAGAAGATCAAGGAGTTGCAGCGATGTTTGGGCAAAATTGAGCAGGCTCAGAAGGAAGCTGAGGTGCGTTATACATCTATCTACCTAAATCCAGGACACACACACATGCACAAGCACCAACAAGTTTTCCTGCCTACATGTGTTGTCACAGTTTCATGTTGTAATTAAGGTACAGTGAATTGTGAGACTGGTGAGTTTCTCCTAGCATGCTTTATTTAAGGATAAATCATTCAAGTACTCAACACTGCTTCCACACACCCGCCCCCAACAGAAGGAAAAACCTGGAGTGTGAGAGACAGAAGATGAGCCTTCGGAATTATATAGTTCACTAGTTAAAGCAAAATGGTGTAATGTTGCTGTAGTGATCAGATAGGAAGATAAAAATGCACATTTGTCTCGGATGAAAGCATAAATTTAACCTCTTACTAAGCAAGAATCTTATAGGGCTAGCTGAAACAGTGCAAGTGAATTTAAAAAAAGAAAAATCACATGCATCTGAAAAAAAATGCATTAATTAGCTCCAGTCACTTGTATTCAACCACATGCTTTCTACCATTTAACTGGTTGTGATTCTAATTATTGGGAGTAGAGTTTCATAGACCAAAAGGTTATAGAATCAAAATTCATGAAGTCCATTAGTAAAAACAAAATAGTGTCTTATTTGGTATTCCTACAGTAGTCATATAGGAAGACAAAGATGTACATGTCTCAGAGGAAAACTGAAAGTTTAATCTCCTGCTAAGCAAGGTTTACATGTGACTAACTGAACACAGCAAGGATGAAATGAATGTGAAATAATGCATCACTTAGCTCTAGATAGTAGATATTATATTCTACCACCATACCACGTGATTCCTACCTCTTAACTGGTTGGGACTCTAATATTGGGATTAGAGTTTTATAGAACCAAAGGCTACATGGTCTTGTATGACTTATTGATAGAATAATTTTTTGTCTTTGATGTTGTGTTCCTCTGCCTCTGATCTTGGAGCTCAACTTATTCGAAGAAGAAGCAACGAGGGTGGTTATAGCTTGTTTAAAGTCCATAAACATGCCTTTTCAATATCATTCCATCTGTTATATTTATCTGCTTCAGTTGATTGAGCTACCCCTTCCTCTAGGTGGATGACATTTTAGGCTAGCTGTGAGTGATTTGGCATGGACTTCATTTAGAATTACAAACATGAGGTTCTAATATATGAGTATGATCTGTTTGTATCCTTAATGGCATGCATTAACTTAAGCAAAATTAAAAAGGCAGATACACTATTAGTGGAAAGATGATGCTCCATTGTTGTCACATTACATCCAATGGCTAGATTTTGGTCATGAAATCAAACCGTTTGGTTGATTTAAGTGCAAGTCTAGTGAGAAATGATTGTATATTTAATCAATGTATAGGTGAGGCCTTTCTCTGTGAGGAAATTTTTTGATTGTTGGAGACAGGTTTTGAGTAAGTACTGGTAAATGTAAATTAAGGCTCTACTGGGACTCTCTCAAGAAACCTTTTTCATTCCTCTCTTCATCTTAAATGAGAAAATATTACTCGGGAAAGATTAGTTATACATCATTGAAAGTAGGAAGGGAATGGCAAAAACTTTCAAGATTTCCAATATCTGCGACCTGAAATAATTGTTTATTATTATTTAATAAAAAAACTGGATCTAGCATCTTAATCTTTAGAATTTTCCTTGTCCCATCTTCTTTCTTTCTTGTAAGAACTAGTTCATGTCCCATGATTATGTGGACCTGTAAGCTTACGTGTTATCTTATTCTTTTTGAGAGTGTGTGGCCCCTCCTACTGGTGCAAAGTTGCATGGGTATGCAAGGTAACACCAGTGAGACCAGCTAGGTGCCATGACCCTCAAAATGCACTCCAAAGTGGTAGTTTGCCTGGATACAGAACTTCCATAACCTTTCTAAGCTTTATATTGAATCATTGTCTACTTTCCTTTATCAGTTTACTACATAAAAATGAGTGAGAATGCAATCAAAGAAGGTTACCAAACTATCCTTTTGTTTCGATGGTGATGTGATTTAGAGAAGCCTAGTGAGTTATCATTGTTTACATGATAAAATACATTTATCCATACATTGTTACTTGTTCGTGACATCATATACATTTAGCCATACGCTTATCTATTTTACTTATCTTTATTTCATATTTTATGATGCATTTGATGTTCCAAAACTGGTCAGTATTTCATAATTATTATCTGTGGCTTTTGAGAATATGCATGCATTGCTTTGACACCATTGTTCCATAGTTTTGATTGAAACTCTCAATTATTTCTGTTTGTTTTGTTTGATATGTGATCAAATTTTGATTATGGTTGAATGAATACTGATTCCATGTTGCACTCTCTAGCTTAGACTATATGATAAAACTTGAGATTATTTTTGAAAGCTGGAATCTGTAAGTTAGACACCGTTTAAAATAAAATCTATCATAGTTTATTGTGCTTGTGTCTCTGAATTTTGTTGCCAACATTCTGTTTTTCATGGTCCACTAAGCCATTTGGTAGGCTGTATTCCTTAAAGACACTGTTCAGTAGCCTTTTCTGGATCGCACCAGTTGTCTTAGAACCAACTGTTTGATATAGTTAGCAACCTAGTTGCCTAGTTCTCAATTTTGCCGCAACTGTTTAAGTTATCAGTTCTTTGTTTCCAGAATTGGTTATGGATGCATTCTACCTATCTTAAACTATAGTAGGGAAGCAGTTTTTCCATGAAATGTTATTATTACAGGTGAAGTGGAGGCAGGAGATGAAGGCCAAAGAGCAAGCTTTGACCTTAGTGGAAGAGGAAAGATGCGCCAAGGAAGCTGCTGAGGCTGAAAATAAAAGGAAGCTTGAGGCTTTGCGCCTAAAGATAGAGATTGACTTCCAGCGCCACAAGGATGATCTCCAAAGACTTGAACAAGAGTTTTCACGTCTGAAATCTGCTGCAGAGTCCACTGAGTTGAATAATCAGTCAAATGCTTTGCCCTCGGGAAAGTCTGAGAGGACAAAGCCCCAAGGAGAAACAATTGCTAGGTTGCTTCATGAATTAGATAAACTGGAAAATTCGTCTGAGAAAGGAGCCAACTGTGACAGGGAATGCATGATTTGTCTAAAAGATGAAGTCTCTGTTGTTTTCCTCCCTTGTGCTCACCAAGTTATATGTGCAAGTTGCAGTGATAATTACGGGAAGAAGGGGAAAGCTACTTGTCCGTTCTGCCGGGTTCCAATTGAACAGAGAATCCGTGTTTTTGGTGCGAGTTCATAGACAAAGTTAGGCATAAAAATAAAAAGAAAACGCAGTTTTCCCCCTGGTATGTATATGCAATCATATACTGGCATGCTATGGGAACTTCTTTTTACATATACTCGTCTTACTGCTGGTACTTCAGCTAAATACACTGGATGTATGTAAATAAAAACATGTTTTCAGCCAGCCTCGATGCAATTCTGCTTTGTTGCTGCCATTTGCTTGAAGTATATTCGTATCAAATATGACGTTAGTGTTTAAAGAAAGGAAAATATTAGCATACAATTTGAAATTAATTAGAGAAAATAATAAAAATGAATACACGTGGACTTAAAAAAGAAACAAATGTATTAAAAAGAAAGGGGTGAATATCACTCCGGAGAGGTTAATTTTGTTAGCCTTGCTTTCTGCTTTGTATAGTAAATTGATTTGTTATCTCCATTGACGTGTTAGAACAATGAAATACATGTAACAACTACTGCGTAAATCATCCTTTTTTTCTTTTTGATACAAGTCATGTGTTTGTTTTTATAGCAAAAAAAACTTGGACTACATCTCTTCAATACATGTCAAATAAATTTCAAATAAACATGTAATTAATTTAATATGATTGTTAATAAAACAAAATTTATGGATCTGGTTGTTATCCATGCAAAATAAAGATTTAAGTGAAAAAAAGGGGTAAAATAGGATATGGTTTTGAGATTTATTTGAAAAGTTTATTTTAGTCCTATATTTTTTTAGATATTAGGTTTAACTAGTCCCTATAATTTTTAAAAATTCAATTTTGATACTAAACTTTATTTCCCTTTTTTTTTCAGTTATTTTTTTGTAGAGAAGAGAGAGGGGGTCGCTGGATTCCAGCATAGAGAAAGAAATTTTTCATTAGAAATGATTTCGGTCATTAAAACGATCGATTTTTATATCAAATGGTTCTATATAATTAGGGGAGTTAAAATTAAGTGTTTTTTTTTTTTACATTGAAAGCACCTGAAAAAACATATCTAAGCTTGAGAATATTTTTTGTTTTGGGTTGATTATGAATTTTGGGGTTGTTTTTTTTGTGTTTTTGAAGGTCATTAATTGGTTAACAAGGTTTTAAATGTGTTTTCTAGGTGTCTTAGGTCAAAAAAACAAGTTTAAAATGGATTTTGGAGTGGCAAAAACAAGAACTTTGTTTTTACAGTCACCATAATAGCTGGAATCTGGGGAATCATAGACGATGCCTTATCTGCTAAGTCAGACGACACTTCGTCTATTTTTTTGTCAAAAAATTAGATGAATGACATGGCATCCACCCCCATTAACTTAAAAAAAGGCTTGAGTGCAGGCCCTTTGTTGGTGGGCTAGGTGCTTGGCTTGGTTTACCAACCCATATCATCCGACCTAATTCTTTTCTTTTTATTTTGTTTAAATTTTTATTTTTTTTATTAATACCTTTTTTTATGTCTTTTTAAAAATAATATTTAGATTTATGTTTTAATTAATACTTTTTCTTTATTATTTTTTAGCCTTTTTTAAATAGAAATTATTTTTGAATTATATTGAGTGTGTTTAATTTTTTTTTATTTTATATAGATTAAATATTTATTTTTTATGATTTTTTTTTATTATGTACAACCTTCCATAGTTTTTTTTCATTTATTTTTATTTAATAAATTTTATATATATGTCGATTTCTATTAAAAATTAATTTTAATAAATAAATTCATTAAACACAACCAGATAAATGACCTATCTTTTTGCTTTTTGATAAAGTTTTTTTTCTCATGTTATCGTGTGTGTTTTTTCTCGTTTGCTATCATTGCGTCTGTTTTTTTCATATGATTCAATTAAATCCAACTTATTTAATTAGTCGGGATTATTACCCGAGTTATTAGTTTTTTTATTAAAACAAAACATGCTTTCAATGTCTTATTATTTAACTGGAAAAATAATGTGGATTATCAGTGTATCACGAACACCAGTCTCATATATTACTAAATTTTATGTTGTGGAGTTTTTTCTTTCAATTTTCTATGGTTACTAAGGAGAAATGATATATATATACATATTTTAAATTACATACCTTTAATTCATTTTTGTAATTATAATTTGAACACACTCGTGTTCTTAATGTTTTATGAACACAAAATATTTTCAAATCACACCGTTAATTGATAAATTATTAAGTTTCAAATTGTCATATTGAGACTTTTTTAAAAAAATATCACATGTAATACATGTACGGAAGCCAATTATTTTCGAAGCACATACCTTAGATCAATTAAGCATAGGTTGCTTTTGAGACCATAATAGGACTTGCATTTGTGTTTGTTTTTTCAATTCTAACCTGTGTTTTAAATTGATTTTATTAAAAAAAATTATTTTTTGATATTTTTGATATTTTAATATTAAAAATATTTTTTTTTAAGAAATCATTTTAATTAAAAAATTTATTACTAAGCACACAAAGCATAAGATTGTGGTGATAAGATTGCGGTGATGCATGATGGAAAGGTAGTAATGCTTGTTTTTTTAGTGTTCCTTAAGTTATAATATGTATCGTAAATTATTTTTTTATTTTTGTTTTTTCAGCAGCTTAGTACAAAAAAAAAGTGTTATTTTATTTTTCCGTAAACATTTCAGTAGTATAAATAAAAGTAAAAGAAAAAAAGATTAAATGTTATTTAAAACCTATTTCAGATCTGCAGGGAAAACACAAATCATAGAAAACCCTAAGCAAACCACCTCATAATCAATTGAAATTTCATATACTTTTTATTGGGGGTAAAATCTCTCCGCAAATAACGTTGGGGTTTTATTTTGATAACGTTTACTTGAGGTTTCAATTCGGGGTTAAATTTTGTCGTAAACTAATCATACACGGGTTTTTGATACCTAGGTATAGAAGAATGACCTATAAACTAAGATATGTTGTTTTTTGGTATAAAGGTTATTGCATATTAAAGTTGAATAGAAGACATGCTAAATAAGTTGAATTCATAGAGACTTTTTCTTATATAATCAAAGTATAAACAAAGTAAGGAAAATATAGTGGCTGATACACTTTCACGCAGTATGTTCTTTTAAACACTATGAAAACTAGATTGATATGCTTTGAGCATGTGAAGAAATTGTATGTCAATGATTTTGATTTTGCTGAAACTTACAAAGCATGTGGATATTCAGCTTTTGAAAATTTTATATGATGGATGATTATTTTTTTAAAGAGAATAGATTGTGTGTTCCTGCTAGTTCTTTACATGAATTACTTATTTGTGAAGCATATAAGGGTGATTTGATGGGTCACTTTGAGGTTGCTAAAAATTTGGATGTATTGCATGAATATTTTGATTGGCCAAAAATAAAAAGAGATGTGCAAAGAATATGTGAAAAATGCATTGCATGTTAAACATATAGCAATCAAAACAAAAATGACAAAATTCGACAAAGAAATAAAATGAAACAAAATACTTAGGGATGAAATTGAAAAGAAATTCAAATAAGAAAATGAAAAAAAAAACAAATAACAATAAAAAAAATAAGGATCAAATTTAATATAAAAATTAAATGAAATCAAATGCTAAGGGATGAAATCAAATAAAAAATCAATTCAAAAAAAATCTAAAAAAACAAAAAAAAATAAACAAATGACACGATAACGCTCAATTTTGGCAATCCATCATGATTTTTGAGGAGGGAAGAAAGAAAAAGAAGGAAAAGAAAAGGCAAAAAAAAACTTGTCTATTTTCAACCACCATGCTACTACAAACACGCGTGAGACCACTATGAAGAGCAAGGCACAAGGGTTTGAACATCGCTATGACAGCCACTGCTTAGCCGTCAAAAGACAACTCACATGTTATCTAAACAGTCTCCTCCCACCTGTTAGCATGTGCATTGCACACCCTAATTTACTTTCCCTGCTGGTTTACCACACTTGTTCTAGTTTCATTTTTTCTTTTTTCTTTTTTAAAAAATGATAATATGGTTAGACCAATACAAAAGCAACATGTCATCAGGGGTTGGGCCACGCACAAGAGTTCTAAGGATAAGGTTACATATTTTAGTTGAATTTTTTAGAGGATATCAGAGAATGTTGTTCGATCACTTCCATGCAGATGGCTTGTGTCTCAAACTCAGCCTGCCATGTGTGGAGGAAAACAAGCCCTCAGAGCCTGTTTGGTTGGAACATAGGCAAGAGAAATACTAATGATAGACCGCAACCTAAGTATCACGAGGTTGATCTTCCCTTCTCAACATCTCTTGTTGACAAAACATTCTTGAGGGGTAAAATCTCTCCCTCCCTCCCTCTCTCTCTCTCTCTCTCTCTCTCTCGCAGAATCTCATTTTTGATAAATTAATTATGAACAGGTAGGGAGCTCAAGTGCTGCTACAAAGCCACCATTGACGGATTTAGTGCGACAAATTTCCATGATGGCTCTGACTTCAAGGGACCATGTGTGATCATAGGTTACACAAACAAGTCCTTCAAGTTTGGTGCATTTAACCCTGAAGGCTATAGAAGCACAGATGATTACTATGACACGTTTGATGCATTTCTCTTCTATTGGACAGACACTGAGAAAATTGACCCCATCATCTTACCCAAAGTTGGTGGCAGCGGTGCAGCCCTCTTTGATTATGCTCGAGGTGGACCTCAGTTTGGGGCTGATGGGTTGCTAATCGGGCCTCCACTAGCACCTGTCATGGGCGGGTTTGCAGGACCTGATACCAATTCAGGAATTGGTGACTTGAGGCAAGCCAAGTCCAGACTGGGATTGTCATACGCTAAAAGAGAAGACGGCAAGGAGTCTATATTCGGTGATGATTCCAGGGCAACTCTAGAAGAAGTCCAAGTTTTCTGCAGTCCTCAAATAGCAAGTCTATACTGAGGTATCTAGATACTGTATAAGGCTCTATATATATAAAAAAAAACCATTTTAGAGTATTCTTCCAAGTCACATAAAATCGGTTCTTTGATTACATAATTGGTTCTCAATCTCTGCAAAGCTTTACTCTTCTACAGTATAGATCATGTTTAATTAAATTAAATGGTGCTCTTCTTTTCTGCTGCAACTTGTTTTCCTAAGTGGAGCATAATGTTAGGAAAAACCAAATCTTGTGTTTGATTGGTGAGGGAAAGGGGCCGACCACACGCTCAAACAAAAGGCCAAAGTATAGGTGTTCTTGAAGAAGGATCGGGTGGGGCGGTGGTTGTTGTGGTGTGTAAAGAGCTTGGGGATAATAGGCCCTTTAGGAAAGCATTCTTAAAGGTTGCATTAGTGTAGTCTCTTTGTCAAGATTCTTGCTAAAGTGAGAGGGGGGACAGTCTAAACTACCGTTGATGGATATACACATATATTTGCCATCTGCTTATTGGCACTTGCTTTTGAGTTCTCATTGCTCATCTTAATTCCATTAATCATTAGTTAATGATATATTTTGCAACTTTGGAAGGAAATATTCCTTTGATTTCCCCTCCACACAAGTGATTGGCGATTCCTGAAAGTAATGGAAGTTCAATGTGGATGGAGAGCTTCGTATTGGGGAAATGGACGAATATTCGTCAACAAGTTTCGGCATTTATTCCTTTTAAAGATTGCTTAGACTGCAGAATTGGTTCAGTTTCTGGTCAAAGTTCAGTTGCGTGCGATTTAACAGTAAACAAGACCTGCACTTGGTTTTAGCTCTTCCCTTGAAGTTGATTCAGAATTGTCGCCGCATACCATTACTAGGGCTCTTTGAAAGTTGATGTGGAGGTGTCAGTTACCTCGTCACCATAACAAGAAGAGGAAAAGAAGGCTAAACTTGATCAAGAATATTGCTCTGATGGAATGGCCTTATGCGGTCGTTTCTCATGGCAAAGGAGCCTAAGGACCACTTCACTTAACATAAAATGAAGATTGTCTGGTCACATATACATAAAAGATAATAAAAAAAACATTTATTAAATATTTTGAATGGAAAGATAGCATGCTAATTACCTAAGACATTGGCATGCACACATACAGGCAACACTTTTAATGCTGGCTAAAAACGACCTCTCTAGAGTACAGTCCAGAATTATAAACACAAGAAGCTAGAATTTGTTTGGATACGGAGAAACCTTGACACTGATTGATCAACCAGCTTGATATACAAGGCCAACCAAAAGATAAAAATGGGTTTCTTAAAGCAAATTTTTTTATGGACTGGATTATGACATGAGCATGCTTTAAATCTCTAGAGAATATTGCATTCAAAAGCTCCAAGCAATCTGACAAATTATGGAGAGTAAAGACTACAACTGTTGTATACGAAAGTTGAAGCAGAAGTGATCTCAAGTTTCCACATCATACCCCACCCTAACATAATCACATATGCTCCATTCAGATCTGCTACAAAATTGATTTGTTTGTTTTCAAACAGGGGAAGGAAAAGGTAAAGAATCCGGAAAATATTTGGTGACGAATTCAAAGGTTTCTACCACAGTAACATCTGCACTCAAGGATTTCCATCAAACATGTGAGAGAGTTGCTTGTTCATCACAATTTGCATCAAATTTTGACCAGAATGGGCATCAATCATCATTACTCTTAATGTGCTTGCATTTAAGAAAGAAATTATTATTGACTTTTACTGGCGTTCGGAAAAAGTTGGTAATTAGGGTGACTTCATTTGTGCTAGGCTGAACGGAGATTTTGAATGCTTATACAACATCAAAGCTTCTTCCATGAAAGAAGCTTATTTTATTTCTTAAAGCCATAGAGTAGACAATTCAAACTGACATTAACCAACTCCTAGTGAAATCTATAAAAGTGATTACCACCGGGGGGGGAGTGCAGCCTTACTTAAATAAACAGGAACTGAAATAACATTTAGCTACTAAACAAGATAACATAAACCAAACACAAGTCATAGGAAGGGGATTTATTCTTTATTTCCCTCCCAAGAACAAACATTAAAAGGCGTTGTCTTGGAGACCCCCCTTCTTGATTGTTTTGCTCGAGGTACACCCCTAGATCACAATCACCATGTTGTCTTCCTGCGACCAAAGACCGCCATATTCCCCCAAACTCCCATCTCCACTTGCTTGCCTGCAAATTGGAGCTTTGTTCCAATGCTCTGATCCTGCATTGAAATAAGAGCTACAATGATCTCTCCTTTCTTTTTTCAAAGGGTCGTGCATATCTTAGTGAACTGATCTGGTCAATAACCTTGATAGTGCATGTCATCATTCCCACCAAAACCCATGTAGTTTCCATGTTCTGAGTAAGGTGACATGAACCCAATGTGACTGAGATCATCGGCATGCTCAATTTCTCCTGTAAAATTCGAGTATGATGAACCCGGCGAGAATTCTCCGTGTGTGTCTGGCTGCCATGTATTCATGGAGCTTGGATACTCATACTGTGGAAAGTATTGAGATGCAGCTTCATGTACTTGTGGATAGTCCTGAAACAAAACCATAGAAAAGATTAAAAAATCTTCGTTATATAGAAATGTAGTCTATTAATTACGTTTCACCTAAGCTATACCTTTGAGGAATCAAGAATTAGTTCGGGTGAGATCCAATGGCTTGGAGGATTGCTTTCCAATGAAGCAGCTGGCTCAAGTTCTGACACTGTTGTGACTTGATAAGGAGACGCAATAGGAGTTGAATATTGATTCCCATTGTTATACAGGTAACTTGCTTGAGAAGACATGCCAAATGAGATGTTCGAAGGCTCGTTCGAGACTACATTAGAGGTGAAATCCACATTGCTCGAGCTACTTCCGACCTTTTTGGCTTTAGGCTCACCTTGTGGATCACTCATCTTCAAACCTTGCTCATTCTTTTTAACAACACGGCACAAAGCAAAAGCTCCCTGGAGAAATAAAGTAACCAGATGCTTTCTCAGTCTTCTAAACAACTCAAATATAGGTTCAACAGGCATTGAACTTAAATATGTTTACCTTAAAATTGGGTGATCCTTGAGAAAGATCATCGCAGAGGCGATACTCATGCATTACCCAGTCTGTCCTGTCTCCTAAAGGAGCCCGTCCGCGATAGAAAACGAGAGTCTTTCTATACCCAGTCACGGCAGATTGACAGACAACTTTCCGGTCTTTGCCAGTAGCCTTCCAGTAGCCAGCTTGAGTGGCTCTATTTGTTCTCGAACCATTGGGATACTTACGATCCCTGGGACAGAAGAAGAACCATTCCATATCTCGTTTCGGCAGGAATGACTTCTCTGCGTATCACATATTGAAATTAAGTTAGATTTCCAAGTTGTTAGAACAATGTGATCGACAGGAAAAGAGTGATATGAAAATTAGCGCGGAACTGTTTCTTGTAGTGCTTTCCTTTGAATAAACTGTTACTGAAAAATGAAAGTTTCCGGCCGAACCGGGCTTTGCAAGAAAAAAGTTGTTGAAGGCTCCACCGATAAAAGTATTCTTGAGATCAGATTAATCAAAAAACAAAAAAGATATCAAGCACAAAGAAAACAAAACAAAAAAGTGCTTTTCCAATACTAAAAAATATCTGTGTTCAGACTTCAGACAGCAATACTGAAGCTTCTTTCGAACCATAACAATTTAAATCTAAAGCAACAACGTATGAATTTATTGAGCTTAGGTCATAACTTGCCCACGAAAAAAACTAATCCATATCCCAAAGATATCTAAAAGGCAAGTAGCGTTGCATGCGTCATATTTACCTCTCTCAAACCAAGGGGCATTGACTATTCACATTCTCATGCCAATCATTTCTTGGATAGGAATAAGGAAACTTTGACGAAGCATTACAAATCATCGATAACAATTTTTCTCTTTACATCTTATAAGCATAACAGTAGATGGGCTACTAGAAGAGAAGTTACCTGGCAACTCCCATGGATCGAATTTGTACAAATCGATCACGGGGATCACTTCAAGCTCAATTTCAAGCCCTTCAACTTTCCTATGCAGGTAATACCCTACCAATTCCTCATCAGTTGGATGAAAACGAAATCCCGGTGGCAATGAAGCCCCTCCCATTATCTCAATCTACCTAGAGTGAAAAAGAAATGAACAGGAAAAAAAAAACAAAAAAACAGAGTAGAGTAAGGAAGGTTTCTTGCTAAGTCCCCAGACTGTATCTATTGAAGATTTGAAAAATCCAAAAATAAAAGCTCTTATCAACACTAGATCTTTTACCAAGAATCAAGCACAACTTCCACAGGTTGTACCCATTGTAGAACTGAATCATTTTCCTTTGAAACTCGACTTTCTTATGATTAAAGTATTAAACCCCCACTAACCCCCTCAGAATTTAGTCACAAGATGAAGTTTGAAATGAATCTAAAAACTTATTTTAACCAATACCCAGAGGCCAGAAATTTGCCTTAAATGCAAATTTAGATAGTGAATTCAACAAGAAAAAAAAAAGAAAAAAAAACTTGGTCTAAAAACTAGTTAGAACTTCCAAAACCGGAACCTATTGCAATGACCAGAAGCCAAGACCATTCAAGAATCTCTCAAAAACTGCAAATCTCGAATGGTATGGACTCAAAAACTTTTTATGTGGGCTTCAAAAAGAGAGATTGACAAAAGAAAGGAGTAGATTGTGTGTGTGTGTGTGTAATTAAAGAAGAGAGAAGGCGAAGCTTGGTTGAGTAACAATGGAATTGTAATGTTTATGTTTATATAATATACGATTGGAGAATGCAGCAAAGTCCAAATTTTTGCACACCGAAAGTGGAGAGGTTGCTTGTCTAGAGCGTGCCCAAAATTCCACAGGATGGGACCTACTTTACAACTTCAGTTCACACCTTACTGTTCTTTTTCCTTCCCGCCAATATAATTCGTGACCGTTACTTTTAATTAATTTTAATTGTTCTTTAGCTTTAATTCTTTTAATAATTCAATGATTCAAGTGGTTATCAATTTATGATGAATTAAAACATATATAAAAAATATATATTATTCTATATTAGAAAAATATTATCTTCTTCTTCTTCTTCTTCTAAGGAAATGGTGGGTTGAACATCCCTATACATGCCTCTTACTTCAAGATTATTTACAGGTTTAAAATAATTCCAATAATTATAACAGAGGATTTGTTCTCTTACTACAAGATAATGAAGTTTATCAAATTTTTAGTTCGGAATTAAAAAAAACGACTACAAGATTGTCAATTTATAACATTCAAACAACGTGGTTACAAAATACTTGTCAATACAAGGGATCTTGGATTCAACTGCAGAAAAAAAACAAAACCTCTCTTCCTGTCAACACTCTGTTCTTGCCGAGGAAAAGCACTTGTAGATTCACAGAACACAAATTTGACATGTTATCGGGAGATGAGAGCTCTAATCTTTCAATAGATTCTGCTAATCCGACGCCCATTTCGGGTGTTAGTAGAGAGCATTGAACTCGCTTTAAGGATGCCACTGTGGAGTGGTCAAGCTGTCATTGATGGGAGAATTTGGGTTTTCTTCGTCGCCCAACCTCCCACCGCGTCATTCTGAGTCAGACAAAACACTTTTCTTTTCTTTTTGGAACTGATTGAGTCATCAAACTGGGTCCCTTGTTCTAAAAGAGTGTCCTAAAAGTGCTTGCTTAGTTTTTTTAACCTTTTTAACAGGGATGACAACGGTATGTAATAATGTATAGGCTGGTTTTCTATTTTCTTTCTTGTTTTTTAATTAATTAATATATATATATATATATATATATATATTCAATTTTGTAAAAGAGAATGAACTACAATCCTTACCCATCACAAAACTAAAAATATTTAAAAAAACATTTGATTACCGTTACTTTATTATATATTAAAATGATATTTTTTTTAATTTTAAAAATTTTTATTTAACATCAGCATATCAAAACAATCTAAAACCACATATAAAAAAGTAATTTAAAGCTAAAAAAAAAAATTAAAAGTGTAGTTGAACCGCAACGACAAACACCACTTAAAAACTTAAAAGTTGTATGCTTATACATGTGTGTTTATCAATTTGGTGATAATATATTTCACACAAAATAGTAGCTAAGCGGGCCATCTGGCATTTTACATTAGGAAAATGGAAGGAGATATATAATCAAAAGTTTTACCTTCAATCCTTATAATATATCGGATAGGGTTCTTATTGCCAGACTTTACACAGGAAATTACATGTCATGAAAATCCATTTATTTTCATATGGGAAAGCGGGAAGCAGGGAGAGCCGATATGCTGACTCATGGATTGCATGCCTGGATTTCCACCTATATATATATATATATAGTCGGCTAGGTGTAAGATTTAGCAAGCAATATGAACTCTGCAAATTCGGATAAATTTCAAATCCTTGAACAAACTTGATGCGGCTATGAAATAAAGAAAATCCGTAAGCAAAACCCTTTTGGGGGTCTAAACGCAAGACTTGAATTATAATATTTTAAGTTATTGTTTCACTCCTCGATCGGGCAATAAGCAACCCTCGTAGGTTTACCCGCACACTGTTTTATATATATTTAATTATGCAATAGTTAAAATAAATATTTTTTTAATTATTACATAGATTAATGTTAAGCGTACGAATTTCTCAAAGGCCACCGGTGCTTATTTGAGGACGCGATTTCTTTCCGACGATCCTCCTCTTTGATCGTCGGAAATTGTTTTTGCAAGCTATGTGGTTGTTTTGGTCACCCTGACTCCATGTGACCTTTGAGTTGAAGCTTCAATG
Source organism: Populus x sibirica (assembly GCA_019202695.1). Taxonomy (NCBI): domain Eukaryota; kingdom Viridiplantae; phylum Streptophyta; class Magnoliopsida; order Malpighiales; family Salicaceae; genus Populus; species Populus x sibirica. Next base: position 3,933,973 of record JAGMVL010001291.1, on the reverse strand, counting down.
CAGTAGGGTTTTAATTTAAGGGGACACAGCAGCAGCAGCAGCAGCAATCTCCATTCCACTTAGACATTCCAAGGAGTACGGAAACTATATAAGTAGTACCAGGTTCTTGGATCCCTCTTTCCTTCTTTCTTTCTTTCTTTTTTGGCTGGAGTTTAACAATGTTTCTTTCTATCCTGTTTTTCAAAGATGTAACTTGCTTAATCTGGAAATATCTGGAAATTTGAAGAAATTTTTTGATGTTGTTGTAATTTTTGTTTACATTGTTGTAGTTTTTGTTCCTTAAATACTTTTCAAATTACTTTTTATCTTAAAAAATATTAAATTGATTTTTTAAAATATTTTTTTATAGTTTTAATGTGTTAATATTAAAAAAAAACATCATTTTAATATATTTTTAATTAAAAAATATTTTTAAAAAGCATCATTATGAATTGCAATAGCAAATATACACGAATGCAAGTAGTGCTGACTGAAATTAAACCAAAAGTCATCTTTATTTTTTTTCCTTAAATTCTGTCAATTAAATTTAAAATTTTCAATCACTGCCCATCTCGAACATATTATATTAAGAGTTTGCTTAAATATTTTTGTAAATTTTTTAATTTTAAATTAAATTTTTTATTATGATTTTAGATTGTTTTTATATAAAATGTCATAAACAAGTTTTAAAAAATTAAAAAATATATTATTTTAAAATATTTTAAAATAAAAAAACACTTTAAAAAATAACCGCTATCACATTATCAACCACGATTTAAGTTGACTGTTTTTCCACTTTCCGATTGAATGAATTAGCCCCGAAATCTCAAAGTGGTGAGATACAAAAAGAAAACTCGACCCCACGAGAGAGGACTCCAAAGTCTCATATGATGAGGTGGTTTACAATATACAGCCCTATAAAATCAAATGTGAAATGAAATGCACATAGAAAAGTTCAGTGAAGGATCGATCATGGAAGAAATAAGAGGGCACATAGCTCTTTCTTTCTTACGTGGGGGTGGGGGACTTGGAAAATGAGAACCACCTTATCCCCTTTGTCTAGTGCTTTCGGCCCCTTTGTCCCTTGGCGCCTTGGACCATGGTTAGCACCACCCGGCCGCCCCTGTCGTCAACAGTTGAGGAAGTCTGTGACCTTTGAAGAGCCAACGGACAAGGACACCAATATATATTGCCTCTCATTAATCGCCTTCAAAATCATGTGGAAGGAAGTAAAAATAAGAAAAATATTCGTTATTTATTTCATGGTAAACAGGACCAAAATTAACAAAAAAAATATAGAGATTCACAAAAACAAATCACAAAATTGTTTGAACAAATAAATCACATATGAAGATTCAAAATTGACCTTTACAAGTTGTCAGTCAGTTAGAACTGGACCAAAGAGGTTGTAACAGTAAAAATAATGGATGGAAAACAAAACAGTATTAATGCGTTGACTAAACACGTGAAGGACCAATCAGGATGGCAAGGTGTTTTTTACGCACCGTCAAGGAAGGGAGGCACGAGGAATATTAGGGTAGCTACTTCTCCTCTTCTTTCTCCTTCTGATGATGGTAGTGTAGACGACCTTCTCTAGTAAAGAGAGACTGACAATTCAGAAGTACGGTATGTCTTTAATAATTTTTTGGACCATTTTTTTTCTTGTTGATATTTGCTTTTGTTAGCTAGGTTTTTCTTTGCAAGAATCTCTTCCTTCAATCTCCATTATTGTCTCTTGTCCGTCTGAGTGTCTCTTATTTATATTGTCTAGGATCCTCTACAACTATAAAAATAGTATTGGACATGGAGGAGCAATGGTGGCAGGCATGCTCCACACACCACCAGTGGTGGCGTGTGGATTCACGAGCCGCCATTGGCGAAGTAAAAAAAATGGTGGATCTGGAATGACTTCTTCTCCTTTTTCTCCTAGTGTTGGTGGTGAGCTTGATCTTTACCTGCAAAACAGGATTGAAGGTTGCGTGTTTACAACTCTTCATGTTTTCTTTTGTATTTGTTTTCTTTTCTCCACATAGCTTAAAAACAATTACAAGAAATTTCCTGCAACAATGCGTGAGTGACGTGTTGTTCATATGTTTTTGTAATATGTTTGCATTAAAATTATTAAAATGCTATTTAAAAAAAAAATCCATCATGATGAATTGTATAGAAAGAATGTTTGTTAATTTTCTAAAAAGGTTTCTATAATCTTAAATGCTAGGATTGTTTATTTTTGTTATCATAAATAAAAAATAGTTTAAAAAAAGTGAACTTAGTTAACCCAATCAAGGAACCACGAATTTGACGGGCTGACTTAAATCAATTCAATATATCACTGTTTTAATTTATTTATTTTTAAAGATATCATGCTAAATATATTTTTTTAGCCAAGAAACTTCTTATACTAGTTTTCCACTTTGTTTTTAAACTTGTTATATTGATCGGGTCATATGAGATCAACTGTTTAATTTATAATCCAAGCTAAGTAATGGTTTAGGGGGTTCACATGGAGCTAAGTTTGATGATATTTCTAAAGAATTCCCCGTTAAAATGCATAAGTGTTGTATTATTTTTATGTTTTTTTAATGCGCCTATATTAAAATTATTAGAGTTTTTTTTATAATTAAAACTTCCTTTTAATTTTTTTTTTTTTATCTAATATCCGACTTACCACGATCTAATTATCCAGTGAAAATCTAAGGAAGGTATAGATCATTAGTGACAGTCAAGCCCTGGAAGTGGCAATTTTTTGAACCCCAATATTAGAACTTCAATGTAAACTCGAATCAATATCAAAGCATTTTACAGTTGCCGGAAGAAGTTCACGTCCGTCACCATTGTTATAAAATGGGTCGCATAGATGTTCCTTTCCCGGCCAACCACCAGGACCACATCTGACAGACGGAGAGAGCAAGAGAGAGAGAGATGGGACAGGTAGCTTTCCCACATCAGTGGGTGAGATTGCATTTTGGAGATTGGATCTTAGTGATAATCATAAAGGAAAAGCTCCTAAGTCCTACCCATGATTTTGGCTGCATCCAACAAATTATTGTGCTGAGTGAGAGAGAGAGAGAGAGAGACATGTGACCTGTGAGTCATTTTGGCTGCATCTATGATCTATCTATGACCATGCACTGTAATAATTTCGTCTTTTGGAAAATGTTAAAAAGGATAAGAAGGTCCAGCCTCCAAACCCTATTTGGCAACTTGGAAATAGGACAAAGGAGGTTTGCATTTGCCCTCTCCCCTCTCCCCTCTCCCCTCTCTTTACAATAATATTATGTTAATCAATAATGTCCCCCTAATCATCATTCATAGTTCTATAAAGAAACCTTGGCCTATGAATCAAGCTACAGCTATGAGTTCATGTACGGGACATGTTAGGACAGTAAAGTGGCGACTTATATGCATTTTGTTGTATTTAATTCCACATGTAATTGCTCGAGGATAGACTAAAAACTTGTTTGGCTACATGGCTGGATCATTTTTTTGTCAAGATATGAATTTTTTTTGTTTTAAATATTGATGTCAAAATAAAATTAAAAAAAATATTGTTTTGATGTGTTTTTAAATAAAAAATACTTTTAAAAAAAAATTGCATCACTTAATATGATTTTTTAATAGTAATTAGTAGAGAATTCAAAGATTTTGTTCCATATGAGAATATTGACCAAGACTTGTATATTCTCTGCTGGCGATGAACTAGCTTAACAATTGGATTCAACTGGGTAAGAATATGTAATCTAACCATTATGGTCAAACAATGCATTGAGTGTTAAGAAAATCTCAAACAGACAATAATCTTTGATATCGAAAATGACATGCGATTCTTCCCTAAAGTGGCAATATTTAATAGCAGAATGTTTTAGAGCTTCTTGGATGTCTTGCTTCGTGTTTTGCGTTATCAACGACTGTTGAACAAACGTAATGTTGATTTCATTGAAGAAGAAAGGACAAAGGGCGATCAAAGATTCCGCACTCGATGACTTGAACCCAGAAGAGATGATGGTCGACGAATACGAAAGCCACAGTCAAAAGTAGCCCACCATCCACTATTTGGATATCGTCATCATGAGGCTGTTAGCTCCACAGACTAACTAGCTTGAATGAAGAAATGGGCCATACTCAAGCCTAGTTCTAAGATCAGAACCCAAGCCTAACCTGCATAGAAACACCTTGTTATGAAATCAAGACCGAGAGGAAGATCCATATCCATGGACTATCATGACATGAAGCCTATATCAAAAAGAAAAATAAGGAAAATTGAGTGCATTCAAGTGGATTGTAAAGTAGATAAATAAAAATACAAAAGGGTAGAAATGCATCGAAGTTGATAGCTGCAATTTGTTTTGTGGATCCCTTGTTATTAGGATCTGAGGTTGAGTTAGAGATTGACCTGGGCCTTTTCTTGTCATCAGCTCCGCTATCAATACGACTAAAGCCCGATCATGTTGAAACAGGTAAAAGATTATTTGGAATATTTGGAGAGCCAGTTGGTAGCTTCACATCATAACCCCAAACTTCTGGTTTCACCATCTCCCTCTTCTCAGGGGACATGTATAGGTGATTGACTTGGGAGTCAAGGCATTATTGATTGAGATTCTACAAAACTAAGACAGTACTTTTATTAGTTAAAACCATTTAGTTTCAACAACTTTGTCACTTGTGTTGTGTGTCTTTGTTTGAACATCTAGTCTGTTATTTGAAGCATCGTCATCGTCATCATCTATGTCTGTTTCAGCTTTCACTCCCCAAATTCACACACCCCTTACAATTAAACCCAAAATCAAGCACAGACAGAAACAGAAGCCCAAAAGCTTTTCACTTTCCACAACCCCAATAACACAAGCAAGTTTCTCTGACCCTTTTGTTCTTCAATTAGCCGAGACTCTTGAAGACTCCCTTTCTCCTTCTGTCTCTCTTCAAAAACTCAGAGATTCCTCCTCTGAATCTCTTCTCTCTACTTCCTGGCCTTCTCGTAAAGATGAGCCCTTTAGGTTCACCGATACTTCATTCATCAGGCACTCGCAAATCCTTCCAATCACCAAACCACGACAATTAGATTATTTACCAAGCATTAATGGGGATACCCTCTTGCCTAATATTGTTATTGCTGATGGGTTTGTGTTAAATTCTATGTCAAAGGTGTCTACTTTACCTGATGGGGTTTATGTAGGTGGTTTGTTGAGTAATTCTAGTGATAGAATTGCCAAAAGGGTATTGGAGTTTGTAGGTGATTTTGAATGGGGTGATTTGTTTTGGTCAATTAATGGATTAGGAACTCCTGTTATGACTGTGGTTTATGTTCCTGCTGGTGTAAAGGTGGACAATCCAATCCATTTTAAGTATGTTTCAGTCGAGGGAGGAGAGGAGGGGTCTAAAAAGTTGCCAGTTTCGAATCCGAGGGTGTTTGTAGTGGTGGAGGAGGGAGGGGAGGTTGGGATAATTGAGGAGTTCGTGAGTAAAGAAGGGAATGATGATAAGCGTTATTGGGCGAATCCTGTTCTAGAAGTGGTGATTGGGAAAGGAGCAAAGGTTCGGCATTCTTATGTGCAGAGTCAGTCCTTAAATTCTGCTCATATAAAGTGGACTGCAGTGCGACAGGTGATTTCTTTTGGAGGTTTTCTTTTCTTTCTCTATTATTATTTTTTTTTTGCTTGCATATTTTTTGCTTTCCTTCGTTTCTTTTCTTGTTTAGTAACTAGCTAAACATAGCATGTGAAGAATATAATCATGTTAGGAGGATATGGAAATGAGCTCAATGCGCGTGTAAACGGGTCAAATTGCTGTATAATTAGTTTCATGTTTCAACACAATTGCACTTGCATATGCTGCTGAGTTAAAGAAAGGTTTTTATGGAACACCAAGTAAAATAAGAATCTAATTAATCAAATAATCATGTAATTCTTGTTAGTGGAATTGTTAGAAGCCATCTATTATTTCGTTACCAATTCTGATGTTTTAACACTTTTTGAATGATTCGAGATATTATATAATGAAAACCTTGACATACTGAAGTAAAGTTTCATATGTAGCAAAAGGACATAATTAAGGAAGTTGGCTATACACTTCTTTGCTTTTGGCTGAGTGTTTCCAAAACTGCAATTCAATTAATGGTTTTCAATTTCAGATCCCGAAAAGGATTCTGTATTTGGCTATTCTTAACTCTGGAGCAGGGCCCTCAGATGAAGCAGCAGTTTTCTTTATATGGAGGTCATTATCATTGTTCCAAAGACAAAATTCACCATTCCTTTCTTGTGATTTGTTCGTTCTGCTGTGGGTTAGGATTTAGAATGAAGACTCTTTTGAGAGAAACTGTTCTTTCAATAATATATAAGGAGACAAGGGGTGATGGGAGACAGGTTTGCCTTTGAGGAGAAGTAATGATGTCTCTTGCTAACAGATGATGTTGTGAGAGAGATTGTGTATAATTATTACATTGAACTAATTTTGACTTCAATGAGCATTTTTAATCTAGAGACGGTTTTGTGTTGGTATGAGAAATCTGATTATCTCAATAGAGATTCTTCCCTAAGTGAGTCTTTACCAAAAAAAATTGGTTGCTCTTGTCATCTGATAAGCTCCTCCTCACCCATCCTCTAAACCCTAAGCCACAAGAAGTGTCTTGAGTTCATGTTGCACATCAATGATATGAGTGAGGGCAGATCTTGGTCTGAGGTTTTTGCATTGATTATTTCTGTTCCTTCCTGAGGAAAGCATCCATCATTTTTGTGTTTCATTCCAATTGTTATAATTTAGTTCACTTCTCTTTGAGGCAGATGCTGTGGGATGGGAAAATGTTCTTGCATCCAAGTAGAGTATGCTTTGTGTGTTATTAGGAGTGCCTACTTTTGTTCATGATATCCAATCGGGTTGGAGTGGTCGTTTACCTTTCTTTTTTTAACATTTTCTTCTATGTTATAGCTTGGGGAATGTTTTGTTCACCAAATTGATCTGGTACATTCTTCTCTTTATGATCTTGCCAAATGTGTTTTTTTTATTTTTCAACAGTATCTGTCATGAGAGGTGTTTTAGAGATGGATAAATGGCAATTAAGAAGCCATTTTTTTCAAAACTGGGAGTTCTTGTGACTAGTCATGTGCCCGGGATTACTTAGGAGTTGCTGTTGGCTGTTGCATTAGTTGAGGAATTGCTTAGGCACAAAAAAGCTGGTGAGGTTTCCGAGCCTTTGGTATCTACTTCTCTGGAGTATTTCTGTTCACTTGATTAATTTAGTTAATATTCATGATTTTTGGTGGTGGCATATATTTGGTAGAGTACATTGTGGATGTTAACTGAAACCGAGGACTTGCTTGCATGCATGCTAGTTGAATGACAAGGATGGATAATTGTCCTGCTTCTAGTGTAGACTTGATGCGTCGAAAAAGGAGGATGGGAATGAATCTGAAGGGTGAATATTAGGTTAGTTGGACCTGATCTGTGTTGTTTTCAAGACCAAAATTGGATTGACCTTGAGCTTTTTTAGGTTGTTTCTTGCTGATAACCTAGAGCATTATCTTAATCTGCTGGATGGAGTTTGCTTTGAAGTGTTTAGGATTACCTGAGAATACTGCCGGCCTTTGAAAACTATGGTATGTGTAGAAATATTGCTGGTTTCATGGGAATCTTCTCTTTTGTGTTTATGTGAAGCCATTGAGGTTTAGGGTGAGAATATAGATATGGATTTCAAAATAGAGGGCTTGTCTTGTAGAGTGGTTAAATTTGTCTTTGAGTTTTATATCTTTACCTTAGAAACTCACTTAGTTAAAGGGAATATGAAGGTAGCAGGTTATTTAAAGTGTATTTCTTTAGGAAATGTTAATTTTGGTGTTAATGTTGCTAAGTGTTAACAACAAGTTTGAATAGGTTCTGTGTTTTGTTTCTCACATGGTGCTTTTGGAATGAGACGTGGGAATGTCTTAAATCTTCCTCTTATTCACTCAAATCTTTGATTTTCAGATTAAGTCTTACCTGGATTGTTAGTACTTGCCTATTCTTTTCTTGACTTTTGGTGGTTTTGTTTTGGTTTAATTCCTTTGCTGGGGTGTCACTTGTGTGCTTCCCATATTTGGCTTGCACCGTTTTTAGTGCTTTCTGACAAATTTATCAGCCTATCTTTTGGGAATGTCTCAAGGAAACATTTTCTTTTTTCTAAATTTGCTCAAAACGTGAGATGGCAATGAGCTTTTTATATTATAAATTAATCAGGTTCTTACTAGTAAATTGCTTGAGCTCTAGTGATTTCAGTTGGTATTTCTTGCTTGGTGTGTTTCTGTTGGCACCTTTTGGTCATGGAAGTGGCGCTGAAATTATTCATAAGAAGTCATTAATTCAATAGATGAATGTAAACATTACGACATATTTTACCTCTGTTAATTCTCAGGCCTATTCAATGATTTTCGGGTGATGAATTTATACAGCAACAATGAATATGACTTTATCTTCGGGTGATGAATTTATCCAGCAACAATGAATTTGACTTTATCTTCGGGTGATGAATTTACCCAGGTACAATAAATTTGACTTCAAGTGGATCATTTGCAGGAAGCAGCTAGTTCCTATGAGCTTGTAGAGGTAAGCACTGGTGGGAAATTGAGTAGGCACAATCTCCATGTTCAACAATTGGGCCCAGATACAGCAACTGAGTTATCAACTTTCCACTTGTCTGTTGGTGATCAAACACAAGATTTACACAGTAGGCTAGTCTTGGACCATCCAAGAGGTTATTCTCAGCAACTTCACAAGTGTATTGTTGCTCATTCACAAGGACAAGCTGTCTTTGATGGGAATGTAAAGGTTAACAGGTAAGGCTGTTGTGTCCCATCATATGTGGTTTTTGTTATAACATTTATATTTTTTTGCTTCAGTGCTTGTTAATCTTTATCTTTCTGATGCCTCATTACTATTCCCGTCCTCATGTTTTGGATAATCCTGAAATTTTATTGATTTGAATTCTAGGTAAATAATTATAATGCCTATCATGACGACTGTTTCACATGATTGCACCTAATTTTAATGCATTGATAACTCAAATACAGTAATTTTATGGAGCTTCTTTCTCTAAATTGTCGCTGCAAGCTTGTCAAGCTCCTTGACATTTTTGTTCAAAATAGTTATGAGAATTTATAGAGTTGGAAGTGTTTTACTGTCAATTGGTCTAACATGCGTCTGGAATAGGAAAGATGAAAGTACAAATATTAAGTTGTACTTGCATTAAGCGCTTCAAAGGATGCTCACAGTGTTTCGTTGATAAAGAATGGCAGTAGAGAATACTGATTAGTTAATGTCATTCTATCAGTTACCTTGTACATCTTACTCGCTGATATAGCAAGTGCAAAGCATCTTATTGGTTGGTCTTTCTTGGTGTATGCCTTTCTTAGAACTATATTTCTTTTCTGCAGATATGCACAGCAGACAGATGCGGGACAATTAACAAGGAGCCTCCTCCTTGAACCACGTGCAACTGTGAATGTCAAACCCAATCTCCAAATTATTGCAGATGATGTCAAGTGCTCCCATGGAGCTGCAATAAGTGATCTGGAAGAAACCCGACTCTTCTACTTTCAGGCACGTGGCATTGACCGAGAGACGGCTCGAAAAGCTCTTGTATTTTCCTTTGGTGCTGAGGTGATTGAGAAGTTGCCCTATTCTTTCATCCGGAAACAAGTCGAGAATCATGTCAAGGGGTTGCTGGGTTCCTCTTTCAAGGGATCCTCGCATTGAGGGGTAGTGGAAGTTTTGCAAACTCGTGTTTTGACGGAGTTATAAATTGCTTTGCAGAGGGATAGTCACCACCAGTATATTTTTGGCCCGTTCCAAGTAGCTGGTAATGTTCTATTGGGGTTTCATGTATCCAACGATGAGGAGGGATGTTGTGCTACCATCAAAATGCAAAATTAATGCAGATTTCTTTTGTTGTTTCAAAGCTGTCACTGTTATGAGCTACGGTGGTTATCGAAACTGTAGACAGAAGAGAGGAACCACCTGGAATTTTATTTAACAAAATGCTCACAACTTCAGTCCCAAACTCGCAAGTAATGTTTGCCGCCCTTACCATCACTTGGTGCCTACTTGTGTCTCTCTGAGGAACAGAGGACGATGGATTTGATTAGGACGGCCCAAAACTGATTTTCCCCCCCACTTAACGTATTATAATAATAAATGGTAAGCTCTCTCAGACGTGCATAAATTAAAAGAGTTTAACCAAATATATCCAAGAGTTTTGTGTCTGAACCCAAGATACATGTTCCTCCACCTCCATAATCTTTCATACTCGAGGCAGCAGTTTTGATTTCTTCCAAATTTTGCACTAAAACAATATTCCATGATTTAGGACTCAGTCAACCAAAGCCAAGGCTTAAGCCCACATCTCGGAAATCCCACATCGTTCACTTGACAATATTCGCCCTCTTTTTTAATGCCTTCTCCAGGAGGGACCTTCGTGTTCGTAGAAAGGAGAGATGGTTGGCATCTCCCCTGACAGGGACGGGAACAGCTTTCGGGCTTCCCTGTTACCACACATCCGGTTAAGGCTCTCCACCTTATAGGTGGATCTATAACCAATTTTTTTTTTCTTTTTTACCCCTCAACTTGATTATATAGGGCTTCTCTCCTCTTCAGTATCCATCTAGATTAAGATAAGGTGTCCAAAAATATCGAGAGGGGCATAAACATCTCCCGCTCCAACTGAACTGATAGATATTTTCTTCAACCAGGGAGTGCTCCCTGCGCCTGAATCATGGCTGCCAGTCTTTCTACAGCTCTCGATGTCCATTTTACAATACCAAAATCAGATACAAAGAGACCCATTTTCTTCACTTCACCAATCAGGCATAATCCCACCAAGAAAAGACTCGCCATTTCTTGCAACTCTTCCACCTCAGAAACATCATCCTCTACAAAACCACCACAAAATCTCTCAGAATCACCCAGCCCCAAAAACCCTTCTTTATCTGACCAACTCAAGCCTCTCTCCGCAACCACTCTCTCCACCAAAGACCATAAAGCTCAACTCTTGTCAAAACCCAAGTCCACATGGGTCAACCCCACAAGACCAAAAAGGTCAGTGCTTTCACTTCAAAGGCAAAAGAAGTCTCTTTACTCTTACAATCCTCAAATTAGAGAGTTGAAACTCTTTGCGAAGAAGCTGAATGATTGTGGTTCTGGTGAGGATGAGTTTGAGTCTGTTCTTGAGACAATCCCATACCCACCAACTAGAGAAAATGCTCTCTTGATACTCAATAGCTTGAGGCCATGGCAAAAGACTCATCTTTTCTTCAACTGGATCAAGACCCGGAATGTATTTCCCATGGAAACCATATTCTACAATGTCACAATGAAGTCTTTGAGGTACGGGTTGCAGTTTGATATCATTGAGGAGCTTGCTAATGAGATGGTAAGCAATGAGATTCAGCTTGATAACATTACTTATTCAACTATTATTACTTGTGCTAAAAAATGCAGTAGGTTTGATAAGGCTGTGGAGTGGTTTGAAAGAATGTATAAAACTGGATTAATGCCTGATGAGGTCACATACTCTGCTATTTTAGATGTTTATGCTAAATTAGGCAAGGTTGAAGAGGTTTTAAGTTTGTATGAGAGAGGGGTAGCTAGTGGGTGGAAACCCGACCCTATAACATTCTCTGTATTGGCAAAGATGTTTGGTGAGGCTGGAGATTATGATGGCATTAGGTATGTTTTGCAAGAAATGAAGTCTCTTGGCGTGCAGCCTAATTTGGTTGTGTATAATACATTGTTGGAGGCAATGGGCAAGGCAGGGAAGCCTGGCTTGGCTAGAAGTTTATTTGAGGAGATGGTGGACTCAGGGCTAACCCCGAGTGAGAAAACACTAACTGCACTAGCTAAGATTTATGGTAAGGCTAGGTGGGCCAAGGATGCCATGGATTTATGGGAACGAATGAGGTCAAATAACTGGCCAATGGATTTCATTTTATACAATACGTTGTTGAACATGTGCGCAGATCTTGGCCTCGTTGAGGAGGCCGAGATGTTGTTTGAGGATATGAAGAGATCAGAGAAAAGTAGGCCAGATAGTTGGACTTTCACTGCTATGCTAAATATATATGGCAGTGGAGGGAATGCTGATAAATCAATGGAGTTGTTTGAAGAGATGTCTAAGTTGGGTATTGGGCTTAATATAATGGGTTGCACTTGTTTGGTTCAGTGCTTAGGGAAGGCAAGAAGAATTGATGATTTGGTTAAAGTTTTTAATGTTGCGATTGATGGAGGGGTTAAGCTGGATGATAGGTTTTGTGGGTGCCTGCTCTCTGTTGCATCGTTATGTGATGAGAGTGAGGATGTTGCTAAGGTCCTAGCTTGTTTGAAGCAAGCTAATCCAAGGTTGGTTGCCCTTGTGAGATTGATTGAAGAAGAAGAAACTAGCTTTGAGACCCTAAAAGAGGAGTTTAGGGCTGTTGTCAGCGGCGCCGTGGTGGAAACAAGAAGGCCCTTTTGTAATTGCTTAATAGATATATGTAGGAAGAGAGATCTTCATGGGAGAGCACATGAGCTGCTCTATCTGGGAACCCTTTACGGATTATACCCAGATTTACACCACAAGACTGTAAAGGAGTGGAGTTTGGATGTGCGCTCACTGTCTGTGGGTGCAGCTCACACTGCACTTGAAGAGTGGATGGGGACCTTGACCAAATTCGTGCAGCGCAATGAGGAATTGCCAGAGTTATTTTCAGCTCACACGGGTTCAGGAACTCACAAGTTCTCACAAGGCTTAGCCAATTCCTTTGATTCCCATGTGAAGAAACTTGCAGCACCTTTTAGGCAGAGTGAAGAGAGAGCTGGTCATTTCGTGGCCACACGGGAGGATTTAGTAACTTGGGTGCAATCAAGGATTCCGTCTTCGGTTACAGCATGAACCGCAATGTAACCGCACAGCCCAGATGGTGCGTGGAAATATTTCTGCTGCATGGCATCAGAAGAAATAGGATGCGCCATCATGATGCTTCTGTGGGTGCTTGTTTGGTTTCAATTTATTCTGGATGTTGGAAAATGTTATTGAGATGCATGAAATACGATGGTGTTTGCTAATGGCTATTTGGAGGCAACTGCAATTATATTCATGCCAAATGCAATCAATGATACTTCCTAATTGTTTAAGTAAATAGATCAAGCTGCTCTTTTTGTTTGTGATCATTATTATTTTTATTTTTTAAGATTGAATTGCAATTACATTTCATCGCATGCAGGCACCACAATTATAGAGTCAAAAATAAATTTTTGACGCACAATCTGATCATTGCGATGCCTTCAAGTTAATTACGACAGAGATGGTTACCAATCTTTTTAATCTTGACCAAACATTGTTTGAATGCTAACTAGTTTACATGAAATTTAATGACTCAAATCAGAAGTTATGTGAACCAACCTCGTGCCGAACCGAACCGACAGCACCATGGAAATAGAACTACCTCCTCACTTCTTCATCCCCTACATCCATCCTTATTTCATACTGTAATTACAGCTTTCGGTTCCCTTTGGGGCAGTTGCTGCTGAGAGGTATGGCCTTCTGCAACAATTTGTTTGTACAGGCAGAAGATAAAAATTCCACACAAGGAACGTGTAGAAACCTCCTTTTTTCTATTAAACCGCAGTGGAGAAATCCACCTTCAAAATTACAACTCACCTTTAACTAGGCATTCTCCTAGTTCAGTATACCCACCCCCCAACCCAGATTACAAGCATCTCCCCCCCTTTCTTTTTGCTCTAAAAGAAGAAGAAAATGAAATGAAATGAACGAAAAATGAAGGCAACTAGGAATGGAGAAAGCCTCCACCTGAGCAAGCATCTGTCTAAACGAAGAAGGAATAGGAACTTCCTTTTCTTTTTTCAATTCCTAGAGCATTTGCTAACCCCCATCATTTCCTCGGGACATATACGAGCTATAGACAGCAATCTGGCATTAATATTTGCCCATATCATTTGGACTTCACCCCTGTTAACTGTATACCACCCCAAGAAAATTTCCATGACCCATGACAAATGGGTCACTGCTTACCAAAAAATCGACTTGAGAATTGGAACTGCATCCCATATTGTGTAGGAAGGTCATCGGCAATGGAAACACTGTCCAATGCACAAAGACTTTTAAAGGTACTTCCCCGATGATTTCCAAATTCTTCCTTCGAGTGATATTACCATAACGGTAACATCATCATGGTACTTTCGGCGATCCCCTTGCGGGATGTCCAGTAATTCATGGAAATCCATTCCTGCAGACAGTCCATGGAGGTTGAAAATCAGCACTGCTCAAACAGTTGGAAAATACAGTACATGAATCAACTAGAAAGCTTAAACTATGATAAACATGAAGAATAGAATGTACCAGTCTTATTTATTCGTAGAATAAATAATGTTCAAAGAAAATCCCCAGAAATAGTTTGCATCTCTTAACAAACTTGGCATTTTGATATATTATAAGAAAAAAAACAAATGGAAAACATGAATAGTGGGAGAACCATAACAAGAATAGTGAGAGAACCATAACCCCCCTTGAAGACCCAAGTTGTAGAGTATTATTTGCAATCACATAGCAAGCAAATATCAAAACCAGGATTCAGAGGGCAGAACAGGAAAGCATGAAGAGCAAAGGCTGGTCCCTAGATAAAAGTAGAGTTGATCTAATATCTGCTACACAAATTTGCAGAATCACATAAGTGGGGTGGCAGAAATTACAACGCAACATCACCTCCCATCTTATTAATATAGAGAAGTTTTTAATTATGTGGGTAGGGCATTTGGTACCCTACATTTTTCTACCAGGCTTTCTGTGAACCTGAAATGTTTCTCCACATTATATACAAGTAAAAGTGGATGTGATATCAAGCAATTGATATGACTAGCAGAAAAAAATAAGTAGGTGTACCAGCTTTCTTGGCTGCACGAGAAAGAAGCTCCTCTATCAGGTGCTGTGCAGGGTCTCCATCAGGAAACTTCTCCATGAAACTCTCAACATGAAAAACCACTTCCTGATTTGTCAGATACTGATATAATCCATCAGATGAGAGGACTAAAAACTGATCTCTTGGACACAGTTGATGATGATGAAGAGAAGGTGAACAGGATATGTATGGTGCGGTGCCAATATAATCATTTCGAAACATTTCCAGCAAGGCATCATTCAACTTGGGCTGTGCCAACATAAATTGTTATGTAAGTCAATAAGCATCAATAACACAAGATCCTCAACTGAGAAAAATATCTACGTTAAAGGCACGTTTGTTTTGCAAAAAAATATTTTCCCAAGGAAAACATTTTCCTGAAAATGAGTTGTTTTTCATCATTTGGATATATCAAGGATAATAAGATGAGAAAAACTGCAATGATTGTAATGAAGCTGGTAGTTGTGCTGATAGCTATTGTGGTAGTGTTAATGATGGTTACAATTATAGCATTTATAATACTAATAAAATTGATGATAATGGTGGTGGTCAGAGGATAATAGTTGTTGTAATGATGGTGATGATGACAATAATGATGAAATGATAATTAATTTAATAACAAGGTGGTTGTGGTGGCGGTGGCAAAAATAGTGGAGGTGGTGGTGGTAATGGTGTTAGAGAGTTATGGTGGGATGGTGATTAAATAGTAATTATATTAGTAATAAGATGTTGGCTGATGGTGGTGGGGCCATGGTTGTGTTGATAGTGGTTATGGTGGTGGTGGTGGAAGATTATGGTGGGGTGGGTGGCGGTGATGGGACTGAGGTGGTGGTGGTGGTGGTGGTTGTGGTGGTGTTGATGAATATCATGAGTTATAGCATCACGGAAAATACTTTCCCCTCCTTCATAAGGTTAAAATATTTTCCTCCAAATTGTAACTATTTAGGGGTTAACTGGAAAATATTTTTCATAATTTGTTTCACACTGAAAAATGGAGGAAAACATCTTCCTATTAAGTATTTTCAGCAAAACAGAGTCTAAAAACGTGTTTCACATACCCTTTTCAGAAATCCAGCCCCAAAGGCTCTGGTAACCTTCAAACGACCTTTCACCCTGTCATTCACAATACATTGGTTATCATCTGGGTGCTCATTCTTGATTCTAATGACTTCCTGCATAAGCAGCGAAGACGAAAACTTATCAGCCACTTCATCTATCAATAACAAGACTCACAATAGGATAAAGATTAAAAAGTTATAATTGATGCTATACATGATGAAGCAGATCCTTTTTTCTTTTTTCCAAGTGTAACAGAAATTTGAATATCTACCCCTCATCACAGAAAATATATACAGGTGGCAAATCTTCATGCTACCAGACAAAAATATAGGAAATACGGCAACACACTTCAATAATTCCAGAACAAGACAGTGATAAAGTAATTGTGTGGTTCAACCACAACAGCAAAGTCATAGCAAGTTCAGATGCTTAATTCTCTACGCTAAGTAGCAAGGCTCTCAAACTTTCATGCAACGTTAAAGGCATCAACTATTTCCATACAAGTACCTCTTCCAGACATAAACATGTGTCCCTGCCAGCTAGTTTTGAAGTTGCAAACAAACCTTGGGACCTATCATTAGAACCCATCACTCTAACAGCCTCCATACATGGTGATGACCATAAAAAAAAAGTTCTCTAAAACAGAATATCCTATCTGTCAATTCAAGCTCTTTAATGTCATCAAATTACTAAGTCTCTTTAATGTCCATCAAATTACAACATAAGAATTTCTTCTTAATTACTCTATCAGCCTTAAAAGGACAGAGAAGACAGATTTGAGGTATTTACAAGTTTTGACAATAATTTGAATTGATGGGAAAAATTATTATGTATTCCTGTAACTAACACAAAAAACTGCTCAAGAAAATGTAATGAGCATTTGCACCAAATGGAAATGATTCCATCAGACAAATATACTAATATATTACAGCCTACATCACACTTGAACATATATGCCCTAAGCACAACTTGATGGACCATAGAAGAATAATATATTTTAGTTTAGCAAGCAGCAGATTGCCAAAGTGCAAGGAGGCCACAACTGTACTAGACTAGCGCAAACAGTCACTAAAGCAACAAACTTCTATATTTATGCAAGGTGAGCTTATAGCTAACTGTGCACCTTTGATGGAAGTGTTATGTCACCTCCTGTTGAGATATGGCTATGCTCTAGAACTATAAGCACATGATACAGAATCAGTTTGCTACTTGACTTTCCAAGAAAGTTCCAATCAAATGTCTACAAAGACAAGGCTGCTCCTTGCAGTAAATCTTCTACCCGGACACAACCACTGGAGGAGGGGAAAATTATACTTGGTGCAATTAATTTTAAGCAACAAACAAAGATTGACGTTCATTGAGAAACTGCCAAATACTAGGAAATGCAAACAAAATAACAAATTGAATTGAGATTGACAAAGGAAGCATCCAACATTCCAAACACTGGCCAGCTATGAAAATGAAACTTACAAGGAAGCTTCCATGCATCTCCCTTGTTTCTATCCTAAAAGAAGATATGAAATAACAAACAGGGAAAGTACAATGAATAGGAGAGGATATGTGGCATGCCACTCCATAACATGAAACAAAACGAGGCAGATTTATTCTAACAATTTAATTGTGATATAAAAGTTTCAAATGCAAAATGCTTTTGTTTAGCAAACAGTAAAATAAGAGGAACTGCAGTATATAATTTCCAAATTTCAGATTGTTTAAATATCATGTCCACATGTTAAAGAATGAGATTTTTGACAACATCTAAAATCTACAAGTCAAAATAGAGCATACACTTTAAAACAACTATGGTAAAACAAAAAAGGGAAAAAAAATTCAGTCTGCAACTTGTCATACAACAAGCAAGGTCAAAAGAGCACTAAATTCTCCTGGCATCATGCTTTAACATCCCAAGTTCTAGTAATTAAAGAATCAACATCAAGAGCTAAAAAATCACAGGATAAATAGTTTCTTGGCATCATTAAGGGTTAGTGCAAGGTTCTCGAGGAAAGAGGATTGCTTGAAAAGACAACTAAAGATGCCCTCCAATCTATGATTGTAAGTCATAATGCCAAACTGTCAAAACTAGAAAGAAAAGAGTCAAAAAGGTATCGAATGTGGAACCAAAGAGTCATACCACATCAAAGTATCAAAATCTAACCTTGGGCATTTAAGTAACATTCCAAGTAGAGAACTGGAATCACTAAGATACTGAAGGAAAAAAGCAAATAACTACAGAAATGCATGAAACTGTTGTAGGATATGGATACCGTCCTGCATTTGAAAGACTCAACAAACACCCTGATGACTAGATGTTACTCATAGATCAGCTTAAGGATCTAAAGAAAATATTTCTTAAACTGAAATTCTAGACACCTTTGCACATAACTTCATGGAGCTTATTGCGCAACTTGATAGTAAAAATCAAAGCAAATATATGAATAGCAATACCAGTATTATCCTAATGATTCTAAGCACCAGCCACTGTTCAAGGAAAAAGTAAGATTATTAACTAGTTAACATACAAAGCCAGCCCACCATGGAATTTCTACCAATATAAAGTCAACATCATATACAACTAGGTAGTCGGTAGTAATCAAAGACAGCATACAACCATTAATAAAACTAGATGAGCCAAGTAAAGTTGATTTACCAGAATTGAAAACTTACTTCTTCAATGCTTGTGCTGTGATCAGTAGATAGCTGCAACGCAGTCAATCTCGTTTCAATTATTGCCTCCGTGCTCAGTTCATTTTCACACACACTAGAACCAACTTCTTGTGGCTCATACTGGGCAACAATTGCCCTGCTATCACCCACATTCATCACATACACATCTTCATCCCTCATCAACACAGCCAGCAAACACGAGCCCATCAATGCCAACTCCGGATTGGTATCCAACACCTTATCTGTCATGTCCAAGTACGCTAATTCAGTCGCCTCTAACGCCCTTGACAATGCCCCCAAAACCAAATCATGGTCAACAGGTCCCGCCTTCCATTTCCTCTTCAAAACCCTTTCCTCTACTTTACTACTCTCCACCTCCACCTCCACCTTCCCCTTTCCCTCCAATCCGAACTTCCACGGAAACAACTTCCTCTCCTTATGCTTCGACAAACCTTGTTTCAATTTTGACAACAGTAACCACCTTCTGCTAACAGCTGACCCTGCATTACCTACACTAATCGCATCATCAACAGAAAAGGCAAATCTATCAGACCCGGAAAGATCAAGCCCATCTTCCAGATCATCCTCCGCTAGGAACTCCCATAACCTCCTCCTCCGGGTACTAGCTGTCCCCTCCGTCTCCTCTGGTTGAAACGTAACCCTCTTCACTCTATCCTGATTTACCGCATTAGATTCCATTCCACAAGATAAGCCGTCGCCGTCCTCTTTAACATAAATTTCCTCTAATGGATCCGCTTTTGACACCAAGTTGCATTCACTTTTGACAATTAGATCCTTCACGTCACTTGCACCACTCTTTTCCACTAATGGGTCTGTTTTATTTTCAATTCCTTCCACATGAATAGTCTCTTGAGGCTCCTCTTCAACAACCTCCCAAAACAAACCTTGAAGTTCATTAAAAACAGCTCTATATAGATTCCCCATCAAGAACTCCGGCGCATCAGGTCCGTTAAACCCATCATAAATCCCAACAAACAACCATCCGTGTTCCTCCGATACAACCACGTGCACCCTATCCTCTCCTGCCTTCCCTAACGCCCACTGCACGTTATCCCCTTCTTCTCTCCCCTCCATCTCCTCTACAGTCCCCGAATTCTCCCTCCGGTTCACGAAATTCAACACTGGAACAACCCACGGCCGGCTCTTCTCCGAAATATTCCGATACATAGCCTTCTTAAACCCCGACATGCCCTTCCCCCTCCTCTTCTTGTTTTTTACATAAATGCCACCAAGTGGAGCCGAGAAATGCACCCGCCCGCCACTTCCATCGGTTGTTCCACTCGTACTCGGGTCAAGCGGACCCGACAATGCGCCTCTCTCAATCGGACCCGACAAAAAAAACCCTCCCCCCTCCACGTGGCACTGGCTGTAACGGCAACGCGCTAAACGACGCCGTGCTCTCAAATCCATTCACATTATTCACAATACTGCCAGTATTATTAGCCCTTGCACCTCCAGCAGAATAAGTAACAAAGCCGCCAGTATTGTTCGAAGAATTAATAACATCAATGGCATCGTCGTAAATATTGTCAAGTTGGAGGACGGTTCTAGGAGTGGAGGTGTTAGCAGAAACGGAAGCACCGGAAATGGACTTGAAGCCGGTTTCGGGTACGGGCCGGGCCGGTGAGAAACGGAGAGAGTGGGAAGGAGAGACAAAGCGATCGGAGGGAGTAGGAGAGAGAAAGCGGTTAGAAGATCGGACGTAACAGAATGAGTGGCCTAGGGTTTCATCTAACGGCTCAGAAGCAGTGAAAATCAAGTCCTGTTGGTTGTTGTTTGGCGGTTTGAAGCAAGGGAAGAGTGTGGAGAGTCCACTTCCCATCACATTTGATAGTCTCCTCTCTCTATCTCTCCTCCACTTTCTGTTTGGAAGCTCAGAAAAACAGAGAAAATGAGAGAGAAAATTGAATCTCTCTTTTCAAGTTTCAAAGAGAAAGAGAAAGTAACTAAAGTGTAGGGGGAGAGAGAGTGAGGAGACTTGTTGATTTTCTTTTCTTTTCTTTTCTTTTTTTATTTCGTAGAGGGAGGAAGGGGAGGGGGGAGAGAGTTTTTGAGAGAGTGAATTTGAAAATTGTTTTTCTGTTTCGGTGATCTGTTGGGTGCAGTTGTTGTTTTTTGGTTGACGGTTACACCTGGCGATTTTTAGCTACGGGTTTGTGGGGTCCCGGCAAGGAGCCAGAGGATAATATGTGGGGTCAAGTTTGGGCAAGCCACGTGGCAAAGCGCCAGACTGGTATTTTTGACATTCAGCATTGAAATGAATGTGTGTTATGTGGGCTTACAAGGAAAAAGTGGTTGAGTCAACGAGAATGAGTTAGCTTTGGATGGACTGGAGTTGTCTGTCCCTTTTGGACTGAGAGGGGCGTTTTTGTCTTCCTAGCTTTTGCGTGAGGCGGTGATCTTCGTTTTTGGGAAAAGCCCGGGCCCAAAACGGGAGTGGCATTGCATCGCATTGACAGTTATGCCCTTAAGAGTGTGTAGCCTTTGATCTTTAGATTTTTTTAATGCTAAGAACACTCCTTCATCAATGCACGGTAAAACAAAATATTGCATAGTAATAGTGTCAGTAATTACATAGTACATTAATTTTGATTCTAAATTAAACATATTAGATATTCTAAGTTTGTGTTTTATAATATTTTATTGACTGAGTATCAATATCTAAAGAGATGGGGATTTTTTTTAGTTAAAAATCGCAGATATAATTGAAACACTCTTAATTATTTTTAGTTAAAAAAAATAGCCAAATTGTGTATTTCTTCTTATTAAAATAATATGAATTTTTTTAGAATTGCCAACATAGCAATGTAATTGAAATTTTAGTTGGAAACTAACTATTTTTAGTATGTGTTTGGATAAGAGGTAATCTATGTTTTTTTTAATAAAAAACATGTTTTTATAGCTTTTAAATATATAATTTGTACTTAAAAGATATTAAAAGATATTATACCTTAAAAAAAAAAAAAAAAAGATCCCCCATTCAAACAAAATACACTTTTAATATGGAATAGTAAAATGGGAGAAGAAAAAATAAAGGGTAGTAATGTCACGAAAGAACAACCACAAGGGCCATGGAATATAAAACAGGGTGCCCTTGACCTTGGATGGGCCCAAATCCAACCTAAGAAAAGGGCAATCACACATCTGCATCGCTGCTGCTGCTCCTGGTCAGGTATCTTTCATTGCCACGTCATCAAACAGTACATAACTACATAAAACGCTGGACGACCAGGATTGAATCTGGCAATAGGGTGAGAAAGTTGTGTTTGTCTTGGCATATGAGAAATCTATCAGAGGAGGAGTCGAAGGACACGAATTCCTCTTCACTCATCTTTGCCTTGCGTCATCTAGAGCTCCCATTAAAAAAAAAAATAAGCAATTTTTGTGAAATAAAAATTGTTATTTTATTATTTTAATAGGTTAATGTTAAAGATAAATTTTAAAAAAAATAAAAAATATTTTTTATATATATTTTTAAATAAAAAACACTTTAAAAAATAATATTTAACACACTTTCGCACAAACAACCAGATTATTAGGCGCAGCACTGTCTCACTAATTTTTAAAATTCTTTCTTTCTTTGAAATAATATACTAATATTAAAAATAAATAAAAAATATTATTTTTAAAATATTTTTAAGCGGGAAGAACATTTGAAAAGAGCCATCACATTCTGCACTCACTCTATCACTGTGCAACTAAGTCTTAGTTAATTGATAATAATAATAATATATATATAAAAAAAACAATCAAATTCCATTCACAAGCAATTAGTGTTTAATAAATACTTTATTTACTACCTTATCCAATGGTGGTTTTAATTATCATGGGAAGTCTCGCACCGAGTCGAGAGCTTTCTTCCCAGTAGTCAAAAAATAAAAAAAATAAAAAAACCCCACTGTAATAATTTATCTATTGAATATTCTTTTCATTAAGTCTGAGAGAGAGAGAGAGAGAGAGAGAGTCAAATAAATAAAAAGGCGAATTTTGCATGTGAAGGCGGGAAAATCTTTCTCCCACTCTCTCTCTCTCTCTCTCTCTCTCTACCTTTGGCTGCAAGTCAAAGGGTTTGTTGGTCGATACGAATTTTTTAAGAAAAACGACAAAGAGTATAAAATGTCACGCGAAGCGTGTGAGAGCCCCCCGTGCATGGATACGGGCGCGCGCGCGCATATGGGCGTATGGAGTGCACAAAACGTTGGGTTAGTAACATGGCCGCAATGAAGAGCAAGTTGATGCGTTAAAGGTTGAAGAAAGGGAAAGTTGATTACCTAGCTAATCCTGAATCATTGTACTCTAAGTACAAATTAAGATCATGTGGATCACTATTTCATGTTTTTGTTAGATCAAATTATTGACCAAGGATGGCTTGTGTTTCCACGCTTTGCGAAGATTCTTGCTAGAGCTAGGTAGGTATTAATGGTGCAATTATGGCTGATAATTTTTGGGATTGTTAACCATAAACTTAATTTGATTAAGGCTCTAGCCCCAGTCCAATTGAGCATTACCTTTTTATTGATCAATAGAAAACATTACACCGATCAATTTTTGGAGTCCATTTTCATAAAGACATATAACCCCGCCTTAATCCTGAATTAAAGTGTAAATCCTTGGATATAATCCACAATATTAATGAAGAAAATATTATATTAAATGATTAGAGTGAATATTAAAATTATAGGAATGATGATAGATTTATGAATTTGAAATAAAATGTTGATGTGATAATATTAAAAAAATAAAAATATGAAAATGATCGAAAAATAAAAAATACATAAACACGAATAAAAAACTAAATGGAAGTGAAGTACGAGGAAAGAAAAATAGTGGTGTATGATTTAATGAAATCTAAAATGACTCTAGTTAAATTTGGTATAAATAAATGGTGGAATATAGGAAATATTACATGGCGAACATAAAAAGTACAAAGTGGACTCGTAACCAGAAAATTGATATACTAATGCTAAAGAGGGAGCGTGTTTGTAAATCTAGGGTGAAAATTTAGAAAAGTATTTTATGATATTAAAATAAATTAATTTGTGGTTTTACATAAGAATAATATTGACTGCTGGTATAAGCCTTGTGTATAGTCGCAGAGTTTTTAATTCAAAATTAAATGAAACTCGAAGAGAATTTATATTATAAATAGAAATGAAAATTATAAATGATAGTTATAAATAATTAGACTTGGTCTCATCTTCTTTAATTATATTCAAAATGGATCTGAAAGCCACTGTTTGCGTTTAACACAGGTCTATATAAATGATGATTCTCTTTCATTTTCTTCTTTTCTGTTATGTTTTGTATTCTTTGATCATCTTGGTTTCCTTTTTTAGAAACTGTTTGGGAACATAATGCAAACCGCGTTCCCAAAAATTTAATTTTTTTTTTTGCTAAAATTTAATATGCTTTGTATGTTTTGGATTGTTTTGATATGCTGATATCAAAAATAATTTTTAAAAAATGAAAAAACATCATTGGTATACATTTCGGCACGAAAAGTTATTTGAAAAGCAACCGCAATCACACTGTCAAACATACTTTTAATTATTATTAAATATTTTTTTATATTTATTAATATGAATAATTTTTAATTTATTTAATTAAATTTATATATAATTTTTTTAAATTTATAAATGAGAATATTTTTTATATTTAAAAATACATTAAAAAAAACTTGTGCGATTATTTTTTTTCTAAAAAATTTATTGGATACACAGCCAAACCACGCGAATGAAATAGCTATTTCTTTCATCAAACGACGTAATTTATAATTTTATATTTGGTACGTCACGTGCACAGTTGGTGGGGAATGGGGATGCGGTGTACATATTTTATTTTCTTTTCTATGGGTTTTACTTTGGTGACAGATTGGTTAGCAGTAAAAGGGAATTACGTAATTTTATATTTTATTTTATTTTTTAAAATTTATTTTTAATATCAGATATGAAAACAAAAAAAACAATTCAAAGCAAAGAAATTTTTCTTGATTTTTTTTAAAAATATTTTTAAAATACAAAAACAAATGCTAACTGATGAAGAGATTTATTGACTCCAAATCTTATTTGTGTTTGAGTCCTCAATTGCGTCATAAAATATGTAAGTTCGTCCAAAAAAGAGAATTAATATTGGGATTTTAGACTTTTTAGAGTCCCGAGAAACAATGAGATAATCAATTGAAACAATTCAAAAGTCATAAAAGTTCGATGTGCACTTCAAAAAGTGCCTCGAAACAATATAATGTTTTATATGATTATTGGATATAGCTTTAATTTTTTACAAGTATATTTTTTATATAAATCCTTTCAGGTAGATTTTCTCAAAATTGCATTCGAAATTTTGTATCATAATTTAGATTTTTTTCTTGTTAATTTTAGATTTTAGTTTTATTATTATTATTTTGATTAACATGGGTGTCCGGATCAGCTTGCGTGCACCTCGACTAATTCCACGGGCCCTGAAGTTAACGGCTATGTAAATCTCCAGTGGCCATCATATTAGCAACCACAGGCTCGAACTTGAGATCATAGGGGGAGCAAATCACTTGGCCCTAAGCTTTTCTTACTGGGCCACCTACTAAATGGTTGTTTTATTATTTTTTTTGATTGGTTGTTTTCTAGTTATTTACAAATATTTAGGGTATTTAAACCTCTCTTTTAAGATTTTATTAGACTTTTGCTGAATAAAACTACAGATTTTTACAACTTTAGTTGTATTTTTATCTGGTCTTAAAGTTTAGACATGCGGTTAACTCAAATCTACAGTCATGTCATCATAGAATACAAGTTTGCCTATAATGTTTTATATGCAGCGAGTGGTATTTTTTTTTAAATAAATATACAGGTTATTTTGATATTTTTTATATAAAAAATTTAAAATGTAAATAAAAAAACTGATGCAATAATATAATTAAATAAAATCGATAATCATCTATGTAAATAAACAAATGACAATAGTTAACAATAACTAAAAGAGAAATTGAAAAGAATTAAAAAATAAATGTAGATCAAGATATTTAATCCCGTAAAATGAGATATTTATCCGTTTGTGTGTGTAAAACTTGTTTATTAAAATCAACAAAAGATAATAGAAATAGAAACACATATGAAACTGATTGAATAAAAAAATAAAAGAAAACATTATGCAAGGCAAGCATGTTAGAAATAATATTTCAAAATAAATATTATTTTTATAAAATGAATCTCGTTTATATTAAAAAATTATTTAAAAATTAAACAAAAACAAAATATTTTTTTAAAAAAAACTCTATTATAAAACGCATACAAAACTTGTGATTTAGATCATGAGATTGAGATAAACTAATAGACAAGAAATTGAAGAAAACCACAAAACTAATCTTTTTTAAAAAATAATAATAATGTAGAATGATAAAATCATAAAGAAAATGAGAAAAAGAAAGATTCCGAACTACATTAACTTTTTAAATTCGTGACCCGTGTCATTAAATCAGAAGCACCACAAATAGAAAAACCACGAAGTCCAATCCTCAACAAATTAAACGTCAAATAATGAAATTAGAAAGAAAACATCATGTAAAAAATTGTAACTAAAAGAATGAGGGTGAAAATCAGGAAGAAAAATAAATTAGAGAGCATCAAAGAAATTTAAATTAGAGGGTTAAATTAAAGACAAAATACTTTAACAAAAGGAAAATAAATAAAAAGAATGAGGGTTAAATTAAAAAAAAACAACATAAACTTTGATTGAATAGTGGAATTGAAAACCAATAAAACTTTAACAAAAAAGCTAAGAAAAAAAATCAGAAATAAAAAAAATAAAGACCAAAATAAAAAAAATAATACATGACAGACTATAAATTAAGGTCTTGTTTGAAAACATAAAAACTTTTATAAAATGTCCAACGATGAAAATAAGCAATAAAAAATATAAGGACTAAAATTGAAATATTAAAATAATAGAAGGCATGCATGTACTTTCTCTAGAAAAAGAGAAAAAAAGGGACCATCGACGACAAACTTCTCATCATCCGTTGTCATGCGCAACATCATCAGGAAGAGGACATGGTGATGCTTTTGCAGACATGGTAGAGGATCAGGTTTGGACACTGTATGACATCACATGTGTCACTTAAAGTGCGTGAACGCCACCCACACACTGACGCTTAATGAGCATGAGTCAACAACCTTTTCAAATGAAAAATATTTTTCCAACTTAAAAATACTAGAATGCCCTCCACGAGCACGAGAATTACAAAAAAAAAACCATTGTGAAAGAATTATTTTATTCTAAGAAGCGAAAAACCCAAAAAATCCCTTGTTCAACAACTCTACTTTTTTTAACCTTAGAGGTAAAATATTTTTATTATTTAAATTTTTTTGAAAAGATAAAATAACCCTTAGTAAAAAATTATAGATTTTGTTGACCTTGAGGATAGATTTGTTATTTCATTGTGCAAAAACTTGAAAAAGACTAATAAACCCGAACAATCACTTAATGACCAATGGACCATTAGAAAAGATCAAACTACCCCCACAACCAAAACTTCCATTTTTTCTTTTCAAGAGCAAAACGATAATTTTATTATAACAATTTATAATAAATTGTGTCTAAATCTCATCCCTATATATTTTTTTTGTTAATATAACCTTAAACCACCTTTAAAAAACACAGAATTATAAAAAAATTGATACATCACCAATTTTATAGTTTTTTTTCATTTTTTATACATACAAGAAAAGTGACCCCAACAAAAAGTTATTGCTCTTACAAAAGGTTTCTTTTATATATATATTAAAGAACTCTAAAACGCGTGGGGAAAGTATTGTAGCTTTCCCCACGGTTTTCTCCGCCAAGATATATATATCGTCTCTGCATTGTATCGCGCATTGTATCGCAAAATATATTCGCCAAGATATATATATATCGTCTCTGCATTGTATCGCAAAATATATTGTCACTGTAGAAGTTTGAAAAGACAGACATCATCATGCCAGCGTCTTAAATGCTTTGAACAATTAGACTTATTTTTCTTCTGTGAGGCTTATAGAGTTCAGGATATGCTGAATGATTTGACATGTAATCACCTTTCGAATAATTAAAATGCCATGCAAAGAAGCAATGAGCCTACACGTCTTCAAGTTTCATTTGGACAATATCGAATTAGCCAGTGTTTTTTTAATGGTGCATTAAATGTTTTCAGGCTTTATTTGGAATAAAGTCAAGTTGGCTAATCTTCTTTAGTGGTGCATTAAATGGATGTGGCATTGGCATCATTATTCACATAGGCTTGCCCCCCTTTTCATTGTTTCCTGTTCAATTTTCGTTGCCATTTCTATTCTGGTTAGTGTGGTTTCTGATTGTCTAATTGCATGCGATGGTGCTCTTTTGAAATGGTATTTTTAACGACATAGTTCTCTCAGCTCCCGCCTCTCTTATAGTCTTTGAAGGTGTGTTTTCCTGCAACTTTTGTTTGTTCAGTATTCGGGTGGCCATCATTTGTTGTGCTTTCCTTTGCAGTTCGTTGTTCCTTTATCATATCGTCTTTCAGGAGAAGGCTTGGACTTCAAGGTTAGAATATGTTCCTCTTAGTTGTTTTTAAGATTGTGTTGTGAAAAGTGGCTATGCTCATCTTGCTGTCTGCATGTTTTGCATTGCCTCTGCTCTGTCATATTATGAAAAGGAGTCTTCTATTTTTTTTGCATTGCCCATTAAGTGTCTTTACATTTATGTCTCATTCTGCTATCGTTGCCATGTTCTTCAAAAGAGGGGCCTCTCTCTTTTCTCTTTTCTTTGTGCTTTGTGTGATTCTCGTCTGTCTTCGTTTCATCAAGTCCTGGTGCATATCGTTTCATGTTCTGCTCTTTGACCGTCGTCGTGCGTTCATGTCAGGTGCATCTGTGTCGCACCATATTCTGGGTTCTGTGCGTTTCTTTGTCCAACAGCTGTGCATGATGATTAGTTTTGCAACAAATAGCATCACGGCCAATTGTGTTTCTGCATACCAATTCTTATTCTTTTGCCAAGCTTCTGGAACTTCTTTTGTTGTTTTTGTATAAAATTTACAGGCATGTTTTTTAATTACATGTCGCAATATAGGATGCCATATCGTTTTTGTAATGAATAAGGTAGCTGTTATGGCATACAAATATTACTCAGAAATCGTTCGGTGCTGGAAGTAGACCATTACAGTATGTTGGTCATGTCTTTTTTGTTTTTAAGTAAGTAAGAAGCCATGAAGACCCAAGCAATGCATCTCAGGCTCTCGCTTTCAGAGAAGATGTGCGGGAAGGTTAATTATGAAGCTATGCTGATATCTATCTAAGAGCTCATGTTCAAGGGAAAGGGCGGACTGGGACCCGTGGGTTTGTAAAGGATGGAATGGAGCCGGAAAACGAACAAGAAGCACACTTGAAGGTCACTCTTTGTCTTCTTTCCCGGAATAAACTCACCGCAAGACAGTGGGAGGACCCCTTTGATAGCATGCTACTCGCACCTGTAAGAAGAAGAGCGACAGCGGAAGAGTAGGATTCAGTAAACTAATTCTTCAAATATTGCTGCTAGAGAGGTGCTGGTCATGTGAGCTGCATGCCATTTGTTGGATCCAGATAAGGTCACAGGACAACCGGATACAACTATAATGATGTTTGATATATGGAGGACAATGACAAAGAAGCCGTAGAGAGGAGGGAATAAACGGAGAGAAAGGGTGACGATCGAATATGGAACTAGAGGCTACACACAAGAGAATGTAGTTGCATATGGTGAAAAATTTATCCGTTGAATGCTAGGATTCAATCACTGGATCGGACAAGGTTTGTGATTTTTGATGAGATTCATTTGACAAAACTGATGATTTGTTGTAATGAGAAGCCGGACTTTCAAGATTGAGATACAACGTTTTAGTTGTTTTTTTTTATTGTGGCTGATTTGTTGAAAGGAAAATGGGATGGCAAATATATATATGCAAGGACTAGAAACTGGTGCAACAGGAAAGTGACAGTTCAAGAGCTAAAGATCCAAATCTTGGTCGGCATACATCTTCAGTGCTTGCTTGCTCCTTAGCTTCTTTCTTTTGGAACCGCTCGCTAAGTTTGCTTCTTGAAACTCCATCGGAGATGCGATTCATAGAACTGTAGGGGCACGACGTATGTAGGGATAATAAAAAGGAAAGTATGGGCGGTCACTATGCAAGCAACAAAAAGAGGCAGCCATCGCTCATTAACTGTTCTTTCATGCTGGTTTTTAAACAATTTAAATGGTCGTTCATTGCTGGTGGCAAGAACAAACTTGCTTTGCTCATAAGTATTGATTTCCAGAACACATATGATTCATCATATTCAATATTAATTTATATATCTTTCTCACCATCAGAATTGAAGCTTGGATTATATTATAGTCATTAAGACATGTTTTAGTTTTTTTTTTTAGGTGTGGGAATTACCTTTTCCATTGTGCTTGAGAGAAAAATAATTTTTCGCACTGTATTATTTTACATCTGATGTGAAAAGAGAAATTCAAAGTATTTGTTGATATGTACAAATAAACACTTTTCTTGATGACTGTCATGCATGTGTTAATGGTGTGGGTGACATTTGATGAAATAACATGGCACTTCTACTTTTATGATGAAGTTGGATTAGTTATCATTGTTCGTTTGAGGCATGAGCCTGCAACAGATTTTACATGCCTTATTATAGTTATAGAATACTCTAAAACGTGTGGGATATTCACCGTAGGAGCAGCTTTTTTTTTTTTTTTTTTTGCTTTTGTTTTTTTTTTTTACATGTTTTTTTTTTTGCTTTTTTTTAACCCAAAATTGATTTCTTCTTCTTTTTTTTTTTTTTTTTTTAAAATTTTTTTCCAGAATTATCTTTGCTAATTTTTTTAAATATTGAGCTTTGGTTGAAAATTTAACTATGTAGTTTTTTTCTTTAAAACATTGTGGATTGCTATAATATTCTCACATTGTTTTCTTTTTTTTTTTGTGATTTCTTTATTTTTTTTTCAAAATGGTCTTTGTAGATTTTTTTTTATATATATTAAGTTGGTTGAGAATTTAGCTTTGTAGTTTTTTTAAAAAAAAATATGGATTGCTACAGTGTTTCTCCTACATAGTTTTTGTTTTACTGCGGTGCATATATTTTTTTAAAAAATTATCTTTATCGAATTTATTTTTTCAATATTGAGCTGGCTGGTAATCTAGCTTTGGCTTTCCCCATATGTTTTTTTTCTTCAGAATTGTCATTTTTTACATGTTTTTTTTTGTTTTGTTTTTTTCAGAATTATTTTTGTTGATTTTATTTTTTTACTATTGAGCTGGTAGAAAATTTAGTTTATTTGTCTTTTTCTTTAAAACACTGTAGCTTTTCCCACGTGTTTTTTTTCGCTTTTGTTTCCTTTTTTGTACATTTTTTTTTCATTTCTTTTACCCAAAATTGACTTCTTTTTTTTTAGATAGCCTTTGTTGGTTTTTTTTATATATTGTGCTGGTTGAGAGATTAGATTTGTAGCTTTTTTTTTAAAAAAAAAAATACTATGGATTACTACAGTGTTTCCCTTGCATGGTTTTTGTTTTGCTACAGTGTTTCCCCCACATGTTTTTTTTTTAAATTTTCTTTTTTAAATTTATTTTTTCAATATTGAGTTGGTTGAGAATTTTGCTTTAGCTTTAGCTTTCCCCACTTTTTTTTTTCATTTTTTTAAATTTTCCCCACGTTTTTTCATTATAATTATAATTATAATTATAATTATTATTATATTGTATTATATTATATAACTGTTTTTTTCTTTTGTTTTTTCTTTTTATTTTTTTTAATGAATTTTTTTTTGTTTGATTTAGTTTGTTAATGTTAATTTTTTTTTATTTAGTTATCAGATTTTCATGATACGAATCTCGGGTTTAATGGGTTAACCTGATTTGACGAGTTATTTTTTTCATTTAGTTTAGTTTGTTAAAGTTAATTTTCTTTCTATTTAATTATCATACTTTCATACTTTCATGACACGTATCCTGTGCTTGACGGGTTAACTTGGTTTGATGGGTTAACCCGGTTAATTCTAGGTAAACCCATCATTTTCTTTTCTATTTAGTTATCAAACTTTCATGACGCAAATCCCAGGTTTTACGGGATAACCTAGTTTAAAAGATTGACCCAATTAATTCAATGTTTTTTTTCTTTTTCTTCATTAGTTTTTTCCTTCCTGTTGATTTTTTTTCTTTGTTTTTTTAATTAATCTATTTAATTATCACAATTTTATGACACGACCTTATAGCCAGACCCACATCCAGTATTCTTGGGTCCGGTATTACACTGCACTCACTTAAACTTGGGTCATGCAAGTTTAATTTTATTATTAATATTATAAATATTACTCTTAGGTCAGACGTTATAGCCAAACTCAAGATTCTTGGGTATAACTTTGCAGAAAAACCCAAGATTTTTAAATTTTTATTTTTTTTAATATTTTTTATGCAAAAAAAAATTATTCGCGGCATCGCGCGGGTATCAAAGCTAGTAAATATATATACACAAACACACGAGTCCTCATCAAATCATGGCTAGCAACATACAGACAAGTTCAGCCTATCAATTATATACTATACTCAGCATTTACTTTTATTAAAATAAGTTCCAATAACAACAACTGTATAATTGACATGTAACGAGAGAGAACTAGCTTCATCTATAGTATAAATCTAAATTAGTCGCATGAATCTCCTGATGGGAAAAACAAAAACTCACGGCTAACATTAAAAAAAAACCTTAAATATTGAACAGGCACGTAGCATCAGACAAGCGTGCACACAAACATCTGCACGTGTGTGCATGTATAGATGTAAGGTAACATGGTGATTGAAACAAGGTTGTCAATACCGTTTCGGCAGGTGTTTCGGTTTTTCAATTGGAACGGAATATTTCGGTTTCGGAGCGTTTCGGCGTGCCGTTTCGGGGTTGTACTGTTCATCTATATATATATTCAAGATAAATTAATTATAAATTATGCATTACAAAGTACAAACACAATGTCAAGCAAACATAATTTTAAAATTTAAAATATTTCTAAATAGTCAAAAGATTAAATAGAACTTTAACTTAAAGTCTTAAAGTAATTCAACTTAAACAAAATACCAAAATATTATGAAAGTAAAATGTTTTAACACAAAAGAAACATAAATCAAACATCATCTCCATCATTAACATAGAAATAAGGATCTTGATCTTGTGGTGGTATGTAGGGAAAGTCATCAACTAGACATTCCAATAGTTGATCATTTCCACCAAGCTCATTCTCTTCATCAAAACATGTCTCTTCATCCTCTAAAGTCAAAGTAGACAAAGGTGCTTCTATAGTCTCCCAACTTATATCATCTCCATTAAGAAGGCTAGGTTCTTCACAAATCCATTCATTCAATAAATCAATATTATCGAGGCTAATGGGATCTAAAGCATCCCTTGTTTTGCTCAAATTCCTACAAAAAACAACATGAATATAAATCACATATATATTAGTGATAAATTTAATTTTAAATAAGTAATATCATTGTTAATGAAAATAGTAATAATCATTTTCAATATTATTATTAATATGATAGTATCAATATTTTACTATCACATATCTTACCTTTGTTGAATCCTCAAATTATAACGAACAAATACTAGATCACTCAATCTCTTGTGCTCTAGCCTATTGCGCCTTTTAGAATGAATGAATTCAAATATACTCCAATTTCTTTCACACCCAGTTGCACTACAACATTGACTAAGAATTCGAATTGCAAACTTTTGAAGTTCTTGAGTATCATTGCCAAATTGCTCCCACCATGCAACTAGATAAGACAAAATTTTAATAAATCAGATATTATAAATACAAAACAATATTATATTTAAAAAACAAAATGTTATTACCTGGATTTAACTTTTCTCTTTGACGAATAGCTAGGGGCATGCCAAAATCACCAGTTGCTTTCTTATACTCCTCAAGTTGGCCACTAATTACATCTTGAGTGTCACAATCAGGGACCAATCTAGTAATTGTGCTAAGCAAACCTCGAGTAACCTCCTTTTGTTTTGAAAAAGAAGGCCTAAAATAGATTCCAGGATTAAGAAAACAACCTGCTTGCATGTAATGGACTATGAAGTTGCTTATCCCATCTAGCATCAATTACCCGAATATATGGTCCATACTGAGATACTCTATTTTTCAACCTTGTCTTGATGGCTTCTTTTGCTTTATCCATTGCCTCATATAAATAACCCATTGATGGTTTTTCTTCACTATCTCGCTAACCGAAGAACTCGCACTAAAGGCTCACTAACTTTGACTATATGTTCACATCGAGGCCAAAAGTCTTTATCTTGTAAAATTATGGCAGTTATTTCCTTTCCAACTTTACTTTTACCATGACTTGATTCTACCCATTTCATGCAAGTAAACATTTGTCGAAGCTCTTTCTTAAACTTAAGTAAACATTGGATGCTTAAAAAATGGGTAGCAAACCTTGTAATGCCAGGACGACATAGATCATTTCCATTAGTAAAGTCTTTCCTCATCAAAGCTAAAACCCATGCATGATTATATATAAATTTGGTTATGTTTCTTGCCTTCTTAATGGTTTCATCAATCATCGGAAAATATCTTGGATCAGAAATATTTTCTAACATCAAATCAATGCAATGGGCAGCACAAGGAGACCAAAAGAAAGTGCCATACCTTTGTTGTAAAGCCTTCCCAAAGACCTTGAATGCAGCCTCATTATCACTAACAAATTGGATAATATTTTCTTGCCCCACTTCTTTGACAACTTCATCAAACATTTCAAGCAATGTCTCTTTATCTTTTCGAAGACCCGAAATGTCAACTGACTTCAAGAATATAGTACCTTTTGGAGAATAAGCAAGAAAATTCACAATTGGTACATTCCTTCTATTTGACCACCCATCTGCCATAATGGAGCATCCATAAAGTTTCCAATCAGCCTTGATTTCAAAGAGGTATTCATGGACATCATGAACTACATCTTTCAAAAGTGGTCCCCTTAAATCATGATATGATGGTCCTTTAAAACCAGGTCCCATTGATGCTATGGCGTCTATCATTGGTTGATAATAGTATGATTTAGCACCATTAAATGGTACATTAACATCATACCACCATCTTGCCATGACCTTCCTTGCATTATGTTCCTTCTCTTTAGAAGCCATTGCACTTTTAATGCTAGGTTGTGAACTTGGGGTAGTTCGTAGAACGAATGAAGTCATCTTTTTTCTATTTGCACTTGTGCCTTGCATTGTCAATCTCTTATTTGCTTTTGAACCGATATCACTTAAAGTAGGATTTGCACTACCACCCTCTTCGACTTCATCATTGGAAAGTGATTGAGAATTTCCAATATCAATTCTAAGTCTCTTTCTTTTATCTTTCTCCATTGTTAAGTCCTCTATCAACTGTTTCATTTGCCATTTCACATCTGGAGGAACCTTTTTACAAGCTTCAACTTGGCCCTTAATACCAGCAAGGTGATACTTCGGACGAGTAATACCACCACCATTGATCCTTTTGCTACAATGAACACATATACTTGAGTTCTTTGCACCAACAACCACTTGCCCATGAGCCCATGCTGGATCATCTGATCTTCTTGGAGTCAAGCCATAGAAGAAGCACCACTTGATGAGTTTTCAGCTATGTAATTTGATCTGAAAAAAATAAAACACAATTAATTTCAGCTATTACAGTTGGCTTCACAGTTCACACTTTAAATTTATTATTTGATACATTCGGTTTCATATAATAATTATGTATCCTTATAATTAATTATGGTTTGGTACATTTGGTTTCACAATTAGAATTTATGGTTGGATTTTATAATTCTAAAAAAAACTATATAATCCGGTTATGGTCAAGTTACTTATATTTTACACATATACATATAATAATTACATAGAAATTAATACAACATAGCAGCAAACATATATATACTTTCGGTTTCATATAATAATTATGTATCCTTCCTTATAATTAATCCGGTCATGGTCAATCAAGTTACTTATATTATTAAGTATTAACTACCGAGACTTAGCAACCTAGCAATTAATCCGGTTATTTTGTTCTTTGTTTCTTGAATTCTAATCTTGACGTATGCGGTATAATTTATTCCTTTAAATGTAATATTCTTATCTAGACTTAACTCTATTTAACTTTAATCTTGATGTATGCAGATTGCGGTATAAATAAAACAGATCATTAACTCTGTTTTATCAATTTCATTTACTTAAAGAGCTCTAAGTTGATTTGTATACGCTTGTTCACAGATCATCATCAAACATCAAAGCAAATTCAATTTCAGATAAAGCTTCAAAATTCAAACTAGCTAGCCAAGCCCGGTGAAGCAATAAAATGATAAATACAATACAAAGTTACAAACCCAACAAGAAGATTATATACAAAGAAAAAGATTGCATGCGTTTTCCATTTCAGAATATTAAATTAGATACAAAGAAAGACCAAATTAAATACAAAATTTATGAGAAAGGCATTTGGTATTAATGTTCCAGCAGTGTAATAGAATTGAGCTCATGCGTTTTTCATTTCCCATTTGAACTTAAAGAGAGAAAAAAGATTGCACCTTAGCTCTGCAGAGACAATTATTCGAGAAGGAGCGAATGGCCACAATTAGTCCGTATGTGTGATATAATCTTTACGGAGAGGTTAAGAATTCTCCGAAATTCATTGATAATTCTTTGCCGGTTCCAGTGGGGCTCCTTCTCTTTTTTGTCGATCGAGCGGCTTCGGTTGGGAAGTCGGGTTGCGGGAGAGCGACGGTCAAAGTATGCAAGAGCAAGACAGCAACAGAGAAGAAGGAAGATTGGAGGGGGAGTTCGTGAAAGACAAGATGCCGATTGTAATTGTTTTGGTTGAGAATTTGAGAGTTGAGTCAGAGAGGAAGAGAAATTAGGGATTTGGTTTTTAGTTTAGTTAGACTTCAGAGAAAAAGAGCATTTATACGTGGGTTGGTGGGTGTACTGTGTAGTTAATCTGTTAATGAAAATAAACCGGGTTCAATTTTGAGTCTTTGACTTTGAGTTGACTCGGTGGCTTTAACCCGAAACGGAACACATTGTATCCGGCCGGAACGTTCCGGCCGGAATTTGACCGGAAAATCCGGATTAGGCCGAGATTTTAAGCGAGGCGAAAATTGTTCCGTTTTGTTTTGTTTTTTGAACTGGTACGAGATGTTCCGGGCATTCCGGCCGAAACGGAACGGAATTGACAACTCCATTGAATAGTTATTGGTTTGCAATGACCTGGATTTGTGTGTGCATTAATGGAAAAATCGACAAGGACTTGTGCTCTTTCTTCTTCCAGATTTGGTTAGCGCCGATCGGCCACTTTCATAATCTCTCTCTCTCTCTCTCTCTCTCTCTGTGCCTTTCAACTGACACACAGTGAAGAGAATTTAGCGTTGACGTAAATTTGAAGTATGAATTTGAAAAAGAGAGAACGAACAAGAGGAAATGTGCTGTAAGAGCCTCAGCTGAAAAGGATTTGATGATTGAGTTGATATGTGAGAAGGACTTGCATGCCTTCTCTTCTCCACCTCAAGATGCAGACTCTGTTTAAAATGGTTTGAACTTGTGACAACACTTTCCTTTCTGTAATTGTCCCAGAACTGTGAATCTAAGCTCATTATTATCATTATTAGGTGCTTGAATTCGAACTTTGGATTGCAATAGCAAGTAACCTCTCATGCATAGGCTTGCGTGAAGGCCATGAAAACCTTGTCTCAGCAACGCAAAATTGATGTTAAAATGACAACCTAGCATATGACTATTTCAAGCTGGGAAAAAAGAAAATCTTTGTGCCATTTCGTGAATCAGGAGGGTTTTGGCATTTATGTTGATAAGTACCAGACTCCATGGGTTGGATAGTTACCAATACCCTCTGCCGTATGCCTAAATTAATTTGCAGGCCCTCCCGGAGATATGTCTCCATCTCATTTGTGGTGGCGACCGGGACAACTGCTCTGGTTCCATTGTTTGGATGGAAAAATTCAAAATGCATGTGTCGCTTCCTAATAATGCAAGGGATGGCTTATCTTTGATAAGCTTATGTAACCCCTGAAAAAGAAGAAGATCAGGTCCAGAATTTATTTTTTAAAAATCATCTGTTACTACAAACTTAACTTCAGGGTTATTGGATACGGTTATTTACAAAAAAAAAAAAAGGGAAAAGAAAAAAGAAAGAAAGAAGATAAGAGTTTGTAAGGAGATGCTGACTCATTTCTAGGCCCGAGGATTAGAGAGGAGAGAAATAAATACTGACCCAGCTTATTATTGGGCCTGTTGATCTCGCAGGTTCCATGACATTTCCTATACCGAATATTGGTCCTTTCTCTCTCTTTTTTTTTTTGCAAATGAAATAATTTTCATTTTTATTTCTTTCTTAAATGAATTAGAAAAAGAGAAATTAAAATCACAATCGAGAATCAACTTCTCTTTGCAATCAATTTTTTTTTTATAAAAAAAATTCAATAACACACACACACCCCTTAATATTAGTATAATACAAATATGAATTTGCCCTCCAACGACAACCCAGTTTATTGATTAGCTGGGAAAAGAAAGCATCGCAGGAAAGGTTTTGAGCGAACATTAGTAGTGTTGGGCCTCAGCAGAAGCCTTGCAATAATCTCCCAAAAAGAGGAAAAGTTCTAAAAGATTTAGCAAAAGCTACCTGCAGACACTTATAACCTGTTTACAGAGTGTAGTTATAATTATTTTTTTAAAATATTTTTTATGTTGAAATATATTAAAATAATATTTTTTTTATTTTTAAAAAATTATTTTTGAAATTAGCGCATCAAAACGATCCAAAACATAAAAAAATATTAATTTTTAACCAAAAAAATTTGAATTTTTTGAAAACTTGGGTTGGCCCGCGTTTTCAAACACTCTTAAAAGATAAATGATATAGAAATGATATTTTTTTAGGTTTATTATTGAATAACAAAACTCCATTTATTTATTTTTTAATTCTTAACATAAAATATTAAGATAAAAAATGTTTATCTTTCAACATTATTAGGTGCATAAAAGCTTTTTAAGGAGCTATTATATTTTCATCAGTATTAATGATATATAAATGATATCTATCTTTTATATATAAAATATTTATCTCTCATTAAATACTACCAGGATAAAATAACACTCCATCCTCTCCTCTTTATATATATAAAAAACTTATGAGCTATAAATACCTCGTTAATCCTTGAGGTGTCAGGGTCACAATCTCTTTATTTTCAATATTTTTAATATATATATTTTTCAGAGTTTTTCTCTGTGAAATATTATTGTATTTTTTTCTCTAAAAATATACTCATTTAAGTATCATAGAGTCCTCAAAACTATCAAAGAGGATCTTTGACCGATACCAGTCAGGGGTCACCTTGACTTATTAAGCACAAGGTATAAGCTACCAGTTACATTGGTTAGAAAGAATGGATCATAATGCTAAAATCAAGAAATTAACCGACTATCCAACATATGACCCTTGCTCCTAAATTGCTTGGATATTTTGGGACATCATCACATTTCAAGTTACTTAGAAAAATTACTCCTAATATCTTATAGTTTATTCCGTGTTATATTTACATGTTATAATTTAAAAAATCACAATTTACATAATGAATCAACATAAATTTTTGAATTTAATAAAATGATCAAATTATCCATATTATAATATATAAAAAATATAGAATTTCTCTTTTTAAACAGATTTCTCCATGTTCATAAATAATTCCATTCCTTTTCTCTTGATGAACAAAGATTCTAAACCAAAATCAAAATCAAATTATTGTTTTTAAGCAGTAGACCAAAAAACCTCATAAATATTGCAATATCCAGTTCTTCAATTTTTTCTTCACCCCTGCATATAACACAATCCACAAATCAAATATAACATAACACAAACACCACGAATCAAAACACTAATTTAGTTTCGATATAAGATTTTTGTAATTTACACAAAAATTCCAATCTCAATTTGTATTTATATTGAAAGAATTCCAGCCCATCCCCTTCCCTCCTTGCACCATCATAATCAAGGAAGGAGGATCTGAATGCAGATGGGACTCGGAAGGGACAGAAAAAGATGACTCACTAAAAAATAACTGCTAAGATGTTAAACAGAGATTTGGATAGAGAACGAGTTGTTGCTGAGGCCAAGCTGTGGGGAGAAAATTGAAGAGAAAAAGGAGACAGAGTGCTCAAGGAAGTTTTGATGGCAGTAATGGATAGTTAATGCCTCACATCATTTTTTCTTGGTGTCTAGTTTCTTGCACTTCAATCACCATCACCGAGTGAAGAGAAGCTTTGAGAATTTAAGCTTTGCTTGGACCGGCCCATGAAGTGGAAAATTTGTCAAAAGAATAACATTTTCTTTTCTCTTAAATATAAATCATTTGAATTCTTTCAAACTTCTATTTTAATTGCTTTAAGTTTGTATTGGAAAAATCATGCTAGTGATAAATAAAAAAAGTCATGACCATGTCAAATAAGAAAAAATAATTTCCATTGGATAAATACATTATTTACTCCATAATTTAAATCATTTAAATTCTTTCTGATTATTTAATTTAATAGTCACAAAATTAAATAAAAGAGGGTTTCGAGAATGGAAAATTTTATAGCAAGAAAGTATTTAAACTATACTAAAATAAAAAGGATATACTTATCATATATAAACAATACCAAAAAAAGAATAATTTTCCTAGTTCCTACATGGGAAGAATCCAGTTCCCATTTCCTCTGGAGGGGGATGATAATTCTGGAACTCCATTTCAGCTTTTCTATGCCCAACAGAACAAGCTAGCAACAAAAATCCCCAAATTCTTCACAGTTAAGGAGCAATAATTCCAGGACTACATCGCTTTTCATTTTCTATCTAACCCTCCAATTCTAGGCATGTTCCATTCACATTCATCTCACACAGGTATATTTGCTTTAATGAGACAAATGATGTTTTCATCAGTTTCTACGAGTAGGGAAAAAAAAAGCAGTTTAAAATCTTACGGTGAGAAACATAGTGAGACTAACAAGGAAAAATGTGGGTGGAAATTTGTTAGTACAAGTCAAGACTCTCTGTGCGGATGGGTATACACATACATCAAAAAGTTGTGAGTATACATTGTTACAGCATGCATGGCCTGAAAGCAGCACTGATGTACCCGTCTAAGGTTCAAAACTGGCCGGCCCGAATGTCTCTATCCAGGCGATCTGCGTTAAGGGTCCCAGGAAGCTCCCTAAAGTCTTCATTGAAGATAGAATATGCGCTGCAATATCAAAAACCAATAAATGAGACCGGAAACACACATGGGTGAATCACATTGTTAAAAAGATGCAAGAAATAGAGGCATGGATGGACAAGCAGCAGAGTCAGCGGACACTGGAAAACAACATGGGGAATTGGACAAGGACACAGGTTGCAAGCAAGAAAGAAGTAACTAGACCTGAAGTCAATACATCATTATAGATCACCATGGAGAATTACCAAAGAAATAGAGAACCAATTGAATCAGAAAATTACTTAAAAGAGACAACCAACACAATGAGCTAAATGGCTCTATGCATATCAATCTGCAAAGCATGGATAATAATAATGTATACATCTTAATTTCAATAACAATCATAATGAAAAAGGAACTCATTTCATGTACTTAAGCTGTCGTAGGCACACACATGCATGCATGGACAGACATGCGGGGGAAAGAACAACACAAATTCCCAAGCTAGCTATTCCTATTAGTCTATACTCTATACCTGAGATCACCAGCTTGCCTCCGCCCAAGATTCAGAAGGATGATAATAAAGCCAGTGCCGATTATCTGAAAGTTAAGTAGCAGCAAGAAATGAGGATACATGAAATACTAATGAGAAATGAATATAGGTAATTTGTCAGAATAAAATGCAGGTTATATAGAAGATTCTACAGCACACCAAAGTTATCCATCTGCTTTCTATAACATCCTATGGTCCTCAGGGCATGACAACTGGATTTTGCTTTGCTCTTTCTATATGTTACAGATGAGTCAAAGAAAATTTCAGGCTTGTTATGGTCATGCTATGGATAGCATTTCACAGGGTTTAAAATGCTGTTATCAAGTAACCAGTTCAACCATGCAAACATTTAATTGTGGTAGCATAGATATGGTCCAAATTCTGCAAATTTGTTTTTTCAAGAAACACTAGCATGCCATCACCAGTCCACATTTGCAATCAGCTACCATAATTTTTTTTAATGGGCATTTGCTGCGTAGGCTTTTATTAGGTTTGGAAACTTTACTAAAAGTTGAGATTTTAAAGGAAAAATATTTATTCTATAGTGATGTCTACCTGGCAAAAACAATTTGCAGGTAAAGTCAATGCTACCTATGTAATCTACTCCAACATTTTTTTTTCTTTTTATTGCAGCGATAAATCATAAATGAGCTTCCAAGCCAACTTATTGAATTTATTGCAGCTCACCAATTCAGCACGGGGAAGGGAAAATATATTATTGGAACATTCTATTCATTAAATCTTATGGCAGATTATCAGAATGATTGTTTAGGTGACTTTGATGTGAGGTTTCAATGGGTTACATCGAGCAGGATTCATTCTCATTTGACTCAGGTCAAGCAAAAAGAAGGCAAAATGGCTAGCAAGAGGTCAGAGAAGATCCAGTTCAAATCCTCTTCATTTTCTTAGAAAGATCAAAGTTGCTGCTGAAAAATAAAACAGGTACCACACATTTGCAAAAAAAGAACTCACAAAGAGAAGCAACTTACATATATTGGTCCCAGATCCCATCTGTGGGCAACAGGTGCCAAAATGAACCATAAAATAAAAACAGCCCATGCCTTCAGACTGAGAGAGAAAAGTCCCATCAAAAGGATATCTATCAATGAAATAAAATAGAATTTTATCAGAAGAATGTTGTTTTTTTACGTCAAAAGGTACTTCTACTAGATGCTCACCAGGGAGCTTTAACTTATCATGCAGAAAGAAATAAAGCCTCCTCTTCCACCGACTTGCTGATTGTGGCAGCTGAAACTTCTGGAGAGTTGAAAATTAAGAAAAACAATTTAACTAATAAGAAATTAGTATTTCTAAGAATCACCAAAACTCAGTTCAGTAGAATTAATTATTCATTAATACCAGATCATCATCATCAT
Source organism: Populus x sibirica (assembly GCA_019202695.1). Taxonomy (NCBI): domain Eukaryota; kingdom Viridiplantae; phylum Streptophyta; class Magnoliopsida; order Malpighiales; family Salicaceae; genus Populus; species Populus x sibirica. The sequence goes on along the minus strand of JAGMVL010001291.1, from coordinate 3,891,145 downwards.
CATCAAATCCATCCCGGAGATGTTTTGCTGGCGGCTTTGGTTTGACAGCGACAATCAGGGAATCTAGAAAGTAAACAGAAAATGCCTATATCTTAGAAGAAGAACATGGAGCTTAATTAGAGAACTTCGCAGAAGCTGAGCTGAACATTATCAGTAAAACTAAATCGCAGCATGGGCCCACATAATTATGTTTGTAGTTAGCATTTTTGTTATGTTGATACATTAGGCTGAAGCAAAAAGTAATAACCTAAAATATACAATTGATAGCATCTTGAATCTGGTAACAATAGCTTTCAATTACATTAATTTCTGTCAGCAAATAAGTGTTAGCTGTTATATAGAACAAAATTTTTTCCATCAAAATCAACATCCACATTATTTTAAACTAGGTTATCAGTTTTCAAAACCTTTGCAAAAAAAAAAAACATTTGCACTTTAATACATAGTTAGGGTTTTAGTTAGTACCTTATAATCATACAATGGCAAGAGAACCCTATTATCTATTTTATTGAAAATCTTGTTGCCCTTTAAAGGAGACTCTCTTTCAATTGGTTAAAGATTGAAATTGGACAATGTTTCTACATTTTATCTAATTTTGATATTTCTTGAACCACTTTTAGTTTCTAAAGTATCATTAGTTACATAAGAAAGATATTTAACGTCAATATAATCGGATAATATTATGAATTTAAAAACTTCATTATCCTGTTTAAAAATACATCAGAGATTATAGCAAATTCCATCAGACCCAGAGATTTCCCCAAAGCAGAAAAATATACTGCATAATCTTATCACAGGACAGCAACAATAACAGGAACAAGCAACATATGAATGGTAATACTAATACTAAAGAAAAGACATGTACCTCCATTATGAAGCCGTATATCATCCTCATCTCTGCTATCATGCAATACATTCCCGCGCAAGATAAGCCTTAAATTCTCAATTGGTAGGTGCCTATTTTCAGCAACCAACTTCCTCAAATCACGGACCTATTACAACAATGCAAGCAAATTATAAGAATTCACAATGACAAGCATCTTATTATCCTTTTCAAATTTAGATATTTTCCTTTTGTTACTATGCATATGGTCTTTAAGCAAGCAGACCATTTTGATGAGAAACAGAATTACATGAATTCAAACTAAACCTCACATTTTTCTACTTCAAGGGACATTCAATATTTTCAAACTTCATACTGCAGTGCAATAATAAATCCTCAGAAGGCAAGCCATAACATTGAACGAGAGGAAAAAAATAAATAACCATGGACCACAATGCTGCTCTAATTTATGCACTTATAATCAAGAATTTGACCGAGAAACCCTATCTTAGTAAATGGGTTTTCGAGATTTACCACAACAATATGAAGCAAGGAATGCTTAAATTAAGAATTAAATGCAAAATATTAAGTGGGCCTTTCTGTAATCCATGGTTAAGCCAATTTAGCAGCATAAAGAATAAAAATTTTATTTAACAGACAAAATTGGATAAAACAAAAAACTCTAAGAAAACCAAAAAGATACAAATCTGAACATAAAGAGAGCGAGAAAGAGATAAAGAGACACACTTTGATGGGAGAAGGAAGGAGGAGGCGAGATGGAGGAGAAGGGCCAATAGTTTTGACGGTGATTTCAGCCATATTACCATTATCGTCGATGTTGCTGTGATTGCTCTTTGCTTCGTCTTCTTCATTAATCTCTCCCATCAAACTCTGATCGGATCGATCGATCTATCTCAATTTGGTTTTGATTTGGAATTAATTTTGACCCTCAATTCGATTCATGTTTGTTTTTTTTCATGTATAGAATATAAAACTGGTTTTTTCTACTGTTTGCTTTCTCGAATAAAAAGTGACAAGGTAAATTTTTTTTTTTAAAAAAGAGTAAAAGATAAATATAGGATAAAAGGTAAACTATTTTTTTTAGTGTTCTACTGTTTTATTAAATTTTTCTTGGAGTATAAAAAACCTAAAATGTTTTCTTATAGAAAAAGAACTTGGGGTTGATTTTATATAATATGTTTAACTTTGTGGATCCAAAATAATATCAACGATGTATAAAAATATAATATAATTAAAAAAATTTAAAAATATTATAATAATAATATATTAGATTGATCTGAGTTAACTCGGAATAACTTATTAAATTCAGGACCTGGATTATAAGACTAAAATAACTCTATAGAAAGTAAATTAAAATATATTATAAATTTTAATTCTCAATCAACTCAATATTGAATTAAATTTTTTTAAAAAGTTCAATTAAAAAAAACGATCTAAGTTAACTCGGTTTAACCGACTAAACTTGTGGCATGAGTTATTAGACTAGAATAATCTCATAGAAAATAAACCAAAATAAATTATAAAGTCTAATTAAAAAATGAAATTGAAGAAAAATAATTAAAAAAATAACCCGAGTTAACTGAGTAACTCATAAAGTCTACGACTCGACGTATAAGACCATAATAACCTTATAAAAATAAACTAAAACAAATTATAAAGTCTTCTTCTCACTCAATTGTTGAGGGATTAATAGAAAAAAATTAATTAAAAAAAATTGAGTTAACCAAGTTAACACATCATACCTGCGACTCGAACTAAAATAACTTGATAAAAATATTAAATTATAAAATTTAATTTTCAATAAATAATTAAATTGTTAGAAGAAGAGAACAATGAATATTTGAATATCAAACTATGAATATGATAAAAAAGAAGACATCATATCCAATAAAATTGAGAAGCCTAGAAGATCTCAGGCTAATTTTATTTATTTTTTCCTCACCGAGACAATCTCCCTCACATAAATTATTATGTGGGTGTTAAAATAACATTTGAACCATGCCATTGCCACACATTACACAAAACTTTCTCTGAACTCAGTTAATCAATCCCTCGAGGGTGGGGCTAAAGACTTGATCAAATCACAAGGCAGATTCTTCTATCACAAAAACAAATGATAAGGATGACAATAGGTCTGAGGATGAGGCTCGTGCTGCCCACCATTCATCCAGGATAAAACCTCCGACAAATATATAGACACAGCCTCTTATTTGCCAGCCAAAACACGCATAACCACAGCAAACAAAGAAGAGATAACATGGCACTGAGGTTGTGGGCTTCTTCAACGGCCAATGCACTGAGAATCTCTGTTGCCTCCTCCACAGCTCACCTCTCTCCTTCCTACTCCCTCTCAAGATGCTTCTCTACTGGTACTCTCTTTTTATTCCTTGCGTTTGTCCTTTTAAAACCTGTTTTGCAGGCTTTTTTTTTTTTTGTAGTGTAGGGGGGTAACGTTAGAACACTGTTGGATTGTGCAGTTGTAGATGGGTTGAAGTATGCATCTTCACATGAGTGGGTGAAGCATGAAGGTCCGGTGGCCACTATTGGCATTACAGATCATGCTCAGGTCATCTTTTCTTTATCTCCCCTCCTCACTCATAGTTTAGTATTTCTTGCCTTCACCTGAGTTTAGTATTTCTTGTTACTTTGCTTTCTGCTTGTCTACTTTATTTTGCTCCTGTTTGCTCTGTTCCTGCTGTTACCAAAGCTTGAACCCTAGCTGATAGTCTAGGATTGCACAGCACCAAACCATTCAAGGGCAAGACCAAGGGGCATTAACTACTTGGTTCTTCTTCAGGAAAATCACAATTGACTGTAATTTGATATACATATTCGTTACATACTTACATAGTTTGGGAAGTCAATGGAATATCACAACAGGAAATACCGGGTACATTTTACAGGATCATCTGGGAGAAGTGGTGTTCGTAGACTTGCCAGAACCGGAAGGTCCTGTCAGCCAAGGGAAGAGCTTTGGAGCAGTGGAAAGCGTGAAAGCAACTAGTGATATCAATTCTCCAATCTCCGGCGAGATTGTTGAGGTTAATACAAAGCTTAGTGAAACTCCTGGACTGGTAAGTATAAAATCAAATCAGCCAGATTGTTTCAGCTTTACAACAAGTCCATTTCTAATTGCTGAGAGATACATTTTCTATATACGCACGTCTGACTTTGACTGTTTGTGTTATGAAGATAAATAAAAGTCCATATGAAGAGGGATGGATGATCAAGGTGAAGCCAAGCAACCCATCAGAATTACAGTCCCTACTTGGTCCAAAGGAATACACAAAATTCTGTGAGGAAGAAGAATCTCATTAGAATTTTAGTACTCTTTGCAAATGTTATTGTCTTGAACTAACCTATTCTAAGAACGTAAAAAGGTTTCATGTCCTCTGAATTCTTGTCAATTATCACAAAAAATATTTTCCAACTTTGTCCAGTATTTTCTTGTTTTTTATGTTGTAATTCTGCATGTTTCTTCTAATCGGGAACCGTTTCTTCCCTCACTTCCTCTGCTTCTTTGTTGATTGCGTTATGTTCTACCTTGGGTTTTTCACGAATTTTCTGATATATGCTCACATATTTTTTTTATGTAATATCAAATATTAGAATCAGAGAAAAGAATTGGTGGAAGTATTCTTCATTCTTCTACCTGATATCCTATTAAACAAAAAAAGACAATGCCATATAACAGAAACATCCCAGCCAATATGAGCTAAGGTTCAATGAAGCACTGCAAGTTGCATCCATCCATCATTGAATCGCATCCCTACTCCTTCATTCAATATTTTTCCTTGGAACTCTTCTACAGAGCTCTGGATTTTGGAAAACTCTACCCACATAAACACCCTCCTTAACAAACCAGTCAAGATAGCAGAATATTAATTTGCAGCTCCCAGGAACAAAGCAGCAGCAGAATCGCATATTTTCATTACCAATAATGCACTACATGATTTCCAGTATTTCAAGTGCAGCATTGAGAAATTACAGAAGAAACCATGGATTTGAATTAGTTGCAGGATTGGTTCAATGAAAAGCATCAGAAGAAGAAGAAGATATAAAATAAAATAAAAAAACTGAAGTGTTTTTGGTTTTTAATAATCTCAAATTTAAAGAAACATTGCTCAGTCTTATCAAATAGAGTAGGACAGGAAACTCTCATTGTACGTTGTTGGTTAGGGGACTTGGTGTACCATAAAAGTAGTCGAGCCAAGGAAAATGGTGAACCACAGTGCCTACTCTGCCAGGATCCTATCCCAGATTTGAAATGTCTTGAATGGCAGAATGGGTTTTTAGTAAAACACAAAACATTGCGACACGGCTTAACTTATCATGGCTGAAGCCACAAGATGCATTGATATTAAAATTGACTTTTCTTTTCCAAACGACTTTTTTTTTTCATTTTTTGCAAGGCATTTGTCTAAGGGCCTTGCACGACACGAGGTAGATAATCTCAACCTGCATGTTGGATTAGATCATCCTAGCCTGCACATCAAAATGCCCATTGTAGCTACGGAAAAGAAAAGGAGCATTTTATTCTAGTGTATAGAATAATGTATAGAATAATAGAAGACTGTATTTTGATTTCATGATTTGCGCACATCATCATGGAAACTGATGATATGGATTAGAAAAAAAAGATGTAGCACAGGTTTTAGCTAAGCTCCTCGGCTCGATGTAACTTCTTTTAGGCTTGGTTAACTCTAGTCATATTAAGCTTGGTTAGATTTTTTTTGGACTCAATTTAACCATAATCAAACCTAACCCAACATGAGTTTGATTTGACATGATAAAACCAAACTCATATGAGGCTCGGTTTGATTTTTTTTAGGCTCATTTTGATCATGGTCAAACCTAACCTAACATGAGGTTCGGTTTAACCCAGTCAAACCAAACCTGGTCGAACTCATATCGAGCTCTATTTAACTCCTTTCAAGCTTGATTTTACCATGATCAAACCTGGCTTAATGTGGGGTTTGGTTTGACCTTATCAAACGAAACCGATGGAGCCCACATTGGGCTTAGTTTGATATCTTTTAAGCTCAATTTGACCATGGTCAAACCTAGCCTATCTTGGACTTGGTTTGATCGAATAATTCAGTCTTTTCCTTTGCCAAGACTGAATTATGATCTCGGTTTGATTTTTTTTAAACTCATTTTGATCATGGTCAAACCTAACCTAATATAAAATTCAGTTTAACCAAGTCAAACCAAACCTGGTCGAACTCATATCGAGCTCTGTTTAACTCCTTTCAAGCTTGATTTTATTTACCATGATCAAACCTGGCCTGATGTAGAGTTTGGTTTGACCTTATCAAACAAAACCAATCGAGCCCATATTGAGCTTAGTTTGATACCTTTTTAGCTTAATTTGACCATGGTCAAACCTAGCCTATCTTGGGCTTGGTTTGAACGAATAATTCAGTCTTTTCCTTTTTTTTTTATTTATTTTTTTCCTGTCTCTCTAGTTTGTTATTATTCATGTCAATTACCTGTATGTCGAGGAAGACATCATGCTTTACAGATTACACTTTATCTATGCTTATCATGAGCTATTCCTGATATTTTTTTATGAGATAAACTATATAAATAATTATATGAGGTAAAATAAAGATGAAGAATCTCATTCACAATTATATACTTGTAATTACTCTCTTTACATTTTTCTTATAACCTTTCAAATACTATATTGACTTAACTATTATAGTATTATTTTACAAACACCAACGCCTCATTTATCTGTGAAGAGAGCCGAGGTCCAAGTGAAGTTTTAACAAGCGACATCAGAAACCATACAATCACTTCTGATTGATTGCTGAAAGATGACCACGAGTCCACCAGCATGGTTTTGCTGAAACCAGCTAGAAATGAGAGGAATTCGGGCCTACCATAAAACTGTTATACAAAAGAAAATGCAAGTGCATGAAACAGCAAAAGAACTCACTTGTAGTTAAGGAGTAAACAATGAAGGAAGATAGAAATTTCAAGGTTGTCTAGATCACCTCCAGGGCACAGCCTACTTCCTATTCCAAATGGAATATCAGAGCTAGATTTCGGTCTATGTTCCTACACAGAATCTATGTCCTGCATGCTTTAGCACACAACATATGCGACTGAATTAAAAATGAGAACACATTCATCTAATAAGCAAGAAATGTGTCCTCTCTTGCATTCCATCTCCAAGGATTGAATTTATTCGGGTCCGGATAAATCTTCTTCTTAATATCTCCTCCTGTTCTGCCAAAACTTAAGGGAGAGGCCTATGAGATATGGGTCCTAATTTTGTATTAACAAAGTTGGATGCACAAAAAAACTCTAGTCATTTGCAAGCAGGAATTTCTACTAACAAAAGTTGAACAAGTAATTCAACAGCATACCAAATGTTAATTGGAAAATGAAAATCACTATACATATCTCCAAATTGTAAGGGTTTTCAGGAAGTGCATGGACTGTGCAAGTTTAGCTTAAATAACTATATATATTCAAGAACCACTGAGATTTTCACTCACCTTTGCATGATTGAAATATGCTGGATGTTCATCTAGGAGGACAATTGCCCACATTATTGGCATGGGCAGAAGACTCATGGTCAACAATTAAGCACATAAGGATTAACTCTATGATCTCCTCATCAAAAATTTTACCCTTTTCACTTCAATTTCTATTAGCATATCAATCGTATCTTTGCGTCTCTCGGACTGATAGATTACCATTCTTTCTCGTCCTCCTTCCATCTAGAACAGCTTGTAGAATCCTTAACAACTTCTTCTTTGCCTGGAATGAGCACAGCAACATCAGACTGGTTCATCAAGGATTTTAAGGAGAGAAGGAAACCTTATTCATTAGTTATCAGGCTGGTTCATCAAGGATAAAGCCTAAAATTCCAACAGCAGGATCAGTCAGAAGAAACGAGAAGAAGAGCTGAACACTTCTGGACAGGTGAACTTTGTACCCTACTAACTACACAGGGCATATCAGAATCACGAGTGCAAGGCGATGTTTGGATTGGGCTAGCAAAGTGACCTGGAAAACATAATAGAGATTGATCACAGTTGAAATGAGATTCAATAGCTGTATTTTTGGGGTTCTTTCCATGGAAGATGTAAACGCTAGAGGGGTCTAAATGATCTCAGCAAATCAAACCTAAATTCTTCACCAAGGCCAACAATCAACTATCAAAATCACACATAACGGATAAAGCTAGTGGAAATCCTACACGGTACTGGAGATTTCTCTAACCAGGCACCATATCCTGAATTCCACCTTCCTAACCCGAAAGGATACCAAGGAATATAGTAAAGTTCCAATAACTATTCGATACGCATTTATAAAATGTGATGCGACAATTCTATTATCAGAACCACTGAAGTAAAAATGAACCCCCACCTTGAGACACAAAAAGATATAGGGTAGAAAAAAGAAATTTAGCAGAAGTAGGGGATGTCGACGCGTTAGAACTTTTTATTGGCAATTAAAATTACCACAATAGTTGCTAAAAGAAATGTGGCCTTCCTGCATGGATGCTGGGCCTGACCCTTGGGTAGCATCTTTATCTAACAGCTTGACAGTGTAATTCACGCAGAAAAACTGCAAAGATTCAAGGAGCACCTGAAAGCATATAAGCGGCAAACAAACAATACGAAGTTAATGACACACTCTGTCCCTTCCTACAACTCTGCTCTGCAAGAGACAGCCTCATGAAATTTGTTTACTTACTGGCCAGCTTATAGTAAATCTGCCAGGTAATTGCCCAAGAATGAGAGAAAAAGCTCAAGAAAACCAGTGTCATCAAAATAGTGAGCAGGAATGGAGTGAATATTTCTGCTAAGCTAATAATCAAATCCATGGTAAGAAAAGAATTTGCAGAACTAAACTACTAAAGTAAGAAGAAAATTCCAGGAATATACATGCAGGCTCATACAACTCCTAGGAAAGTCAAGCAGCGGTTGTGCAATGTAAACCACGAGAAGCAAGTGACAACAACGCACTGTTACCAAAGTACATTTATTTTTCACATGAAACACCTCCGCGGCTGTGCAATATAAACCACAAAAAGCGAGTGACAACAACAAACTGTTTCTGAATCCATCTATTTTTTTTATAGAAACACATATTCACCGTATCAAGTACTTTAATTTGTACGTAAACTCTTCTGCATATTCTTGTTCGTATTGACATCAACAGAAGCAGACAGCACAACCCGTGATTGGTTGCAAACCCACAACACAACAGTTACGACAAACTAACCTTTCACTACGCAACTTCTGATAGAAAAGGAAATGGGAAATATGCTTCAAAAACGTTTCAAAGCAAGTTTGGTTCTTGCTAACCCTAATGGTTTTTTCATGCCTCTGGTGATGTTGCAGTATCAGTAGACTGGCTATAAGAAATGGAAATCAGTTCGGATCTATACTTTTCAGCTCCATCGCCATTCATGACCGGAAGCTTTTCCTCAACGTTGACCGCCTGAGGCACAATTTCTGAATTTGGAACCTTATCTGGTATGCAATAAGATATACCAATAAGTGACTCACGGGCCAGTTCTTGAGAAACCTCCTCACAAGCTGCTGCTTTGTTATCCATAAAATGTCTCTACTTTTTTCTGCAAGAGTTCAATCTGAAGATTTGAGCACAGGACAAAAATATTGAACCAAAAGGAAAAGAAACTCAGAGAGAGAACAAAGAAAAGGAATCAACTCTTTTTTTTTTTATGTTTCTAAATTTAAATCAAACTTCACATGCATTGCACCTTACATTTACAATTAAAGGGTAATTATTGTTCCTCTAGTCTGACAGGAGTCAGCAGAAAAACTCAAAATTAGAGTTACATAGATGGGAGCTAGCAGCAAGGCAGGGAAGATGTACAGTACAAAAACAAATAAGATTTGAGTCAAAATCCTGCAAATGGAGCGCATCAAACTATGCTAATTTCTTTGCCTTTTGTTTTCACAACACCACCTCATCCCCACCACTATATACATCTTCTTCCCACCCTTTTCAATTCCTCAATATTTTTTTTTGTTGTTTTGTAAACACAATTTGAACATTCTTCTCGCAAAATACATTTACATTCAATTCAAAGAAAGTTATCAAACTGAATCCAGTCAAATATGAAATTTATTCCAATTACAATCAATTAAAAATATATTATATTTCCCCCGAAACCAATAGATACCAAATCAACCATAAATTCTAAAGAGTCCTTTTCAATTTCATAAAACCTAAATTTCTATTTGCGGAAGATAAGTCAAAGTTCGATTCTCAATTCATTGAAATTGAAACTGTGAAGAAATATTATGTTTCTTTCTCGATCGAGTGTCGAAGAAATTGATTTCGCTCTTTTATTTTTATTTTCATTCCTTATTTCTCGAGAAACAAACAGAAGTTACGGAGAATCGCGACCACAAAGATCAGTAGATAAACAAATTAATTTGAAAAAAAAAGGTAAAAAATAGAAATATTAACTCACCCCTTTTTGTCGGTGTTATAGATCTAACGACTCATGTGCCTCCGTCTGGACTGCGGCCTGTGATAGCAAATCCTTTTAAACTCTCTATTATCGACAATTTTACAAAACCACCCTCTCCACCGAATATTATAAGATATTGGGGTCAAGCGTAACTGTATAAGCAGGGAGGGATTGTTGAGGACTCTGGATACTATTTCAAAGTCCACTAAAATTGTATTTTAAACTTAAAATATATATAAAAAATATTTTTTTTTAAAAAATTATTTTTAATATTAGTATATTAAAATAATTTAAAAACACTAAAAAAATAATTTTAAATAAAAAAATTTAATTTTATACAAATAATATTTTAACCGCGCTGCCAAGTACCCCTAGCTGTTTCACTCTTCTCCTCCACCAGCTGTTTCACTGTTCCTTTCATTAAAGGCTAGTAAAATAGAGCTTAAAGCCTCCTGTAAGAATTTTGAATTCCAGCATGGCCTCTAATACAAGAATCATCATCTATTTTGACTTTTTTTTTTTTTTTTTTTTTTTTTTTTCTGTCAGGTCATTTTCTCCACTGATCATAATCCTCCCTTTATACCTGAGTATGTAAAACTATATTTAAGCCAGCTATCCTTTTTGGAGCCACTAATGAAGCTGGATATATATAGTGTATATGATGCTAGAAATGGAGATCGAATTCAAGGTGGTCGTTAGAGATTTGAGCTCCTCAAACCTCTCAACATACTATTGATCTACTCTTTATGTACTGTACCTACTTGTTAAGTGCTCCTCTACCACGTCTTTTTTGCTGTGAAGTCTTATACAAAGAGATATAGCAAACCCCTCCCAATTAGGAAGGTCATGATCTCCTACCAAAAACCCCTCAAGCCATGTTTTTGCCTTGCCTTCCAAGTAAAGTGAAGCAATTTCCTACATTTTCTAATTCATCCGAGTGGATTATCTCCATGAAATTTAGATAACAGATAAGGCTGCATTGTACCCACCTCTATGGCCTTCATTGATCCCCATAATTTCCTCTTGATTGTGATTTTATTGTAGACGAACCACTCCTTTACTGTTAACTTGATTCCTTTCATCCCTCTCTGCTTCCTTTCCAGTAATAAATATGTGAATAGTAGCCATCAAGGTTTCCATTTGTGCATTAAGTTTTTCGTTCCACTAAGCTTGCTCTTTCCACCGCCTCTTGTTGTCTGATATGGAATCTTGATGAAGAACTCGCATCCTCTCATCCAATTGTCTTCAATGCTCATTCAAAGCTTTAACTTTGTAGTTTTCCAGTACTAAGCTTCTTCTTCTTCTTTCTTCTGTTATTTCTTCTTATCCACGTCACTACCTCACATGCTGTGTGAAACAAATTACTAGCAGATTTGAAAATTTGGGATCCTGAGGCTTCCGAATGTGCAAGTTTTCTATGTTTTCTTTTGATTTGAAAACTGTTCTGGAATTGGAATTTCTTATGGTAAAACCATTATTTTTACGACTCACGGGCTGGAAGCTTGGGAGGCCATCAGAGCATCCATTGCTTGGAATGGTCAATCTCTAACATCAGGAAGCCGTGGCACTATTAATCTACTTCACCTTTTCTTTTACTTTTTTTACTTGCTATTACTTTTCAACACAGTGAGATGATTATAACTTTCCTATTTCCTTGTATCTGCAAATTCACTGACAATAAGAGAAAGAGTCCAACTTCATGCATAAAAGCACACACCGAAGAAGTGTGTGGTTTGAAATGGTCATTTGAAGGTGTGGTACTGGCAAGTGGAGGAAATGAAAGCTTTATATACATGTGGGAAGCTTCAAAAATGAGCTCGTTGAACTTCTTGGGTCGACTCAATGCCCAAAGCACTTGCTTGGTGTCCCTATCAATTCAATGGACTGGCCTCGGGAGGAGGCACCGGAGATGGATGCATTACGATATGGAATATAAAAGTAGGGACTTGTACTCGTAGCATTGAAACCAAAGCACTGGCGAGTTATGCTTTGTGGGATCTTTTACTTATCTTGTGTGTGATTGCCTCATAAACTCCATCTGCATCATGAGTATTCAATTAAGGATTGAGTGTTTTGTTCGGGTGTGTGCTGGTGGGTTGAGAAATTGAGTTTGGACATCTGATAGGACTTTATAGAGGCAATCAGTTTTGACACTGTTTATTCAGGAAACGCTCAAGTTTTAAGTTGTTGATATTGTTTGCTTGTTTCTTTTTCTTTGTTCATTTTTTTCTTCTTAAAAAGCTCCATGTAAATAGCTTGATGTGTCAGCTTAGTCTCTTTATTTTATTATAGCGGGTCGTCGCCCACGACATATCGGCTACGAACCAACAAGGAAGAAAACTAGCTAAATTCTGAGCATAATGACCCTTTACTGAACCAACAAAATCCATTGACAACTTCCTATGCTTTATAAATCAACTCAGTACAGTTTAAGCATTATGTTATGGGATTGTGTTGTGCAAAACCAGTAACTGCGTGCTAAAACACAGTATTCGATAGAATTCACGAACACAAATACCACAGTACATTTCTCCTAAGTGTTACTTGTTGTCTATTCTAGTTATTGTTTACATAGCAGTAGCATAGACCAGATATCACAGAGACTTGGGACCTTTAACCATGAGGTCTAAAATTTGTATCTACTCTGCCACTTCACTTCGAGGACTGCCCCATCATTAAGCATGTCTTTAGCATCAGTTTCCATTCCAAGCTTTGAGAGTGCAAGAGCCTGCAAGTAGAATGCAGTTGGCCACTCTGGTATGCACACTTGAGCCTGCATGGCATCCCTCAGTGCGAGTTCTGCTTGGCCATTCATCAAGCAGGAGAAGGCTCTCCTTGCAAAGACAGTTGCAGAAGGAATTGACATCAGATTTACCAACTGTTTCATGGAAAGGATATGTTAGGCAATCAACCAGGGACAGACAATCTGCAGACTACAAGACTGCTTTATTAGTGGCACCATAACTATAGGTTTCGCTTTTTTAATCTGAGCAAGATAATTTTATTTGTAATAATTCACGAACAGTCTTAAAAAGAAAAAAACACTGTACCACCTAATATTTTGGTGCCCTGGTGGGTTATTATTAGTTCACCACTGAACAGAAGAGCACTATATCAGTATTTTCAATTATTTGAGGAAAGAATAACTTCGTAACCATTAGATTATCAGCTTTACTAAAATATCATATTAAACCATTCACATATGAGACAAAATAATTGCAATGACAAAATTTTCGACATGCAGAAAGCAATGGAATGAAAATTATTGTACGGATTTTTTTCCTATTAACTTTGAACACCACAAACATCATCTACCAATTACAGTGTTCAAGTTGTGAAATGCTAATAATCAGTTACTTTGCAAATTGTGCTAAATAATCTTAACACTGGTTTTTCTCTGTATATGCACATAGACATAATAGTCCATTTGTCTGCTTATTAATGAAGGATTCACCATCTCCAAGATAGCCCATGCAGAGCCAACAAAACATTAATCAATGGATTCCAGAATTTCTTTCTTTGGGACAACATATATAACTATGACACATGGGGAGAAATACACCTACCTTTGAATAATATTCAATTGCATTCTTGAAATCACTGTCCCTGAATGCAATATCCCCAAACTTCTTGGTGTTCAATATATCTTGCACTTGCTGTGTCCATTCTTGAAATGAAAGCTACGAACAAAAGGTCAACTTTTTCAGAACATTGCAAGAACAGGATCAAGATATCATAATGGAACAACATATCTCCCAATATTTGTGTTGTGTCAGCAAAATGATTTGTCTGATTGTCAATTATTGTTACATTGCTCACATGGGAAGGATACATGGTGTAGATTGTTAGTTTATGGCGGAGATTCTTAGGTATATTTTGTGGGTTTTGGGAGGACAAAAGATTGTCACTCGTCATGGTTTTCTGTCATTTGTGCTGCTCTATGGCATACCTGGTTGTAGAGGAATGCATGAACTTTTAAAAACCAATACACTTTAAGACAATTGTTGTTGGAAAAAATGGTTTTCCTTCCTACTTTATGGTGTCATGATTCAGGTGGTTTTAGGGGAGTTTCCTTAGATATTAATGCAATTGTTTTGACATTCCATTTTCATCCCTTTTTGGTAGGAAGACTTGATTCTCCCATCAAACTTTTGCAATTGTTTTCTATATCAATGCATTTTTCTCTTACCCAAAAAAAGAAAACAAAAGTCAGAAGCTCTTTAAAGAACAGAGTAAGGACATACCAATAAATTAATAATAAAGATTAGAGCTTCCTCACTATGTTCTGCTGGTATGCTTACTTTTTCTCATCGCCATCCTTCTCCAGCTAGCTCCTTCTTAACAATTTTGTTTTTCTAATTATGATATAAAAGCAATTATGGTGTTAACATGTCCATTGCTAATTTATCCACAGACCATCCACACAATTTCACAAACATGGTTTTAAATTTAACATTATTCAATGACATTTAACATATGGAACTGTTGTGGTAAGGTATCCAATACCAACATGGCTTGCCCCAAGTGTTTCTAGTGCTGCTAATTTTAGGCATCAACAAGAAATGAAAAAGTTCTGGTACTTCAAATTTTGATTTTAGCATTACATGATCTGTCTTGTAAGCTAAATCTATAGTCCCGTCATTTGGGATTAACACTTTCATTGTTCAGCATATCTTCTGATTTGATGACAACCATGTTTTCTAGTTAACAGAGCCAGGCAATTAAAGTCCAGAGAACATAGAGTTCAACATACCTCATTTTCTGCGCCCTCTTCATCTTTGTAACCAGTTTTAAGCAAAATATCATGTACAGCAGTAAGATCCATCCTGGCACAAGCCTTCCCAATCGGAGAAAGAATGGTTGGCAGAGTAACTGTATCTTTAGACAAGCCCATGAGAATGTAAGATGCAACCTAAACAGCACATGAAACAGTCAGAAAATGTAGACAAGAAAAACACAGTGCTGAATATTACTCAACAGAAGCTGAAAAACAATAAAAGCATCGAATTTTTGCAGCTTTAATTAAGATCACAATTTTTTCACCTCTTTCTGTTTTTGAAGTGGTGCAACTGCTGCAAGGAGAAACTTGGGATCAGGCCGATCCCTAGCCTCAGATTGAAGACATTTTGAAGCAAGTTCCACCAAATTAGTAGCATCATCGCTGGCATACTGCCCCTCCAACGATGAATCCATCAACATCAGAACATTTTTTCCCCTTATTATGTCTAGGGCCTGCAGATGTTACCATCCATTCAGCAAGGTTTATATTATGGAAATGGAATTGAATATGATTTTGTCGAACATGATGCATGTTGAGATTTTTTCACCCAATGGTCAACAAATATCAATTAGATTTATAATAATAATAATAATAATAATAATAATAATAATAATAATAATAATAATAATAATAATAATAAAGAACATATCATAACAACCAAAAACTCAGAGATCCTCCAGTTTTCAGAACTTGGCTAGAAAAGAAAAACAGAAAATTAATTAAACAATATAAAAATTAACCAAGTGAAGTACATGAGAACACAGTGTGAATGGAACCATTTACCATGTTCTTATAGTCTCGATGATCTGCTTATCAGTTGCACCATACAATCAATAGAAAGAGACGAAATGCAAGGAAACACACAGAAGTATACAAGCAACACCGGAACCACATGGAATGTACAGCAATCTGCATACATAAGCAAGTCTATAGCACATGCAGTGGCACCTCCACTCCTGTGATCATGCAACCTTAGATATGCAGCTCTAATTTACTAATTTCAAATGGATTACAGGAAAAAAAGGTATAGTAAATCCCAACATTCTTAAGTTTTTATTCAATGAGAGGCAACATACACGGCTAGGAGGAATGTGCTTTCCACTCAAAAGATCCAATAGAACAGTTCCATAACTGTAGATCACGCTCTCTGGAATGACTCTGCCTGCAGAGTACAACGCCAATCAAGTTTAGGGCATGTGGGTTCTAAAAAATCTCTATAAAATTAAGCATATTTACCATTGTAGTCAAATATGTTATGACACTATTATGTATTAATTGCGTAGTGCAATACCACAAGAAACTTATTTTTGAAATGAAAATCTGGTTACTTTCCATTACTCCATTATTTCAAATATACAATAATTGAATTTTTTTCATGAGTAATTTTCTCACAAATTGGCATGGCCTCTTGCAGCCATTTCTCAAATGATAATTTCCTGCCCTATGATCAGAGACCAGGGATCTTTGAATCTGAGCGATGGATTAAGACTCAATGTTGAATTTATATGCCATCTCACAAGCTAGTCCGAGTCATGAATATGATCTACAGAGTCTCTTCTGATATGTTCCATTGCACACTGAACTGACTAAAAAACTTGAGTTACCAAAAATGAATAGTACATAACCGTACTTATATAAAATTCTACATATCATACTTATATAAAATTCTCGAATGATGAAATTAATAGTATATATGCTACAGTGAAAAGCCAGAAAAATACGTTGTATTTATTTGAAATCTTGTGAAAAATTCTTCAAATCATCATCCAACTCTATACACATACCAATTGCCTTTAAATAAAACCTAGAGTACAAAAATTTGAATAGGTTAGGCACATGCTGTTTATCTTATAATTAGCTGCTGTAAAATAATGCTTTGAGTGTACAAGATAAAGTATAAACAACGTAGAAATTCCTGAACATGCAATGATATTAGTGAATTAGGCAAATTCTTCTCATTAAATTTCATTGAAATATCAAAAATGGTTATATTGTAAAATACACATTTACCTGTCCGCAAGAACTCAGGTGGAGTGTAAGCCAAATTTGTACTGTAGCTTTTTCCATCTCTACTATTTTTCATAAGGCCAAAACTCGACAAACATGGGTCACCATCCTGAAAGGAGCAACAAATTAGATCTAACCAAACAAAGATTAATAGAGTGGGCCAATTTTCTGAAAACAGCATCTAAGAAACAATACATACAAGTGGTCGTATCAAGAGACCAGGGCACAAGACACATTAATTCCACATTGTATGATGTTACCATACTCATAGTAATGAGTTGCATATATACCTCATCAAAAAGAATTCTGTATGCATTCAAATCGTGATAGATCTTCCAGTTCTCTGTATTACAATAATCAAGTGCTTGTGCAATGTAATGGGCAACTCTAACGCGCATTTCCCATGCCAGTGGCTGCTTGTCCCCTGTAAATAAATAAAAACAATTACAAAAAGCCATTAACATGAAAAAAGAAAGCACCCATTAAGATGAGAAATGAAAACAAAAATCAAATACAAATACATAAAAACGTGAGCATATATCAACAGATAGATCAGCAGCAACTACAATATCTCCCAATATTCCTTAAGGCATTCTCAACAATATAATGGAAGGCCCACTAAAAACCACTTATTTACAGATACAAGCTGATATTCATAGTCTAAAACAGAACTTAACAAGAAAACAAAAGTAGGTAAGTAATGGATGCCTACCACTCTCAAATACAGTATCAGAATCTTGCCCTTAGGTAACAGAAGTACAAAGTAATGGAATTTGGGCATTTCATGGCATGTTAAAACTTCTGATTATTTTGAGTAGTAAATCTTGAAAATTCTGGATAAGGAATAATCTCAAAACAATAGCTTAGGCATACAAGCACAAATCACATATAACAGCATGTTCAAAACATATCACAACCAAAATGTTTTATCCTCCATTGGCACTGGAGAGCCTATTGAGAAAATTCTAAACTGATCGCACAAATCAGTAATGAGGCAGTTTATTAGATGTCAAGACTCTTAAATCAAACACTAACGAACCTTCTCATTAGGCTCAAAACAACCATGATTTAGCAAGAAGAAACCGTGAAACATTTCTTAGAAAGAAACTTAAATAAAGGGCATTGAATAGTACAGTGGAAGAGGTGCTTGGAAAGGGTATCATTGGGCATGTACTCCGCTACCAACAATCTTTCATCACCTTCATTGCAGCAACCAATCAGATTTACCAGTCTCCTGTGCCTCAACTTCCCCACCCCTGCCGCTTCCACCTGACCAGCCAAGGAATTTCCATCGCAATCATACTCGATTATGAATTAGCCAGGAACCATAAACAGCATTTTGGATATGTTAAGAAAAACAAAAGACTATAAGAGAATTTTCAACCGAATTGGAAAAGAACTAGTGTGTTTGGTTTCTAAGAAAATGTAGGGCCTTTGACACTCCAGCTGGAGCATCCATCTCTAAAAGAAAAAGAAAAAAAAACCCTTACTCGTCAATAACCCATTTGAATTTCTACTCCACTTCTTTATTAGTCCAAACAACTACTTCATTACATAATCTAAATCCGACGAGTCTCTTAATTTTCAAATTAAAAGAAAAAAAGGCACAAGCTAAACCCACATTCCTATTCCAAATTACTATTGCTACTTGATTTTCTTTCTTCTCGTTTTGTCAACAACAGACAGAAAATGGAGACTCACCACAAACTGTTGAGCATCAGGCCATGCCAGTTTAGAGAACCTTTTAACAGCCACCAAATGATTGTTGTCAAGAATACCCCTATAAACAACATTAGGCGCTTTCTCGCCACTCTCAGAGACGATAAAATCTGGGCAAAACCCATTTGTGGCCTTTCTTAGCTCGCTCAAACTATACTCTTTGAATGCTGGCACTTGTTGGACTTGACCACCCTCATCCCCATTTTCTTCAAAGAAAAAAGAAACAACAACCAAATCCCATCAATAATTTAAGAGTATGCACTAGAAAGAAAGAAGAAAAAAAAAAGGCAAATGCAAGCAACACTAGCTAATTAATAGAAAAAACAAATTATAAAAAAAAAGAAGAAAAAAACACATTAATGACAATGCTGGAGATACCAAACAGAAACGGAAAGAAAGAAAAGAAAAAAACCCAGATAGAGAGAGGGGGAGAGAGAGAGAGAGAGAGAGAGAGAGAAACCTGAGTGAAGCTTAGAGAGGTCGTCGGGGGAGGGAAGGTGGATGGTTCGAGAATAAAAGCAACCCATTGGCCTTGTAATATTTCACATACAAAACAAAGAAGAAGAAGCAGCAGCAGCAGCACAAGAGAGGGTGAAGAGGGTGGGAATTAATGATGCAGCTAGCTGGTTTTCTTTTCTTTAGTTTTTGGCAGAGGAGGGAGCCAGAGAGAGGGGCACTGAAAAAGGCAAGGCAGTGAGTGTAGAAGGACGTCAAAAGTAAATCTGTGAAGAGGGACAAGTACTAGATTTATTAAGTTATAGAGTACAGAGGAGAGAGGTGTGGTTGCTCCGGCCACCATGATGATGATAGTTACGTCATCACATACATCCACGTTAAAGGACACCTTTCACAAAACCAAAAAAGTTTTCTTTTCCGCTCCATTGATTGCAGTCAACATATCAAGACAGAGAGTCTTCGGGGTCCTTTTTCCCTCAGGCCAGAATCTAGGCTCGTATTGTTTTTGATTTGGGATGTGTGGTTGATTTTTATTTAAAAATATATTAAAATATATTTTTTTATTTTTTAAAAATTATTTTTAATATTAGCATATTAAAATGATATAAAAATATCAAAAAAATATTAATTTAAAATAAATAAATAAAATTTTAAAATTTTTTCAAAATCATTTTTGAAATGTAAAAACAAATAGATATGGCTGAAAATTGCAGTAGTTTTAGTTGTTAAGGTTTAAAAAAACTAATTTAAAATAATTAATTTTTATGGTTGGTTTTATAAAATATATATTTTTATTAAAATTTTTTTGACAATGTTGTAGAATAAAAAATAATTGAAAAATATTTCGTTAAAATTGGTTTTAAAAATGATGTTGATAATAAAATGACTAAAAAAACATGTAGTTTTGAATTATATTATTATGTATTGGATTATTAACACATCATAAATACAATAATGTGATATTAAGGTCCTATTTTTATTGTCTCATTAAATTAGTTGCAATCTTATCACTAAATAATTCATTCGAAAAGGTTTTTGGTATCCATAGTTTTCCGAACATGGAATAACATCGGTTAAAAAATCATCGAAAACAAAATTAAAATTATGATCAAATTCTACAAATATTATATTTTTCTGCAACTTCCTTCCTATGTAATTAAGTAGTGTCGTTTATGTCATTACAATTTGAACTTGCATTTTGTACAAACAAATAAATATGTTTTGCAAAATTCTCTATTTTTTTATATTCTAAATATACGTTCTATCATATCGCGATACACAATGAATCAAGACTTGCTACTTAACAAGGAGGGTTTTAAGATTTATTAAGATAACAATTATAACACATATTAATAGCAAACTTGAATTTAAATATTAGAATTCATGTTGAGGTTGTGCTGTACTAAATATAAAAAAAAATAATCTTAATACTTCACATTTAAAAAGTGCTTGAATATAAAATAAAAATGTATTATTTATGTTTTTTCTTTATTTAGAAAACCGTTTAAAAATTGTATTGAAAAATTATGGAATGTGTTTTCCAAACTCATTATAAAGGTTTTTAGATAGAAAAATATTTTATTAAATATAATATTCCAATTTTTCCCTTTTATCCTTTAGTTTTTTTTTTTTAAAAAAGAACAGCTCCTAAAAATCCTCGGGAAAAAAACAAGATGTTAAATGCTTCTATTTATATATTGTAGAGTTATTATAGGCAATAAGATATGAAGAATTTTGCACTTGGCAACAATTAAATCCTAATTTTTTTTACCGTATGAGAATATCGATCTATGCTCAATAAATTTATGCTCCAGGAGTCCATTTGATCAAAGTTAGGGGTGATCATTTTTGATTTAATTCGGTTTTTATAAAAAAAAATAATCAAACTGAATTTTTTTTTTAAAATCGAAACTGGTTCAAACCGATCGGTTTTGATTCGGTTCGGTTTTTTAGGAAAAAAACTGGTTCAAACCGGTTTGGCTCGGTTTTTTCCAGTTTGGTTCTCAGTTTGGCTTGATTTTTTTCTGGTTTGGCTCGGTTTTTTTCGGTTCGGATTCTGTTTGGTTTTTTCGGTTTTAGGCTTATAAAACCGAAACCAAACTGAACCAGTTAGTTTTTTCAAAATTTTAATCGGTTTAATCGGTTTTTTTTTACAGTTCGGTTTTTTTAATTTTTTTTTTTAATTTTCTTGATTTAATTGGTTTTTAGTTTTCTTACTTATCTTTAATTTTTTTATATATAGAAAGAAAACTGAAAAGATCATGAAGCGGTGAAAAAAATTATGGTACTTTTATAGATTAATTATTAATACTCACACCAAGAAAAGATAAAAGGGAGAAAATTAATTATTTCGAGTGAATGCAAAACAAATACTTGGAATACTTGTTGATGGCGCGTGTGAAGAAAAAAGTGTTTGGACTATTACTCAAAAAGAGTGAAATCAAAGCCACTTTGTTTGTTTGGGTCAAAGCCCAATTAAGGTGAAATAAAAAGCCACTCTATTTACACAATGACTTAAACGGAGCAAAATTAAAATAAACTAAAAGGCTGCTCAGTAGCACCAATCATTTTTATTTTCTCATAAATTAAGTAGTAATTTTTTTTAAAATTTTTAATTTGATTCTTAAATTTTTATTTTACATAATTGAGTTTTATTTTTAGCTCAAATTAAGATCATATTACATATTTTTCTAGGAGGAAGGGTTGGATTGAAAAATAGTGGACTAAAATGCAAAAAACAAGTAAAATAAATGGTGGCTTTGACACTTGTTTGAAAAGTATATTTTAATCTCTCATCTTTTTTATTTATTAGATGATTGGTTTTAATTTTTATAAATTTAATTTTGATATTAATTTTTTTTTTATTTTTCTGTTTTTTTATAGGAAAAAAAAGAAAGAAAAAATTATTGTTGAAGATGATTTTTGCCACCAAAATGATAGAACTTTAGATCAAAAGATTCCTTATGCGGAGAATTCAAATTCAGTCTTGACCTGGCTACTTGGTTGGTTGTCCAATTTAACGGAACAACTCCTTTATTGTCCGGTTTGACTGGATAATTTCTTGCTATTTGGTTTGATTAGACAGCTTGCTTGTTGTTCGGTTTTTTTATTTTTTCTTTTTAAAGAAAGCTTTGAGCCTTTTGGCCCATCAACTTGTATATTCAGATGAATTCAAATGTATGTTTAGTAGTAAATAGGTATTCAAATACGGATCGAAAGGAAGGCTAAAAAAATATATCATAAACACAAGTTTTTTACCTAAATTGTTTGTTTAACCCAAATATGTTGACATTACAATCCCCTCCAAAAAAAAAAAAACAACAAGAAGGAAAAAGAAGAAGAAAGAAGAAGAAATATTTGGGCATATATGATGTTTTTTTTTATTATTAATGTGATTACTCGGATCAACTTGCATACAATTCGACTAATTTAAAGGTTCTAAAATTAATAAACTGCACGCAAATTCGGATGGACATTTTGGCCAGAAGTTAATAGTTGATGACAAAATGGGATCATCTATAGTGGCAACTAAGTCACCTGCTTCGTCAACATTTCTAGGGCACTGGCTTGAAACCGTAGTTCTGATTGAAACATGTGTTGTTTGCAGCCGTAAACATCCAAAATGAAAGTAGAACCATACAAAAAGAGTGGTAGCTGTAAAGGAGACCAAAACAAGACAATGAAAGAAGGGGGGAAAGGCAGGGCTTTCTAGGGATGTGCTAACATCTTTTCTTATTGTCATTTTTATATGCAGATAATGTTTCCATGGGAGATGTCTACCACCTCGAGCCCCTCTTCTTCTTCTTCTTCTTCACAGGTAAGCCCTTTCCCAAAGAAGTGCTAACAAGCCCAGGGAGTTTTAATTGGATCATGCATTTTGATTGCTTGCACAATCTCACTCCCAGAAATATGAATTAATGTTCTTTTGTTTTCTTTATTCGATCCGAAATCTCAAAGCGTTTTTTTTTTCTAAGTGAAACCAAGGAAACGAAGAGATAACCGAGCGCATCATCAATTAAAAATAAATAAATTATGTGGTCTACCTAGAACATAAATCATATATTCATGATGGGATCACTCTCCCTTCTTCTCTTTGGCGTCTTCGCTTTGGATTACACGATGCAGATAGCCCTTTCCATCCTAGTTGAAATACCTAATCCTAAAGCTTTCCCTCCGCCAGCGTACAGTATTGCTTAATTTCATCTGAAGTGTGATGCTAATTAAGATAAACAGCTCCATGAATCGGTAAAAAAAGAAAGCCGAACTCATCCATTATGTGGGAGTAACTCTCTTACATAACTAAGCTTAATTACTTTTCGGTTTCTTATGCTTTCGATGTCCATGTTCAGCTTGTGAAAAATGAAAACTTATCGTGATGTTACATCAATATTGGGCTCAAAAGAGCTAGCAAAAAACCCATTTCGCTGTTGCATTTGGATTTAAAAGATACTCACGTAACCCTAACAATTGAAATTGCTCAAACCAAGGGTCTACAGACCTAGAAATGCAAGCTTCTCCCTAGAGCCTTAGCTAGTTTCAGCATTTGAAACTACCAGTAGACTTGTAATAAAATGCCGGTAATAGTAATCTTATAAGCAGAAGTAGACGGTGATATATAGATTATCCACTTGTTAATTTCCTCCACGAATTCGTTGCGAAGAGTGTATTTCATCTGTGATCATTATGGTTGGAAAAATCCTCATACTTGTAAATACGGAACCCATTCATGGTAGTTTCCTTCTGCGTTTTAGTGTTCACAGTTCATTCCACATGTTTGAGATCAGGCGTGAGACCTTGGTCTCAGAGTTATTAAAATGGATAATCACAAAAAAATCGTTTATTTTTTTTTCTCACTTTATCTCTGTTCATTTGTAAATTACATTAAATATTTATAAAACATTACATCCTTAATTAAGCTGGTATGCAAAAACAAAAAAAAAACATTTGATGATTTATAGGATTGATATTATATTTTATTTAATGATTAAAAAGTCCTTACAATATTAATATCACAATTTTTTCATTGTACTAAAAAAACCCTAGCTATTCAGACTATCCTGATTAAAAATTTAAGGGATATAATTAATTAGTTATTTATACACAATGACTTTCATGCATGTTAAAAATAATAGCATATAAAAAAAAAACATGTAATGATTTATAGAATTGCTATTATATTTTATTTAATAATTAAAAAGTCCTTACCATTATATTTTCCGTTCCTTTGGTGATTTGAAAATTAAGATTCAAGTTTTTGAACTTTATAAACCCAATTTTTAAGTCATTTTAACAAAAACATATCAAAAACACCATAAAAATATTCATAAATCATTTATCAACATCAAACACCTTAAAATCACTTTTAAAAAAATGAAAATCAATCAAATAAAAAAAATCTAAATAGAATCCAATTTAATTTGTCAGGCATGTTTACAAGAAAAAATCACAATTATCAAACTTGTAACACCCCACCCCACTAACAAGATATTGTCTGCTTTGGGCCTCCCAGTCCACCCAAATTCAGGGCTTCCACCCAGGTCCCCCTCACGGGTTTGTTCTTGGCAGCCACGCATGGCCTGAAAACGCGTCTTACTAGTCAAGGTGAGTATGCACTTATAAGGTCCTGGCTCTGGACGCTCGCTTCCGATGTGAGATCTTACAATCCCCCCACCTTAAGACGAGCCGTCCTCGGCTCTGATATCAAATGTAACACCCCACCCCATTAGCAAGATATTGTCTGCTTTGGGCCTCCCAGTCCACCCAAATTCAGGGCTTCCACCCAGGTCCTCCTAACGGGTTTGTTCTTGGCAGCCATGCATGGCCCCAAAACGCGTCTTACTAGTCAAGGTGAGCATGCACTTATAAGGCCCTGGCGCTGGACACTCGCTTCCGATTTGGGATCTTACAAAACTCATCTTTTCCCTTCTTAAATTTAGGGACTGGAATGTTAAAAAAATAAATCTTTAAACCAAAAGTAAAATTACAAAAACTAAAAATGACTGTAGAATAAGAAAAAAAAATAGGTGGACTAAACATAATTTTTATTATGAACTTGAGATTCATCATGAGATTTTTTCTTATTTTATACTTCTATCATCTTTTCTCAATTTTTTTTTAATTTTATGTAACAAATTTTAAAAAATTGATCATGGAATGCTATAATTAAAAAATGAAGTGAGGATGAAAATCAGCCCAAGTCATATTAATCAACAATTATAATGGTTTATGAATCAGCCCAAGTCAATGTACAATGATTAACTAATCAACAATTATAATGGTTTGTACAAATAACGAGATATATATTAAAACAAAACAAAGTTCTACTTTTTTTTTTGAATAGGATCACTGACATTTTATATTAAGATAATAGAAATAAAACAAAAAAAAGAAAAAAGAAATAAGTTGATTGTGGGATGACCTAACTGAACAGATAGCTCAGACATATTCTGATGTTTCTATGGCCATCTGAGTGGCCGAGGGAGGTCTTTGTCTTCCATTAGGAGCATTAAAAAATAGGCTGAGCCGGTTTGCTCCCTGGTCTCGTGTTCGAACCCCGTGGTTGCTCATATGATGGCCACTGGAGGCTTACATGGTCGTTAACTTCGGGGCCCGTGGGATTAGTCGAGGTGCGCGCAAGCTGGCCCGGACACCCACGATAATCTAAAAAAAAAAAAAAAAAGGCTGAGCTGATGTTTCCTTTTATGGTCATGTCTGTATCCAGATTTGGATTTGCTGATGTCATCCAAAGGCACTCGCAGTTTTAGTGGACAGAATCTGCTAATTTTGTAGACATGGAATGACTGCTCGTTTACCCCACTCTTCTTTCTTTTTCTATTTTTTTTTTTATTATTTTACTCTAAAGTAAAACATTGCAAGAAAGCTTGTGATAATTAGAGTTTAAAAATTCAGCTAGCTATTTACTTTCTTAAATTAAAAAAATTAATTTTATAAAACATTTATATATATATATATATAATTTGAGATAAAAGATTTCAAATAATCTTATATATATATATATATATATATATAAATTTAACTGACTTTAATAATATCTTATATATAATAATTAACTAATATATAATTAGTAACTTTGAATATTTTAAAATTAACTAACCTAATTAATTTCCTTTAACTTTATTAGATCACAAAAAGAATTTATTCTTTAAGCAATTCATTTATTTAGTAGTTCTAGCTATATTAGCATGTGGATCTTAATTAAATTATTTAGTAGTTCTATTTACTTAATAAACCATGTAATATTTTGATTTTGATTTATATTCTTATGATATTTATGTGTTTTTTTTCTAAAAAGAATTTATTAAAAAAACATTAAATTTAAGTTATGTTTTTAATAATAATAATTTTAATTTAGGTAACTTTAGTAACAACATAACATAATAATTCAACTTGTGGTGCGAAATTAACAAAAACACTACTAGCTAGCCTTCCTTGTATGTGGTTAGGTCTCGGTTTTATTAAGTGGTTCAGTTGTCCTTGATGACCGTGATCGCCTCCTGTTTCATATGACATAAACAATCCATCATTAAATGACAACAATTACCGAATTTCTGATCATGACAAGTCCATTCATAATGCAATAATTATTGCTTAATTATGTTGCCTATGAACCATCACCAAATTAAGTGGGAGAAATATTTTTGATAATCTGCTGTGTATTGATTGATGACCCCCGAAAATTGACTGGTTAAAGATTGGAATTGTTCTTGACATGACAGGTGAAATTGCACGTGGAGCAACTTTTCTTTTGATAAGCAGAAGAATGAGGCCTGAGAGGGCTCAGAACAACCCAGACGGGCGACAGAAGATACATCAGAGCCAAGATTTGGCAGAAAAAACCAAAGATTGCAGTCATTGAGTACAGATAGAGGTTTATGATCTTATCCCCATGTCTTCAGGTTATTATCACACCCAACAAATGAGCTCATCAAGCCATGAACTTAATTTATATCCCAAAGACCTTTAATGATTTCAAAATCCCAGCAAAGTTCCCATGATGATTTCAAAATAACACATGGAGCTCTAAGAAGATTGCTTCTTTAGCTGGGGCACCACAGAGCCCGGGTAAACCATACACCCAATCAAAATCTTGAACTGTGCTTGTAAACATGGATGGTTAAAGTTGGTCGTTGGCCCCCTCATTCGAATTAATGCATGCATCATCAAGCTTGCTTCCACCAGGTGTGTATATTTCGATTAATTTGGTAACGATGTTGATGTTTTTATATATTCAACGAGTGGAATCCGACTTTGTTGATGAGGACTTTTGCATTCAATAATTAAGTTGTGAGAAAAGGTATCCTCGATTGTTGTGGATGCATATTATAAAATGCCTTCTTTATGCAAAAAATGGAACAACTTTACAGTATGGAAAATGCAAGAATAGTGTATGCTTGCGTATGAAGATCCCATCGAACCTCATGGTAGTGATTTGCACGAACAGAATGCGAGCAATTGCGTTTCATAATCACAATTAGTATTAATTACTGTAATGAACCATCAATTAGAATGGACTAATTTGACGTGAAGTTCATGCCTCTTAGCTATCTTTTGTTTTCTATTATGGCACGTCTCGCTGGCTTTCGTATATTTCAATCTACGTTTAAAAATATTATCTTGGTAATTAACAACTGGGCACGCCAAGATTTGACCATTTCAATCTAGTAAATTGATAATAATGACATTCCTGGACTTGCTTTTCTATAGAACAAGCTTTTCTATTTGATCTTACCCATCATTTCACTTATATTTTACTTCTTGAATTCAAATTTTAAGGTAAATGGAATAATATATCAAACAACACAAGGACTAGGTTTTCTGGTTCAAAAAACTGGTTAGGTTTTCCATTGAGCATACAAATTAAACAAGGAAAAAAGAGAGGCACAGTCATGCCTAGATTACGATCGAGCTCTTGTCCTTATTGTTTCTTTATGCAATGCCTCGGTTTCCCACGGATCAAATTCTCTTTTTTGGTTTGGAGGTGTGTGTTAATCATGCTTAACAGTTGTATTCCTTATTACATACCACGCCTTTTATCTTTATAAACTTGTGTATAAAAGTAGCTGACTCGGACTTCTTTTGGAGTTCATCAGGATTTTCGGAAAGATAATGAAAAATGAAGTTAAAAATCATATATTAGCTGAAATGCCTCAACCAATAGATCCATATCCATACAGGATGCTGCTATTGCCACTCCTCTTGTTGCCGGTGATAATCCTACTAATTTCTTTAATTTGCAAGTCGATAAAGTTTTTTGTTTTCTTCTTCTTTAAAAAAATAACATCAAATACGGCCACCGCTAGATTATGAACTCTTTATTTAATGTAATATCCAAGGTATTTTTTCCAACAAATTTCTTGGCTTATATTCAGTAAAATATATGTTTTTTCAAAATAAAATGAAATTAATACATAATAAAAAATATCATACATCGAAAAAGTATATTTCAACAATAATTCCTCTCGAGTATTCACTTCTTCATATTTGAAAAATGGAGCATTGAGAAAACTAAATTATTTCTTTAGTATTTATACTCTAATTAAAAAATAAATATTAATAATATAGCAATGCTTTAGTTATATACCCCTATCGAAGTGGTAATTATACCTATAATACAATTTTTTTCTTTAATTAATAGTCAGATTGTTATTTTAAGATTGTTATTTTAAGATTATTATATCTTGTTGTATATATTCTGTTAAATATGAAGCATGTTTTTTTATATATTGCATAATATAACATGGTATCTCATATAAATAAATAAAATTGAGCATTAAGTTGAACAAATGTCTTGTAAGCTATGGATATATATTAAATAAATAAATGAGGTATTGATTTCAACAAATAGCTTGTAATAGCTGTGGAGTATTTGATGTTACTGTTGTGTTTTGAAGGATAAGAGTTGGACTCTCATAATTACTATATGTATTATATATATTATTTATAAAGGATAATAGATGAAAGAAAAATAATAACTTTATCATATATAAAGAAGTTAATGAGGGTGCAATAATTAGCAACCAGAGGGGCACCCCTCCGTCCACATGTAGCTGTATGTATGGTACACATGGACTTGTTAAGGCCCGACTAGTTCATCTCATGAATTAAAATAGGATTGGGATTGGTAAGAGAGTTTATTTTTACGCTAAGCACTTTGGATATTGAATTAATTTTGAACCCTATATGCACATGGAGGACATATTTTATAAAAGCAACTTTACAGCTGAAAAAAATCGACACTTACAATTCGCAAAATTGATGAACTTGGCATTTACGTGCTCTTGTTTTTTGAACAAACATTACAAAGTTTACTAAGTGATGAATTCATGAAAAAAGTTTCACAAAAAAATTAGATTTTTTATGGCTGGGTTGATAGATAGTGTGATTAGACTAACCACTGGTTGATGACTGGTAGCTATATGATTTGCGTTAAAGAAATAAGTCCTCTGAGAAACAGAAGATTCTCTAATATTTAAGACAATAAATGTGTTAAGAGGAAAAAACATAAAGAAAGAGGAAAAAATAAAATGAAGGTTAGGTAATGTGTATCTACATGTGTTGGCCATAAAAATTCAATGATGTAGCTCTAGTTCTTATGGTTGTGAATGCCTTGTATGGCTATAATGGTCCAGGGTTGTAGGCTTTAGTTATTCTCTTGATTGTTTGGTGACTGGGTGCGTTTATACACCAAAACCTTGAAACTTTTTAATAGAGAAGGAGATCAAATCATTGGTATAGAAATATATATTCAACCTTGCTTGTGGAGTTGGTTATCATGGGAAGAAAAATGGTGTTTTATTAGTGCTATCAATGCTTTTTGTATATGAAGAACCATTGGCTAGCCATGGTTGCTTGTTGGTTGATGTGTCATGCTATAATTATTATGTCATGTGCTCTTCTGGCGTAGAAAACGGTATCTGCCATGCATATAAAGTAGTGTGAGCATAGAAAAAAAGTATGTGCATGAAAAGTTTGTGTATAGCTTCTATAAACTCGAAAAATTCATAAAAAGAGTGTCATACAAGATTAGACAAATTGGGTCAACACTAGGTTTAGGGTGGAGTTTTGGGATGAAATTCCAACCATTTAGGCTAGCCTAAAAGGCTACGCGCACACACACACACACACACACCGTTTTTCCTTTCAAGTCTTTTAAACAAACGTGTTTGGAAGACTATGACAATAAACAATGAGGAGAAAAATAGTTAGTGTATAAATATCACCTTTTGTTATCGTGGCTAGGTCTGTAATTGGCTTTTGTTAATGTTTCTCTTGAAAAAAATTTCATGTAAATTTTTGTCAATGTTTTTGCAAAAAAAAGAGATTTTAATTTTCTTTTTGTTAAAAACATTATCTTCAAGAAATAAGTATGAAAGTACGTAATATAGTTTGTATATGCATTTAGGGACACATGGGTAGTCATAGAGACAAGAGAATGATCCAATATTGAAGTTACTTGTTGCATCACCTTTACAATAAAATGGTCATTTAAAGAATCATTGTTTCAATAAAGTTAATTTCATGACCATTTTGAATGGATGTATATGGTAAATACTTGGTGGAGAAAGTTTAAGGTTAGATGAATAATCTTTAATTTAAATTACCAATTTTTAAGATTTTGAAAACTAATTAATATATAAAATCAATTAAGAAAAATTTTGGTGGAAAGAGAGTAACGAGACATTTGTCAGGAAAGTATGGAAAAACCACAGTATAACTAGGTAAGTTTAAATCAATTAATGTTATATTATTGTAAACTTATATTCTTTTATTTCCTTACCTAATTTCTGTTTAATAAATTATTATATTAGGTTACGTGTTTTTTATTATGATGCCCACAAACAAGCAATTAGAAAGGCCGAGTTAGATGACATAAAGAAGTAGAAAAGCTATAAATCGAGGCATGTCACCAAGAATAATTGGGTTTTGTTTCAACAATTTATGATTTTAGAAAGTTTTACAAAGCGTTCATGATCCGATATACAAAATAAAAGTAAAGAAACTCATGGTTCGATGAGCAAGCACATTAGATGAGCGATTTCATTTATCAATCATGCAAAACACCTAGTAAGAGCTTGTTGTTATATGTTTTATTATTTTTCTTGAAGTTTAATTACATGTTTATTTGTGAAACTTTTAACAAAATATTTAATTTGCATGAAAAACAACTTGGGTGAGAATCGATTCCAATGGAGATATATGAGGAAACATAGAAAGAATGAGGATAAGGAAAAATGGAGAAAGGAACTATTGATACAAAAACAAAAGTTTTCGTTGTAATTTTTTTATATATAGTTATCATTAATTTAAGATTGTTTATTTGCATAAAAAATATGAAATATAATTGAATTTAGGAATTTGACTTTTTTTTTTGTTTTATAAGAGACATATAACCCCAACATGGTTGCAAAATTTGGTAAAGACACTCACACTCATCCTCTTCGTGATCCTTAAGTGTGGTTAGAGACTTTTGCAAGTGATGGACCCGATAGAAATTAAGTTTATGGTTTGCCTAAGGCATCAACTCGAGAATTGATGGTGGGTCATACTGTTTCAACTTTAAACACACCACATCCTGATCGAAACATTACATCACAAGACTTTGATGAGATTGTTCGGAAAATGATTAATTAACAAATGGTTCTTGAAATGCAAAATATGAAAGCATAATTCTTACAAAAATATAAAATGTATTGGGCTCAACTAAGTGCAACTATTAACATACTTTTTTCTCCCCCTCCTCCTCCAATGTGATGTATTAGATATATATACTTCACATGGTTGATTTAATTATATTTTAATTGAATTTTAATAGTTTCAGCTAGAATTTTAATGTATTGTTCATATATATTTTTGTTTTAAAAATGTTTATTTACAAAATTATATTTATCTTGTTGAGTTAGTGTGTTATTTTATTGTTTTTTAAGTGCTATTTATGTATTTCCACCTTCCAATAGTAAGTTCAAAATTAAAGATTTACAATTTATGATGTTTCTTTACCGACAAACAATAACAAATAACCCTTACAAGCATGGATAGCAAACTAGTTAATATATACTAGTTGAGCTACATTTTATTATCAATATACTCTCAATATGTAGTCATCTAATTAGGTTGTTATTTTATAATTATATCTTCTTATTTACTTCATATTTTCTTGGTCATGTATTTTTTTTATCTTTAATTTAAATGCTCTATATATGACACCAAAAAGAAATATAAAAATCACATCTGCCTTCCGTTTTATATAAGGATATTTTTTTTTCCATTATTAAATCTTATTTTCTATTTTAAGAAAGAAATTCATATTTTATCTTGGATTTAATAACTAGTTAATTACTTATAAAATAATTAATATATATATCAAACACCTAGTCACATAAAAAATAACTTTTTCATCCGTCAAATATGAAATTATTTAATTACCATAAAAAAATGAAATTTATTTAAATCATGTATGAAAACACCTTTTCTTTTTTATTTTAGGTGAATTATGGCAACAGTCATTCAAGCAATTTGTAGTTCATCATACTAAAGGGTACATGCTAGATGATAAAGTAATTTATTTTATGTTTTCATTTTCTACTCTTCAACCAAAATTATTTAATCCCTTGTTTTTCAATTCAATTATTTCTCTAAAAAAAATGCATCCATGTGCATATTTGAACTTAAAATAGTTTAATTGTGAAAAAAAATCAAGAATCAAATTAATTTTTTTTTAAAATTATTATTTCAATCAATGGATAGTGATTTGTTAGAGAATAAATAATAATAAAAATACTACAATAGTTTCTACGGTTTAGTGTTTTGTATAATTAATATTAATATAAAAAGGTGCTTGTGATTATCCCTAATAAATCTAGATAGGGTACAAGCAATGGATAAAATGGAAAAACAGAAAGGAGGAAGAGAGATAATATATCATTGGAAAAGGAGGAAAAACATAAATAATTTGTTCAGTACTTGAGTATTACTTCAGAAAAAAAAAATACCAACAATTTGCTCAATAAATGGAGTATTTTTAAAAAGAAAAAACATTAAAAATGAAATTTGTATTTAAATAAAATATTTTTATAAATTGAAAAAAAAAACATTTCTCTGTGACAAGGCTCGAGGAAAAAGACGGATCATTTTCTGACTTCAAACAAATTGCATATTACATAAACTATTAATTTCGATGATTTGACCCCTTTGGGTGACCCCTCCTTTTGTCCTCTAAAATCTACACCGTTCGTACCACCCGCTCACTCTCTATTTATACACCCTTTCCTCTTCTCTTTCAGTCCCAACTTCCCTTCTCTTCTTCATAGAAAACACCTCCTTCTTTTCTCATCAAGCATCATAACAGAAGATCTCTCTCTTTTCAAGATAATTAATGGCTTGTTTGGAGGTGTGTAAGGAGGTTAGTCGAAAGCTTCTAGCTATTTTCTTCTCCTCGTAAATCTTCTTTGATAAGCTCCCCTTGAGAGGTCTTGGCCACACAGAATATTAAAGGATGATCTTAAAATCTTCTCTCTTCTCCTTTTTTACATTTGTTGGCTAGCTTAAAAAATGGGGATCACCATTTTTATTGTATTTTTTGTAAATGGTAGCTAGCTTAATAGGACGTGGTTTAATTAATCCGATGCATAACATAAAGCATAGACATTACATTGATGTTGAGTGGTTAATTATGATTAAAATTTATTTAATTTACTAGTATTTCTTCTAGTTTGAAGATGAATTTAGTAGGTGTATAACAATGAGGTGAAAAATGTTCATACGCAGGATAAGTTCAAAGAGGGAGAAGGAGAATGCACTTTTGATGGAACAGTTGATTGGCATGGTCGTCCTGCTATCAAAGCCAAATCTGGGCAGTGGGCTGCTGGAATCATTATACTCTGTAAGCACAAATTCTAACTAACACCGTCTAATATAAGATCATTAAATATGACCAAGAATAGTACTATCTCGAGATGAATCTTGCTTGGTTTATGGTTGGTCTTCTCATTACAACAATATCAAACAATCTATGCATAGTCATTTCTTGCAAGAAAACAATATGGGCTCAAAATGCAAACTCCTAGTATTATGGGTGAATTTTGGGATGTATATTGTCATAACATCCCTTGTTCTATCCTATATTTATTAATTGCTCACTCGCAACGCACTAGGGAATATATATGTCCAATGATCCATCCACAAAAACACATATAGCATACGTGTGTGTAAGTATTATGTCCATGTTTATTTTCGATGAGATTGTTCTTGCAAAATAAATTTATCACCAAATATTTTGGGAAAAAAGAAGAGAGATGGGTTGTTATGATAAGTAAATGCTCCTCTCTTCTTTCTTCTTTACTAGTAGCAGTATGCACTTCAAATCTTGGAAAAGATGACAAAATTAAGGTAGCTAAATTAATGAACGGGGTAAGAATGAGAATTGAAAACAAAAACAAGTGTTAAAATTCTCATTAATGCCGGCCGGGCTTCGGCACAGCCAATGAATAAATGGAAGCCACAGAACATATCTTAGAGAAGATAGAAACAAGAAGAACCCTCTCGAGTTCTAGACAGGAATAAAGACAGGAAGACATGGAACTGATCTTTTCTTGGTTTTCCACTAAGCCACCAACTTCCATTACTACTGGAGAGAGGGGCGAGGAAACCATGCATTAAGATTCATCTGGCACGTAAATATGTGTAGTTCTCTGCATGGTCTCTGGGTTTCAGCCACGTGCCTAAGAAAATCTAATTGAATACGATAACATTTTTCCTTTAATTTTATTTTGGCAAGATAAGTGCTTTTGTGTCTATATTTCACTGGTGTATATAAAAAAAAGAAGAAGATAATTATAGTATTTAATTATTATATTAAGAGATAAAGATAAAAGAAAAATAGAAATACAAGAGAAGAGTTATTATATTTTTTAGTGGTATTGAAATAACTTTCTATTTTATTTGGTTTATCTCTTTCAATAATTATAAATTGAGAATCATAAAAAAAAAAAATTACCTTTCACTAGATTAAACGTGTCACATGCATATGCTTGTATTATCATAAACAACAGCGTTCTGCTGTTTATCACACCTGCTTAAGTTATACGGCCATAAATCTCAAAAAACAATATTAGCCGGATCGATCATAGTTTGTTTAGGCCGGCGGCGGAAATCCTTGTCATCATCTTAATCAAAAGGTACTCATTTTTTTCATCTACAGAGATTATATATATATATAATTAATATACAGTACTCAACAAGTGAAAAAAAAAATGATTGAAAGGAAGAGATAAAGCTAGGGGCAAGTTCCTTTTCCTCTGGCTTTACACCCATGCATAAAAGTTAGAACTCCCACTAGTTGGCCAACCATTGGCATTAAAATTCAGTGGTGGTGGAAGAAGAAAGAAAGAAGCTTTTGAGTAAGGCCAGTTAGATACGAAATTATTGCGTCTCAGCTTATTTGTTTTTTGATAATCATCGAGAGTTGCGTCTCAGCTTATTAATGTGCTTGACATTAATTTGGGGGTGCTCTTGGCCACTCTTTTATATAAAGTAGGTATAAAAATATCAAATTCTAACGTACTTGTCATGTTGCTAAATATGAGCTTCCCCAGCACATGAACAGTGAAAGAGGTGTGTAATTAAGTATCATGGTTGGCCAGGCCAGGCAATTTGTTCAAACGATTGTTAACGTTAAATTCAGTGGAAAGAAGAGCACATGACAATATACTGTTGATGGGACGTTTTGATCTTCAAAATTGATTATTCTAGGCACGTAATTTGTTTCTAGGTGTACAACCCCCTTC
This sequence comes from Populus x sibirica, assembly GCA_019202695.1. Lineage (NCBI taxonomy): Eukaryota > Viridiplantae > Streptophyta > Magnoliopsida > Malpighiales > Salicaceae > Populus > Populus x sibirica. The sequence goes on along the minus strand of JAGMVL010001291.1, from coordinate 3,855,068 downwards.
ATCACCTAGCTTGGTGAGATATAGTTCGGGTCTTTCTTTTACCTTCTGAAGAAATGGAAATGATGAAATATAAAAACATGCTATGTGAGCGTAAGCTTATTAATTCTTTCGTAACATAATCAAAGAACTTCAGTTCATCCTCACCCTCTGGGGAATTCGGACAGTAGTAAATGTCAACAATCCATCTAGCCACTTTACAAATGTATGCCTGGTGATGTTACTGATGATTAATCAATTAAAATTGCCATTAATTGTAGCAAACGCTTGAAAAAATCTTGTACTGAGTTATCTGCAAGTTTAGAATTCCCTACAAATAAAGCCTCTAAACGTGAACTGTGTGTTTTGTTCTGTTCAATAAATTCCAGTGAACCAGGGCCTGGCAACACTTGCATTCTTTGGTGTTGGTGTGAACTTAGTTCTGTTCCTGACAAGGGTTTTGCAACAAAGCAACGCCGATGCTGCTAATAACGTTAGCAAATGGACCGGAACGGTCTACATCTTTTCTCTTGTCGGTGCTTTCCTTAGTGATTCCTACTGGGGAAGATACAAGACTTGTGCAGTTTTTCAGGTCATCTTTGTCATAGTAAGTTACTTTGACCCTGAACCTTTTCTTTACATTTTGCATTAAAAGTGTAACTTTCATATTCACCTCAAAAAATACAGGAAGATTTCGTACAGTAAGCAGATCCAGGTGCTGCAATTTAATTGCATGCATTTATGCTAAATATTGTTGCTTTTGTTTTGTATGGCAGGGTCTGGTAATCCTATCACTCGCATCATACCTATTTTTAATCAGACCAAAAGGATGTGGAGATGAGCTGACTCCATGTGGATCCCATTCAAGCATGGAAGTTTCATTGTTTTACCTCTCCATTTACCTCATTGCTCTAGGAAATGGAGGGTATCAACCTAACATTGCTACATTCGGGGCCGATCAGTTTGATGAAGACGACCCTAGGGAAGGATATTCAAAGGTTGCATTTTTCAGCTATTTCTACCTCGCCCTGAACCTTGGTTCCCTCTTTTCCAACACCATATTGGGGTATTTTGAGGATGAAGGGATGTGGGCACTAGGATTCTGGATGTCTGCAGGTTCTGCCTTTGCAGCACTGGTATTGTTTCTAGGAGGAACAGCTAGATACCGGCACTTTAAACCAAGTGGTAACCCTCTCTCCAGGTTCGGCCAAGTTATCATAGCCGCGATGAAGAAATGTAGAGTCGAGATGCCACCAGATGGAGAGGAGGAGCTGTACGATGTGGATAGAAAAGATTGCTCAATGAATGGCAACAGAAAGATTCTCCACACTGACGGATTCAAGTAAGTAATGAGAGAACGGTCACAGACTCATAAAACTTGATTTATCCGAAGTACACAGAATTGATAATCCTTGACTAAATTCAGCATCCGTTATGTCTAAGAAGCCATATTATCCAGTTCATCATTCGAAAAAACTGGGTTTCGTAGATTCCATGAATCAAGCATTGCAAGTTCCTTTTGATCTATAACAATGCTAACTGTTCATCTATGTATTTTAGGTTCTTAGATAGAGCAGCTTTTATCTCTTCAAGAGATATTGATGATCAAAAGCGGGGCTGTCGCAACCCATGGCGTCTCTGCCCAATTACACAAGTAGAAGAAGTTAAATGCATACTGAGACTACTCCCGATTTGGCTCTGCACCATAATCTATTCAGTGGTTTTCACACAGATGGCCTCTCTGTTCGTGGAACAAGGTGCTGCAATGAAAACAACCATTTCTAACTTCAAAATCCCTCCTGCCAGCATGTCTACCTTCGATATTCTCAGTGTTGCATTTTTTATTTTCCTATATCGGCGAGTTCTTGATCCACTTGTGAGCAGTTTTAAACAGACAAGCTCAAAAGGACTCACTGAACTTCAAAGAATGGGTGTTGGCCTTGTGATCGCAATAATGGCAATGGTTTCGGCTGGGCTTGTGGAGTGTTATAGACTCAAGTATGCAAGAAAAGATTGCAAACACTGTGAAGGCTCAAGCTCCTTGAGCATCTTCTGGCAAGCTCCTCAGTATGCACTTATTGGAGCTTCTGAAGTTTTCATGTATGTTGGTCAACTGGAGTTCTTTAATGCACAAACACCCGATGGATTAAAGAGCTTTGGGAGTGCACTTTGCATGACTTCTATCTCGCTAGGGAATTATGTGAGTAGCTTGCTTGTGACTATGGTTGTGAAGATCTCAACTGAGGATCATATGCCCGGATGGATCCCAGGAAATCTGAACACAGGTCACCTTGACAGGTTTTACTTCCTCTTAGCAGGCTTGACGACTATAGACTTAGTTGTGTATATGGCATGTGCTAGGTGGTACAAGAGTATCAAGCTGGAAAAGAAATGCGAGGAGAATGATCATGAAGAGAACTTCAGAGTCTGATGTACACGATGAGATTTCCACCAGAAAAATGTTAATGATTATGGTACCAGCATATATAAATAAGAGGGAGAGTGTGGGGGTGATGGATAACAATTTGCAGAAACTTTCGGATAAACAAAAAGTCGTGCTGTGGGAGAGTACATATAACCTATTCGCTGAACTCCCATAACACCTATTTCTCTCGGTTACTGCAACACCTTAACTCCCCCGTTCACTCTGTTTCTGAAGTTAGGTAAGTAGAAATTAAGGAGTTCAATGAGGCTGGGCAGCTTTTGGTTCAATTTGCCTCATTATCATTTGTTGATCCTGTTGCTAACCATGGAATTACCTTCTAGAATGAATTCCTACCATCTATGAAGCTGCCATGTTTGACAATAATACAAGTGTATCTTCCCTCCAAGTTTTCACTTCATGACCTTTTGGACTACAACGCTAAACTTCCAGGGGGCTGGGGCTGACAAGACAATGGAAGTCCTAGTTCCCCAGTATACCTAAAGCAATTTTCTCATGATCATGCAAGCATTAATTCTATAATTATAAAAAACAATAGACTTGGACTTCAGTATAGGATCATTGTGAAGCTAACCAAGAGAAACACATTAGAAACAGCTCAATAAAACTAAAGTTGTAAAAGTTGCAGGTGAGATGTTATAAAATCTTATCTTGATGGCAATATAAACAAGCACTCATATTTAAGAATAATAATTCTATGTTGGGCAGTCCACCCTATAAACCTAATCCTTCCAACCTTTATAAATAAAACCAGGGCAAATGAGTCGATAATGAAATATTTAGGATAAGTTTAGAAAATTCTCTAATTGAGTTACCTAAAAAAATAAGTATAATGTTAGAAGAGTTTTGTGAAATCAGTTCTTCTAAACTACCTGATTTCTTACTTTTTATATTCGATATTTAACACATCATAGGTTTTGAGCATCATGTTGAACTTCTTGATCTCTTGTCCTTTATATCCTTATATAAGATAAGAAAGATAAAGATAATTCTAAATTTTTAGGTTGTGTCCACTTCATATCTACTCAAGTTTCGAATAGTATTTTTTATACTCATCACCCTTAGTCATTTAGTGTTCAAGTTTACAAACCTAAGAAGCCTATAAGCTTTTTTCCTATGTCTTCTCATGTTAGGTTGTTTGAGATCTGAAGCTTTTTCATGTAAAGTTCATAGCTTGCATGTTAAAATTATAAAACAAATTCAAACAAATAATAAACAATATAAATTCCAAGCTGATTTATATAAGTATCATAATGCATTTAATATTGGAGATTATTTTATGATACAGATTATACCTAAAGAGTGTCCTTTAAAAATCACTAAAAGATTTTAAACAAGTAGTTAGGTCATTAAACTACCACCAGACTCTAATATTAGATCTATTTTTAACATGAAAGACCTAGATATGTATAAAAGACAATAACATATTCCTGATAATTCTTTTGAAACCCCTTTCTTATTATCCTTGTCATTGGCACAAAATAAACATATTAATGCTACTTTAAATACACAAGTTATTTTTATTAGTGATGGTAAAGTTCAACGAATCCTACTTCATGAGCTAGATAACCAGATTTAGACTCCAGTTGAATTATAAAAGAGACATTATAGTTGCTTGATTTTGATCTTTAAGAGTCTTATCATAGCCGTTTGGAGCTATAATTGACAGAGTTAAGTTTTTCTAACTCCGAGAGAGTTAATAGGGACACTAGACCCAAGTCACAATTCACGCATGCTTATAATCTTCAATGATGGAGGGTAGCTCGATCATTGTTTATTGATTAGGATATTGGGTTTTAGTTTATGCTATCATGTTTAATTTATTTAAAATTTTATTTAAGTTTTATTAGTAGGTTTGATGTTATTCCATTTTGGATTTCAATATATTTTTAATATACCTTGGGCCTAAAGGCTACTTGTTTTAGGGCTTTATTATTTAAACATAGTTTTTTGACATCATGATTAGATTATGATGAATTGATAAAAAAGTAACAAGCTTTTGGTTTCTCAACCCTCATTTTTCCTCTCTTTTTCAACTTTATTCTTTCTCTTCTTCAATTAATTTCTTCTAAATTCTAAGTTTTTCTTCTTCTTTTATTTTACTTCTCTTAAATCTTTATTTATCCCCCATATATTCTCTCTTATCTTAGAGTTTCATCAACTATAGAAGGAACTTTTAGTAAGGAGTAAAAATGAATGAACTAGTTTTAATTTATATTCTAACAGATAGCGCTTATGATTAAGTCATGAAAAAACTCATACAAATTGGGCTTTCCACAGCAGCTATAATCTTGGGCTGGAGAAGAAACTAGATCATTGGTCATTAGTTTTTCTACAAAACAAGTCTCATATCAGGATAAGAGACCCTCTTATGCTTAAGATATAAAATATATAATGAGTTGAATATGTGTGAAGAGAGAGTGTATGGAGCAGAGAGAGTGGTGTATGGTGTAGCTTGAGTGAGTTTGTCTTAGCCTCCCTTCTTACTTGGTGATCTATGGTATTTATAGATACCAGAGGTCATGTAAGTTTAACTGGTGCGAAGAAAAAAATGATAGGAAATATTTTCTTTTCTAGAAAACTAAGTCATTGATTGGCATGCTATGTTTTCCATTGGTAGAGAAGTTGATGCTTGAAAATTAGTCATTGATGGTAAAAATGACAAGCAAGGAAAGTTGGTACAGAGTCTGGCTTAGAAGTAGCCATTAATGAAAATGGTGGTCTGGCAAAGCAATACTTAGAAATAACATCCGGTGAAAAGATTGGCCTGAAAAACTTTGAAAAAGATTTATTGGCGAGAAAAGATGGCATAGGTGCAGAGTTTAATTAGACCAATGTTGAAAAGGGTTCAATTAGGTTTAGAGAGGAGAGGGTTTGGTTGGGAGATGAGAGAATTAGGTTAGGCCAAAAGAAGAGGGTTTGGTTGGACTTGGCTTAGCCTAGAAAGGGTTCGGCTAGTTCGGTTCGACTACTTTGTTAGAGGGTTTGGCCAAAAAAAAGGAGAGATTCGGTTGGATTATTGACTAGATATTGGGTTGGTTAACTCAATATTGATTTAGATAGGTTCAATTAATGACTGGATATTGGGCTAGTTCGACCGTATGTTGGGCTGATTAGACTGAAAGTTAGGTTGGATATTTCCATTTTTCTTTTAGATTAAACAAACACCTTGGGATAAAGCTCTACATGCCCTACGTTACCGCGCACACCGGCTAGTGGGTGTCTCCTTGGAGACACTCTTAACTATCCACTGACATGAACAAGTTGATGCCCCCAAAGAATGGCACCATTGAAATCCAATGGTCACAGAGACCGAAGCTGAGATTGCCGCGTCCTAATCGTGAAAGGTCAAGACAACAGTGCAGAATGATAATGGATTTCCACTCCGGGATCAGACTATAATTTATTCTTCCAATATGATGGTCTCAAGTCCCAACCACCAGCACAATATTTCCACTGCTTTCAACTAGGAGCCAAGAACAACTCAGAACAAATACAACGTATCTGTACCGGATTTATCAACCATGTGTTGGGCAGCCAAAAAAAGCGCTAAGAACATTTCAACATACCAGAAGAAATCATTGCAAGATTTTATCGGATGCCTTCATAATCAGTAGATAATTTTCTTTCTACATGAACATATTTGCAACAAAATTAGCCTTTGCGGTATTCAAACTCATTAGGATTTTTTTGAGTTCATACTTGGAACGGCAAATTACAATTACTAGTAATTAGACAAAAATAAACAAATTTCAAGATAAATATCGGCTGCTCAAACAAAAACCCTTTATTGGAACGAAGTTAGGCCTGGACCTCGCGAACTTGAATATGATGAGTAGATTCTCGACGCCATATAGGTTGCGCTCCACTCTGGACAAGGGTAACATTCTGTCCTTCCATCAACAGACCCTTACTCTAAAGCATGGAAAATACTTAAAAATATTAGTTTCAGGAGATGCTCATCCAAGTGTAGAAACTAGATAGATGGAGGAATCACCAACCAATAATAGCTTGAGTGCTCGGGCAAATGTCTCCTCTGCGTCGTCTGAAAACTGCATGTATATTGGCATGGCACCCTGATAAAGTGCCAGCCTCTGCTTTATCCTTTCTCTGCCAAGCATAGAGAATGTTGTGAAAATTAAGAAATGAAGACTTTATCCTAATTTACACTACACCATCAGGACAGTAACTAAGAGAATTCAACACTCAGATAATATAAAAGTATGCACGAAAGCTAAAAGATAGCACAGAGCATGAAATAGTGGTGAATAACGATATTCTAATCATAAGTGCATATCATCAACAAGGCCATTTAACATCTTTAGCATGATGGCAGAAAGACAGGAAATGTACTGGCATCAAAGAAATGTTCTCTTCCACGAGAAAGATAACTAGTATAAACAAATTGAAGAATGTACAGTGGTTATTGAAAACCATATAAACAAATTATTGAAAACTATTATACCAAACAGAAGGATGCACAGTATCACACCACTATAAACAAATTACCAATTTTAGTGTGACTAATCTTCTATCTAATACTTTCGCCATAAAGCATTCATTGTTAAAATATTTGGAAACATGCACGTGTAGCATTTCAAGCTTTCTAACTCGGTTAAAGCTTTGAACAACATTGTATTTGAAAGGACCTTTATTCAATTTACAGTCTCAAGTAATTTAAATAGCAAAAACTACTGAATTTTTAGTGCTTTTGGAACTCACTCATTTGTGAAGGCAAATATTGTTGAGGCAGGCCGATAATGGCTTAAAAGTATAGCCATGGACCCTGTTCTTGTGAAGACAATGATAGGTGTATTGAGAGTGTTAGCCATAATTGTGGCATGGAAAGCAAACATTTCACCCATATGGCTCTGCCAAAAAAAAAAGTGTATCCATAAGGTGTTCAGGCAATGAAAGCATGAAGAGAGTTGGAAATTAGAACCAGTCACTTGGACAGTAGCAGCAGTGGCCAAGTTTGACATCAGTCGTCACCACTCTGATGTCCAATTGACATAAAATCTGGTTCTATTTGTCCAAACAACTAGCACCCCCCCCCCCTCTCAATGCATACCTTATAGACATTGTGGGTTGGAGCTGTTGTGTTAAATGGCAGACTTGATTCTGTTCTCAATGCCACTGTGTGCATGACTTTAACAGCTTTAAGTGGATACCTAAATTCATTGTCATAAATAACAAATAAATCAATTGTGAAAGAAAAGTAAAATTAAGTTGTCTGCATGAAAGATTGAAAAAACAAAATCATAACTGGGACGAGGAAACTAAGTAAAACATGATTGCGAAACATGCCATTAAACCTGTTAGGATCAAAATTCGTAGTAATAATATAAGTTTACCCAGAAAAACGATTATGAGTTAGTTATCATAAGGATGCACCATACTGAAACTTAACCACCACTATCATTGATGATATCTTCATACTCATTTCATCAGAGGAGCTAATTGAAATACGAGCTATGACTTGACAGAGAGAGAGCATGAAAGTCAAACTTATATTGTGTTACTGGCGCTTGAAGGTTTTAAAAAAGGGAACTTCTCTAGTTTTATATAACTCGATAAGCTCATAAAATGTGCTCGCTGAAAAATATTTTTGATGGAAAACATGTTTTAAAAATGATTTTGTAATTTTCTGATCCATCTTAAGAAAAAATCATATGTTATCGTTATTTTAGATGGAATTTAGGTGGTGGCTGGTGGTTGTTTCCAGCAATGGTAGACAACTGACATTGAGTCAAGTGACAAAAGTGATTGTGGTGACCGTAGCAGCAATTGCCATTAGTTGGTGAAGGATGGCACTCAGTAATGCACAATGGTAGGCCAATGGGAAATGCCTACAGTAAAGCTGAAAGCCAAATCAACCGAGTGGTAAGACTATATATCCTATAATAGTTGAAGGCTTGCAACACAAAGCAGTCTAGAAATTTGAGCCAGCTCTCCACTGGCCAGAAAAACATTACGTTGCCAGTTTCTGTTCTGTCATCAAACACAGAGAGGGAAGAAAAGGACAAAAGAAAAGAAAAATAATCTGTTGCTGTTTTCTGAATCACTTGATTTGGACCAATTTCACTTACTTTCCATGGGCAGTTTCTCCTGAAAGCATGACTGCATCAGCACCTTCACGTACTGCAATTGCAATGTCAGAAACCTCAGCCCTTGTTGGTGTAGGATGATCAATCATGCTTTCCAGCATGTTTGTTGCTACAATAACAGGCTTCTGCATGTTGTGACACCTTCTAATGATGTCTTCCTGTTTGCATGATCATAAATCACTTGACTAAACAAAGAATTCAAGTGAAGTGATTAAACTCTAAACAAGACAAGTATTAAAAAGGTAAGTGCTGTTAGTAGTTATTAAGGCTACATTCGGGTAAGGATAGCAGTTTCACCTACTATGATTTTACCACGTAGGATCAACCATGCATGGTAAGCAGGTTATGCTAAGAAATAAAGTGAATTTAGATGACCACCAACAAAAGCAACCAATCCTCAATCCCAAACTAGTTGGGATTGGTTTTATGGATCCTTTTGCACCCTTCCTCACAACATGCACTAAATCGGCAAATAAAATGTATATAGACAAAATGCAAAATTGATCCATATGTAGAATCTCAAGAATTCATTTCAAGCTATTACTACTATAATATTTTTTCTTAGATTCAGAAATAACTCCATATATCCAAGAAAGAGGTGAGTCTCAACCTCAAGCTTTTCCATCTTAATCAAGTCCCAGATCCAAATTTGACATGCATGTATTATGTGCACTATGGAAATTGGTATCGGACATGCCACATTCTCTGTTCAATTACCTGCAATAAAGGGACATCCTCTATTGGAAGTTCAGCACCGAGGTCTCCACGAGCAACCATTGCCTATCAAAGCCAATGAAAAACAGTTAAAAGGGAACTGAACATTATTATACCAAGCAATAGATAAAACACATGAACACATGTACAAGGTATGTGCACACAACACATCTTCACATAAAGAAGAGAAATTTGTAGTCTCCCATTAAGAACTCTAAAACACATGTAAATAGATAGATAGATCTACAGTAATCCATTAAGAATATCAAAACTGACCCCGTCTGATGCAGAAATTATTGACTGGAGATTTGGTATTGAGTCAGCACTTTCAATTTTTACAATCACATGGATGTCAGCATTGCAGCCTGCATGATGTTCGCAACAGTTCAAATAGACAAACTGAAGAGACATGAACTCTCAAATACAGCTGTAACTTCAAGACCTGTTTATATGAAGAAAAAACTTTACTTGTGAGATAATCTTTCAACTCGTGAACCACTTTTGCATCCTTTACAAAGGACACGGCATAAAAATCAACTTGGTTATCCACCCCAAATTTGATATCTTCCCAGTCTTTGTCTGTAGATAATGACAATGTAGCACACAAAAACAGAGCATAGTGTTCAGAAGATAACAGAGGATAAATGAATAATTAAATCTTCACATCATACTGTTACAATAAGAAATTGAAACAGATAAGAAACCTGTAATTGAAGGCAAAGTTGCACTTTTCCCCCGCACATTTAAATGGCGCCTTGATTTTAGTTCTCCACCATCAACTACCACACATTTAACTGCATCCTTTGTCTTTGACTTCACAGATAATGACATCATTCCACCTATAAAATTCACAGAAAATAGCTCTTCATGTCTTGTGACCAGCAGAGGAACTCTAGACTTCGGTGAATACTTTGTCGAGCATTCCCTTTGTGAATAGATGGGAACAGGAAAGAAATAGAAGCTGATTCATGATTCTTGAGAATCCACAGATAGAATAGAATCCAAACATCAGGAAATAAAGTGTATTATGCTACCATACAGTACTAGCAACTAACATATATACTGTAAGAAAAGCCATCTACCAATCCATTAAATAACAATTTGCAAATCCCAAAAGCAAATCCAAAAGAGAAATAACAAAATGAGTTGGTTAACTTTTTCCATCTATGATGAATTATCCATATTAAGAAAAAACTACACAGGTGTCCTGATAATTTGGGAGTTGCGAAGCCTCCAAGCCAGTTAAACTATAATAAAAGTCCAGTTCCTCATATGGCCATCATATATAAATATTGGCCGTTGTAAAAAGAAGTTCTCAGAAAGTAAAAGAAAACACATATACCACATCAACTCAATTATTCAACTTAGAGATTTAAAGATGTGTTTCTGGTTTTTATTATCATATACATCTTTCTATTATACAACTCATCTATTTCTAACTAAAGATTCCAATTACACTATACCTATCAGATGGTACAGAAGTACGGAGAAAACATAACTGACCTACAATCAATGAAAAGCCAGTGTAGAATATGTTCACTTACCATCCACCAGTAGCATGTCCCCAGCCTCCACGTCATTTATAAAGTCATCATAGTTTACACTAACAGTGTCTTCAGTGCTGACTCCTCTTTTGATGGTGAAATTAAACTCTTGTCCCTCCTCGAGAATAATTGGTTGAGGCACATCTCCACTTCTAACCTCAGGACCCTGCATTACATTAAAAAACACATAGGACTTTGACATTTTCACAGTAGGTCTAAACATGCAGCACATCAGGCAAGAACATAGAGCATGATGTTGGATGAGTGGATCTGAACCAATGGCAATAATTGATGTGCAAGTTTCTTGCATGCAATCACTAAACCTCTTCGAACACATTCCCGCAAAACATATTCCGAATAAAACTTGGGGCATCCGAACTCAGATGTCGCTTGAATATAAATAATAGAAATGAAAGGAGAAACCCACAAGGTTAAAAATTAACAAATTGGTTATGTAGTAACAAATGATCATAAATCCGTTTCACCACAGAAACAAGGATAAAATGATCAAATTTGAATTTATTAAATATCTGTTGATCAGAAGTCGAAAAGGAGAAAAATTGAATCAAGATTTTCAGAAATCAGTATACCTTGGTGTCTAGCATTATGGCAATAACATTGTCGTCAGATTGTGCATTATACTCTTTGACCAGATCGATAGTTTTCTTGTGGGAAGCATGGTCTCCGTGCGACATATTCAACCGGGCCACGTTCATTCCAGTTTCTGCCAGTTTCCATATCATTTCACGCGAGCTTGTGGAAGGACCAATTGTACAAACTATTTTTGTTTTCCTTCGAGCAATTGGATTTATATTTTCCTTTCCCAGAGTTTGATTGTTGGTCAGAAGCTCAAAAGGAGAGCTCACCTTTTCCTAAAACAATAGAATCTCAAGTTACAAACTTGCAAAGAAAACAAACACAATGTTAACACTCGAAAGGGAAAAGGTAGAAGCAGGATAGTATAATAAAGCAGCACTACAAAACAGAGCATTTGACTTGTGGTTTTTGCAAGTCTAGGATTAAAGAGTTCTTCCGTCTTCCCCAGTTAGCAAGAACAAGTCATAATCACTGAAGATGAATGCTTAATTAAGATTACGCTATTAACAAGATATTTCCCTGGGAAGTTGATGTCCCTATGATAACTATTCAACTTCCACGCTATAACTGATTGATGTGCAGCCTTTTCAATTATTAGTTTTCTGTACTACATCAAATTGATTATTAATGATAAACAAAACACGGGCCTACAAACTAAACCAAGCCAAATTTTCAAGTTTTAGCTCGGTGGGGAAAAAAATCTCCAAATTCAAAATAAAATATTTTCATCTCTCTCCGAATAGCATCTCAGAATCCAAACAGGGTATATAGTCCATAAAAGAAAAATAAAAGACCTTAAAAAGAACTCACAGAAGCCGTTAAGGGCCCGTTAGAAGACGCAAGCTTTCTCGTCTGGTTCTGCTCATTGGCTTTCATAGATCTAACACTAAATTTGGAATTTTGGAAGAAACATCTCTTTCTAAACCTTGATTCCAACACAAACACATCACTCAAGTTACCCGACGACGACAAAATCCGATGATCCTTACACATTCTCGTCGACATATTGTTGATCGTTGCCATTTCTTCTCAGGTTTTGGCGTTTCCTGCTCCGTGATATAAATGTAGAGATAGAAGGAGAGGAGAGGGACAACGAAGACTGCTAAGCTCCTGATAGAAACAGAGACAGTGTTTATAGAGAGGGAAGCGTTTATGTTATGTGGCTCTGCTACTTGAAAAACAAAAAAACAACGAGAAAACTAATAGAGAGTTCTTTTCTTGTTAGAACAGTTGGCTTCCTTGTGGCCTGTGGGAGTTTTTCAAACGGAGAAAACTACTATCTTACTCGCAGGGTTGCGAGTGTGTGACACCGTTTACTTTGTGAGTTATTTACATTATTATGTTTTGTGTAATTTATTTTTTCTCCATGGAACCTACTATCGAAATTCGAAAGGTAATGGATATCCGCAAGTCAAAAATTTCAATGTTTATATTTTATTTATTATTTATTTAATAAAAATTTAGATATAAATAAATTATTTATCAAGTTTGGAGTATCTAATGAGTATTTATTATTATTTATTAATTAATAAAAATTAAAATAGCTAGTATGTATATTTAAAGTATGTATATGTATATTAAATGATTAAATGATAAATATTATTAATATATTTTAGGTTAGATTCGAGCAAGTTTCTAATTGGGTTTAATAATATTTATATTCTACTCATTATTTATTGGGTCCAGAAAATACTTATTCATTCAAGTCAAATCGAGTCAATATTTATTATAATCATATTAAATTTTCATCCCTAAATCCTACCCTTATTTATCTTATAATAAATTGCCCATTATTAATTACATGGGAACTAGTAAATGGTTTATTGAAAACATGTTAATTTGACCTTTAACTTCTCTAGTTTTATCATGATAGATTTGTATTATACTCATTAAACCTCTTGATTTCAATATAACTTCGTACTAGAGCATATAATATTTATTTCTAGATTGGAGTGACACTTAAAAATTGTTGACCGGACATAATTTTTTTAAGATTTTTAATGAAAGCCTTGTGATGCATGATTTATATAGAGCTCATAACCAATTATATAATAAATATAATTATTTCATTCCTGAAAAACAAACAATGCTTGTTAAAATACTAATTGCTAATATTTAAAAATAACATAAGAAAGATAATAAACATAAAAAACACGGAATCTTATTGAATTAATCACCATACGAACTCTAATTTAAAATTTTATTATTAAATATATCATATTCAAATAATCTGTTAAAATACAAGCTAAATGATATTATTTATACTAGTTCTATGTCTATTTTGATGTGAAGGAGAAAAATCATAATAAATAATAATAGAGTTATTATAAGGATTTCTAAACTAAATAAAATAAAATAAAACAATATTTGATTTTCTAAATTAAATCAAATAGTAAATACATCATAAAAAAAATATTCTTGTTTTTTTCGTACAAATAATCAAGTCAAAGCATTGATTTTGATATACCAAATTTTGAAACAATAATAAGAAAATCTCTTTTAGTTCATATAATTTTGAAAAATTAAATGATTATAAGATGATTTTGATGTTACCATTAAAAAAAGAGGGCAAAATAACTCTTATTATGTAAAAATTAAATTCTTAAAAAAAATCCAATTAATTAATTTGAAGATATACTGCATGTGGCATCATAGTAAGTGTCTAGTTGGAAGTATGGTAAATACTGTATTTTAAAATACTGCTCAGAAATATATTAAAATAATATTTTTTTAATTTTTTAAAATTTATTTTTATATCAATTTTAATTTTAAATAAAAAAATTAAAATTTTAAGCACTAACACAAATGGCTGTGTGTAACGAGCGGCAAGAGGCAAGTGGGTTTAATTATTTTTTCAATCATCAAGGCATTACAAAAACAAGAAAGCTTGTCTTAGGCTCCCCCGATCATTGGAAATATCGTCTCAATGGTCTTTGTCGACAATCTCATGATAAACACCACGGATCTCCGCCACGTATATTAACCATCATCGAACGGCGAAGATAACAAAGGCTAACAAACTCCTCAACTCCTATAGATATTTATAATTCAAAACAAACTCGAACACGTGTCGATTTTGTCATCAGACGGCGACATTTTCTTGCCACTGCCAGCGAGTATATCAAATTTGTACGCGCAAATATTTATAATTTAGGCTTGGTATATTCTGTTCATCCGTCGAGAATATCGAAGGAAGCCAAGCACGTGCTGCGCTTCATGCAAATATTTTCCTGTAGGGAGAGGAGACAACGACATGAAGATCTCAGCTCGGGAAAATTATAGTCCATAAGTTCCTGGGATAAAAAGGATAAGGTTGTAATTATGTTTCACTCGTGAATTTTTATTTATTTATTTATTTTATGGGTTAGCAAGAAGCCAAGAACTAAGAAGAAGACAGGTTTTAGCCACTGACTTTGGAGAAGAAAGACGAAAGCCATGAATACTGACATTCTCACATCCATCTACATGCATTGAGAAATAACATATTGAATTATTAATTTACCTCATTGAGTTATTATTTTATTCATGCATGTGAAAATAATAAAAGAAAAACAACATAAAATTTTGTTGTTATTAAATATTTCACCATACAAATATTCTAATCAAATTCTCTATTATAATTTTTTTAGGCTAGTTATATACTTGGAAAAAATTATAAACAAAGCTTAAAAAAAAATCTAGTTCAAATAGAAAAAATAATATTAAATCAAGTAGGAAAATATAGTAAATTTTAAAAGAGTAAGCCATGGACCTTATTTTAACTCTAATAAAAAACTAGACCTTTTAAATCTTCTAGTAAAATTTTAGTTTGATCTAATGATTAGATAATAATTTATATTTGTTAACATAAAACCGCTTATTTGAAAAAAAAATATCCTACATTAGTCTTTTAGAATTAAAAAGAACTCTATTTTCGAGTTCTAGTTTATCCATCTATATATGATGATGTTGTCTTCAATCATTAAAAAAGATTTTAGAATTCTCATGTTGACATTTGACATGCTGACAATATACAATTAGCTTACTCAGATAAAGTAGGTAAAGAATTAATTTTTAAAACAATTTAATCTTTACAAGACTATTACTAGTCATCAGTTGCTTGTTCCACATCATATTCTTTCTCACACCATATTGATTCTCTTCAATCTCGTTCTCTTTTTTCTTCATAAACTAGGATAAAAATAACATATTTATACCCTTGCTCTCAACAATTATCCCCTCTTTTGGGCACCAATATTATATGCTTTCTTTTTATATTGAGAATATACATATTATATGGTCTGTCATGCACGTCATTCCTGTTATATTGTCATGGTCTACCTAATAATAGATGACATGCATCCATAGATACCATATCACACCAAACATTATCAAAACATCTCTTACCTGTAGAAAATCAAACAAGACAATGTTGGTCCACGATTACCATGCTATCTTGATTCAACTACTTTAATTTATAGGGCCTGAAATGTTTTTTTTCTTGAGCTGCTTCTCTATTGCCTCAACCAACACCATGTTTTCATAAATACCATTATTAATAATCAAATTATATACCTTGTCCTTAATAGTACAAGTTGAATGGAAGAGACTAGTGTGTAACCAATCTTTGTTTGAATTACTTTTAGAAGCAAACATGTTTTTTGAATGATTAAGGTAGCATTATCATCACCTTACAAAACCTTCTTACTATCATCTGAATCATCATAAATAAGATCACCTTTCTCTTTATTAAATTCTTTTACAAACAGATTTTTACTCGAATGACTCTTTACCTTATGGCACTCAGTAATTTGATGCCCCAACTCACCATATCTAAAACACCAAAATTTAAAACCAAAACCTTGACGTGTGGTTTGTTTAGATGCTGATTCTGGTTGAATGGAAGATTTTTATTCATTAGTGTGCACCTCTCTATTATTTTGATCAAACCCAAAGCCACTTTTGTTAGTTACCTTGATAACTTATTGTTCTCCATAATCAAAACCCTCTAATAGGCTTCTAAAACTGTGCAAAAAAAATTACAAACACATCATGTCTTGAGTGGACTATCACAATCCACTTAAGTACATGGCAACCAACTGCTTTTCTATTTCTGATGAATCATTCATTGTCACTAACTGGAAGAACTCGTTAGTATACTCAATCATTGACTTACCCCTTATCTTAGTGTGTGGAGCCTTTGGTGTAGGGTTTACGTCTACCCAAAAGGGAGGAAGTTCTCCTTCATCTTCTCCTTTATCTTATCCTGGTCATTAATCTTCAATTTCTCTTGTCTCTCCTTAGTCTTTTTCAACTACTCATACCAAGCAGAAGCCCAATTTTTCAATCTAATCTCAACTAATTTTACTCTTTTCTATTCGGACCTCCTCGTACTAAAAAACTCATTCCACCTCGTTTAACCAATACATGAACTCCTTTGCTTGTTAAGTTTCCATGAATTTAGGGATTTTAATAAAAAAAATCTCCAATTCTATTTTCTTCTTGATTAAGAGACTGCCTCCTCTGTTATATCCCTTGGAAAATGTTTATGGTATTGCTTATAGACTCTTTGTCACTCTTTTTTTGACCTTGTTCTTATAGATCTCTTTGGTCCAACAAACGAGTCAACTTTGTGATATACCTCTACATGTCCTTTATCACGAGCTCTTGGACATTTTCTCTCTCAAGAGAATCTCCTCATCCTTTTTTTAACCACACTCTACTCTGTAACCTCTTTATTACCATAATTGTTAGCAAAGACACAACAAGCAAACAAATAGCCACGAGGTTGCAAAGACATAGCAAGCAATAACCTAAGATTATTGGGTTTTAATACCAACTAACACAAATAAAAACAACAAAAGAAAAATAATAAGAACATCAAATAAAAAATTATATTGAATACGGTCACATCACAAACCTTAATTCAAAATTTTATTATTGAATAATTTACCATATAAATATTTTAATCAAAACTCTCCATCACAACTCTTTTAGGCTATTTATATACTGGTAAAGCCGTACATTGGTTTATCGAAGTTTCTGGAGTGTTTCGTAGATGTTTTCATGTGAAAAATTAGTTGAAAATGATTTTTTTTGTTTAAAAGTTGAAAACTTGAGTTTCTAATAGGTTTTCACCACTAGTGCCTAAAAATTAGATAGTAAGTGATGCGTTGCTTACTTTATTTTTAAAGAAATAAAAAAAGATAAATGACATTTTGTATGTCCTTTTTATTGTAGAAAAACAATATAAACCCAGATGCTTGGGGGTTTCCAAGCCCAATCAAGCTTGAGCTAGAATAGTTGGCTAGGAGTACATGCCTAACCCTTCTCTCTCTTTTATATTTTTTTAATTAATATTCTTCCTCTCTTAGTTTTAGTTTAAATTAATTTTTATATCAATTTGAATTAATTCAATATTTCTGTCATTTTTTTAATATAGTAGTTATTTTTTAATTTTTTTTTTAATTTTTATAATATTTTAAAGAGACTATAGTAATTTATATTTTTTTATATCTAATATAAATAAATTGTATTTGCATGAGGTAATTTTTTAAAATATTTTATTCTTAATAAGAAAAAATAATATTTAAGATAAAAAAATAAAAAATGCATAAATTCAAAAGAAAAGTAAATGTTAAATACTTATTCATCTATTTTTTTTAGAAAAAACATTGGCTTAACAATTTAGTATTTAATTAGCATTATTTTTTCACATTTATCTATTTTTAAAATTTATTTTATTAAACATAAATAAGATTTTTGTATTTTTTAATTAAAAAAATAGGAAACAATAAAATGTATTTATAATATTAATATATTCTTTTATTATATTAAAAATTAATCTAAAATCTTATTCTAGATTTAGCGCGGGTTTTAAAACTACTGTCATCTAAACTGTCAAGGGTCACATCATATTTTTGGACACTATAAAAGGTGGCGACGGACACGTAGCTACAAATATTCGCCATTCAACAGGATGTCAACATGCCTTACTGAAGGCAACGCCCTTCTCTTAATGCGGTTACTTTCCCGCCAGTGCTTCTCAAGACCCAAACAAATTTCTACTCTTGCAAAATCCACAAAACTCAACCAACAATGCTGCATTTCTCTTCTTCGACACTGCAAAACAATGAACCAACTTAAACAAATCCAGGCCCAGATTTTCCGGGGCGGCCTCCATCAAAGCACAGACACTCTGAAGAAGCTCATGGTCTTTTGTGCAGACCCATCTAATGGAAACTTGGTTCATGCTGAAAGAATCTTCAATTATATTCAAAACCCAGGTTTATTTGTTTATAATATTATGATTAAAGCCTTTGCAAAGAAGGGTATCTTTAGAAAATGTTTAATGTTGTTCAATAAATTGAGGGAGGATGGTCTGTGGGCTGATAATTTTACTTACCCTTTTGTTTTGAAGGCGATTGGTTGCTTAGGAGGGGTTTTAGAAGCTGAAAAACTTCATGGATTTGTGATGAAAACCGGGCTTGAATCTGATACTTATGTGTGTAACTCACTCATTGATATGTATGCTGAATTGGGTCAAGTGGATGTTATGAGGAAGTTGTTTGATGAAATGCCTGAGAGAGATGTGGTTTCTTGGAATGTGTTGATTTCCGGGTATGTCAAGCGTAGAAGATTTGAGGATGCTATTGATGTATTTTGTTGTATGAGAGAAGAGAGTTATTTGAGGCCTAATGAGCCTACGGTGGTGAGCACTCTTTCAGCTTGTGCGGCATTGAAATGCTTGGAACTCGGCAAGGAAATTCATTGTTATGTAAGGGATAGACTTGAACTCACTTCTATTATTGGCAGTGCATTATTGGACATGTACTGTAAGTGTGGTTGTTTGAGTGTAGCCCGAAAAATATTTGACGAGATGCCTCATAAAAATGTTATTTGTTGGACTAGTATGGTGTCAGGTTATGTAAACTATGGTGAGCTGGATAAGGCTAGAGAGTTGTTTGAGAGGAGTCCAGTTAAGGACGTTGTTCTTTGGACGGCGATGATTAATGGGTATGTGCAGTTTAATCATTTTGACGAGGCAGTGGCCCTGTTTCAAGAAATGCAAATCCAAAGGGTTAAGCCAGATAAGTTCGTACTGGTTGCTCTTCTCACAGGTTGTGCTCAAATGGGATCTCTTGAGCAGGGGACTTGGATTCATGGATACATAGACGAGAAAGGAATTCCAGTTGATGCAGTTGTTGGAACTTCTCTTATAGAAATGTATTCCAAATGTGGGTGCATTGAAAAAGCTTTGAGGATTTTCTGTGGGTTGAGAGAAAAAGATACAGCTACATGGACTTCAATTATATGTGGGCTTGCTATGAATGGGAAAACAAGCAAGGCACTTGAATTGTTCTCAAAAATGAAACAAGTCGAGGCCATACCTGATGAAGTTACCTTCATTGGTGTTTTAAGTGCATGCAGTCATGGAGGACTGGTCGAAGAAGGACGTGAGTTCTTTAATTCCATGACAAGTATTTATAATATTGAGCCTAAGTTAGAGCACTATGGGTGTCTGATTGACTTACTTGGTCGAGCTGGACAATTGGATGAAGCAGAAGAGTTGATAAAAAAAATAGTGAACGCAAATAATGAGATCATAGTTCCGCTTTATGGTTCTTTGCTCAGTGCTTGCAGAATCTATAAAAATGTTCAAATGGGTGAGCGGGTGGCTGAACAGCTCGTGAAAATTGAGTCAAGGGACTCTAGTGTTCACACGCTTCTCGCAAATATCTATGCCTCTGCTGGTAGATGGGTGGATGTAAACAGGGTGAGACGGGAAATGAAAGATCTTGGAGTAAAAAAGATACCTGGTTGTAGCTCAATTGAGGTTGATGGCATAGTCCATGAGTTTATTGTTGGGAATCCATCTTGTTCAGAGATGAGAGAAATATACTCCATGTTGGATAGGATGGTGAAGCCATTATTCAATTCAGAAGAGAATGAAATGGAAAGAGAAGAAACAGGTGCAATGAACAGTTGCTGAATTAAGTTTGGAACGAAATAGTTAAACCATTTCTGATTTTTTCTTCTTCTTTTTAATTTATTTCGTTATCTTTTTTACTTTTTTTATTGTTTTTTGAATCATTAGTGCTTGAGGAATAAGGACTTGAAGCATGGAAGGCAAACCATTATGAACTGGCTATTTGAAGATGAATATGCTTTTAAAGTTGTTGCTACAAATCTTGCTCAAGATTATTGGAGAAAATGAGGTTGTTTATAGCTCTTGGTACATTCTATATCCGTCTTGTGAAGTGTGGAGTATGTGGTTTATGAATCAATATATGATGGCCTGCAACTCTCATGGGATTCTTCTTGGACCTTGCTCAGCTACTCTGATTCTGATTGGGCTGGCAATCTCGACACTCGACAGTTGTTGAACTGGATTTGTTGTTTATCTTGGCTGTAATTTGATTTCATGGTGCTCTCAAATGCAAACTACTGTTGCCCGTTCTAGTGCTGAGGCCAAGTACCATGCTCTTGCCTATGTTGTTGCGGAACTCTTTTGGATGCTTAAACTTTTCAGACAACTCCAAATCAGTCTTTCTTCTCCTCCCAGACTTTTATGCGACAAAAACAATGCTATTTTCATTGCTTCCAACTCGATGACCAAATCTCGCTCCAAAAATATTGATATCGACTATCATTTTATTCGGGAACTTGTTGCTCAAAAGGGTATTGGTCTCAGCTTTGTCACCTCACACCTCCAGCTGGTTAATGTTTTCACAAAAGGGGTGGCCAGATTACAGTTTTTATTGGATCGTGGCAAGTTGTGCCTTTTTCCACCACGCCAACTTTGAGGGGGATATTAGAGGAAAATCAGATTCTTCTGATAATAACCAAGATATCAGTGATTCTCCATGATAGTAGCTATTTTGTTTATCTCTGTATTTTCTGTCTATAAATGAATATTTCCTCGCACCGCATATTTCCTTTACACAGAACCTAGGGAGTTCCTTTTCCATTTTGCTCTTGTAAATACAAGCTTTGCGAGATTTTCCTGGGCATTGACATTATACCATCCTTTCTTACAGCCTTTTGGAGCACCAAACATTGTAATCAATGATACACTTGATATTTGTGGTAAATATAAACAATTGATAGGTATGCTTTCCTGTTGAAGGAATTATGACTTCTAGTATTTACCTTGGTTTATGCATTAATAAGTAATCTACTTAGTACAAGCAGCATGTGTTCTCTTCTTCTCCAGGATGTGTGTTTCAACTAGTTTGAGCTTTGATGTTCTTTGATATATGGAAGGTTCATAATTGCTAAGCAAATATGCACCCCACAATCCTGAATCTCTATCACTGAAGTATATCCTTTTCTTTTTCAATGTGTGTTATGATAATCTGTAAACTATCTGCATAATCCTTACTTTCTTCTACATTTGGTAGCTGCATTCTTCTTCCGTTGTCAAGCATGTGCTGAGGGAGGATTGTCTTGGCCAGAATTATTTCATCTCCACGGTTTCTTCGTTTTTATTCATGCCCAGTTATTTGTTCTTGTGGGTAGCTTGTCTAGTGTTTGTCATTGAGGAAAAGCTTTTGATTGCAGCGGTTGGATTTTGCTTTGCAAAGCTGCATAAACGATACTTGAAAAGAAGGCGATTCATTTGCATATTTCCGGATGCATTAGGATATTCTCTTTATTCATTTATCTGCTTCTCTTCTAGCTAATTTATTTGTTTCTTTTAATAAATCATTTTATGGGAAGCAGTGAAGCACGCAACTGATGAGGAGTGGATCCCAACTCCAAAAATAAACTTTGACTGTATGGAGAATTAAAAAGTTAACTCCCAACATGTTTTCATGTTTTAAAATTATTTTTTAAAAAAATTATTTTTTTATTTTAAATTATTTTTTATTATTATTTTGTTTTAATTTTTTTTAATATATTTTAAAATAAAAAATATTTTAAAATATAACCATAATTATATTACTAAACGAGCTCTTGAAGCATGCATAGTAAATTATTATCTCATCCATATTTATTTTTTTTGCAAATAAATTATTAGTCTTTGTGGTTCGGAAAGCTTATATTTTTATTCCCTTTGTAATTGAGTCCATGCATTAAGTATCCCTTAATAAAGACATTGAAAATATCATCAATTGAGTTGTTTTTCTTTTTAAAATTTACTTTTTATTGTATATTGATTGAAATAAACTCAAAGATATTTTAGTTATTTTCTAAAAAAATCTAACAAAACTTTTAAAGAATGGTGGTCTAAGTAACTATGTTAATTTGTTGGTAATATGGTTGATTAAATATATTTTTTAAAATAATTTTTATCTTAAAAAATATTAAATTGATTTTTTTTTTATGGTTTTGACATTTTTATATTAAAATCATAAAAAATCTAAAAAAAACATCAATTTAATTTTTTTAGGTAAAGTATTTTGAAGTATTTTAAAGAACACTCAAACTACAATGTCAAGCAATTAGATATTGCATTGCTAAAAAAATATAATACTTAAGCATCAATCAATCAATATAAAATAGTTAAACAAATGATAAATAGACTATTGACATGCCATTTACTAGATTATATCATGATAAATTATATTAATATGTGACAAGTAATTCCATATAGATTTTTGAATTAATTGATTTCTTAATGATGGTATAATTATAAAATGTCTATATGTACAGGAGATATTGTGCTTATTTTATTATTTCAATCTTGGAAGTGAATGAATAATAACTTTTATGATCATTTGGTTTAGAAAAAAAAAATACTTAAGTTCAAAACTACCTATTTTTTTTATTTAACTTTAAATTAAAAAAAATATAATTTTACTATTTGTTATTAATGATTTACTTTTATTAGCTCAGTCTCACGCACTTATCGTGGTTTTTTTTTTCTTTCTAAAAAGCATTCCATACAAAAAAATAATAATCATGTGCTTTATTGTTGTATAATTAAATAAAAAAAAATGATCTCTGAGATAAAAGTCTTATTGAATCCAATGATGTACATGTCTTGTATCTTGAGTTTGGTTAGTTGACTCGAGTTCATTTGTGTGTGTTTTTTAGTGGTTCTTTTGATCAATTTTATCCTTCAACATTGAATTAATTAGATATTAAACTTTCCAATTTGTTTTTTTGCAAGATTATCTTCGTGGGTTTTGCTGGTCAACTTGGTTTTACTCAAGTAAATCTACTATGTTTCCATTTCAATATTAGATAAAAATAGCATTTAGTATGCAACTAATTTTGAATTCATGGTTAAAATATATTTCTTTTCAGTATTTTTTATACTGCTCTAACCTATGACGTAGTGTGAGCCAATTCTATTATTATTTGATTAATATAGAATTTATTCTAGGAAAAAAATTGTTAGACATAGCTGGGTACATGACTTGTTTTACGAGATCAAATATCTTGATTTACATCTATTTCTATATTTTTCAAGTTTAGTCTTTAGCTATTGTTGACGACTTCTTTTATGTTTTATTGGCATATATAATTGTTTGATTAAATAAAGAATTTATTCTAAAAAATAAAGTTATTAAATATCTTGATACATCTATCTCTTAATTTTTCCAGTTTAGTTTTTACTTATCATTAGTGGCTACTTTATCAAATCATTCAGAAATTATTACAATCTATAAAGCAAGTTGATAATGTATATAGTTAAGGTCAATTATCCAGCACATAAAAAAAAATGAATTGTCAACCATTGAAGATAGTCTCACAATATTATTTGAAGATAATGTTGTCCGCATCACTCATATTAGAGTAAGCTACATTAAAGGAGACTAAACAAAATATATTTTACTAAAGTTCTTTTATACTCATGAGATTCAATAAGAAGAAAAAATTGATATAAAATAAATCAGGTCATATGATAATTTAACAAACTTATTTACAAAATTTACCCGTCTCGATTTTCAAGAAACTTGTCTATAATATTGGAATGCATCATCTTAAAAATTTATCATAAGATATGTATTTTTGAAGTGAAATCAATTCAAATTATATTCTTTTTCCTTTGCTTAGGTTTTTTCTTATTAAGTTTTATTTTGCAAGGTTTTAATAAGGCGATTTGACATTCTTTTTAATCTTGAAGTATTCAAATATGAATCTTGAAGTATCCATATAAAATTCTTTATTGAATTTTGAAGTCTTAGAAATCATATAAGAATGCTATTTTTTTTCTTTTCTTAGGTTTTTTTTTCATTGGGTTTTCTTTACAAGGTAATGAGATATATTTTTAGTACATGGTCATTAAAATAAATATTATAAAATCTATAATTATATATATTAAATGTCCATTAAAGTTTTTTAAACTTTCATGGCTCTGAAGTTTAGTTTCTTAAATTTCCATAACATTTGAGTTTTTTAATATTTTTTTATAAATAATTTATTTATCTTGTGTTTGATGATTGAAATTTTTTTTAATAAAAAAGTATGAAATTCTTTTTCAATTTATTATGAATATCTAAGTTATTATTTGTTATTTATTCAAAGAGTATGGATGTGATGGTAGTTTTTAAAATGCTACTGAAAATAGTTTTTTTTTAAAACTAAATTTTAGCTAGAAAAAAAAAAAAAAAACATGAAAGCGAATGTTCTTATCCCGCGAGACAAAGGCGCGAGATATCTCGTTGGAGACTGGCTTTCGGAACTTTGTGTAAAAAGTATCTTTCGACTTTTCTAGCCACCTAAACATGAGGAGACCACCGCTCTCTTTAACTCTCTCGCCCTCTCCCAATCCCAAACCAAATCACAGCCTCTGTCCAGTTCCAGTTTCCGTTGTTGATAAAGATTAAAATCCGACCATCAAAGTTTTTTCATTTTCCTTTCTGTTCATCTTTAACCCATCAAGAAGCCAAACATACTAAAAAACGAAAATGAAGCTCTCCCTCAATCTTCAAGATGACCACCAAATCCAAAACCCTCTCTTGAAGGCCAAACTACCCATTTCAATACTCAATCAACCTTTCACTTCTATCCTCACTACCACCACAACAAACTCCATTTCTGACCTCACTCTTGCTCTCTCTACGAACTTCCCTTCAGGCCCTTCTCTCAAGCTTACCTACACTCCATCCACAACAACAGCCATTTCTCCTTTCTCTCTCTCTCTTAAATCAGGCTTGGGCCTTTTTGGTTCTCCACACGATTCCCCTCTTGTTTTCTCTGCTCAGTTTTCTCTCCCCAATTCAAGCTCCAACTTGATTTTACCTTCTTTCTCTCTCCAATTCAAGCCACAATTTGGCCATTTCTCACTCCACAAAAGAACCACCACTCCATCTTCAA
The DNA here is from genome assembly GCA_019202695.1 of Populus x sibirica. Taxonomy (NCBI): domain Eukaryota; kingdom Viridiplantae; phylum Streptophyta; class Magnoliopsida; order Malpighiales; family Salicaceae; genus Populus; species Populus x sibirica. The sequence goes on along the minus strand of JAGMVL010001291.1, from coordinate 3,829,437 downwards.
ACCCTAACTATGATCTTAATTGTGGGTCCCAAACCACAAATAGGCCCCATTTAGAATCTGGGTCACCTTTAAATTCTGAACCTGGAAATGGGTTTGCCTCAGATGGGTCATCAGGTTGGCAAGAATTGAAATTAGAGCCATGTAACGGTAAAGGGAAAGAGGGGTTTGTGAATCATAATTACATTGATGATGCTTATGGAATTGGGTTTTCTCCGGAAAGGCAATTGGTGTGGAAATATGGAAAGAAGAGAGGGTTTTTTAGTGGAGTTGGTGTAAAGGCAAAAACAGCGTTGCCATTAACTAAAAGGGTATTGATGAATTTGAGGTGGGCTGTGAATTTTCCTGGTGAGTTGGGAATAAAAATGCCCTACTTGATAGTGAATAAGATTGGGATTGAGAGGGTTGAGGAGTTGAAGGAAGTAAAGAAGGAAAAAAGCAATGAGAGTAATTCGGGAGATTTAGAGTTGTTGAAAGGAATGTGCTTTTGGATGAAAAGGGATTTGGAGGTGTTAGAGGCTGAAAATAGGGCGATGAAGCACTATTTAGAGAATATGAGACTGGGAGTTTTGGCGAGGAATTCGCGCAAAGAGATCAATGGTCTTGTTAAGAGAGTGGTGCCAGCTTCAAGTGGTAATCTTAGTGGGTTTGAGCAGTGGAGCAGCAACAAAAATGATGAAGAAGGAAATGGGCAAAGAGAAGAATTGAAGAAGCCTGCAAAGAAGGTGACTGACTTGGAAAGTGAGTTGCAAAAGGCTATTAAAGCTGCTTCCTCTTAACCAGGTTTGAAATGCCCACAATGTATGACCTCTAGTTTGGACTTGAATGTATATATTAATTGAGCTTTCAGTTTTATGTAAACTATGCCACGACCAGCTTGCGGTGAGGATTTAAAATGGGTGGTATAGCGGGCTTTATTATAGTAGTTTAGGGTTTTGGTTTCAAATCATTGCCAACCCGTTATGTTAAAAGTAGGGATTGATGATAAATATTTGTATTTCTTCGAACACAAAAGGTTCAATTGATCAAGAAATTCAAAGAAACTTCTGCATTTATGATTGCTTTATTTTGGCAGCTCTTTGAGCTATTTTCGTCCTTTCTAGTGTTAAATTTTTAGATCTGCGTTTGGTACTTCCATTAGAGTTAACATATTTTTAACTTGTTTTTGATGAAATTTTCAGTTTGTTTTTCAGTATATAGAATAACCCATTATATGACACCTAAAATGGCCAGATGTTTATTTATCTGCTAAAGTGTAGGCTAAAAAACTTCATTTCAAGGAAAGAAAAGGTAGCAGTGAGTGCGAACAATTTATTCCAATCTGTGTGTAGCTGTATGATAGTTACATGTGAATAATGGAGCTTATTGACTGATATTTGCCAATCAAATTATGAAATATTTGATTCAGTTCTCACCACTTTAGCAATGCTTACAGGTTTTGCTGGAAAATGATGTATTAGAAATTTGTACTTTCTTCAGAAGATATCAGGGATGTCTTGTATGTCTTAGCTCCTCGTTTCCTTGTTTTTGCTTTTCTTTTTCTCCAATGATTTATATCAATAGATGGTTTGCTATTATTTGAATGATATCAGGTTTGTGTCTAGTAAGTTTGGAGTATGTGCAAAAAACCGATTAGCTATTAACCTAGAGGATGTAAAGGTGTCTTGATCATCACTTGATAAATACCATGTGATTTTGAGATTATTTGCTCGAAATTTATTTGTTGATAAGTAAAGTAACTAGTGTTTGCATCTGGGAAGAAAAGGTCATTGCTATAGCTCTCTCTCTTTTCATGGTCTGTCACGATGAAGATAACTAATTTTAGTCTTGTTCAGTGAAATTCATCTTGAAGCCCAGTTGCCTCAGTTACCCCTATATATCTTTCTGAATTGTTGAGACTATAGTATTTGGCTCCATACCCACTGATTTTGAATCCTTGCTTGATTTCTGAGCACAAGTGTTCTAAAGAGCCTGGTAATGGACTACCTACCTTCCATTAAAACCAGATGTTTTTTACAAGCTGAGACGTTAATTTTTCAAATTCATTTGCCACAAAATCAATCCCAAGCTCTGTTTCTTACGTTGTGATGGCCAGAAAAGGTTTCATGTTCTTGGATGTTAAGAGAATTTGCATGAGATCACCATAGAATGTGTGGATCCAGTTGCTCCAGTGTACTTAGATTGGCAGGTTCTTTCAGTGTGCATGGTATTATTGCTCTTCCAAAATCAGCATGTATCCATTTTGACTGAGCTTTACCAAGTAAAATGGTGAGACTTGTTTGGATTATGTGCACTCATGCGTTTTATGACTCCCCTTGCATGTTGGAAGTCATTCAGCTAAATATTGATCTTCAAGGTTCCCTGGTTTTCTTTTCGAAGTTTTTATGCTTTGGTGAAAATGAATTGCTGGTTTGGGTTGATATAAGGTGCTGGACTAGCTCTTGTGGAAGCACAGTTACCCATAACAACTGGATTTGGAGGGAATAGGATAACAATACCGGGCACGACTTTCACCTAATCGGTCAATCGGCAGCATGAAGGTGTCCTACAAAACATCTTTCTGTGTCTACAGGGATTTGTGAATACCATTAATAAGCCACTCGCTCCACAGGAGATGCCCTGACGTTGAATGACCAAGCCAATCAGTTGGCGGAGACCAATATAAATCCACTGTATCTGCTGTATAGTTCTTGAACTATAGCAAGACGTGTGTGCTGATATTGTAGGAATCAAGAAGATGATTTTGGACTTGGAAGGCCTTTTCTACCATAAAAGTTTCGGTAGATTTTAATAGCTTCAGAATGAAGATATGCATAGCTATGTTGGATGTGATGTATTCATTAGCAGTAGGCATTTCTAATGAACGAATTATTCAATCTCGGTCTCCTTCAACTAAGAGGAATCAAATGATGGAACTTGAACCACCGTTTTAACTCCTCCGTATGGAGTCATGCGTTACCTAACAGGTTTTGCGCTTCATTTGGGGTGCCTGGAACGGGGTTGAGGTACGTAATATATGGCCAGTGTAGAACAATGGCATCGATGTCTGATATTTCTAGCCAATCCAACCTTTTTGTTCATCAGCCCATCACGAAAAGCCCAATCCTCATTGAGTTTTTCGGCAGCTCAATCAATATCCATGCTATATTGCTTGAACATTGCCAGTTCGATTAAGATTATAGTGCTCAACACTCGTTAGAGACTTGTTGTAAGTTACTGCTGTCTAGATCATAATTTTATTGCAAGTCAATCCACTTGGTTGTGAAAATTAAACAATCTAGAAACCCAAAACCTCTAGGCCATCCACTTGCATTTGTTTTGGAATATGTTATCATTTCATAAATGAATGGAAATATTTGAGAATATTAGAATTGTAATATAAGGTTGCTGCTACAGTGGTGCATGAATCATGACATTTCTGCTCTTATCCTAGACCTGGTCTTGTCTGGTCTGGTCCACAATGCTGGGGATTCGAGAGCTTACCTTACCTAGGAAGGAGACTGCAGGTAAGCAGAGGATGGTTTAGTAAAAAGCCCAAAACTTTGTACTATATATATATAAAAAGAAGACAATAAATCAAGAAATAAAGAATGAATGCTATGTCTTTTGGCATTGATTGATGATCAGTGATCAGAGACATCTCATGTGATGTCTGTTCCTGGAGTACAAGCAAAGCAAATGGAGAGAGCAATGTCAAGATCAACATCATCAGCTGGAAGTGCAAGTGCAAGAGAAGGCACAGCAAAATCAATAGTGGCTGATCAAATTTCTCATGCTGTACAATCCACCTTCAATCTCCTTCACCTCATTCAACAACCCTTCCTTCCCATGTACCTCCCTTCCTACATGCTCATTAAGATTCTTCATGCTTATTGTATTTTTTTTTAATTATCTTCTTCTTGCATCTTTTGCACTCTTCATCTTCTCCGTGTTAGTGTGTTAGAAGTCACGGGGTTTGATTTTGAGACAGGATGTGGAAATAAAATGATGTTGACGAACGTTGGCCAAGTGGGTTTGTTCAGTTTTGTATTAAACAGTCAGTTTTTGGTTATGTTCATATAGGACTATTTAGTAAAAAACTGATAGTATAGTGAATTTGTATTAAGCTATGTGATTATGAAGAAGAAGATGTAATGGGATTTTAATCTCTGATCATTAGTGTGTTTTTGGTAGGAATTATATGTGAGCATTGGTGGAACAAGCTTTTCTAGACAAGCCAAATACTGCATCTTTAGGCTCTCTGCGCTGAGAGGAAATGGGTGCAAAGGAAAAACGTATAGGATTGCTTGTGTGCACAAGCACTCGAAAAATGTTGAGGGGATGAGAAGGGTCCTTGGCACTTGACTCTGCTTAGCATTTTCAGAATTCTGCTTCATGGAAACAGAGAAAAGGTTTAGGATGAACTTTAAGAGACCGTAACTCAATCTGTATTTTGCTGCTGACGTTCGAATTTTAGGACATTTTTTATAAATCGTTTTTGGTGGCCTTGTATGGGAAAGAGTGGAAACACTGAAGCAGACTTGAGCTAAAGATATAAATACCTGTAACATAATTTGCAAAAAGAAAGATTAACCATTGACATATGCATGCAGCCCTCTTTCTCTAATTTAGTACATGATAGCTGTAGTTGCAAATCGCGTATAGAAATTTGTGAGTCAGCAAGATAATCTCACGTTATTTAATTGTTGATGTTTGTTGTCTGGGTTTATGCACAAGCTTACATCTCTTTTGTCATTTGCAGGCAAGCTGACAAAGCTCCCAGGAACCTTCTGGCAAAAGCCTCTACGATCAAGAACAATGACCAAATTTTACAGTACTGATCAGCTGAATAGTCCATTTACTGCTATGCTTAACCGATGACTACTCTGAATGTATACAACCGGTAGCATCATCTCTCTCTCTCAGGAATCTCTAGGAATCTGAGTCATCAAGTCAACCCCAAGCACATGAAGCACGCTTTTGACTCAAAAAATATCGTATAGCCTGCATGATTTTTCCTTGAAAGTTCTAGCAGGACGTCTATTTTGTCGCGGTTGATTTTGCTCTCCCTTCCAAGCAGAGGAGTGCGAACTGCTAGTAGAATGGCACTTGAAGCAATCCTTCTGTCTTCATGCTTCCTTGTTTTTAATGCGACAATACAGGCCAAAATCCATGTATGCATCCCAGGAGATCATCATAAGGAGCCATGCGGCTGGAAAAACACGCGCCTCCCGATGAGTCCTGGGCTGTCTTCGCTTTGTGCGTACGTGTGTGTTTTTTTTATATATATATAATTTTTAAAGATTTAATCTTATTTAAAATATAATAATTGATAATTAAATATCGTGGGATTGAATGGCGTATGGAGCATGCAAGGGCATCCAATTATTGAACCCACGAAGGAAGAGTTTGCGAATATTTTCCACAAGTCAACGAAATTGAAAAGAATCCCAAAAGTGCTCGCTGCCTCGTATTCCAACCGACCAAAGCAAGCGCTCACACACGTTAGTAGAGTAGAGTAGAGAATCCCTAGAGCTGCCACTTGGATTTGGTCCCCACACACGTGGCGGCAGTATAACACTAGAAGTAGCATCAATCAGCCCTTTTTTCCATTCTTTCTGACTCTAACAAACCCAAATCACTCGATCCTAATTCGGCAACCTAACGAATCCTAATCACTTAATTTTAATCACTTCTTTCTACTAATAACAGATTAAGGACTAATTAATTATAAAACCATCTGGTTCAACTGGTTTGATGATTGTTTTTAAACAAGATTTTGAATTTTGTAAATAGATTATATTATTATTGAGAGAATTTTCTTTTTTAATAGATTTAACGGTTAATCAAGGTATAATAAATTTTTAAATACTAAGATTTAGACTAAAAATTATTAATTATTTGGATGGCATACGGATTATATGAGTTGTGAATTTTTGATCTTTGCCTGCTTTTATTTACTTGACAATAATTTATTATCTTTGGCTGTTTTTATATTGATTATATTGTTTTTAAAAGTAATTTTTATTTGATAGTAATTTTTTTTTTAACATTAAGATATTAAAATTATTAAATTTTTTTTTCATGTTGAATGTTTTTTAAGGATTTATTCGGTATTGTAGTTGTATTGTGTTTTATTTTTTTTAATTTTTTTAAAAAATAATGTTTTTAAATTATATTAATTTACTGTATAAAATATAATTATTTTAAAATCTTCCTAGATAAAAAAATATTTTTAAAAGATAACCTTAACTACAATTATGCTCTAAGCAGTACTTAGCAGTAGGTCTACTATAAAAACAAAGCAAATCCTAAAGGAGGTAAAGAAAACACCGGAGGGTGAAGGGTGAGAAAGAAACACCTCCACCGTCTCCTCCCCTTTAGATTTCTTTCGTCTTTCTCTCACCCTCATCGTGTGTTTGGCATTAGTCTTGTCCATTCAAATTTTTTAGTAATAAATAAAAGTTAAGCCAATCCTCAACCCTAAATTTCGAGAAAGAAAAAAAAATGGCTTCTTCATTGGGCATGCAATCGTCTCCTTCACGAACGGCGTCGTTTTTGAAGCCCTCTTCGTCTTTGTCTCGTTGCTGTTCTAGACAGACAAGTTTGAGTTTCAATGGCGCTCGCACCCGAATTTCCTCTACAAACACCATTGTAAGCTAGAATAGAATCAAGTAATAATAATAATAAAAAAAAAACATCTTTCTTTTGTTTTCCTTTTTTAAGCCTTTTTTTTATTCGTAGGCTCAAAGCTTGTTGCGTGCTTGGTAAAACTAATGAGACAGAGACACGCACACAAAGTTAGATACATTCTATTGAAATTGATAATGATATGTTGTTTTTAATACTATTTTATTTGTGTTTCCACGTTTTTTTAATTTTTTCACTTGTTTCTTTTTCCTTATTTAATAATTGAATTTGGGTTCTTAATAGAACAAACTTGATTTCTTCGAAGCATTTGAGGATGGTTTTGATGAATATGTTTGATTATGGTTGTATTCGTGAATTTTACTTTATTTTGTTTTGGTGTCGAAAGTTATAAAAATCGGTTGGGCATATATATATATATGGATAAAGGATAAATTTTTAGCTACATAAAACTCAAATTCATTTCTTTTTGCTTTTTTTCTTACTGCAAACGGAGCGCCAGGGGATGGGAAGTAAATTCTGTGTTATGGTGGTAGCTGTGCTTGTATAGTGTCTTTGTGGAAGAAGAAAACGGAGTTGTGTTTGTTGCTTACTGATTCCAAGTTATTTATTGTGCCAGAAATGCGATATTTCTGAACCATTGAATTTTGGAAACGGGAAGCCTACTATTCCTGTCCTTAACAACCAGACCTTGCCCAAGTTTTTGGAATCTGCCCGAGTGGATAAAACTGTTAACAGAAATGATACCAGGCTGAAATTGTTTTCTGGCACAGCAAATCCTGCTCTATCTCAGGTAAGTATTTAGTTCTTGATAGTTGTATACAAACGAGTTATGTTTATATTGCTCTATCATCTTGATTTTGCTCCTCGTGTGATAAATTCATCTGCTGGAATATTAAGACTTAGCTTGTACAAAAATCTCATCATGTTATAAACTCAAATGGACGTTGCTCTTCATGCTGAAATCTTGTAAGATGTTCATTTGATTTAGTTCCTCATGTGTGAAGCTGTCATTTTCCTCGTTGCCTTTGATGAAAAGCTTATTCTCCAGCATCAAATTGGGATTGTTTTTGGTGGTATTTCATGCACCGTTCTAGTTAAATACTCTGACAAACTCATAAACTATATTTCTGAACTAACGTGGTTTTCTATATGATTGGAATTTTGCTATCTGTTAACGTTCCTCTTTCATCCCTAGGAAGTTGCTCGGTATATGGGCCTAGAACTGGGAAAGATCAACATAAAGCGATTTGCTGATGGTGAAATATACGTTCAGTTGCAAGAGAGTGTTAGAGGATGCGATGTTTTTCTACTGCAGCCCACCTGTCCTCAGGCAAATGAGAATCTCATGGAACTTCTGATCATGATAGATGCTTGTCGGAGAGCATCAGCCAAGAACATCACTGCTGTGATCCCATACTTTGGATATGCCAGAGCTGATCGAAAGGCAAGTTTTATGGCTGGGTTTACCTAAAGAGTAATATTTACAACTATTACTGGGGAATTCCTGCAAAAGCTTGGTCATGGAAATTAAATATTTGCTGGGCGTCTATTTAAGTGTTTGCACCAGTCATGCATCAACCAAATTAGATGAACAAGTATTTCAATATCCTTTTCTTCCAGAAGAAAAGATTGATGCTAGAGAAGTTGTCTGGCATATAGAATGGAAAATCATTATGTCAAGGATCAGTCTAGCTTTTAACATCTGTTTCATGTTTGTGCCCTATTTCAATACAGTTTGATTTGGTTGTAGGCAGCTTTTGGTATGATTGGCGCCTTTAATTGTTTTATCATGACTGTTTAAGATATTAAACTATGATCTTCTCCTGTTGTGTATATTTACTGTTTTCTTTCTTTTTATTTGCAGACTCAGGGTCGTGAATCCATTGCAGCCAAACTTGTCGCAAACCTTATCACAGAAGCAGGTGCAACCCGCATTCTTGCCTGTGATCTTCATTCTGGGCAGTCTATGGGTTACTTTGATATTCCCGTGGACCATGTGTATGGCCAGGTAATTACTCTGCAGGTTTTAGTTGTTGATCATTACTCATCCAGATTTTTACTGATTTCTTTTATGTTGCTTTTGTGATTCTAGCCTGTGATTCTTGATTATCTTGCAAGCAAGACAATTTGTTTTAGTGATTTGGTAGTGGTTTCACCTGATGTTGGTGGTGTTGCAAGAGCACGGGCTTTTGCCAAAAAACTGTCAGATGCTCCTTTAGCTATAGTGGATAAAAGGCGTCATGGACACAATGTTGCTGAGGTAATCTCCTAACCACATCACTGCTGAGCTGACAGTATTTTCTTTATTTATAACTTGATTACTGCACTACGCTATCAGGTAAGCTGTTTGTTTTTTTACACATCCAAATGATATTTTTAACTTTGTTATCTCACTTGAAAGATTATGTATGAATTCTGTTACTTTGCTTTTTCATATAAGCAGATATTCAGTTTGCTGTATTGTAGATGTTTTTTTTTGGTTTATTATCTACTTCAGAATCTCAAGACTATGCCTAATCTGATACTGCAGGTTATGAATCTTATTGGTGATGTAAAAGGAAAGGTTGCAGTTATGGTGGATGACATGATTGACACTGCTGGTGAGTAATCTTGATTTCAAATTCTAATCCAAGACAAGGGAAAATTGAAATTTTACTTGGCATATGATTTGTTGACTTTTCAAAAGGAGTTTTTGTTAGATGATTATATCCAATTCCTTTAATAATGACCAAAAAATTGGTTGTGCACTGTAGGTACAATTGCAAAAGGAGCAGCTCTTTTACATGAAGAGGGGGCCAGGGAAGTTTATGCATGCTGTACTCATGCTGTTTTTAGGTACTCAGTTCATTTACAATATCTGATTAACTTTTTTGATGTGTGTATAAATAATTTCTACTTTTCTCATGTATAATTGAATTGATTTCTTGGATTAGCTGGAGATTCTTGTACGTATCATCAACATAAATTTTAATCATTTATCAAGTACAAACATGTTTTCAAGATCCACTAGATAGGAGGTACTGGTAGTTCAATGTCCGAAGTGAAATGTTAAAGACAGCAATGGTTTTGTCCTTCTTCCTTTTCTGTGTTCCTAATAGCATTTTTTTTTCAAGCTGTCAACCTGCAATATAACTTTTTGATTTTTCAGTTCAAAGTGCTGAATTTTTATGGACTTAGCATCCTGTATTTAAAAAAAAAAAAATCACAGAGATTTTACAACGTGGTTTCCTGTATGGATCATAGTTGCGGTTCTCTTGTATGATTTTGTTAGTGTTGGATATCCACTGAATAAGTATTTTCTGCCTAAGCATAAAAATTTATGATAATATAGAAGCGAGATAAGTAATTGTTAGTACAAGAGCTTTAGATTTCCTCTTGGAAACTTGTAACTTAAACTCTCAATCTACATTAACCATTTTATTCTTGTCATTGTTTACATTTTTACCCTTTTTCTGGGAAGCCCTCCTGCAATTGAGAGGTTGTCCAGTGGCCTATTTCAAGAGGTTATCATTACAAACACAATTCCAGTGGCGGAGAAGAACTACTTTCCCCAGTTGACTGTGCTTTCTGTCGCAAATCTGTTGGGCGAGACAATTTGGCGTGTTCATGATGACTGTTCCGTGAGTAGCATTTTTCAATAACATAGGAATATCCAATGGCGGTAGATCCTTTTAGTTCACACATGGATTCCCTAGCCAGATGGCGAAGGCAGAGATTGTAGGTTTAGATATCTCTAAGTAGAAGAAAATCAATACCTGGGGGCTTCATCTTCTCCCCCACCCAGTAACATGTTTCTTTTGTTCGATTCCTAGTAGGCTGGATCCGTTGAATATTGCTATCTGCTATTGTCTGCTTCTATATTCTACGCCAGGGACTTGTCCTCGACTTGGCTTCGAGTATTTATAATATTTGCAGGCAAAATTTCAATTGTCTTACAAATGAACCTCTACAGCAGTCTCATTAATAATACAAAGATTTTACCCAATTCCTGTTTTTAGCCTTCTATCATTGATTTGGATATTACTTGTACTCTTTGTATGAAATATGAATGTGTGAAAGTAGAAATTGTTGGCTTGCATGTGGTCTTTAAGAGCCTTGTTCATGTCAGCTGTGATTTTATAGAAAGAATGGATAATTCCCGGGGCTTCTACAAAGAAATTTTTAGATAAGCAACCAAGCCTGTTCTTTGCTTCTAGCTTCATGGATGTTCTTTACATGCAAAATTGAGGACCTGGAACAAAATGATGAACACTGTTCATGGATTTTCTTTGTATGCAGCATTTAATATATTTTAATCCTTATTATATGATAGGTTATACATATCTAATTGAGTTTTTATTATTTGATGAGATATGCATATATAAAATTGAATTTGATCCTGATATTTTTTTTTGTAAAAATTACATTAAAAGAACCCTATTGGTGTTGGAAAAACATTGGAGCTGTGAATATGACATTACAACATACTCTAAATGGTGTGGGGGCACTCTAAATGGTGTGGGGGAATCACTGTTCCCTCACACACATTTCACTGTGGATTACAACAGTAATCCACAGTGATTCTTCCCCACTTTCTTTCTTTTTTTTTTTCGTTTTTTTTTCAAATTTTTTTTAAATTACTTTTATTTTTTCAACTTTCCTAATTTTTCTTTTTTTTTCATTTATTTTTTATTTTGTTTTTTTCAAAATTATTTTTGTTGATTTTACTTTTTAAATATTGACCTGGTTAAAATTTTTGCTTTGTAATTTTTTTTCTTGAAAATACCGTGGATTGTCGCGATATTTTTCCACATAGTTTTTCTATTTTATTTCTTTATTTTTCAAAATTATATTTTTTTATTTTTTTTTTAATATGAAGCTGATTGAGAATTTAGTATTGTAATTTTTTTCTTTAAAACATTGTTTATTGCTACAGTGTTTCTCCGCATGGTTTTTTTTTATGGTTTTCTCTGAAATTATCTTTTTTTTATTTTATTTTTTAATATTGAGCTGGTTAAAAATTACAGTTACAATATGTGAGGAAAACACTTTAACTTTCCTTGAAAATTACTGTTGGTTGCTATAGTGTTTTTTCCCACATAGTTTTTTTCTGTTTTCGTTATGTTTTTTCCTAAAATTATCTCATCAATTTTATTTTTTAAATATTAAGTTTGGTTAAGAATTGTAATTACAAGTAAATACAAGTTTTTCCTCAAAAAACACTATGGATTGATACAATTTTTCTTTACATAGTTTTTTTCCAGTTTCTTTTGTGTTTTCTTTTTTTATAATATTTTTTTCCAAAATCATTTTCGTCGATTTTATTTTTTTAAATATTGAGTTGATTAAAATTTAACTTTGTAATAAAGCTTAATCATGTAGGGAAAGTATTATAGCTTTGCTCATAAAATATTGTGGATTGCTATAGTGTCTCTCCGCATAGTTTTTTTTGTTATAATTTTTTTCAAATTATCTTTTTCAGTTTTATTTTTTTAATATTGAGTTGTTTTTGAATTACAATTACAAGTCATTACAAATAAGGCTAAATCATGTGGGGAAGCACTGTAGCTTTCATCACAAAACACTGCGAATTGCTATAATGTTTCCAACATGATTTTTTCCCCTTTTTTTGGTGTTTGTTTTTTTTTTTCTAAAATTATCTATGTTGATTTTTTTTTAATATTGAGCTGATTAAGAATTTAGCTTTGTTATTTTTTTTCTTTAAAACACTGTAAATTGTTGCAGTGTTTTCCCATGTGATTTTTTTATGATTTTTTCCAAAATTATCTTTGTCGATTTTTTTTTTTAATATTGAGTTGGTTAAGAATTATAATTACAATAAAGCTAAATCATATGAGGAAAGCGTCGTAGTTTTTCTCACAAAACACTATGGATTGCTACAATATTTCTCTAAATAGTTTTTTAGTTTATTTTATTGGGAAAAACGCTATAGTTTTCCTCACAAAACATTGTCAATTACTGCAACATTTTTTCTCATGGGTTTTTTTCCTTCCAAAATTATCTTTGTTGTTTTTTTTTAATATTAAGTTGGTAGAGAATTTAGCTTTGTATTTTTTTTTGCTTTTTATTAACTCGAAAAGCTAAATCATGTGGCGAAAGCATCAGATCTTTCCTCACAAAACACCGTAGATTGCTACAAATTATTTTGTTCAGTCTCTAAGTTTTTTATCACCAACACAATTTTTTTTCCGTCATGAAATATTTACTCCATCATACCTTTAATTTCTATTACGTATCTAGCGCTGGTTCACAATTATAATACTATCAAGTGCATTTGTTTTATAAGCCCGCGGCAACGTGCGGGCAAGTCATCTCGTTATTTACTTAAATAGTGTAATGATGGTTTTGTTTCTTTACAAAAAATAAAATTAAAAATTAAAAAAAATAACACTATTTACGAAGAGCATTAAAATCTTTTTACATTATCGGTTAGTTATTATTAAATTAATCAGGGATAAATAAGTTTTTTTTTTCATTTTAATTGTACAATGAAATAATTAAAATACTCTTAGAAGCAAAAAAAAAATTCAAGGGATTTTTTTGTGTTTTTCATAATGTTTTTTTCGTTATTATAATGGTAGCTAAGAGAAAATTTGATACTTGATCATCGCACTTTCCATTTTATTTTATAAGAAGATAAAGATTAAGAGGGTGTTTGGCAGTGTGGTAGCGGTTGCTTTTTAAATAACCTTTTGTGTCAAAATACATGTCAATGATTTTTTTTTTTAAATTATTTTTAATATCAGCACATCAAAACGATCTAAAATATACAAATCATATTAAATTTTAGCAAAAAAAAATTAAATTTTTGGGAACGTAATTTACACCGTATTCCTAAACATGAGTATATTTGATGCATTTCCACAGGTGACACTTTGAGGTTAGAAGTAATGAGTAGAGCCCCCAAAGATAGATGAACGATAAGATACATTATAAGATAACGTAGGAGCAAAACAATGAGAATCAAATAAAGAAACTAAAAAAGGGATCGAAGATGGAGCAACACAAGGAGCTCCACAATTAAAAGATGAAGGTACGAAGGCAAGAATGGGAATGTTAATCCATGAAGAACGATAGTGTCGAAGGATCTAAATGTAAGGGCAATGGTGATGGAGAGAGAACTAATAAGATGACATAGACCCGACGAGTAAAGATCCTAGGTCATTTATATTGTAACCAAGAAAAAGAAAAATGGGGCAAAGTGAAAATGGAAATTGGAAGCATAAGCAACAAAGGTTGTCGAATGAAAAGCTTTGATAAAATAGATTGATTTTGAAGAATTTTTTATATTGAATAAAAATGCATGTAAGTCTCAAATTTACTGAGTAAAGAAAAAAACCAAATACATATTTGAAGAAATAATCAACAAAAATAATAAAGTAGTTGTACTTATTCATTGAATAAATTGGTGATGGACCCTAAACATCATTGAAAACTAAATATAAAAAAGCTAAACTAACATGCTTTGATGAACCTAAACAAGATTGATCGGAGTTGCTTGGGGGAAATGTTGTATAATTAAAAAAAGATAAAAGTAACTATGAAATTTAAAAGAAAACATTATTATCTAAAGCAAATTACCATATATTTGATTTTTTTTGTATATTAAGAACATATAGTAAAATAAAAGATATTTTCAGGGAATATTAAGATATATAAATTGAAGTACAATCAAGGTGTAAAATATTAAGTTTTTTTACCATCACCCACTTTAAATTATTTGAAGCCATTACAGGGTTCCATGTAAGTGTTCAACATTGTCCGGCTGCTATTAATTCATCGTTGTATACTTCCCATAATATAGGTAAATTCAATTTTTTTTTTTTTAAGATTAACATGGGTATTCGGATTAATTTGCGCATACCTCAACTAATTTAATAAATTTTAAAATTAACAATTATATAAATTTCTAGTAATTTCAAAAAAATCAAACATATAATCATTAAAAAATAAATTTAAAAACTAACCAATTAAACTAGTAAATTAAAAATTAACTCCACAAGGAACTGCAATAGTTAAATAAGGCTCGGGCAAAGAGACATGATTCAGGTTGTTGGTGATGGAGCAAAGGCTGATTAAATAAAGTCTCTAATACCATAAAAGAGAAAATTTATAATTTTCATGTTTTTTTTTTCATTTGAAAACAATGAAAAACTTATACTAAAAACTATTAAAAAAAAAACCTTTAAAATGTGTTTTCAAAGTAACTTTTTAGTTTTATAAATAAAAAATATAAAAAAATTCCAAATTTCGTTTTTCCATTTCCATTTTTTTTTTAAATTCTCTGTTTGATCATCCCTGTTCTATCATCGATATAAACAAATAGATTTTTCTTTTTCTTTTTTCTTGCTTTTTACCGGTTTTATTGGGTGAATATACATACAATCTAGTCACGTGTTTTCACGTGATGTGATAAATTAGGGTTTAGCCTTGTTTTCTTTTCTGCTTCTTCCGCCGTTTGGTGTATCTATAAATATCCTTACTATCCCACCTCCAAATCCCACTGCCCCCCGTCGCCTATTTCTCTGTACTAACCCTCTCATCAACTCACGTCAATTAGATTTCTTAGTTTCTTTGCAGATTTTTTTCCCGAAAGATCTTCGTTTCTCTACTCTTTACGTTATGTTTTAATTTTAAAATTTATGCTGTGATGAAATTCTGTGTTCCAGAGACGGTCTCAGATGAGGTCGTCTTTGACGGTTACACAACCCTCTAAGAAGTTCTGAGCTTACCCTTTTTTGTGCGTGTATATGTGTGTGTGTGTGTGTTTGGTTTCTTGATGATAGAAAGCGAGGTGACGATAGAAGTTCATGTCTGTCAATCCACTGACTAAGTAACTGTGTGATGTTACCGTGAATCCCGACAGGTTCTGATCGCTTTCTATCTTGGAAGTCTTGTTTAGTCTTTGTTTGCTTGTATAGAAGGGTTTTATGTCTTGGGCCGTATGATGAATCTCATGTTTTAATGGGTAATTTGCGTCTGAATTTTTGTTGATGCTCTATCACCTTGGAGAACTGATGCCCTTTTCTTAACTTCGTTTATTTTTTTTCTTGATATTTTTGAACGCTATCAATCTCTTAATTTTTACGATGCTCTGTTGAATCGGGCAGATGATGAATCTTGTGTTTTAATGGGTAATTTGCATCTGAATTTCGTTGATGCTTCAACACCTTGAAAACTGATGCCCTTCTTTACCACCTTGCTTGGGTCTGTTTCTAGTATGATTATAACTTGTTCTTCTTCTTTGTTGGAAAACTAAAACCCTAAATCAAACTAATTTGTTTGCTTTTGCACTTGAGAAAATTAGCCATCTTCCTCAACCTACTTCTTGGAATTTGGTAAACTAAACAAATCTCCTTTATTGAAGCACCAATTATCCTGCCACTCAAACCTGATAAATCTCTTTCATTGCAGAAGGACTTGCGGAGACATAAAATCCTAGATTTAGATGCGAAATCCATAACAAAGATGAAGTTGTTTCATAGATCTAGAATGGGCTTTACAAAAAAAGTAAGAGTCTGTTCAAAGCAACAGACTTGCCGTGTTAATCTAATACAGTGGACCTCTCCACCGAGCACCACAAATCGATCACAAACCTTTTTTTTTTCAATTCTATTTATTTTTTCTTCATTTACCACAAGATCAATCTCCATTATTGCTTCAGTCATTATGAGATACATACAACTTCACGCACCACAAGATATCTACAACACTATTCTTTTCACTCATTACTGGTGTTTATTTAATTTTAGGAAAAAAAATATTTACTCTTGGAAATCATACAAAAATTATAAAGGGCTTGATGAATTCTAGTGGTATATATTATACTTGTGCATTTTGTTCGTTTTTTTTCCTGGTCAGCCTCTGTCCTTTGCGAGGAATATGGTCTGGACTTGTATGGTCATGGATCCGATGCATTTTTTTCCCCTGTTTGGTCTTAGTCGTCTGGGTTTAAGCAGTTCATCACATTAATCTTGTAATGGTCGGTAACTAATTGAGCTTAGCCCAAGTTTTAACCTAATCCAGTGACCGTACTGTTAAAAAAAATATACTAAAAAAACAATTCTTTAAGGGTTTGTCAGAATCTTACCTGATAAAGCAACCAAGTCTCCTATGTCAAGACCCTGTTGCTTAAAATTGGCAATTAGAGTCTCCAAAGAGGAATTTGCTGCAGAGATAAACTGATCGGCGCGGTCAAAACTTGACTTCAGGGAGTCCTTTCTGCCTCGATGAACTTCCCAACTTGGGCCACCTCTCTACCAAGCTGAAAGACATGACGAGCAATTATCAATTGTATTAAGAAATTAGTTTATCTCTACAAATTAATGTCATCGAGGAATTCGTTGTGACATACGAATGACCATCTTTCTCACCATTTATGATATTGAAGATTGTATTAAGAAATTGTATGGAATGAAGATGCTCAGTCTAATTGACAGACATACATAAAAAATAAAAAAAAAATATTTCTTAAATATTTTAAAATATTCTATTTATAGTTTTGTCCAAAACTTCCAGATCTGCACACTGTGAGGGGGCATGCTTCTTCTAATAGATACTTAATCCAATAAATGACTTCGAATCCACGCAATGAGTTTATGTTAGGTCTTGCTTGCTTTTCACTAACCATGCCACCATAGCTATCCAAAACCGATGCATCACACCCGTCATTAATACAACAACCATACCAGAATTGGTGAATACTTAACCAGGTGCTTGCTTTAGCTCATTAAAAGCCTTTTTTTTTTTTTAACAAGTAGACTTTATTTTTTCTCACCTTGAATCACAAATCCATCTGGTTTCTCCACATGTATTTTTTTCTTGCAGAACACCATTTAAGAATGTTTGATTTAACATCTAACTAGAACATTTTCCATCTCTTTTGTGCTGTTGTAGCTAGCAATAATATATATGATTATATTCAATTTGGCAATAAAAAAAAAGTGTTAAGAGTAATCAACACAAAAAAATCTTATTATACCCCTTAACTACAAGCCTGATCTTGTGTTCGTTGATGGAGCTATCTGCTTTCTTTTTTCTTTTTTTTTTTCTTCTGTACACCCACTTTACTTTAATGACCTTTCTGCCTTCAAGTCTGTCAACTAATTCCTAGATTTTATTCTTCTAAATCATTGACATCTCCTCCTCCATTGCTTTCTTCCATTTGAGGTCTTTGAGAGGTTTTTTATGTCTAGCAGGCTTATATATTACAACTTTACATCTCTGATAGATATTTGAAAGTGACTTTGTACCTCTGATTAGAGGATCATCTTCTAGTTCATTTTGCCATTAAGGTGTTTTTCTTCTTCAGAAAGGTTGTTCTTTAGAAAATCTTTCCATTCATATTGCTCATCTTCATTGAAGTGTATGTCTCTTATGATAGTCATCTTTCTTGTTTATGAATGATACACTTTGTAAGTTTTGAAACTGAACTATAGCCTACAAAGATGCCTGAAATTGCTTTCTTATCAAGTTTGTCACGTTTAACCTATGGACTATAGCCTACAAAGATGCCTGAAATTGCTTTCGTATCAAGTTTGTCACGTTTAACCTATGGAATATGAGCAAAACACACCCTTTCAAACACTTTAAGAAAGCTTAGTAAATGTTTGTATCCATAACAAGCTTCAAATGGTGTTTTATCTTCCAAAAACTTGGTTGGAAGTCAATTTTGAAGAAAGACTATTGTATGAGCTACCTCTACCCAAAACTCTTTAGGTAACTCCTTTTCATGAAACATACATCTAGACATCTGCATTATATATTTCTTTCTCTTTTCATTAACTCTATTTTGTTCTGGAGTATAAGGAGTAGTGAGTTGATATTCAATGTCAGTTTCTTTATAAAACATATCAAATTATGCTAAAGTGTACTCATTTTCATCACCTGACCTTACAACTTGAATTTTACAGCCAAATTGATTTTCAACCATTTTCTTGAATTTTCAGAAAACTCCAGCCATTTCTGACTTGAATCTCAAGAAAAAAATCTGACTTGAATCTCAAGAAAAAAAATCCTGCAGATTCTTGTAAATTCATTAATGAAAACAATATAGTAGAGGCTACCTTTTACTGATGGTGTTCTTCAAGGTCCTGCCATATCAATATGAATTAATTGCAATTTTTGTGAGGCCCTCCAAGTTGATTTGGAAAATTACATCCTATTTTTTTTTTTTTACCAAATTAACATGTGTGACAATTTGGTATTTGATTAGCAAGAAATGGTAAACCTCTTATTGCATCATTCTTTTTCATTTTCAACATTCATTGAAGATGACAATGTCCAAGCAACTTATGCCAAATTTCAGTGATGCTGATGTTAATGGAATATGTTGTGTGCTCCTTATCAGTTGGGAAAAATGAGAAGTTATTACCTTTCATTTTAACTTGTAATTTTTTTTTTCTAGCAGCATTGATGTTCAAGGGTCACTTTGAGTCATTTTTCTATTAGCTGACCCACACTTAATAAATTTTGATCAATATTAGGTACATAAAAATCATCTGAAATTATTTTTGTACTTGAGTTTATTGTAATTGTAATATTTCCTTTTCTCTTTGCTGGAATATAACCACCATTCCCTATTCGAACCTTCATAATTCCAATAGGTTATAAGTCATTGAAAAGAGTTTTTTCATAAGTCATATGGTTTGTACAACCACTGTCAATCAACAACATTCTGAGGAGCTCGTGGTTGAAAAACAAGTTGCTACAAACAATTGATCTTTTTCATCTTGATCAACAACTTGAGCATCTGCTTCTTGTTTCTGAAATTTTCTTTTACAAATAACAACTTCATATCCAAGCTGATTGTACTTGCTACACTTTGCATTTGGTCTTTTCCAGCATTTGAATGACATATGGCCTGTTCTACCATAATGTAGACAAAGTGGATGACTTTTTTTGAATTTCTACCCTTGTTTTAGATTTGGTTGTTTGCAATGATTTCACTACTTGAAACTTGATATTTCTTGAATTATCTTTTCTTGTTCTTTTCAGAATCATGATGCTTGACTGATAAGACTCCTTCAACAAAATGATCCTCATAAGCCACTGTTACTCTTGAGCTTGCAAGACATTTAAAATTTATTTCAGGGTGATCTTGGATGGATCCTTTTGTGTTTTTCAAGGTGGTTATAAATGCTTCATATCTTTCAAGCGCTGTTACAAGAATTTTTTTTATAATTCTAGAATCAGTAAATTTAGTGTCAAGTAACCTTACCTTGTTAACTGTGCCAAATAATCTGTTTGAGTATTCTTTTATTGTCTTAAACTCATAAATTCTTGCATGCCTTATATTCTTTCATCTCTCGCATATTCTTCTTTCAAATAATCTCAAACTTCTTTTGTTGTTTTGAGAGACATGATTCTTGTTAAAATAGTTGTTGAAACAGTAACAAAAAGACATGCTTTCGCTTTTGACTTTCTAGTTTTACTTTCATTGTGACTTTTGATCTGAGCCATGGTTGGACTATTTGATAGCATAAGAACTTCATAATCCTCTTCCATAACTTTTATTGATCAAATGCTTCCAAGTATGTTTCTATTTTTACTATTTAAAGCTGATAGTTTTCTCCATTAAAGATAGGAGGAGCAATTTGAGAAAAACTGGTTTCAGTTTCCATCACAAATCCCTTAAGAAGATTGTTCTGATACCAATTGATATTTTTTAAATTAAAAAAAACAACAAAAGAAATTAAAAAACTACGAAGAAGAATATTAAAATGCAACTGAAAAAGAATAATTGATTGCATTATTTGATTAACATCTTTACAATTAAATAGCAGAAAAAGAAAAATGAAATGCTAACTAACAACTCCTAAAGACTATGATAATTTTATTTGCTAGAAACATAAAATCTAAAGCTAATAAAAAAAAAAATGTCACGTGGACTTGTGGCAATCATGAAGCAATCTCCAACATGCTATCAAAATAAAATAGAAAGAAGAGAGAAACATATGAACAAAAAAATAAAAAATAAAAAAAATTGCGATAACAACTTTTGTCATGTATTAATCACAGAAATTTTAGTTGTCCACAGACGTGACCCCAAAATTTCTATGCAAGATGCAGAGAACGCCTAGTTATTAAAGTTAATATACAATACCAATGAACCATACAAAGAACATATATTTTGAAGGTTTAATTCCAAAGAAGCGAGAGACACACTGCTTCGTCTGTTACAACTAAAATTCATAACAAATGACTCCCTATTCCTGCCTTCATCTCCAAAAAATTCAAAAAAAGCTTGTGTTTCTTGCATATATAAAATAGGCCTATGTCCAAGGAAATGGAAGAGTATTTCTATCTTCAGCTTGTTAGAGTGATCAGCGATTCCCTGCTTCAAAGAATATGACAACAAAATCAGCACACCCTCGAGGGAAAACAAAAAACCAGCAAGATCCATGGTTAGGCCTGCATTTAAATCAGTACCAATTGTGACCCCAAATTCATATTTTGTGTATAAGGTAGCTAACTTTATTTGAGCCTGGATTGTTGCATTCATCACCTGGTCGTTAATAAGTATTCATGTAGTCCAATCTAACCTACAAATCAGTCTAGATTTTTACCTTTTATCTGCTAAAGTTCTAATTCCCACATCAGTCGAGGAAAATCTCAGGATGCACTGCCGCACTATTGACATTGAGAGCTTTCTTCAGCTTACGATGATCCAAGACTTCAACTTCAACTAAGAACATTGAACTGACTGGTCGATGATCTGAGAGCCTTAATTCTGACCGCTTGTAAGAAAGTTGTTTTATACCTTTTCCTAACCAAAGTATTCGATCACACCTGCATATGACGCCAAGTACATAATTAGGTGACCACGACCATTCAAATGTTCGATTCTATGATTTACTTCTCTAACATCCAAACTACGAGAACAAGAGCTGACTTTTACCAGAAATCTTGGCCTACCAATCTCTTTTTCCTAACTGTGGTTAAAGAAAAGAAAAGAAAAGACAAAGCAAAAGAGGCAAACCGTTATTTCCAAATAACCTGTACTTACCATGCCGGAGATCTCTTCTTCTCCCCTTCTCTGGGGTTCTCCCCAACATATGTATCAGAGTTTATTTCATATTTGTAAGTTGGCGGAAAGTTTATCGCTCCCTCTTTCCATCCTTCAAATACACGCCCACCGCAGAGTTCTTTGCTTAGCTGCCACACAAGATGAATCTGTTAACAGCTCCTCCATAAAACAAGCAAGACGATGCTTAGAAGAAAATGGAGAGCATTATTTGCAGAAAGGGCAAGTCATTACACTACTCACGTATGAGAAAGCTATTACTTCTGAAGGCCAAATCAATGTGTGAAGAAGTTATTTCTAACATGTTTGTTCACAGTTGGTAAAAATCTATCCACAATACTTAATTACCAACTAAAATACTACACAGGTCTCCTTCAAAGATAAGCCCTTTTATTGTACTTCTATTAGAACATTCATGGTTAAAGATCCAGGAGTTCCTGAAGCAATAGTTTCCTCCTATGATTTGGTGATTTTTTTCGTTGTTATAGCAAGGATGAAAGCTATATGTTCTGTGTGATCTACGTTATATCTAGATAATCTGTCCTGGGCTCCTAGCTAGTACAACGTGCTTATCAGGAGAAAATTTGATCGTTTATGAGTCTCACCTGATCACTATTGATAAGTTCATCCCATTGCTTCATAGCAACAAGTTTCCTTACTTCTGTGTCCAACATATTGAGACGATAATTCAAATCTCCAAACCAGAATATCTGACTGTGTGCAGAAGCATCCGATTGTAAATTTCAATGACAATCACATGAGGAAAAGGAATATTTAAAGTTACTAATAACACATCCAGCCATGATGATAAATCAAAACATCTCTGTCATCACATCATGATTTTTGGAAAGTTTACGCTGAAACAACCAATGTGCATTTTTATTCTGGCAAGTAAATGTCGTTGTACATACAAAAGGATAGGAAAAAGAGCAAGAATAGCACGTTGCTTATACCTGTATTAGATGAGAAATGTGCAAGAAACAGCATTCTTGTTTAGTTCAGTTATTAATCTGCTGGAACTAGGTTTTCTCAATGACATCGCTCTTAATTTGAAAAAAAAAAAAAAAAAAACACGCACATTGATTTCCTAGGTTACTCCAACCACTTTAACTCCCTAGACAAATCATGAAAAAATATTAAGCAGGAGGATGGAGCTCAAGACTCAAGTCATCATATTTTAATAAGCTAGGAAAGATAATCCCTGAGAAGATAAGACGCCGCCTGCTGTGAAAATCCACACACAGCATTCAAACATGCATTACACAAATTCATTCATGGGATGAATAAGCAAACAGATGCTTGGTGCTGTAGCAATTCAGTATTCTATGCTGCAGTATCATTTGGAAATACTATAAAGAAGCAAAGTCATGAAACATAGTGAATATTGAAGTTCAATTTCAGAAGGTTTCTTACTCATGGGATGGAATTGTCTGTGCTTGATTGGTGTCCAAGATAGATGAGAAACGGGTGCGTCGAATAATTTCACAGACATCAGCATTACGCCTTTGTTCAGCCCCATCTTTCTGACCTGAGGTCAGATGGGAAGAAACAAAGCAAAGCCTTGACTGGAAAACAGACATGCTAACAGAAACAGATCCCTGCATCAGCAGTAGCCTCTAATAAGATGCTGGTAAAGCAAAGGCAAGCATGTTCAACCATGATCAACGCACATGTTATCTTCTCTACGTTCTATGGAATATTCTTCAGCATGAAGCCATCACACCGGCATTATATCACAACATGGAGGACCTAATCTCATCCCATTTAAAATACAAAATGTAACAATGTATAAAACATTTATTCAATATTTTAGCAAAATTAAGACAGCAGCCTCCATAGCATGACAGGATGAGAGATGTCTTTCACTGCCACAACTATTGCATTTACAACTATCTTGTTATAAAAATTACAACACTGCTTTATTATTTCTCTTTCCATTTTGTGGTCCATGTGTATATCTGCTTAAGTTTCACAAAAATATCTGCACCAAAAAGTCTAAATACTTTATATAATGCATGTAGAAATGCAATTTCTTTGTCAACTATCATGCTGAACAAAAAAATGGAAGAGCAGGAAGTACCTTGTTTCCCATATAGCCCATAAGACCTACCCCAACAGGAGAGACCTCCAAGTTGTTTATATGCCTCCTCAATCTCTTACGCACCCAAATTGATACATATATTCCTACCATTTGCTTGCTAACAATTCGCACATACTTTGGGCGTGGATCATCATTATCTTTGATGATTTCACTGTAATATTGTTCGCTTGGTACTTCTAAGAAAGTCTCATCCTCTGCTTCAGATAACCAATCAGAGACCTCGGAGAATGAATCATTAACCTCAGGAACTTCTGGGACTTCAGGAACCTCATGCCTCTGCTCCCGCTCGAACCACATTGAGCCTAAATTTCCAGAACTCTGGTGAGATCTTTTAGTCCACTCCTGTTCAATGCAATATGCTGAGGACTAAATAATGAGGGATTCTCTGACCAATTGAAACCTATTCTTGCAGAACTGCTAGACACTCTCCGTAGCTTGGAATTGGAAGAGATAACTTGTGGGGTCGCAGCCAATGAATGTTCAGGCCAGTCTAAATCACTATCACAATCAATGCCATATACTCTCTTCAAGTGTAAATTCTTTCCAATACCAATAGCTTTGCCAAATTCAAGTATGTCAGATTCACAACCATCAGCAGCTTCAATATATTCCTCATTCATCACCTCTAATGGTAGAGAATCAACCTCATCGGCAAGTTCATCGGCAACTGAAGAAGTTCTTAATACTGGTGAGGGTGGGGCACTAAAACATTTGTGTTTGCTTTCAGCTTGGTGAGATTTGTTCAGAGTCCTTCTAATGATTGCCTCCCATTTTGGAATTGGTCTGCTACTCTCTGCTCCCAGTACATTCCCAGCATTCAAAGGGACCACCTCTTGGAAACTGTTCGAGGAAAAAATAAACAGAATGCTAAAATCTCTACCTGTTGTATAAAGAATCAAAGCACACAGGCGCATCCAAGAGTTTCGTTCAAGTGATAAAATGACTCTCAGACCATAGGTGTGCTAACAATGGATTCTCTTAACGCAGCAATTTAAACCGTTGAAAACTTAAAGAATGATTATTAGCAGAAGTCATCTAGCATTTGACGGTACGTGAGTAGACATAAGCAAGGACATAGAATTTTGAGAAGAATGGCAGCAGTCATCTAGTATTTGATGGTAAGTCGGGAGATACAAGCAAGCACATAGAGTTTGAATCGAGTATCTGCTTCTTTAAAGGTGACGAAACATTCCAATTCAGTATGAAATTCTGGTTTTTGTTATTGACACATTTGATCTTCCAAGATATGTTAGGAGTGGATGACTGCTTTAAGGGAGTTGTTTCTAAAACTGGACTTTCTGGACGCAAACAGCCAGGACCTGGTAATTACTAGTACGACATTTTTGGATAATTTTGATCGAGGAACTGATCAGGTGTGGGCTGAGAGGTGCAAACCGGCCCTCTGATATCATCCACTTGCTGAGTGTTAAAAGAACAATCTCAATTTAAATTGTTAGGAAAAATCTGAAAAATAGTTTATATTATTTTTTAATATTAAAAAATAACAAATTCAAAAAAAAAAAAAAACATTGTGGGTTACAACCATATTTGTTTTTGTGATTTTTTTCATGCATATGCTCTAGAAACAAATGACAACAGAAATGCTGCTTGGATGGCAGAGGATCCACTTAAAACCTTAGATTCCCGATCAGCTTTTAGTCTAGGGTGCATACTTGACAAATTAATGTCAGATCATTCTTGGAGGACTGGACCATAAAAACATAACAGCTTCAATTCTTTAACTTCAAATCTAAATCTCTACAAGGGGAAATCCTCAGGCAATATTTAAGATCCCAAAATCTTATACACAATGAATCAAACAGATCAGAAAATATAGAAGCTATGGCATACACAAACAAGCTGGGTATATGATGTAAGAGATTTTTTTTCAATGTACAACTTTATATTATTGGTTATAATTTTTTATTTAACCATTACTGAAATTTTACTAAGAGATTCTAGATGTCTTGTTTTCCAATAAAATATAATTTCACAACAATTAAAGATCGTAAAGGCCTTCTGATAATGCTTAAAAGTTATTATTCAAGATTTGTTATATTTTTCTACTTAGCTTGGGATTCTTTTTTCTAATTTGTTTAGATTTTTTTTCCAGCTTTGTTTAGGATTTTTCCTTAGTTTATTTATGACTTTATTACTCTTTTTTTTTTATTTTTGGGTTTCCTTGTAGGTTTAGGTCAAGTTTTAGGTTTATTTAAGGAGTTGTAAACCTTTTATAGAAACAGATTACCTGAAAATAAAAATATTCAGTAATAAAATTTTGAATTAGGTTTCTTTGTGATCCATTTTCGACAAAATTCTGTGTTTTTATGTTTGTTTTCTTTCTTGTGTTGCTTCCATTTATATCAGTTGGTAACAGAGCCCAACGATCCCACGTTATTGCTTGTTGTGCGCTGCAATTCTAGGTTATTTTATTTGTTGTGCGCTACTAAATAACCATGTCTAGAAGATGTTACAAAGCATAATGTGTTCAGGTAAGAGGGGATGAGGAGGTTCAACTCAGAAGAGAAATGTTCAGGAGCTTGTGATAGAAGAGAAATTGAAGAATTGAAAAGAGGTGTTGAGGAATTGATGATAAAAGACATGGAGAGACATATTGCAAAATAAACCCGTTAGTTGGCGGAGTTGAGAAGTCCAAGAAATCATGAGAAGAGTGATCACGAATCCATGATCAATTTTGAGAACCTGTTTCAGAGGTACGAGCATAGGAAGCAACTTCTTGATTATGATGAATACGATGTTGAAACTAAGAGCTATGATGATTCTAATTCCTTTGTGGATTAGAATCAACCATCAAAACTTGATGAGGATGATAAAGATAATTTCGATGGGGGTGTTTGGGAGTGTGGTTGCGGTTGCTTTTCAAAGTGTTTCTCACTCGGAAATGCATTAAAATAATTGTTTTATTTAAATCATTTTTGACATCAATGCATTAAAATGATCTGAAAACACAAAAAATATTAATTTGAAGCAAGTAAACAAATAAAAAATTTTCATTTTTTTTTTAAAATGCTTTTGAAACGCAAATAAAAGGATATGCCTCACATGTGCTTAAGCGAATTTTAGAATTGATAGGGTCAAAATTAATATTCTTAAACTTTAAATAAAAGTTGTAAAGCAAGTGTTGATATTCTTAAACTTTAGATAAATGCTGTAAAGCAAGTGTTCAGCTCTTAGTGGAGAAACCTTCACACATCTTGTTGATGATGATATAAAAAATAAAGGGGTGTTTGGTCCTTATAGTGAGAAAACTGGTGTAAGAGAATATTTTTTTAACCCGGGAAAACTGATGCAAGCAATTTTTTTTTAATTTACAGCTTTATAAAAAATTATTGATATAAAAAACTATTGGATCGTGATGAAAGTTGTCAAGCTCTAGAGGTCTTGTTTTTCATTTGGTTAAAATTTCGCAACAATCAAAGATTAGGAAGACTTTTCGATATTGCCTATAAGTTACTATTCAAAATTTGTTATATTTTACTAATTGATTTAAGATTTTTTTTGTTTAGAATATTTTTGTTATTATTTTCTATTTTGTTTTGGAATTTTTTTCACCTTTTTTTTATTTTCAGATTTACTTGTTGTTTAGATAAGTTTTAGATTTATTTAAGAAGTTATAAACCTCTCTCTTATAAAAACAGATTACCTAAAATAAAATTTTAAATTAAAATTTATGTATATACTAATGTTGTGATATACCGTACATTGAAATTCTTATAATATGTCCAGTCATCAAAATAAGAAAACAAAGTAACGAAATACTTACCCGATGATGTAAATATCTGCTGGTTCTTCTGTACAAAGCCAACAATCAATATCAAGATCCTCGTTCGGAAGCCTTCCAGCGACATTCCAAGTACCTATTGTCACCCTGCAATAACCAAATGTTCAAGCTGTCTTCTTAAGAATCAAAAACTTTCAGTCTAATATTCGAAGAACAAGCACATAAAATCCAAACCTCACATCCTTTGTATTTATGTATTGAGCACGCAGAGTTTCAGATTTCCCTCTCCTATGTCCTGATGAATAGCCCTTAGAAGGTGCATCTGTATAAATTAAAAACTATCTTTCCATAATCATCAAGTCCACAAGGAGGCATAAGATACACAACTATATTAATATGTAAAGCAGCATCACGGAGAAGAGAGTTGCATAATTGCTAGAGGCTTCGAATTACAAGCCGGCAGAGCTCAAATTTCTGACGCCCTTTACAAACACCTCGAGAAGCTTAGTCTTTTGTAAGTAAACCTCAAAAGCTTACTCCTGTGGAGCTCAAGTCTCTGAAACAACCTTGATGAAGAGGGGGATTGGTGACAGACAGAAGGATTAAGCGATACATACAGCAGACTCAAATGCTTTTGAGCTTTGAATGCATTGAACATGCAAAAACAGGTTTAATAACAGATACAAAACAGATTATTGCCTGAAATTTGACTCCGAAACACAGATTGGTTCCCCTGAATCCTATGTGCTCGATCCTCATCCACATTAACTCTGTCATCTTTAACAGAGGGAGCTGTATGAAAATTGACAGAACATGATCAAGCACAGAAAATAACTAAGAAAGACCATCACAAGTAAACACTTTAAAACCATACCATCATCTTCACTCTCAGTTTCTGTGTATTCATCTTCACTAAAATCATTAACCTTGTGCTTTATGTTCAACCATTTCTTCATCACAAGTGAAGGCCAGAAAGCCTGCAATCAAATGCAGCTCTCCAAAATAAACAACATGCAGGCCATCTAAAGAAAGAAAGAAGAAGAAGAAGAATTACAAGCAGTACCAAGTCAAGGAGCAATTAAGCATACCTCAGCACGCTTTCCTCTCCTGGTCCTCATCCTGAATCAAGAACAAGTATTTTCAGTTGAGGCTCTATAAACAATTTATATAGCAGACTTTGAAATCAGAGCAAGCCCTTCAGAAAGGAAGCAGGACCGAACGTGGGCTTGTCAGCATCCTAGGAGATAAAGTGTTCGAATAAGAGACTATAGAGGCCATTACAGAACTACAAGACCGAAGGGTATGCTTTTTGCGATGCCAAACTCAAAGAAAGATTCATACTGGGAGCAAACAGAAAGGACAGAAAAGGTATGGACATATTTAATAGCCATCCACAACCTCAACTTGCAAAAAGAGAATAATTCACTGGTCCAGCAATACGTCGTAAAATCTTCTGATACGAAAGCATCCCAGCATGATATTATAGAAATTTCAACATGTCTTAAATCAAGTTCTACGAAAATCAAAATGTCACTTTCTCCTTAACAACCCTACACTCTTAAAAATATTCTTAAAATCAATGTGGACGGTACAGCCATTACAATTAGAAACGTACAGGCAAGTAGGCCGCGAGGTTGACAGTTAAGCACAGCAGTAATCTAAAAAATAATAAGAACATGAACAACAATGAATTCCAAAGCTGGAAATATATATATAAATTGCCTAAAATGTTAAATTAACCCCCCAACCTAATCAAACCTGGAGGATATTCGACTGGGCACTTAATTACCATCATGCAAATTACTAATTCTTAAATCATATCGAAAAATCCAAATCAAGGTTAACCGACTGCAGTAAGCCCTGGCCCACGTCAATCTAATACATCCATAAACCAGACATTTACTCAGCTAATTTAGACCAGTGACAATGATTTTACGTTCAGAAGACAAATTAGTTTTATGTAAGCAGATACATAAACAAAACTGAGCATACCATCGCATCCTAGATTTGAAACGCACCAGTAAAAAACAGCTTCATACATGCAAATATTTAAATAACCAAAAGTGGGATTGACAGTGCTACAATTAATATAGGGTTTAAATCAACAGATTATCACCGAGAAAGTTATTTTTTTTAAAAAAAAAAAGAAAAACAGATTACATTCAAAGGACAGCTGTGATTCATTGGTAGGACGGTGGTGTATATATATAATATGTGCATGTGTTGTGTGTAAGAAAAATGATCCTTGAACTGATGCAAAACGGACAACAAAAGATGGGGCAAGCGCACTATATGTGAAGGGGAAGCCATCTCCCATGCTTTTCAACTATTAAATTTAAGAGTCCATCTGTTTTCTGCTATTCCTATTTGTTTATTTATTTATTTTTAAGGCCGTGCATATATAATTAGGGAGTCTATCAGTATTTTTGTTGAAGTTGACAGACTTCGCATCACTGATAAGGGAAAATCCAGATTTTATATCAAGTCAAAACGTAGTGTTTGATCAAAGTTCCCTAATACATACGTAATAGGTAGATTACATAGGGCGAAGAAATACATAGGATGTTGATGATCAAAGTTATCATGACAGCCCTTTGCTTGTTTAAAACTTAGAATTTGGAAGATAGCCAGCCATGTATAAATACGAGCAAAATGAGAAGGGGGATGGGAGGCAAAAAATTTTCTTTTTTGAGAAAATCATTATTATTGGATCCTTGCTTTTTTCGCTGCTGAACTTGGCCATGTGGACGTGTGTACAGTGGCCTGTACCGTTGTTGACAGGTGCCATTTTAGGATCTAGAGTTGTTGGACACAGCAAGAACATTAGGTAGACTACCATGGATATCCACAAAATGGAGTTTGTCGGCACTGACATGGATTGGACATTCTGGTAACAAGGTCATTCCTCCGTAGGAGTTTTTATTTTTATTTTTAATTTAGCATAATAATTTTTTAAAAAATTACATAGTCTGAAAAGTATTTAGAAAAAATACATAATTTGACGAGTCGCATGTCATATATGCAAGTAGCGAGTTGAATACGAATCCAAAATGAACTAAAACTCCAGCCCCCATTTCTCTTCTCCTCCTCCCTGCATACATCTTGACCATTTATTATTCACTTTGGTTTTTATGAGAACATTAAGTTTCATTGCAATATATTATTCACTTTGGTTTTTATGAGAACATTAAGTTTCATTGCATACATCTTGACCATAGATTTTGAGATACTTGAATGAAAAAAAAAACAAATTTAATTTATATAAAAAATAATTTATTCTTTCTACTACTTTCTTATACTATTTTGTTTTGGGAAAAGAATAATATTTTCTTTTTAATTTAAAGTAAAAGATTTGATGCAGTAGCTTGTTTTTAGAAAAAAATAGATGATTTTCTATTTTTTATTATGATGTTTTTCTAGGATTTCTTTTCTATTTGAAGGGAATATCTTTCATGGTTTATTTTTTTTTATTCAAATTATTAGGGCTTTCTAGTATTTTTTTCAATATAAAAAATTGTAATAGACTTTGGGCAAGTGGAGATATATAAATAAATAAAAAATGAATATTTTGATTATCTTCTCATATTTATGGTGTTTTTTTTTTTTATCTTTAAAGATTTTGACTTGTAACAAACCTTTTATCCTTTAATTTCACATGCATCAATTGATACAAGCAATCTTAAAAAATTAAATATTGTTTTTATAATTTTGTTTTTTCTATTTAGTTTAAGAATTCCTATATTAACTCTATAATTATTTCTTATGTTCTTTTTTATTTTTAAGGAAAACCTGGAATTAACTGATATAAATAGAGTTGTTTGGTTTGTATTTTTAGTAAATGATAAAAAAATTGTATACAATATCATAAAATAAATTGATATTTTTTTAATATATAGTCAAATACGACGTTGTTTTTATAAAATAAAATTTAGGGATCATAAATATGCTATGTGAAGGACTTAAAGAATATAAATATATGATGTTTAAAAATCTATGAAATACTCTATGCATATAAAACTTGTTATGACATTAATTGCACTTCCACAAGATTCAAGATTTACTTTTTTTTTTTTTTACAAAAATAAAGGTGTTTTAATGTAGTTTGAAGAAGAAGCAAAGAATTGAGGTAAAATGTAACATGAATTGAAGTATTTGCTAAATAGATGTATATAATTGAAACACATTTATAATATGTTATGAAAATTGATAATGATAGAAAATAATTTATTTTATTT
Source organism: Populus x sibirica (assembly GCA_019202695.1). NCBI lineage: Eukaryota > Viridiplantae > Streptophyta > Magnoliopsida > Malpighiales > Salicaceae > Populus > Populus x sibirica. The sequence goes on along the minus strand of JAGMVL010001291.1, from coordinate 3,797,707 downwards.
TATTTTTTCATAATTTATTACATCATAAATATGTCATAATCCAAGCCTAATTCATTTATAGACCCATTAAGCAACATAAAAGAGCTGAGTTCGAGGCAAGCCTAATAGATTTTAGCTCGTCAAGAACACGAATTAAGTTGGAGCCATACTAAAATCAATGATCACCTGAGCATGACCACATCAAATTAAGCTCACCTTAGCTCGCTCCCTTGCAATCCTAGTCAAGAGCGCAGGTATATATATCTTCTTAATTATATATATTTAAGAAAATAGTTTTTTCTAGATGTCAATTTTCAAATTCACAATCGTGAAGTCAAGGGATCTAATTAAGATTTAAAAGGGCATGGCATCCTTAAAACTTTTAAAAAGTCAACATTAATTTGGTCCAAAAAGTGGAAACATTAATTTTTTATTGTACTATTCAGATCATGGATTGTTTATACATATTTTGCAAACCAAAAATAATATATTATATATATGTTCGTTTATTATTTTATTTTAAATTCGTTCTAATTTTGTATGTCTGCACCCCCAATTCCTAGAATTCCAGCTTTTATGTAACAAAACAAACTTGTTTAATCATTAGATCTACTATTTGAAATTCCGCGGAACAAAATTAATTAATACTATAAAAAGATTCATATAAAAGAGTTCATTTTATAAAATATTGTTGTTTTAACGAAGGTCCAGCTCACACTAGCTTCACTATATATAGAAATTTTTTTATTTAAAGAAATAAGATAAAAATAACAATGATAATATAAAAAAATAAAATAAAATAAATTTTATTTTATTTAAACATGTATATTTAATTTATTTATCAAATCAAATATTACTATGATTGAAAATTTTATTATAGTAGAGAATTGATTTCAAACAATGTATTAGTGAGTAAAATCATGTAACGTTGTTCCAACAAATCTAAAATAAAAATCTAATTAAATTGTATGAAGGAGAAAAAATATATAATTTCAATGTATAAAATCAATGTGATGAATCAGGAAATATTCTTGTAGGCCACCTACCGGTCTTTTTGTTCATGACAGCCACACAGAGAGTATGAAAAAACCATCCAAAAGTTGCCCCAGCTCATGAATGAACAGAGGATAAGCATGAGGAATTGAAATAAAGGCAATTGGGCAGCATCTGTCACTGGCTCAGAAACTCAAAACCACCAGCAGCCGGCAAAGTTCTTATCTTGGATATGCATATAACTTTACAGCACGTACTGCTAGGCCAGAATAAATCTTTACTTTTCGATCTTTACATTGATATAATTCGTGGACTGACTCATTGCTCACCACTCATCACTTTATGTTTGTTTTTTTTTTCTTCTTATTTTGAGGAACCGCCTTATGTTGGAGATTCCTAATCTGTGTGTCAAAATTTATAATGTATTTTGACCTGAAATAAAAGAATCTTCACATCAAAGCCCATGCAACAGGTTCTATTCCATTTATTTATGTTAATTACAGTGTAAATCCATGGACGACATGGAAAATTAGTGATAATATATTAGTTATTTTTTAGTTTATTTAAAAAAAACACAAAAAAAAAACAAACAGAGAAAATAAAACTAATAACCAACCAACCAAAAGTGATAAAAATATCTTTATCTAAGTTTTTATTCTTTTAATTATAATTATTTTTTAAATAAATCTAGAAAATAACTAAAATGGAGGCGGAATATGCGAATGGTGATTCTAGGGGAGAACCTTTGCCGGACAAACCACCAGACGGTGGAGGAGGACTGTGGAATAAAGACGGAGCAGATGAAATGTAGCAGGGGAAAGTATCCTTTAGGGATAAAGTGCTTGGAATTAAAAGCCTGTTGTGCCCTAGAGGAAAGGTGGATATGATAGAGAAACAGTTGGTGAGGATAGAACAAGAAAATAGGAATAGCTAGGTTGCTGCCAAAGATATTTCTAAATGACGAAACGTTTAATGAGCTGTGCTATCCATGGGGGATTCGTTAATTGTTAAATTTTTGGGTAAGAACATTGGTTATATTCAAAAGAATTCTCGTTTGAAGCTTATATGAAGACTAAATGGTGGGTTTGAACTCATGGACGTGGGGCACGGATATTTTATGGTGAGATTTGATCAGGAGAACGATAGGATGAAGGTGATGAACGGGGTTCCTTGGATATTTTTTACCATTACTTGACAGTGAGGACATGGTCTCCTAGCTTTGTGTCATCCATTGGGCCTAGAATTGATCGCACCTTAGTGTGGGTGCGTATCCCAGACCTCAATGTGGCGTATTATGATGAAAGTTTCTTGATGGCTTTAGCCACAACGTTGGGAGCTCCAGTTAGGGTTGCTATGAATACGGTGAACATCGAACAAGGGAAATTTGCGAGGATATGCATTGAAATTGATTTAAACTAGCCTGTGGTGGGGAAAGTGTGGATCACTGGTATAAAGTCGAGTATGAAGGTTTGCCTATCATTTGTGGGAAGCGTGGTTGCTATGACTATGTGGGGAGGAATTGCACACTATTGAGATGATTGGAAAAAAAATGGCTCATCGGACAATAGCCCTGCCAGTGAACGATACATCTTATCATTGCAATTATTTTCTTTATCCATATCCTCTTAATCCTTCATAAATAAAATTTTAATAAGACAATTATAAAAAATATGACTAGAATCATGTAAACACTGAATCCTTAAAGTTATCTTAAATTCTTCAAATACAATACCCTTACCCTTATTTTCTCTATTTTTAGGTATTTAGAAAATAGTAAAATTAGGTTTACGGGGTGGAACACCTAATACAAAGTTGTTATTACCAGGTTGGGACCTAGAAAGGATATTACAAGTGTCCTGACGTCTCGTCCACTAGCTTTTGTGACCACTTTGTATTTTTGTACTAAGATGTAAGCTTCATCAAAAGTGGACGCATCTCTATGCATAACCTCTCATCTAAGATCTCGTTTAAACCTTTTTAAAATCTACCTAGGATCATTATCTCATCCTTTCTAATTGTGCACCTCATCCTATACTCATTAAACTATACCACATATTCATTGACAATCTTATCTCACTATCTCAAGTTATTTCATTGGTTTAAGAAATTTTCCTCGTAAGAACAAGAATGAGATAGATACTTTTCTTGTAACTTAGTTTTCATTTCAACTCAATTAATAATAAGAGGTTGACCTCTCCTAACTAAAGTCTCTTTTACACTTTTCTAATAAAATAAAATAATTGAGTGTTGTCATTAAATTTTATATTTACAAACCTTACCTTTCTATTCTCAGACAGATCATACCAGGTAATCACGGGCCAACCATCAACATTCCAGAGCCGTGAATTATGAAATTAAGTGGAGTACTTGGCTAATTAAATTAAAGGGGCAGGAGAAAGTGAAGTTTTTCACTTGGCTAGCCTTCCATAATAAATTGCCATCTAAGCTTCTTCTTTATAAGCGTGGGCTAGTAAGTAGTCCGGTCTGCAGTAGGTGTAACCAACGTGACGGAGAAGGCTTTCATTGTTTAAAAAAATGCATGATGTCGAGGAAAACATGGAGTGATGTTGGCTTGGATAATACGGTCCAGATTGACTGTGATTCTCTGGCAGGTTGGATTATACAGCTAGGAGGAAATGAGGAAGGTTTGCTTTTCATGTCCACGATATGGTGGATTTGGCGCCAACGCATTATCCTAGCATTTGGTGAGACTTACAAAGGGGACCAGTGGTTGCTTTCCAATATCTATCGTATGGTGGAAGACATGAGACAGGCATGGCATGGGGCTGATGTTTCGTATATTACTTCCAGGATGGTTTCTTGGAGCAGGCTGGAGGAGGATACTGATAAACTTGATGTTCATGCTACTTCTCTGGGTAATCCAGGTAGAGTGGGGATAACGGGGGCCTAATCAGGTCTTCAGACAGTTTTTATTACTGGTTTCACAGGGTTTGCTGGCTTCGAAGCTAATTTAATGCCTGAATTGTTGGCTTTGAAGAATGGACTTTGTCTTGCTGGGGACATGGGTTTCAGAAAGGTGCTACGCAATTCTGATTCCACGGAAGCTATCAGATTGGTTTGGAAGCCTTTGTCGATTTTTGTAAATATAAAGCTATTAATTTGGATATCAGGCATCTCTTGGATAGTAATTGGGAAGTTACTTTAGAGCGTTAACTTAGAGAGGCTAATGCATATGTAGATTATATGAGTCAGCTTGCAGCTAATGGTACAATTGATCTGATGATTTGGGAGACTCTTCCTTCATGAATGGGGCATCTCCATTTAGCTGATTCCACCGTTAAAAAAAACATAGTTTGGTATTGTTAGAAAATAATATAAAATTTAAGCATATTTGTCAGGAGTTGTTTTTATTATCATTTTTTTAAGTTAATTTTTTTAAAACATAAAAACAAATATAGTCTAATTGAACTAGAAATCAAACATAAAAAGTTTGTCATCCAGAGCTGTAAGCAGAAGTGCTGCCACTAATCTTAAAAGAAAGGATAAGGAGACATAGAGGAAAAATAATTAACGTGCCACCGGTAATACAGCTTTTTGGCACTAAAATACTGTAGTCTAGTACACAAGTACACAGAAATGGTCAACAGCTCGAGGTCTCGAAGGCCGGCACAGCCCTTGAACAGTCAGCATCAAACCATAAAAAAGAAAAAGAAGCTAGAGATGGAGTGCCCATCAGCCAACTTGACCACCACCTTTCTGGCTATGTCCTTTGCGCAATAAATATGACAACTGACAAGAATTGCAAATGAGAGTAGAAGAAGATGCAAGCTAAGCAAACCCTAAATGTTTCAACGGTTTCATTTTCTTGACTTTCTGTCCCTCCCCATGTCACTTTACCATAATTTGACTCGTCTTCCAATTTCGTATCGCCAACGCCCCTTTTGCGACGTTGCATTTTTCTCTCCAGCCGACGAAGAACAAATATTCTACAATGATAGCGATAAATTTGTCACGTATTTGTTTTGTCAACTAGCACAGACGAGTTACTGGTTAACGTGTTTAAGGTGTTGTGTTTAAGATTTTCATAATGATTTTAATTTAAAATGTTTTTTATTTAAATATATATTATAATAATATTTTTTATTTTTAAAAAATTATTTTTGATATTAACATATCAAAACAATTTAAAAACATAATAATAATAATTTTTAACCAAAAATAATTAAAATATAAAAGAACACGATTTCCTAAATAGACAAACTTCAATTCTATTTTATTTATTTGAGTTTGGGAGTTTTAATTTTTATTTTTTCTGGAAGTCTATGACCTGGTTATAACCTCTCTCTTTTTTTTCAAGCTCGAAAGTTTGATTCTGCAAGATCTCCCTCCATTAAAAAGAGAAGTTGCCACCTTACTAAATTCATTGAAAACCAGAGAATTATACTTTGAGAGGGGAGGGATTCTTGAACATAACAAGGAGTTGTAGATGTTTTGTCATGGCGGTGTGTGGCGTAACAATCACAAGAGAAAACAAGTTGCATTACCAACGCCATCACCAACCATCGTAGGGCATCAAGAACCCAAAAGATTCAGGAAAAAACAAGAACAATCATATCCTGCATTAAAACCCGAACGATTTGTCCTTCTCAAGTACAGAAAAAAAAGAAAGACAAATCCCAGTTGGCGATCACTTGCTGTCACGTGTTTCGACCACAAAGATAGGGTGGTGCATGCTGGATAGAATAGCTAGATCGGGCCGGAGGGTGATGGAAGAACCATAAGCGACACTGAAAATGACATCCACCATGGATCACACGCCTATCGGCAATGAATGTAGATGTGTCTTTACTAACGTTTGACATTAATGAGTTGAGAAAATTTTAATCATCATAAAAGGAAATAATTATTTTTACTCGATCAATCAAATTGTGTGGGTCCATATGGACCATGTCCATGATATAAGCTTTCCATCTGTCTTTTGATGTTGAGAATCCATGTCCGTATGCAAGGAGTTCATGTCAAAACAACTAAAATTCTTTAAAAGAACTTTCTTTTTGCCCACTTTTTTTAAGTTCTTTGATTCTGAAATTATATAATGATTAGATTTGATCAGCGTGTGGGCAGGAAGAAGACCCATGTTGGATCAGGCCTTAGTTCCATTTCAGATACTTAGCCCAAGGGCTTTCTTGTTTAGAATTCAAAGTAGTACGTAGTTCTTTGATTCCATTAAGACCTGCTTGCTTTTGTATATGCTAATGACCATGCATGAACCTGCAGTTATCTCAAACTCCTTGCTCTTTCATAAAGACACCACATTTTCAACCTCTCATCAAACCTATCAGCTACTTGTGGATTTTCATTGATGGAAAAGTGGGGAGGGTTAAGATCCTATTTACATTAATGGTATTTGCTTAATTTTAACCGCGTTATACTAAGTTGGTATATCTTCATACTAGCGGTGTACTACTAATGCTCTCTGTATTTTTTGGCATTCAGGGGTACACCTTTGAATCACCTATTAATTTTTTATTTTGACTGCCTCCTCTTTATGCCGGCTTTTTGGTTGTAACATTTGAAATCTTTTCTTTAATATATTATTTTACTCTTGATTGATAAAAATAAAAAAATATAACAAGTTAATGTTAAATTATAAAATCATAAAAAAACTTCACATAAAAATTAATTTTTTTACAAGCTGCAATTATAAGCCAAGATGTGTGGGCTTGAATATAGGTTCATTTCTAGAAAAAAAAAATTCCTCGTTAAACAATAAACTCTCTAATACTTAAATCAATAGTTGTATAAGAGAATTAAAAGAAAATGTAAGTAATGAATTATTGAAGAATGAAATTGTTAAGTATAACAACTTATAATCTCTTGTGTTTACTTGATCATTGAAATTATTTATAAACCTTGATTATGTCAGCTCACATTAAAATATATAGAGAGTTGTACATAATTCATTAGTGGAAATGTTTTTGGTGACCTAATCTTTCATTACCTTATTTTCTTCTCCCATTTCTCTCCTCTTACCTCTTCCCGTGATATAGCAGCCTTATGTGTGCATGCTTGTGTGCAAAGTATAAGAAGGAAGAATAGGGTGATAATATAGGAAGAAATACCTATATCTAACTGTAGGATTATTTGGCCCTTGTTGCCTACCATTGGATCTTTATGATTTAACAAATGTTTAGTTGTAATTCATTTGGAAAACACTTGTATGTTCCATATGGGGACATACACGAACAACAAGTTCCTAGCCATTAATTGCTAGGAAGGTTAGATATATTTAGCCATTTGGTCCAAGGCCCAAATGAAGAGGATGTTATTGTATTTTTTAATGCAAAATTATACATTATTATTTGCCTCTCCAGGTCTTTTAAATATATATATTTGAAAAAATCAACTAGCAAAAATAAAAGAAGAAACTACTTACTTATTTTGTATAGACTATGTTACCTTTTTTCTCATGAATTCATTAGAAACTCCTCATAATATTTATCAATGTTTAAAAATATATGGAAGAGTTTTGTAAGAAGTCATAGAGACTGGAAAAGGATTCCAAATCCTTTTGAAGATAAATGGTTATAGAAACTTGAAGAAAAATTCTTGATTCTTTTGGAGACTTTGGAGACATATTTAATAGAGATACCAAGATCTTGTCATGAAGATTTTTGTATGGAGACACATTTAAAGGTATGGAGATTTTAATGGAGATTTTTGTTAGGATACTGGAGAAATGAAGAAAAACTACTGTTTTTTAATTAAAAAGTTCAAAAATAAAGATACAATTCTTTGAAATAATGATGAGATTTAGGGTACGATAATCTTATGATTATCAATAAAAACATACAAAATTTTATGTGCACGACGTCATGTTTAGACTCCTGAGGGATTGAAAAAAAATATTTAGGTGCGTGCCGGTGGTGAGAACGAGAGAAAAAGAATGCGTGAGAGAAAAAGTACGGGAAAGTGTGTGAGAGAGACGAGGAGAGAAAGAGAACAGATAAGAGAAACTTATCATAACAGTGATCATAGTTTTAAATCCTGGTTTGGTCCGGTGGGTTAATTTAAAATTTGGTCGATTCAAGACTAAAACTGGATTAGATTGAAGAAAAAATAAAAATAAAATCTGGTATGATCCGATCAAAAACCTGATTATAACCCGTTAATTTTTTCTTTTTATTAAAATAATATTATTTTAATTTAAAAAATAAAAAATTAACCTGAATAAGCTGATGATCCGGTAATCAAAGTAGATCTTAAAACTATGATAGTTATGATTCTGACGTCAATCAAGAGTGACAAATTCCGCATTACAAGGGCCCCAAGAAATATGAACAAATGGAGACGACGCCTTCTCCTTTCTCTTTTTCCAAAGCTGTTTCCTTTTTACATGGTACCATAACATCAATATTGAAGCCAAATTCGTTACAGAGAAATCCAACATCTTCGAGTTATCAAAGCTGAAAAACATAATTTTTTTGTGCCGATATTTCCACCTTATAAAATTCGTCCTCAATCCACCTCTCCATGTTTAAACTAAGCAGTTTCAGTCCTGATATTCTCAAAATCTCTATTCCTTGAAAATAACAGGCCTTCATCCATAAATCATCCGGATTGAAACAATTTGCTTAAAGGTCAAAGCATTCAATGATAAATATGTACAGTGATGAGTGGTGGGAACCCAAAAGATTGAATTGGAAAAAGAAAATTTCCATCTGCAGTATTAATTGAAAATCGAGTGCAAAGGAGAGAAGAAAAATGAAGAAAATATCGAGATCACAAGATCAACAACAACTAATACATCTTTGTTCCTCGTTTAGTCATTATTTACTACAGTTCATGAAACTATTCAAGCATATTAATCCATTGGGCGACATGCTTTGTCGACCGCCTCCCTTGACTGGCTTATCTACAAACCTTCAGAGATTTAATGCAAGTGAGAAATCAGATCATGGATTTGCTAAAAGGTCAAAGCATTCGATGTAAATATTTGATTCTCTTTACGTGTCATCGCGTAGATAAAGTATATTACAAAATTCTTGAATCAAATTAAATATCAATTTCATAAACATCCTTTTCCATGCAAAAAAACTTCATTTTGGTCCCTAAAATTTGTTTTTACACATTATTTGGTCCTTTTTTTAGGATTTTGTATTTCGATGCATAACTTTATTTTTATATATATCGATTCTTGAAGTTGAAAGAGAAAAGAAAAAGTCATAGAAGGTAAGAAAAAAGCTATCGAGTGGGAAGGTGGTTTTTATCTTCATTGATCTTGAAAAAAGGGGATTGGAGCTTGCAAAAAAATAAAATTATTTTATTTTATTTTGAGTTCTTAAATTTAATATTTACTCATGAATATTCAATGTAAATAAAATATCTATTTTGCTATTTTCTTATTGTCAACTTTTTATATACTTTTTATTAAATTTATTTTTTATAGTTTTTAATATATTGACATCAAAACTATCAATTCATGATTTTTTATCATTAAAACTTTGTTTTTAAGATTATGACAAGTTTTATATAAAGAAATAATACACAACTAGAAAATCGATAAATACAAACGGAAATACCGAAGGAATATTTTCGTTGGTAAATTGACGACGGATTTTACCGATGGAAATATTCCCTTGGTATTTACCGAGGAAATTACAGTGGGAAAAAATAATTAAAACAAAGCAAAAAAAACGATGACGTGCCATTTTTACCAACGAAATTCCGACGAAATAAATTTCATCGGTAAAATCTGTCGGTAAATTTGTTGGTAAACTGTGAATATTGTTCATCATGTCAATTACAAAGGGAATCACCAACTGAAAATTCCATCGGTATTTTTCAGAGAACTTTGGAGCTGTTAATTACAGTTTTTTACAGACAAAATCACTGACGGATTGAAAAGTCGTCGGTGATATTTGGCGGTTTCTGAAATTTTTTTATTAAATTGAAATTTTAAATTAAATATTACAAACGGAATCACCAACGAAATTATTAAAAATATTAATATTTAATTATCTATAGTAAAATGCCCCATAAAAAACCTAGAATCCTTAATTTCACAACAAACGGGGCTCATTTCTTCTTCTTCTTCTTCTTCCCTATATGTAAAAAATATCAATATCCATTTTTTTCTCTTCTCTTCTCTTCTCTCCTCAACTCCTTCTCTTCTCCTCCATGCTCAGGTATGTATTCTTCTCATTTCTTCTCTTTTCTTCTCAGTTTTTTTTTTAATTAATATATTTTATGAATTTTTATTTTTTTCTCTTCTTAGCTTCACATATAACCACATTAAGGTAAGATTTGTATTTTTTTCCTTCTTTTTTCTTGTTTTTTTTTCACTATATTTTTTTTTATTTTTTTTTAATTGTTTTTGTTCTTAATAATTGTATGAATATTGTTGTAGGATTTTTTTTCATATGATTGTCTTCTTCTTTTTTCCAAGTGTTTTGAGTATTATAGAGTGTTGATTTATATTAATTTAATTATTTTATAGTTTTGTAAAATGAATTTTTTTTTAAAAAAATATTTTTAAATAATTACCGATTGAATTTCATACGGTATTTTCCGAGAAAAATACCGACAAAATGAAGCGGATAATTATTAGTTTTGCGCGTCTTTTCGTCACAAGAATCCATTGGTAATAATATTTTTTATTACTAATGGACGTATTGACGGACAAAAAATCACCGATGAAAGATTCACCAACGGAGCATTTCCGTCGGTGATTTCATTGGTAAATTAATTACCAATAGAATGATAGTACAAATACCGATGAAAAATTCCGTCGGTAAATCTAAAGATTGTGGTAGTAATATTTCTAATAAAAAAAAGAGATGTTTTTGTCAAGAAAATAAACATATGAATAAGGGAAAGAGGTTTTGAGTGTGTGTGTGTGTCTATATATATATATATATATATATATATATATATATATATATATATATATATATATTTTTTTTTTTTCCTCTTAAATCATTAAAGTTTTTTCAAGTATTTATTTTAATTGCTTTTAGTTTTTATGCAACAAACAACATAGCTAAAAAAAAATATATATGTATTTTTTTAAAAAATGTGTTAATAGAAAAGGAGAATTTAGACTAAATAATTATATTTTATGAAGAGTTTAAATCATTACTTCTCTTGTAAAAATTTATTTTTACTGTCACATTCTAAAAGATAATGGAACCAAAAAAAATATATATTGAAACGTTGCGCCAATAAAAAAATTATGTTGATTTAAAATATAAAAAATATTTTTTAAAAAAATATAATAAGTAAATAAAAAATAATCTGATGTTAAATATAATTTTCATTTTGTATAAAAGCATAAGAGTATAAGAATGAATTGTTAACTTATAAAATGAAAATTAAATAAAAAAAATGTTTAAAATGTTTGGTCACTCTTATATTTTTGAATTATTTTGATATGTTAATATCAAAAAATATTATTTTAATATATTTTTTAAATAAAAAAACTTAAAAAAAAAAACTATATCACCCTCTAAAAAACATCGATAGATAAAAAAAAAAAAAAAAAAAAAAGAAGTTGATTTCCGGTTCATAAAACTGTTTCCCTCAACCAGCGCAGGTTCACTAAGAAATTTGCATTTCTCTCGTCAAATTTTACGTTGCCTAATTTCCATAGTAACAGATATTTCTCCGAATGACTTGACAGCTTTTGTTGCCTAAATGGCGCACTATACAAATAACCTTTTTTTTTTTTTTTGCCAATTCGCATGCTATTAATGAGCAGTTTAGAATATAGATTGATGACTATTTCAGAGGTATAATTATTGTTTAGTCCTAACATATTATTTCTATTTAATTTTGTCCTTCACCGTTAGATGCATCGTTCAATTTCAGTCATGTTCATGTTTAATCCTTGATAGGTGGTCGGTGGGTTACTATCTGTTTTTCTATGTTTTTTCCCGTTAAAAGCAAACATACAGGAGTACTTAGATAATAGGCCGTGCATGGGTGGGTTACTATCTATTTTACTATCAATTGCTAATAAAACATACCAAAATAATTTTTGAAACCTCATTCTTAATTGATTCAAGTTAACCCATTAAATTCACGATTCGAGTTATGAACTTTACTGGATTTAATAATTTTTTTAAAAAACTGTTTTTTACTTAATTATATGACAATAAAAATAGATACTTGTAAAATTGAGTATCATCCAAATACTTGGGTATTTTTTTAAGATCACGATAACCTCATAGAAAGTAAATTGAAAAACATCTTGAAGATCAATTCAAAACCAATTATGAAGAATGAAAAAACCAACAAAAAACTAATATTAAAAATTAAAAAAAAAAATTTCAGGGCATGTAGGCTTGGGTGGCTCAGTGCGCATGCTTAAGTGTTTAAGACAAACCCCAGGTTTGTAGGCCTGCCAACCAAGCCCGCATGCCTTGGTCACTGTTATTTTTTTTATTTGCTCATTTTAAAAAAAAAGCAGCAAAAATTATGTGACAAGAATATAAGTCTTTTTTTGTTGTTGTAATATGGTCAAACCAATAAATTTATCTCTCTTTTATAGTGTTCAAGAAATGTTTTCTCTTCTCTCTCAATTTCAGGGATTAAAATGTTTAGAAAATGAACTTTAGGGTTAAAATAAAAATTATAAAAACTATAGGAATTGCAGAGAAAAATAAAAGTAGATGGACTAAACATAACTTTTCTAACAAATTTAAGATTGGCCATGAGTTTTCTCTTTATTTTTCTTAATAAATATTAAGAAATTGATGAAATTGATTGTTAATTTAGACAGAAAACTGCAATTAAAAATAATTTGAGGACGAAATTAAACAAAAACATTATGATAGTGTTGTAATTGTAATTGTAATTGTAATGTAATGTAATGTAACGGTAACGGTAATGGTCAAGCCTTAAATGGCATTTATTGCTATCTTGCAGCCGGCAGCATAGAGAATCGAGCAAAAGTATAACGACTTAAAATTGGAAAAATCCCGTGTTGGTGATGTCAAGTTGTCAACCGCTGGATTGTTGTGAACAAGCACCAGAAAGAATCTTTAGTCGTTGTCGTTTAGTATTAGCGATAAGGAAAAATCATTGGCAGGTAGAAACCAGCTACCACCATAAATTGGACTGCGTTTAGTCCCGTTCTTGAGAGAACCGCTTGTGATCTCAGAGAGAATAAGCAAGGAAAGTTTGAAGAAAACGGCTGTAGCAATATGAAAGATGAATTATCAGAGGAAACTTTGGTGCAGGCACCTGCAAGTGCAGTATGGAGTGCATACCGCGGGCTTGAGCTTGGAAGGCTGGTCGATAAATTACTAGGCCATGTTGTAGGCAAGGTAGAGGTAATAGAAGGAGATGGAGGTGTTGGTACCATTGTTAAACTCACTTTTCCAGGTATGTCGATTATAGATTTGATTTAAGTTGCTAATATGGAAATGGATTTTTTTCCCTTAAATTTCTTCTTCTTTTGTCAATTCGTTTACGAAACTAGAACACCGAGATTCTGAATGTTGACAGTATCGATGATCCTGTCAGGAACTTCTGGTGGCTACATGAAGGAAATATTCAGGATTATGGACGATGAAAAGCGAGTGAAAGAAACGGAAGTGATAGAGGGAGGATACATAGATCTTGGCTTTGATGTTTATCGCATTCGCTTGGAGATCATTGAGAAAGATGCTGAATCAACCATTATCAGATCCACCGTGAAGTACGAGTTCGATGACACAAAAACTGAGCTTGCTTCTCTTGTCACCGTCAAGCCACTGCAAACCATAGCTGAAGAAATTGGGAAGTATGTCAGTGAGAAGAAATATGATGCGTAGAATCTCTGATTTATTTCAAGGCATGTTTACTTTGTTTCTTGTACTAATAAATTAGGCATGTTATTGCGCACACCAATGAGCATGTCAAAGGATGTTGCTTTGTTTTCACAGTTTCACTGTCAGTCCAAAAACAGCCATTATGCATACCAAAAGCACTGAAAAACCTGTGTTTGTAAATTTCAATGCCCATCGCAATAGAAACAACCGCAAAGCCTCTGCATCTCCTGCACAAGAAGTAGAATGAACTAGATCAGGCCTGCGCGGATTGGATTATTTTTTTTAATATAAAATTAAATATTCAAATGTTGCTAATATGTTTTTTAATTAAACAAATTAATCATAAGCTCAAAATCTAATATATATTGGATTTTTTTTTAAATATTGATACAAAGATATATTTGATGATATATATTTTTTTAAATATTAAAATTATGATATATTGAATCGACTTAGGTTAATCTATCAAATCTATAACTCGAGTAATGAGATTGTGATAACCCTATAAAAAATAAATCAAAATAAATTATGAAAGTCAATTTCTAATCAACCTAAAGTTGAAAGAAGAATTAAAAAAAATTAAAAAGAGGACAACGAAACTATCCAAGTAAGCTCAGTGTTAATCTATCAAACCCACAATTCAGGTCATGAGATTGTGATAACTCTATAGAAAAAAAAAATATGAAGTCCAATTTCTGACGTTAAAGGATGGAATCAAGAAAAAATTCAATTAAAAAAATAACAAAAAAAAACAACCTTAATCAATTTGGGCTAACATGTAAATCCTACAACTTGAATCATGAGACCATGATAACTTCATAGAAAAAAATTAAAAAAAAAATTAAGAAGCTTCACTTTTAACAAATCCAATGTTGAAAGTTAAAATAAAAAAAAATATATGAGATCAGGATAACTTTATAGAAAACAAATTAAAAACAATTACAAAACCCAATATTTCTCAAACAACCTAATATTATAAAATAAATTAAATAATAATAATAATAAAAAGATTGAGTTATTGAAGTGTTAAATTAAAAAAATAATTCAATTAAAAAAGAAACAAAAAATAAATATAGTAAACTCAGTTAACCTGTCAAATCCGCGATTTGAATCATGAGATCGGGATAATATATATATATATATATATATATATATATATATATATATATATATATATATATATATATGTCCAAATCAAAAAAAAAATTAGAGATTAAATTTATTATTTATAAATTTGCAAATTATTGTGAATTGTTATAATGTTTTTTTTTTATTTCATTTTTAAACTTTGTTTTTATTAGGGATTGAACTTGATAATTTATTTTTATTTTAGTTTTATTAATTTGTTGAAGTGTAAAAAAACATCTTAATAATGAGTTGATCTTAAATTTATATAAAAAAAACATGAATTGGATTGGTTTTTTTGTTAAAAATTGAAAATGAGAGGATGAAGATTCACGAGGAGACAAAAAAATTAAGGTTTTCCCTTTTTTTTTATTGTAGCGTTTCCATTACTTGTATTACCGATGAAAACAACCTCGATTGCGTAGCACTTAAGCCTCAAAGTTGTATGCTCTGTGTATTTTCCCTTAGGTAAACCATCAAACGTAGTCCAAATCTCCAATTTGAATATAACAGTCAACGTGTCATTGCTCCTCTCATAAGCCAATACATTTAAAACCTCTCTGCTATGTGCCTTAGCCAATTCTTCCTTTCTCGATTTGCTCCAAAATCTAATGCCCATAGTTCATTTTGAATCATAGCCAACGGATTCGGTCCCTACCCTGGCTATATACTTATCATTGGTTGATAACTTAGCATGAATCACATTACTTGTGTTTGGCTCCATGGAAAAAGGCTGGGAAAAACCAGAAGCGAGCGTGCTAAATGGGTCGTAGTAATCAACATTATTAGCGTACTTCTGCACAAAGGCATGTATTTGATGGAAGTGTATTTTCAATTTCTCCTCAGAGTTTCGAACTGTTATATTAGCTTCCCAGTTAGCCGAGAAGCCAGGATAGGATGTATTAAAGTCTGAGATAGAAAAGCTGTCAATGTGAAAATCAGGATATATAGCCCTCAACTCGTGTTTCTTGATGAAGTTCGTCCACAACGTAATTAAAAATAGGAGAGATGAAATGAGGAGGAGGAGGCACGACATATAGATCCTATCCGTTGCTGCAGATTCTTTTTCTTTCAATGCACGGTAAGCTGATTGTTCTACAGGATATCCCATCGCAGGTGGATAACCCACGGCTTGTGTTGGAGGAGAGCCCCAATCTTGAACACCTTGGGATTGGGAGGACATGGTTGTCGGAAGATGTTGAACACCTTCTGGTGGAGGAGAGTCCCGAAATTGAAAAGTGCGTTGGGAAGCCATGGTTGCCTGAAATGGCTTTATGGTGGAGGAAAATGTCGATCTTGAACACGTTGGGAATCCATGGTTTATGAGAGGATCGGAGGAGGAGGAAATTGTACACGCTGCACATTCTTGGTTGTCGGGGGTAACCAACAAACAAGAGGTCTTTGCGTTGGTTAAGATTTGACAACTCAAAGTAAAATTCAAGCAGTAAAATGGGATTTGGCTCCCTACCTACCTCAAATTAGCTAATCAGTTAATGTGAACAGGGTACAATTAAACTGTCACTTCTGTCTCTGTGCTTTCTTTGTTCTTTTACACAGGCAAAGTCTGTCACTTCTCTGTCTCTCCATTAAAAAAAAAAAAAACGGGGGCATAATTTATAATATGTTTTTTCGTAGCATATAGCAGAACATTGCTTTGACTCATGTCAATTCCTTTATTCAAATATAATTGAAAAGGCAAAAGTAAGAAACGGTGAAGAGGACAAATAAATTGCTGCAGGAGGTGATGCCTTAAAATTAGATAGCAATGGTGAAGAATTCTCTTATTCCACCGCGTCTTGCTTAATTTGGATGGCACGTAACATCTTTCACACGATGCAATAAGGGGCTAAGATCGACTACGAATGCAGGAGGTTTATATATATATATATATATATATATATATATATATAAATAGATGTTTATAGTTAGTTTTATGTTTTTACTTTTTAATCTTTACTTTACATTATAGGTTTTTTTTAATAGTTATCCTAGTTAATTTATTCTATTTATTCAATATTACTAGTTTTTTTTTCCTATATAAAATATTGTAATATTCTTTTGATAAGTGAGATATGAACTATTAAAATTAAATATTTTATAAAAAAATTTTATAGTTATTTTATTTTTAGTCTTCAAGAGTTTTCACTTATAACAAATCTCGTTATCATTTGTTTCCGTTAATATTAATTGATATCAGAGCTTAATAATTTTTAATGATTTTGATAGGAAATCTTATAACTTTAACATTAAAAAATTCATTAAAGATTTTATTAAAGAAAGTAATGAGATTTGAAAGAAAAAAGTTCTATGATACAATTAATAAATTTCTTTAAGTTACATGAGTAAAGAGGTTCAATAAGGTTCAAACATCATTGTTTCTTTCTCCCTTTCTTCTCATCTACTAAAGAAATTACTTTTGTAAAGTAATAGAAATTATCTCAATGCTCCTTGTTTGGTTTTTCAAAGTCTTCTCTCAAGGCACCCTTTTTGCTCTTTCAACACTGGTGTAAGTTTTGTTCAAAATTACCCAAGCCTCCTTTGAAGTTTTGCTGAAGTTATCATTCTAAGTGTAGCTTCATCAAGCCCTGATAAATTGTGGATATGGCTTTGTTTGTCTTTGTTTCTAGATTCTCTTGTAACTTCTGCATTGCTCAGGGATACCTCTTTTCTTGTTGATTCTAGTTCAATATTGAATTTCTACCAAATCCCATATGTAGTTCTTGGGATTTCAAAAGAGCCATGCATTACATACACCACAAATCATAATTTTGTTTTGTGAGGCAAGGAATTTGTGAATCGGAGTTCTATTGTTGTTGGAAATCATTGTTACACTCGATATCAAATTATTGAAAATAAATTAATACAAGTAAAAAACAATGAGCCTCACTCAGTCATTCTCACACGCAAAAGGTAATTTAAAGAGAGGTTTACTTTCGTTATTGACCTCATATATTTTCAATGACAGTCCACACGCTTTTATACAGATTTCTTATGAGACTTATGGTAGCTAGTATCTCTTCACTAATCTTAATAAAAACGTAAATGCTACGCTTGACTGAATTATATATTATGGTTCAGTTTCCATAAACACTAGCTAATTATATTGTTCTTAATTGGTTTTCCACAAAACAAGTTTGGTATTCAACATTTTCATCATTTTTCTACTTTAGTTTCAAAGATAGATGGATTTCAAAGATAAAACTTACATATTCAGCAAGAAACAGGACTTGAAACCATTGGCATGATCGATGATAAGATGATGTTCTTTGTGATATCCCATTCTCATCATTTTTTTATCCAAATATTCCTTTCTTTCTTCCTCTTAATTTCTCTCATTTAAGTTTTCCAAATCATGATTTATAAAAGCATCTTAATTTCCAATTTCCTTAACTAATTATTATTATGGATTTTATTTTTTTTTACTTGAAAGGGTATTGAGTTTTGGAAGAACTCAAACAGGGCCGTTTGGCTTTTGTTTGCAGCTACAAGTATATCTAGCAAGAATAAAAAGTTATATACGAATTCTCGTTTAATTTTTTAGTGTAGTACTTAAATGCGATTTCTCAGATTGTTTAGGGGTATATTCTTGGGGCTTGAGACTTGAGAGCCCTAACTTTCACTATATGTTTTTTTTTTAATTTCCGAAGACAGGTTTATTAGAATTAACCTCATTTATTATGCATTTACACTACCAGAAAACCGGAGAAAAGCAACAGAATTACCGACGGAATTTTTCCATCGGTAATTTATACCGACGGAACTAATTCCGTCTCAAAATCTGCCGGTAAATACCGACGGAATTACCGACGGGGTATACAGTTCGTCTGGAAAAATGCAACGGCGCGGTGACGTCAGGCGATTTTACCGATGGAAATTACCGACGGATTCAAACTGAGATAGCCGTACAGTGACGTGGCGCATTCACCGACGGCATAACCGACGGAATCACCGACGGACGTAATCCGTCGGTGATTCCGTCGGAAAACGACTATATGACCCATCTGCCGACACTCTCTTCTTCCTCTCTGTTTCTCCTTCTTCTTCTTTCCCATCCCACCTCTCCCTCCCAAACCGCTAACCAAACACCCATCCCAAACTCTCCACTATTCTCAACACGAGCACTCGGGTTTCTTATATCTTGTACGTGGTCACAATATCCGTTTCTTGTAGATTTTATCATTTTTTTTGTAAGTAAATCTATCCTTTTTAGTTTTAATATTTAATTGTGAATTTTATTATTGTTTTAGTATATGTATTTTGTTAACGTTTGTACTTGTTTAATTGTTATTTATCAAAGAAACTTGTAGTATGAATATTGTATAATATTTTTGTAGTTGTTATAGTTTGTTTTAGATTTTATCAAATTATATTTGTTTGTAAATTGTTGAAATTTTGTTTGAATTACACCGAATTAAATGTGTCGTTGTGATGAAATAAATAATTAATAGCTTGTTTAAGTGTCTTGTTTAATTGTTATCAATTATATTTGGAAGTTGTGATTTACTGTAAATTTATATATGTATAAATTTGTATGTATGTATGAACGTTGATAGTTGATAATTGATAATGAATATTTAACATAAGTTTTGTTTTAGTTTGTTGGATAATGTCGGGGAAAACCAATATTTTTGTTATGTTTTATAGAGGTTCAATAGAAGTCATGGATGATCGTTCATGGATGTATCGGGACTCACCCCAAGGATTGCGGAGGATGGATTATTGTAACGGTGTCCGGGGTTTTATTAATTTCGCAACATCTATTCCGAGGAATTTTACTGATGGCGGTATTAGGTGTCCATGCGGAAGTGTAAAAATTTAAAGTTTCTGCATCAAGATGTTGTAATGATGCATCTTCTAACCAAAGGGTTCATGGAAGATTACCTGTGTTGGTATGCTCATGGAGAACTATTTGTTCCTGATGAGAGCATGGAAGAACAGGTGGTTGGGTCAACTTCTAGTGCTAGTAACATGCATAAAGTTGGAAATGAGAACAGTAATCCTTACAGGAATATGGTTATGGATGCAATGAGAATGAGTGAAGGTAATGTCAGGGAATGTCCAATCGTAGAAGAAGAACCTAATGCAGATGCAGCAAGGTTTTTTGATCTGTTGAGAGATTCTGACGAACCAATATGGTTATGGATACTATACACTCATATACTTTGGAACAACCTTGCGGGCAACATCGACGATACTTACTGTCCAATAACTCACAACTGACCGAATCCCGAGATCTTTCAATTACAAGATGAACAATTTGCCACATGGTTTAGAACACATGTAAGTCCTATCACAAACTCATTATCTCTTGCAATGTAATTAATTGTAGTCAATGTTACATAATATCCGTTTATTGATTATTGTTGTATTTAATTTACAAGCTAGGTTTATCAAATGGGAGGTAGTGCTTGCTATTTCACTGTCTTTACTATGTCTGGGCCCTGAAAGAAAAGTCAAGTGCTATAATGGATATTTTGTCAATGGATATGTCTTTCATACTGAAGAATACGGGCATGGAAGAAAGACATACAACAACGGTGTTTGTATTAAGGGATCGACTTCTAGTGAGTTTGAAGTTGACTACTACGGTAGATTGGAAGAGGTCATCGAACTGCAATATCATAGCGAGCAAAATAGAGTGTTTTTATTCAAATGCTATTGGTATGACACAACTGACCGAGGAATCAGAGTAGATCCTCACTATGGTCTCGTTGAAATCAACTCAAAAGCTAGACACCGCAACGTAAACGACGTCTTTGTTTTCGCAAAGCAATGCCAACAAGTTTATTACACATGCACCCCTTCCTTTAGAAAGGACCGATCAAGAGTTGATTGGTTATCCGTTTTAAAAACAAAACCCAAGGGTCGTGTCGAGGTTGTTCAGGATGAGAACGAAGACACAAGTGTGATAGATGAAGTCTTTCAAGCTAGTGAGTTGGTTGAACCATACCGAGTTGCTCCGTCGATTGACTTAGAAGAAAATTCGAATTTTCGTGTTTTCAACGATAGTCTTGTTGATGTTGACGCAGAGGAGTTGAATGTTGTTCTGAGATCTACTAGTGGAAAAAAGAATGTTGTTGAAGAAGATGATAACGAAATTGAAGAGTGCGATGAAGGCTGATGATAACAATTCAATAGAGGACGAAGATGAAAATTCCGACTAACTAAACATGTTATAAAGCCTTATTTTTATAATGTAATAATTTGAAACATGAAATATTTATTCTTCTTTAAGGGTCAGCCTCTGTTATTGTGTTGTGTGTCTTTGTAAGATTTCAATTTAAGATTTTTTGAGAGGGTTACATAAAAAAAATAAGAAAAATTTACCACATTCACCGACGGATATACCGACGGAATATAATCAGAGAGTTGCAAAATAAATTACGGGATTTTGCCACATTCACCGACGGCTTTCCGACGGTTTTCCGACGGTTTTTCCGACGTACTTACCGACGGAATCACCGAGGGGTTGCCGCACGCATGGCGGACATGTGTCCGTCCGCACGATTACCGACGGAATTTCCGACATCCAATACCGACGACATTACCGACGGATCACGCATGGCTGACACGTGTCCGTCCGCATGATTACCGACGGAATTTCCGACATCCAATACCGACGGCATTACCGACGGATCACGCATGTCCGACACGTGTCCGCGTGCTCGTTCTCGACGAAATTTCCGACGGCATTGCCGACGGATCGAAAAGTTTGGCGGGATTTTCCAAACTTTTCGGTGAGAATTTCAATTAATTTCCGACGGAATTACCGACGGAAATTAATTGCACCGAGCAAAATTAAATTCCGTCGGAAATATTGCTTTATAAGCACCCGACTTTGGTCATTTTCTCCCCTTCTCCTCTTCTCCCTTTCTCCTCTTCTCCCTTTCTCCTCTTCTCCCTTTCGATCTCTTCTTCTCTTCTCCTCTTCTCCCTTTCTCTTCTCCCTTGCTCTTCTTCTCTCATTTATATTTAGCTTTTAGAAGGATTTTATTGTTTTGGTGGTAGTTTTAAAAGGTATGTATATTTTTTTCTTTATCTTTTTATTTTTTTATTTTAATTATGATTATTGTTTTTGGTGTTCTTTGTTTTGTATATTGTTTGTAGATAACATCTTAAATTCAACACATTATTAAGGTAAGCATTTTTTATTCCCAAATTTATTTTGAATTGATATAATGTTTTTTTTGTTTTGTGTATTGTTTGTTTTGTGTTTATGTTGTGTGTTGTGTAGTGTTTTTTAGTTTTTTAATTTTATTTATTAATTTTAGTTTTTTAGTTTTGATATTATTGTTTGTATTACTATAATTGTTATTGTTGAATTTATGTTTAAAATGTTAATTTATATATATAATTGTTATTGTTGATTTATTTTAAAAATGTTAATTTATATATATAGAATTGCTTTTTAAT
Source organism: Populus x sibirica (assembly GCA_019202695.1). Taxonomy (NCBI): domain Eukaryota; kingdom Viridiplantae; phylum Streptophyta; class Magnoliopsida; order Malpighiales; family Salicaceae; genus Populus; species Populus x sibirica. Next base: position 3,775,421 of record JAGMVL010001291.1, on the reverse strand, counting down.
TAGTTTATCTTAATTTAGGATATTATTGTTTGTATTGCTATAATTGTTATTGTTGAATTTATGTTTAAAATGTTAATTTATATATATAATTGTTATTGTTGATTTATTTTAAAAATGTTAATTTATATATATAGAATTGCTTTTTAATTAGTTTATCTTAATTTAGGATATTATTGTTTGTATTGCTATTTGTAATGAATATTATTTAACATTACTTTTACATTTTTAATGTTTAATGCATTTCTATTTGTTTATTAAGGTTTTTTACAATTAATAAATTATTTTTTTATATATATTTTAAATACCTACCGACGGATATACCGACGGATAATATCCGTCGGTATTTAACAGAGAGTTGCCGAATAATTACCATCCATGCCATAATTACCGACGGCATCACCGACGGATATTATCCGTCAGTGATTAAATTCGACGGACTTCCCGACGGATATAATCCGTCGGTATTACACTAGAGTTGCAACAAAATTACCAGCAATGCCATAATTACCGACGGACAATACGCCGGTAATTACCTTGAAATTACCGACGGAATAAATCCGTCGGTATTGTTCCCGCGGGAAATTTTTTTTAGCGCGCGTGTATCCGTCTGTAAACCGTCGGTGTTTCCGTCGGTAGGTTTTTTTTTTTATTTGCAACCGAATTAGCGACGGAATTGGGATTTACCGACGACTGTTTGACCGACGGACGGTGTCCGTCGGTGAGTCCGTCGGTATTATTTTTACCGACGGATTGCATTGCTGTTACCGACGGAATTAGTCCGTCGGTAAAACTGGATAATGTTGTAGTGTTATTTTTAAGAGTTAATTACACCTATGACCTTTGGTTCTTAATTGAAGCTTTACATTTTGGTCATTTTAACCCTTATGTCTCTCAAACTTAATTTCTGTACGCGTAAAATATGATTCCTTCATCCACTTTAATGCATAATCGTGGCAGCTTGTGGTATCCTAATGAACACGAGTTGTACCCTTATGTCCCTCATGCATATGTAACTCAAATTGAAAGCGTAAGGTTTTATGCTGTCCATAATTAAAGTCTAAAACACTAGGACCATGCATATAATGTAATTAACCTTAATCATATCATAGATTAAAACCAGCAAATGGGACACGTTTTGGATCATTAATTGTATTGGATTGACATAATTATATGGGGTAGGATGCATGTACCACATTCATAAAATAAAAATGCTAAAATCAATAAAATATGACAAGAACAAAACTTTCAGTATTGTGGGATTACAAGTAGATCTCACTTTAAGATTCTGATTCAACAAGCCATATGTATTCTTGGAATTTTTTCTCATCGCTCATCCTAAAAAGGTCTTTTTCTTTATGATCTGTCCCAGAATAGACATGGGACAGCAATGAAAATGTAAATGCCTGATGTTTGTAGCACGCTGTAGGGCATAAAACCAGTTACAATTGGGTGCAATCAGTCGGCTTAAAAGACACAGACTTTCCTAGAATGTCATAGCCTATCAAGAAGTTCATTTGTGCAACGTTACCGAAGATTGCACCAGATTGAGTTGAGTTAAAAGCTAAGCACAAGACATCATCTGAAATTAATATAAAGGTATTTAAAGTCTGGAGCACCACATCTGCACCATTGAAATGTGCAGTGATTACAGGAACCTTTAGATCAGGAATAGGGCGATAACAATGACTCAGTAATCCACTTGCGTCTTGGGTGCGTTCTCCATTAATAACTGCATTTTCAACTGCTGTAGCAAATTCCGTGAAGAAATTTACTGGAAATAATGTCAAGGAAGTACCTGAATCAATGATGATGTTGCCCTCACTGCCTCCGAAGGAAGAACCTCCGAATTCTATTTTCTTATCCCCAACACTCATGGCTTCTAGTGTTAGATAGTAGAAGGTATCTGGAGTTTTTGAGATTAATGGGGTTGATAGGACTCCAGAACCGGAAACCACAGCATTTCTTCCAAAATGTAATTTGCTCGAGTTTCCTGCAGATTCGGAGGAAAATGGCACCAGACAGTACGAGAATTTGCCACCAACAGAGGAGCCCATTTGAGATATAAGGGACATTGGACCACCTCCAAGGCCAATAATACCTGAATCTTTCTTATCAAAGGTTCCATTATTTCGACGCCCACAGCCAATGACAGTTTTAGGAAAATACACTGGACCGCCATTTGTGGAAGGCAAAGTTACTGTATCAACAGCAAGATTTCCATTGGTAAAGGACCGATCACCATAATAATACGAGTATTGGCAAAGCTGTTCGGAGGAGCAGGAACTACTCTCGCCTAGGTTTTGGCATTGCCTTGTGTCACAAGAGAGGTCTCTATATGTCTTAGAGGATTTTGGGTCAAAAAGAGGAGCAATTTGCTTGTAACACTTGTCGCATGGCGTGCACTGTGTCCATATAAGATCACTGCCCGTATCTGCTATAGCCAGGATCTCAAAAGGTGGTGTCCCGAGGGATAAACTCATGAGATATTCACCTCCATTAGCTATAATCTCAGATTCAACTTCTTTTGGAGAGACTGTAGCAGCAGTTCTCTGAAAATGGTGGACTCGACTAACGGATCGGCGCATAGCTTTGTTCAAACGTTGGAGGTGAGTTTGTTGAGAGTTGTAAAGGGGGGACTTTGGTGAATCACGGTGGACTAGTTCCATAGTAAATCCAGCATTGTGGGCATATATGCAGCCAAAACTAGCAACATAGAGTGCAATTGCTGAAGCAACAGAGAGAACAGATTGAAAAGTTGCCATGGCTATTAGACTAGAGAGATGGAGATGATTAAATGGTTCAAGGGTTGGGCTGTATATATACAAAGTTGGAATTCATGATTGCAAAGATCACAAATAAACTGAGAATCAATATTTATAGTTATTAATTGTACGATGATCCATAAAAAATTAATTTGCCTTCCATTTTAATCCGGATCATGCGTATAATTAAAGGATTATTTTCTTTTTCCTCTTGAATCATTTGATGCGTGTACGTGTAACCTTTGATGCGTGGATTCTCATTAATACTTTGGAGATGCATGGATTATCTCTTTAGTTTCTTACGACTGTTCAGTAACATTTATTGATTTGGGTTTTATGTTATCTATCTATTTTATATTATAAAACGATAGTATGTTCTTGTACATACTACTTATTTATTCTACCGTCATTTGAATGTGTTTTTTATTTTTATTTTTTCAATCAAGTAACTGTACATAATAAAAATTGTTCTCTTCATGTTAATAAATGAAAAGGTGATAGCAGAGAGAAATTAAAGATTATTTCAAAAAAAAACTTTGAATAAAAAAAATAATACAAAATGTTATTTTTATCTTGATCATATGAAAGGTCATATTATAATCTTTCTTTTAAGATTTATATATATTCCACATATTTTTGTAGAATATAATCTCTTAAATTGTTTAAAAACTTTTTTTAATAAAAAAATAATTATTATATTCCTGTTACATTTGTCGCGGGAGACATCTAGACAAATTACTAAAGAGTAAAAATAAAAGTAGAAGTCCCTACCTAATTTATGATAACTAAGAAATCTAAATTGTCTTCGAAAATTCTAAATAAGGAGTTGGTTATATTAAACAAAAAATTAAAATCAACCTAAAATATCATACCTAAAGTAAGTTACTTCATATTTGTTTATATATATATATATAGTGCATATATGTTAATTGTTCGCTTGAAATGGTGTATGTGTTTATTGTTTGTGGTAAAAACTACCAAGTCTTAATGGTAATGATTTGGGATATAAGTTTAGGAACAATGCTCAATCCTCACTTTCAAAACATAGGCATTGAACCCGAAAGAATAGTGAATAATAAATTAGGCTATGAGCCAATTTCTTGGAATATGTTCAAAATGGGCTTGAAGGCCTCTACTCACACTTAATAGATCTTAAGGGATTGTGTTGATCTATCCCAAGTTTACTTTACATATCAAAAGGGTTATATATTATATTCACACACACACACATATATATATATATATAATAGAATGAAAAAATAGAGACACACATATATATCATATCAATCTGCTCATCTTTATACGACATCTAATAAAAAATATAATTAGGATTCACAATTCTTGTGTCAATTCTAAGTTATAAGAAAGATACAAATCAATGAAAAAAAACAAGGATACAAAAATTCCTGATGAAAGGGCTTTGCATTTTCTGATGGTAGGGCTTGGAATTCCTTATTGCAGGGCTGAAACTTCATAATGAAAGGGCTTGAACTTCTTGATGGTAAGGATTAATTTGAGGGCTTGAACTTAAAACTTTCTGATGGCAAGGATGAAACTGTATGATAACAAAGTTTGAACTTCTCGATTGCAAGACTTAGACTTCTTTGATGACAAGGTTTAGACTTTCTAATGATAGAGCTTAAAATTTCTTGATGGCAAGGCTGAAACTTATATAGCAGTAACTTATTTTAACTTTATTTGTGAGTGTACCTCTTGAAATCAAAGAGAAACACAATCCTCCGTCGCATTTTCTAAGATCTTTGGCTTTAGAAATATCAAGAACTAGGCACTGGTTTTCTTGAATTATAACCCTAATAGTCATCTAATATTCTCTACTTTTATCATTGATTGAGTATTGTTCATCTATTATTTTAGTTTAGACCATATTAATTATACTTGTCATTGTCTCCAATTGTAGTTTGTGGATTTGTTTTGTTCATTATTGCTCATTTTTCATAATCACTGTGAATAATTTTTCATCTTAGTTTGTGATAAAGTTTATCAAATAATCATTTGGCTATTGTTATCGTAATTGGTCTCTTTAAAATAAATTGGTCCCAGTTGATCTAGTTGTGTTCATCTTTCTCAATGACCATTATAAGGTGCATATGCATCATTATCATTTTCTTTTCAAAAGATTCAATCAATGAGAAAAAATTATTGTAAAACATTTTCTTTTTTAACCTTTCTTATTTTAGAACCAAGTTGTAAATTTTAATAATTGTGTTCATGTAGGTCCAATTATTGAAATGAAATTATTGATATATAAATATGAAAGTATTTTCATCTAATAGACATTTAGATTTCCTTGGTTAAAAGTCCAGAATATATCATTCAAGTGGCATGACGTGTTTATGTTAGTATATGAGAAAATAAGTTTGTGAAGAAAAGGTTATCTCTCATTTTTGGCTTTTTTTGATAAATGACTTGAATGGATTCTATGATAAATGACAAATTATTTTGTAAAGAAAACATTGGATTTCAAAAGGAGAGTTTTGTTGTGTTGATTTTTTTATCATGAAAAATGATATGTAGAACACAAATGAGTCATGAATTTACTTGAAAAACATCTCTCTTCCCTTTTTTAAATACTAAAACTTATTAATATAAACAATTTTTTTATTAGAAAAGGGCTTATAAAGGCACGCAATATGGGTTAAGGCCATGTCTATGAAAAAATGAGATATACATGAGTCTTGAATAGAATCCAAGGTTGAAAAGTAAACAAACTACTTTTTGTTAATCATAAAGGGCTTAGAAAAGCATGTAATGTTGGTTAAGGTCATGTTTATGAAATAATGAGTTATACATAAGTCTTAAATGGTGTTCAAAGTTGAAAAGGTTATCAAACTATTTTTTTTTAATAGAAAAGGCTTATACATGTTGTGATGTCTTCAAAAATCAGCTATAATAGTTGCTCATATTTTATGATTTTGTAGTTGGATTTTCTTGAGAAAATGGTTGAATTTTATCAGTCAATATCAAGCATTTTTAGTTCTAAATTGGAATATAATGGTATTCTTGTAAATATTTTAAACTATTTTGTTGATTTTTTTTGTTTATGCCAGTAAGAATATAAAATGTTATGCAATTTATAAACCGTGGAATGTAAATTGTAATTTTCAAAAACATGGACGCAAAGTGAAAAACAACTAAACTATAAAAGAGTAGGGTAGTTTTCACTTATAAAAAACCTAATTGAGCTCAAGCAAACATTGAACAACCAGAGACAAAACATTATGGATTGGAATAATATTTTTCTTTCTTTCTTTTTTGTTCTTTAAACATTTTCTATTCTAGTCACATAAATTTTTTTTCACAAATGTCCTACATTGGATCAACTGAGACTTGGGCATGATAATTTGTTTTAACTAGCTCACTATAGGGTTCACATGGTGTCAAAAAAAGCCTCGACACTAAGTTGTTGTGTAATTTGGACAAACAAGATTTGATTTTGTTACTAAAAAAATTTTAAAAAAAAAAACAAGGACTAAATTTGAAACTAAAGTGAGAAGGAACCTTTCTTTTCTTTTTCTATTGTTCATTAGACAATGTTTTAGAAATTTTCACCCTAAAGTTTTTTATTTTTCACTTTTTATTCTTGTTTATTGAGGATTTGGCGTTTCAGTCCAATACATCATTTGTTTTGTGCCTTAGTCCTTGGAATTTCAGGAGAGAGTCACCGAAAAATAATGAAGGAAAGAGAAAGTGATTGGTTGGTCAAATCCTAGAGAAAAGAAAAAAAACCAAATTTGATGTCAAAGTGTTCCTATTGATGAGAGGGGTGCTATTAAAGATTAAAGTGTTTTTGAGCTTCCATATCACTAGAAAAGGTAGACATGTTAAGAAAGACCTTTTTCTATTTAGTTTTGTATTTTTTTTTATTATTAATTTAGGGGTTTTGAGGTGAGAAATTGGTTTGCTAAGGTCTAAGGGTGCTCATTGGGTCTTTTTAGGTGAAAAAATGTTGAAAATTGATTTTTTGGTCTAAAAACATGAGACATAGCTTTCCGATCACCTCTTTGGTGTTTGAAATATGAACCTAGCTTCATTTTTATTTGCTTTATTTTAAAAAGAAAATTGGGTGGGTGATGTGTTTAACAAAAAAAAAAAAGAGGGTTAGGCACAGTAACTTGGTCTTGCAAACCTACGCATGCCTAACCTTCTCTATTTTGGGTCAATAGTTGGCCCACTCATGCCTAGACCAATCAGCGAGCATAACCAGATGATCCATTAGATGTACCAATTAGGTCTATTATAATGTCTATAAAATTGATTGGACTGATTCTGGATATTTGGGTTAACAAGTTGCAAATTTACCAAACTAAACATTTGTGTATTATTTGAGTCATGTCTTAAGCTACAGAAGGGATTTCACTGCGATTCTAGTTGGAATAGAAACTAAACATCTCAATATTTTTGTCCATATATGGTATACTCCTTAATGCATCCATATGAGAGAGAGCTATGTTTTTGAAGTAAGGCTAGAAGTTGTTGTACGGTTTTTTCTATTTGTTTTCTTTTTTAGACTTCTTATTTAGAAAAGATTTCCTTTACTAGAAAAGCATAGGTGACAATAACTGGGATTATTTTAGCAATGGTTTTCATGTCAGCAACTTATGTTTCTTTTCTCTTCTTTTTTTTTAATTTTCTCATTGGCAAGGTTTCCTTATCATTGAAGGACATTAGAGACGGTTTTTGGGTTTATTGTGTCTAATGTACAGTTTTATTCTAACAAGCATAGTTTCCAATCCTAATATTGGATCGAACTGAGAGTTTACTAAAAGTCTTCATAGGTTGTTTTTTATATTGGGTAAAAATTTCGAGTCAATCGAACATCAAAAAAGGCTTGTTATAAGATCTAAAAGCTATTATGATGGAACTGCATTAGTTTCCTTGTTGATTTATCATATATTTTTTTTATTTAGAACTCTTTTTATTTTTTCAATATCGTTTATGATGTTTTACCTAGTATACATAGGGTTATTTAGCTTGTAGGTTTTTTTTTAAAAAAAAATTAAGAGATGGATTGATTTATTCATAAATAAAACTTGTGAGAGATAGAGTTTGTTCTTACCCTTAGTTCCTCGTGTAACTACTCTGACTTATCAAAGAAATAATCAGGCTTTGTGATATCTTCCTTATACTTCTCGTCTGCGTCTCTTCATAGACGTTGGGGGGGTGGTTCTTATGATCTTGGTGTCTTAGTGCAGGTTATTGTTATGTCAAGTTCAATTACAAATCTAATCTTAACTTTCTTAAGAATGGTTAATTTGACTATGAATTTCTGGATCTTTATATTCATGGGATTCGCATTAGTAGGCTCACCCAAGCCCAGGTGCTTAGGCTTTTCTATGAGAGTCTTTTTTATTTATTTTTTTTATATTTCAATTAAAATTTATTAAAATAAAGTAACTAAAATTACATTTAGAATATTATTTCATTAAATACTATTCAACTTTGAATTTGTTTTCAAATAACATTCTAACATATTTTTTTAAAATATTAGCAACAACTCCAATACAACCCTTTATGATTGTTTCCTTTTATTTTAAAATAAAATTATAAATTAATAAATAAAATTATATTTAAGATATTATGTTATTATATATTATTCAACTTGATAGTTATTTCTAAATAAGATTCTAGCTTTTTTATAATATTAAGAGTCATTTCATTAATTATTATTTTTGAACCTACTATGCAATTTTATTTTTTTTAATGTTGCTGGTCATGAATATTCTATGGAAGTGAAGTTCAAGTCATTATAGTGATTGGCAATTTGTTTTTAAAACTATGCTTCTTATTAAAAAAATAAAAAATTACACTAATTGTAAAAGAAGGTTTTGACAAAAAAAAAAACATTTTTTTCCTATGAATGTCTTGACAGAAAAATAGATTTAGAAAAGTTTTTGTGACAATGTGTGAGTGTTATATTATTCTTTTCTTTTCCAATACATTCACATAAAAATTATCAAAATATAATTTTTTTTCTAATACATTTTTATAAGCTGTTATTTAAAAAAAAAAAACAATTATTCTAGTAAAAATTTATCAAAAAAATAGAGCGCATTAATAATAAGATGACAAGGTTTAAATTAAAGAAACAATTTTTTATCAAATCGCTCAACTTGTTTTTTTATTTTTGTCGTAATAATTTCATTTTTTATTGAATAAACAACATAGCTTGAAAATCTATGTTTTTTTGTTAAAAAATAAGAAAATTATATGAGAAAATTATTTTATTTCAATAGAATTAAGATTACAACTCTTCTTAAAAAGAAATTATTGTCATACAAATAAATAAATAATCTAAAAAGCTTTTCCTAGCATAAAATCAAATATTTTAATCTATATTTATCTTTCAACTCCTTAACTTAATTTTTAACTAATATTAACAACTCTTTTTATCTTTATTAACAAATATTTCTAAATTTATTTTATTAAACACGCATCAAATTTTTATTTCACAATTATAGCTTTTCTTAATAAAAACACATTGTCAACACAAGCATATTTTTTTCTTTTTTTCTTTTTCTTTTTTTCTTTGTTAAAAGAATAAAAACTGTTGATCCGACCTCTACAACAAATCGCTGGTGCTGAGAAAACAATGTTGACCTAGTGGTTTGAGCCCAGTGAAACTGCTCAGTTTGCGCAAACGCTTTATTGTTCTCAAATAGCACCCGAACATGCTTGGGATAATGGAGCAAAAGCTTGGCATTCTAGAAATAAGAGGTACATTGGAAGAATCTCTTATGAGGGGATCAAATCAATTACCGGAAACTAATCACAGAAATAAAAGCAAGAACAAGAGCTGCTTCTGGATATTTAAAAATCATAACGCATACACAGAAAAGGAGTTGATCTTTAGAAGGTACCAATAAGCGGAAAGGCTGTGATATATAAACCCTGAAGGATGTTTATTGTACACAAACTCAATCAAAACTCACACCCTTGTCCAGGAAAATGGCATGCAGAAACCCACTTGACAAGATCCATTAAGTCATCACATGATGGTGCAACGACTCCTTTCCTCAGTAGGTTGCGCAGACACTGGCTGGAACCTGTGCGGCTCAGATGGGTTGTACGTGAACTCGGATGTATCAAGCCCATACTGGTTTCCATGCAGCAAAGAACAGACACAAGTACAGCAGTGGAATCAGAACCAGAAACTAGCAAATTTTGATAGAGAGATTACATAGCATATATGTATAACAAGCAATGGAACAAGATATCAAACCAACCAAGTACTTGATGCAGAACCAATTATAGGATAATTTCTAATACAATAGCAATGCCTAATGGAACTACTAACAATCATCCAAGTGTGTTCTAAACGTTAAGCCACATAAACATTCTCATTCAAACATTCAAGAATAAGGCTGATTACTAAACAGCAAGATGTAATAGTGCTTGTTTACATCCTTCATGCCTTGTGTGAACACAATAACTAAAGCAATGGAACACAGGATCAAGCTACAACTGATGTTTACCATCCTATATGGTCCTGTGGTGGGACAATTATTGTAGTTCTACACAAATGTCAAAAACCTGAATTTTCATAAGCTTAATGAAAATCCATTTATTATGAACTTTGTGAATGAATACCACATCAAATGGATTCCCAGGAAAGTGTGACTCAGATGGCTACAGGGTCACAGAAATATGCAAAATTGTCAGATGGTGCGTCAAACTTTCACTGCATTGAAATTCAGAAATAATCAAACCTTTTCCCTCATTCGTGTACTCCAGGCATCATTTCTGCTTGGACGCTGATCAAGGGTTCCAGCAACAGGCACACCTGTTGCAGGAGCTGGTGGCCTGTTAAGCAAAGGCTGTCGGTTCTGTTGCCTGGGGGCAATGAGCTCATCATCACTATCATACTCTAGTGGCCTGTTTGCTGCCCTAACCAGAAGGGCTAACAAGAAAATCAAAGCCTGCAAAAACACAATAATTCATTGTAAACAAGCTACTAAGAAGCTCCTTGATAGAGAGAGAGAGAGTTCAAAATAAGATCTACGAAACCCCATCTCCCAATTCAGTCTTGACAAATTGGTCCCATTCATGGCCATAGATAATCATAAGTGGTGGAACTTGTACAAGAGAAGCACAGTTTCACAAAGAACTCAAATGTGTTCATAAAAATCATAAAACCTCCTAGAAACTTCTAACATAAACTCCCATCATATTAGATTCTTGAAATATTTTCCTGATTCAGTATTTCTTAATTATGATCATATACCCTTTGAGCGTGCTTAAAGAAAAAAGACTGCAAAAGAAAAGTTCATTGCCTTAGTAAACATGATTGCTTTGCCATGAATTCTTCACATTCCTAAAATAAATTAAGCCATGCTCTCTCTAAAATAAATTGATCCCATTGAGTCATAAATACAGAGGAGAAAATATGCTTTTGGACATGCTCAATGAGTGAACATAAGAGGGAAGTAACAGTATTGTACATCTTTAACTGTACCTTAACCTAAACCTGTTTTATAAATTAATAGACAGATGTTACCATCAATCAGATCTCTGTCCAGTTTCTGAATCTGTCTCTCTAGAAAATATCTAACCCTCACAAAAGCAAGAAGCATCATTTCATGCTTACCTCCAAAATAACTATTCCAAGAGCAACCCATTTGACAATGTTCCATTTTTCTTTGAGGAAATCATATAGCATGTCAAAATCTCCAGTTTTGTCTGGTGGAATTTCCTGACAGGGAAAAAATATAACAAAAGTTTAGATGACTATAGCACATTAAACCTCTAGAAATTGGTTAAATGGAAAACTCACCTCTTTCCAGCTTTTATCAAAGAATATGAAAGCTGCACATCCCAACTCTATCAATATCAACAAGACGATCAATACTGAATACTATGTTGGCTTAAGGAAACAAATCATCATAAACCACAAAGCCAAGGAACATATGAACTATTCCTCTGTCCCATAAAAAATGTCCAGCTTAATCTTCAAGGATTTAATTCACTGATGACAAGTAATTCTACTCTAGACATACAAATGATGCAAACTGAAAACTAAAGTAGTAGTCAAGGGAAAACAGAAAATGACTTCCTTTTTTCCAGAACGAGGGAAGAGAATAGATGAAAAGAAGAGAGAGAGAGAGAGAGAGAGAGAAGCCAAAAGAAACAAAACAGAACTAAAGCAACAATGCTTCCCAATCCTTTTGCATATCCGTGAAGAAACAGCATCCTGATGCTTTTGCTGCTGAATAATGGACATGCTCTTTCAGGCATAACAAAAGGAGAATAAGAAGACACTCTTTGCAAGCATGTGAGATTATTGAATTGACTAGGTCACTTCTTATGCTGTCTTACTTGCCAAGAACAAAAACCCAAAAAAAAAAAAAGAACAAAACAAAGAAGCATCTTATGCAGCAGAATGGCAGGTAATCATCATTGCATCATGTGGTGCGGGCACAACTAATTCTAATAGTAGTACTGATGAGGTAAAACAAATGTGAAATAGGATACACAAGTCAAGCAGCAGCCATTTCGTGTTGCAGCTCCAATACAACCAAAACAAGAGATGATGAAGAGAATTACTCCTACAGCAACAAATACATATATGAACCTGCAAATGAAACGGATGCAAAATGATAATTTGGCAATTTAAGGATAAACTTGAAAATAATAAGGACAAATATGAATATATAATTTGCAGTCAGTATAGCTTTTCAATAACCATGCAAGCCCAACAGAACCAGCAGTTAGTTAGAAATAACTTTTCACATTCTAGTTCTCTTCTTCATTGCCAACAAATCACCAGCTCTAAGTGAAGGAGAAATACAGCTTGACTAAACTTGCGCCGTGTGAATCTTCATATATATAATATAAAGATCACTACAAATGCTATTGCATAATGGTGCAACAAAGTTATTGAAAATAGTCTGATTGTCAGCCTTTTTTGCATGAAGTGATCAATCTAAAGACTCACACCAGTAACCTTGTTGTTTACAACTTCAAAATTTTCATATCAAAGTATTAATCTAGACAATCAATTCTTAACTCCCAAACATCTGTCATTCATTTTATCAAATCAGAGTATTTTACGACTTAAAAGAGAGAGAGAGAGAGAACCGAACCACCCTAAATGAGTACAGCTAAAATCTGATAGCAATACTTGTAGCAAGAAACTCAATGTTTAGCAATACCCTGACACCTTACCTCGAGAAAGGAAAAAACAGTGTCTTTTTATAGGTACCATATTCTGAGAGATCATAAAATTGTAAAGGGCACATCTTATGGCAAAAATGCTACTTTCTAGCTATCATAGTATGAACCATGTTACTCTCTACAGGTCCTATTCTCGGTCAAATTAAGATTACTAAGAAACAAATGCAGGATGCAGATGACTGAGAACAGAAATGGAAACCAAGAGTGTGGATGGAACACCGCTAGATTTTTATTATCAAAGGAAGCAACTGGCATATAAGTCCGGGGATGGGTATGAGATATTATTGTCTTCCACTATTACAATCATCACTACTCCTATCCCACCATGCTTTTCCAGTTTCCACCGACATCTCCACAAACACTACAACACAATCATCATCACTATTGTGAGCACCACTACTAGCATTAGCACACCAACATCATACTCCCATGATCACCATCAAAACAATTTACTCTTCAATCTTCCTTGATTATCGTCTATGCTATACACAGTTGTTGCCAATTTAGGGTTTATATCAATTATTTGTGATGTGCCAGAGTCTGAGATATTTAGTGCAGTGTAATAAAATGAGTTGGCATTGATGCAACTTGCAGATTATGTTAACTGTAAATTTCAAACTCATAAACACTTTTTGCGCTTAAGCTAAACAATGACAGCCAACTGACTTTCCAAATAACTTTTCTTCACTCTGATTGTTGTGACCAAAACCAGGATCCATCCACCCACCCACCCAGCGTTCACCAAATCAACCAAGGCCCAGTAAAAAAAAGCCACAGAACCAATTATAACAATAATTAGAAAGAGAATGGTGGAAAACGAACCATAAAAGAAATGCAGTTCGTAATGTTTCACATCAATAAAATCACTTAACGAAAATAGAATTAGCTCTACTTCAATCTACTCGAGAATGAGGGAAGAGGCAGGTAGAAGTTTATAGAAATGGGTTAGCTTCTTGGAGAATTTCAGCTATTGGGCTTCATTTTCCCCATTATTTTCAAGTGCCATATGGAGCTTACACTAGGATCAAACCCATCAAAACTTCAATTACCATCTCCTATCAACTTGCTTTTACAATTAAAATCAAATAACAGGTTTCTCAACCACAAATTCAAGCACAATTGAGCTAAAACAAAAACCTTTAAGCACAAATCAAAATCACTAAAAAAAAAGGCACATACCAAGCTTTTGGCAGCTTATCAAGGATATTGTCCGAAAGAGACACAGTCATAAGCATAGGGCGACCAAGCTGCGTCAAACCCTGACCATCACTCAGCGTCGACACTAGTACTACGTTGTCATCAGCTCTTGTATACTCAACAAACAAGTAAATCCCAAAACCAATCATAGCCAGACCCACAAGAGTGAGCAAGAAGTTAAGGAGCTTCAGTAGCCACTCCAAGCATCCTTTACACGCCATGTTCCCCTATAAAATCCCTGCAATTTCCACTCACTGTCTTCTTCTATCTCATCAGCTCACTCACCTTATACCTTCAATATCAAAACGCACATTAGCACCGCAATTTCAGTTACTTAGAAGCCTAAAATACCATATTTACTCCAGTAAACAAAGAAAAAAAAACTAAATACCTTCAATATTTCACAGATTTTGGAAATAATTCTGTTAGAAAAATTTATAAGGCAGACCCAATACTTGAAATTAGGATTCACATACCAGTTTGCTTAGTCAAAAACAAAAGTTCAAAATTGAAAAAGAAAAGATTTCTCTTTTTTTCCTGACTTTTCTCACCAACCAAACAGAAACGTCAATTAAAAAAAAATGACCGTCAAAATGATTGAACAAAAAACCACCATGCCAGTTAATTGATTGGATAGGAAGGATTTAAAGGTAAAAACAAGGTGGATCATGTTACAATTATAAGGAGATTAGGATTAAAAAAATTGAGTGACTTACAGATTAATCGGTGGATTATTTTGGGGGAGCTTTGATTTTGGTTATTCGGAGAAGAAAGAAAGAGAATCCAGAAATTAGAAAGTGGACGAGAGAGATGAGGACCCCTCTGCTTATTTTGCCCCTCTTCTGTGAGCTGGCATAATTCTCATTATTTGTTTTATTTAATGATTGTGGAATGCCATTTATGCCCTGCCCTGCCGCCCATGATTATGCGCTACTGATTTGATTTTAGGGAATGTGAATGAAGTTGTTGTTCTGGTCGAGCTTTAGTTACTTCGATTGTTATCCAGTGCTTAGCAGTAGGTATGATTAAATTTTTTTTATTATAAAAATAAATATTGAAGTTGTGGTAATATTTATTTTTAGTAAAAAAATATTAAATTATTTGGATGTTAAAGAATTGTGGTCGGAGAGTACAAAGATTGTGCATGGATCATTGTTGAAATGAAAAGAGAAAAAAAGAGAGAGAGAGAGAGAGAGAGAAGAAGAGGATTAACATTGAAAATAAATATTAAAAAACTCATCAGAAAAACAAATAAAATAGTGTTTGATATTATAATAATATTTATTTTAAAAAAATTGTTTAAAACTATCTTTTATTTTTAATATTAATATATCAAAACAATTAAAAAAAAAATTCAAACGTTTTCAAACGTTTTTTAAAAAATAACCAGACTGCTAAAACAACACTGCCATCCTTACGGATCTCGCTTAATTTCACTAACCCACTGGAAAAAAGACGGATGTCTTTGTAATGGAATAAAGGGGTGTTCTGGTGTGACTTCTAACTGTTTTTTTTTAATTTAAATATTTTTTTAAATGCATTTTTATTGTATTTTTAGATAATTTAATATACTATATTAAATTTAAATTTTAATATATATACATTATTTTAATATTAAAAAATATTTTTAAAATAATTATTACAGCAATTTCAAACACTACACTCTAATTAATTAATGATTAGCCTGAACCATAGCCAGTTAGTTTAGGAAGAAGTAGGTCCCGCATCAAGAATTGGCGGGAGAATTTGTCGGGTGGTGACTTCAAGCTGTGCTGTCTTTGAGTTTGAGGAGGGACTATTTAAAACTGCCGTTCAAGGCAAAAACTACCGGTCAAGAAGGTAGGGACCAAGAGCAAGATTGATTGACAAATCCCATCCCACTGGGACCTTTCGGGTGCTCCCACCCAAACAAAAACGTAGCAACCATGTTAGGTAGGTAGTATGTGGTGATGAAATAGTAAATTTTTTAAAATATTTTTTTATTTGTATTAAAATAATATTTTTTATTTTTAAAAAAAAAATTGACATCAGTACAAAAATATAATAAAAATTATTTTTAAACAAAAAAAATTATTTTTTTGTAAACGCATGGTCAACTACCACAACAAACACACTATTAAGCCCAATTTATGTTTGCGGTTAAAATTTTGATTTTTTTCTTAAAATTAATTTTTTTATGTTTTTAGATCGTGTTGATATCAAAAATAAATTTTAAAAAAAAACTATTATTTCAATGTTTTTCCAAGCAAAAAAACACTTTTAAAAACAACCACTACCATAATATCAAACGAACTCTTACATTGCTTGTCTCCAATAGCACGTGTCATCCATAATTCTTTATTCTTTCATATCATAACTCTTATTAATTTTCAAAAAAATTTAAAAAGTTTTGATAAATCAACCTGTTTACCTCCTATAGCATAGTAGCCATTGGTATTTTTTAATTTGTTTTTCTATTTTTTTATATATCTAAAAAAAATTAGAAAAACCTCAAATAATTCTGGGCATTTCTATTGGTTGATCGACTTTAAAAATTGAGTCATTGAAAATGATTATTGAACTTGGATTTCATAAGTACTTGCAATTAAAAAAAATCTATATTTAAATTGACACTGATATAGGTGGAGGAAAACTCGTGAGATTATGTGTGTGTTTATAGAGAATATACAAGAGATGATAAGAATTTGAAAGAGAAAGTGTGGGAACCATTTCTCTCTATGTGTGTGTTTATGAGCAAGTTGGTGAACTTAGAGCCTCTTCTTACCTAACAACTCATAAGTATTTATATACCCATGAATCTACCTATTACATAATCATGCATAATTATTACCCTGAACTATTATTGTAGATATTCAGTGGCCACACTATCATTATGGACAACCACATTATCATTGCGGGTGGTCGCACCGTCATATAAAGTGAGATGTTTAGGTGAGTGACTGAACTATCATTGTAAATGTTTGATGGCAACATTATCATTGTGGACAACCATATTATCATTATGAAAAATTACATTGTCATATAAAGTAGGATGTTTAGGTGAGCGACTCTAACATGAACGTGCCTTAACACTATTTTATGTGTCAAAAAGAATAGGACAAAACATGTAAATAGATAGTATTGATGGGCTCAAGTTTAAACCCATTTTCTTATTAGGCTTGGATAGGCATATTTTTACAAGCCTAACCAACAACGACATAGAGGTTTCGTATAGAGAATAATAGGGGTAGGCAATCTTGTAGAGAGAATCTGATGATGATCACATATGAAAAAACATCTACTTTTATTTATAGAGAAAAGGAGCAAAAGATGCATTTATTAGAGATGGTGGGTGTTTGGACAAGATATGCATATCCAAGGTGTGAATTTCAACATTGAATGTGATTATGTTTAAGTCCACTACAACATCCACGATATGACTCTCAACCTTGATGTAGATGTGTTTAAGAGCTCGAGAAAAGTAAAGAGATCAAGACCTTCTTAGGTTACTAAGGATTGCTTGGAGACTGTGACCAATGATTGCAAATAGCTTTCATTAATGTCTAGGAGTTAATTACCTTGACTCTTTCAATCTTGTTGTCAAACCAACCATTATTTATATTGTTTTCAACTAACTTTAAGTTATAGTTAATCTTTGAGATAACTTGATGTAAATAATATATTTATGTTAAGAAACCTCTTAAGAACGCTCACATAACTTTACCACCAATATTTATTGATTAGGAAAATTCATATTTTATGCCCAAACTTAGGAAATAAACTTATAGCCTTAAACAAGCTCTTTAAACCTGATATCATGAATTTTCACACTTTTTTTTATTTACTCTAGATTTAAAAATTGTCATGTTGATACATTTCTATTTGTACTCATTATTGAAAGACATTATGTATCTTATAGTTTAGGTTGATGGATTGATTCTCACTCATGATAATGCTAAGATTGTCAATAGTTTTATGGAAATTCTTGCTCATCAATTTTCTATTAAGGATCTTAGCTTGCTATCCTATTTTCTAGAATTAAATTTTTTTTCCAAACAAGAATGATATGTTACTTTTCTAAAGGTGTTATATTATAAACAATCTATCTTGCACCCATATGACAAATGTTAAACCAATTCTCATTTTCATACCACTACGTCTTTCGCTCATGTCAAACCATGAATCTTTTGTGTCCTATCCTATTGAGTATAAAGTTATGGTTGATAGTCTTTAGTGCCTCTTTATCACAAGGATTGGTATTGTATTTAACATCAACAAGCTCTCTTGGTTTATGCATCATCCAACAACTGAGCATTGGGTCATTGTCAAATGTCTCTTATATTATCTAAGTGCTATAATTAATGATGGGTTGGAGAATTACCATGATTTCCATGCCTTTTCTGATAGTGATTAGACATGTGACAAAGATGAATTTTTTTTATACAAGTCCTTATGTGTTATATCTTGGTCAAAATCTTGTGTCTTAGATTTTTAAGAAACAGAGAACTATAGTTTGCTCATCTAGTTAAGTTAAGTATCGTTCAATTGCTAACATAGTTGCCAAACTAAATTAGGCCTTTTATCTCTTAATTAATCTTGGTGTTAATCTTTCATGATGTTCAATGATATATTATTATAATGTTAGGATCAATCAACTTAGTTTTAATTTTGTATTTCATTCACGAATGAAGCATGTTGCCATTGATTTTCAATTTATCAAAGATCAAGTACAACATGGTCTCTTTATATTTTGCTCTTTTCTGATTATCAACTTACAAATGTTGTTACCAAACCTTATCCTTGCACTTTTTTTTTTAATCTCGAGATTAAGATTGAACTTCTCTCAAGCTCTATCTCGAGGGGCATAATATAGGATAACTTTTCTTAGTTTTTGGTTTTTTTTTTCAAATTCCTCCTATTTAATTTTCATTCAAAGTCTTGTATTTTATTTTAATTGAAATAAAAATAGGTTTTATTTGTTTTTTAATTCAAATCAAACACAATGCTACAGATACACACCAATAGAGAAATACAACTATAGTGTTCAATTCTCACCATTTTTATTGTGAAATTTATGGTTACTACTAATTATTTGTATCAAAATGGTTGGTTTAAAGTAAATTTTGATGCTGCTTTTTCAGAGAACACTTGTGAATTTGGAGTGATTATTTGAGACCATGCATATTCAATCATTCTTAGCGCCTATAAACAAATTTCAACCTAACAATTCATTCTCTTATAAGAATTACAAGCAGCTAGTTATGTAGCTTAACTAGCAAATGATGTTGGACTCACGAATGTCATCATTGAGACTGATTATCAGATGATTCAACATATGTTGGAGTTGCATTCCCTAGATGATAATTATTCTGCATAGATATCTTTGTTGCAACTTGTTCTCACAGCCTTCAAAATATGTTTACTAAAAGAAATAATAATAAGGTTGCCCATAGTTTAGCCAATATTGCTAATTTATTAGTTCATAAATACCCAGATTTAACCTAACAATTGAAAGTTGAATTTAAACTAATATAGAATAATTTCATTTTTTATATATATATATAAATAATAAATTTGTTTGGAGTATTGAAAAGCAAATAAATATGTGCCAACAAAGTTAATAGAGTTCTCGAAAAAATGTCAAAACTTGTTAGTTTAGACTTGAATATGCTATTTTTTTAATTGCAAAGCATTATCTGTATTGTTAGTGAATATATTATGTACCCAATTAGTTGGTTACATGTAAAACTAATTTTATTTATATAAAACATATTTATTATTAATAAATGCTTCTTTATCTTTAATATTCAATTATATTTGATTAATGAATCTAATGTTTGATTAATAATTCTAGAGTGAAGATAAAGTTCATGGAACAAAAATATTTTTCATAGAAAATTATAAACTTGTTACAATTATGAGATTTCTATTAAATCAAAGCATTATTCCTAAATATTCTTGGTCAATGTTTTATTAAGATTGGATATTAATTAGAGTTGTTGGGACTGATGAATATTATGTTTTTTTCTTTATGAAAGGAAACAACTACTCTCATAAATTAATGTATGAAAGATACCTAAAACTAATATGCAGGTAGTTGTTAGATGACATGTATACTGAACTGGCTCACAAGAAAATTTCATATGGAAAGATCACTTATATCTATGGATATACTCACATGATAGTTGTGTATGTGATCTTTAAACTTGCGATCACTAAGTTATCTAATATAGGGAGTGTTATGCTTTGACCCTGACTACACGTTGTCCTAATAAAAAGAAACAAAAAGGCAAATATTAGTTATAGCATAAATATATGAAGGTATCCGAGTAATCAAGAGAGGATTCATCACCTTAGGTGAATTAGAAAAAATATTTCATATGTTCTTAAATAGTATTGATAGTGAAATCCTTAGTGAATGTGAAATAAGATTTGAAAAGAGTCTCAAATCGTATTTTAATAATTAATGACTATAATGTTAAAAACTAAAATAATTTAACTAAACAGACATGTTCCATGTTGTAATGTCTAAATCATAACATTTTTTTATGAAGGGATAGTAATTACACTAAGAAACTAGTCACTAAAAGATCAAGTCTAACCACTTTTGACTTTCTTAATATTTGGAAGATCATGACAGATAGTTAGACATTGTACTTTATCTTCAAATATAAACCAATCAATTGTTTAATTATATATAAATTAAATTGTTTAATTTATTTAATCCTACTTTATTTAAAGTTCTGGTTTATATTTGGGTCAATTTATTAGGGAATCTAATGGACCACACATATAAGAATCATTGGTTAGAAATTAAAATGGGATAATTAATCGAGTGTAACTTAATTGTAAATAAGTTTTAGAAATTGAATACTAGAATGTAATTAATATAGGAGATTATAGTTCTAGATCTAGAAACAATCCAGCAAGGACTTGATTGAATAAGTTTCTAAAATTAACCTAAAATAATATATGTGATATTATTTAATGAATAAATTGATATTTTATCATTTATAGGGCTTTTTAAGCTTCCATATAAATAAAAAGTTATGCCTCTTATTTTTTGGACATTAGATGACAATACAAGAGCATAATATAGAAACATCTAAAACACAAAAGAAAAGAGCTGGCACTCAAAGGTATAACAATCTCTCTATCTTAAAAGGGTTTAAAAGATTTCTCTCTAGTGATTCGTGTTGATAACTCATTAGAGGCCGACATTGAAACGACTTATGATTTGTGACAACCTAACCTTTAAGCAATTATTCAAAGCCGAAAAAAATATCTAATCTTCAGGTAATATTTATAAAAACCCTAAACAACTCTACATTTGTCTAACGAGATTCTTGAAACTCCAAAAAAAATTAAAATTTATTATTTTCGCTGCATGTATATATTTCAGGAAACCCAACAAGCACTATATTCAAAATTAAAAAGTCAAGGTTCATAAAACCACAATTCTTTTATGCTTGTGTGAGTTATCCAAACTCATCAAAATTGATCTATCGAAGAATATATAAGATTAAGAAAGTATTTGTTTTTATGGTTAGACCTGCTTTTTAAATTGTTTATTACATGAAAAGCATAAAACATTGAATTGATGCTAATCACCATGAATAAAACCAAATGGAATGTTGATGTGAAGCTTTTATACTATAGAATTCGTTTTTGGGCAATTCTTGGTAGGATCATACTTGATCCCCTCCTACCCAAATGTTGGTCAACCATTGACATATATAATAAAGAGGTTTTTTTTCTTTTTCTTTTCTCATAGGTTAGGTAGGCAATTCCGAAGTAGTTTACTTGGTTGGAGCTGAACATGATTCGTTGATTTGGTCCATTTGACCATTGGGTAAAAGCACAATTCACACTACTTTCTCACAACGACGAGAAGTGAAGGTTAAAAGCCTAAAAAATCCCCCATCCATCCAACTACTAACTTTGTCAACTCAGAATACCACCCTGAGGTAAAGGCAATTCAAATCTATGGCCAACGTAGAAAACCAACCCTATTAATATCCATCTTGGACGCTTTTGATCCCATCATTCACTCTGATTCAACCACTTTGCCAATACATTCCAGCATTTTCAAACAGTACTCGAGGCCAACTTAAATGCTTGGACCCTAGGAAAACAACTTTTACTAAAAAAAAAAAACAATCAACAAAAAGCCAGGCAATTTCTCAACAAATTGCACCTCATTTCAGGACTCCATCAAGACTGTTTGAGATAGAAAACTAGTCAGCAAGCATCAATGATTCCATGTCAAGTCGTCAACTTTATTCACAAAATCCATGCAGTACAGAACATTATCTCAATCTCCCCCATTGCCCATTATTACACATTGATAAGGCCCCACTGAACAAGACCACAAAATGACCCCATCAGCAATGTCTCAAACAAAGCTCTCATGCTTTTTATCTACAAGAAAACAGAACACCCAGTAGGCCAACATGCCCTCTGTTAGGATCTGTTCACAACCACAACTTTGACATGAGATGCATAACGTGTCTACATGGCTTTCATAGATGTTTATGTTGCCTCTTCGGACTGACTGTTTACTGTGGCGATGGGCACGATCAGCGAGACCTTTTTGGCTGTCCTTACGTGGCCTGATGTCATCTCTAGCACATGCGCTTCAAAGACACGTGAGCTATAAGATAGATGGTCTCGAGCCAATTTAGAATTTGCTACGGACGTATCAAATCATGTTGGTCGAAAACTTTTTTATGATTGGTTGAGTCTAATCTTTTGATGACGACTGATGAAGGACCAGCTGAACTAGAGTTAGCTACCATAATCTGATTAAATGGCACCACATTAGAAGGAATTAGAGCAAAGGGGAGGAATTGATGAGATGCCTTGCCTGGAGAGCTCCGCTAGGACGCTATCTGTAGAAGGGGGCTTGAGGCCTATGGGCAACGGTAGCCAAGGCTTGTTGATTACCTCTTTCACTACCTTGTTGATCACCTCCTCGGCCTGAATGAAAGATAAAAAACGATGACTATTGCATGAGCACATTTGAACTTTGGATTAAATGTTAGGAAATTGCACATGAAAAATATATGGCAACCCTTGTCAGTGGACTGGAGAACATCTGTAACCAATAACGTAGTTGTTTTGCTGACATTGTAGACCATGGGGGTAAGTACTCGTGCTCATTAACCAAAATCGCCCTTCATCTACTGCGTTTTGCACAGCATTGGGAAGCATTAATTATTCAGAGTTTTAACATCTTGCATCAAGACGAAACCTACTATAATGTCCTGCAGCTTATTGCTAAGGGGATGTGATGCTGCTAGTTTAAAATCCCTTCCTTATGGAATATGTTTCCACAGTTTAACTCACTGAAAACATGATAAAGAGTCCAAAAACTTCTAGGAATTGTGACAGTTCACCCAAGTCAAGCTATCATACTCTTGCTACACAAACTAGAACACATTTTACGACCAAGTTCTAAAATATATGATCTTGAATGCGATCAATGAATATAAATAGAATTCTCAGAAACACTGAATAAAAAGGAACAGTAAGATGTTACTATACCGGTTGTAGGTCAAAAGATTTTTGTGGCATGCCACAGCTGTTATCGACCATGCTGGCACTTTGAAACCCAGATGCATTCTGCATTTTCCAAACAAAAGAATTTATGAGAACCTTAATAAGAGACATGAACACAAACACAAATAGATTATGACCTGTACATGAGTATGCTTACTTGAGGAAAAGAAGAAAAAGGACTATGCAATGGTGGCATCACAGGGCAACCCCATGCATCCGCATGCATCTGAAATATGACAATGAGCACAAATCAAGCAGCTGCATTCAAAGTTCTCCAGAAAATGCTTATACCATCAGTTTTAAAGCATGCTAGACAGGGAGAAAAAAATGTGATCTCTATTATGGTGTTTAATTTAACAAGAGTTACCCCTAGATAAGGCTTCCTGTGCCAAATTTCTGTTGGGGACCATGGGAGATAGCTGGGTGTGCCCCATGTATGCATGCTAGCTGTGTGACTACCTGTTGCTCCCCACATAGGATAGACCGGGCTGGTTGGAAGATCATGGTTAGAATGATATGGAGGGTATGCCATGATAGGTTTATATGGATAATAACTCCTTTGTACTTGCTCTCTATGGTGTGGCCATCGCCGGTCATCTTCCTTGGGCAAAATAGGCCTCCTGCGCATTCGATATTTCTGCCAGGAAACATGCAGTGGTATTTAATTAGCTAAAGTATGAACTTTTGTGAAGTGGATAAAAAGCAGTCTGAACTAGTTCCAAACTGTCTAGATAATTACAAATAACATTTAAAAGATTATGAAACTAATTTTAAGTGCAAACAATCAATGACAATGGGAAAAGCGTCTCCAACCTCTGTTCAGACCAATGGAAATTACTTCAATTAGACAAAAAAATGATGAGACCACGAAACGACAGACAGGGAAAGCAAATGCTACAAGAGCTAATAACAAATAAAAATATAATGATTCCTATTGGAACAGAAGCTAACAAATTTGGTAAGGGTAAGTCTACTACGAACCTGCAGATGACTTGCTACATTATGCCTAGTCAAGCTTTCCACTTTCATTAGCTCTAATACTCGTGAAGGAATTGCTTGATCTACACCTAGTTTTTCCACCACTTGCACAAATTTTTTGTGAAGCTCTGGTGTCCAGTCTACCTAAAACTCAAAATAAAAAACAAACAACAATCACCCAAGAGCAATCACATGTTGATGAAATTAGGAAAAGCATACACCTTTTCTAAATAAACAAATCCAAATATAGTAGATGCTAATGCTTGTGACATTACTTCCGATTCAAATCAAGAATAAACAAATGAAGATCATCAGGTCTTGAAAATAGTGTTTACTTGAGGAAAATATGAGAAGGAAAAAAAACAAAAAGAAAGAAGCTAAACTTTAGAGCATTTTGAGGTAGCATATTAGTGGAAAAGGCATTTCATAAATGTAGGACAATTTGAAGGGGGAAAGGGGTGATGTGATTATGCCTTAGGACAGGATCAGGAACTTCAAAAGTATTTGATATTCAGAATAATCAGAGTCACCTTCATCTTCTTTCGATTAGCTCTAGTCCCATTGGAAGTATGAAGGTCAGAAGCAATATCATTAGAATGGTTGAGACTGTCTTTATTTTGTGGATTGGGATGTATGTTATTCTCACTCTTGGCACCATCAGTTAAGTCACCTGTCTCTTTGATCACAGTCTCTATAAAGCATGGAGGATGCCCTGCTTTTAGAGTTTCTTGAGACATGGCACAAGTTGTTTCGACAGATTTAGATTCCCCCTCTTGCTCCCCACTATCCTTTTCTACTGAGCAGTTAATATGGTCTTGGCAATCTCCATCATCCAGAAGCCGCCCTACTTGTTTAAATTGCCAAGTTGAAGGAGCTGGATGCTTATCACTAGCTGGTGACTGCTGCTCATTGCTTTCCTGAGCCAAAGACGCATTTTCTGTTTTCTCCATGTTCTCATCCTCGTTTTCTTCAAGTTCCACTTTGAGCTCAAGCATAGAAACTATAGAATCTTTGACAGGCTTTAGTGATTTGGATTGAACACTCCCCCCTGCATTAAACGCCTGCTCAGGATCAATGAAGTCAGAAATTTTCTCTTCATGGCATTGAGATCATAAAGTAAGTTCCTACAAATAGTAAACAGAATTTTAGCAAACCTTATGAACCACATGCTGCCATATATTCCTTAGTTTATCTTCAGAGAGTGGTTTCCGAAGGAACTCAACTGCACCAAGCTGAAAATAAATAGCCACAGAAATACATTACATGATCATGAGGCATGGTGACTGTCTCCAGGTTCTCCTTTAATGCATGGAGCATTAACTCAAGAGTCAAAATTCAATGAAAGTTCTAACAGTTGAATGGGATTTGCTTCAATCACTAACTAAACAGAACTAGAACCATCAGAGACAATTAAAACTTGAAAAAATTCTGTGGCATCAAGCATTTCAGTATGTGCAACTTAGTATACAATTACATAACACTGACGAGTACAGTTCTTACCGCTATGCACTTCATCATGGTGTTCAGGCAATGAATGTTTGAAGTCACTGAAAAAGAACATAATTTCTTACTGTATTAGGAGCTGTAAATTATATTGATGAAAATCTATCCAAGTTGACAAAGTAGATTTTTCCTGAAGGAAATGACAGAACACATAAGAAAGCAACCAAAACATGAGGAGCTAAAAGATGTGAATTTTTAAAGCATTACTCTCATGCATAGAAAATATTAACATCATATATGAACTTACTAATGGTAGGCAAGTCCTTTGCAGTTTCTAGAAACTTGAAACTCCCATTGCTATTGCTCGTACTCACCTGTGACCATAGGTTCTATTAGATTGCCATTCAAGTTCAGCCAATCCAACCAGATTTAGGCCCAATTAAACAATATTATATCTAATTAATGCACTTATATGAAGTGATTATGATGAAAATGGTAAGAAGTATTATTTGGCTAACAAAAGACATGAGATGGGAAAAGCAACAGCAGCCAGTCATTTCAAGGATTATTTGGAAATTTCTAATACCTCTAGGGCGGCTAGTATCTACTATTAATATACATTATGTAACCCTAATTTAACATATAGTGAAATAAAGCTCTTCGTTTCTATGAATGTAAGCACATTGTCGAACCACGTTAAATTTGTGTGTTTTTCTTGTTTACTCTCTTGTACAATATTCATCATTGTTGCTGCAGGTTTCACAACATTCACCAGGTATTGGAAAGTTGGGTTTGAACTAAAGGAAATTACCTCCACTATAGCAACATGGAAGCTTCCAGGTTCATTTGAAATTGCTGAGAGAGCTTCATTCTCATTGCAGAATGTATAAACTGAAAATGGGCATGGTGAGGTTAAGCAGAGGCTCAAACAGGAGAGAATGCATCACTATAACATTACAGGATATAAAAGTGATAAATATTAAAGAAGACCAAGAAACCAGCAAGTTTATTAATATCTCAAAGAAAGCAACTATATATTTTGTTTTGGGATCTAAAAGATGTAGCTTTAAATATCATATAATGTGGTTTGAACAGTATCCTAGGGTTCTAATTGGAATTAAGAGATGATAAAAGAGCCAAATTAAATCTTTGGTAGAATGATGTTGAAATGGCAAACACAAACTAACCAAATTTTGAAAAAAAACAAAAAACTACAAAATATTGAAAAATAATAGACATTCTTGTATTTCCACTGCTCAAACATACAAAGTTCTGAAACACCGATAATAAAACTGACCAAAAACAAGTAAATTTTACAACTTTTGTTTACGATCTGGAAACTCCCTTCATGTAGTAAAGATGACTTGTTGCTTTAGTAAAAAAAATCCTTTTTTCAGTACTACGTTTGAGCATTGCAAGAAATTGTTTTCCATTTATAGATCTCAGTCACAACCATTTTCAAGTTTTATAACTAATTAGCTTCTGTTTTAGTTAAAATAGGTTGAAATAAATAAACAATGCAAACAAAATTTCTACTTGAGAAAGATAACTAGTAGGCAAATGGTTGAGAAAGAAAGGTCCCAATCACAAAATCTCTAACCGATATAGTCCAGTGCTTCCAGTTTCGATTTTATCTCAGCAGCAGAACTGTTGTCCTCATCAAGGAGAAGGACACTGAGGCCCTTCGGAAAATCCTTCCATGCTGATAAATCATTTGTGGTACAAACCATAGCTTGCTTGGCATCGTTTCTCAAGCCGCGGACAAGTTTCCGGTATCACTTCTTATCAGCATCAAAATCAAACCTGCATGACCCACATGAACATGAATTTCACATCAAATCATCACTACTTGATCTGATGTTCTATACTGTTATGCCAACCATAGAACTTAGTAATTAATGAAAGATAAAAAAGAACAAAGAAAACCCAATAATTGAAAAAATTATTGTTGCTTAAACAACAAAATTCAGTTTCAAGAAAAAAAATCAAGAAATTCATGGCTAAAACATCATATAACAAGTCTCCACTGAAAACAGAACTTTGTTCAGACTCTAATGCATGCGTTTTCTCTTTCATGAAATGAAGAAAGATTCTTGAACAGTCACTCTGCCAGGGCTGGATCATTTATTTAACACCAACATAAAAAATCATGAAAGAAGACCCAGATAAACAACTGATAAAATACAGCACAGAGTATTAATATCACCTGTAAGAAGAGAAAGATCTTGCTCAAAGTTCAAGATCTTAATTTGCTTGTGCCAGTTTTATAAGACAACACAAAAACTAAAAGACCTATGTAAGATCTCTGCAATATACACCGAAAAAGACAAGAAAATCCAAAGCATAGACAGGAAAAAAAAGAAGAGGAAAAAGAACAAACTTTCAAACCAAAATTGGGAATTCTTTAAATGGAAACAGGAAAGTGAAACAACATACTAAACCCCCACTTCATGCATGCACATATTAGCAACAAAATCATCACAGAACGCAAGTAAATCACATGAAAGAAACATCAGAGTAATGCAACACACTCAGCTATTCTAGGAGAAGAAAAAAGCAGCAGCAATGGAATGAACATTATATATTGATCTCTACGTATGTACTTTTGTTTTTTGCATGCGCAGTACTACTTACAGCATATAATCTTCTTGACTGAAAAGTCTTTCTTTCTCTCACAGCTTCTGCTCTGGCTGTATATAGACGACCAACAACTCTTCAAGGGTAGACAGAGAGAGGGGGGGGGGGTTTGAGTGCGCTTTCTGTGACAGGGTGATGTTGTTAGGACGTGACAAAGGGTGATTTTGAGCACGAGAGTTTATTACGACTAGATAAGAATTTGAAGATTATATGAATGGTACAGTAAATATATTTAGGAACAAATAAAATAAGTTTAGATTAAAAAGGAGATTTGATGATGTAAAATTAAAATAATAATTAAAAATATTATAACTTTTATTTGATTGTTGGATTATATTTAAATTTAAAAGTTTTACAAATCGTTGGATTTTTAAAATTTCATTTCAGAATTTTAGTTTTAATTGTTTTTATATTTTATTTTTATTTTCAAATTTTATTTTTTTTCTTTATAATTTCAGATTTTTATTTTATTTTCTAATTAAAATAGAGTTTCTAACTTATTTAAGATTTTATAAATCTCTCAAAGAATTATTATTATTAGAGAGAAAATAAAATTTACGGACTTGGAGTTTATATCCATAATCTCTTTTGCTCATTAAAATTTTTGTATTTTTTATTTATTTATTTGGCTTTAGTGATTTCTATAGTATAAAGTTTTGATTTTTTTTTTTTACTTTTCGTAGTTTGTGTTTTTCGACAAGACTTTTGTAGTATAAAGTTTTGATTTTTTTTTTTGCTTTTTTTAGTTTTTTTTTTTTTTTTTTTTGGGCTACACTTCTGTTTCGTAGACTGTAAAGTTGCCATCGGTTGTCCACAGACCACAGAATATGCAATAAAGCCTTCCGAAAGGTCAAAACCCTCTTTTTACTACCTTTTTAAGTGAATATTCCCTCAAATTTTAACCAAATTTAAATTTTCTCTCTTTTATTTTTAGTGCTTTTATAAATTTAGACAATTAGAGGAAAACGAACTGCTTTGTTTACAGAATTGCGTTACAAGGAAGGAATTGTTATTGAGGGATATATTTGTCTATTCAAAATAAGAATTAAGTCCGATTAAGAAACCTGTAAAATGAAAATTAGATTCTTGAGCTTTTATAAAATTCTAAATACTAAATTTGAAAAAAATGTTTAAAACACTCTTCCTGTTTGAGGAAATACTTTAAATGTCTCTCTCTTTATGCTCAAAATTCGCTTTACTATAGGAGAGCTAAATTTAAAAACCATTAAAGATTTTGGATATAAATTAACTAAAAAAAGGGAGATTTTGTTAATTTTCAAAACTTTTTATTAAAGTTTGTAACTTCAACATGACTTATAAACTATATAGGACATCATAATTTATTAGGGGTAAGCAAAAAACCCAAAAAACTGATTAAACCGAGAAAAAAATAACCAAACAAACCGATTAAACCGATTATTTTTTTAAAAAAAAGTTCGGTTCAGTTTCGGTTTAAGAAACCTAACCGACCAAACCCCAACCGAACCGAACCGATTCAGTTAAGGGTTACTATAAATACAAAATTCCTTAACCCTAGCAAGCAATACTCGTCCTCTGTGTCCAGCCGCCCCCTCTCAACCCTCATAAATTCACATAATCACAATTCATTGATTTAGTGTTCACAGATCTTTCATCTTTCTCAAGTCTCAAACTCTTAATCTCAGAATCTCTCACACTCTCAATCGTCTAACCGCCCCCTCTCAACCCTCACAAACTAGATAAAAAATAATCAATCTTCATCTCCATTCTCCTGAGTCCTTGACTCTACAAATCTGGACAAACTAGTCATATCCCTCTCCCAGTCTCCCACACGGGCATGACACCCGACCCGACCCGACCTAACCTCCAAATCTAGCAAACCAGTCACCTCCCTCTCTCACACCCGACCCGACCTTGAATCTTGTCACACTAGGTATGATTTTTTTTTCTGTCAATCTCTATTTAAAAAGAAAACATATGCTCAGAGTGTGATCTGTGTATTTGAGATTTGTGAACACTAGAGCTCAACAGTTACAAGATCTTATCCAGTAAGTAACTCTCTTTTATGTTTTTATATGGTTTTTTTAGTGCTGGGTTTTGTTTGTTTTAGATGGTTGTGTACTAGGCGTTGATAAAGTTTAGATTTTTGGATCTTGGGTGGTGTTTTTTTGGATGATTGTGCTTTGTGTATTGAAAAAGGTGGGATTTTTAAGGGTCATATGCGTGTTGGTGTATTTGGGCTGTTATGAAACAATAATTTAATGTGAGTTGGACATGTTTGAAGATGAAAGGTGTTGCGTTTTTATCTGTTTAATCCTGCAAACAGATTAATGCTTGCAAAAATGAAGATTCTTCTAGCTTTCGCATAGATTTACTGAGAAGCAGTTGCGGGCGGTGAGGACGTTGAGGTACATTTCTTGACTTCAGCTAAATCTTAGAAATAATTGAATCACTGTGGCAAACTTAAGTTAAGAGTGTTAGACATTGCAACATGTTATTCATCAAGCTATTGCTTCACCTCAACAAATAGCCATCCATAGCTCAAAAACATTTACAGTGTATAGACTAGGCTTCTTCCAGAGTTGATTTTGTCAATCCGCAACCAAATTAATCTTGGATATGGCAAGGGTCATCTGCTTATTTTATTCTCTTGTCGATAATGTTTTGGTTTCTAGGCGAAGATACCTAGCATTCTTGAGATAACCGACGGGCTCTTCTTCAAGAGAACTATCAACATCCTAGCTTGCATTATTGTGAAGCTAGGAATCGATTAGCTACGAATTCTGTCTAACCAAAAATCAAAACTGCATTCATGTAGTTTCTATTTTCTTATTAACAAAAGGCCATAAACATAAGTTGTTTTCCATCTCTGTAAGTGTAGCAGCCGCTTTTCTTTCATTTTCCTTCAATGGAGCACCGAAATAGATTAATCCTGCAAACTCGGAACCATGAGGTTGTGTAGTCCATTGGTTTGCTTGCAGATGTTCTGTTAATTGTTTCTTTGCACTTAACCTATTTTTGGTAGAATGGATTGGAAAGTAATTGATGTAGTGGAAGGAGGAAATGATGTTCTGTGATGGAAAGAAGTGGGAATCATTTGAACACATCCAATGTGAAGTGTTTTATTTGATCTGAGAGTAAGATTTTTTCTTCCCGCAATTTCCAAGTGCAGTGTTATAACTTTTTATTGTTAATGTTACCTTGAGTCAAGTAACTTACACCTTTTATTTTGTTTTTATGATTTATTAATTAAATTGTTTGCAATCATTTAACATGTCTAATTTTTTATTTTGTAGAATTTGGTGGAAAGTTACATGTAGCATCGGATGATAATTAGTTCAGAAGTTACTTTAATGGTAAAATAGTACTTTTTATTTTTACATATTCTAATTTATTTTATCATGTTATAATTTTAGATCTTGATTTCCAGGTTTTGATGTCAATGGTATTACGAAATCAAAGTGCAATGTTCTTGTCATCTTGATGTGCTTTTTAATTAGGATGATGTGCACAATGAAGATTTATATTTTTTGCATGAAGTGTTTTATTTTTTATGGCAATGTTATTTGTTGTTTCTTTTTAAGCCCTTTTGAAGGCAATGCTTTGTAATTTAAATTTTAATTTGGTGTGTGTGTTATTTAAACTTTGATGCAGTAGGAGTCCAAAACACAAATATTAGAAAGACTTGCAACATATTATACAAAATATTAGCACTAATAATTTAATATAAATGAATATTTAGTGACATTAAATATTAAATATATTATAGAATTTTGTAATAAAATTAGATAATATTTACATTAATTACAAGCCCATTAGAAAGCCCAACAGAAAACCCATTAGAAAGCCCAAAAAAACAATAAAACAGGTTTTCTGGTTTTTCTATTAAAAAACCAAACCGAAACCGGTCGGTTTGAACCGGTTCCGGTTTGAATTTTTCAGTTTTTTAAAATTTGATTTTGGTTAGTTTTTTTAAAAACCAAACCGAACCGAATTTGCTCACCCCTATAATTTATCAATAAAAATAAAAGTAACGTCAAATTTAACTTAGATGTGTGATAAGTTAGTTGTCCTACCTAGTTGTGTATCCACACTACACCTACAGGGTTTCTATTTTTTTCTGTTAAAAATTATATTTAGATAGCTCAATGCATTTTTTTTAAAAAAAAATATGATTTCAATCATAAACTGAAATTGATCAAATAAGTGGGTTTTATTTTAATCAGATGATAAAAAAATGTAATGACAACAAATAGATCAATTAAAAAAAAACTAACGAGGAAAAAAATTGTAAAAGAAGATAAATGATATAACTCAATTCTCAGCCCATTAAATACAGAATGGTGGAATTGGATAGAAAAATGATAAAAAAAAATAGCCCAAGTCAATCCAAATTAGCATGACTAACTTGTAACTAAAGGAATAAGAGGCGAGTCAACTTGGGTTAATCTATCAAACTCGTGGTTCAAGTCATGAGATTAAGATAACTCTATAAAAAAATGTAAGAAATCACAAAGCCGAAAAGAAAATAAGGAAAAAAAATAATGTCAACATGCGTTAATTTTTTAAATCTATGACTTGAGGCATTAGACTAAAAACACCCTATCTGAAAATATCACAAAGCCCAATGCCAAACCAATTAAATTTTGAGGGATTAACTTGGAAAAAAAATATCAATTACACAAAAGGATCCAAAATAAAAACTAACAATTAAAACAATAAGGATCAAAATTAAAATACAAAATAAATTTTATTTTTGTTTGAAAGGTGAAATTGAAAAGAAAAATTAATTAAACAAAAAGGAAAAAAACACAATTAAAAAAAATAACGATCAAAATTGAAATAAAAAATAAAAATAAATTTTTGATTGAATGGTGAAATTGAAAAAAAAATCAATTCAACAAAAGGCCCAAAACAAATAATCAAAAGAATAAGGACCAAATTAAAAAATATATATATATATCAAATTGGGATGAAAGGATGAAATTGAAAACAAATAAAACTTCTTCAAAAGGACCAAGAACAAAAATTAGAAATAAAAAAAATAAGGACTGTAGTTGAAATAGCAACAATAAGGAGGGTCAAGGTCCGTCACTGCCGACATGCGCCACTCCACCAGAAAGAGAACGCAGCGGCACTTCCAACAGCACTACAAAAAGGTATTTTTGGATGTTGGGAGGCATTAGAGTCTCACACTTCGAAGAATGCGCTACAAAAACTCCACCTTTCTTTTTATTTTTCATATTTGGTCATTTATCAAATTGTCCCTAAGCTGACTTGATAATAACAAAAAAATCATTGTAAAAAGATAAAAAAGCTCAGTGACACCAGTTTTAAAATTTTTCCTTTTAAGAGCATTTTGGTTGTTTCAATGTGCTTTTTAATTTTTATTATTTTTTATATTTATTCAAATACCAAATTGCCTCTTAAATAATATTATAATGATGAAAAAACAATTATGCAAATACAATAGTACCCCTTGACATCAATTTTAAATATTTTGCTTCCAAAAGTATTTTGATTATTTCACTATACAATTAAAATGAAAAAAGACTTATTTCTCCCCTATGAATTTGGTCATGACTATTGGACCATGTGAAAAGACTTTAATGTCCGTGAAAACTAGTGTTATTTTTTTTGGATAGAGGGGCAAAATCATCATTACACTATTCTAGATTATCTTTGAGTAAACCTTTTTTAATAATCAATAACCTAACCAAATATCTCGATTATCTTTGACAGACTACACCTAACTCCTAGATATCAAAATACATGATCTTTCATACTTTATGTACTAATATCTTGAATTTTATAGTGTTGTTATTAGATAATAGAAAAATGGTTAACCTAATCTCTCGTTCTATGGATTTCAAATGGCAAATTAAATTTAAAGCATACTCCACATGTTAAAGAATATAAAGATGTTTGTTATATTAAGAATAAATAAATCATAGTTTTAATATAAGTAATTTTCATACATTGCACCATTTCAATCAATAATTTAGATTGATAAAAATACATCTTCCTTTTATCTTGATCTCCTTCTCTACACCTTTGGACTTTTCAAGATCAAGTTTAATCTATTCGAATACTTCCAATTCTTATAAAGGCTTTTTTTGTTAAGGTGAACTTGTCTAAGACAGATTCATTAGTTCATTTATGCAAAGTCACAAATTCAAGTCTAAGTATCCAAAAATAATAAGTATTTATTCATTCTAATATGGAAAATTGAAACCCTTTTATCTTTAGAATATTTGACACGTGGCTTAAAAAGGGAAGATAGAGTAATTGTTGGTAGAAAAAATGTTAAAATACATTAGTAAAACCTTAATTTGACATTTAAATGTATTTTTATAAAGCAATATATTGCATCACCATATCCATACTTTGGTTGATTGATTATGACCAATCAATCATAATGGTTGATTATGACCAATTCAACTATAAGAAAATCATAATTGTTGATTATGGTATACATAAATAAAATACACAATATTAGTGTTCAAAAAATAATGGTCATCCTCACTATATGATATCGCATGTTAGATAATATAAGGATCTTTGTTATTTTATAAACACATAAATCAAAACTTTGTTTATACATGTAATTTCCATACTTTTCTCCATTTCAACCAATAATGTAGATGTTTGACACAATTGCCTTTTTTTTTCTATCTTGATCTCCTTCTTTGCACATTTAAACTTTTCAAGATCAAATTTTAATTATGGAAAAACAACTTGATATTATCTTCCCTTAATTATTCCAGCATTTGATATGATTGATGAAATTATTATAAAAAATACTTGATTGAATAGAGAGACTAAGAGCCCTTTAATAGAAGTACTTTTATTTGATGAGAGATTTGTTGGATATTTGGAAGAGTTTGAGTGCCTACAGTGAGGAGATTGGTTACCCTCTCATATCCTTGTATTTCTAAATCGCTAATCATGGATTGAACTTTTGGGTAAGGTGTAAAATGAGAATGAACTAGCTTTTATTGAGTACTTCATAAATGGATCCATTGATAAAGTCATAAAAACCTTAAATTAGATTTTGGTTCTCCATGATTTCTTATGGGCTAGGGTGTTTGGACTTGGCTACTCTACGTTCTCTTGTCAAAATAAGTTCTCTATTAGAATAGAAGTATTTCCAATGTTTAATTTAGTAAATTATATGGCATAAATAATATGTGTAATAATAAAGAGAGAATATTGTATGAGGGTGTATAATGTGTTGGTCATGTGTTGTGTGACTTATTTTATGGTCTTGTATGACCTTATATGTTGTTACCTAGTGACTTGAGATATTTATATACCTTGGTTACATGAAATTACCAAGTGAAACATGGAGTTGTAGACATATCTTATGGGTATAATTACAAAGAAGTAACTTATAAAACAAGTTATCGATTGTAGATGTCATAATAGACATGGTAAGTGTTATACTTACCATTGGTGGTAACTATTGACAATGCATGTAGGTATGAGATATCCATTGACAATAAAGCTAGGTGTTGTCCTAACATCTAAGAGGTCATAACATTGTATTGTGGTGTGTCAACGTTGATCGCTTTAGAAATCTATGCAAGATTAGAATTTGATCCACAGTGTATTATGAGGTTAAGGCCTATGACTTAATGGATAGGGCTATCCATTCCTATTGGCCCATCAACCAACTTTTTTATAATTTTATTTTGAAGATCTTATTTTATTTTTTTTCATATTAACTAGTATAACTTTTATGCCAATGGTGTTTTTAACCAAACAACAATCATAACTATAAAAGCTACAACCATAGTTATAACGATAACCCTAATCGGAGTCCAACTTCTAATCAAAAGACCTCGTAAATTAAATGTACACTTCATCAACTCTTTGATCTAACTCCTATAAATAATTGTTTAGGATACTAATCTTTTTTTATTTCAATTAAGTTGTCTTTTATGATTTTTCTTTGACGATGATAGTTTCATGGCCCACGATTGAATAATGATGCACAAAATGCTTGGATGATAAATGCACAACTTTGTGCGGAAAAAAAATAATACATCAATGATTTCATGTTTTATGATTATTTTTTTAATTCAAGGTTGTGAAATTCATTAGTACTGGTTATTATTGGTTTGTAGAGATCATCTATAATTATAACATATTATCCTTAAGCAAGAAACAGTTAGAATAAATGAGTAGAACATGATGAAGTTATAAGAACTTCAGATTGAATTTGCGCTAAAGTATTTGGGATTGGCCATTCCATATTCTCTTGCAAAAACAACTCCTCTATCAAAATAAAAGATCTTTTAATTCTTAAGTCAATAAATTATAAGAGAGAATGAAAGTATAACAACAAGAATGAGAAAATAAGAGAATGCATGTTGTAATGATCGTGTGTTATTGTATGGACTTGTGTTAGTGGTCTTATCTTATGTGTTTTCTTGATGACTTAAGGTATTTAACCTCAATCATATGAGCTTACCTCAGAGAGTATGGGGTTGTGAACACACAAAAAAAAACGGTGATGGAGAACAATTGTGTAAGCACTGTATTAGAGGGAAGGTTAAACATTGTAGTCATTGGTGGGAAGTTAGGCGCCCACAAGTGATTGATGAAAAAAGGTCGGTGCCTATTGGAAAGATAAATTAGTGAAAGATAGTCATTGACAAGAAAGGTTGGCATTGTAATGTTAAGTCATGTGTCGTAATTCTCATTACTAATAGTTATTAGAGAAAAAATAGGTGTTGTGTTGATCTCTAGGTCTTGATAGTGCATTGTGGTGTATGACAACATTGAACTCCCTATGAATTTGAATGGGATTGGGATTTGATTCATGATTTGTTGTTAGGGTAAAGGCCTATAACTTAGTGTATAGGATAGCCCGTTAAGGCAAAGGCTTGTTAGGAAACAGAGTCTGTCAAAAGAAATAAGGACTATCCAAAATGGATAACCAAGTTATTTGCTTAAACCAAGTCCAAATGGACAAGAGTTGTCTTTAACGAACATGCCTATTTATTCTACTAAATGTATTTTTTTAGCGTGTCCTGTTAGAAAATAAGGGTTTTTTTCCAATTTATTTTCTCAAGATAAAAAATTAATATTGTACCAAATGTTTTTTCTCTATTCATTTTTAACCTTCAATTCCTTAGTCTTACTTATAATGTGTCTCGATGAAAATGCAATAAATCATTGTATCATATGTTTTTCTTCTATTTAATAATCAAATAAAAAACAACTTATATAATGAAAGGGGATTTTAAAATATGTTCTTAGAATTTGCCTTATGTATAATTTATATTTAAAATTTTCTAGAATATGCCATTAATTTTATTAAAAATGAGACGATTATTATATAAAAAAAAATACTAAAACGTGTGGTGTTTTCATTATAGCAATCCACAGTGCCTAGTTTTTAGTTTTAAACTTTCTTCTTCTTTTTTCAATTGCAATAATTTATGTCTAAAGTCTTGACCAATTTATCTAAAATTGTCAAGGAAGGGCAAAATTGAAACAAAGACCAAAGTGTAAAATAAAGAGAAAACTAATGGCCAATCTAAGATCCAAGAGAAAATTTCTTTTTAGTCCTCATACTTGTCATTTTCTTCTTTCATAGTACCTATAGTTTCTAAACATTTTTATTTTGGTTCAAAAGTTTATTTTCTTAACACTTCACTTCTTAAGTTAGTGTGAAGAGAGAGAAAGCGATTAGTTTTATCATTTTTTGATGACGAAACTCTTTGTTTTTTGTATCCACGAGTTTGATTCAACTAAAAGAGTATAATGATGGTTGTTTGGAACCTTAATCTTACATAGAGAAACATATCAGTCGAAAAAAAGAAATTTTTCTTCTTTGGTTTTATGTTTTTGAAACTTTTTTTTTAGGTTGTTAAATTGGTTTTTGGTGGTTCAATGGGTGACTATTAGGTGTTTTTAGATGAAAATAGGATAAAAAAATAGATTTCTAGGTCAAAAAACGATCACTCTTAATTTTCTAGCCACCAGTAGTGGCCAAATTCTAGGAAGACGTAGGTGATGCATTCCCTACAATTTATTTTTAAAAAATTATAGGTTGGATGACACTTAAAAAAGAAAAAAAAGAGAGAGAAAATTCAACTCAGCACACATGGGTGGGTTTTTTTAAGCCCGAACACATTAGGCCATCCAAGCCAAGTTCGCGTGTGTGCGCCTTTTTTTGTCTATTGATTTATTTTATCTTTTTTTTTCAGTTTCATCCTTTAATGTCGAGTTTTTATTGAATTTTTTTATTGTTTTTTTCATTTTTAACAAATTTTTATGATTTGTTTTTAATATAATATGATTTATTTTTTTCTTATTTTAAGAAAAAAATTTCAACATCTTTTTATATTAAGAGATATTCTTTCTGTATAGCTTTTTTTAATTATTTTATTTTATTTAATTATTTTTCTATGCATGTCTTTTTTTTTATTTTTTTATTTAATAAAACAATAATTCTAAGAAATAAATTTATTAAATATAATTGAGTCTATGATCCATGTTTCAAGATCGGTATTTATATTTTTATGTATCTCTCAACTTTCTAATTTAGTCATTGATTAAATATAATTTAATTTTTACTTGTTTTCACACTAAATGATAACAAGTTTTCCTAATATATACAACATTGCATTGTATTTTGTTTTTTCTTTGATTTTATCTAATCACTTTCACATGTGTTTTTGTTTCTATTATATTTTGGTTAAGTAAAATATTAATTATAATAAATAAATTTATTAAACACAATTGGGTATATGCATCGTGTTACGAAACCAAATATCTTGATCTATATTTATCTCTTGATTTTTTTCACTTTAGTCTTTAGTTATTGTTAACAAATTTTTTTATTTTGTATTTATTGACATAAATAATTCTCTATTTATTTAATAAAATATTTGCATTGGCTTTTTAATTTATGATTAGAATTTTTTTATGTAAACAAAAACTTGCATATTTATTTTTTTTATTTTAAAAAATTATCCAATCTGCGATGAAGCATAAGTCAGATAGCATTCAATAAATAATTTTTAAAATATAACTTTATAGCATATATCATGAAAATGCATGTGTTTTGTTTGGACTTGTTAATGAATTTAACCGGTCATATTTTTTTATTAAATCAATAAAATATAATTCTGAGTATGTTTATTCTTCGAAAAACAATATCTTTTCTTTTGGTTAAAATAAAGGCAAGACTAATGCTCAAACAACAAAAGAAACTACATTACAAGTTATTATTTATTTATTTATTTTGTTAAAGACATGAGATTTATTTTTTATTTCTTTAATTTTTTATTACATGTTGTTTATATAAACTAAAGAGAAGTAGAAAAAATCGAAATTATAACTTGGTCGGATAAATTTCCTTTGCAATCCTATGTACATGCGACATCATTATACATATATGGTAATAAAACATCAAGATTTTAAATATATAACAAAACAAGAGCCATCTAAAATTCTAAATTATTCTAAGTTAATGGTAGTTATTATCTGCATTTGAATTCACAGTAAAGCAACTAAGTTAACCAATGAGAATCTATCACGAAAGAAGTTCATGCCTATAAGATAGTTCTTAATGTAGTTTAAAAGAGTTGTTGGCTTATATTATCCAAGAAAATTCCAAAATTAGACTGCGCACGGAATGATACGTCTTGTCAAGGTTTGGATAGGGTTAAAAAGCAAGCGTCCACAGTCACGTGCCCTCCGTGGCTTCCTCCTTCTTAGCCACGGGAACCATCTTATACAATAATAACAAGTATATCATATTTATTGCTCTATATTTTATTCAATTTAGCTCATTCAATTGACTTGATGTCATGTTTTTCAGAAATACATTAATTTAGAAATTAAGAAAATTCTTGCACGGGATCATGTAATGATTTATTATTTTGAATTTGAAAAATTTATTCATTCTTTCATACTCTCTTGTTTCACAGTTACACTGGAGAGTTAATT
Organism: Populus x sibirica; assembly: GCA_019202695.1. Lineage (NCBI taxonomy): Eukaryota > Viridiplantae > Streptophyta > Magnoliopsida > Malpighiales > Salicaceae > Populus > Populus x sibirica. The sequence goes on along the minus strand of JAGMVL010001291.1, from coordinate 3,734,727 downwards.
TTTAATATTCTAATAATGATGGTGTGATAAAGGTTATCTTCTATCTATCTATCTGGATGAATTAAAAATACTTTGCAAGTTAAAATTAGATTTTTAAGTTAATTAATTTGAACTCGAAAAGGTAACTAGTTCTAACTCTAGATTCAATTCTAGATTTACTTGTAAAATTCTAAATTTATATTACTGAGTTTCATAAATATTAATATAATTAAATCCATTTCATATAAATAGTAGTTTAATCGAAAAAATAATCAAAGAATTAAAACAACTTGAAAGTAAAGTAGACTCAACAACTTAAAAAAATATTGAAACTCTTGTATAATGGAACATAGTTTTGGTATTTTTAGTTTATGGAATTAAAATTACAAGCCTACTAATTACAAAGCAAATTGTAAGTCTACTTGACTATCACCTACAAAGTTATAACTAAAGGAGATCAAGCGTTTATTGCGGATTGCACTATACAATTCATAGTAAAAACTTGATCAGTTTTAGTTATAATTAATAAATATACATATGTTATTAAAAAAAAATCTCTTAAAGACATTATTAACCCCTCAAATTTGTACTTGCAGCAGAACACACAAAACTAGTAACGTCTATAGATATTTGACATGTATATTTTTAGATGTATTGTTAAAATGTGATTACTAGAAATATGATACTTGTGTTTCACTGGAAATGAAAATTTTAGTTATGGGTCTTTATTATGTTTGGTTCATCATTTGAAAATGAGGAACTTGGGCAAGTTAAATATCTTACCCTTAAATATTAAAGTACTTAATTTAAAAGCAAGATATTTAATATTTTAAAATATTAATACATGTATTTGTCAAAGAACCATCTCAACACAGTAATTTAAGCTATTTGGTGAGGCCCCAAGATATGATTTAAATTATTCTCTAACACACCCCCTCAAGTGAAACCCCCTTGGGCTTGAAACTTGCACAGACTCACATTACCTTGTGCTTAATTTTTATCAAAACCTTGTGCTTAATTTTTATCAAATAAATGAGGATGGTGAGATTCGAACTCGTGACCGCTTGGTCATCAAGGCTCTGATACCATGTCAAAAAACCATCTCAACCCAATAGCTTAAGTTATTAGGTAAGGCCGCAAGATATAATTTATATTATTCTCTAACAGTATTATCTATGTTTAAAACTAAATTATTGAAATGAGTACAATAATAATAATAATAATAATAATAATTTATTTTTATAAAATTACAACTTCCAAGTAAAATAATATATTTACTAACAAATTATATAGCATACATATTATATTAATCATTTTTATATGATATTAAAGTCATCAAAATATATAATAAGCGTCCAAGGTCATTCCTAGCAAGCAAAAATAAACTAGTCACTTGAAGTATATGTGTTGTTATAGGTAAAAACAAGGGTATGCTCTCAAAATTCTTCTTGTTTTAAAAATGAAATCATATTTCCAGCATCATGAGCAATCTTCCTTATAATATTTGAGATTACATTCTATTACTTTCTTAAAATTAAATTAGGAATAAGAACATTTAACCATTCATCATATGATTGCAATATAATAATAATAATAATAATAAATCTGTATTTTTATGTATATAAAATAAGCAATAAATTATTTTGAATTGATTTAAGAGTCTTATTTACATTTGTTTAATATACACCACATAAAAAATATATCTTTGCAATTGTACACTAGAACAGAATTTTCACATATTTTTCATGAATAGAGTACTCTACATAAATTAATTGTGTCCATAAGTCAATACCTTCACATTTTCTCATGTCCTTTTACTAACAATCATATATATTATATAAACAAAAGTAATTATCTTTTCATGCAATAATATAAATAAAAATATAAACAAAAGTAATTATTTTATTGAAAAAAAACCCTTTTGTGCGTTTATAAAATTCCAATCATGCTAAAAATCTTATCCATATCGAATAAAACATGTACAAACCATTTCACAAAATATATGTGAAAATTGCAACCTGTCGACCTTGAATTTCATAACATGCATTTACAACGCATTTTCGATTCTATTCACGAGCAAGGGAGAATCTCATTTATTTTAAAGTAGAGGTAAACAGCTAATAAATATTTTTTTCCCCTCTTCTTTTTCTACTTCTTATTTTTAAATGCTAAAAAATGTTTATGATTATATAAGTAGAGAGTAGATAAAAGAATTAAATATTGAATTATGATTAAGTTTTATAATAAACTCATAACTGCTAGTCAGTGTTATATAATGGCTACTAACTGTTTTAATAATAAATAATAATTAATCAACAAAATTATAATGAAGTCAAAATAAATTAAATATCAATTAAACAACTGTTATATCTATGTTGGATTGAAGTTTATGATATTTTGTTAGTGAGGTTAACTGAGTATAAAAATATTATTTAAAAAAAAACTAATGACAAGATTTAGAGATTGTTTAGTATTGCATGAGCTTTTGTTATTCGCCCAACCATAAAAAAAAAAAAAATTAGTTGATCAAATAAATTTTTTTTTTATACTGGACTCCATATATAATTGTGTTTTAAACCTTGGTTTTGTAAAAAGTAAAATAACTTGTTTTTCATGTTAGTGAATATTTTATGTAGTCAATTGGTCATATAACACTGATTTTATTTATATAAAATATATTTATTATTAATCAAAGCTTTTTTTATCTTTAATATTCATTTGATTAATGAATATAATGTTTAATTAATGAATTTAGAGTAAAGATAAAGTCTATGAAACAAAAAATATTTTGCAAAGAAAATTATAAAGTTGTTATAATTATGAGATTTTTATTACATCAAAACATTGTTCTTAAATGTTCCTGGTTAATATTCTATTAAGATTGGATATTAATTAGAGTTGTTGAGGCCAAGGCATATTATGTTCTTTTCTTTATGAAAATAAGTAGTTTCTCTCATAAACGGAGGTATAAAGGATACATAGTATTAATATATATGTATTTTTCAAATGACATGTACACTGAACTAACCCGTAAGAGAATTCCATACGGAGAGATCACTTATATCTATGGAAAGACTCTTGTGAATCATGATATTGTGCAAGTGATCCTTAAACTCGAGATCATTAAGTTATTTTATATAGAGAATATTATGCTTTGATCCTACCACACGTTGTTCTAAATCAAAGATGACAAAGAGACAAATATTAGGTATAACATAAACTATATGAAGGTATTTGAGTAATCAAGAGATGAGTCATTATCCTGTGTAAATTAAGGAAAATGTTTCATATGTTTTCAAATAGTATTGATTGTGAAATTATTGGCCAAGGTGGAATGAGTTTTAAGAAGAATTTCAAAATCTTATTCAAAGAATCAATAACTATAATGTTAAGACCTAACATGATTTGACAATGTGAATATACTTCATGTTATAATATCTAAATCTAATCATTCTTGATGAAGAGATAATAATTACATTAAAAAACTTGTCACTGAAAGGTTAAGTCAAACCACTTATGACTTTTTCAGTGGTGGTTTGTGTGGATTACCATTAAAGAGCAAACATTTGGACGACTAGTAGTTTGCGACAACTCAGTCTTGAAGCAAATATTCAAAGCAAAAAAAAAAATTATCTTCAAGTAATCTTCGTATTAACCTAAATAACTCTAAATTTATCTAATGAAATCCTTTCCAAAAAAGTTTAAATTTATTGTTTTTGTTGTGAATATATGTTTTGGAAAGCCCAACATTTCATTCCTGGAGATCTATTTTTCATTTATTTTATATACAAAAATCAATCTTATAGTAGTTTTATCTATCCATATATATTTTTTTAAAATCTATTTTTTGAAAACCATTATTAAAATCAGTTTTTTTAAACCCTCAATCACGAAAATTACTGAAATGTCAATCACGCACTTAAATCTAAATTTTTTGACTGGATGGGTTTTTTACTTATTATACAATGGAACCCTTTAAGAACGAAAGTTCGGTTTTTAAATCATCATCTATTAAATTACCAATCTTAGTTGCCAAAATTGGTACAAGACATCAGATAGTCAAGACCCCTAGTCATTGTCTGAACATCTAGATTAGTAGTTGAGTTAAATATTCAGACAATAATATTAAAGAATAATTAAATTAAATTTCAAAATATCAAGTATTTTTGTTTATTCCTTTTAACCCGGTCAGATTTTAACTATATGAATCGGATTGTGAGTGCACAGCCAAGCCAGCTTGGGTCCACCGACCCTTTGGTTGCTGGTCATCTACCTTTCCCAGCACTGACATCACTGATAAAGTTGTTTATAGCCTGTTTTTATGTTTTAGAAGCTTTTAAAAAAATTTAAAAATTTTTTAATTTTATTTTCTATTTTAAATTAATATTTTTTATTGTTTTTATATTATTTTTATATACTAAAATAAAAAAAATATTATTTTAATATACTTTCAAATAAAAATTACTTAAAAATCAATATTATACTCTCATGCACCCATGCATTTAAGATCAAAAGTTTAGCAATCAAAGTGGTAGATGGAATTATATTTTTTTTGTTGGTTTAAGATGGTCACTCCCTTTCAATCACAGGGTATGGGTAAAATCTCACATCTTTCTGGTTTATGATACAATTCAATTGATTTTTTAAAAATATCTTTATCTAAAAAATTTAAATTAATATTTTTATATATTTTTTATACTTACAATGTTCCAATGCAAAAAATATTATTGCAAATACACTATACCGTATTATCAAACACGCATTTAGTTTTGAAAAAGTAATACTGCATCTAAAGATAATAACAAGAAGTTGTCTTTTATCTCTTATAATTTTGAATCTCCGTACATATAAACCATGGAAGTTCTTCGAGGTCGCAGGATTTTTAAACCAAAGTAAATTAAAAATCTTGTTAGCTTTACCTGTCCGAAAATGTACATATATGCAAATTGTCCGGCAGCAAGAAGGGAAGCAAGCTAGTTTTACAATATTGCCTTTTTGCAGGTTTCCCTGTCCCACTACACCACTACCCAACAACATCACCATTTATTCTAGCAATAGGCATGATAGCCGATTGACAATAATAGAGAAGCTTTGCCACTTTCCCTCTCAGTGGACGCCCTCCAGGGCCTCCACGATCCCTTATAGGATATTTGAGCTCGTTGATTTTTAAAATAATTTATTTAAATATTATTAAAAAAATATTTTTTATATTAATTCATCAAAAAAAATTAAAATAATTAATGAGCTGTTTGTCTCCTTCCTCGATCCCTTCTCATTGCCATTGAAAACTTCAAAGGGCTTAATCGATTTCGAATTTGACAGGGTAATTGTCAAAACCCAATTATATATACCTTCAAAAACATCACCTCAAAGATCCGAAAATCTGTCTTCTTGTCTGGATGAATAGTGTAGTAATTCAAGAGACGGACGCTCTAGAAATCAAGTTCCTGCTTTACTTGAGAACCACAAGTTCTTACTTCAGGCATTATCACCACTTGTTGTGTTTGCGTTTTCGTTTTGCTCTTGTCAGAATTGCACTACAGGATTAATTAACCTGCTAAATGTTATCAGAGTATCTTGCTTTGTTCTTGAAAACACATGCATAACTATTTGGATGATGTCGCTAACTCTATATATCTTACCCTCACCTACACCTATAAAAAAATTTAAAAAAATCCTGAAATGTGTAGTTCAACTGGTCAGATCTTGGTTTTATTCCATAGAAACCACCAATTTGAGTCTCACAAACTTCAGGGTCACTAAAAGCTTATATGATTGTTAACTTCAGAGCCCGTAAAAGTAGGCGAAATACACGCAAACTGACCCGGACACCCACGCTAATAAAAACAAAATCTAAAAGGACTCGTTAATATTAAAGTCAAGCAAATTTAGATTTTCCATGTCAAATAAAAAAAGAGATTTTTTAAATTTAAACAATTGCTTTGCTTTGCTTTGCTTTGCTTTGCTTTGCATGCATCAAAGGATCCCGGATCGAGTAAAATCGATATATTAAAGAAGTTTAATTGGATGAAAAAGATCATGTAATGTAATTGTTTAGTATATTCTTATGTTTGATCGTGGGATTCTAAAGATTATAATATAATGGATAATTAAATTTGCAATTATTATAAAAAATCCATAAAAAGTGATACAATCAACCATTATATGATTGAATGTGATCTTATAGGGATGTGATTGTAAAATTGTTCTTGATCACAAGGACATCTATATTTTTTAAGGAAAAAAAAATATAAGACCCATTTGAACCCATCAAAATATCTCTAAATGGTGAAATGTTTTATCAAGTCATCACTTGATCAAATACCAAGAACCAATTGATAGTTTTCAAGATGTTCAGAAAAAAAAAACTGATTATGAAAATATTTATAGAAGAATGAAGTTCTTCTCTGATAGGGAATGGAAGGTGACGATATTTACCTCAGGACAGTAGCTGTTCATACTGTCACTAGCTTCGAACGAATGAACATTTACTTCAAAAATAGTAAGAATTTTCATTCAAGAGAACTGACCCTTCCGAGCGTGAGACTAATGGCTAGCCAAGAGGCCAAATTCGGATTTTTTTCTGAATCATCCATTATTGGTGGATGTTCCATCTGTCCTTTACCTCAATCAACGAGGGGCCAGCCAGTCTGAACTTGGGCAGGCAAAGAAAAGTCATACAATTTCGATGATGGTTTCAACACCAATAATGGTAAACCTTCGTTCGTTCAGTTCAGGCACATGGTTTACAAGCCCTCAGAATTCTTGGTTTGAGTCTCATCGTCAAGCCGACATATGAAGATTGTGTTTGTTTTTTTAGATAGTTTTTGTAATTGTAATTGTAATTTTAAAAAATAAGTTTAAAAAAGCATAGTTAGTTATAATTAGTTGAATTTAGATACATGTTTAATAAAAATTATGGTTAAAGTTTATATATAATATAAAATATTTGGTAGAAATATGATTGCGATTGCTTTGCAAAGCGTTTTTTACTTGAAAATGCATCAAAATAATTATTTTTATATTTTTTAAAAATTATTTTTAATATCAGCATATCAAAATGATTTGAAAACATCAAAAATATATCAATTTAAAGCAAAAAAAAAAATTTATTTTTTTCAAAAGCGCTTTTAAATAGCAAAAACAAACAACGTTTTATAAAATTCAGTTAAAAAAATATATAAAAACTACTTCATAAAAACTATGTTTCAAACTTAATTTTTTAGTAGACCTGCAATACAAAATACAATTTATTTTATTACCAAACACCTTAACACGTTTGTTTGACCGCAAACACAAAATGTGAAACAAACACAAAAATTAGCTTCTTCCAACGACGATGTGTGTAAAGATTTTCATGTACGGGGCATTATTTGACAGTGATGATCACTCGCAGAACTGGTTAGTTTTAGTATCGCATGATTTACAATATTATTTTTTAGGTTAAAATGGATCCATGGCCCTTCAAGTTCCAGAAATTAGTTTGATTTCCTCTAGTTCAACTTTAATCAAACCATCCTTTGTTGGTGCTATGCTACAGTGCTGCAACCTCGGACAACAATGGACTCAGAAATTCTTTTGACTTTTAAAGTCTTGGCAAAATGGAATAAACTGAATATTGGCTGTGGTTAACTAAGAAATATAATCTTTGATTGTGAAGGACGTTCTTCTTGTCATCAGTATTGCATTCGTGAAGCTTGATAATTTAACTGATCAAGCCACTAAGTTGTGCATATGCTCCACATCAACGATAACAGATTAATAACTTAAATCAGAATTCTTCAGTTCAGCAATTTAATCACTTGCTTGGCATTGTAATTGCTGGCAGAATTTTGCCCTGAAAACAATGACTACCGGATTATTGATCACTTGATGTGCTGTTTCCTGTGCCACCAACCCAGTACTGTTTAACCACCACCAGTATCTTCTCAGGTACAAGGGGACCATCCTCATGATCCATCATTTTTGTATCCCATCTCATTCCTCCAGCAATTTTCTTAACCTTGTTCAGAACATCAACCTCATCTCGGAAGATTACGGTCCCTTCAGGACGCAAAATGCGGTCCATTTCCAGAAGGATGTCTTCCAGGTTACACCTGTTTCAGTTTCCAAGTATATTTGATTACAACTCAGTGATGGTCAAAGTTAGATAATAGACCAGCACATGAGGTCCTCAAATCAATATTTTGCATTTTAGAACTGGAGCTGTCTATCAGATTTTATGTAAGAAAGGTAAAAAAAAAGGATTTTCATGACACTATTTAATTTAAAAGCACAACTTGCTCTCTGATAATATGTTAAGCAAAAGGAGAACACATTACCACGAACATAAAATGCATCATATGACTTGTCTATAAGATTAAAAAAAAATCCTCATTGACAAATTAATAAAATTGTGTAATGCTTGTATGAACAATCATTAGATAGCACTGAAATTTGACCCAACTTATGGTCTGCTGGAAGAAGAAGAAGATGGGGAGGAGGCTTACTTGTTCTGGTACAAACTAAATACACCATTGGCATGGATAAAATCATACGTCCTTGGGTATGTTGAGAACCCTTCACACCTGAAAGAAGACAACCAATCAAAATGTCATGAAGATTTGAAAGCAATGACCTTTTTAGGTATCAATAGTGAAATTCTCAAGTTCATCTCTCAATTTATTTCAATTAAGAGATGGAATTCGAATGGGTAAGAAATGGTTCGTGATTCTCAATTTATTTGCAACGTCACAAGCATTTTGCTTGAGAAGACTCATAAGGGACCAACAACAGGAAGAAAAAAAAAATCAGACCACAATTAGCATGGAATAACTAGAGAAGTTTCGAGGGCCATACCAGTCATGATAAATACCAACTAAACCTCTCTCGTAGATAACGCCTAAAGTATTCTTAGCAATGGTTGGAACTACATTCATCACCCATGATTTTGGGGATTCAAGTGCTGCTGCAAATCCTCCAAGCCCTGCATTCATATCCATGATGTTCCTGTATCTTGTAGTGCCAATCAACTTATTGTTCCTTTTATAAGCATTTATATGCTTTTTCCAAAGTTTATTGTCCTCCTGGAAGGATTCAGCTGTGACACCCTTGACAAGTCCCTTGGCTACTCGAGGAGGAATTGCAAAAAGCCTCTCTGGAAACTTCTTTAACTCCCCTCCTGCTACTTCATTTGCACTGTTTACTTCAGGGAGAGGAGTTTTGCATGCTTCCATTTCCTTGTACCTAAAATAAACCGCAGGGAAAGAATTACAGGGGGTAAACATTGCTACTTCTAGATATTAAAGGGCAATTATAGCAAGTTCTATATCCAATCATTTTTTTTACTTTTATTTCATATTTGTCCCTCCATCAATTACCTAGTCAATTCATGGTTATCTTAGTTAACAGCATGCATGTCATGAGCTATATATTGTTAGTCCAACCATTTAATAAGACATTTTCTAGTTTAGATGTTTGGTATGAATTCAAAGTTGAACGAAACTAAGCAATGGCATTGCATGAAATTTCACCCAAAACCATAAATGAAACAAGAGTGAACCTAGCACTATTATGTCTAGCAATCATAAACATTTTAAAGAGATGTTTAACCTTGAAATGGGCTATCCTCCCCTTTAAAAAATTCTTCTCTTTCTCACCCTTCAAATTTCAACCAAATAGAACATGAGGAAGCAAACTCCTCTTAAGCTTCTTCTTTTCCTTGTAAACAGCCTCTCAATTCCATCTTTCTAAAATTAAATGCAGCAAATTTGGCAAATGTCCGCACATTCCAATGCAACATCGTACTAGATGAGCACAACATCTTCTAAGAGGCTGTTCAGACCTCTAACAGGTGTAAAAAAAATTAAGCAAATCAAGGTGCATGCAAACTCACCAGACATCATCAGCATCTTTTGATTCACAAATATTAGCAGACTTCCTGCGGCAGTTTTTGTTATTTGCTTTTTTCCTAAAGATAGCAATATCTCCCTTCTCATACTTCTTCTCCCAGCAAAGACTTTCAGCCAGCTCTTCAATCCTTCTTTGCTCAGCTTGGAGATCAGCCTTAGACCGTTTCCATGTTTGGTAGTAGGTCTTCCAATTGATTGGCGGGCCAGAAAGGATCCAGTATCCACCAGGTCTGAGGACACGGTCAACTTCCATCAAGTACATTCCATCTGAATACAGGAATCCACATGTTAAAAAAATTGCAAGCTTCCACCAGATAAAAGAGATCTAGTTAATACAATCAGTTTAGGTATTGAAACCTCAAATTTAATAAGATATTTTCGCATGGAAGATAATAAGATAAGTAAAAAGTTTAACTGAAATGAGAATATAGTTTTTGTGGAGCACAATCTTAAAAGCTCAGCTGGTGTTTAACTGCAATAACAAAACAAACCATCTATCAAACTAGAAAGTTTTCCTGATTATCATATGGCAACAGGGAAAAAATAGTGTAAAATACATCTGAGGGCCAAGGCACTGATACTTTTAGCTTAAGAACATAGTTTCCAATAACCTCAAGTATCAATCTCCAGCTTATGTTCTGATTTTATTTGCGAGCCTGCCCTTTTGAGTTCATTATTTTTACTAGAAATGGTTTGTTCATGCTTATGTGATGTGAGATGCATCTTATCTTAGGAGTGATGCCTAAGAATTCCTAGGTGTGATTTCTAGGAGCTGTAGTGTGATGCTAGGTTTGTTTTCTTTTTCTTAAATCTACTTGATCCTTAGTTCCTTCTTGGTACTTCGCTAAAACACAGCCTATCACCTACTTTCCATTTTTCCAACCTATCAAATCTGTCACAACTTGTAAGTCATTGTACTAGGGTGCTGTGATTGAAATTCTTGCATCAAACATTCAATTATCAATCATCTCTTACAAACTTATAATTTTCATGAAGAGGGTCTTTATTGTTACAATAGCATATCTAGACTAAGTTTCACACATACAGATATCTATAATTCCATCCATCTGTTGAAATACTGAAACGTACTTTTAAGAAAAATAAACAAAATCATCACTGATGTTAATAGTAGTAGCACTAACCATTTGCGGCCCATGGAATTAGACATCGAGAGCACTGGGCCATATCAAAGGCTCTCGATGGGTATGGAAGATGTATTGAACCTAGAACCCCAATAACAGCAGGTACTCCCCGCTCCAATGCAAATTGTACCTGCGCTTCATGATTGTCTCGTGGTGCAAATGACATAGCCAACACATTTCTTTTCATCAGGTATGCTCCCCAGCTGGCTACCTATATGATAATTGCATTCATTAGCTCAGCCGCATAAAACAATAAGAAGCCATCAATTAAAATGAGCAGCTTTCATGCCACTGCATGCAAGATGGAGGGGAGGGGAGGAAAGTATGTTGGGACCACTAGTGCAACATATGATGCCTTTTGTTCTACATTGTGTCCTGTGATTAACACATGTAGAAAAAAATCTCATGATTTGTCAGTCAAACAACCATCTCAACGTAAAAATTAAGCCATTACATGAGGCCCCGGGAATGGTTTTATATTACTTTCTAAGATACCCTCTCAAGTGAAAGTTCTTTGAACTTGAAACTTGCAATGGGTCACACTACCTTGTGCTATTAATTAAATATAATTTGAAGATAGAATAAGAATAGTGAGATTCGAACCCCTAACCATTTGATTATTAAAGCTTTGATACTTTGTTAAAGAATCATATCAATCCAAAAGCTTACGCTATTGAGTGAGCTTCAAGAATGGTTTTATATTGTACTTATATCACTCCAAACTTATAGGTCCTATTACAATGGGCGAGCCAGATAGTAAAAAGGTTTTTGTACTTTAAAGAATAATCCACCTCCAAAAGCACAAAAACAAGGGATGTAGTATTGAACATTAGCGACTCCACAATGAAGTCACATAAAGGTATCAGATCCTTTGAAGATGTGTGGTCAGCCCTTATTTAGCCATCACATCCAAATAAAGACAATACAAAGTCCTGATTATACATAAGACGAGTTTACTTTAGCTCTTAAACTATAGGGGAGTATACAACCCAGTCAAACATTCTAGGACTATCAAGCAGCATTTAGGTTGGCTCCATACCCATGATAAATATCTCAAGATGAAAGACAACAGCAAAACAGTTACCAAAACGTTCTGACTTACCACTGAGAGGAACTGAATTCTAAGCTATTAGGCAGCTGAACATTTATATACACATCACATACTCATAGGTTGACAACAATTTGATTGAAAATATTGATAATAAGAGCAATCAACATACCCCACAACCAGTATCTAGTGCGGTTCTGACAGAGCCATCTGCTATAGGGATCACCGATGCAAGTTCATCAATGTATGCATCTGCACCTTGAGGGAACATGGTCCCTCCTCCAGGAAATTTGAATACATCACCCTGAAATTGAACCCAGTTCTGAACAGCCTTCTCCACAGTCAGGCTTTTATGCGGAACATTAGCATAATGGACATAATCACGGCCTTTTGGCCAAGGAAATGGAGTCGTGTACCCTTTGGGTGCTGGAATAAGACAATGCAGTTTTTCTTCTTCACGAGGACAATGCCTTTCCCGGTATATCATATTCTCCCGTGGAAATGTCATGGCTCGATCTTGTTCTTGGCAAGGAGTATAATCAGTATACTTGACATCACATGGTTTAAACACTTTGGCTTTTGGCTTAGAAGGCTCAATAATCTCAACATCATTATGATGGGTTTCAAAGTTCAGATCAGGGAAGATTTGACAATCCGTCTGCTTGGACATCTGTACAGCTATGCCATCTCCTTTTCCAAAACCACTCTTCTGCCATGCACCCAGGATGTAAAAGAAACAGCACAAACAGATAACAATGAATATAGACAATGGACTTCGTGTTTTGAACCCTGCAGAGTTGTGCTTGTTACCCATGATGTGTTTGGGCGAATCCCCTGAAGCACACAACAAGATGCAATATAGTTAGAAGATTTAACTTGCTGTGGAACATTTGGCAGAAAAGCTAAAGCTAAGAGGAAAGAACTTTTTGAAAAAAACTTGAAAAAATCATCTATCACGAGATAAAGAGCAGATATGCTTAAGTTATAAGTGGGTTAAGATGCCTACTGGCATCAAAAAGGCAAATGCAGGACTATTAATATACTCAAATAAAATACAAATATGATTAACAAAATGTCTTCTGACCTCAACAGATATGACAAATAGATTGATTTTCACATGAAATCATTGCTAACTTCAGATTTACTTCAATTAATAAATAATATGCCGTCTCACTTAACGTTTTTAAGCTGGTCCTTTTTTTTATCAAGATGATCAGCCGACTTACTAATAAAAACAAGATGTATCACAAGAATCTCTGGCCTGCGTCTTTAGAATTTTAACATCAGCAACTCCAATAAAATTCTGGAAGTAACTCAACTATTGGGAAAAACAGTAAACAAATCTACTGCCATGGAAGGATAACTCTCAAATTATCCACCACTAATTGACACGTAATTTAAGAACAAACTTAAAGAAACAGCACCAATAGTTGATATAACAGCTGAACACTTGTCTGAATTTGAGATCTAGATTTAGAAACGAAGTCATCAACTATCATGAATCGTTACAAAAGCAGCTAAAAGAAACTTAGATTCATTTCCTGGGCCTAAAAAGTCTTAACTTGTTTTTAAGCTGTAATAGCTAAAAAAGGAAAAAGGAAAAAAAATACTCCACAGCTATTGCTGCAATTCATAGGCCAAATATTTGTTAGTCCTAAAGTTTGGTTATACTAAAGACAGGCGTGAGTCTTAAAACGGTTGTGGACTTGTGGTCGACTACAAAGTTAACATTTTTAACCCAACAAGATCATAAACCAGCAAACCAAAGACTGAAAGAAAGTAACACCTTTTGATTGCATTTCAAAAACCCAGAAAGGAAAGGGAGTAAAACAAGTAAAAAGACTGAGACTTTTGAGATCGTTTGATATCATTTCCCAAATCCATTAAGCAAAAAGATTTGAACTTTTGAAGAAAAGAAGAGTAAAAGAAGTAGAGAAATGGATCAAACCTGAAAGATGAATCTAGCTAGCTCTTCAATGATAGCTTACTTAAACACACGCACACACTCTAGATCTCCACAGTGCTTGAACTCGGTTTCAGTGTCCCAGTGTGACCGTGGGGGTAAAGAAGCAGAGCTGGGAGGGAGGGAGAGTATTAGCTATTAATAAAAGACGGATTTTTAGGAGTTTGTACATTAGTTGAACCAATATTCACACTAGGACTCCGGTAGTTACATAAGATAAAACTTCATGTTGTCTACAATTTACCATTTATCTGCTGTTAAGACGGGAGATTGGAGAGCGGTGGCAGGGAGGAGGATCTAGTGTAGTCAGCTGTATTGTACAAGATCAAACTCCACATTGAGTTGATTGATTCTCTAGTTAAGGTTAATGGTGCATTTGGTCCCTCTATTCTTAAATTTGTCTCATTTAGTCCAACATACTATTTCATATGGTAATATCATCCATCCATAATTCTATAATCTATACCGCTGCTATCTTTCCGTCCACATACTATTTCAAATGGTAATATCTTTTGTGTAACATTATTTTAAGAATTATATTACAAAAGTCCTAATTATTTTTTTGTAATTGTAATGTAATTCTTCAAATATTGTTGTTGTTTACAGTACACACAAACGAGCAATAGTAGCACATAATAGAAAATTATAGAGCAAATTACTACATCATCTGACATCTTTACTGTTTACTGAGACAGTTTTTTTGTATTTTTCTTTGGTCCTTGAAGGGTTTTTTTTCAATTCAGTCACCAAGTTTTTTTTTTCATTTTCATCTGTGCACAATATGTTATTTTAAATTTTGTCCTAAAAATTTATTTTTATTAGTTTTTCATGAGATTCTCAATGTGTCAAAAAAACATCCTACCTTTATGATGTTTGATTTTGTAAAAACATATTTGTTTATATTGATTTGAAAGAAATTGAAAATCAAGGGACCTGATTTGACATTATGGCTAAAACAAAGAATATTTTTACTCTTAAAAAATATGCCTTTTCAAAAATTATTTTGCCCTTCAAATTATGTTAAATTTCTTTCTAGTCCTTTTAGTTTGAAAATTATATATTCTAATTCAAAACTTTATTTTATTTGCATACCAACTCTTGAGTTTAAGAGAGGAGAGAGAATCATTGTAAAATAGTGAATGAGAAAAAAGACTTTTATTAGAGAGATTTCGTTAACAAAAAAAATTAATTTTAGTGTCAAAAGTGTTCCTCTTTATTTTATTTTTATTTTTTTTTGTCTTATATGTTGAAGAAAATGTAGATTGAGGTTGAAGATGATTTTATTTTTCTATCCAATTTTATGTTTTTGAGTTGATTTGGAGTTTTTTTTAGTTAATGAATTAGTTTATTTGGTTATAAGGTAGTATTTGTTTCCTATTTCAAGACAAAAAACATAGACAATGAGAATAAAAAGTACATGTCTCAAATATTCACTTCAAAACTATTATAGAGACAATTTTTTATGTCTTTATTTCTATCCATTCAAAATTGTTCTAGATACATTTTTGTATCCACTATCACTGTTTTTTATGTTTCAGAATAATAACCAGACTCTACCTAAGAGTGTTTTAGATAAATATAAGTTAAAATTTAATTTTTTAGATCTAAAACATCTTGGCATAATTTTCTGACCACCTCTCAGGTGACCGTAAACTTAGCAAATGATACATTATCTGTTTTTTTTGTAAAAAAAATAAAATTATTGGCCAGACTATAATTTTGAAAAAATAAAGGGCCCAAGTATGCTTACCTGACTTGGCAAGCCCACATGCCTGAGCTTATTCTTTATGGGACAAACTTGATGGGTCACCCAAGCATGCGTATCTGGGATTTTTTTGCTTTTTTTTTCTTTAGTTAAATTTAAGTTTCTTTAAAATTAATTAATCTAAAATATATTAGATATATTATTTTATTAAATATCATTCAGTTTTTACTTTGTTATCAAATAAAATTAGAATAGTCTTTTTATAATAATAGTAAGCGTTCTTTTTATATAGCCCATCATTATCTTTTTTTTATTGCTTTCATGTCAATGTCTATTTTTATTATCATGTAATTAAAAGAATAATATTTTCAAAAGGCAAAGTTCTTAAACTCATTTGGATCCATGACCTAGGTCACGAGTTTAACAACCTTGATTAGTCCACTTAGATCCAAGTGTTGTTGTTTTGATATTCAAAAAAATTATGTCGTCATTAACTTTTTTTAAGTCATACAGTGTTTTTAACAATTGTTCAGGTTGCTTTTGGTCCTGCTTGGTCGACCAAGTCATATTGGGTTATCTCTTACATAACTTAATTTAATACTTAAGTTAGATAAAATGTCAGGTTGAAAGGTTTTAATGGTGATTTGCTAGGACAGATTTAATGACACTACCAAAGAGCTCCCTGCAGTAATGCATGAATGTTGTGTTGTTGTTGTTGTTGTTATGTTTTTTAATTACCATAATGTTATTTTTATATATATAATTTAAACTTGCTTTTGAAATAATGATAGAATGTTATCTAAAAAATAAATGTTTTGATAAAAGAATTCCAAAATAAAATAGCATGTTAGTGAGACAAAGAAGTTTTAGTTAGAGAGGTACATGTTTTATTCTTATTTTAAATCTTTTTTTTATTTTGAATGTTTTTTTATTTTTAATAAATAAAAAACATCGAACACAAAGTTAGAATTCTTTTGTTGAAATTAAATATGTTAATAAGAAAAGGAAGACTTATACTAGTAAATTAGTTTGTTTCAATGAGAGTTTAATTATTACACTTCTTAAAAAATTCAGTACCATATAATTAAGTAAAAAAAATATAAAGGCTCCCCATAGCACAAAATTGAATATCTTAATCTATATATGTTTTTTCAACTTGATGACTTAATTTTTAGTTAGCGTTAAAATTTATTTTTAATATTTATTAATGTATATAATTCTCAATATATTTTATTAAATGTATGCATCAAAATTTGAGTTCATAATAATAAAAATTCTTACAATTAGAACATTTTTTATGTTAATTCTTTTTTACCTAACTCGTAGCAAAAACAGACCAATTATCTAGCAAGGCACTAAATAATTACAGATCTTAGAAATAGTAGGGCCATGTAAATAAGATCATCATCATTATTAAACATGATAAAAATTGAGCAATCATATATGCATGATATGTTCCTACTTATATTTCTAATATCAAGTTTGGATTCCATAATTTTTTAATTATAAGATCATGAAACTTAGGAATTTCTATATAAAATATTGAGAAACTTGATTGTTTAATGAAACAATACGAAGAAAGCTATATATAACTAATCATTGGATACTGCGAATACAAGAGGACTTAGATTGAAGTGGAGGAAAAAACCAAATTGATAATGGAATTGAACTTTTATTTTTTAGAAAACAAAAGTAAACGAAGTTGCATTGGGAAGTTTAGCTCAAAATATGTGTTTAAATCTCTTAAAATTCAATTAAATTCCAATAATTATTAAAAATGGAAGGTTAACAACACATTATTACAAGAGGCATGCAAGTGGTTAAAATGGTGAAACTTAAATTTAGTTATTGACGTTTTGTCGTATTATTATTTATGTTTCAAACCTTTTCATTTTATAAATCTTATCTCGAAAATAATAAACTTAAATAATATCATTCTTTCAATCCATCCATTATTAGTGTCAAATTAACAATTTAAAAGATTCATCGATTCTATAAACGATTTACGCTTGCTCATTAAATATCTTAATCTAAAAGGTCTAAACAAACCCTAATCCACCCTAATGGAATCTTTAACACTAAATTTTACTAATAAAGTGGTGAAATATTTAGTATAATTTGGCATTAAAACTATGCTTTAAGATAGGTTTGAGAGTATTTTGGTGCTAACAAACATCATGTTCAAGTCAAATACAAATTAGAATATATGAGTAGCAATAACAATGCATAGGTGAAAAGACACTATTGTCATTAGTCAATTAGGTTCGAGGCAAAGTTGATAAGACCAAAAGGAATGACATTTTGGAAACTAAATTGAGATTTCTTTATGTTTTTCCCCCATTGTATGGAAGTACTCATTTATAAAAAAAAATCACAAAGAAAAGTGATCAATTCATGGATAGAACAGGGAAAGTTTGTTTGAATTCCATATCACTCATTATGCCTTTTGTTAACTAGTTGAAAATTAGGCATGTTCCTTAATGCAGTCTAGTTCAGTGTTCAATATGGCTTGCTTGGCTAGAATAACTGTCAAAAAAAGTAATTAGAGAAAAGAGCAATGAATGATTCCAACCATTGATTACTGCTTTTCTAAAGGTAAAATATTATCGATTTAGTGTTTGAACTAGTCTCGATGTTCGTGCTCTGCCGCGAAGCTGAACTATTTTTCTCTCTCGAAAAATAATGTTCAGCTACCACAAACATGTTTTAAAAAGAAAGAAAAATATGTGACTCGAGTTATAGACTCGAGTGGGTTAAATAAGCTGGTTTTATTTTAATTAGAAGAAAAAAAAAGAAAACAATAGTAGATGGATCAAATTTTAAAAGAAAAGTGTTTAGGATAACCTGGGGAAATTTTTTTTAAAAAATAAACAAATAATGCATCTCAATTCACAGACCATTAAACACGAAAGAACAAAATGGGATAAGAAAAACATAAAAAATTGGTCTTGATCAACCTAGGTAAACATGACAAACTTGTAACCCCTGATAATCAAGGCTGAGCCAACCTAAAATATCCCGTCAAATACACGGCCCAGATCATAAGATTGGAATAACCTGATAAAAAAAATACTTTTGATTACTTTTTAAACCCATGACCTGGGTCATTCAACCTAAAGCACCTAATTTATAAAAACCATGAAGTTCAATTCTCAATCAATCAAATATTAAAAAATCAAAATCAAAAAAGAATTTCAAGTATCAAAAGGATTTAAAAAAATATCATTTAAAATAATAAGGATCAAAATTGAAAAACAAAATGAATTTTATATTTGGTTGAAAGGTGCAATTGAAAAGAAAAATTAATTTAGTAAAATGACCAAAAGAAATCAAAAGAATAAGGATCAAAATTGATATAAAAAACTAAAAATAATGTTTTGATTAAAGGGAAAAATTGAAAAGAATAATAACTTTTACAAAGGATCAAGAAAAAAAATAAAAATCAAAACAACAAGGACCAAATTGAAAAACATAATACCATCAATTTAAATTGAACGATGAAATTAAAAACCAAAGAAAACTTTTACAAAAGTGCCAAGGAAAAGAATTAGAAACCAAAAGAATGAGAACCAAATTAGATAATATAATATTTGGTAAATTGAGATTAAAGAATAAATTGAAAATAAATAAAACTTTTACAGAAGAGCCAACATAAAAAAATAGAAATTAGAAGAATAAGGATTGAAGTTGAAATACCAATAACCAAGTGGACAAAGTTATAATTTTCGGGGGAGGAAAAAAAAAGGCTCATCGACGACAAACTGGACCACCACCGGAGATATGCGCCGCACCAGCAGGTAAAGGACACCGAGACGCTTCAATGACAAGGTGGAAGGGCACTTTTGGATGCCAAGAGGTGTCCTACGCATTGCTTGAATGGTGTGGGTGTCTCCCACACGCTGATGCGTGCCATGCAAGCACCAATAGTTTTTTTTGTTTTTTTCATTTGTTTAAAGACTTAATTGTCCCTCATCCTACCACATAATAACATAAAAAAATATTGACGGAAAGATGAAAAAGCTTCTTGAGGTCAATTTAAATTTTTTGGCTTTCAATGGTATTTTTATCATTTCACTGTGTTTTTTTTTCTAGGCCTAGTGAAATAACAAAATGTCTCTCATTGGACATGATAATTATGTAAAAACTATTATGAAAAAAAAAGTTCCCTTGGCTCTAGTTTTAATGCAAGTAAAATAGAAAAATATTTGTTAGCCCCAATCAATATGATAATGACTAATGGGTTTTATAAAAGGACTAAAATACCCCTAATTGCCAAAATAAAGCTTTTTTAGTGGAGGGACAAAATAATAAAATCACTATTCCAATTAATAATGATTTCACACATGCTAGAATAAAAGTACCTTCAAAATTATCTTTTATTAATATCATATCAGCCTTTTTTTTATTGGATTTTAAACACAAATTTGTAATTTCAAAAAAGTTCATTTTACATCTTTTTTTTTTAAGAATTGAATTCTAAATAATATTATATAAATAAATATACTTACCACTGGAATCAAGTATTTAAGGATTTACCTATAAACTACGGTGGCATAGCAAGCCTCCTACGGCCTGCAAATCACTATATCGTATAAATATAGTTTTCTCAAAAAGAAACTTTTTTTTTTTTTTAGATTTTATTTTGTACCCCTGCAGTGACTAGGAAATAAGGAACAGGATAACCTATGGTGCTCCTGCAAGCAGAATAATATTCCTTGTTGAAGTAAAAAAAAGAAAGTTATGAAATCAAGCATTAATCTGGCATTATTCGTTGAATAAAGTCCGATCTTGTAGCCTACGAGAGAGATCTCAGGATTGCCTACCGACAGAATACATTGTCAAGGATCTAAGGCAGTGTTTGGATGGCATACATTAATTAATAATGCAGCACAAGATTGCATAGACGCCTCCCTTCTTTCTTTCTTTTTCTTTTTTTCAAAAAAAAAGAAAAAAAAAACATAATGGGTGACCACGATAGCGCCGCCCCACTCTCATCTCATGTGCTCCCTCGCTACTGATTTGTAGCAAGCCTTTTGTTTTTTTGTAGAATTATAGAACAAGTTCATTTGTACAGAGATGGAAAGGGGAAACGAGAACGAGAAAGGCATATAGAGAGAAAAGTACATTCCATTTGTAGTTAAACAACTAGCCGAGTAATCGTGTGCTTTGGTGTAGGTTAGATAATTTTTTATCATAAAAAATAATGTTTAATTGATATAAGCATGTTTATAAAAAGAGAAAAAATAATGTTGAATAAAAAAACCAATGTTGAAAGATTAAAAAAAAAAGCCTAGAAATATGATGTCAACCAATGTTAAACTATTAAACATGTGACCCGAGTTATTTGGCCAAAACTCAAGCCTACCTAGGTCAATCTGTCAAACTCACGAGTTTATTATGAGATCATGATAACTCAATAGAAAGAAAAATAAAAAAAATCATAAAATCAAATTTCTTAAAAAACCATTGTTAGCTTATAAAACTCGCGAGTCGAGCATTTGACTAGAAACATCAAATATGAAAGAACCACGAAGCTCAATTCTCAACAAACCAAATATTGAAGGGTGATATTAAAAAAAAAATCCAACCACACAAAAGGATCCAAAAGAAGAAAGAGTGATTAAAAGCCATGAAAAATGGCATGAGCTCACTTGAGTTAATCCACCAAACCCGCGGGCTAGGTTATGAGATTATAATAACTTGATAGAAAAAAAACAAAAACAAAAAAAACCATGTAACTTATTTGATAAAAAAAATTCAATGTTGAGTAATGAGATCGTAAAAAAAAATAAGTAAAAAAAACAACAACATCAACTCGTGTTAGCTCATAAAACCTATGACCCAATCCATTTTATCAAAAGCATCAAACCTAGAAAAATCATGAAGCCTAATTTTTAATAAATCAAATGTCAAAAGATGAAATTGAAAAAAAATCAATTATACAAAAGAATTCAAAAGAAAAATAAAAAATAAAAAAAATAAGGATCAAATTTGAAAGAAAAAAAAGAGGATGAATAATTTTGTATTGAATGGTTAAATTGAAAAATAAATCAATTCCACAAAAGAATTAAAAGAAGAAACCACCAAAAAAATAAGGATTAAATAAAAAAATAACAAATGATTTTTTTTTCAAAGAATAAAATTGAAAACAATTGAAAGAGGCAAGAAAGAAAAAAGAAATAAAAAGAATCATGACCAAAATTGAAAAAACAAAATATGATAAGTTTAGATTGAAGTATGAAATTGAAAAATAAAAAGGACTTTTTTGAAATTTTAAATGGCCAGCATAAATTTAAAAGAAAGAGAGAGAAAAGGGAAACAAAAGAAAATGTTGTCGGCGACAATTCATCAATAACCAACTTACATGCTCTAACTCTAGAGGAAGAAAGCCACAGAGAATCTAATGACATGGTAGAATAAATTTTCTCACCACCGAAATGAGCAACACATGCTGCCTGAAGGCAGCGAAGCAACTAATACGTGCATGAGTTAACAAATGTTTTTTTTTAATTTTATTTATCAAATTATCACATTACCTCTAGAATCAAGTAATTACTATGAAATTGTTTTTTATAAAATTATACAAATACCTAGAACTTATGCTTTAAGAATTTTAATTTTAAGAGCAATTAGATCATTTCACTCTGCTTGCAAAAGTAAAAACCCAAAAATGACTATAGATCATAGTTAAGTGTTTTTATTTTTAAGGGCATTCAAATAATTTCGTGCAAAAAATCAGAAAAAAATCAAGTTACCCCTTAACAAATATAAAATGACAAATATACCCTGTAAAAATACTATTTCACCTCTCAAAACTACTTCCTCCGATTTTTAATTTTGTCAAATGCAAAGGTGTAAATTCAGTGTTCTAGTCGACGGTGAATCACGTTACAGTACTTTTGCCACACCGCAAAGTTTTTTTTTTTTTTTTTTTTTTTTCAATCAATGGTAATTAAAGGGTCAGGTTTGAATGCATTAATTGTCAAAATCAGGAAGAAAAAAAAGAGAGGCAATCCTGTTGGCCATAATCAGTAGTTCAACCATGCCATCAATTGAAAATAGAACCACACTGGTTCTACTAGGACCAGCCGATTTTTGGAACTTCCGTTACCAAACAATTTCAGACCAAAATATTGTGTTGGCATGTTCCAATCGTTAGAAACCAAAAGTTTTTTTTTTTTTAAATCTAAAAATAATCAACGTTCAATTTCTTTGGCCTTAAGACATTTAGCCCCCCTATATTGTTATTGTTATTATTATTATTTTCATATGGCATATTTATGGATGATAAGGATTGCCATATACGTGTGTTTCTTTCTGCTCTTATTTTCTACAATTCCTGTCGTGGTCCCACTGCTTTGGACGGTCGTCTTGCTTTCTTGGATCTATTCCATCAATTTCCAAGTCATATCCATACATTTAAAGCTTTAGACTCTCCCGGCTATTCCACGATGTAAAGAGCAACTTAATTTATTTCCATGGAGCAGATATCTCCACTTTGCATTTGGTTGGTAAGCAATCTAGTCTTGGGCCATCTTCCCAGTCTTTCTTGAGAGATGCAGTTGCCTGCTCCATCTACAGTAACTTGCATCCAAACAGGAGCCCAACTTGCTGCCCAGCATCCTTGCAGAAAATCACATATTGAATTGAATTGCTGCCATTAATGTTCCATTTTTTTCTTGCTTTGGATGGTACCATGATGTCTTTAAAACAAGAATAGGAGTAGGGAAATTGATGCACTCGGGTGACGATAACAGATGATTCTGACATGTTAGGTGTTAGTTTGTTATTATTATATGAGCATCTATATGTGGATGACTTAATAGAAGTATTTATAGACCAGTGAGATAGATCAAGACTTAAAAAAAAGTCTAGTCGTGTCAGATCAAAATTACAATTCAAAAGATTCATGACTTTTAATCTGATCGTTAAATCGCATTTAAATCTTTACAGAAGTTTCTGGAGGTTGTTTTCCTTATAGTAATCACTATGTTGCGACGTGGACTATCAAATCTTTAGATTTCAAAATTTTTGCTTGAGATCCTTTATTTTAGCAGTTTTTTTTCTTTTTATTTTTGAATTTCTTGTTTATCTTAGATTTCATGCTTCTTTTCTTTGTAATTTTAAATTATTGTTTTTATTTTCTAATTGAGATAAACTTTGTTATTATTTTTTTAAAAAAAAACTTGTGAATTTAGAGCGCAACTATTTATGTTGTGTTCTTTTACTGCTTCCGCCAACATAGAAATGCAGTCCAATTATTAGAACTTAAAAAAGTCAATATCCAACTCAAATTGGAAGCTGTAACTTGCACTGCCACTTCTCTCATGAGATAGAGCAAAACATGAAATCTCTTGCTAGTGGATCGATTGCAAAAGCTCTGAAAATGTAGTTGCACTTCTAAAGGCAAAAAAACCAACATCACTAGCCACATTTAAGACAATAAACGCCAACTGTCGGAAACTGTATAGCTAGGACACTCCTCAATCTCTAAAGCCTGACTCATCCATGAACTCATAGAGGTTCTCCAGAACTCACATAAGCTTTACCTTCTTCTATCATGTTTTCTTCCATAAAAAAACGCCATCCCCTACACTGACTTTCACTACCAGAAAGAGTGTTATTTGCAACGAACTTACCAACACAAAATTTTCCATTTTGCAACAGATTTCCAACAAGTTAATATTGATATTTTATTTCAATCGCAACCATTGGATTTCCTTGCAAATCAGTTGATACTGATTAGAAACCACGTGTATGTTCTTACAAAGAAATTTGGTTACTAACCTATTATGAACTGAAAATTTCAAGGGCGGTCAGTAGTGGGCACGCCCTGAAAATTCTCATCTGAAAAAGTTCGGAATCAAACTAAAATTGAAACAAATATTACCGAACAATAGTCAAAGGAAAACATTGCAGCTAGTTTGCTGTTGGTAATGACAATATTCTTATAGTGTTTCCATCCATCAAACATCTTATACAAGTTTGATTCAACGAACGAGCTAGGAGAACTTCCCAGATGTTAGCCAGGATTTGACCGTTTTGGCTCATAAGTGAGGACATGCCAGCCCAGCTCATAAGTGTTTTGAAATGAAATCCCAGAAAGTTGCAACTTGAGAAAGGGAACAGGCCAAGTTCAATAAGTCACTGGATGAAGTGCAATTGTGAAACAAAGATCATCAAGTTACGAGCTCACCAGGCTTCAACTCATGGCGTTCTTTATAAAATTTTCTCTTATGCCATCATTGGACTTTAATCTGCTCGACTCTGCCTTTTTTTCTCGTTCTCCCTTAACTCAACGAACATTCAACCACGGAACAAAGAGAAAACACATGGCATGCTGGTGCAGAAAGCAAGATACACTGCAAACTACACAGCTGCAAGCTCTGGTAAGGTGCCACTTCAGAAAGAATTTAAAGATCCCTTCATTAATTTCGTAACCCATGTTTTTTTGGCCACTGCTATGTAAACATAACAAGGCCAACTGGATTGATTTTAAGTTCCACAATGCAGAGTTTTGGTAACTTGAGTTTGCTCACATCAGGGAATCCTCTTATAATTTATCTGTCCCATTTTACATTCACAGGGTCTTTTGTTACCCAAAAGCCCGTTTTCTCAAAAGATATTTTGTTTGGAATTGTACTCTGCATACCCCATTGTTGGTAGCAATGAAAAGAGGGCAATTAGGACGCAGTTCGCATGAGAAAGGAAATAACACAGCTTTTGTACCTTGCCCATTCCCACCGCACTTTTGATTCATCCTTACTAGCTTGGGATGCCGACCTACTCCTCAACCTATATGATTTGAATTAATCATCACTATAAAATTAAGATCATTAAATGCTTGCATTTTTATCAGGTATAGAAACCACTGAATAGTAGAGCTCCAATACAAATGAAAAGTGCTATGAAATTCAATAGAAGGGATTGGTCTCAAAATGTTCGAGTGCAGGAAAGAAATTGGTGAATTTACGAAACAAATGCTTTCAAATGCTCTCATTAAGACGAGGATAGAGGAAACCAATCACTAGACCAACCAACTAAAGGAGGTCAACTCATGAGCGAATACTGTTTTGCTTGCAATATCAATCCATAGGGAAAGATCCACAATCATAGACATGATCAGATTCAGAGATTAATACCTTTTTCCATAAAACAGGGTCGTTCTGGATGAGAGCAGATGATCTCGTAATCGAGAGGCCACCACCAAAGGTTCACAATTTGCATTTCCTCTCTTTGACATCAAGGCACTTTCCTCGAATAAGTAATTCCGGGTTAGGCTGTTGAGCTCGAATCATAAAATAATTCTTATTTCATCTGTTGTTGGAAAAGTATCAAATTATAAAAAAATACTAAATAAATTTTTGATTTGAAATTTATTATATGTTACCTCCGTTGATTCAAATATTTTTTTTTTATTTTTTAAATTAATTTTTTTTTAACTTTTGATTGATTGAGAATTTAACTTTATATTTTTTTATTTATTTTATATGGAGTTATTATGGTCTCATAATTTAGATCACAAGTTTTTCGGATTAATCAGGTTGACCTGATTTTTTTATTTGATTTTTTTTTAAAAAAATTCATAATTTAACATTGGGTTGATTAAGAAATTTGACTTTATATTTTTTTTTATTTTCTTTCTATATAGTTATCCCGGTCTCATGATCCGGGTTTGCCAAGTTAACCTAAGTTGACTCGGGGTATTTTTTTAATTTATTTTTTTTCAATTTAATATTTAAATATTGGGTTAATTAAGAATTGTGCTTCATGTTTTTTCTTATTTGATTTTTATGAGGTTATTACGGTTTCATGATCCAAGTCGCAAGTTAACCTGATTGATTGCTCGAGTTTTTTTTCCTTGTTTATTTTTTAATTTTATTTATTAATATTGAGTTGATTAAGAATTATGTATCATAATTTATTTCGGTTTGTTTTTTTATGAGGTTATTCTAACCTTATGACTCGGATTACGAGTTTGGTTGGTTAACTTGGAAGGTTTTTTGTATTTTTTTTTTAATTGATTTTTTTTTAATTTCAACTTTTAATATTGAGTTGATTGAGAATTAAGCTTCATAATTTGTTTTAATTTTTTTTATATATATAGTTATCTTAGTCTCATGATTAAGGTTTAGCAAGTTAACTTGGGTTGACTAGACTTATTTTTTTAATTGATTTTTTTTAAAATTTCATCTTTTAATATTGGGTTGATTGAAAAGTGAGCTTAATGAATTTTTTTTATTTGCTTTTTACAGAGTTATTATGATCTCATGACTTAGGTTGAAGATTTGACAGGTTAATAGGAATTGATCCGAGTAAATCTAGGTAGATTCAATATGTTGTCGTTTTAATATTTTTAAAAAGATATTGTATTGATTTTTTTTAGTCAAACTATATTTTTATCTGTTATTCAAATTGTTTTTTGAACTTGTAAAATTAACTATATCATATTATATTAATCTTTATATAATTTTTATTTTTTAGAAAATATAGTAACCTGAATATTTGTTTAATATTAAATAAAAATTTGATGAGACCCGTAGGTAACGCGACTATCATGCAGTAAACTACCACACCAACAACAAACATACGAGTACCCTAATTAGTTTTTAATTAACATTCTCAATAATATTTATAATAATAACAATAACAACAACAATAATAATAAATTCAATAACTGCAAGGCTGTAACCCATACACACCCAAAAAGGGGAGGCCATAGGGTGTCGTTTAGATTCCTTGTAAGCTCTTACTGCTTCGTCTGTCGGAGAATAATTTTAGAACCCCGGTAAACAGTACGTAAATCTCTCTTCTTAATTTTAATTTTAGTTTAAATCTAGTTTCTCTCCCTGATCCCTCTCTAATTTTAAACTACCCTCTCTTTCTCTCCTTTCCTCTCTATGTTTGTGATAGATTGTAATTTAAATCGGTTAAATAACAAGTTTTTGTACTGTTTTAAGCTTGAATTATTGATGGGTTTTTTCCTATTTCTGCACGAATGAAGTTTCAACAGGATTTGTTTCCACGGATGATTAGGTGAGGCCATGGCGGACTTACCGGGCTATATGCGTGCCTGTTTGCATACTGGCAAGCTTGCTTTCCTGGCCATTTTGGTTTCTGGAGGAATTGTGTTGCAAATTTTGGTTTGTGCTCTTTTCTTTTATAATCTCCTTTAAATTTTGTTATTGTTTAATGAGTATTTTTGTGGCCAAGTCAATCGTAATTTTCTTGCTTGTCATGTTTGGTGTTGCAGGCATGTGCCTTGTACAATAATTGGTGGCCGATGCTAACCGGTAAGACTAAGTGACTGCGAGTTTCTGTCTAAGATGATTGTATTTTGTTATTTTTGTTGATGATTATGATTGTCTTCGCATTTTGTAACTTTGGATTTTGATTTCTTACCCAACTTTTTTTTTTGGTGTCATGGGCTCATGTCTGCATAATCTAGTTGTTGAAAGTTAGAAATATACCATGTTCCTGAAAATGCAAGGTTCATATTTACAGGAATCCCTTAATTTCCACTCACACTATCATTTTCATATTGTACTCATGCGCGGAATCCTAAAAGATAGTATTCTACTCACGTGTAAGGAGATAAATTGTGATTGAAAACATGGCCTCTGATCAATTGCATGCCCTCTATCATGCATGTTGTGCAAGAATTTGTATCAGCTGAAGTTATGATTCTGGATGGACTAGTTATCTAAATCTGAATTTGCTTAAGCATCCACTCTATTATCATGAGGTTTTTCCTTACAATTTCTAGTTGTGTCGACCAGCTAACTGAACCTATCCCTATTGTGCCATGCCTTTGTTACAAAACCCTAGCTCGTCAAAACCCTTTCCAAATACTCACAACTCTTCACAATTGGCAAATTGGCGTGCTGACACTTTAGCAATTCTGACCATTATCTTCTACTACATTCCTGGAGACGTAACCCTGCCTGACACTATTAGCACAAGTTCATTTTGTTCCAAGTGACCTGTAATACTGGATACATTTTTCTGCGCTCTTATATTAGTTCTAAACTTCTATTCCAGAACTAAAGTTGATATTTATGCATGTTAGAGGTTCTGGTGATTCTATCTGCTTGTCATTGTTGCTTTCCTTGTAAATAAAAGCAAAGTATGCTATTTTCTTGTACCTTGCTTAACATTACTTTCTTGCTCAAGAACGAATATCACCAACCTGTTATATGACCTCATTTAACCTCCCTAAATTATATGCACATGGAACTGACAAGAGCATGCACACACTTTAATGCTTGCTTGCATGATTTTTATTTAGTTTTAAATTTTGCTTGTGTAGGTTCATACACTAGTCTCGGGAAAGTTATACTTCATATTACTATCTAGGAATAAGATTTGGCATACTTCTTTATTGCTGGATTATGGTGTGTGGTGTCGATTGGTTTGAATTTGTACATATAATTATCATGTGATTTTGACTACTGAACATGCAAGAGTCTTTTGGTTCTGCCTCTTTAATTGAATTTGTTGTTAGGTTTTTTTTCCATTCCAATAGATGGTGCTTTGTATTCCTCCTGAATAATTTTGCATGCAGATAAATTTGATGCTTGAGGAAATGAGAGTGGCCTTTATTTGTTATTAATAGTATCTAAAATTAAAATTAGCCATGATGATGACAACTCAATTTCTCTCACAGTAATAATGTATGTGCCTCTTCCAATGCCCTTGCTGTTCTTTGTGGGCTCCGACAGCTCCTCGCTTCTTACAGAATCTGATAGTGGGTAAGACTCTTTAACATTTAAATGATTCCAGGTCAGGATTTGACTTTTTGTCAGCTTAAAAATGAGTGCTAAAGCAGTTATTAATGCCATGCATCATGGTTACTGATGAAACAGTTGGGTCAACGCAACGAAGTTCCTGACTGGAGCTTCAGTAATTGGAAGCATTGCAATACCAGTTATCTTAAAGCATGCTGGTGTTATTGGCTGGGGAGCTCTAGCAATGGAGCTTTCATCATTCTTTGTTTTTGTGATTGCCATAATGTGTTACATAGGCACGAGTGATGAAGCTGATTACAGCATGCTCTAAGATACGGCCACTTGATTCATGTGTAAAAGTGTTGATTCTAGTGCTTTCCAGGACTTTTCTTTCTTGTCACAGCGAGACTCACCTTGTTATACGTTACTGTTTAGCAAACACGGTGTTCTAATTGAATGATATTTTCTGTACATGATGAGTGTCTTTACTGTGTAAGCACAATATTTAAATTTTTTCATGAGAAGCCAGTTTTTTCTTACCCTTTTCTGAAATCATTCTGCTTGTGAGAGAGGGAATTGATTGTGCTGTTTCCTTTGGTTGAATTCTCATGTATTTGCATATTTCAAAGCGGAATGTCATCTAATTGAAACTGGCAATATTCGTGCTCCGTGCAAAGAAATGCTGTGAATGTGCGTTTTGGAATGGTCAGGATTCAGGGATGGACGGACGTGTTTGCTGCTGTCATCAAGCACCGCACCCCGACCCGCAAATCCCTTACCCCGTAGGCTCCCAAGCAAAACCCATGATTTTATCATTGCTGCTCTCAAACTCCAAAGATTAAATCGAAATGTCTCGCTCTTTGACATAGAAAAACTCAAACCAATAGCAAGTGTTTTTCTTTGTTACTATTTTCAACTTCAATGGCAAGATATTAACACTTGAGAGATTCCTGTATCTTAACTCTTGCTTGCTAGGAATCTGAACGACTGACACCTATAAATAGCCGATATAAGCATTGATCATGTCAACAAGTAATTAATTTTTTTTAAAAAAAAAACACTAAAAGACATGAGTTCATGAAATAACTTAATTATTCTTAAAAACAAAGAAAAATATTAAACTTTCTTTAAAGATTTTTTCATCCTTTCAATTTTTAAGCTCAATTAATGGCTTAATTACTCTTAAAATATAAAAATAAATCTTAAATTTACATTCAAAGGTTTTTTTTTGTCTTTTCATTATGTTTTTTTCATTATAATCTTGTTCATTAGGGGTTATTTTGTAATTTAAAAAAATAAAAATATTATTTAAAAAAATGCATATCATCACATGGGTGACCCCTGCATCCTTGAGCGGCAAGTGCAAAGTCATCCGGTAACCAAACGCTGCCTTACGCGATGTCGTTTGAATCATCTAAGCGGCCTCTCCATGATGTGGCGGCGCGTGTGTCCAATAGACCTCTGGTTTTGCGTAAATCAAGTCTTACAAAGAAAGCTTGTGTATATCAAGTCTTATTTTATTATAATAAAGAATCTTGTTCAAATAAAAATAAACTTCCAACTCTGAAAACTATCTAATAAAGTCTTTCTTCAAAGAGTCCTCGTCAAAGAAAGAATCTCATTATAATAAGAAATGTGTCTGCGAATAGAATGATTATGAATTAATTCTCTAATGCTCCATCTTTCGTAAACACTGATGTCCATATAAACATGATGTCTATATGGGTTTCTATGAATAGAACTAGGGATTGCTTCGCTCCGAGAGAAGTCTTTGAGCACATTCTTCTCCTTGTCACCATTCTTATTTACACCTACTCCTCGTATGATTCAAGTGTTTGTATTTTGTGCTAATGAACACTCATATGTCGGTGGAATGAGAAGTTGTTACCCATACCTCCAGCCATCAAACAGACTAATCTGCTTTGATACAAATTGAAACAATGTATACTAAACTGTAGAGAAAAAAACTAAGTTTCTCAAGCATAAGATTATTGCCTTTAAACATAGAAAAAACTTTGATAGTTTAATAAAAAAATAATTCATAAATTCTCTTCTTAAAATAGCCTAAAAGGATGTTTAGATACAAGAAAAATACCCTAAATAGTGAAATCCTTATTAAATTAAAAGTTTTATTTTAAATAACAATAAGAATAAAAAAACAACTAGAGAAATAGAGAAAATTCTGAAATTTCTACTTTTAACTTGAAAATGAAAACAACTAGCAAGCTAGCTACTCCTGTGTATATAGAATTTTAGAACAGGATCTAGAAATATTTAAATCTGATTCAATAATATAATAAAAAACTATGCTTGTTTTTAACAATTAAGAAAAATAATTATATAAGATAGTGAAAAGAGTGCCACCGAAGTCAGTAGTCACTGAATCTTTGCACATGGAGAGGTGTAACATATATTAATTAGTTCTGAATCCAATTGACATAAATTAAATGCTACATTTAAGGTGAATCACAGGGCATATCGGATTACCATGATAAAGCTGATTAAATTAATTAATCTAAATGAATCTCTATATTATTATTATTATCGTCTAGTGTGGAATTTGGTGATGAATGTAGAAATCGATGCATTGGGTCTTTGGTTTATTTTGATCAGTCAATGAATACTGTTTGCTGCAAGTGGGTGTTCAAATATTAAACAGAATGATTCTATTTAGCTTTTAAGGCTTTGTTTGGTAGCCAAAAGGTATAATTGTAAAAAAAAACATTTTGACTTTTGATGAGACTTTCAGTGATCTGGCAACCACTGCTTGAATGGTACCTATTGAAATTTCCTAGGCTGAATGTGAATGTTTATAATGTGTTGCTTAATAGTTTTCTTGATGTTTACAGGGCGCAACCCATAATTTTTTTTTATCCTTAATTGCACTTACGTTTCCTGGTTTTAAACAAAAAAATCCAGGACTTAACTGAACCGAGGCGAACCAATTTAGTGTGAACCAAATTCCAGTTTGGTCTAGTTTATTTTTCCTAGTGCAAGCTTGAAATTGCACGCTGTTGTTTAGCCTTGCAATGTTTATATCTATGCCTGTTTTAAAATTTGCTGATATCCAGGTTAAAAACCTTAAAATCTACACACACACACACACACGCATATAATGGCTACATGATTTATCCACAATGAACAGCGTTTTCAATCAAATAATCAACTTGCTAAGACGTTTTCCAATTTCATAACAGAGCAAAGACTTTCTACCAACGGAGTAAACATTTGACATCTATCTTTTAAGTGCAAGAACAATGATGAAAATGGCCGAAATCGTATGATGCTTCTCGGTATTTCACCCCAAATCTGAACAAAGACTCATGTTTAATGGAGTTGAAGCTGTTAAACGTACCTTCATTTACTAGAAACAGGGAGCTACAAGGCTTCAACTTTCTAGAGTAAAACGCCGGTGCATCTTGAATTGCTAGAGCATATAAATTGTCTTCCTATCTACTTGTAATTGCGAATGAGGATATGATCATGTAGGGAAGTCTTTGCAAGCAAGAGATATAAAGTCAGGATTTGGAATCGGCAGCATGCACAACAGAAACTTTTTCGCTTTCACAGATGTATATATAAAAAGGTAGAAAGACTTTGTTGCGCGCAGCATCGAAATTACATGTAAAATCACACATGAAGATTTATTAGTCATTTTATAATAGCAGGGGTCCTAATATTTTGGCCCAATCACAAACGGCGAGGAGAGGGGGGAGAGTGCGGTGATAAAATCACATGCAGGCAAAAGTTTGAACCACAAATTATGCATCACTAGCCACTGGTACTTTCTCATATCCTTCTAGCTCCTTGAATCTTTTTGGCATGAAACAACGACCACCGAAGCGCTGCTGCAGGTAGACGATAGCAGCAAAAAGAAGGCCCACTAGAGGAATAATGACATCCCAGGCAGTGGAATAATAATCTCCACCTGGGTCGGCATACATGTATGACCCATCAAAATCTTCAACATAGTAGTTAGCCCTGTATAGATCGTATGCATGTGGGAGCAAGCGCACAAATGTGGTTCCTATGTAGAAGAAACGAGAGAGGGCATTTTCTGTGGAGTTGTGGAAAATGTTGAGGAGGATTTGAGGGAAGAGAAAACCATCGAGTACCAAACCACCATAAGATCTTAAATCCACCCAAAGGGAACGCTGATAAGTGCTGCTGTAAGCGTACTCCATGCCCTCACCAACCTTGTTCCTCCAATTCACATACACAGCAATTAAACCTCCAGATATATATAGTGGCAAAGACAAATAGAATGTCCTCTTCTCAGCAGCCAAGAACGCCTTTTGCTTCCCATCAGCGAATCGTGCAGACCATACAAGCTGCAAAAGTCGGAACTGCAGCAGAAAAGCTACCATCGTGATTACCCTTACAATTGCCTCATTCGCTTCCACCCATCCACCACTCCTTTGAAGGAATGTTGTGCGACTTTCCTTTGGCACAAACAAAGCTTCAAAATTCAGCATTAGAGGGATCATGCGCCCGAGAGTAAGGACTAGAAGCATGAGAAGTGAGATGAAAGGGAAAACAGCGGGATGCTTTTTCACATACAAGATCTGGTATCCCACAAAGACACAAACGAGAGTATTAGAGATCAAAGACATGATGATCTCCAGATCCATCCTCCATATTGATTCCCTCGAATGCTGACGGTAAAATGAAACTGCAGAAAAAGAAAGAGGCTCGAAGTACAGAGGATCAGATTTTTTCCCTGTGCTTTCAATGGTTCCCTGGATATAATCATTTGAATCTACTGGAGGGAACTGGACATTTATAAGAATCGTACAGTCCATTGAATCATTATCTGATGTCCGAGTGTTTGAGTCAAGATATCTGCAGCCCACCATACAAAGTTTTCCTGTTTCAGCATCATAAATTCCTTCAGAAAAGACTTGAACATAAGTAGACTCATTCAGCTGGAAGCTCATGCCGTAGCTGATGTTCAGTGGGATGCTGTGGTTGGTTTTTCCTTTAACCGGAGAGTAAGCAGCCCCCAAGCTTGATGAAATCACAAAGTCGTTACGTCGAGAAATTTGATCACCCACAGCGATGGGCTGAGAGGAGCCCCATCCTATTCTTCTTCTCTTGGAGTTCCTGACCACCATATTGAACTCCATGTCATTCGAATTTGCATCTGGATGCCGCTTTCCTTTGTTCTTTCTAGGCTGCTTCTCTGAGCATGACTTTCTTGCTTTATCAACAACAGTGTACTGGTACTTCGACCCGGGGATCCCAGCTACAAAATTTTCTTGACTTCGAAACATGATCGTATTGAAGTAACCCGGATCATTCTCACCTTTGTTACTCCAAATATGCCCCATCATACCACTAGTATTTCTGATTGACCAAACGGCAGGGAATCTGAAACTCAACCTCACTGAACAATCCTCAATATGAGATTTATTGAACGAGTCGGCTGAATTCAAGATTCGACAGCCAACAACACATAGCTGATTCTTATTCACATCCCATGATCCTTCCGCTACCAATGTTGTGTTTGGAGTGAAGGGGTGGTAATAATCACCATAGCTACTGCTGTGGAATTCTATCAGGAATCTCAATCTTCGTTTATCTTCTAAACATTGAATTAATTTCAAGGACATGATTTGGGGTAAATATCCAACACCCTCACCAAAAGGATTGCAACTACTTGTGAACTTGCAAATACTTGAATACTCCAGTTTAAAAAAAGTATGCCAACGAGAGAATGCATTGCAAATACGTGTACTCAGCTTTAAGCTTAGTGACAAATTCTTTGGAACACCAATCCCCCCAGTACAGACATGATCGAGTGCTTTTCCGACCTCAGTGAACTCGTAATTATTTTGAGGGATCATCAACAAGGAGATTGGATTAAAATATCCTGAATCACCAGCAGTGCTCGAGCTTTCCAATATTCCCCTCACCAAACTACTGATGGTGCTTGATTTTCTAACTTCATCAAGCTTGA
Source organism: Populus x sibirica (assembly GCA_019202695.1). Taxonomy (NCBI): domain Eukaryota; kingdom Viridiplantae; phylum Streptophyta; class Magnoliopsida; order Malpighiales; family Salicaceae; genus Populus; species Populus x sibirica. The sequence goes on along the minus strand of JAGMVL010001291.1, from coordinate 3,699,314 downwards.
GTAGAGCGGCAAGAACAACATGTTTACCCTCCTCTGAGTAAGTAGAACCAGAGCCCACCATGCAAAGCTTGCCGGTAGATATTGACCAGAACCCTTTTACTTCAAAACTCAAAGGACCCCTCGGAGATCTGTCGTCGTACACGTAAAACTCCATATCCGAGGTTCTCAGGATCAAACTCGCCTCAACCTTAAAGACATCATCAACATCAGTACTATAGACACTGTGGGTATGAATGAATAGCTCTCTCCTGTTACTCGTTGGATAATGGTAACGAGATGAGTTTGGATGATTCAATATGTCTTCCCCACCAAGAAAGTACCCACCTTGCTCTGCAGCAAAAGGGATGGTGGTGATTTCGGGAACATCATTGGGAGTTGATTCAGGGACAATAGAGGCACAGTGTTTGTTGTAATTAGGGATGTCAATTTTGGAGCAAGAGACCATGGGGGCGTAAAAGGTGGTCGAAAGGACCAAGAACATTGCAACGTGAAGCCATGATAGATAACACCATGTGCTTGGAGAGGAATTAGAGGTCATCATCCGATATTTCTTGGATAATGAGGATGGTAAGGCTGGTTTGAACATCTGGTAGAATGAAGCAGCGGATATATACTAGACTAGAGGTAGAAGTCATCCGGCAAAGTTTTCTTGCTTTCAACAGCCACTCAGGACTGGAAACCTCATCTTGACTTGCAATAGTCTGAGTCAACGCCAATGGAGAACATTACATCACACGTCATTTACTACTGGGACCTGATTAAGATAAGTGCGAGCTCAGAGTGTCTTTTGGGATGAAAGACTTGTGCACAAGACTTGGAAATTTCCCACCAGCCACCCTATGTCATAAAAGTCTATTTTTGCACAAGAACAGAAGACTTTGAATTTTCAGCAGCGAAGACTAAAAAACTGAACATGCAGTAAAAGAGAAGAAGACAGACAACCACCCGAAGCAGCTGCTCTGTGCATTCATCATTAATTATATCTCTCCACAAATTTCAAGCCCGAAATGCAAGGTTAGGAGAAAAGTTAGTCTGGATCACTTTCGACATTGATTATACTGTATTTTCCAGGTGCAGATCAATAGCCAATATCGATGCTCAATGAAACTAGAGAGAAGGGTCATTGCGAAAGGGAGCTCATAATCTCTAGTGCGAGCTTGAATTGACACTCTGTTTACATTAGTTTTATTTATTTTTTTTTTTTTTTATCTAAACAAGCTCATAAAAAACGTTTAATTCCATGTTAAGACTATAGTTTCCTAATCACTAATGGATTACATAATTTATCAACTCTCAAGTCTGAGCAACAATTTCAATCAAGTAATCAACTTGCTAAAAACCCTTTCAATTTTCTTTTTTCTTTTTTTACTTTTTTGTCTACAACATATCTTTCAATCTCACAACAAAGTAAAAAAAAAAAATTAAGTCGTAATTCAAAAATCATTTGTCATAAAAACTTGCGACAAAAAAAAAATGAAGTTAAAAACATGTATAAATTGTTTTCCTCACTATTTTTGATTGATTAAGGCTTTTTATTTTATTTTAAAATGTATTAAAATAATATTTTTTATTTTTTAAAAATTATTTTTGATATTAATATATTAAAATAATCTGAAAATACTAAAAAAATATTAATTTAAAGTAAAGAAAAAAATAAAAAAAATTAAATATTTTTAAAAATATTTTTAAAATACAAAAACTAAATATTCCTCATCTCCATAATTTATGCTAAGCTCTAGCTCTACAAACGACCGCAAACCAACAGCAAAATGATAGCGGCCACATCACACGCTTCATAAATCACACATTGTCATGAGAAAAAAGATTTATGTTGTATACTTGTCAGCAGATGCGAACGACAGCCTGAACATTAGAAGATTTATCCACACTGCTACCATTCCAACTCCAGTGGCAAATGAGTAAAAACAAATCTGACTCAACTGACCATCTCACCACCGAGTGAGAATTGGCTTGAAGGCAATCATATCGAGTCACAAATGACTTGAATACCAAGCTGAAATCATGTTTCATATATTTATCAGTCAACTACATCAGAAAAGTTTTTATTTTCAAAAGTGTTCATTGACTAGTGCTGGTTGCTTAAGAATCTAACTATCTAAGAAGATGCAACGGCGATTAGCAAGGCAAATATATAAATATTTTTTTTAATTCGAGGAAATCTCACCCTCTAGAAAATGTATTTTATGAATCCAGATAAGCCTGTAAAAATCCCAACTGCTTCAGGCTCTTACAAAAAAAAACTAAATATATAAATCATTTCTTCATATATATATATATATATATATATATATATATATATATATATATATATATATATATATATATATATATATATCAGTTCCTTGCAACAGTTCCTTGCTTATTGCTAACCCAAGAGTAGCTAGCAAAAATCACTAAAAAAAAAGCTATACTAAACCACCAAAATAACAAAACTTAAAAACACAATAATGTATAACAAAAATTCAAGGGGCATTTAAAAAATTAAAAAATATATTTTTTTGGGTCAAAACTAAAATTAAAAAAACCATAGAGAATGAAAAAGAAAAGTAGAAAAACTAAAAAATATTATCATTTCTCGTGAATTTAAAATTGACTATGGGATTTTTTCTTGTTTTACATTTTAATTATTTTCTATTGAGTTTTTTTTTCTTTTCTTAACAAGTTCTTAGAAATTGTTGGTATTTAATTTGGGCATAAAAGGTTATAATTGAAAAAAAAACATTTAAAGATAAAATAAAATAAAAATTTTGTAGTGCTATGGATATTTGCCACGATTATTTACCATATTTTGTAATAGACATGTGATACAATATTGAGAGTTGGGATTTCTTGCGTTTGCTCATGAGTCATTTGATAAGCCATGACTTGAATTATGTTGCAACTAAAACTAAAATTAACTTAGAGTTTTGAGGGTTGTTGTAGTTGATTTTTAAAGTATTTTTTATTTAAGAATATATTAAAATAATATTTTTTTTATTTTTTAAAAATAATTTTTTTAATATCAATGCATAAAAAAAATATTAATTTAAAATAAAAAAATTAAATTTTTTCAAAAATATTTTTAAAACACAAAAACAAATATGATAGAATTTATATATATTAAATCTACTAATTTATAATACACAGTCGAGATGATTATGCTATAAAACCTGCACAACAGAATTATGACTCTACTTTTTGAACTTTACTCTTCCCAAGTTAGAATTAACATTATATATTGTGTTAAGTCAATCCAAATCATTGATTTTAAAATTGATGGCTTGGATTAATTCCTTATAAAGGAAAATAACTAAGAAATATTTTTAGAAAAATCTAACCACCCATTAATTGATTGATTGAGTAAAATAAAATCCTGACCATTAAAATTCAAATCAATAATTTTTTTAGAAAGCAAAAATTGCTAAACTTTTTTTTTATTCAGAGTCAGTACTCAATTTCTCTTTGATTGATATATATATTGTAGCTTGGTAATGGCTAATCGAAAGAAGGATATTTATATTGATGGTCTAACTAATGATTGTAGAGTTCTATTTATGAACAAAAAAATAAATAAAAATTAAAAGAATGATCTTTAAGGTTTGACTGTTAAGATCATTATCTAAAATATTAAAACGCATATATAAAAATGAAAAAGAAAATTAAATTAAGAAATAAAAAAATCTAATAATTTAGTTACAAATATTTTCCCCTATCAAATATTTAATATTAGTTTAGAAAATACCACTATAAAAAATCAGCATCTAATGAAAATCTTTTCGTCAATAATAATTGAGAATTATTTTTCTTCTTATGATTAATTGCGTGTGAGAAAATGTGGCTTTAGATAAGTCTTTTTAAATAAATGTGGGTTTGTTAACGTCACTATTTTTTCTTCATTTCTTATTACATTCGAACCTTTTAATTTCCCTTTTACTATATTTTTCACGAGTAGCATTTTTAAATATTAGTAAATAAATTATTTCTTTTTTTAATTTTATGATAAATTTCAATTGGTTTTTAATTCAGATTTCATATTTTATATATGTGTTTTTTTTAGATAATAATTTTATTGGTCAATGAACAATTTTTTTATTCGTGTCTCGTGATATAAAAGAGTTGGATGGAAAGGTAAAAACATTAACAGAATATATTATAGAGTGGTAAACTTCATAAAAAAAAAACCTGCACAATGAAAAAATCAATGAAAAATAAGAATACAAATGGCCTCTGGCCTAGTTTTTAGAAAAGAAGAGCATAAACCTAAGTAATAATAAAATAAAAAATTATTTAGTCTTAAGAGTTGTTCATACTTTACTAACATTTTCCTTTTCTTTTACCACTTGATAATTCATTAAAATGAAATGAAGAAAGATATATATTTATAAAATGATAAAAATATACTTGGCTGCAGAGGCACAGTAAATATAAAATAAATATATTTATAGGTTTAAAATGATTTTTCAAAATATAAAAAATAACTTTGGACCAACAATCTATTCTTTTTAATATTTTCAGTAAGTATATATTAATCAATTCCACCGAGCCATTAACCAAATCATAGTTATTAAACTCGGACTGACCCGGCAGGTCGACTCAGGACCCGATCGATCTTGTGGCTGAACCGGTCTAGATAAGGCAAAAGACTGGGGTAAGCAAAAACCTGACAAACTCAATGGACCCACCGGGTTGACCCGTGATCAAGGCGACTCGACAAAACCCAGTTAAGACCCGGGTTTTTTTTTGTGCAAGTATGTTTTTTCTCCTAGCTAGAGACTCTTTATATATATATATATATATCATAGTTGGTTATTAACCCTTTTTAAAATTTATTATATAAATATTAGAAGAATGTTTTATTTTTTAAATGTGAGATTTGAAGCCTTTTAATATATATATTCTATGTTCATAAGAAAAAATTTATTTTTTCAATGTGAGATTTGAAGCCCTTTAGCATATATATTTTATCTTCACAAGAAAAAAATTATGTTTTTTCAATGTAAAATAAAAAACTTTTTTAGTTTAAAAACTTTAACTTAAAAGAATAACATACTAACACAGTATTTTTTTAATGTGAGATACAAAATCTTTTGAAATAATTTTTTAAACTTCATTATTTATAACATGTATAGTCTATATTCACATGTATTGTTTCTTAATTTTTTCATATGAAATATTAAATTTTATTTTTTTTAATTTTTCCCGGTTGATTCGAGATGACCCGGGTTAACTCAGATCAACCTGTATAACTCAATACCCGGTTTCTTGGCCAATCAATCCTAACTATGATGCAAACAATGGACGTCCAACCCTAGCAAGTTTATATATATATATATATATATAAACCCAACTTCCTCCTTGGCTCTTTCCCTGCTCATGTATGTGCTCTTAAGGCACCCTCTACTCATTCAAAGAATATAATAGGGATAAATCAAGATTATAGTGAGTGATCAATGGTCACACTACTGTTCAAAAATAAAAACAAAAACCCTGGCGGCACTGGTTATTCATACACAAAATATTGGACATATATAGTTATTTTGCGAGCTGAGGACAATATGATTTCCCAGAACGCTTATTGCACAAGGCATGAGCTAATATATCAAATTAAATTCATGAACATAAATTTCTCAAAAGCAAGCAGGCTAGAAGTTAGATAACCGTGTGCTTTTCAATCTTTGAAAACCCAACTGTATGTTATATAGAAATCAGCTGGAAATAGAAAAGGTGGATTAGATCAAACTTGATTTTGGATTACTCTCTGCTACCTTATGTAAGTCAATTGAAAGAAAGAACCGTGCATAGTAATCTATCTAATCTGACAAGTCTGGCAAAATTACAGGCTGCATAACTGAAACAATTCAATGTTGATTAAGATTGCAGAGGATACAACCCCCAACATCTACTTGCCGACTATCAACTTTGCTCTCGCGTGGCCCTTGTTGATCTGGAACTGGTCCGCTAGGCCAAAATGAGCCATCAACAGCTAAACAAAAGTAATAAGCTCTCCACCTTTACTTACTTGTTGGGCATGGGTATATGCTCTGCAATGGCCTGCCGCGTATGACAATAATTCCACCCACACTTTGCTCAGTAACTCCCATTTCTTGTCCTGCCCTTGTAGAAGCTTGGCGAGCTTACTTGCATCAAACAACACAGACTTGCTTCTATCTCCTTTCACGTCGACAGGCGCTACCTCTGTGTTCACATCAAGAATGTTTTCACATGCTCCCCGTTCTTTATTGGACCCCAAATCCCTTCTTTTGAAAAACCTTTCAGCTTCGGCACAGGTATCTCGAAATCTTATTTTACCGATACCAGCCACAGCTGCCATCATGGCTGGCTGCATAATTAGAAGATACATCATGTAATCTGAAAGGAGCTTACTGAGTTCTTTTTCGTCGTATTTCTGATCTGCACTATCATAGGAGTTGCTCAAGCAATCTAAAAAGAGCTTGCAGAAACCTTTATCATCCGATCCCTGATCAGAATTATCATCAGTACTGTTGTACAGGAGCTCAGTCGCTATGTGCCACAGAAGAAGACTCTCATCATAAGTGACATTCATAGCGTAAGGCATTAGTTCATCCTTGAGTTTTTTATCCCAGTCATTGTCCTGAAGTGCCAAATTACCTCTAGCCGAACATATTGTCTTGGCATCTTCTGGATCATCTGCGATACCAGATTTCTTTTGCAGCTCATCAAAGATAACTTTCCAAAGTTCATCAGTGAATCGCTTGTTGGACACATGAAATATCCCATCAACAAAATCCTTGAGACCCAAAAAAACAAGAACTTTGTCTTTGAAAATGCCTATTCTGCTTTTAGGTCTGTTGACACAGTATCTTATCAAATTATAACCTTTGACAGACTTGGACCAACTGCGGAAACCCATGTGCTTAAAGATGGCACGTTTGCCGTTGAAAAGAGGCACTTTCCAAGAAGAGAAAAAGGCCGTACAAGATTTCCAGCAAGAATCGGACTGCTTCTCAGACTTCTTGAGATCAGCCACGGTCCAGTCGGAGAAAATGGCCCTGATGAAGGCTAATGTATCAAGCCAAATGGAACCCAACAACAATAAATATGTAAATTTAACATCAAGCGGGTGAAATTTATCCTTCTTGAAATTTAACTCCAAAGATTAAATCGAAATGTCTCGCTCTTTGACATAGAAAAACTCAAACCAATAGCAAGTGTTTTTCTTTGTTACTACTTTCAACTTCAATGGCAAGATGTTAACACTTGAGAGATTCATGTCTCTTAACTCTTGCTTGCTAGGAATCTGAACTTCTGACACCTATAAATTGCTGATATAAGCATTGATCATGTCAACAAGTAATTAATTTTTTTTAAAAAAAACGCTAAAAGATATGAAATAACTTAATTATTCTTAAAAACAAAGAAAAATATTAAACTTTCTTAAAAGATTTTTTCATCCTTTCAATTTTTAAGCTCAATTAATGGCTTAATTACTATTAAAATATAAAAATAAATCTTAAATCTACATTCAAAGGTTTTTTTGTCTTTTCATTATGTTTTTTTATTATAATCTTGTTCATTAGGGGTTATTTTGTAATTTTAAAAAATAAAAATATTATTAAAAAAATACATATCATCACATTGGTGACCCCTGCATCCTTGAGCGGTAAGTGCAAAGTCATCCGATAACCAAACTCCGCCTTACACGATGTCGTTTGAATCATCTAAGCGGCCTCTCCATGATGTGACGACGCGTGTGGCCAATAGACCTCTAGTTTTGCGTATGTCAAGTCTTACTAAGAAAGTTTGTGTATATCAAGTCTTACTTTTTTATAATAAAGAATCTTGTTCAAATAAAAATAACATTCCAACTCTGAAAACTATCTAATAAAATCTTTCTTTAAAGAGTCCTCATCAAAGAAGGAAGAATGTGTCTACGAATAGGATGATTATGAATTAAGTCTCTAATGCTCCATCTTTCATAAATATCATTGTCTATATAAATATGATGTCTTCTATATGGGTTTCTAGGAATAGAACTAGGGTTTGCTTTGCTCCGAGATAAGTTTTTGAGCACATTCTTCTCCTTGTCACCATTCTTATTTACACCTACTCCTCATGTGGTTCAAGTGTTTGTATTTTGTGCTAATGAACACTCATATGTCGTGGAATGAGAAATTGTTACCCATACCTCCAGCTATCAAACAGATTAATCTACTTTGAGATAAATTGAACATGGATAATGTTTCTCAATCCCTAAAATTTACAGTACTAAATTGTAGAGAAAAAAACTAAGTTTTTCAAGCATAAGATTATTGCCTTTAAACATAGAAAAAACTTTGATAGTTTAATAAAAAAAAATTCATAAATTCTCTTCTTAAAATAGCCTAAAAGGATGTTTAGATGCAAGAAAAATAGCCTAAATAGTGAAATCCTTATTAAATTAAAATTCTTATTTTAAATAACAATAAGAATAAAAAAACAACTAGAGAAATAGAGAAATTTCTGAAATTTCTAATTTTAACTTGAAAATGAAAACAACTAGCAAGCTAGCTACTCCTGTTTATATAGAATTTTAGAACGGGATCTAGAAATATTTAAATCTGATTCAATAATATAATAAAAAACTATGCTTGTTTTTAACAATTAAGAAAAATAATTATATAAGATAGTGAAAATAGTGCCACCGAAGTCAGTAGTCACTGAATCTTTGCACATAAATTAATTAATCTAAATGAATTTCTACATTGTTTATCAAAAAACAAAAAAAATAAGAAAAATAAAATGTCAGAGATTCCATTTTCAGCAGAAGAGCAAAGACTTGGAACTTTCCAAGCAAATCCAAGTCTACTCTACGCGAGTGATATGTCGTCGAGGTTTGGTATAACAAGACAAATGGAGTTGACCATGGAGGTCTTGCGACCCGCTGCAAAGTGCACGAATAACGTGTTGTCTAGAACAGACAATCACTTTATTAAGAGCCCGATTTTTAGCGCTAGGTCCTTTTTATAAAAAAAAAATATATTTTACTGAAAAATATTCTCTAAAATTTTCATATATGTTTTTAAAAAATATTTTTTATATATTTGTTGCTATAAAATATTCTATATTAATAAAAAAAATATTTTATAATTAATCTTCAAACTTAACTTACTAAAAAAACATTTTCAACTCATAAAATTTTATAAAATAATTTACAGAGAGTATAATTTAACAATTTCAACTATAATTTTTATTTCTTCATCACTTTACGACCATTTTTTTTATCATTATTATTATTTTAATGCCACTTTATTTATTTATTTATTTTTATCATTTCCACTACTATATTTATTTCATTTCATTATTACTATTATTATCATCTCAAAACCTTCACCTCTTTTTTTTTATTATTATTATTATTATAGTCTAGTGTGGAATTTGGTGATGAATGCAGAAATCGATGTATTGGCTCATAATAATACGTGGTCTTTGGTTTATTTTGATCGGTCAATGAATATTGTTTGCTGCAAGTGGGTGTTCAATATTAAACAGAAAGCTGATGATCCTATTGAGCATTATAAGGCTTGTTTGGTAGCCAAAAGGTATAATCACAAAAAAAAAAAAAAAAAAACACATTTTGACTTTGATGAGACTTTCAATGATCTGGCAACCACGGCTTGAATGGTACCTACTGAAATTTCCGAGGCTGAATGTTTATAAGGTGTTGCTTAATGGTTTTCTTCATATTGATGTTTCCATGGCGCAACCCATAATTTTTTTTATCCTTAATTCCCTTTTCATGTGTGCAAGATAGACAAATAAAATATTAAAAGGGTAAGGGGTGTAACTCAATTAATTAAATTCTAAATTTATTTTTAGAAGTTATTGATTCGAGTCTTATAAATCTCAGAAGTAATAGAAATTTATACGGTCGTTAACTTTAGAATCAGTGAATTAGTCAAAATACGCGCAAACTGACCTAAACATTTATATTAATAAAAAAATATAAAGATACACACATGAAAATAAAATTAAGTTTCTCGGTTTTATAAAAAAAATCTGTTGGACTTAACTGAACCGAGCCGAATTGGTTTGGTTTGAATTAAATTTTAGTTTAGTCTGGTTTATATTTTTCAAAATTGGTGTAACCCCGTTCGGTTGTTTTTCTGAGGCGAAACCGAATCAAACTACGATCTTTTATTTGTTGGACTGTGAAAACGATGAGGCTGGCCTGAATTTGTACGGATTAACGAGGGCACAGATACATAAGAGGCCAGTTGTAGCTGTCATCCAAATAAGATCTCCCTGCTTTGAAGAACCAATGAGTAACTGAAGCTCATGGAGAGCTATGCTTCAAAAATCAATCGATCCTGATGAAGATAAATCAGAGCTGAGTCCTTGCAGGTCTTGGATATTTCCAACACGGTCTTGTCACATAAATGTCCCTCTGTCTCGTGAGTACAGAAAGAAGAGTAGGAAATGTCGATGCAAACCCAAGTATACGGCAAGAATAGAGAGTGTGAGCGAGAGCGAAAACAAACTAGTCTCACTGCATGTACAGCCCATTATTCCTAGTGCAAGCTTGAAATTGCACGCTGTTGTTTAGCCTTGCAATGTTTATATCTATGCCTGTTTTAAAATTTGCTGATATCCAGGTTAAAAACCTTAAAATCTACACACACACACGCATATAATGGCTACATGATTTATCCACAATGAACAGCGTTTTCAATCAAATAATCAACTTGCTAAGACGTTTTCCAATTTCACAACAGAGCAAAGACTTTCTACCAACAGAGTAAACACTTGACATCTATCTTTTAAGTGCAAGAACAATGATGAAAATGGCCGAAATCGTATGATGCTTCTCGGTATTTCACCCCAAATCTGAACAAAGACACATGTTTAATGGAGTTGAAGCTGTTAAACGTGCCTTCATTTACTAGAAACAGGGAGCTACAAGGCTTCAACTTTCTAGAGTAAAACGCCGGTGCATCTTGAATTGCTAGAGCATATAAATTGTCTTCCTATCTACTTGTAATTGCGAATGAGGATATGATCATGCAGGGAAGTCTTTGCAAGCAAGAGATATAAAGTCAGGATTTGGAATCGGCAGCATGCACAACAGAAACCTTTTCGCTTTCACATATGTATATATAAAAAGGTAGAAAGACTTTTTCGCGCACAGCACCGAAATTACATGTAAAATCACACATGAAGATTTATTAGTCATTTTATAATAGCAGGGGTCCTAATATTTTGGCCCAATCACAAACGGCGAGGAGAGGGGGAGAGTGCGGTGATAAAATCACATGCAGGCAAAAGTTTGAACCACAAATTATGCATCACTAGCCACTGGTACTTTCTCATATCCTTCTAGCTCCTTGAATCTTTTTGGCATGAAACAACGACCACCGAAGCGCTGCTGCAGGTAGACGATAGCAGCAAAAAGAAGGCCCACTAGAGGAATAATGACATCCCAGGCAGTGGAATAATAATCTCCACCTGGGTCGGCATACATGTATGATCCATCAAAATCTTCAACATAGTAGTTAGCCCTGTATAGATCGTATGCATGTGGGAGCAAGCGCACAAATGTGGTTCCTATGTAGAAGAAACGAGAGAGGGCATTTTCTGTGGAGTTGTGGAAAATGTTGAGGAGGATTTGAGGGAAGAGAAAACCATCGAGTACCAAACCACCATAAGATCTTAAATCCACCCAAAGGGAACGCTGATAAGCGCTGCTATAAGCGTACTCCATGCCCTCACCAACCATGTTGTTCCTCCAATTCACATACAAAGCAATTAAACCTCCAGATATATATAGTGGCAAAGACAAATAGAGTGTCTTCTTCTCAGCAGCCAAGAACGCCTTTCGCTTCCCATCAGCGAATCGTGCAGACCATACAAGCTGCAGAAGTCGGAATTGCAGCAGAAAAGATACCATCGTGATTACCCTCACAATTACCTCATTCGCTTCCACCCATCCACCACTCCTTCGAAGGAATGTTGTGCGACTTTCCTTTGGCACAAACAAAGCTTCAAAATTCAGCATTAGAGGGATCATGCGCCCGAGAGTAAGGACTAGAAGCATGAGAAGTGAGATGAAAGGGAAAACAGCGGGATGCTTTTTCACATACGAGATCTGGTATCCCACAAAGACACAAACGAGAGCATTAGAGATCAAAGACATGATGATCTCCAGATCCATCCTCCATATTGACTCCCTCGAATGCTGACTGTAAAATGAAGCTGCAGAAAAAGAAAGAGGCTCGAAGTACAGAGGATCGGATTTTTTCCGAGTGTTTTCAATGGTTCCCTGGATATAATCATTTGAATCTACTGGAGGGAACTGGACATTTATAAGAATCTTACAGTCCATTGAATCATTGTCTGATGTCCGATTGTTTGAGTCAAGATATCTGCAGCCCACCATACAAAGTTTTCCTGTTTCAGCATCATAAATTCCTTCAGAAAAGACTTGAACATAAGTAGACTCATTCAGCTGGAAGCTCATGCCGTAGCTGATGTTCAGTGGGATGCTGTGGTTGGTTTTTCCATCAACCGGAGAGTAAGCAGCCCTCGAGCTTGATGAAATCAAAAGGTCGTTACGTCGAGAAATTTGATCACCCACAGCGATGGGCTGAGAGTAGCCCCATCCTATTCTTCTTCTCTTGGAGTCCCTGACCACCATATCGAACCTCATGTTATTCGAATTTGCATCTGGATGCTTCTTTCCTTTCTTCTTTCTAGGCTGCTTCTCTGAGCATGACTTTCTTGCTTTATCAACAACAGTGTACTGGTACTTCGACCCGGGGATCCCAGCTACAAAATTTTCAAAACTTCGAACATGATCGTATTGAAGTAACCCCGATCATTCTCATGTTTGTTACTCCAAATATGCCCCATCATACCACTAGTATTTCTGATTGACCAAACGGCAGGGAATCTGAAACTCAACCTCACTGAACAATCCTCAATATGAGATTTATTGAACGAGTTGGCTGAATTCAAGATTCGACAGCCAACAACACATAGCTGATTCTTATTCACATCCCATGATCCTTCCGCAACCAATGTTGTGTTTGGAGTGAAGGGGTGGTAATAATCAACATAGCTACTGTTGTGGAATTCTATCAGGAATCTCAATCTTTTTTTATCTTCTAAACATTGAATTAATTTCAAGGACATGATTTGGGGTAAATATCCAACACCCTCACCAAAAGGATTGCAACTACTTGTGGACTTGCAACCACTTGAATTCTCCAGTTTAAAAAAAGTATCCCAACGAGTGAATGCATTGCAAATAGGTGTACTCAGCTTTAAGCTTAGTGACAAACTCTTTGGAACATCAATCCCCCCCGCTACAGACATGATCGAGTGCTTTTCCAACCTCAGTGAACTCGTAATTATTTTGAGGGAACATCAACAAGGAGATTGGCTTAAAATATCCTGAATCACCAGCAGTACTCGAGCTTTCCAATATTCCCCTCACCAAACTACTGATAGTGCTTGAATTTCTAACTTCATCAAGCTTGAGTAGAGCGGCAAGAACAACATGTTTACCCTCCTCTGAGTAAGTAGAACCAGAGCCCACCATGCAAAGCTTGCCGGTAGATATCGACCAGAACCCTTTTACTTCAAAACTCAAAGCACCCCCAGGAGATCTGTCGTCGTACACGTAAAACTCCATATCCGAGGTTCTCAGGATCAAACTCGCCTCAACCTTAAAGACATCATCAACATCAGTACTATAGACACTGTGGGTATGAATGAATAGCTCTCTCCTGTTACTCGTTGGATAATGGTAACGAGATGAGTTTGGATGATTCAATATGTCTTCCCCACCAAGAAAGTACCCACCTTGCTCTGCAGCAAAAGGGATGGTGGTGAATTCGGGAACATCATTGGGAGTTGATTCAGGTACAATAGAGGCACAGTGTTTGTTGTAATTAGGGATGTCAATTTTGGAGCAAGAGACCATGGGGGTGTAAAAGGTGGTCGAAATGACCAAGAACATTGCAACGTGAAGCCATGATAGATAACACCATGTGCTTGGAGAGGAATTAGAGGTCATCATCCGATATTTCTTGGACAATGAGGATGTTAAGGCTGGTGTGAAGTTCTGGTGGAATGAAGCAGCGGATATATACTAGACTAGAGGTAGCAGTCATCAGGCAAAGTTTTCTTGCTTTTAACCACCACTCGGGACTGGAAACCTCATCTTGACTTGCAATAGTCTGAGTCTACGCCAATGGAGAACATTTACTCCTGATTAAGACTTGAGCACAAGACTTGGAAATTTCCCACCACCCACCCTATGTCATAAAAGTCTATTTTTGCACAAGAACAGAAGACTTTGAAATTTCAGCAGCGAAGACTAAAAAACTCAACATGCAGTAAAGAGAAGATGACTGAGAACCAACCGAAGCAGCTGCTCTGTGCATTCATCATTAATTCTCTCTCTCCACAAATTTCAAGCCCGAAATGCAAGGTTAGGAGATAAGTTAGTCTGGATCACTTTCGACATTGATTATACTGTATTTTCCAGGTGCAGATCAATAGCCTATATCGATGCTCGATGAAACTAGAGAGAAGGGTCATTACGAAAGGGAGGTCATTTATCTCTAGTGCGAGCTTGAATTGACACTCTGTTTACATTAGTTTTATTTTATTTTTATTTTTATTTTTATCTAAACAAGCTTTTAAAAAACGTTTAATTCCATGTTAAAACTATAGTTTCCTAACCATTAATGGATTACATAATTTATCAACTCTCAAGTCTGAGCAACAATTTCAATCAAGTAATCAACTTGCTAAAAACCCTTTCAATTTTCTTTTTTATTAAATTTTTTTTTTGTCGACAACATATCTTTCAATTTCACAACAAAGCAAAGAAGTCTCATCATAAATTTTTTTGAGTCGTAATTCAAAAATAATTTGTCATAAAAACTTACGACAAAAAAAAAAAGTGAAGTTAAAAACATGTTTACTTCAAATCATTTATTAAGTATAAATTAGAATAAATAAGTCGAAGATTAAACTTTATGTGAAGAACAATCTCAATAAAACAATCAACTTGCTAGCACATGTTTCAATTTTTTATTTTTTTATTTTTTTACAACTTCAAATTAAGCAAAAGGTATTATTAGAATCGGATATATAGCTAGAAGGCTTCAACTTTCAAGAGGAAAAGGCTTGTGCAATTTGAATAGCAAGAGCATGTATAAATTGTTTTCCTCGCTATTTGTGATTGATTAAGGCCCTGCTCATCTTACTGCTACTATTTCCGGCAAAATCACTTCGGAAAACTAAATCAGCTCTTTAAATCATCTCCATAATTTATGCTTAGCTATAGCTCTACAAACTACCGCAAACCAACACCAAAATGACAGTGGCCACATGCTTCATAAATCACTCATTGTTATGAGAAAAAAAATTTATGTTGTATACTTGTCATCAGATGCGAACGACAGCCTCAACATTAGAAGATTTATCCACGCTGCTATCATTCCAACTCTAGTAGTCATTTTCGATTCGGTTTAATTTTTATTAAAAAAAATAATTAAATCAAATTTTTTTAAAAAAAAACCAAAACCAAACCGAAACCAGATCAAACCGACCGGTTTCAGTTCGGTTCGGTTCGGTTTTTTAGGGAAAAAACCGGTTCAAACCGGTTTGGCTCGGTTTTTCCGGTTTTAGCTTTGTTTTTTCGGTTTGGCTCGGTTTTCCCGGTTTGGCTCTGTTTTGACTCGGTTTTTTCCGGTTTTTTCGGTTTCAGTTCGGTTCGATTCGGTTTTCTGCTTATAAAACCGAAACCGAACCGAACCGACTAATTTTTTTAAAATTTTATTCGGTTTAATTAGTTTTTTAATTTTTTTTCATCCCTAAACCCCAGTGGCAAATGAGTGAAAAAAAGACTAAGTCAACTGGAACATCTCACCATCGATATGATTATGCTATAAAACCTACACAACATAATTAATTATGACTCTACTTTTTGAACTTTACTCTTCTCAAGTTAGAATTAACATTATATATTGTGTTAAGTCAATCCAAATCATTGATTTTAAAATTGATGGCTTGGATTAATTCCTTATAAAGGAAAATAACTAAGAAATATTTTTAAAAAAATCTAACCACCCATTAATTGATTGATTGAGTAAAATAAAATCCTGACCATTAAAATTCAAATCAATATTTTTTTTCGTTGGTTTATAAACATTAATAGATAATGATAATTAAAAAGAAAAAGAAAAGGAGGAAAAACATAATTTGAAGTACATGAAGCATTTGAAAGACCTCCTAACAAGATTTGAGACAGCAAAGCCGTAATCATGGAATCTCCTCTTGTTCCCACTTCTAGTAAAATACAAATTAATAAGTTCATAAGGGCTCATTAACAAAATCATATTAGTATAGGGACGAATTAGGTCACTACAACATGGTAATCCATACTCTGCTCTAAAAAATAATCAATTAATATATATATATATATATATATATATATATATATATATATATATATATATTTGATGGTCTAACTAATGATTGTAGAGTTCTATTTATGAACAAAAAAATAAATAAAAATTAAAAGAATGATCTTTAAGGTTTGACTGTTAAGATCATTATCTAAAATATTAAAACGCATATATAAAAATGAAAAAGAAAATTAAATTAAGAAATAAAAAAATCTAATAATTTAGTTACAAATATTTTCCCCTATCAAATATTTAATATTAGTTTAGAAAATACCACTATAAAAAATCAGCATCTAATGAAAATCTTTTCGTCAATAATAATTGAGAATTATTTTTCTTCTTATGATTAATTGCGTGTGAGAAAATGTGGCTTTAGATAAGTCTTTTTAAATAAATGTGGGTTTGTTAACGTCACTATTTTTTCTTCATTTCTTATTACATTCGAACCTTTTAATTTCCCTTTTTACTATATTTTTCACGAGTAGCATTTTTAAATATTAGTAAATAAATTATTTCTTTTTTTAATTTTATGATAAATTTCAATTGGTTTTTAATTCAGATTTCATATTTTATATATGTGTTTTTTTTAGATAATAATTTTATTGGTCAATGAACAATTTTTTTATTCGTGTCTCGTGATATAAAAGAGTTGGATGGAAGGGTAAAAACATTAACAGAATATATTATAGAGTGGTAAACTTCATAAAAAAAAAACCCTGCACAATGAAAAAATCAATGAAAAATAAGAATACAAATGGCCTCTGGCCTAGTTTTTAGAAAAGAAGAGCATAAACCTAAGTAATAATAAAATAAAAAATTATTTAGTCTTAAGAGTTGTTCATACTTTACTAACATTTTCCTTTTCTTTTACCACTTGATAATTCATTAAAATGAAATGAAGAAAGATATATATTTATAAAATGATAAAAATATACTTGGTTGCAGAGGCACAGTAAAGATAAAATAAATATATTTATAGGTTTAAAATGATTTTTCAAAATATAAAAAATAACTTTGGACCAACAATCTATTCTTTTTAATGATGACAAACCTTAATATTTTCACTAAGTATATATTAATCAATTACGCCAAGCCATTAACCAAACCATAGTTATTAAACTCGGACTAACCCGGCAGATCAACTCGGGACCCGATCAATCTGGTGGCTAAACCGGTCTAGATAAGGCAAAAAACTGGGGTAAGCAAAAACCCGATAAACTCAATGGACCCACCGGGTTGACCCGTGACCCAGGCGACTCGACAAAACCCAGTTATGACCCGAGTTTTTTTTTGTGCAAGTATGTTTTTTCTCCTAGAGACTCTTTATATATATATATATATATTGTAGTTGGTTATTAACCCTTTTTAAAGTTCATTATATAAATACTAGAAGAATGTTTTATTTTTTAAATGTGAGATTTGAAGCCTTTTAGTATATATACTCTATGTTCACAAGAAAAAAATTATTTTTTTAATGTGGGATTTGAAGCCCTTTAGCATATATATTTTATCTTCACAAGAAAAAAATTATGTTTTTTCAATGTGAAATAAAAAACTTTTTTAGTTTAAATACTTTAACTTAAAAAAATAACATACTAACATAGTATTTTTTTAATGTGGGATACAAAATCTTTTGAAATAATTTTTTAAACTTCATTATTTATAACATGTACAGCTTATATTCACATGTATTGTTTCTTAATTTTTTTCATATGAAATATTAAAATTTAATTTTTATTTTATTTTTTCGGATTGATTCAAGATGACCCGAATTAACTCAGATCAACCTCCGGCTTCTTCGCCAATCAATCCTAACTATGATGCAAACAATGGACGTCCAACCCTAGCAAGTTAAAAATTAACTATATATATATATATATAAACCCAACTTCCTCCTTGGCTCTTTCCCTGCTCATGTTCGTGCTCTTAAGGCACCCTCTACTTACAACATCTCCCACCCTTTACCTTACAAATTCCACACCCCAGCACTTAATTTATCATTCAAAGAATATAATAGGGATAAATCAAGATTATAGTGAGTGATCAATGGTCACACTACTGTTCAGGGATAAATACAGTTCACAGAAACAAAAAAACAATAGTTGAAGCGAACATTTTACATAATCACAAAAATAAAAAATCCAACAGATTCACTTAATTTTCATTTCCGGTACATTTATAATTAAAAAATTTAATCTCTACATCAAAATAGTTAGTTATAATAAAGAATATAAGTTCATTTACAAATTAATTAAATTACATGGTTAAACATCTAACAAATTAACTCATTGATGGACCTACATCATCAAAACCACAGGTATGTCATTGTAATGCATGATAAACATAGTCATCCTCATCAAGTGAAGAAGGGTACGACGAGAACCGAGTACTAAAAGCATCGCGCACAGTATTGTCAATAGCATCACGAATTGCGGTAGTTGCTCTTCGACCCTCATGTATTAAAAAATTCACCTAATATATTAGAAAAGATTATATTATCATTTTTAAGATATAAATAAGAATTTTATCACATGTTAAAAAAAAACTTATCCATATATATAAATCTATTATATCTTGGTGCACGAGACTCATAATTATTCAGATTATATGCGACTAGCACGAAGTGTCATGTGGGCATCTTATAACACGTTTCTATGGTGGTGTTATGAATTGTCTTGTTATACTCATGTACCAAGGCATAGAAAAATCAAACTTATTAAGTGGATACATTTCTATAAATATGTAATCTCTCTTCACATGCCACAAATTAATATATTGTGCATAAATCATTGACAAATCATCTTTTTCTTTACCGCGATAATTAATAGCATGCATGATATCAAGTATGTCAACATCAAAAAAAAAAAATTATCTTGATTTTAATTAATAGAGTGGTTGCGTATATACTATATTCATAATCTATTAAGTTACGCTTCTACTACATGTGCATCTAGGGGTGAGTAAAAAAACCGATAAACCAAAAAAATCAGAAAAAAAAATAATCGAAAAAATCGAACAAAAAAAATCAAATTAACCAATTAAAAAATCACAAAAAAGTTCTGGTTCGGTTCGGTTTCGGTTTCCAAAGTCTGAAACCGATTGAACCGAACTGATTCAACCATGCCAGCACTTAAAAAAAAAAGCAAGTATAAATAGGAAAAACCCTAGACCTAAAGTAACATTCAGCAGCCGCCACCCCCTCCCTTTTCTCTGCCTTTCATCATCTTTTCACAACCCCCCTCCTTTTTTTTCTTCCTTTTTCTCTCTGCCTCTCATCTCTCCCCTAGCCCCCCCTCCTTTTCTCTCTATCTCTCATCTCTTTAAGTTTACCCCTGCATCAACATTTACTTTAATCAAACTACATTGGTAAATAAAAAAGAGATGGCTTTTTGATGATTAAGATTCTAACTCCATTTCAAGTTCATCTGCATCTTGTGGGTTTTTTTATTATTATTATTATGTTATAATTTGCTTGTAGTTTGTGGGCAGATTTGTTTTCTTGAACAACAGAAACCGAGATTTGCTTGTAATTTATGGGCACTGGACATCAAGATTTGCTTGTAGTTTGTGGTCACTGAGCAGATCTGTTTTCCTGAACAACAGAAACCGAGATTTGCTTGTAGTTTGTGGACACTAGGCACCGAGATTTGCTTTTCAGTTTTACCGGTTTTTGAACAACAAAAACCGAATCGAACCGAACCGAAACTAGTCGATTTAAACTGGTTTCGGTTTTAAAATTTTAAAATTAATAATGTCGGTTTGTTTATTTTTTTTATATAAAAACCGAACCGAATCGAAAATAATCACCCCTATGTGCAATCATTATTTGTGTGATAAAGTGAGAATTATTAATCCAATTATGCTAGTTTAGGAAATAAATTTTCCCACCGTGGGAAAATACTCTATATATTGGACATTGTCTTGTTATGTTATTGGTGTGAATGAATGAATTAATAAGGTCATGTAGCAATTAAACTGTATGTGACTGCTTAGGCTTCTTTTTCTTTATACATCACCATCACTCCCCCCATTGCATGAATATGATTTTATTGAATAAACCAACCATTCTTAATTGCGTGGCAGGGCATCCTCCTACAACTAATCAGACAAAAACAGTAAATATAGCAGATCAAAAATTGATCATGTGTAGTGTTAGCATGGCGTGCAAGATTGATTATTTGCAAGGAGGGAGGCATTCCAATCATGTACTCGTTATGAAGTACAGTGAAGTAATATTCTTGTTTTTGTGTATAAAAGTAGCTTCGGTTCCTTTTGTCCACTCTTGTGCGCTGTTTGAATTTCTTGTAGCGGTATTATCATTTTTTACATTTTAAAAGTATTTTTAAAATAATACTATCCTGTTTAATTTTACAATTCAGAAATATTTTTTTTAAAAAAAAATGTTTTAATTTGGCAAACTTATCCAGATGCCTTAATTTTAAGTACATCAGCAAGGAGTTCAGGGACATGTTTTGAATTAGACGTGGACATGGATGAGATGCTTGGATGGGATCAAATGTCAAGTCTTGCAATTTAACATGGTAAAAGATGGCCTGCAATGTTTTCCTTTCTTTTTCAACACTTGATTTCTTGTTTATTCCATTCCTTTCAGTTTGGCGTAGCAATGTGTTTTTATGTGGAAATTGGCAGATGACTCGGTGCTTGCACACCGACTCAGATAGAAACCTGGTGCCACCCTAAAAAGCTCGATTACAGACATGATGCATTTCCCTCCTCCATCATTCTAGATAAGTTTCCTTGTAGACTATATTTCTTATGTTGTTTATATCACATGACCATGAAGATGCCTTCTTTTCTTCTTTTTTCCCAGGATTAGAGATCGCTATTTCATTACAAAAAGATGGTTCATAGGCAATAAACAGGGCTTCCACAAAGGGCTGTCTATAGCTTTGAGAGCAATGGCCAAGAACAATTGAAGCAGAAACTGGTGGTGATGAGGATTCGTCCAAATTAGGCCCCCCAAAATAGATAATTTTCATGTGTTCTCACTTTTATCCTCCACTAGCAAGACCTTGCATATGAAATTTAAGTGAACTCCATACTGATGCAGCAAAAAAACAAAATCGACAAATCCCAGCTAAATTCATCACCAAAAAACATATAATTAAAAATTTTCTTGAACTTGCCCAATTTAATCAAGGAAAAGTAGTAGCAGTAGCAATTTTCATAAAGCTAAGAAAACTGGGTTTGTGGTTTCAAAAAGAAGCAACACCCGTTTTTCTGAACAACAATTTTACACCCAAGAGGAAAAAACAAACAAATCAGATGAACGCAAAATACCCATGATATTTTGAAAAAAGAAAGAAAAAGATAATAAAGGTGATGTTGGGAAGATGATTGTTGAAAAGTTTCAACAAAAGAGAATGAAACACAACTGCCCATCTTCCCAAAGAAATCAATATAGCAGGGAACTCTTTCGGATTCAGAGTGCATTTATTATAGCACAGCGCCGATACACACAATCCCTGCTTACTGCCATGACTCTTTCATTACAGAGAATACTTCTACTAATTGATTAGCCCCACAACGTTAACTATTAACCAAAATCAATGAACAAGTTATCAAACTAAGCAAAAACCACAACACAAATCAAACAGAAAAAGGAAAACGAAGGAAGGAGATGTTAAACGGCTTCATACTTTCAGTTCCTTTTGGATTCATCCAAGTGATGGGATATATAAAGGTAGAAGTAGGGTTTCAATGGCCTCCGCGTAATGACTAAGTTGCCCTGAACATTACTAAAGTGTAATAATCTTGGGCCTGGTTGAATTAAGAAAAATTAGTACAAAGGCCCAATTAAAAACTCTTTTGTTTAGTTTATTAACTAGATAGCTGGCTCCCAGCAAGGCAGCCGATTTAAAAAAAAAAAAAAAACTAAAAAGCAATCATCATACACTGTTAGCGTGTTAAAAAACAAAATTCACCACGCAGTAATAGATTCTTCCAATAAGATAGTTTATTTAATTATGTATTAAAAAAACAATGAAGATAAATATATTAAATCTTAAAAGAAAAAGGGATAACAATGAGGTGTAAGATAAAAATACTTGTCAAAATAGAAAAAAATCACCAAGTTAAATTCCAAGATAATCAAATATTAAAATGATAAAAATTAAAAAAACAAATGACAAAATAAAACGTCTAAAGTCAATTGAAGTAGCATGACAAATTCTTAACCTAGGTTGTGCAGCTTGATGACTAACTTCATTAAAAATAAATTGAAAAAATAACAATGGTCAATTCCCAACAATACAAACGTATGAGGATGGAATCAAGAAAAAATCAGTTAATAAAAAAAATCCAAAAAAATAAAATGCAAGCAACTCTAGGCAAGGTAGCAAATCTCACGAGCTAGATCATGTAATCGAGATAAACTATTAGAAAGAAAAACAAGAAATGATGAAGTTTGATTAAAAAAAATCAATTTTGAAAGATGAAATTAAAAAAAAAAAGATATAAAAAAACCCTAAAAAATATCCAAGTAACCACCAAACCTGTTACCCAAGTTATAAGATCATGATAACCTGATTGAAAGGAAACCAAAGAAAGTCACAAAACCCATTTTAAAAAAAATAACATCAAAGGATGAAATTGGAAAAAAAATAGTACAAAAAAAGATGTCAACTCGTGTTAACTTTTTTAAACCTGTAACCCGAGTTATTAGACCAAAAACCCCATATCTGGAAAAATCATGAAACTCAATTCTCAACCAATCAAATGTTGAAGGATAAAATTGAAAACAAAAAATCAATTATACAAAAGGATCCAAACACAAAAAAAAAAACAATTAAAGAAATGATGACCAAATTTAAAATAAATAATAAATAATAAATGAGAGAACAACTTACAATTTTGAATTGAGAGGGGAAATTCAAAAAAAAAATCAAATTCACAAATGATCAAAAAACAAAAAATAGCATTCAAAATAATGAGGATCAAAGTTGAAATATCAGTAAATTAGATGACAACTCTAAAATTTTAAATGATCAACGTGAATTTTGAGCGGAAGAGAGGGAAAGAAGAAAAGAAAAAAAAAAGAGAGGTTGGTGGCAACACACCATCACATAATTGACGACACGAGTACCCTATACAGAAGGAGACACCTCAACTCTTTCAATGCTGCTATGAAAATCATTTTTTGGATGTGATGAGATGTCACTCGCGCCTCTAAAAGATTGTAGGCACCTCCCACTTTCTAGCGTTTGTGTTGCACGTACCCGCCATCTTTCACCGTCCATTTATAGCAGTCTCATACTTGCCAAACTTTCAATTTTAGTATGTTAATAATTAATTGTTTTAAATTGTCTTAATTTTATTTCATAAAACCAAATATTAACCAAGCACTAAAAATCCCCATCGATATTACAAGATATTTGTATTAAAGTAACAAAAATAAATTATAAAGTCAAATCATAAATAAAATCAATTTAAAACGATCAAATTAGAAAGAAAAAAATGATGGAGCAAGAAAAAAAAACCTACCTTGATCTTGATCATGGGAAACGAATATAAATAAAACTTCATTCTAGAGGCCTTTTTCATCTTTATTTATTTTTATAATTAAATTGAACTAGTAGCAATATGGCATTTCACAAATGTAAAATATTCTTAAAAAGGAAAAGTGATTGGAAAAAGTATGGAAGTGTCCTCCATTTATATTTCATATCCAAATTGGTTATTAACCTTTTAATTGTTATTTATTTTTTTTTGGTTGATTTTTTTCTTCAATTTCATCTTTAATAACTGGGTTTCATTTGATTTTCATATCAAATTTGATCCTCATTCTTTTAATATCTTTAAATCCTTCCTCTAATTGAATTTTATTTCAGTTTCATCATTCATTATTTGATTTTAATTTTTTTCATGTCGAATTTGACCCTTGTTCTTTTTATTGTTGTTTATTTTGTTCTGGATCCTTTTTTATGTATTTTATTTTTTATTTCATACCTAGATATTTTTTTTATCAAGTCACGAGTTTCGAAGGTTAATACATGTTAACTTTAGGTTCTTTAGGTCATTTCATAAAATTGAATTTTTTTCAATTTTATTATTTAATAATTGATTTTTGTGGAAATGATCTTCGTGCTTTCCTTTTCACTTCACTTTCCTTCTTATAGGATTATCCAAATCCTATGCTCATGTTCATGATATTGGTAGATTAACCCTAATTAACTAAAAAAAAATTTATATTTTAATTATTTTTAATTTTATGCCTCAACATTTTTTTGTTGGGAATTTTACTTCATTGTTTTTTAGGTTTACCTTTTATGCGATCAATCCACTCTTATGACCACAATCAAGAGTTTTGAAGGTTAATACAAATTGATTTTTTTATCTTTTTTTATTTTTTTAATTAATATTATTTTCTATTTCATCCTTCAACATTTATTTTTTTAGGAATTGGTCTATGGAGTTATCTCAATTCTGTGTCAATGGTTATAGGGTTAGCAAGTTAATGCAGGTCCCCCCCCCCACACAAAATATATATATATATCTTATCATTCAATATTATGTTGTTTTATAGTTGGACTTCATAGTTTGATTTATTTCGCTTTCGTTTATGACTTTTTTTACCTTTTATTGGCACAAATAATCATGTTATTAAATTAAAAATATATTATAAGAAACATAATTATTAAACACAAATTAATATATATTTTTTATTTCATCATTCAATATTTATTTTTTTCAGAATTGATCTTCGTGCTTTTTATTTCACTTTTCTTTTTATAGGGTTATCCCAATCATGTGCTTATGGTCGTAGGATTTGCGCGTTTACATTGGTTGACCTAAATTTTTTTTTCAGTTTCATTATTTAATATTGAATTATTTTAAAGTTGAGTTTCATAATTTAATTTAGCTTGTTTTTATTTACAATTTTTTAAACTTTTTATCAATACAAATAGTCATTTCATTGAGTAAAAATATATTATAAAAATATCTAAATCTTTGTTATATATTGATTTAATTAATTAAATATATATATATATATTTGAAAAATCTGTATATTTATTTTTATTTAAAAAAAAAATAACGTACTCACAGCGAGACTCGGGTACAAATCTAGTAGATGTTAAAACGAACTCTACCCAGTCTGACTTGGATCAATAATTGCACACGACACCGTTTTCTGCACTGCCCCAGCAATACGATTTCAAAAGGAGCTGTCTGAACCGTTTCTTTGTAAAAGCAGGTGATGCCCGCCTTTTGTTTCAAAACCCTGAAGATATCTCTTTCAAAAATTTCACTCAAACTTCGAATTTTTTCACCCCATGTTCGGTTCCTTAAGTCCCAATCAGAAATTTCGAAAACCCATTACTCTAAACTCACATTAGATGACTCTCAACTTCTCTGCTTGCTCTCTCAACAAAAACTCCAACAAGCACGCAACCTACTTGACAAGTTTCCCGAGAGAAGCCGCCATAGCCGAATTGCTTACTGGACTTCCTTGCTTACAAAATACTCAAGAATTGGCTTCATTGACGAATCCAGAGTTCTTTTTGATATCATGCCTGAGAGAAATATTGTTAGTTACAACGTGATGTTGTCAGGGTATTTGCAGTGCGGGAGGCTGAGGGAGGCAAGAGGTTTGTTTGAAGAGATGCCAGAGAGGAATGTTGTTTCATGGACTTCGATGCTTTGTGGGTTAGCTGATGCAGGAAGGATTTGTGAGGCAAGGGAATTGTTTAAGGAGATGCCAGAGAGGAATGTTGTTTCGTGGAATGCAATGGTTGCTGGGTTGATTAAGAATGGGGATTTGGAGGAAGCAAGGCGGGTTTTTGATGAGATTCCAGAGAAGAATGTGGTTTCTTGGAATGCTATGATTAAGGGGTTTGCAGAGAATGGTAAAATGGAGGAAGCCAGGGTTTTGTTTGAGGAGATGGAGGATAGGAATGTGATAACCTGGACTACTATGATAGCAGGTTATTGCAGGATATGTGATGTTCAGGAGGCTTATTGTTTTTTTTGTAGAATTCCTGAGAGAAATGTTGTTTCTTGGACAGCCATGATTAGTGGGTTCACTTGGAATGGTTACTATGGAGAAGCATTATTGCTTTTTCTTGAGATGAAGAGGAGGTCCAATATAGCACCAAATGGAGAGACCTTCATTTCACTTGCTTATGCTTGTGCTGGTATGAGGTTTCATCATCTTGGCAAGCAGTTACATGCTCAACTGATAATTAATGGGTTGGAATATGAGGATTATGATGGCAGGATAGCCAAGAGCCTTATTCACATGTACTCTTTATTTGGTGCCATGGATTATGCACACTATGTCTTTAACAAGAACTTAAATAGTTATGCTGTTCAGTCTTGTAATCATATGATTAATGGTTATACTCGGACTGGACAAGTGGAAAAGGCTCGAGAATTGTTTGATACTATACCTGTTCGGGACAACA
This sequence comes from Populus x sibirica, assembly GCA_019202695.1. Lineage (NCBI taxonomy): Eukaryota > Viridiplantae > Streptophyta > Magnoliopsida > Malpighiales > Salicaceae > Populus > Populus x sibirica. The sequence continues at coordinate 3,672,451 of JAGMVL010001291.1, read as the reverse complement.
TCACGTGGACTTCAATGATTGTTGGGTATTTTGATATTGGAAATGTTTCTGAGGCTTGCTATCTATTCGAAAACATGCCTGATAAGGATTCGGTTGCATGGACATCAATGATTTCAGGGCTTGTCCAAAATGAGCTTTTCCTTAAGGCAACCTCTTTCCTCTTGGGAATGCTGGCTCATGGTGTTCCACCATTAAGTTCTACTTATGCTATTCTTTTTGGAGCAGCAGGTGCAATTGCTCATCTTGATTTTGGGAGGCAGTTGCATAACATGCTGATGAAAACACTATCAGACTGTGACTTGATTCTTAGTAATTCTCTGGTCTCGATGTATGCGAAATGTGGGGAGATACATGATGCATATAGCATATTCACAAACATGATTTATCGAGACTTAATTTCTTGGAATACCATGATTATGGGATTAGCACATCATGCTATGGCAAATGAAACACTGAAAGTTTTTGAAACCATGCTCCAATCCGGGACTCGGCCAAATTCAGTTACATTTTTGGGAATCCTGTCAGCATGTAGCCATGCCGGGTTAGTTAGTCAAGGATGGAAATTATTTAAAGCAATGAGAGATGTTTATGCAATTCAACCAGGTTTGGAGCATTATATTTCTATGATCAATCTCTTGGGAAGAGCAGGGAAAGTAAGAGAAGCAGAAGAGCTCATATTGGGACGGCCTTTTGAAACAAATCATGCTATCTGGGGGGCATTGCTTGGTGTATGTGGGGTTGCTGAGAAAAACGGTGACATTGCTCAACATGCTGCCAGGCGACTCCTTGAGTTGGATCCTTTGAATGCACCAGCTCATGTTGCACTCTGCAACATATATGCAGCCTGTGGCAAGCATATTGAGGAGCAAAAATTAAGGAAGGAGATGGGTTTGAAGGGTGTGAGGAAGGTCCCTGGATGCAGTTGGATAGTGCTAAATGGAAATGTTTGTGTCTTTCTATCAGGAGATAAGCTAGATCCTGAAGCAGATGAAATGCTATTATTCTTATTTGAGTCTGGTGATGGATGATAGTAGAAGTTATGGGATTTTCAGAGTTCTGATTGCATGGACACTGCAATTTTGCTAACTGTTCAGATTTGATTTGTGGCACCACCTTGATGATATCTATGAGGTCTGATTCAGATAATCCTTTGGTTGGGAATTATTGGATGCAATCTGGAGTGGCTAAACTTTTTTCTCCAACAAACTTACTTTTTCCTTCAATGCTCCGCCATTGTTTCCTATATATATTGAAAACTTTGATCACTGAAGGAAACCACCTTCGTTTCCTCTACATAGTTTTTATATGTATATTCAGGGGGCAATATCCATTTGTTCATTGTATCATCGTACAAATTCTTGTAATAGCACAACACTGCTTACAACCTGAATGTTACTTGTCGTTCCATGTAAATAAGCCCAGCTTGGATCTCAAACTAGTTGGACCATCCAAGTGTATCCTCTTCCTATGTTAAATTTGTTTCGGGTAAAAAATTTCTATACAACAGCTGAGGGATAAAGTTTGCTCGGCCCTTTTATAGTGACCTTGTTGATATGGTCGGTCTCCCCTATTATCCTTTTTTTTTTTTGCAAGGTTCTTTCTCACTTTAATTTACTATTATGAGCTTCAATGTTCAAAATTGCTTTTTGAGATGGCACGTGTTGGTTTTGATGGGTGACTTACAAAATCTTCAACGTTCAAAACTATTGTCAGTGGAGGAGCATCAACCGTGACAACACTACCGGAGCTTTCATTTCCGTTGAAATCCACAATCCATATTCACTATGTTCGGCAGAATATTCAAGCGGGTATGGATATTTGACCTTGAATGAGAGAATTATACTAAAAGAATATTTGAGAGCGTAATAATAATTGTTTTTAAAATTTTTTTTATTTAAAAATTATTTTAGACATCAACACATTAAAATATTTGAAAATACAAAAAAAATATATTAATTTTTTAAAAAATAAATTTAAAATTTTACAAAAACATTTTTAAAACACAAAAACAAATAAGATTACAAGTCCTCCAATTTAGTCTCAACCCATTTAATAATATCCCAATTCCTACATTCTTAGGATCCAAAAGCTTCGACATTTCCATCAGGAATAGAAGCTTTGGCAGATTTTGTACATGGAAAAGGGTCTCCGATGCTGGGTATGATCTAATTATACGTGAAAAAAATTAATATTTCTTGTTTTACATGTGCATGGAATTGATATGAATATGTTTATTAATTAGATATCAAGTATGATCAGTTACCCTTCAATCATAAAGATGCTATAAAATTAATCTTCTATTTTTTTTATTTTTTATTTTACTGAATTTGGCTTGTGAATTTTGTAGTTGACTCGCTAGATTTTCTCGTTGTTGAATTGTTGATATTCTTCCTGAATTCAAATTACACTTAATGAATTATTTTTTGTCTGAATTTGTTCATTAGTTTATAACTTACAGTGGACAACTGTTTAGTTTTTTTTGCTTAGGTTTGAATAAGTAGACTTGGTGGGGTGCCAAAGGAATTTTAAAATTAAGTTCTGTGTCCGTTGGAAAATTTTCATCGGGCTGCAGGCAGTATGAGTTGAAAATTTACAATTTGCTGTAAGGTAGAACATCTGATGAATTGCATATAATTCAATTTGGTTTGGTATTGGATCTTTGTTACAAAAGCCTGAGCCTAATAAAAAATTGTTTAAGCCCACTTTAAAATAGACTTATTAAAAACCCAACACACAAGCCCATTTAAATAACATTTTCAAAGAAAAAACCGACGCGGACACTGAACCGAACTGGTTTTTAGTTCAATCTGAGTTAAATTTTGAAGAAATAAATTTTTTTTGTTTGGTTATATTTTTTTTATCTAAACCAAACCGAAACTGACAATGACTTGTAAAATTGTATGATTTTACGAGTTAATATATATCTAAATTGTAAAATTGAATTAAAAACTTGAAAATCAATAAAATCGATCAAACTCGGTAAATTCCCATCGATTTTACGAGTTTGAAAGAAATATAAAATTATGAAATCTAGTAATCTATATCTTAGCATTTTTATTGTTTAAAATTTATATCTTGCAAAACTTGTGCAATCTTATAATCAAGGGTTTGATTTTGACTATAATTATTATAATTTTTTAAATAATATAAGTTATTTGTGGATTTCATTTTCGTAAAATGAAAATATATATTTATTCTTAACAGTTTTTTATGTAAACTATTAACATATCAATTGATAATTTTCTTTGTTTTAGTTGGTAAATATATAGAATAAAAGTTATAAATTGGTATTTTTGACTCTTGAAGTAATTAATGTTAAATGATCTATCAAAATTTAAAGGGACTCATTTCTTGTAAATAGCATATTAAGTGAGTCGATTTATTTAAAAAGTAGAGAAATTAATATAAAAAATAAAGATGTTTGGATTTTTTTTTGATTTAATTGTATTATATTATTAATTATTATTTTATTAGAATTGTTAATATAAAATTAGTAAAAATAGTTAATTTATAATTTTATGATTTAAGTTTATGAATTTATTAAAGAACTCTAAAACGCGTGGGGAAAGTACTGTAGCTTTCCCCACGGTTTTTTCCGCCAAGATATATATATCGTCTCTGCATTGTATCGCAAAATATATTGTCACTGTAGAAGTTTGAAAAGACAGACATCATCATGCCAGCGTCTTAAATGCTTTGAACAATTAGACTTATTTTTCTTCTGTGAGGCTTATAGAGTTCGGGATATGCTTGAATGATTTGACATGTAATCACCTTTCGAATAATTAAAATGCCATGCAAAGAAGCAATGAGCCTACACGTCTTCAAGTTTCATTTGGACAATATCGAATTAGCCGTGTTTTTTTAATGGTGCATTAAATGTTTTCAGGCTTTATTTGGAATAAAGTCAAGTTGGCTAATCTTCTTTAGTGGTGCATTAAATGGATGTGGCATTGGCATCATTATTCACATAGGCTTGCCCCCTTTTTCATTGTTTCTCGTTCAATTTTCGTTGCCATTTCTATTCCGTTAGTGTGGTTTCGATTGTCTAATTGCATGCGATGGTGCTTTTTTGAAATGGTATTTTTAACGACACGTTCTCTTAGCTCCCGCCTCTCTTATAGTCTTTGAAGGTGTGTTTTCCCGCAACTTTTGTTTGTTCGGTATTCGGGTGGCCATCATTTGTTGTGCTTTCCTTTGCGGTTCGTTGTTCCTTTATCATATCGTCTTTCGGGAGAAGGCTTGGACTTCAAGGTTAGAATATGTTCCTCTTAGTTGTTTTTAAGATTGTGTTGTGAAAAGTGGCTATGCTCATCTTGTCAGTCTCGCATGTTTTGCATTGCCTCCTCTCTGTCATATTATGAAAAGGAGTCTTCTGTTTTTTTTTTTGCATTGCCCATTAAGTGTCTTTACATTTATGTCTCATTCTGCTATCGTTGCCATGTTCTTCAAAAGAGGGGCCTCTCTCTTTTCTCTTTTCTTTGTGCTTTGTGTGATTCTCGCAGTCTGTCTTCGTTTCATCAAGTCCTGGTGCATATCGTTTCATGTTCTGCTCTTTGACCGTCGTCGTGCGTTCATGTCAGGTGCATCTGTGTCGCACCATATTCGGGGTTACTGCGTTTCTTTGTCCAACAATTTGTGTATGATGATTAGTTTTGCAACAAATAGCATCACGGCCAATTGTGTTTCGCATACCAATTCTTATTCTTTTGCCAAGCTTCGGAACTTCTTTTGTTGTTTTTGTATAAAATTTACGGGCATGTTTTTTAATTACATGTCGCAATATAGGATGCCATATCGTTTTTGTAATGAATAAGGTAGTTGTTATGGCATACAAATATTACTCGAAATCGTTCGGTCTTTGGAAGTAGACCTTTACAGTATGTTGGTCATGTCTTTTTTGTTTTTAAGTAAGTAAGAAGCCATGAAGACCCAAGCAATGCATCTCAGGCTCTCGCTTTCAGAGAAGGTGTGCGGGAAGGTTAATTATGAAGCTATGCTGATATCTATCTAAGAGCTCATGTTCAAGGGAAAGGGCGGACCTGGGACCTGTGGTTTGTAAAGGATGGAATGGAGCCGAAAACGAACAAGAAGCACACTTGAAGGTCACTCTTTGTCTTCTTTCCGGAATAAACTCACTGGCACGGTGGGAGGACCCCCTTGATAGCATGCTACTCGCACTTGTAAGAAGAAGAGCGACAAAAGAGTAGGATTCATAAACTAATTCTTCAAATATTGCTGCTAGAGAGGTCTTGGTTATGTGAGCCGCATGCCATTTGTTGGATCCGAGATAAGGTCACAGGACAACCGGGATACAACTATAATGATGTTTGATATATGGAGGACAATGACAAAGAAGTCGCAGAGAGGAGGGAATAAACGGAGAGAAAGGGTGACGATCGAATATGGAACTAGAGGCTACACACAAGAGAATGTAGTTGCATATGGTGAAAAATTTATCCGTTGAATGCTAGGATTCAATCACTGGATCGGACAAGGTTTGTGATTTTTGATGAGATTCATTTGACAAACCTGATGATTTGTTGTAATGAGAAGCCGAACTTTCAAGATTGAGATACAACGTTTTAGTTGTTTTTTTTTTTTTATTGTGGCTGATTTGTTGAAAGGAAAATGGGATGGCAAATATATATATATGCAAGGACTAGAAACCGGTGCAACAGAAAGTGACAGTTCAAGAGCTAAAGATCCAAATCTTGGTCGGCATACATCTTCGTGCTTGCTTGCTCCTTAGCTTCTTTCTTTTGGAACCGCTCTGCTAAGTTTGCTTCTTGAAACTCCATCGGAGATGCGATTCATAGAACTGTAGGGGCACGACGTATGTAGGGATAATAAAAAGGAAAGTATGGGCGGTCACTATGCAAGCAACAAAAAGAGGCGACCATCGCTCATTAACTCGTTCTTTCATGCCTGGTTTTTAAACAATTTAAATGGTCGTTCATTCTTTGGTGGCAAGAACAAACTTGCTTTGCTCATAAGTATTGATTTCCAGAACACATATGATTCATCATATTCAATATTAATTTATATATCTTTCTCACCATCAGAATTGAAGCTTGGATTATATTATAGTCATTAAGACATGTTTTAGTTTTGTTTTTTTAGGTGTGGGAATTACTTTTTCCATTGTGCTTGAGAGAAAAATAATTTTTCGCACTGTATTATTTTACATCTGATGTGAAAAGAGAAATTCAAAGTATTCGTTGATATGTACAAATAAACACTTTTCTTGATGACTGTCATGCATGTGTTAATAGTGTGGGTGACATTTGATGAAATAACATGACACTTCTACTTTTATGATGAGGTTGGATTAGTTATCATTGTTCGTTTGAGGCATGAGCCTGCAACAGATTTCACATGCCTTATTATAGTTATAGAATACTCTAAAACGCGTGGGATATTCACTGTAGGAGCAGTTTTTTTTTTTTTTGCTTTTGTTTTTGTTTTTTTTTTTTTTTGCTTTTTTTTTAACCCAAAATTGATTTCTTCTTTTTTTTTTTGTTTTTTTTTAATTTTTTTTCCAGAATTATCTTTGCTAATTTTTTTAAATATTGAGCTGGTTGAAAATTTAACTATGTAGTTTTTTTCTTTAAAACATTGTGGATTGCTATAATATTCTCACATTGTTTTCTTTTTTTTTTTGTGATTTCTTTTTTTACTTTTCAAAATGGTCTTTGTAGATTTTTTTTTTATATATTAAGTTGGTTGAGAATTTAGCTTTGTAGTTTTTTTTTAAAAAAATTTGGATTGCTACAGTGTTTCTCCTACATAGTTTTTGTTTTATCTTGGGTGCATATATTTTTTTAAAAAATTATCTTTATCGAATTTATTTTTTCAATATTGAAATTTGGCTTGGTAATCTAGCTTTGGCTTTCCCCATATGTTTTTTTTCTTCGAATTGTCATTTTTTACATGTTTTTTTTTGTTTTGTTTTTTTCAGAATTATTTTTGTTGATTTTATTTTTTTACTATTGAGTTGGTAGAAAATTTAGTTTTTTTGTCTTTTTCTTTAAAACACCGTAGCTTTTCCCACGTGTTTTTTTTTTCGCTTTTGTTTCCTTTTTTGTACATTTTTTTTTCATTTCTTTTACCCAAAATTGACTTCTTTTTTTTAGATAGCCTTTGTTGGTTTTTTTTATATATTGAGCTGGTTGAGAGATTAGCTTTGTAGCTTTTTTTTTTTAAAAAAAATACTATAGATTACTACAGTGTTTCCCTTGCATGGTTTTTGTTTTGCTACAGTGTTTCCCCCACATGTTTTTTTTTTAAATTTTCTTTGTTAAATTTATTTTTTCAATATTGAGTTGGTTGAGAATTTTGCTTTAGCTTTAGCTTTCCCCACTTTTTTTTTTCATTTTTTTAAATTTTCCCCACGTTTTTTCATTATAATTATAATTATAATTATAATTATTATTATATTGTATTATATTATATAACTGTTTTTTTCTTTTGTTTTTTCTTTTTATTTTTTTTAATGAATTTTTTTTGTTTGATTTAGTTTGTTAATGTTAATTTTTTTTATTTAGTTATCGATTTTCATGATACTGAATCTCGGGTTTAATGGGTTAACTTTGATTTGACGAGTTATTTTTTTCATTTAGTTTAGTTTGTTAAAGTTAATTTTCTTTCTATTTAATTATCATACTTTCATACTTTCATGACACGTATCCTTTGCTTGACGGGTTAACTTGGTTTGATGGGTTAACCTTTGATTTGACGAGTTATTTTTTTCATTTAGTTTAGTTTGTTAAAGTTAATTTTCTTTCTATTTAATTATCATACTTTCATGACACGTATCCTGTGCTTGACGGGTTAACTTGGTTTGATGGGTTAACCCGATTAATTCTAGGTAAACCCATCATTTTCTTTTCTATTTAGTTATCAAACTTTCATGACGCAAATCCCAGGTTTTTAGGGATAACCTGGTTTAAAAGGTTGACCCAATTAATTCAATGTTTTTTTTCTTTTTCTTCATTAGTTTTTTTCTTCCTGTTGATTTTTTTCTTTGTTTTTTTAATTAATCTATTTAATTATCACAATTTTATGACACGACCTTATAGCCGGACCCACATCCAAGTATTCTTGGGTCCGGTATTATAAACAGACTCACTTAAACTTGGATCATGCAAGTTTAATTTTATTATTAATATTATAAATATTACTCTTAGGTCAGACGTTGTAGCCAAACTCAAGATTCTTGGATATAACTTTGCAGAAAAACCCAAGATTTTTAAATTTTTATTTTTTTTAATATTTTTTATGCAAAAAAAATTACCCGCGGCATCGCGCGGGTATCAAAGCTAGTATTATACATTCTGTGTCGTGTAAAAAAACCTTCCTTGACAACTTACCACATACCTAGCCTCTCTTTCTCTCGGTCTGAAACACAAAACAACCCCAAATCAAACGCAACTGAAGTTCTGCCGAGACCCACAAGCTGCCACCTCCTCCACGGGATCAATAGCCACCACCAGCAACAATTTATTCTTAAAGGAAGGGAGGAAAGCTAGTATACTAATAAGGTTTCAGTCTTTTTCAATACCCTCTAGATTGAAAATCTTACTTTTTTTGCTTGTTTTGTTGAGATTCAATGCGGGCTTCTCTTAATTAAGTCTAATATACATGATTTTTTGTGTGTATATAATGGGTATTTCATTTTGCCCTCGTTTGCTAGGATTTTGACTAGGGTATCTCTTTGTTTTTTCTGAATTTGGCAGCGTTTTGTGTATACTGGTTTGTTGCTGTACGTAGGGTTAATAGGTTTTTTAATTCTCTAATGGGATAGTTGCATTCTGATAAAAAATCAATCTGGGTGTTTTAGTTTCGACCTTGTTTTGTCAAATTCTCCCCCTTGTACATGGAGAGGGAATGGCAGTTCATGCCGTAACAAAGATCAGAGGGGCTAAAGAAGCAATGGTAGTTCTTGACATTAAGTTGTATGTCCTCTGATTCCTCTTGTAACTTGCCAAAAAGAATCTGGTCCCTTGCTTCAATATGCAGTCTCTACGAGGCATTAGCATTAGCTTCATTAGGATTTGGAGGCACACGCTTCATAATTCAACATATGGAAGGAAGATCAGTTGGATAAGCCAAAAGGGCAAGGAACTTTCTTTAGTTGGTGTTTCTTCATTCTGTACCTTGCCGGTGCCATAATCTTCATGGCTATAATCTACATCCATCACAACCCAAAAATCTGCAGGCTCTAAAACAACCAGTTAGAATCAAAACCATCCCCTTCCCAAATTAAAATTCAAAATCCTTGCTGGTGTTTGGCTCCTACGAAACTTGGTCAGAGAAATTCTTTCAACTCTCCTCACAATTCATCAAACTCTGAATTTTCCATTGCCTTTTATTTTCTATCCCCCCTCCCCTCTCTCCATCTCTTGGTTTCTCATTTATTGTTCTTCAAAGCTTCTCTTCCTCTTTAATCTCCTTGCTAAAATAAAAACTATCGATTTTCAATTTCAACCACAACACTCTCCCAACCTGTTTAATTTATTCTACTTGCCATTGTTGACTGATTGGTGCCTCCACCAGACTTCTCCTCTGGCTGCTGGAAATACTCCTTCACTGGTCCAATTTTACTCTCTATCTTTGATTCTATTAATTATTGAAGTTGGAATTGCTTATCTCTAAGTTTATGATTATCTATTTTAAAAATAAAAATTACTTGTTTTTTTTTTGTATTAATTGTTTTCTCTGGTCGATTATTGTTTACTTATTTGTGGTATGTAGTAAGATGTTTTAAATGTCATACCAGGAAAGATAATTATATTAAATTATGGCGTCTTCGACTATGGGATCCAAGTCATTGAAAGAATATTTGAAAAAATATGGAAGTGACAATCAAGAAGAAGAGAAGAAAGTGAAAAAGAAGAAGAAGAAAGTTAAACCGAATGCCTCTGGTGTTTTAGTTGTGGATGAAGACCCTGTTTGGCAAAAGCCAGTGAAGCTTGAAGAGGAGGAAAATGATTCAGCTGGTAAAAAAAGAATCATATATTACTAAACATTATTTTATTTGAGAGTTTGAAGTTTGCTTTGATAATGTTTTGTGTGTTATTATTGTGTAGATGACGAGAATCCTCAAGTTGATGAAGACATAGAAGTTAAACGAATGAAGAGGCTGGAGCTAATTAGAGCTCGACGCGCTTACAATGCAATTGCTGAGGATGGAAGTGGTTGGGTTATATTACCTCCTAACCATGCCAATTCTGCTGATCCTTACCCTGATATGTCCCCTCTTCATAAAAGGAAGGTTCGGAATGACACACCCTCACCTGAGCATGAAGGGAAGCCTTTGCATAATGGTGGAGATGATGCAGATTTGTCTCCTCCACGGCAACAACAGAGACAGCACCATAGTCCATCACCTGCTCCTGATACAAATTTGAATTCAGATTTGTCGCCACCCCGTAATAGAAGGTATCGAAATGATACACCATCTCCTGAGCCGCAGTTGAAGCCTTCAAGAGAAGCTAGTGATTTGTCTCCACCACGAAGGCAGCAAAAACACCATCATTCTCCATCACCCAAGCCCTATACACAGTCTAAACACACCAGTGTTCTGAATTCTGATTTGTCACCACCACGAAGACGGAGGACTGATACTGAATCACCTAAATTGAAGCCTTTGAAAGAAGATACTGATTTGTCTCCTCCAAGACAACAGCGGCGACGACACTATACTCCATCACCAAAACCCGAGCCAGATCTTTCACCCCCAAGGAAAAGAAAGAAGGATGTTGGGAGATCAGGATTGCCTGATAATTCTCATTTATCACTACAGCTTTCAACTCAGAGTGGTAATTCACGTGCATCCATGGCTCAAGACATTTCTCCACCAAGGAAAAACAGGAAAGAATCATCTGATCCAGTTTCTTCAAAGGAACCGCCAAAAACTGGTCTGATCACTGGTCGTGATATGCGGGAAGAAATTAAAACTAAGAAGGAAGCATCATTGTTGTAAGTTCTAATGATTATTTAAAGTGCTCTGACCTCTTTGCTCATTTCATGCGCTGACTTTGTCTATTTTCTGGTTAATTAAGTAGTTTTTTGCTTTCTGTCTGTACAATGTATGTTCACATATTCGTTTCAACTGTGAGTTATTTTAAATGCAAACCTCCATTGATTAGTGTTAGCTCTCTGGCACACACTAACCACATGGATTTTTTTCACATGATTGTGGCAGCTACTGTTTGTTACATCATAGAATGAACTATGGGGTAAAGATGTTCTAAAATGGGAAAGATTGTACTTGTTAAGAAACATTTTCTTTGTGGTTTTCTAGTATGTGGGATTAGTGTAGTAGAAATTTCATATATCATGTTAGAGGTGGTTGGTTGTGGTAGTGAGTTTTTTGCACTCCAAATGTGTAAAAAAAAAAAATACTCCATCAGTTTCAATTGTTTGGTGTAAAACCAATCAAGTCTTGCAATATTTGACACTCTATCCAAACACAAGTCAAAACACATTTGAAGTTTTGTGAACCTCATTTTATGGTGAAGTAATCGCCCCATTATTTTTGTGCTTGCAACTTCGAAAATGTTAGGAAGGGACTTGTGGTGTAAGTTGCTACAGGGGACTGCTAATGCTCATGGTCAGATAATTAAACACCAGTTATAGACTTCTCTGTATCATTTGCTGAGAGTTCAATATGTCTGTGTACTGGTGTTTCATGAAGTCTCTGAGTTTTTGTGATAGGGTCATATAGTTATTTAACTAACTTTGAGATATGAGTGATATTTCCAGCATTCAGCTCACAAATACATTGAAGCAGCAAGAAAAAAAATCAACAGTAATGGCTGGAACACTCGAATGCTCCTTTGTCTTGGAAAAGGAATAGTGCTCCTTTGTCTTGGAAAAGGAATAGTGCTCCTTTCCTTCTATAATTCTCCCTTATTTCACCATTAAATTGTACCCATGAATTTCTTATTACATTTTTTGTCTTCTATTTATTGATTTTAATTTAAACTAGGACATTTTGGTGGTCCTTGATGAATATCATGGTGTAGGGAAGCTGCATTCTATGCTCTGATTTCATATAGCCAATGCCCAATCCTTTCAGATTGAATTACTTTCTATAATTTGACATTTTTACTTACAATAACATGGAGAAGTGAAGGAACTGGTGTTATGCTATGGTTTGGTGGTTTAATGAATCCAACTTTCTTGATGCAATTTATTCATTCCCTTTTGCAGGTTTGACAAGATGGATCCTTCTATAAGTGGACGGGGTGTTGAACCTGTATACCGTGATAAGAAAACAGGCTAGTGAACCCTACGAGATGTTGATGCCATATATGTTTCATGTTTGACAACTAATCTTTTAATTGTAAACCTAAGATTAAAGTTTATGATCATATGCTAACAAAGATGACATTTTAGTCTAAGGAAAAGTGTCCTAAGTCCTTAGTGCTTGTATTAGTCCTTAATTTGTTGCTGATCTAGTTTATTTACGTTTTCCTGCTTTATTAAGTTGATATTATTTATTTTGGGTGGGTTTTTTTTTTTTTTTTTGGCGGCCGGGGGGGGGGGGCTTGTTGAACAAGCTAAACTAAATTGCGGCATTTTTTTATGTTTTTTCTTTGTGATACATATTCTTCTAGCCTTTCCCAGCCTATCAATTCATGAAAATCTGCCTTGGAACTTTAGCAACTGTAGTTTCTAACTTATAACAAATAATAATCGTACTATTATATACGAACCCCAATCCCTGTCCTCAAAATTGTAAATTTAACTCTGATTAAACTTTATTCCAACAAAAAGCTCATGAAGGCAGAGCCATCTGCCAAAACCAGTCCTACTTGAACATGCTTTTAACCATGCTTTACTAATTAATACTGCAGGAGAGCGCATATCAAAGGATGATTACTTGAAATCAAAACAAAAAGTAGAGGAAAAACCCAAGGTACTATTTTAACTTGTATTATGAACGTTCATTTTTTAATGGTCTTATATGTCATAATTTGATGAAATTGTTACTATAGTTGTTTCCATGGTTGTGGATTCACTATGACTTGAATCTGATTGGTATTATCTTGGAAGCTATATGATGTTTTGGGTTAAAAGAGCGCACCCTGTTGACATTAGTTAAAGTTGTTTTCAAAGTTCTTTATACACATGGAAGGATTTTTATTTTGCAAGGATTGAGGTTTCACGGTTTGACAGTTCTTTAATGGCTCTTTATCTCTCCTCGCGTGTGGGTTTGCATGCACATAATTACCAGAAACATCAAACATTTGGTTTGTGGATTACATAGATGGCAGGCTTAGTTGGTAAGTTAATTTGAAACCTACTTTGGTTTGGACACATATTTGGTTGTTTAGAGCAATAATATTATGATGCCATAAACAAATCTAATATTTGTCCTCGAGGCAGTCATATCATGAAGCCTCCAATAGATTTGCTTCACTTTGACATCATAATATTCTTGCCGAACACAAACCAAATAGGTGTTATAAGCACACAACAATCCAAACTAATTTACCAACCCAAAGTACAGAGAGATTCCACAGATTCGTCCAAGTGTGTGCCCCTACACCGCAATGTGAATGTTCCTTGGAACTATTTTTGGACCATTCTGTATCAATTTCGTTCTTTTTGTGTGTTGTTTTATTTTATCCTTTGTCATGCACGGAGCATGAGTTTTACTTCTTTGCTGCATTATTTAATCAGGAAAAGAAGTTAGAGTGGGGAAAGGGCTTGGCTCAAAAGCGGGAAGTTGAAACTAGGCTGGAGGAGTTAGAGCTTGAGAAGGACAAGCCATTTGCACGGACTAGGTAAGACTAAACATACCAAACAATGCCTTAGTGCTAGTCTTTGCATTGAAAGTGTCATAATTGCATGTTTCTGTCAGACCAGTGGAATATCTCCTTCTCTCTTTTTTTATTTTTCAGTTCTTTTTTGGACTCTGCAAGTCAAATTTTTCACCATGTCATACTATTCCTTTGCTAAAGTCCAGATGATAATTTTGCTTGTTGCAAACTAAAGTAGTCATAGATTAACTATTGGACACTTTTGCTATTGTCATCATTGTTGGTGGCGTGTATTGAATTTCAGCTTCCTGTAAAAAATAACAAAAAAAAACCTTCTACTGGATTTGCTAAACCCATCATCCTGCACAACAAAGATTGGTAGTTTGGTATGACAATAGAAACTGGATGCGAATAGGAAGCTGGAGAAGCTACCCATTTTCAATATCCATTTTTTCTAATTTTCATCGAAGGCTACCTGGTTAATATGCCAGTTTAGTGATGACAATGTTTGTATGAAAAAATAAGCAATGTAATTGTTCTGAAACTGAAATTTTGGATTTAATGTTTCTTAAAACTATATTAGCGTATTGATGAATAAGATGCTTGATGAATGCTTCCTATTTATAACTTTTATTTAACAGCATTGTGGACTATTTTACCCTTCTTCCGCTTGTTGAAGGATTACATAATTTTTTAGGCTCTTTTTTAACTTTATAATATTGTTGTTTTTTTTATGAGAAAAGATTTTGGGTTATTTGTCAAATCTTCTTTTAGATCCACAGAAAGATGGGAAAATAAATGAAATCCCATGATCAATAAATTCCTGAAAATATATTTGTTTTTCACCCACCTTGTATTATAGAAATTTGTTGATGCATGTTGTTATGTTCACAGGGATGATCCGGAACTTGACAAAATGCTGATGGAAAGAGTAAGATGGGGCGATCCTATGGCACATTTGGTCAAGGTGATTAGTTGACTGATTAAGTTGGCTTAGATTTTACATAGTTTGACGCTTAGTTTTTTATGCATCTGAAAATACAAATGATATGCTGTTTGACGTTGATACTTAAATACTGAGTTGGACATTATTTTGACATGTTACAGAAAAAGCATTCTGAACTGGATCTTGCAGACCTAGGGGATAGCGAGAAGATGAAGGAATCAGGATTTATAATTCCCCAGGACATACCTAGTCACAGCTGGATAAAACGAGGATTAGATGCTGCTCCAAATCGATATGGTATAAGACCAGGAAGACATTGGGATGGGGTGGATCGAAGTACTGGTAAGTTATATTTGAACTGATTGCTTTCTCTTTCTGCTAACCAGAAAGAAAAATCTTTTACGAGCCAGTCCTCCTTCTCTGCTTTTTTCAATTGTTTTTAGATCCATCATCCATGCTAAACTATGGTAAGTTACCAGTGTGGGGAGTAATTAGGTGGTAACATGTTCCATAACATGTGTTTGCTAGAGTTTCATATCCAACACTCAATGGGACTGAGAGCCCATCTTTTCAATCACTTCCAGTTTTTATTTATCTGTTTTTCCTTTTGTGTACATTCCGTCTAAGTCCTATGTGGAGGATTTATTCTTCCTGTCACGAAGCTGGCTTTCTACGTGCTTAAGATAATACAATTTTCTTGCGCCAAAAAAATGTGAGGCTCCTGGCCCACCTAGCAGTAGGTATCATTTTGGGTTATAATGTGTTTAGCTAGTCCTGGAGAGAATTCAGTGTGTGTGTAGAAACTGATAATTTTGATGTCTGTGTTGTAGGATATGAGAAACAACTTGTCAAACGGGTGAATGAGAAACAAGCTACAGAGAGGGAAGCCTATCTTTGGTCTGTGTCTGATATGTAACTGCAAGTGTGTGAACTGGAGTGAGATGGTAATTTATTCCTTTAGACCTTGGCGGCCACTGTCACAAATTAAGCATGAATTTTACAAATTAACTTCTGTTTCTTCTCTCCAATCCCGCTATTAGCCTGTTTTTTCTTTTTTGTGTGAGCATATGGTGCTCTCTTGGAGTACATTTGTAGCTCCGATTGATTAGATTTGTCAAAACAAAGAATCTTTCAAAAATCAAAACCTGTTCCGGATTTAATCGCCCATCCAGTGTAAACTGATGAAATTCCTTGTATATTTTTTTAATATTCTCTAATTATTGTTTGAAGTTCGACAATAATACAAGAGTAAAATAGATTTTCTTATAATTTATCGTCTTGTTTATCAAACATTATATAAATTATATAAAGAGTTATTTTATCTTATACATCATTTCTAAATACAATTTTGTTTCTCTTGTTCTTCTGTATGGTCTTTTTTTTTTTCATGACACTAATTAAACACTACCTTACAAATGGAAACCAACTATATGTTACGAGTTTAACTATTATGTTGCCTGTGCCTTTATCTAATATCTTCTCCGAGTTCAAAATGTAATGGATCTTTCTGGTTAAATCCTGCGGAGAAATTATGTCTGATATTTGCAGTGTATTCGATTTTCAACTAATGATGCAAGGAGATCAACCAACCACCATCTTTTTGCAGTATCTATGTGAAGGTTCGTGTTCTCTAATCTCAAGAGTTTGAAAAGCGCGAGGGTGCTTTCCATCTCTGTCCACACTCGGAAAGATAAAGCATGTTGTGTTTGGTGGTCATGAACTGAGTTGTAGTTGAATTAGGTCCTCAGACCTTCAGCAGTGCTCAGCGTTCAGTGATCAATTGTGGCTTTGCCGCAGGGGCCATAAGGGCGGGAGGAGCCCACGACCCGTCCTCCCGAAGTTTATTCTGATCCCCATAATTATGTAAATTATTCAATTATATCCCATAAATTTTTAAAATAGCCCCTTAAATTTTTATATAATGAGACTAGTTTACTAGCCGCTCTACAATGCGGGGTTGAACTAAAAAAAATTAATGTAAAACACATCTAGGCTTCCAAGAACTCTTTTGTATTGTTATTTAATCTGCTCTAATAAGTTAATATCGAAACCTTCTAAGACATGATTTTTTGTTTAGTTTAAGTTTTAATTTTAAAACTATATGAGAGTTGTTCAGATATGATTCTGGTTAGAGATTAATGTTTTTTTTTTAAAAAAAATATTTTTTAATGAATTATATAATAAAAAAATAGATGCTTGTAAAAAAAAAAATATCAAGATTGAAAGAAAAAAAAAAGGGCTATAAGATGTTGATATAAGAGGTGAAAAAAATATTTCTCAAGCAATACTCCTAATTTTGTATTAATTTATCTTTTTATACTAAAACATATCTTTTAATAGTATATTTTTTAAAACAAAAACTTATTATAATCTAAGAAAGTTTCAAATAAAAATAAGAAAATCAAATTCGCTAAGTCATGAGATCTTAATAATCCTATTGAAAGTAAATAAAAAAATAATATTAAACTCAATTCTCAATCAACCCAATACCCAAGTTAACCTGTTAAATCCGAATCATGAGATCAAGATAACTTCATAAAAACAAATCAAAATAAATTATAAAGCTCAGTTTTTAATCAATCCAATATTGCATGATAAATTTAAAAATAAATAAAAAAAAGGACACAAAAAAACACCTAAGTCAACCGATCAAACCTTTAACTCAGGTCATGAGAGCGGGATAACCTTAAAAAACACAAACAAAATAAATTATAAAACTAAATTTTCAATCAACACAATATTGAAGGATGAAGTTAAAAAAAAATCAATTAGTAAAAGAACAAAAATTAAGTCAACCAGCCTAACGTACGATACAAGTCATAAAAATATCATAACCATATAGAAAGAAAATAATAAAAAAATATGAAGCTCAATTCCCAGTCAACCCAATATTGAAGGATTAAATTGAAAAAAAAAAAGAAAAAAAATGACTTGAGTTAACCCGGGTTAACTTGCCAAACTTTGGTTAGGAGAATAAGATAATTCCATATAAAACAAATAAATAAAACTTATAAAGTTCAATAACCAACAAACCCAATGTTGTGTGATGAAATTGAAAAGAAAAAAAATAAGCTTGAAATAAAAAAAAAAGTCCTAAAAAATCTCAAAGGCTAAAGTGAAAAAGACCTTGATATTTTACTATTCATTACTACAAGAAAATGTCGAGACCTTGTAGTATATAACAACAACAACAACTATGATATTGAAAAATAAAATAACAAAAAAATTAAAATAGAAAGCAAAAACATTGTAGCCCCTCTCATATTTTTCTATTAACCACTACAGTGTAATGACTTTTTTGTCCCTTACAAGAAAAATTGATTGCCTTTAAACCAAGGGTATTTTTATCTTTTTATATGGTTCCTTAGTCATTATGAATTTGTTTGGGGTGTTTTTGTTTATTCAATATATTTATGAATAGTAAAAGAACTAAAATACCCTTGGAATAATAATAATAAAAAACTAAAACTGTAAGGCATGAGTGTTGCTGTGTTTTTTTTAGAATATAGACTATGTATATGACCTTAGGGACAAAAAAATTAAGCCATTGAAATATGGTATTGATGTCATTTTATCTTGTTTTTTTTTTTTTGTAATTATTGGTTTTGTTGAGGTAGTAACGTAATTTACCATTTAATTTATAATTTTCAAATGATAAAAGTTACTAGCGCGTGCCTCACACATACTAGCTCGTGGGAGATGCCACGTACTTTGGGTGACGTGTGCGGCATCTCCCGGTGGTGGAACGTCTCTTTTGGTTATTCTCCGTATCCTCTTCCTTTATTGATGGAACATGTCATCTAAAGATAGTCGGTTTGTTGTCGGTGATCTTTTCTTTTTTTACTCTTAATTTCTCTTTTCTACCCTAGAAAATCAACTTCAGTCCTTATTATTGTTGGTGTTTTGGATTTAGTCTTTTTAGTTTTGATTTTTGATCTTTTTCTTTTTTTTGTTAAAGTTTTATTTGTTTTCAATTTAATTATTCAATTCTAATTTGTATATGTAATGTTTTTCAATTTGATCCTTCTACTTTTGATTCCTTTTCTTTTCTTTACTCTTTTGTCAAAGATTTTATGGTTTTTAATGTTATCCCTCATATTAGGTTTTTTATTTTTGTTTTTTCAATAAGAATAATACTAATTTTAATTTGGTTCCTTTTCTTTTGATTTCTTATTTTTTTCCTTTGTTCTTTTTTCAAAGTTTTTATAGTCTTTAATTTTATCTTTTAAATCAAGTTTATTTATTTTTTATCTCAACAACAACAACAACAACAACAATAAATCATTTTAAATTATAATTTAGAATAATAAATTCTAAGAAATTCTAAAATACATTTTTAATAAATTCTAATTGAATATAAATTTGGATTTTGTTCAAATAAAATAGAATAAAAAAATCAAACATATAAAAATATTATATAAATTATATGTATTAGATGTAGTCTATTAATTGAATATAATAGGAATATATAAGATAGGTAATATGAATATAATAGGAATGGTCCTCAAAAGAATATATGGTGACCGGCGTAGCTATTTATGAATAGGATCCAGATAGTATATGTCAATACCAAGACAAAAAATATGCATATAGTCGAATAGTAAATTTCTCTTTATCAAGAAAAAGACGCAATAATAGTAGTAGTGGTGTTGATTATAATAACAATGATGGTAGTAATAATACTAATAATAATGGTAATGATAACAATAATAATGGCAATACTAATAATAGTATGAGTAACAGTAGTAGTGATGATACAAATACTACTACACTAGTAATAATAATGATAATAATAAGGATGTTTTTGTATTTTCATATAGCTACATCTATTTAATATTTTTGATTATAATAAAATAACAAAAATACTCTCGAAGATAAAAGAATCAACACAACACAATAGGGTAAGGGTATTTCAATATTTTTCATATTTTTTAATAAACAATCAAATTATACATGTGTCTTTAAATACAAGAAACATAAGTAATTAGGGTAAGGGGTATTAGAGTCTTTTAACCTTGATTTTTTTTTTGTTAATTATAGGTTTGATTGATGATGATAATGTAACTTAAAATTTAAATAATATTCTTAAATCTGAAAAAACTTTTGGCCTGCTGGGGTCACCATACACTTTGAAGTTTGAACGACGCATGTTGCGGCTCTTGGTAGTTAAAATAGGTTTCCATCGTATAGTTTTATTTTTCTTTATCTTTTTTTCTACTATGAATGGCGTGTGTTATTAAAAAATAAACAATGTTATCTTGGCTTTAATTAGCATTGTAATATATTTATCATTATCATTTTTGTTTTAGTTTTTTTAACCCCATTTCAATACTTAAATATTTTTTTATATAAAAACATAATTCAGCCCCACAATAAAACATGAGCACCAAGTCTAATTTATTACTAGTTACATGACCCACGCGATGCCGCATGTTATTTTTTTTGTATAAAAAATACCAAGAAAAAACTAAGATTTAAAAGTGTTAGCTCTTTCTGCAAAGTTATATCCAAGAATTTTGGGTTTGGCTGTAACGCCTGACCCAAAAGTAATATTTATAATATTAATAATAATATTAAACTTGCATGACCCGGTAGGTCTAGCTGCAATACCAGACCCAATAGCCTTGGATGCGGGTCTGGTTGTAAGGTCGTGTCATAAAAGTGTGATAATTAAATAAATTAATTAGAAAAAAAAACCAATAGAAAGAAAAAAACTAATGAAGAAAAGGAAAAAGAAAATCTGAATTAACCCTTTAAACCAGGTTAACCTGTCAAATCTTGGATTCGTGTCGTGAAAGTTTGATAACTAAATAGAAAAAAAAATTGACGGGTTAACCTAGAATTAACTGGGCTAACCCATCAAACCAGGTTACCTGTCAAACCAGGGATCCGTGTCATGAAAGTTTGATAACTAAATAGAAATAAATTAACATTAACAACGTAAATTAAACGAAAAAATTAATTAAAAATAAAAAAACCAAAAACAAACAAAAGACATAAGCCTGTTACTAATGAGGAAAAAAAAATCTGAATCAATTGAGTTAACCCGTCAAACCTGGGATTCGCGTCATGAAAGTTTGATAACTAAATAGAAAAAAAAAATCGACGGGTTAAACAAAAAAAAATTAACAAACTAAACTAAATGAAAAAAATTGATTAAAAAGGAAAAAAGCAAAAAAAAATTTCGGGTTAACTCGTCAAACCAGGTTAACCCGTCAAACCCAAGATCCGTGTCATGAAAGTCTCGATAATTAAATAAATTTTTTTTTCACATTAACAAACTAAATTAAACAAAAAAAATTCATTAAAAGACAAAAAAACAAAGGAAAAAGCAAAAAAAAACCCATAAAGATATAAAAAAAAAAAATAAAAAACAAAAAAAAACATTTAAGAGTTTCACTATACACTGTGTGCACAGTAAAACACAAATACATAAAAAATATAGAAAAAAACTATAATAATTTCCCCGCACCTTTTATAATATTCCATAATAAAAACGAGGTAAGATCATACCTCTCTCTTGAAATAAGAGAATAGTAATGCTAATAAAGTCAAAGTTCATTGAAAAAAGTGTAGTCTTAATAACGGCTAAGAGGAGTTTTTACTCCTTGACCATTGATTCATTATGATTTTTCATCTCAAACCAAATTGTAAAAACTTAAATTTCTCGTGATTTTCTTCACTACCACACAAACAAATAGACTGTCTTGCATCGAATCGGTGAAGGAAACCATAAGGAAAAAAAATGAAAATGAAAATGAAAACACAAAACCAAAACACCAAAAACTCTGATGAAAAAGAAGAAGAAAAGAATCTCTTTATTGCTACTGCACATCTAGACCTACATGGCCACACCCCAAACATAGACGCTAATATGCAGTCGAGACTTGGGACTCCCCACCCGACCCATACCTCAGAGCCCTTTCCCTTCCCGCCATAATACAAAGAAAATGACTATAAACCACAAATACTACAAGCACTCCCTTTCTTTGAACAAATTCCTCAAATCCAAGAAAAACCTCTCCAAAACCCCTCCAAAACTCTTTCCTAATGACCCAACACCCCAACAAATCACACAAACGATTAGCAACAGCTCAAATGCACCCACATTAGATCTTAATCACCCCATCTTGCAAAAACTGGAACAATCATGTACTAACATCAAACAATTCAATCAAATCCACACCCAACTTACAGTCTTGGGCCTTTTCCAACACCCTTTCGCCGCGAGTCGTTACATCAAGAAGCTCTGTGCTTGTTTAAATTCAGTTTCTCATTGCGTTTCTCTGTATAATCACATTGAAGAACCTGATGCTTTTATGTGTAATACTATAATGAGAAGTTTTGTGAATGTGAATGACCCTTTTGGTGCTTTGAGATTTTATTATGAAAAAATGATTTCTAAGTGTGTTTTGCCTAATCATTACACATTTCCTCTTGTTGCTAAGGTTTGTGCTGATATTGGGTCCTTGAGAGAAGGTCAAAAGGTTCATGCTTTAGTAGTGAAATTTGGGTTTGAGTTGGATTTATTTGTGAGGAATTCTTTTATACGTTTTTACTCTGTTTGTGGGAGGACTTGGGATGCGAGGATGGTGTTTGATAATGGGTTTGTGTTGGATTTGGTGAGTTGGAATTCGATGATTGATGGTTATGTGAAGAATGGAGAGTTGGGTCTTGCACGTGAGATCTTTGATGAAATGTATGAGAGAGATATTTTCACTTGGAATTCAATGATTTCTGGGTATGTGGGAGTCGGAGACATGGAGGCGGCTAGAGGATTGTTTGACAAAATGCCATCCAGAGATGTTGTGTCTTGGAATTGCATGATTGATGGGTTTGCAAGGATAAAAGATGTTTCAATGGCAGCTAAGTTTTTTGATGAGATGCCTTTGAGGAATGTGGTTTCTTGGAATGTTATGTTGGCTCTTTATCTAAGGTGCAAGAAGTATAGTGATTGCTTGAGATTTTTTGACGTGATGGTTGGAGGGGACTTTGTGCCTGATGAAGCATCTCTTGTAAGTGTCTTGACTGCATGTGCGGAACTGAAAATGCTTGATCAAGGAAAATGGGTTCATTCTTATATGAAGGATAATGGGATTAAGCCTGATATGCTACTCTCAACTGCTCTATTAACCATGTATGCAAAATGCGGGGCAATGGATTTGGCTAGAGAAGTGTTTGATAAGATGCCTGAAAAAAGTGTGGTGTCATGGAATTCTATGATCATTGGATACGGTATGCATGGACATGGAGACAAAGCGCTAGAAATGTTCAGGGAGATGGAGAAGGGAGGTCCTATGCCAAATGATGCTACTTTTATGAGTGTTTTGTCTGCATGCTCACATTCAGGGATGGTTTGGAATGGTTGGTGGTACTTTGATCTAATGCATAGAAAATATAGGATTCAACCAAAGCCTGAGCACTATGGTTGTCTGGTTGATCTCCTTGGCCAGGCAGGTTTGAAAGAACCATCAGAAGATCTCACAAGGAAGACGCATACAGAGGTAGAGCCTACTTTATGGGGAGATCTTCTTTCAGCTTGTAGGGCCCACTGTATTTCAGAACCTGGAGAGATCCTGGCCAAGCAACTGATTAAGTTATTTCCAAATCATGTTGTTCCATATTTGTTATTATCAAACACATATGTCGCTGAAGGGAGGTGGGATGATGTAGAAAATTTGAGAATGACTCTGAAGAATAAGACTCTTAATTCAAAAATGGTTTTCACTTCAAGGAGGCACTCAATGTTGAGTGAGGCGGCTGCTCAGATCAAATTGTCTAATATAGATTCTATTAGGACTTGAAACTCAGCCATGCTGTTTAGCAAGTTTTAAAAATACACCTTTTCAATTGGAGATGGCCAAAATGACAATTGTTGCAATGGGAAATAAGGAAATCTTTGGATGTCAAGTGTGAATCCCAGGAAGCACGTGGACTCCAGGCGATGGGCTAACTCGTTCAAACAGCTGATTTTCCCTGAGAAAGAACCTTGTAACTGTTTAAGGATACCATATCCAGCTACAACTTGTAAAGATAAGGTCACACTGATTAGTAGCTGAAGAGGTGTGTTAAAACTGATTTCTTTTGTTTTCCAGCCTGAACTCTAAATCCATGATAAGCTGATAGCACATTTGTTTTGCATGAAATGTATTATGCCATTGGCCTTTATCTATGGTTTTGGTTACAAACTCAGCATTGAATATACTTTGTTGTTTCATTATCTTATAGTCCTGCTATTCTACTCCATTCATGTCAATGTGTACTTTTGTAGTTGACCTATACATCGTGGGAGCATTATAAGGGTGTTTTATGTTTTTTATATTTTCCCCTTATCAGAATACGTATTTAACTTCTGCATAGCAACTTTGTGAGAGTAAGATAAAATTTTGCTAAAGGTAAAATTTTGTTCTTGTGAATAGTAGTCTTTTGTAATGTGAAACATTTGTACAATGTTTGGTGATTGGTGCCCTTAAACCGAATTGGTATCAATTCTTGTGTCTAGTTCAATATGAGGTGTTAGACATTTGAGTTTGATCCTGAACTGCTTAGATCTAACTTGGTTTAGATTACTTGAATTAGAAAGGATAGCATCAACAATATCATAAAGTGGGGCAATAGTATCTGTCAACTGAAGTTTCAAATTAACAGGTAAGTGGAGTCTTGATCTCCCATGCAACTCATTATCTATATCTGTCAGGGGAAGTGGTTAATTGAGCTTTAAAGTTGTATCCTCATTTGATTCTGAATGCAACTTCCACTCGAGGAGTTATATGAGTGAGAAAACTATCCTATACTTAAAGGCCTTTGTTGCTGTTGTTATTATTAAGTGACTGTAGCACAGTTGAAGTTAGATTTGGTTCAAGTTGTCCACCCCTTCAAGTTATGCATGAACATTTGGGTAGCACGTAAAACAATCATGAGATTGTCTTGGAATCTCCCCCCCAAGTTTTAGAAAGTGGGCATGAATTTTATTACATGCTTCTGTCAGTTCATATGTAAACTAAAGGAAGCTGTGGAAAATTTTTATTTGTACCTTTCCAAACTTGAAGCAGAAATATTCAGGATTATGACAAGGTTGTTTTACATGTTAATGGAACACAAAAGTTCCTGCAAACCAGTAACATATTGAGTTACTCTAGCCAAATCTGACTTCCTTTCTCCAAGAACACATAATATTAACCTTAGCAATGGAGGCTGTAAGCTAGTTCTCTCACTAACAGAATCTCTAGTTTGAAATTATGTTTGTTTTGAGCTCAAATGAACACACATTGGTTTTAGATAACCTGAACTTAATTGCTTTTGCTAACAGTTAGAGATGGATTGCATGAGAGTAAACTCTCCACTTAAAAGGTTATCCCTCCTGCAAATTTCTAGGATACATATGGGAGCATTCTGAAGGTGGCATAGAGATTTACAGATTTTAAGTGCATGCTACAAAACTTTGAAATTATCAGGTAAAGAGATATCATGAAAGGAGAACCATAATTCTTGTCATATTTATCTACAACTTTGTTTTTATCCTATAACCAAAATGAAGTCTCCGATACTAACATGACACCATGTCATTGTTGCAAGCATTCCAGTGTGATTGCATTATCTGTGGAATTTTATACAAAGATGCTGCTTGATGCTGTTTTTCTCTGATTATGAAAGAATGACAAGCTATTTAGTACAATCAGGTTAGGATGCTGACATCAGCTGATTTTCTCTTTATATATGTACAGCTATGTAGTAATTGTTAGATGGAATAAGCGTTAACCGTCAGATGTTGAACTTCACTTTTGTATGAATTTTTGCCCATTCTCCCCTTCAAGTGCCAACAGTGATCAATTTATAGAAGTTGGAAACTTTATTAGTTAGTAACTCTGCTAAGCACCAAAGTATATTAATTTATAAGAATATCTAAAGGGACAGGTGCAGTCTTTTCCATTACTGGGATTAGTGATGTTGACTAGTAGCAGACATTCTGGCTAAAGTTGAGGAAAGTAAAGTTATAAGAAATCAAATTTTATTAGTATACCAGGAATTTTTATAGTCAACATTAAAATGATTACTTTCGTGAGTTTCTTAGACCCTATACCCGTGTACAAAAATAAAGGATAAAATAATAAATAAACGAAGTGCAACGGGCTTATTTGGATAGATTTATCTGCTTCCCAGGACTTTATAAGTTTACTTGTACTCCTGTATCATATGTTTCTCCAGCTTTCCAGTCATTAGGTATGTTGTTGACTGGAACTACCCATGTCTCATCTCCATTTTCATCACTGAATAACATTCTTAGTGACAAGGGTCCACTGGGGGGAGAGGTAGTTGTCCATACAGATCCGTAGCTTCTGTCCAAGAGCTTGCATACAAAATTTTGCGTCTGCACATAATATAGAACTTTTGTTAGTAACAGTTTCGGTGACTCAAAGAACATTTAAAATTTGGATGATTTAAATTTGGTTGTTTTCATTCAATGAGCTAGAGACTAGTTGCTGATTTTACTTTCTTTATATCCAGTTTCTTTTCCTGTGTTATATCAGCTAATATGCCCTTTTCCGTCATCTTTGACTAGGCATATTTAATAAAAGGTGCATTTGATATTATTACAAGATGTGCATATTACCTCGCATAGCTGAACAGCAGTAATATCGCTTCTTCCTTGTTGATACCAAATGACAAAACCCAGATAATAAGGATAGTTGCTGTTCTCGTCGATTTTGATGGTTATATTTTTGTATGGATAGCTGCATGAAACACTGCATGGAGAAAGAGTTCAATAGTCCACTGTACATGACAAACCTTCATGAAATAAAGAGCAGGGGAAGTTTTCATCATGAAAACGAAGGAATAAGGATGCTTGATAACCCTTCTATGCTCAAGTTGCTATTTCTAAGAGTTCATCTTTGGGGAGATTATTTGAAATGCTTGCTCTGCTGATGATTAAAACCAAGAATATACTTCTTTTTGCTCACCCTATTAAAAGTAGTCTTTTTTTTTAGTCATTCTTAAACTTGCTTTCACCTGTCTCTTGTAAATGAAAAAATAAGAGGTTCTTGCTTCAAGTCTTATTATGTATAACTTACCGTCTATATTCAATATCAACTACTCCAAGGGCTAATAAAGATGCAGCTGCATCTGTGGTTTGAGCCATCCGACCGAAGGCTCGTCTGCTGAGAATAAAGTCGGTATTATCACTTGATCCTTGGTCAGTTATAACAATGGTCACTCCGTTGTCAGTGCAATAGTAACTGTTGGTGCACCTTACCTGGTTCAGTAAACCATTATGGTGAGTATTTCGACGCTTAAAGAGAACCAATAACAGAATCATGCCATATAATGCTATAGCAGGAAAAAAAAATGTATGTTTGCAATTCTTTTTTTTTTTGGGTTACAAGCTGGTTTGCAATCATGATGCTTTTAATTGGTACCTGATAGCAAGCACCACAACCGACACCATCACGGTAGAGGTCAGATGCGGCTGCTACATCCCCACCATTCAGTGTTGCTCCAAATGAACCATATCCACATCTGCCAGCTGCAATTCATGAAAAGAGACTCATAAGAATGCATGCTCAATTGGTAATAAGTGCACAGTTAATTTAATTGTTTTTATTCTTCTAATATTTTAGTAGAGGTCTCTTACTATCTGTTCCATTTTCATCAGAATTTGGATAGTAAGCTGCCCGAGAATGAATGAAACAGTCGCTACATGTTGCAGCCTCTGCCAGAGTCTGCATAAAGAACAAGGTTGCTGAAAGAAACAAAAGGAACCGCAGAGAAGGAGCCATTATTGGATACAAAGAGATAAGATAATAAAAGCAAAGAAGATAAGGTGGTAATGCATGCAATGAACAAGGCTTGTAGTATTTATAGCAAAAACAGCCTCCCATATTCTTTAGTTTGGTAAACTTTGCCAAGTTTGACATTCAGATAAACAATATTTTCAACGCGTGGAAATCTGTTACTGGTGTTTCCTAGGTACCATCTTAGACTTGGAATTACTTGTTTTGGTAAAATATAGAGAACTGCATTCTCTCATTTGAAAATTCGACTTGATGAAGTCTTCGGAATTAGCAAAAAGTATCCGGATTATAATTAATTCTCTAGCAAGAATTTCTAATCGCGATTTATTCTGCTTTCACCATAGAAAATCTAGCAGCTTTTTACCGTTGTCCTGTCAAAATCATGTTAGAGATAATGCATTATTGGAAATATACGTTAGCTGATTCACACATACAGGCTGCTCGGCCATGATGATCTCTCTCTCTCGGAGGGTTGGTTGTAATTGGGTTGAACATTGAATTCAAATATTGGATACTTCAAAACAATTTGGCGTGAGAGATTGGAAAAATGAAGGGGACAGTTTGGTGGATTTCCACCAAAGAGCCCTTGGGTTAGGCATCTATTGGTGTTCTCACCGGTCACCGTCTTTGATTTCTTTGGGTTGGAATGTGCATAAGAAATATCACAAAGTGCTTGTTTTTGTTTTTTTTATTTGAAAAAATATTAAATTTTAATACATTAATATTTAAAATAATTTTTTTTAAAAAAAATATAATTTTAATGTATTTTTTAATTAAAAAATATTTCAAAAAACACTGTAAACCGCAATACTAAACACATAATAAACAATTGTGTTGCTAAACTGAAAAGGGTGACATGGATTGAAGCTAGTTTGAGCAATAACAAAGCCTCCCGAAACATCGAATTTGTACCATAAAACGTGAGATGAAGACCGCTGAAATGACCGGCATACTCTGTCATTTCTATTTCTTAATGCGTTCCAAAGAATTCAACAACGTTATCTCTTGGAAAGAATTCAAAACCTGAGTTCAGTGCACCCTCAGTTTTCCTGATCAATGGTACTTGATTTTACCAAGCTCTGATGTTGGACTCGTGTTTCTTGAGCTCAGGAATTTAGCCAAGCTGACTGCACATTTCTTGTCGACAGGCCGAGAAGATGCGTAAGCAGCACACCAACGCAGACTGGCAGGAAGGGAGTCCATACTCCATGGAACTACATCAGCCATGACATGGAAAGCACTAGTTTCAGCAAGCCGGCGTAAAATTGACTCAAGGTTTTAAAACAATTTGTGCAGTGCCTTTCAGGGGCATGATGCGAGCTAGTGTTTGATGGACCCCTGATATCATGCATGAGAAATACAAGTCTGATGAGAAGTTGCATAGGTTAGATGTAATCATGAAATCATGTTGGAGCTCTGAAGTTTTTTTATATGTTACTGTCCTTGGAACCCTAAACTTGTTTGTTTAAACCCTAATGATCGCCCCCACCATCCTCCAGGAGACGTAATTTTAACTCTTAAGCAATGCATAAACAGTATATATGTTCCATCGTTAAGAATCTGGACATGTTTGCTATGGCCTACTTCACCTAGGCCCAGAAGGGTGTTCTTAATGTGATAATCGGCTCATTGAATGCGGGTGATTTGGGCTGTTCCCTGGCTCATTGTTAGGGCCATGTGCGGGCCTGCCTCGGCAAACCAGCCTGATTAAGCCCTTATTATTTTTTTGTTATATTATATTATGTGCTCCAATTGAAAAAAAAAAATTAGATGGCGTTAGATATTTTTTTATATAAAAAATTTATATATGCAAGTTTTTTTGATATATTTTTTGTATATAAAAAAATTCAAAATTTTATATTATACATACATGTAATTAAATAAATTAAAAATTATTTATAATAATAAATATGAAAAAAAATATTTGTATTAGTATTGGCAACACTTGTAAAACCTCTTAGTATGATTCATTGATTAAAAGAAAGAAAGAAAGCAAGAAAGACAATGATTTTATTTTGATATTTTAAATTTTAATTAAAGTAATTTAATTTCATTATCCTCTCAGGTTTCTTACATGCTTTTGAAATTTAATTATCACGTGGAAATAAAATATTTTTAATTTTTTTAAAATGTCAAGTAATTTTCATAAAAATACATTTTATCGGGTACTTTTCACACACAGAAAAAAATTAGTATTTTCAACTATACAATAATTGTATAAATATCTTTCTCAAAGATTGAATTGTTTCTAAACAATGCTAATTTTATTAAAAATAAAATTATTTCTCCCGATACTTTTCACTAACAATTACTATAATTTAATTATTTCAGAAAAAAAATCAAGTTGGGTGTGAGTAAGTTTAATAAATTTATTTTTTCAAATATTTATATATCCAAGAATTTCAACAATAATCTTAATGGACTCACTCGGTGCTCTATGAGATCTTTCAACTAATTAATAACAACTTACTTGAAGAAGATTATTCGGTAAAAAAATAAATTATAATTGCCTATAATCCAAAGAAATTAGGAAAAGGAGAGATCAATCAACATTCGTAGAAAACTTGGGGGCTATAATAATAATAATAGAGATAAGTGTCACGTGGGCAAATAGCAGAAGAACAAATGCAAATGACAGGCAAGTAGCCAGCTGGTCTGGAATCTCCTCATTGGTTCTCTCTTTAGATTAACGGCCAAAGGCATTTGTTGTTTTTCAAGAGCAAAAGAAGAGAGAGAGAGAGAGAGAGGCTTCTGTATTTCCAAGGGCATCAAATCATGACTGTTTCTGATACGTCAGTTTTTCTCATCCCGCTTTCTTCCTATTTGTATTTTATTGGCTTCTTTTAAATGCTTGGTTGGATCATCATCATCGTGTTCTTCTCTTTTATTTTTCTTGGAGTTATGATCTCTCTAGCTTATGGCTATCTTCCTGGTTTGTTGGACTTGATTTTCATAATTTCTTTTTTAAGAACCATCATACATGTATTGGTTTTTTCTGCGATCTGTTTGCTATTATCGCATGCATTGCTCTGAATATACCGAGTTTGACAAGGCAATGTTTTTTATTTTTATTTTTTTCTCCTTGCCTCATTTTTCTTGTGACAATGATATCGGTATAATTCATCAAAAAAGAGAGCGGAATTATGGCTTTGGAATTATCATGATCAAAGGTCATGGCTGCTCTCTGCATTGATGTTTAAGAAGAAATATTAAAGGGTCATGGCTGAAATGTCAAAAAAGGGCAACATTAGTCTGGCAGCCTGGTTTCTGTTGATATAATAATATTCACTATTTGATCCAAACTTATTGAAGGAGTATTTAGGGCACAACTTATTAAATTGTATCCACCTCCCCTGATTTTTAATTATCGAAATAGTATTTTCGGCCTGAGGTCTTAACAGTTAGGCTCATCTGAAGATGTGAGCTTGTGCTAGGGTGCTGGTTTTATAAGTTTCCCCTGACAGCCAGCCCCAAATATGTATGTATCAACTCTTTGGTTCTTCTCACTATAACTTATCAGGAACTATGACTATTGATGCTTTTAGCGAGACGTTTTCAATTTTAGGCTGGAAATGGATTGCTGCAAGCAACTTTCCTGTTATTACTTGAAAGCTAACACCAAACCTGGGTGCAATAGTTAGGAGTCAACATCATCCAGTTCCATGGTTGATTATGCTTTTATGCTATTATCACAGAGTTGGACCTGACAAAAACAAACTGAAATGGACAAGTTTATTCTTTTTTTCCCCTTTGTCAAATACTGTAATATTGGAAGAAAGTGAATAAACTTGAATGACGAAAAGTGACTCAAATCTAGTGACAGAGTGGTTTTAACACTGGTTCTTGATGCTATTTCGATGCCTAAGTAGCTGGCAGATAAGCTGGTGCCAGACTTGTCAAGATAAAAGCTGTGTGTTTTTTGTGGTCTGGGATTCTTTATTGTTAGCTCATAATCTCATGCTGTTGTCTTTAAGCAGTAAAATTTCTCTCTCCAAGCTTGCTCCATTGGAAGCTGTACTATTTGATGTTGATGGGACTCTATGCGATTCAGATCCCCTCCACTACTATGCCTTCCGAGAAATGCTTCAAGAGGTAATGCTTCTATGCGGAAAACTCAGGTCTTGATTGTGTTGTGATCTTAATGTTTCTTTTACACACTTGTGCATCACACCATGGAAAAGTGTAAGAGGACATGTTCTTTCCTTAAGGTGGTGAGAATATCTCAAATCATGCTGTCTAATTGATAGAGACATATGACCTTTCACTTGAGCTATACTTTTGAAAATTAATCCAGATTAGAGACTTAATCACTGCATTGTCTACCAGATAAATTTCAATGATGGGGTCCCAATTACGGAGGAATTCTTTGTTAAGAATATTGCCGGGAAGCATAATGAGGATATTGCTTTGCTCCTCTTTCCCGATGATCTCCAACGAGGCTTAAAATTCATGGACGATAAGGAAACGATGTTTCGAAGGTAGATCACCTGCTAGTTCAGTTCATGTGTTGAGATTTTCTCTTGGTTAAATCGTTTAACTTATTCTATGCAAAACAGATTGGCATCTGAGCAACTGAAGCCTGTAAATGGAATATATAAATTGAAGAAATGGGTTGAAGATCATGGGCTGAAACGGGCTGCTGTTACCAATGCTCCAAGAGCAAATGCTGAACTTATGATCTCACTTCTGGGCCTCTCTGATTTTTTTGATGCTGTTATCCTTGGGGATGATTGTGAGCACGCCAAACCACACCCAGAACCCTACTTGAAGGCTCTTGAAGTGCTCAATGTGTCAAAGGACCATACCTTTGTGTGCGAGGTCAGCCTTCTTCCTGGCAGCGTTATTTTCTAAGCTTCTGCAGCTTGCGAGATTTTCCTAAATTTGTGTTCTGTTTTTCCTTGGTTAGGATTCTGTTTCAGGCATAAAAGCTGGAGTGGCAGCCGGGATGCCTGTCGTTGGTTTAACTACCAGAAATCCAGAGCATCTATTGATGGAGGCAAAGCCTACACTTATTATAAAGGATTATGAAGATCCAAAGTTGTGGACAGCTCTGGCAGAACTTGATAAGCAGGAAGCTGCTGTGAAACCTGCTGCTTGAATAATTTCTTTGGTAACTAGAAGGATTATGATTTACCTGAATAATTCTTTTCCACGTGAACTTATGTATCTTCACCTTGAAGCTGCTTGTGGGTTGATATCAAGCGCGTGGGCTCATAATCGACGATAACAATTTGGTTCTAGGGGCTGTGGCATTACGTTACATTTAACTAAAACATGGGTATGTAATATTATTAAAATATTGGAACAATCACTTAAGAAAAATGCAATCATAATTCATTAGTGTATTCTATGATCGGAACGTGTTGTCT
This sequence comes from Populus x sibirica, assembly GCA_019202695.1. Classification (NCBI taxonomy): domain Eukaryota; kingdom Viridiplantae; phylum Streptophyta; class Magnoliopsida; order Malpighiales; family Salicaceae; genus Populus; species Populus x sibirica. The sequence goes on along the minus strand of JAGMVL010001291.1, from coordinate 3,639,570 downwards.
AAAATCGAAGTTATATTTGTTGATGATGATGATGCATTCTCTGAAAATTGCTATTTGGAACTGTCACTTTCGATATTTTTGTCTTTCCAGACATGTTCGAGTATAATTCAAGCTATTACAGAGTTATAGTCGTAAAGAGAAGGATAAAATTATATGTTAGAATTGAAAGAATGTCAGCTAGTTTTTTTTTCCATAAAATAATCCATGCATATTAAAATAAATAAATAAATAAACAGAGGAATCAGGAATTAACCAGGGAAAAAATAATCTTTGTGCAGGCTCCTGTAGTGTAGAGCCCCAGCCGTACTAATAACTTGACATTGAAACACCTCTGTGGAGGTTCGTGATTAACATGGTTAGTCATCCCCGTATACTTTGCTCCCCTTCCATAGATTGTCTTTCATATATCTTCAGCGCCTAGACCTCTTGTTCAACACGCACTTGAAGAAGGACAGGATTCTTCATATATCTCTCAGAGAGCAGCCCCTTTTGCTGTCTGAGGCTTCACATCAAAGGAATGGCAGTTTCTTCTCGTGAAAACTCAGTTGAGAGGTATTCTTTTAATCTCGTTTGTGCTTCATATTTGTTTCCAAGTTTAAACGTTGATCATGTATATTAATAAATTGCAATAAAATTTTAAATGGATGGTAATTAGGAGGACGGAAATGATGTTCTATCAGTATTGAATTGATCAACGTTGATCAATTTTAACGTTGATCAGTTCTCCTTTGGTTTGTAATAGATAAATCTCAATGGAGGGGTTCCTATTGCCGAGAAGTTCTTTTCGGAGAAACTTTTTGGCAAGAATGATGAAGACATGGCCTTGGTTCTATTCCCCAACGGTATCGAAGGAGGCATGGAATTTCTTGTTGATAAAGAAGCCATGTCCCGGAGGTAAAATGTCAACGATCTTATATAATTAAAAGCTTTCTGAAGCCCTTACCATGGAATTTCTCCAACGGAAAAAACAGCTTGGCCCCAGAAAGATTCACGGCTGTAAATGGCTTATACAAAATAAGGGAATGGGTTGAAGATCATGGCTTGAAATGGGTTCCAGTTACTGTTCATATTAAACACTCCAAAGAAAAAACTAAACAAAAAGAGAGAGGAGAGAGATGATTGGTTCTTTATCATTCGGCCAACACCAGCAGAAAAACTACAACCAAATGAAACTCTTCATAAATATTGCAATAAGTCCTTATAGTTTCATAAATATTGCAACTGGTCCTTGTCCTTTTCAACACTGTGCATTAACAACTGTTGTGGGCCAATAATTATTCATGGTATAATTTGAATCTCACATGATTTAAAGTCACTAGAGATTTATATTAATATTAATTTTAGAATTTATAGAATTAATTAAAATATATACAAGCTGACCAAATATCTATACTAATAATAAAAAATATATAATTCAAGTATTTAGATCACAAGCTAGCTACACACACGCACAATAAGAGATGACTCATGCAGGTTGTGCTAGGTTTTTTTTTTATTATTATTATATTAGCTTGCAATTCTTAGACTAATAACTCGTTGTTGTGCCCCGTTATTTAGAATATTGCAAAGATAATATTTGTATACAATTTATAACGATTAATTAATTTTTGCAAAGATTTTTATACACAAACTTAGAGCTTTGCACTATATCCTTTAATATTAAAGTAGTTGTGGAATGAATCATTAATGAAAAACTATATAATTTTCGAAGACCAATGATTGTAAACACGTGGATATATTTTCTTAAAAAAAAATATAAGCAAACAATATAATACTCTTCACAGCTAAGAAGATTATTGTTAAAAAATTATTGTTAGAAATTGTATTAGTGTTGGTCAAGTGGTATGCATTCTGGTATAAGCCTGCAATGATTTTTTTATTTTATTTTATTTTATTAATATAAATATTCGAGTCATTTATGTATATTTTAACTAATTCTATGAGTTTTTAAATTAATAATCATATAAATCTTTAATAATTATAAATTAACTCGTGCCTAACATCTTTGATAGCGCCAGTGAGCAACAACGGCGTAATCTTCATCCTCAAACCCCCCATAGCTCGAAATCAGAAAATGTCCAAAGCCAATCAAGTTGAGCAAATGGTCTATCAATTTCAGTCGATAAGATGGAGTTCGGCCGAGTGAACTATCTTTATCGAAGCACGATCCTGAGCAAAATCACTGAAACTCTCATGCTATTTGTAACCACACCAGGTCGTTCCCCTTCTTTCCTTTGAGGGTCGTGGCGGACCTTCTCTTTGTTTAGAGATGGAGCTCGGCTATCTTTGCTAGAGAACAGGAATTTGATCGTCTTATAATGGAGTGCATGGCGCAGCCAATAAACTGCTTTTCATCTAGCCCAAGCTTTCTATTCCTTTCTAATTGACTGCGTAGAATCAATGGAAGCCCATGGCTAAAATGTTGGATCTCCATGGATCCTTTTTTCCCCTGTCTTTGCCAACAAAATAAGCCCGAGAAGTTGCTCCTGTATATGTTTCATATATATTCAGTCCTGTTACGTTTGCAGATTTGACTGTAAGTTGGGCAACCGTTTATTTGCCATGCGTGTTCCTCTGTTTCTTCTAAATTGCTGATCGCTTGATTTCACCTGGTATTAATATTTCTCGCCCGCAAATTGGCTGATGAGCATCTTTACTGAATGACCTTGTCTCAAATCTGGACAAAAATTGTCGACCATTTTGGAATGTCCTTGTGGATTGGTTTTGGTATATAGTTTTTCATGGAATGAGAACAGCTGAAATTCACATATAAGGAGCATCAGCTCCGTCTGTGTCTGTGCAAGTCACTGATGGGTGATTTCTTGAAAGTCACGATCGGTTGAATGATAATAAACCCTAAACCTTAAATCTTAAATTCAGTTTATACAACCCACGTTTTAATTTCATTGAATTTACCTGCAATAGCTCCTCAAAAAAGAGTAATTTACTAGTTGTATCTTATTTTTAGTGGATTTAATTAGAATCTTGGTGTACGAACAAGCTGGTATTTACAAGGAAGCAGAGAGAAAGGAGAGCAAACAAGGGAAGCAGTCGGTGAAAAACAGAACCATAAAAGTAGGGCAAAAAATGACTGCAAACGAGGATTGAAGCCACTAGCATACATAGCCATTTAGAAAAACAGAATCCTTGGACAGCACTAGTTATAACAGCATTTATATGGAGGAGGAGGAGGAGGAGGAGGAGGAGGAGGGAAATGAATGTAACGACTGTGTACATCCATGAACTGCATCGTTATACAAGGACAGAATGAACCACTTCCCACAAAAAGAAGTGCAGAGTAAATTTTCTCGCAACCTGAAATATCAAAATGCAGGATATTTAAAAAGCTCAGAATTAAATCTTGCTCAGAATCATCCAAAGATCTCTCAAACACATCATCAAAATGCAGTCAGAGTAAACAGGTAGGTCCAAGCAAAATGTAAGACCAATTGACACCAAAATTGCAGCTACAGGCTCAATGGACTCTCCTGAACTTTAAAATTGAAAAAAATATATTCATGCAAGAATCTTCATATCCCTTAATCATGAGCTTAATTAGCTTATTTCTTAAAGATAAAACCGTTCTATCTTGCTATCTCTAAACAGTATGAATCCAATTACTGAGAATCTTGCCCGTCAACCACAGAATAATTCAAAAGTTACCTCACATTTCTGCCACGTGACACCCTTCTTTGTGTTCCTCTCTGCTTCTTTGATTTTCTAATCATGATTATCATGACCAGAACCCAGCAGAAACTGTTGCTCTGTTTCTTCGATATTTCCACCACTTAATGAGCAGAAGCTGATCCATCAGAATAGCATTTCGCTTGTAGTTTCAAACCAGCATCAAAATTTAGTATTAATTGAGGAGAGACCAGCCCTTGTTCTCCTAGCAACATCAGCAAAATCTTTGATCCTCCTGAATTTTTGGATCATCGAACTCAAATATTCAAGCAAAGCCTTCTCCTGATTAGGTATCCAATTACATGGAAATGACACAATCAGTCTGGCAAGAGACATCCTGGTACACTGAAGCCTGTCAATTGACTCGATGAGGACAATTCTTAGCAAATTGCAGTACTCAGGTGACGACTCAACTCAACATCAAAGAACTATCCCAAGTAAATGTGGTCCTATCTCCAGGAAATTTCCAAATGCAACACCAGAGCCCCCTGAGATAAGACAACATCAAAATCAGAATCATATAACTTGCATTTAATGTCAGAATTTAGAACCCTAATTTCATAAAAAAATATATATTTCACAATCCTCCTTGGAGGCATAGAGCTATTGACCATGGTGTTGTTGGATCTTGAACCCAATAAGGGTTTTTATGAAGTCACCCAATTAAATGTCCCTCAATATTTGCAGAGTAAAAATAAGACAATATGTGTGTAATGAACAAAAAGAACAACTGAAATAGTAAAACCCAATACATAATTCCAAGATGTTAGAAATTATGGACCTAGGGGGTCAAAATTCAACACACCCCATGAAATTGGTCAACCAGTAATAGGACAAAGTACACAAATCTTAGAGGGGGTGAAGGCTTGGAAACAAAAAGGAGAGTGAATAAGGAAGCGAGCAGTGACAAACAAAAGCATAGAAGTAAGGCAAAGAAAGCAGAGTAGGATTTAAATCAATGGCATACCCTCTACTATTTCAAACAGAATCCATGAATGGCACTCATAACAGAAATTGTACTAAAAATTCCAAAAGAGAAAAAGATGTTGCTAAGTAATTTTCACAACAACTCTGCTGTAAGAAATACAAGATACATAATAAGTTCAAACTTGGATCCTGTGTAGAGTTATTCAAATATCTCACAACCTCATCATAATGATCCACATCAATTCAAACAAAAAGACCCAAAGCAAAATGCAAAACCAAAGTCAATGAAATTGCAGCCAGTGGCAATTAAATGGATTATTTTGCACTTCAAATTGACTAAATATATTTAAATTTATCCAAGAAGTTCATATTCTCTAATCATAAACAATTTAACTTATTGCGGAAGAAACTGTTCCTCTTAACAAGATAAATCCAACAACAGAAATTTTGCCAGTCAAGCACGGAATGATACAACAATTACCTTAGATTTCTGCCGCGTCAAACCCATCTTCATGTTCTTCCTCTTCTTTGCTTTTCTGATCATAAGTATCTTTATCAGAGCCCAAAAGCAACTGTTGTTCTTTTTCTGTGTTATTTCCACCACTTTTTATGAGGGAAAGCTGATCCATTGCAATAGCGTTTCGCTTGTAGTTCCAAACAAGCATTGAAATGTAGTCCTGAGATGAAACCAGACCTTGCTTTCTAATGCTACATCGTTGATCCTCGAGAGTTTTTGGATCATCAAGGCTTATATATTCAAGCAATGCCTTCTCATGATCAGGTATCCAATTACTTGGAAATGGGGTGTAATCAGTCTCAGGTACAAGAGACATCCTGGTGTACTGAAGCCCATCAATTGACTCGGCGAGGCCCATTCGTAGCAAATTGTGGTAGTCAGGTGAAGACCCTTTCTTCTCCTTCAAAGGACGACTCAGATTCCGGGAACCAATCTTATACACCTTTGCACGTGAACGCAGCTTGTATTTTGCAGCATATAGCTTTGCAAGTGAACCCCTTATAATGTATGAACAGAAGTTCACAATTTTCTTCCGATTGTCAGCATATCTAAACCACTCAACCATTGTTGACAAAAATTTGTTCATTTGTGCATTTGTATGAGATTGAGTGGCATGGAACATTCTAAAACAAGGCTGTGGGTCTGGATCCCTGTCCCCCTTCAGAAAGTTCAACTTCCTAAATTGCTTAATGCATTGTTTCAAGCTTGCTGTGACTGACAAAAGGGTGCCCACACCTTTTTCACTAATTATCTTCCCACCAGTGGCAGTGTACCGTAGAGTTGGATACACAACTCTTCGGCACAATACATGATCAAGAAACATTATACCTTTAGTTATGTGCTCAATTGGGAGGCTCTCATTGTCAACCTTGAGCATGTATTTCTGATCAACAAACTCAATCAATTGCTTCCTCAATGTGGCTGCATCTGCTCTCGGTCCTCGCACACCAATCAGGATGTGACCCCCGTATCTTACATAATCCATCTTCCTGGTTTTGTCTGGGCCACTTGTCGGCACAAATTCTGGCCAGGATGTATTCCCCTGTTCTGCTTCCCCTTCTGGACTATTCCATATGACATCACTCTTTGAAGGAAGATAAAACTCCTTAAGCTTACCCTCCATCCACTGGTCCAATTCATCTAAGCAGATGTTAGCCAAAAGAGGACTAAGTATCCCACAGTGTCCCCATGAAGGAATCTTCTCTGCCTCCTCTGGTGCAAACCCAAAAAAGGTGTCTAACCAATATGGATCTGGCTTTGGCTCATCCTCTGCCAAAACCCTCTTTTTTTGATACTTCCTCTTCGTCTTCTTCTTTGGCTCTTCCATGCGACTCGTGATCACAGGGGTAGTCAATGCTGCCTTTATCAAATCAATCACTTTCTTATCCCTCACATCCCTCATTAAAGCACTTATCACTAACCCCACCTTCATTCCATCCAATATTGTGCTGAAATCCCCTTTTATATACCACAGATACCCAGCAAAATTCCTCCTAATCACCCTCAACACCGTATGTGCATTTCTACCAGGTCTAAAAGCAAAAGACTTTTGCGAAAACCGTGCTTCATATATCGGCTCCAAAATCATAAATAACACCTCCTGAACTATCTTATCCTGAAATGCTGCCGGTTGTGTGGTTGTCAAAATTGCCTTAATCTTCCTCTTTGACAAAGATTGATAGTCAGTCTTATCCTTCGGAGACTTTATAAGAAAATCCAACCTAGCACCCCACTTAAACCTATTATCAAGAACTGCATTTCTAAGAGCTAACAAGTCCTCCAATGCAGACCTTTGTATCGCACTACGGGGCATATAGGCTCCCATGTCATCAGCACACACTTTCTGATAAGCCAATACCCACAGTTCAAAACGGCGAAGATAAGTGGTCAAATTGCTCACAATTCTATCTGGTTCTCGAAAATTCTCTATCCACATTTGAGAGCAAACTGAGACACCATCTTCCTTCATCAGGTTGGATGGGTCATCAGGGTCCTGCGCACGCCTGTGCCCCGGAGTGAATGATAGTAAGCGAAAGAAAGCAAACCCATTAGTCCTAGGGTTTAAGCGATTGCATCGAGAGTACAAAAGGGTAGTGCTGGTGGCTGTTGTGATTGGAATAGGGTTAGTGTTAACGAGGACTTTGTAGGTGAATATTGCAAGGCGACGATGCATTTGGTGATGGTGAAATCAAGAACAACCCTCTTTTTCAGGTCATTTTTGGGTTTATAATGAACATTAATATTACAAAGGTGAGCATCAAATATGAGATAAAACCCAATTCAAAGATAAACAATGAGAAAGTGGGGAAAAAAAGTGAAAAAGTTGCTTCGAGTTTCGAGTTCTTACAGGAAATTGAAGCAACCCCTCGTGCAGTGTAAAGCTTGGATACGCCTTAAAATGAAGTGATGCCACTCGGTTTGGTTTGAGGAACTGGGCGTTCAATGCAGTGAAGAGAGAATCTGAGAGGTAAAAGTAAAACCAAACCCTGGCTAAAACCCTGAAAACTTCCTTTTCCTTGTAGGTTTGGGGATTCCTCGTTAAGAAAATATATAATTTTTTAAATAATTGCAATTGATATTTTAGAATTAATACAATATATGTCCATAAATTATTGGATTTTCCATAGCTTCCATACATTATTAAATATAGATATAATTATTATTTTAAAAGATTAATGATTCGAGAAATATACACGATGAAATACAATAATAAATAATATATGTGAATATATAATCAGGCTCGGATTTTTCATTAAACTGAAGAAAATGTTCTGTGCTCCCATGAGAGAAAAATGTCTCCTATATCAACCTAATGAGCCGGATTCTTATACCCAGCAGTATGAATAATTTCACCATCCCTTGAAACATGTACATGACGAGTTGAAGTTTTATCACCCATTTATATGAAGTGAAGATCTGAATTTCCATTTTGTCGAGCAAGATTCAATTTCCATTAATTCTCTTTATTTCTCTCAACAAATCATGAATTGATTTGTGTTTTCTATTTTATTTTTTCTATACAATTTTGGCAGTGGTTATAATACCTACCTTGAACGAGAATCAAGATAGAACGGCAAGGTTTTCATCTCTGCGGAAAATTGGATTGTTGAATAATATTATTTTTTAAAGTATTTTTTATTTTAAAATAATATTTTTTTTATTTTTAAAAATTTATTTTTGATATTAATATATTAAAATAATTTAAAAATAAATTATTTTTAAAAATTATTTTTAAAATATAAAAACAAACAAAATCTTCACCGTATTAATAAGTATAATTAATATTATGATATATAGTGCTTTTTATAAAGTAGTTTTTACTTAAAAATATAATAAAATAGGTTTTTTATTTTAGATTTTTTATGTTTCATATTAACACATTAAAATTATATAAAAATATTAAAAAATTAATTTAATATTTTTTAAAATCAAACATAATTTTAAAATATACTTAAACGTAATTTCAGATGAAAAACAAATAATAATTAATATCTAATAAATGTTAATATAGTTGAGCCTATAGTAAATTTACACTTCATGGAAATTTGTCATTACGTGCCAATAAAGGCTCAGAGCCCATAGTAGAGGAGCATAGCAAAGCAAATTTCTTAAGAAAAGTTAGAACTGACCGATTATAAAAATTAAAGTAGATTAGATTCTTGAGAAATCATTGGAAACGAAGCCCCTGAAACCCTAAATTTAAACGAAAAAATAGAGTTTTTTAGGATTTGAATCTTTGTGAACTGAGATTTCGTATTTGTTTCACAATAAATATTCTTAAATTGAATTAATAAAAAAAAAATACACAGCACTAAATTTTGCTTAAGGAATGAAGGGAAAATGGAGGAAAGAAACGAAGAAGCTGTTAGTAATAATTTGCTGAGAATGTGTTTATGATTATTTTTTAAAATATATTTTTTTAAAATTATTTTTAATATTAGCATATTAAAATTATTTAAAAATACTAAAAATTTTAATTTGAATTTTTTTAAAAAAATTTATCAAAAAGCAGGTTGATTATTTTTTTTGTTTAAAATTAATTTTTTTATATTTTTATATTATTTTGATGTGTTAATATTAAAAATAAATTTTTAAAAATAAAAAATATTATTTTAATATATTTATAAATAAAAAAATATTATTAAAAATAATCACTACTACAAAAAAAAACATGTTGATATTATTTTTTTTGTTTAAAGTTAATATTTTAAAAAATATTTTTCAATGTCAAATAAACATAAAAAAGAATTTTAAAATTATATATAACAACGCTTTCTGAAAAAATAGTAATATATTCAAAATAATTTTGTCTAAGTAGTATCTCCGAAGTTAAAAAATCGCAAGAAAAATAATAAATCCCTTCCGGTATAAAATGTTCGTGACTGAGACAGTATTTTGCTCTTCTTGTTTTTTTTTTTTTTTTTTTTTTTTTTTTTAATTTTGGTAAAGACCTTAGAGGATCCGAACAGCCAAAACTCTAACCCGACTCGACCTGTTAGCAATAAATCAAATACCAAAATCGGGCTTCTCTTCCTAAGGTACCTTCTCCGCTGCTCCATCACCAATCACAGACACAAAATATTAAAAAGCGCATACCCACTCCTATAGATCTCCTCCTCTCTCCGATTTGGCTGATCAACTATTATACAGATCCCTGAAAATATTAAATAAATAATGGCACCAGTCTCAGCTCTTGCAAAGTACAAACTGGTCTTCTTGGGAGACCAATCAGTCGGTAAAACAAGCATCATCACTCGCTTCATGTATGATAAATTCGATAACACCTACCAGGTAAAACCCATATCATTATTCTGTGCCTCGCACTCAGATTTATTTTTGTTTTTTTTTTGTTGGCTGATTTGTACTATTGTTTTGATATACCCATTTTTGGGTATTGAAGTTACTTGTTCTTTGAAAGATCCCACTATCTCATAATTGAACTCGATCTTCTTTTTTTTAGACCTTTCTTCTTACAACAATCAAGGAATCATATTGTTTTCTGGGTTTTTGTTTTTGGTATAAAATGGGGATACTTAGTCGTTAGAAAATCGTAACTATAAGTTAAGAGCTTTGCCCTTGTTGATGTTCAATCTCTGTTATTCCTGCCTCGGTGTTTTCGTTCTTCATTTTTTTGGGAAGTTGGTCAGATGAAGGGGCCTTTTTTGTAGTCACTATGATTTGCTTATTCGTTATTTCGAAAGTAGTTAGTCTGTGCTGTTGATCTAACTTATATGTATCTTGGAACTGATGAACAGGCTACCATTGGCATTGATTTTCTATCAAAGACCATGTACCTCGAAGACAGAACTATTCGTTTGCAGTTGTGGTTAGATCCATCACCTCACGGAACTGATTTTTTGTTTTTGTGTTAGAAATGCAATATGCATATTGCTTTTGTGCGTGAATCCTGCACTGAACTCTTTTCTTGAGAGGGGCTTTAACTATTCAGTTCTCGGTGGACAGGATTAATATTGAATGGCTTGCGTAACTATATCAGTACCATAATTTATTAAGCAATGTGTTATTGCGTTCAGTTGCAAGGGAATTTCTAGTGCTCATTCATGTCCGCACGGACAACAAAATGCTGTAAAACAGAGAAAATAAATAATGTTGTGGGCTTTAAAGGAGTGCTATTTCTTTTCCAAAAAATATGCACAAATTTTATGATTGCAGAAGCTTTGTATTGAGTCAAAATGAATGGCAATCCATTAAGGAAGATAAATCAAGAGTTGACATAGCACTGCCTTGTGAGGGATAGGCATTCTTAAAGAACTAGGAATGGAGATTTGCACATTAGTAGATGTGAGGGACCATATTACTATCACTATCTTCATAAATCTGATTGTAGTATTTTGTATAGGCCAATGTATATGTGTATGCACAGACCTATCTTTTTGTATATATAGTTACACAAATGCACATGCATGTATTATCGATCCTCATTCTTATTGATTTTTGTGTGGCTTACTATTTCTCATGGAAACTCCTCCTTTGTGGATGATCAACCTTTTGCTTCTGTATGCTTGCAGGGATACAGCTGGACAAGAAAGATTCAGAAGCCTCATTCCAAGTTACATTAGAGATTCCTCAGTTGCTGTCATTGTATTTGACGTTGCAAGTATGAAGTTTTTTAAGTGTCATTTATCCATCTTAAATAAATTGGTGCTTCAAGAGATCAAGTCAAGTCACTTATCTTGTTGCTAATTCCCTGATTGGCATGTTGGTTTCGTGAAGTTGTAAACTTGTTTGGTTATGTTCTCTTATTGCAATCAAGACTCATTGGTCTTTTTTTCTTTTATACTCATCAAACAAACTTTCAAACTATTTGTTTGGAAAAAGGTATCCATGTCTCATGGATGTTTCCTAACTTGATAGTTCATGATTCAGGTCGGCAATCCTTTCTGAATACTTCAAAATGGATTGAAGAGGTTCGCACTGAGAGGGGCAGCGACGTCATCATTGTCCTTGTTGGGAACAAAACTGACCTTGTGGAGAAAAGGTGAATGCTTAATGACAAGCATTACCATGGTTATTGTTCGCTGTTTTTGATGCTCTCTGTGTGCTCTGGATCACAGTCTCACACACTCAAGTAGAAACACTGTTTTCTGAAATTATTTCCTACTGGTCCACTTTTGCTTGATCTTAGCCACTCATTTTGGCTTGTAAATTTTTGGTCCTAACAAATACCGAGGGATGTGAATTGTTTGATGTTTTCCCTTGCTGCAGTCTGATCATTTCAGTCTTTCATTTGCATTGCCTCATGTTAATTAACATTTCATTATATGGATGATTTGACAGGCAAGTTTCTATAGAAGAAGGAGAAGCTAAAGCTCGTGAACTTAACGTCATGTTTATTGAAACTAGTGCAAAAGCTGGTTTTAATATCAAGGTATGCTCTCAAGCACATTGTCCTCCTCTATACAGCCTCCTGACAATGTTGAGTTGTTCATGAGCCTAAAATGAACACAATTCTTTGCCCAATATGTTTTTTGAGTTAATGGCCAATGGTCTTTGAGAAGCAAGAAAGGGGAGAAAACAAAGAAAGTCTGAGCTGGATGAAATATCAGTTGCAGGTCTATCATATGTCTTTTTCCATTTTCAATCCATGGAGAGTAGATTAGGGGTATGACATTTTTTGCCATTCTCTGTGTGATCAAGACATTTTTTTCCGGAAATGACATGTTTAATTCCTCACAACTTGTCCAAAGGGTTCCATGTCTCTTCTCCGCCTCCCTTTGCCTCAGCGAACCCATTAGGAAAGTAGGCTTGCATATTAAATCTGTTGTTGGCTAATTAATTATTCTCTTTGGGATAAAAGAACTATGCTCCAAACCTGGCTATGGATTTGCTCAAGTTCTTACAAGATCACACTCCTCCCTTCTAATTGCATATTCTATTTACTTTTTCCCACAGTTACGAAGTATCAACCAGATATAGTCCAGATGTCTACCTTGTCTAATGGTAGGGATCTTTACATGTCTGGGATATCAAAGAGAAGGAAGGAAATCTGATGGATGGGCTTCCCATCTTTCATTTAACCATCTCTTGAAGGTGTCCGTCGTTGCCCAATAACATGCATTTAATGATTATTTGAGCTACATCTGGACTCAACATATTTTTATCTCTATATGTAGGGGGGTAAATGTTTGGAAGAAAGCTACAGTTAAGCAATTTTGCCTTAGGAGTTGAAAGAGATCAATACTATTTTTTATCCTGACAACTTTCTTGGAATTTGAATTTGTTATTTTGGATTCAATGCCTTAGTGTCCCTGATGTGACTGCAGTTTTCTTATTCAGCACTTATCTGTTTAAATATTTATTATTGCTGGTATTTTATCTCTTTGTTGATGAAATTTGGTGCAGCCTTTGTTCCGAAAAATTGCTGCAGCGTTGCCAGGAATGGAGGCACTTTCTTCAACAAAGCAAGAGGACATGGTTGATGTGAACCTAAAGTCTACTGGTGGATCTGCCTCCCAGAATCAGGCGCAGTCAGGTGGATGTGCTTGTTGATGCCCTGAAACTTTGCACCGTTGCTATGACACCGTCCCTGCCGGAATTGTCTACAATATTTCACTAATATGTAAATGACTGACTTATTTCTTCATCCTTTTTTTCCCATTCTATTTGGGTAGCGTTTCCATTGTGTTTGAGGAGCTCTCTGGTAACACTTGAGTAGTTGAAAACTAGGAATAGAAAGACTTGTGATTGGGGTTTTCTTGTGTTTCTTAGGTTGGTTATAGTCATGTTGTGGAATACGCAGTGGAATTACAGGCTTCAATAGGCTTTTCTTTCTTTGTTATGTTAAACGATCTGGTAATATTATCCGTACATCACATGCATATTGGAGTTATGATTTCCTCTCTGAGTTCAACAACTTGATGGCCTGATGGGTCTGTGGTGGATAGCAATGCCACCTCACTCTCCCAAAAGTCTAATGGCAGCTTCATCTTTCTTGTAAACAAGTTGGCGTTTTAGATCATTGAACCATGTTTTGCAGATGGCTCAAATTTGCCTCTTGATCAACTGTGATTCCAGTCCTGTATAACTTTGTCCTGGTAAAAATTATGATCGTCGTTGAAGTTGTCGAGAACAAACCTGCACCTTGTACTATAGGGACCGTTCTAATATTTAAAAAGAGGGCACGGACTGCTTACAGTAAGCTTGTGTTCGCTTCTGTATTTTGTTTAATCACGGAGGAAAAAACTGTTTGTTTAGCCTAGTAATTTTTGTTTTTTGCATTGACTTTATAAGTAATTGTGTTTTAAATTTTAGTTTTATAAAAGATAAAATAACATGTTTTTTTATTTATACAGATTTTATTTATTTATTTTACATGTCAAAATTTATTTTGAAACAGTTTTAATTAAATATATTTTTAAAATTTATTTTATTAAAATCACAACTAAAAGGTTTTTTTTTTTTAAAAAAAAGGTATTTTTAAAAGTTAGAATCGCAAAACCTATTATAATATAACACACTTTTAAAACCTTTGCATAATGCTTCCAAGTAATATTTGTATTATTAGATTTGATTTTACCTGTTAAAGTTAGTTAATATAAATATTATAGATGATGTTGGATTAGGCTGATTGTGGTTATTATTGTTTTTTTTAAAAGATTTATATTAAAATATATTAAAATAATATTTTGAAATCAGTGTATTAAAACGATACAAAATATATAAAATAAATTAATTTTTAATAAAAAAAAATTGAATTTTTTAAATACGCAATAGGCAATAGGTAAGTATAAGAAACCCCTGTATAAATATTATTTTTCCTACTCTCAGCTGCACAACTGCCTCTCTCTTTTTTTTAATTCTCTTCTTCAAACTTCAGATAGTTGTCAATTATTTTTTCTCTCTATCGCCGATGCTCTTTGCTTTCGTGTGCCACACATTTAGCTTTCGATTGGGTCAGTGTGAAGCTTTGGGTTTCTGCCTTAAGTTCGCATGTGACTGTCGTACTCTCTCCCAAGTTAGTTTTCTGGTCCTTCGCCCTTTCTTGCTTTAAACTGACCCCAGCCAGAACATGAATATTCAGAACATTTTTTAAAAGAAAGAAGTTTGGCAAATCAAGCAGATGAACTTGAAGATTCTTTCTGAATCATCATCTACCAAGGCCAAATCCCAAACTTTGGCAAGCTTATAGAACTTCCTTCTTTTTAACCATGTCTGCAAAAGTTAACTTAACGTCACTTTTTTATGGTAACTAGCAGAAAGACCCATTTTATGGTTTTGACTTTTAAGGAAGAAACACAGGTCAACTAAGTTTTAAGGTACATGCAACATGAGACTTGCACTGGAGAAAGGATTTGCATGGTAATAATAAGGTAATTTATTCTATATATTACTGAATTTCTTTTCTATTTTCTTGTTGCCTGCTATTCGTAAAACTTAGAAGTTAGAATTTCCCATTCTATCTTCTTATCTTCTTATCTTCTTTTTCTTTCCTTCTTTATTTATAGGAGAGCATCTAAAGCTCCTGCGAAGATCCAGTATAGTGGATCCTTATAGAATCACTTAAATGACCATGAATAAGAAGAAAGTGCTAGGTCGCTAAAAGCTGGCAAATTTGAGAACAATTGCCATCTCCATGGAGCTAACTATAATCAGAGCAAGGACTTATAAGAAGTTTATTTTGATAAACGTTGATGGGTGAGGTATTCGCAGCGCATAAATAGTGCAGCTGAATTATTTACATACAGCTAGACTGAGCATGTGAATGATACACAGTGCTATATCAGATAACTGGAAGAGATTGAAATTCTCTTCTGTCAATGGAGAAACCACTCCTGTCTTCTCTGAGAACCCTTCTTCGCAGGTGGTTGATGCTTCCATAACTGCACTCACCTTCACGTTAGCGACACTATAATGTTCTGTCAGAAATGCTGCCACACCATCTACTATTGTCACAAGAGCATCTGCATATAGTTCCAAACAATCCTGTAAGGCAACCAAGGCAAAGCGGTCTAAAGTTCCATAACTCAACAAGTACTTAATGGTTGAAATGGTGTTGGTTGCATTTTCTAGAGCTAGTTCCATGCCAATTATTGCTAGTCCGTGAATATTTGTCACATGGCTGACGGGAATTGCTTGGAGAGAGCTTATACAAAAGTCATAGCTGAAAGTTTTGGAATATTCCTCCGCACATTTTTTGCAGGTTCGGTTTGTTATATCGATGGTCGAAGCATCAAGGGTTGAAATGCTATTGTTAGGAGTAGGAGTTACTAAGAAGAAGAAAAGGAAGCAAAGAGCAATGGAAGAGAAAGAGATGTGCTTCATTTTGATCTCTACTTGACATGCATTTGCCGGTCTATTTTGTTTATATAAGCATATGGTTTTAGACAAGGAGTGGCGTGTGCAAAATGTTTCAGGGGAAGCTTCCGATTCAGTCAGGGTAATCGATTCCTTTCTACTGATGAGAAAACAACATGGCCAATACTTTGAAAACATGAGGAGCTTTTAGCTAAATCTTAAAGGAAAAGATGCCGAATGAGTTCTGAGAATTGTTGGACACAGGATCATGCACAGGTATAAATACGTCTATTATGGGAGGGGAGATCTAATAAAGGAAGCTTCCGAGAAGGTCACTAGTGCGAAAGAGTATACGGAAATAACTTGGACTGCAATCAGAAAAATGTAAAAACAATGTATAAGAGAACCAAAAAAACGGGGAGGATGGTTTTTTCAAGAGGAATGAAGATGCAATGCTTGAATGCCAACTAGCTACCCTAACAGTAGAATTATTTAGAATTGCCTAGAAATTAAGAGGAGGAAAACATTAATGAAGCATTTGCTTTGTCTCAGATATCGTAGACTCTCATTTGAAGTAATTTGTACGCAATTATTTATCAAATTTAAAACTGGAAGCTAGTGTTATGCAGCTTCTCAGTTAGGAAAAAACTTGGAACGAAGTCATGAAGTTTCTGTAGGTGAAAAGTGCTGGTTTGGAGCTTCACTAGCAATCCAGCAGTCTTATCCTTCTGTATAGTTCATTTGAGTGTTTTAAGGAGAAATTTAGGAACGTATTGTTGAATACTTCGATTAATCATACGGTCTTGATCGTAACAATCACTGTTACTTTTGTATCTTCTTTCTTTTCGGAGAGGTTTTTTTATAGTATATAAAGTTTTTTACACTAGGGCAAACACACACAAAAAGACGCAGAAATAATTAAGCGTTCATGTGAAATCATTGCTGTATATACATGTGATTCATCATAATGATTGTTTATATACTCGAAAGATTATAAACGGTGAAGGATGGAGAGATTAGATTTTAGTTTATGTTTTAGTTTTTGTTTATTTATTGAAAGCAGTTTTTTCTTTAAAGTAATTTTTTTAAAAGGTAGATTTCTGAAAAGTAAATTATTTTTTGATATTTTGTGGTATCGTATAAAATAAGTTGAAAAACACTTTTCAATATTTGATTATGTTATGGAAAATGAGTTAAAAAATAACTTATTAATATTTTTCTTCAAGTTTATTAAAATAATGAGAAACAAATTTTACAAATTAAAAAGTTGAATGAGAATGAAATTTAAAAAAAAATCTAATTTCATAAACTATTTCCAATAAAATAAATAACAATAAAAATAATGGAGATCAAATCTAACAGATAAAAAAATTAAAAGATGATGAAATTAAAATAATAATTATTATAATTTCATAAATCATTTCAAATAAAAATAATTAAGTAACAATCAAAAGAATGAGGACCAAATTTGATAAATAAAAAATTTTAATTAAAAAAATAATAAGAGAAAATCAAATAACAATCATAAAAATAAGAACTAAAGTTAATATAAAGATCAAATTAAATCAAATTTTAAGAGGTGAAATTGAAGAAGAAAAAAGATTCAAAACAAAAGATATAGCAATCAAAAGTTCGCGGATCAAATTTGTTATAATTAGCAAATAATATGATATTTCTAATTTTTTCACAACTTTTGGAAAGATTTTTCCATCTAAAATAAAAGGAAAACACTTTCCTGAAAACTAAACTAATTTTTTCTTTGACTGGAAAGTGTTTTCCGTTAACCAATTTTTCTAATAGCAAACAAACACAGGAAAATTTAAAAACTGGTTTCTAGAAAATCACTTTCTGCTAAACAGACGAGGCCTTAGTTTAGTGTATTTGAATTTTTAGTTGATGTTTATTAATTAAACTTTATTTGTTGGATTTCATTTAATTATTATTAAGTATTTTATTTAGTGTGCAATAAGTCCTATTATTTGTTCTAACAAAATTTTGGCTTGTAAATTTTTGGTCCTAACAAATACCAAGGGATGGTCTCAATCGGATAATCCATTAAAATTGTAAGAAATAAATCTAAAATACGCCAGAAGTGTGATAGACCAACCGATCCAAAAGATAAAATCATTGGAAAAGAAAAGGAGAAAATAATCAAGTTGGCATTATTGAAGAGGCAAACATTCATAAGTATATTCAGGTACCTAAAAACAGTAAAAATAAGAAGATCTCAATAAGTTGTGTCTTTATAGGTACCTAAAAACAGCAAAAATAAAAAGATGGAACCAAAATGAGATAGTTATCGATAATATTTTTTTCATATAATATATCACTTGATATCATTAGTGAAAACAAGGATCTTGAGCTTAAATATATTAAAGAATGTCGATGTAAAAATGATTGAACAAAATAAAAAGAAGCAATCCAGAAAAAATTAAATTCATTTGCAAAATGTAAAGTTTTTGGACTTGTAGTCCAAACACCTGAAGGTGTAAAGCTAGTTGGATACAAATGGGTATTTATGCAACATTAAAATGAGAAAAAATAAAATCATGAGATATAAGACACTACTAATGGCATAAAGATTTTCATAAAGACCTGCATTAATTACAATAAAATATATTTTTCTGTAATAAATGCAATTACATTTCAGTATCTCATTAGCTTGGCAACCCATGAAAAATTAAATATGTATCTGATGGATGTAGTTACCACTTATTTATATAGGTTAATTGGTAATAATGTTTATATGAAAATCCATGAAAGATTTAAAATGCATGAACTATATAGTTCAAATTCCTAAAAAATTTACCCAATCAAATTGCAAAGATCTTTATATGGATTAAAATAATCAGGATGTATGTCGTATAATCTTTTTAGTGAATATTTATTGAAATAAGGGTATGATATTGATTTTATATGCCCATGTATTTTTTATAAAAAAAAAGTTAGAATCTAATTTTGCTATTTATTGTTGTGTATACTAATGATTTAAATATAATTAGAATTCAAATAAAAGGTGCTTAAAAGATTTTATATCGATAAAGCACATCCATTGAGTACTCATGATGGTTGTTAAAAAAAATCCTTTTAGATCTCAAGAGAATAACAAAGAATTACTTGGTCCTAAAGTACCATACTTTAATACAATTGATGCACTAATGTATCTTGCTAGTAATACACGACATGATATAGCATTCACTATGAATTTGCTCGCAAGATATAGTTTTTCTCCTACCCGAAGATATTAGAACGAAGTTAAACATATTTTTCATTACATATAAGGAACTATAGATATAAGCTTATTTTATTCAAATAATGATAATCATGAATCAGTTGGGTATGCTGATGTAGGATATTTATCTGATCCATATAAAGGTCGATCTCAAATAGATTATCTCTTTATATGTGGTAATATTGTTATATCATGGAGATCTACAAAGCAAATATTAGTTGTCACTTTATGTAATCATGCTTTGAAATAAATCATGTTAAAATACTTGCAATCCATAAAACAAGTCAATAATATGTGTGGCTGAAATCAATGACCCAATATATTTAAGAAACATGTGGTTTATCTCCTAATAAAGAAACTCCAACCATATTGGATGGAGAAAATGTTGCATGTATAGCTTAATTAAAAGAAAGGAGATAGAACAAAGCACTTCTCATCAAAAATCTTTTTCATACATGATCTTGATAAGTGTGGTGATGTTAATGTTCAACAAATTCACTCGAAAGATAATCTAGTATATTTATTCATAAAAGCATTACCAACTACAATATTTAAAATATTGCAACGCAATATTGGAATGTGATAGCTTAAAGACTTAAGGTAATACATTCATGAGCGGGAGTTAATACACACTGTACTCTTTTTTTCTTCACCAAGTTTTTTTTTCCATTAGGTTTTCTCTTGGTAAGGTTTTTAATGAGACAATTTTCAATGCGTAAGAGTGTACAAAAAAATCTAAGAGAGAGTGTTATAAAACCACACATTGTATATGGGTGTCTATTTATTTTTTTCTACCTCTTCATCTTCATTCATTCATTTAAATTCTATATCTTTTTATGATAATTGGACTTACAAGTATTAACTATAAATAGAACTAGTGTTGTTGATATGATATTGTGGTGCGAATATATTTATAAGATTATATGAAATTCGAATGCTTTTTCTATGTTTTTCTAATTTCTATTTTTTTTATTTATTATATTTACTTGAGTATATTGTCTCTTTCTAAATATATAGTTTTATAATAAATATCATGTTCATTGAGCATTTACCAAATACTTTATTATATTGTTTGGTTATTAGAAAAACAAGATTTGGAATAAAAAATAAAGGAATTTAAATGAAAAGTAAAAAACTGGAATCACATTTTAATTCTAATTTTATGTTTGGAATACTAATAAATAATCACATTGAAAATTATTTTTTTTTAATATCTTATTATTTTTAAGATGAAAATGAATAATAATTATTAAATGATATCATCAAAGTATGAGTTTAAATAGATTATGATGGTAATATTAATAGAATAATTGAAATTACATATTTTAAAAATTAATGCCACCATGAGAGGAAGTGGTGATGAAAGAAAGATGGTGGAATAAAAGTGGTGCGGCTGTTGGAAAAGTGGACGTTGAATAATAATAATAATAATAATAATAATAATATTTAGAAAAAACGTAATCACCACAACCAATAAAAATAAAAATTTTTATAGCAATAATAATAATAATAATAAATAGTATCATTTTATAATAAAAAAATCACTTATATTATTTGTTTTTATTCTTACATTCATGTGAGAAAAAAAATATTTAATTTTTATTTTCATCCTTACTTTCCATTGTTATTTTCCATTTTTATTTTTTTCAATCAAATACCTAAAAAGCGATGATAAAACTTTCATTTTTATTCTCACCATTCCATTATTTGTTACCCAAAAACGTCTATTTGTCCTTTTCATATTATTAGTCTTCTTATACACACACATATACATACACACGCACACATGCAAGTAGATTTACTCAATTAGACATGAATTGGTCCGTGAAATCACATTTATCTTGTCGTTTCATTTTTGCCTCTCATGCTTAGAGGTAACATGAGGATGCTGTTGAATAATTAATACGAGAGTAATGTTGAATGATCATCATTATAATTTTAATTTAAGAATTATTCGTGAAAAAAGCAAATACTGGGAAAAATTACGTGAGATAAAGATATATAAATCTTCAAAGCGCGTTCCTATAAATGAATTACTGACAAATATTGATCACTTTTATTTTTTTCTGATATAATACTGATATGTATACCCATTTTGTGCCTACCAATTTTCAAGGTTCCTTCATTGCTTGCATCATCACCAACCCAAAGACTTTTTTTTTTTATGACTATTACAAACTTTATTTGAAAAGTATTTTAATCAAATTGAGGCTAATAATTAACTAATTGAAAAATAATACAAGGAAGTGTATTACCTTTTCAAGTTTATTATATAATAATATCTCAAGATTATTACAAACTTTCTTAGGGAACGAAAGCATGCCAATCTTGCTATAACATGAGGCTTATAACTAATTTAGAAAACACAGACAAATAAATCCACACCAAAACAAGAAGATTATTTAATTAATTCTATAAGAGAAATAAGAAGATTATGTAATTAATATGATATCATAAACATATAGAGGTTTACCCGCGAATCCAACATGAATATATATATATATATATATATATATATATATATATATATATATATATATATATATATATATATATATATATATGAGAGTTATGATCGACTTAACATGTTGATAAAAGCAAGCATGATTGCGGTCAATTGAAAAAAAGTGTTATTCTCCTTTGTCAAGGGAGAGACCACGCCTTCCCTCTCCTTGAAACCATCCTCGCAGGTGCTTGAAGAATCCATGGCGGCACTGGCATCTATATTAGCTTTGGAATAATCTTTGGACTTCAAATCACACATGGAATCATGCAACGTGGAATTTGCATCCGCGTAAAGCTCTAAGCAATCTTGTAAGGCACTCGTATGGTATTTGTCTAAATTTTGGGCTTTCAAAAGTTGTGAAATGTAGCAGCTAATGTTTGTAGCTTTTGACATGGCTAGCACAGTTGAGATCTCCACTAATTCTTCAAGGCTTGCATTTTTGCTCTTGGAAATGGCTTCAAGGGATGCTATACAAAAGTCACAGCTCAGATTTGGATCGCTCTTTGCAGCTTCGTTGCAATAATGATGCAAGTTGTTAAAGCTCGATGAACCATGAACAAGTAGGAATACAATAACAAAGTTGAAACTCAACGAAAAAGAGTGCTTCATATTCCTTTGCGTAAGAGTTTGAAGATGGACCCTGTGTAGCAAGCATGAACTGGAAGAATGTAAAGGTTTTCTTTTTTTTTCTGCCCATATATATATATATATATATATGGGCAGAAAACCAAACATCCTCCTTCGTTCTCATTTGATTACTGTGGGCAGAAAACCAAACATCCTCTTACGTTCTCATTTGATTTCTGTTTGGATTGTTGTTGGCTATACGGCACTGCAAGATTTTGTAACCAAACACCCTCTTTCGTTCTCACTTGATTTCTGTATGGATTGTTGTTGGCTATACGGCACTACAAACTTTTGAAGGCCGTGTCGTCGCACGTGTTACTCGATCGTTGATCAAATATAATACATGACATTGACTTCTTCGTAGAACTATGCAATCTTCCTGACTTGTAAAATGGTGAGGGTTGAATTTGCCCTGTGGCTTGTCTTCATTTACTTTTTTTCTTCTTCTTCCTTTTTGGGTTTCTTTAGGCAATCGTTTCTTCTTCTCAAATAGCTTTATTTTGACCATTTATATTTCATGTATGCATATAAAAATGGGATTAACTGGCTGGGGGATCTGGCCATGTGGGGTTAACGCTCTGACTGATGGCAGAAGCTGGGAGATAGAATAGGCTCTTTATTTGTTTTTCCAAGACTAAATACATAACTATTAGGTAAAAGATCAGTTTTAAGGAAAGACACAACGTGGGGTGTGCGCGGCGTCGAGCAATGAAGGATCTCTCTCTCAAGAGTATGTTAAAATTATGACTATGAGTTCGGAGTCGTTATCTAGTATTATAATCATTAAAAAATTTAATAATTCATGGGAATTCAAGTAAAGGACTAGTTATATAAAAAAAAGACATATTACTCTTAGTGTACCCTATCTAAAATAAATTGTATTGTTATTTGTTTGTTTTTTTAAGTTATGTTTCTATCTATTGATCTTGTTAAAGGTCTTTATTCGTAAGGAAGTCTCTATCTTATTGAGTTAAATCTTAACCGTTCTAAGATCCGAGTTTTACCATCGCATTTATTTCCTAAATATAACTAATTTCTAATGTTCCAAATAGAATAATTATTATGGGTTTTTTGTATTTTGGCTAAATCCTAATGGATAATCATAAATTGGTTATGATATTTATTTTTTTATATTTTTTAAAACATGATAAAAATGTTGTGATTTTTATCTTTTAGAAAATATGCTTGGAAAACTTTTGGGATTTGACCATATGCATGTAAACAAAATATTTTTTATTTTTTAAAATGAAAATTTATTTTTTAAATTTTTTCTTTTTTATTGTTTTGAAATTTCAAAGGAAACTAGGTATTTTTAATATTGGATCCGTATCTTACAGTGTAAGTCTACAGTCTAATATTATACAAAATTATTAGAAAAACATGCGAGGGCCCCCCCAAATATTTTTAAAAAGCCCTTTGGAAAATTTGAAATTTTTTCTTTTCTTTTTTTCTTTTTTCTTTATTTTTTTATTTTTTTATATTATTATTAAATACATTGATTGGGCCAGACCCAACTGAGTCGGGTTGGTCTGAGAGCGGCCCAACAAACCTGGCTTTCTCCCTTTCGTGCCTGGGTTGGGCCGAAACGGGTCTTGTCCAGATCCACATGATTGCTGGCCCAGCCCAACAACTATGTTAATTAATTATGCTGCATGCAAAACGAATTCATATTCTGCATGCAATAGTCATGGTTACAATAAAAAGATGAGAGTGTTACCTGGCTTCGGGGTGCCTAACTGGTGGTATGGTTGGTCATGACAGGAGGCCGATGTGAGGTTGGTGGTGGCGTTAGTGGAGGAGTTGGTGGCTAGTGTCAATTGCTGGAGAAGAAACCTACGGTGGAAAGTAAGAATGGAAGATTGATAGTTGTGGTTCTTGTTGCCGGCGAGGAGATGGGTTGGTAGAGAGGTTGTGTTGTGGTTGTTCATGGTGGTTCTGAGGTTGTGGTGGCTGGAGAGACGGTAGGGAAAGAGGAGGGAAGAGAGAGCTGTCAATAAGAAAAAAAATAAGAAGGAAGGCTAGTTTTTAATCAACTTTATACCCAAATTTCTTCATCATCAGAGCATGAAATCTATCCCTATTTATAAGGAGTGGAAGAGAGATATTTTGTATTTAATTGTGTCAAATTTTGACCTTTGATTCAGCCCTGAAAGACTTAAAGTAGTCATCATGAATTGTCAAATTTGATAGTTAAAGGCTGCCTGAGTTGGCTTTTTTGAGTCGGTGTCATAACCGTTGTGGTGTTAATCGGCCAAAAAGGACCATATCGGGATGTAGTCAAATGTCGGGCCATCATTTTTGTGCAAGTTTTGTCAATTTTGATGGAGAGATGATGCATTAAATGCCCCTGAAAAGTAACCCCTTGAACAGTCTTTTTAGGCAAAAATAAAGAAGAAGATGAACAGTAATCAAAACGGCGTCGTTTTGGTAAAGTTCAATGTAGTCCTTTGATTTGTGAATTCTCTCAATTACATCCCTAATTGACTTCAAACTTTTAATTTTATGCAATCTTGTCCTTGCCAAACTTTAATGTTAGCCCCATATTTCAACGCATTTTTCATTTTGGTCTTTGGTCTTGAATTTCTTCAATTCAACTCCTAATTGACCATTAAACTTTTAAATCTCTTCAATTTCACCCCCGATTTCAGCTAATTAGGTCCCCATAGTTAGATGCCTTTTTCAAAATGGTCCGTAATTGTGAATTTCTTGAACTTAGCCATTAATTGACCATTAAACTTTCAAATCTCTTCAATTTCACCCCTGATTTCTTTTAATTTTATTGGAGTTCGGCGCCTTTTCAAAATGGTTCTTAGTTGCAAGTTTTTACAATTTAGCCCTTAATTGACCCCAAAACTTTAATTTTCTTGAAATTTTACCCATAATTTGAACCAATTGACTTTGTAAAAATTAAATTTTGTCCTCTAAAATTTCAATCTTCTCAATTAAGCCCAAATTAGGCTTCAAAACTTAATTTTTCACCAATTAAGTCCCTAACAACATTAATTTGACCCATTTAAAGTATAATTATGTCCTTGCACCTAATTAAATCCTTTAATTGGACCCAAATTAATTCTTAAACATAATTAAACTTTTAATTTGGCTCATAATTAAATCAAATTAGCCTATTAAAAATCTAATTATGCCCTTGGACTTAATTTTTATGCAGATTCATTTAATAATCATTTAATTTGATCTTAAATCTGTATTGACTCTCTAGTCTTGAGTACAATAGGGTATAATTATGCTCCGAATTTGTCCAAAATTTTAGCTTGATTTTATGCACACTTGAAATCCTTTCTCAACCATTTTTTTTCTACATTGCCAGACTCTTTTATTTTTAATTTTATTTTAAAAAGGAAAGAAAGGGTAAATTTAGAGGAGTAACCTAGAAATGGGTTACAACAAGTTTCTATCATCACTATTTCCATCTCTTCTATACTAGGAAGTAACCAAACATTACCTTAAGGACTAAAGTGTAAAATATAAGATTTTATAACTAAATATAATTTTGAAAGAAATATGAAAAATGTGTAAAACGTTGTGCCCATTGAACAGAACAAATGAAAAAATGACCATTTTTTTATTAATTCCAACCATTGTTCTTTCATTTTTTAATTGAACCATATAGTTGTATTTTGTAATAAAACCATGCAATGTAACATGGAAATAATACTAGATAATTGGCTCACGCTACGTTGTGAGTTAGATCAATTTTTTTAAATGTAAAAAAAATATCCAAATGTTTATGATGTGTGTCATGCCCTTCTCCCGGGAGCGCAACGTTGGGGCGACCCTTCCCGAACGTGTTTGAGATGGGCTTTGGTTGGTTTATGAGTCACCACCTAGTATTATGGTTATTAGAAACCATAACTTGTCTTTTAGAGATTCCAGACAAATGACTAATTGTGTAAAGGGAAGGTATTAGCACCTCTGATATATTTTACCTAAGGTAAGTTATATTGTTTTTCTTTGTTTGTCATTGTCTAATGGTGTTTCTATCAGTCTATTATGGTGAGTTTGCTATGATAAACAAACCATGATTTTCTAGGTCAATAACCTAGTCAGGAATGATAAAATATTCTCAATTATCATTGAGATTTTTTTCAGGATAAACTTGGAATTTTTTGTTATTTGGTCGTTTCAAATAATATTTCATATAAGATTCATTGCAGTTTTTTTTATCCTTATATTATGAGTGAATGATTTTTATTACTCCCAATAATATTTTGGATATTGACCTCATACAAGTTTTTTATTCTTATATTAAAGATGAGTAGTAATAAATCATTATCCCTAATAATATTTTGCATATTAACCATTTTGTAGGGTTTGTTATCCTTATATTAAAAGTGAATAATATATTCTCCTACCAAAAATAAATTTTTAATATTTTTGAAATATAGGCCAAAATCCTTTGAAATTTTACAAACTTGTTGTGAAATCTATGCAATATCTTTTTTAAAACATGCCAAAATATTTTAGATTTTAAAATAATTCTTAAATGATTTTCAGGATTTTTGGTCATATGCAATTTAAACATTTAATTTTTTTTTGTCTTTTTGGTTTTAAATATTCAAAAACATGTAAGAAAATGCAAACACACGCACTCATATCTTTTATTAATTTACACAATAATGATTGCATTTACAATTATCACATGTAATCAAAACATATTAAATCATTTGACTGGAAAAAAATTGGACAGTCAAAAGGAGCTGCTAGAATGCACTGGAAATGCGGGAGTGGCAGCGCGTATGTTCCATGCGCCGCCACCACTGGCTGCGAGTGGGAACACACATCATCAACATTAGAAGGGTAGAACCGGTGGATTGGGTAAATCTCCCCTTACTCTACAATTCTATGTCACTAGTGAATCTTACTATTACTTGTAAAAAAAAATAAAGAAATCAACATAAACAATCAATTTTTTTTAGGAGGGTTGTTTCTCTCTTTCTACTAGCTTCCAACACCACGAGGCACTACCATATAAGAGGGCAAGTAATGTTGTTGTGGTGGTTGTGGTTTGTCGATGGTAGGCCAGCTAGGAGAGGGGCAATGTAGTTCTCGGTTGGAAAAAAGAGTTGTTGTTGGTGGTGGTGGTGGTGGTGGAGAGGTACAGTGGGTACGTTTGTCTTAGCTGGAGAAAAAGCAATGTTGGTTCTATAGGTCACGATTGGAAATGGAGGAGGTGGAAACCGGTTGCCATAACTGGTGATTAACAATATAGGTATCATAATGGCTAGATAAGTTGTGAGGCAATGACATGTTTGGATGATTTATTGAGGCATTTATGGTGGTTGGATCACGTAGTGGTTGAGAAAGGGAGTTGCTAGTAGGGAGGCTGGTCGCGGGTTGTTTTGGTAGCATGGTAGAGAAGGATGGAAAACTAGTAATGGGTGATAACTTATAGAGGATAAGTTGTCGGGTTGGTTTATAAGAGATAAAGAGTTTTGGTTTTTGAGGATCACAAAGAAGGATCATGTTCCCCCTTTAAGTTTTTGTTATAAAAGGGTGTCAATGGATGATGCTGTTAAGAATATGGCTCGTGAGAGGATTTGGGCGAATGGGGTGAATAAAAATGGGTTAAGGGGTTTTTTTTATGTGAGAATCTCTTTTTTTTTTATGGTCTCTATTTTTCTAATGGTTCCCTTGAGTTAATTTTTTTCCCCTCCCTCTTATGTGAGATTTCTTCACCATTTTATAGGCAAAAGTTTTTATCTCTTCCCTCTTAATTGCTTGGTGACCAAGCAAATCAAATTCACTTTAATCCATCATTTTTTTTCTTGAACTTTTGATCTCATTGTCCTTTTTTTTTGTATTTTGATTTTTGAAAAAAAAGCATCATCAATGTCGATTCGA
Organism: Populus x sibirica; assembly: GCA_019202695.1. Taxonomy (NCBI): domain Eukaryota; kingdom Viridiplantae; phylum Streptophyta; class Magnoliopsida; order Malpighiales; family Salicaceae; genus Populus; species Populus x sibirica. Next base: position 3,611,463 of record JAGMVL010001291.1, on the reverse strand, counting down.
TGAGAAGATTTAATTAATAATTTTAAAATGAGCGCGTTAAAACTGAACATGTTGAAAGTAGATTTTTTAATCTTAAATTCTTTGGAAAAGATGTTAAAAATGATGCAAATACATTAAGAACATAATTTTTTTGGTTTTTATATTTTTTTGCTATTTTTTGGTTTTTTGCTATTTTTTTAAAATTGTTTTTGAAAAATAAGATAAATAATTGGGTAACAACAACGTATTTTCTAATCATTAAATCAAATAAGATGCATATTGGATGATATCTTTTTAAAATATTAATACGACGATATTATTGGATGATATTTAAAAAAATAAAAATAAGACAACAATATATTGGATCGACCCAAGTTAACGTGTTAAATATGTGATTCAGATCTTGAAACCATGATAATCCTATTGAAAGAAAATCAAAATATAAAGGTTAATTCCTATTCAACTCAATGTTGAAGGACAAAATAAAAAAAAATTAAATTAAAAAGGACAAAAATCTCTTACCTAAGCTAACCAATCAAACCTGCAACCTAAATCATGAGATCAGGATAACCTCATAGAAAACATTATAAGCTTGATTCTAGAGTTCTGACAATCTGGAAAATCAATTAAAAGCAAAATTTTAGAGATTAATTGAAGAAATCAAATTGAGCTTGATTTGCTCGATAACCGACTATAATCTATCAATTTGAGCTAAGATCTTGCAAAAATATTTGGTATTTAGGATTGAAAAGCTGAATTGAGAGACTGTTTTCTAATTGTTTGGTTAAATTGGACTTAATTGAAATAAATCATGAATTAATTTGGGATTAAATTGAATCAAACGAACTGAATTGGACTGAAAAAATTAGGATTGACACAAAAATTAGATAACCAACTAGCCCCTAAAAAATTCCTTTTTTTCATTATAGTCGCTTGCTTTTGGATTTTCCAATTTCATTTAATTAGGGTTTTAAATCTTTGATTTTCTTTCAATTTAGTCCCTTAATTGATTTTTCCAATTTAACCACTTTTAATTTATTCATTGATTTCCAAATTCCTACATTTTAATCAAATTTTTCATAAATCAAAATTTTCTTTTCAATTATGTTCTTAATTGAAACAGTTTAAACCTCTAGATTTAACAATTTGTTATAAATTCATTATTAATTTCTAAAATTTTTACAATTTTGACTAATCTAACTCTTAGTTTTGATTTTCCTCTTCAAATAATTCAAATAAGTACGTAATTGACCTTTTAATTTGGTCTTATGTTTTAAATTCAACATTGATTCATTATGTTTTATGCTTTTAGCCGAGTTAAAGTCAAATTAAGTTCTTATTATTCTATTTCTCTTCCAATAAGTTTTCAATTACAATCCATGCCATTTTTGAATTTAACTAAACTCTCAAACTTCATCTTTGATTTGTGAAACTCAATTATTAATCTAAAATTTCCCATAACTATATTTTTTTAGTTTTTTTTTATGATTTTTATAATTATTTCAAACTTAATTTGATACATGAAAGATAAAGATGATAAAAATAAAAAATGATTAAAATCTACTAAAAAGGCACACTTTTTTGGATTTTCTTTTTTATTTGAAATATGTAAAAATATTAGGTAAAAAATGGAGTTATGACATCACATATGAGAGCAATTTCATATTTTCTTTATTTTTTAAAATTTATTTGACTAAAGATATAAAGTGTAATTTCTCAAAATATATAGAAAAAATAAAACACGATCAAACTATGAAGTTTTTTTTTGCAATCATCCCTTTATTCAATTGTTTTCTTAAACATTTTTTTTATTATTGTTTTATTAAATAAAATATTAGTTCTAAAAAATAAATTTATTAAAAACAACCGGGTATATGATCCGTATTGCAAAATTAAATTTTTTGATTCATATTTATCTCTTTATTTTTTCCCATTTGATTTTTAGTTATCTTTAATTTTTTTTGTATTTATTTTATATATTTTTAAATTATTTTTATATATTAATATTAAAAATTAAAATTAAAAAAAATATTTTTTAAACAAAAATATTTTTTAAAAAATCAATAAATACGTTTACGCTTGTTAAAGCAAAGCATGGTAATTAGCCACTTCGCTCTAGAAGCCCCACGCGCTCTGGTCAGGACACCGAACGTAATTGCCGTATCCAAACACCCTCTTGCCTATCTCACGTGCCCATCCTTTCCCAAAACCTTTAATTTCACGTGCCCCAACCCTAAGGGTTCCACACTCTACAGCCCAATTAAACCAGCGCGTGTAGCGCGTCTTTTCAGTTTCTCCCCCTCCCCGAAAAACCCGAATAAAAACTCTCCTCTCCCTCCCATTTATCTCAATCTCGCATTTCGCTCTCCAAACCCTAACCCTAAAGACCAAAATCCTAATCGGATCATAATCTCTTATAATCTCCATGGATAACCAAGACAATAACCTCTACGAAACGGCCTCGCAGCCAGACACAGCCACAGACGCCTACACCTTCCTTGAATTCAACACACAAGGCGAATCCGATTTTGACTACCCCGAATTCCGCTCTCCGGTGGCCTGGCCCACTCCTTCTGATTCTCTCGGCGCCACCTCCTCCGCCGTAGACCCTACCTCGTCCGACCACCGTACCGCCGCTTCCACCCCCGATCTCCACTCTGATTCTCCTGCTGCGTCTCCTGTCGCGTCAAAATCTGCTGCGCGTGGCGGTGGAGCGAACAGTGGGACCCAGGGGGTGGTGGAGGGGTTAGTGGCGAGCATAGGAGGGTTGAATTTTGAAGAGACGGGAGATGATGACGGGTATGAGTTTGGGAAAGGGGATTTTACGGAGCACGCTTGCAGGTACTGCGGGGTTTCGAATCCTGCGTGTGTTGTGAGGTGTAATGTACCGTCATGTAGGAAGTGGTTCTGTAATTCAAGAGGGAATACATCTGGTTCGCATATTGTTAATCATCTGGTGAGTATTGTTTGCGCGTTGCCTTTGTTTGATTTTTGTGTTGGGTTTTTTATTGTTATTCATGGGACTGAAATTGGAGTGGCTACTGACTACACTGTAGCTTATAGAAATTGAATTGTTTGGAGACTCGTTGATCTGAATTCAAGGGATTTTAAAAATGAAAACGTGAGATCTTAGGTAAATGAAACTTAAAATTTGGCTCCATTTAGCTTCTGCCTGCTTTTTTTTTTTTTTTGAATTAGGGTAATTTGATTTGGACGTTTGTTTGTTTTTGAAGGGGAAGGGGGGGTTGGCCAAGTAGGGAAGTGTTAAGTCTCATTGGGTTTTGCTTTTTTTGGATTTAATTGAAATTGAAGTGATTTGTTTGTAATACTACATGATTTTGAGCTCTTAAAGAGTTCATTATATGTAAATATCTAAGAATGGAAATGCAAGATGTTACGAGTGAAGGGTTTCAGGTTGCTTTGGGTTTTACTTACGAGGGATATGGTAATTAGGTAATCTCACTTGCTATTTAGACTTGAAAATGTGTGAATTGTTGATGGTATAGCACAAAAATGTTATTGCATTAGGCATCTGCAGCTGAATGTTCATTACCTGGAATCATGCATAGAGATTTAGACTTAACTGAAATTAATTTAGAAGAAGTCTTGAGGAAACTAGTAATATGACATTGATTTTAGTTTGTAGTTCATAATGACCCTTGCAAATGTCCTAAATCATTTCAGTGCTGTACTTCGGAATGTATTTGTCACCTGATGCCCCCCATGCTTTGCATTTTCATAGTCTTCAAAACTTAATGAAAGCAGCTGATTTTGACATTCTCTATTTTACCTGTCGGCTTCTTGGTTAATTTTGTGTGCACAAATTTTTCATATTGCTTTTGAATTGAGTTTTATTCTGTTGAATCTCCTTTTAGGTTCGAGCAAAGCATAAAGAAGTCTGTCTCCATAAAGACAGCCCTCTTGGAGAAACAATACTTGAGTGCTACAACTGTGGTTGCCGAAATGTGTTTCTTCTTGGATTTATATCGGCCAAGACAGAGAGTGTTGTTGTCCTCCTCTGCAGGGAGCCTTGCTTGAATGTTAATGCGCTGAAGGACATGAATTGGGACCTGAGCCAGTGGTGCCCCCTTATTGATGATAGGTGTTTTCTACAATGGCTTGTGAAGGTTGGTAGTTGTCCTTTAAATCTGTAAAGGGTTCTATTATTTCTAGAACTTAATTACATGTTGCATTTTGTAGATCCCATCTGAACAAGAGCAGTTGAGGGCTCGCCAAATTAGTGCTCAACAAATAAATAAAGTAGAAGAACTTTGGAAAACTAATCCTGATGCCACCCTTGAAGATCTTGAGAAGCCTGGTGTTGATGATGAGCCACAGCCTGTGGCATTGAAGTATGAAGATGCATATCAGGTGCCTTGTTTAGTGATAGTTTTTAAAATTAGGTTTGATATATAACTTGGGTGAGCCAGGAATTATAACAATTTCATCATGGCTCTTAGCTGATGAGTTGACAGTTTTCTTTTCTTGCAGTACCAAAATGTATTTGCTCCGCTTATTAAGCTTGAAGCTGACTATGATAAAGTATGCAATCTTTTTTCTTTTTCTTTCTTTATCTCGTTTTGATTTTGTTGTTCTCATCATAAAATCTTTCCGGAACACTTAAAAAAGATCGTGCAGCTTCTTATAATGCTTTTTTATTGTAGATGATGAAAGAGTCTCAAAGCAAGGATAATGTCACTATTCGATGGGATATTGGCCTTAACAAGAAGCGTGTTGCATATTTTGTATTTCCAAAGGTGCCTTGCTCTTTTGCTTTTGTTCTCTTATTTCTTAAACTTTCTCCCTTCTGTCTCTAGTTTGTTTAGAAACATGGGGCTTAGTTTAACTTATTTGTGTCCAGCTGGTCTAGAAACATGGGTCTTAGCTTGCTGACACCATCTTTTCTTTTCCTGTTTTCCATGTGCTGCTTGATTTCTGTTTTCTGCATGTCTGTATTTTCATTTCATTGGACTGGTGCTGTTATAGGAGGACAATGAGTTGCGTCTTGTACCTGGTGATGAGTTACGACTGCGCTATTCTGGAGATGCAGCTCATCCAGCATGGCAATCAGTTGGGCATGTGGTATGCAACTCTTTTCTGATATCAATGCTTGAAATTCTACTCGCTTTCAATTTAATCCATTATTAATAGGCGATTTACATCTCTCTCATAGGAATACAACGCATTACCAAATGCTTCTAATGTTGATATTAAGTTTCTTCTGTACTATTTCAGATCAAGCTAACTGCACAAGAGGAGGTTGCACTTGAGCTTCGTGCTAGTCAGGTGGCTCTGATACTAACATGCTTGATTTCTCACTTCTGGTTTTCTGTAAGTTAAGCTGACATTAATGCTAGGTGCTATTATTTGTATCCAGGGAGTTCCTGTTGACGTGAACCATGGTTTTAGTGTTGATTTTGTTTGGAAGAGCACGAGCTTTGATCGGATGCAGGGAGCAATGAAGACTTTTGCAGTGGATGAAACCAGTGTCAGTGGGTAGGTTGGCTGATTCATTTTTGTTTGTGTTTTTCATGTATTGTGAACACACCAGACAATGAGAACTGAATACGAGTCATGCCTTGGTTTATCTCAAATTTATTGATAATGTCTATCTGAAATAGGGCTGAGTAGCCTTGCTAGGAAATTCACTATCGTATACAAAATTATGTTATGATTAGTGGGCAGTTATCATTTGCTTGTAACGAGTTGCTATTTTCTATGTGTAGGCTAATATTGAGCTAGTATATATCATCGTTTTCCTTCACTTGGTGCTGTCAATGTAGAGTTCTTGTGTGTTGAATACAGGTTGCCATTTTTGAATTTCTATATAATGCTAGTTTGCTTCTTCAGGTATATATATCACCACTTGTTGGGCCATGAGGTTGAGAATCAAACAGTTCGTAATGCATTGCCTCGCCGTTTTGGGGCTCCTGGTCTTCCAGAGCTGAATGCATCCCAAGTATGATGTCTCAATTTCCCATTCAATTTCCATGTTTAAACTAGTTCATCTTGTCTCATACTAGGATTTTCCTGTTCAGGCTACTAATGATTCTTGAGATGATCCCTTTACTTGAAAATCTGTGGTTTCATGTTGTTGTTATGACAAGAAGTGCATTAGTTTCCTGAATGCTCAAAACATACATTAACACGCCTGGGGAAGTCCCATGGATTATTGGATGTATATTGATTTCTGTCCTGAGTCCCCATTGACATTGTTTTAGTTTTATGTTGCTTCTTATTTCTGTTAGCTTTTTTAGGGGTATCTGTCCTTAACTCTCTATCTGCACTGAAGGTGTCTTTATCTGTGATAAGAACAAATAAGGGTTATTGCCAGGAGCAGTATCATATTTGATAATCAGATGCATATCCTTGTTTTTCCATTGATTTGTTGTGGACAAATGAACAACTTCCCTGCTGTTTACATGCGAGATAATTCCGTGGCATGAACTTTCTGCTGTAACATTTTGAATTTAATGAAGCTTAGATATTTCCAGAGATATTTGTGTGTCCATAAGGGAATGCAAATTGCTGTCATCACTTGTATTAACTTGTGATTTTTCTCTGTTTAGTTTTGCTTATTACCATTTTCCTGACATTCAATTGTTTTGATGGAATATCTTTTTTAATTGTGCAATGCTGTAAATGATCCTTACCTTTCTCCACTTGATAGGTTCTTGCTGTGAAGAATGTCCTCCAAAAGCCCATTAGTTTGATTCAAGGTCCACCTGGCACAGGAAAAACTGTCACTTCTGCAGCCATTGTATATCACATGGCCAAACAGGGCCAAGGGCAGGTAGGCCATTGAAAATGCTTTCTATCAGTCTCATTCAGATACTTGACTGTATGTCTTAAGGTCCCCCCACTCCTGCTTTAGGTTTTGGTGTGTGCCCCAAGTAATGTGGCTGTAGATCAGCTAGCTGAGAAGATAAGTGCCACTGGCTTAAAGGTAATAAAGCAAAGCCCTGCCTATTGTTTTACTAATTTCATATCATTTTTCCCTGGCAATTTGCTGTTGTGTCGCGTGCTCTCTTAAAAAGTCAAAGTATGTCATTTAAGCTCACATTAGTTGAGCCTAAATTTGGAAATTCGGAGTAAAAAAAGTTTTGTTAGAATGGACAAGAAGATTTGCCAAGAAAGAGAATAAACCATCCTCTAGGTTGAAAGTGCAGATACTGAGACCAAAATAGAAGGGATTTCCCATCTTGGCCAATACTAGTTAACGACACTCTTCTAGATTCCATTAATGACAAGCGATGCTAAGAAAATTATCCTATCCCACCAAAGCTACTTTGAGAGGAAGTGACCGTTTAATATCTAATCCAACATACAGCAACATAGCACCTTAAAAAAGATTTTGCACTCTGTGCCCTCCCAAACTGAATAATCGGGCAGCAAATCCCCTCTCTATTCAATAACATCTACCCCTACAAATAGTTGCACAGTAAGAAATAGTGTCCTCATATTTTGCTTATGACCTATTGGACGAAACTTGCTAGTGAAAAACTATACACTTTGGTGACTGGGTTGAAATGTGTAAAGTTCCTAACTTTAGGAGAGCTATTTTTTAGGAATCAACATCAAGAAAGTAGAATCCATGCTTCCTTCACCACTGATGATATCTTCTTAGCCATACCCCTGCAGGACTAGAAAAAGTTATAGTGATGCTTTCAGACTAGGAGCCATGTCCTTGGTCATCTCCAAACCTTTTAATCTCACTTCCTCCTTGACAATGTGCTGTCTGATACTTGTTTTCTGATTAACCCATTTGGAAATATCCTTTAGGGTTCTGCATTTCTCTCTACCTCGCTCTCTCTCTCTCTCTCTTTTTCATTTTGCACACAATGATCCTGGAAAGGCCGTGTGGCTTTTATACTATTTGGGCCTTTTTTATTTTTATTTTATCTCTATTTGTGTGGATAATTCCATGGCGAATTATATCCTTGAAGTTTCTCTTTTTGCTGTTCCCTGATGGTTGTCTTGTTGAAGGTTCAAATTAAATTTTGGAAAAAGAAAACCAGTCCTTAGAAATATATGCTGGTATTTTCTTATTTTTATATAGTAACACAAAACAATGTATGGGTTACTATATGTTATACTGACCGTCTGGGTGCTTAAATTAAATCTTTTTGTAATCCTGATCATTTAAATTAACAAGTAAATGTATTTGAGTTTTTGTTTTTGTGGATTGTATTTCCTCAACCAAGGTGGTTAGGCTATGTGCAAAATCAAGGGAAGCTGTTAGTTCTCCTGTTGAGCATCTCACCCTTCACTATCAGGTTTTGTCTATTAGTGGCACCTTGCTTTTTTGTTTTTCATTTGTGCACTTCTCATATTTATGCTTTCCTGGTATATATTCTCATTACTAGTGACTTACAGGTCAGACATCTGGACACTTCAGAGAAAAGTGAACTTCACAAGTTGCAACAATTGAAAGATGAACAAGGTGGCCTTTTTCTTAATTATTTAAAATGAAATTAGTTGTTAATTAGGAGTTGCAAATAAGATGTTCATTTGAGGGTTGATTAGCTTAGTTTCTGGATAGACTTGCACCCACCCACACATATATACATTAAAATACGAGGGATTGTATGACTTGGGGCCTTGTTAATTTGTCACTCAATCTTTAGAATTTTATTTTATTCTTACTGATCATATAAGTAATTATATTTGGCTTCTGGATTTGAACCCATTGCTACTAGAAGATGTACAAATAGGAGTTCACTGACAACATAATTTATTTTGTATCTGTTGTAGATTTGACTTTATTCTGGTTGGATGTATAAGTCTTTATATATGGTTCTATGGTGGGCCTCTGGGGCTTGTTCTAATATTGTTATCTTTCTTTCTTTCTTTCGCCTGTTGTCTGTTCCTTTATCATCAGGGGAACTGTCCAGCAGTGATGAGAAAAAATACAAAGCACTGAAACGAGCGACTGAAAGGGAAATTTCTCAAAGCGCTGATGTCATCTGTTGCACTTGTGGTGGTGCTGGAGATCCTCGGTTGGCAAATTTTAGGTTTCGCCAGGTAGAAATGTGCCTTATTTGCCTTTTGTTGCTGGACTTACAGAAGCTTACACTCTTAACCTTGTTTTAGGTACTTATTGATGAGTCAACTCAAGCGACAGAACCAGAGTGTCTTATTCCTTTGGTACTTGGGGCGAAGCAGGTACTTGATATTATTTTGATATACTTGCCTGTTTTACTATCACATGCTTCAGTTTCTAATGAGAAGTTATCTGCTAGGTTGTTTTTGTTGGTGACCATTGCCAGCTTGGTCCTGTCATTATGTGCAAGAAAGCTGCTCGTGCTGGGTTAGCCCAGTCTCTCTTTGAACGCCTTGTTTTACTTGGTGTGAAACCAATTAGATTGCAGGTAATAATGTTGTCTGACAGTTCTCTCACCATGTGTGGTCTGCTCATGTACATTTGGTGATCACATTTATCCTGGTTGGAGGAAGTGAATTGGTCCTGAGGAACTGTGCATTATCTATTATAAATTTTCCTGTATGATGTGTTGGAGTTTTGGAGTATATGTTTATGTGATATACCTAATAGCATGTTTGGAACCAAATCACATGTGGATTTGCAATTCCACATGTGTTTTGACTTCAATTCATAAACTATGACAATTTTTATGTCTGGACTAAAATACTAAACCACATAATTGAATTCAATTATACTGTTTTGAATAGTTGTGGAATTGAATTGGTTTGTTTTTGGGTTCCAAAAATTTCAGTCTAGAAGTGAGTGGTTTGTTTTTGGGTTGCCAAGATCATTCCCTCCTTGACCATAACTGCTTCTTAAGCAAGAGTATACTCTGTACTTCCCAAAATGCTTCCTCCTACTGCCTAGCCTCCACCTCTAATCATTTTCATGCTCTCATTTACCGTAGCTATATTACGGTTAAGTGTGCAAAGTTGAAAGTCAAGATAAGGTTCTATTGGTAAAGGAAGAATCAGAGTAAAACAGTACTTTATTTGTGTATGTATGAAAGCCTTATTCATATTTAACTTTATAGTCTTGCTTTTCCACTTCTTAGGCAATTTCTTGAGCAAAAAAACCAAAGCTTTTGTTGAAGAATAGAAAGTGTTGGTAAAGAAAGTTGTAGGGTTTTTGAGAAAAAAGAAAGGGGTAGTTTTGGAATAGTATTTTTGATTTGGAATTACAGTAGCAATCAGAGGGTCTCCCCTCTAATTTGTTTTTGTCCATTTCTTATGATTTGAATTCCATCAATACCTTCAAAAGGGGTTCCAAACACAAGAACTCAATTCCAAGGTTCCAAACAGCATGTAAAGAAGTCTAGAGAGATTACTATCTTCATAAAAAAAAAAGAAACATCGTTGATGTTTGTTATTTGCTTTCACAAACAGATTTTTGGCTTAACTCAAGTTGTTACTGCATTTATGCCAGTTTTTATGCCTCCAAATTTTGGTACAATTGATAATTTCTTTAGTCAAGAAATCTTAGCTGATGAATACTCATTTTTGTCATTGGTGAGGATGTTATCAAGAAATGCTAATTATGTTGTCTTTTATTTTTCAGTTTTCCCAAGATCCTTTTAGGTTAAATCAATTTCACATATTGTGTATCAAGGCAGATGTAATTTTGTTCATAGAATGCTGCTAGGCCGGTGCTTATGTTTTCTGCTTTCAAATTTCAGGTTCAATATCGCATGCACCCGTGTCTTTCTGAATTTCCATCTAACAACTTTTATGAAGGCACTCTACAAAATGGAGTGACTGTCAATGAGAGACAATCGTCAGGCATTGATTTTCCTTGGCCTGTGCCTAATCGTCCTATGTTCTTCTATGTCCAGGTATGTTATTTGCCTATTGGTTATATTACATTACAATCACTTTAAACAAAAAGAATAATTACGTAGATTCTCTGCATTTATTCTTATTTTCTCTCTTTGTTGGGCTGATAATGAGTGTGGGAATTGTGTAATCTTCCACCAAAAAGTAACTATGACAATATATATGTTTTAATATGCTTATAAATTGTTAGCTTAAAGAATTTTCCGCCAAGTGCTTTTAATGCACCACAATCACGGGTCTCATTTGTTTATATGATGTTATATTTTTCCAAGGATGTGTTTTGTAACTAGATAGCTGTTCTTTAGATGGGACAAGAAGAGATAAGTGCCAGTGGGACATCCTATCTAAATCGTACGGAGGCTGCAAATGTTGAAAAAATTGTAACTACATTTTTGAGGAGCGGTGTAGTCCCGAGCCAGGTTCTTTTTTTCTCTACTTATTTTCATAGCTGCAGTTCTTTTTTACGATACATTATTTTGATCATTCATAACACTTTACAGATTGGAGTGATAACACCTTATGAGGGGCAGAGAGCATATATTGTGAACTATATGTCAAGAAACGGTGCCCTCAGACAGCAACTATACAAGGAAATTGAGGTCATAAATGGTTTCTATACTCTGGGTCTAGATGTTGTTCAATCTTAACTTGCAATTGCTACATAGTTTATGTTTTTTGCAGGTTGCAAGTGTTGATTCATTTCAAGGAAGAGAAAAAGATTACATTATTTTGTCTTGTGTTAGGAGCAATGAACATCAGGTTGGTTCTCTACACCCCCTCCCCCCAATTCTATAGATCACAAAAAATTATGTGGTTAATTTCAATGAGGAAGCTGAATATTCAGAGCATGAGCTTTATCTTGCTCTCGTGTTCTATTTTTATAAGTTTGGGTTGTGCTCATTTATTTATTGCTCTATATTTATTATGTTTGCTGTATCATCTTATCATGGATACAATCCTCATTTCTGCATGTTGACATCGTGTCAGTGATGGAGACCATTGTCAAACCCTTTGTTGGTAATCACATGAATAAATAAGGCGATGTCTGGTCATATGGCTCTCAAATTGTGGTCTTAGAAGGGAGAATTTTGGTTTGGTCCTATTATTCAGCATTTTAACATTTGCATTGTGGTCACCTTGTAGTCGCTGTTTCCTCTTCCCTCTCACATGCATGTTAGAATGAAGGATCTTAGTTTTGACAAAGTGCTCATGTGAAAGCACTTGTCTGATACTTAATATATGTGAGTGATTGTCAGAAGAACTTGCTTGATGGATACTTGAATTTCATATTTCAGCTATTGGAAATATTTCTGTTATGTCGAGAATTGCCAAGTCATTGTACTAGAAATTTTTTTCTTGAAATTCATTTCGATTTTATCACATGGACAGAATTTGGTGCAGTTTTCTGACTTAGTTAAGCCTGTTCTTATTTGATTCACCATCAAAGCTGTATCTGGTGGTAGATAAAAACAATTGTCATTTATGATCACATGTTGGTGCTTGACTGCTGTCTCTTTTTCTAGGGCATTGGATTTCTTAATGATCCTCGGAGGCTGAATGTTGCTCTAACTCGTGCTCGATATGGTATTGTCATCCTGGGAAACCCTAAAGTTCTAAGCAAGCAGCCTTTGTGGAATAGCTTATTAACTCACTACAAGGTATGTCTTCTTACCTGGTGTTATGCTTTCTAGGAATTCTCATTTGCTTTGCTTGGTGGAATTTGCTAATGTTGGCATTAGTATATGATGCTGAGATTGATTGGGAAATTTCAGTTTCACGTATCCGTGTGATATGCTAATAATAGTTTTTTTTTCTGAAACTTTTGTTTTGCTTTGAATAATTCACCAGGAACACGAATGTTTGGTTGAAGGACCTTTGAATAACTTAAAGCAGAGTATGGTTCAATTTCAAAAGCCCAAAAAGGTATGGGGTTCAATTTTAGGCAAGGGCAGCATCACTGACTAAGGATAAATTTATCCAAGTTTCTATTTTTGTGTTATCTTAGTTTGTCCAGCATATCATGAAGTACTCGTCAGGAATGAATACAAACTGATTGTGTTTGGCTATGTTTTCTCACAGATTTATAATGATCGGAGACTGTTTTTTGGTGGTGGACCTGGAATTGTCCCAAATGATAGTTTTGGGTCTGTTGCCTCAGCTAGCTCAAATGCTGATAGAAGAAACTCCCGTGCCAGGGGTATGCTACATTTCACCTGTCTTGCTAGAAATTATAAGTTTTTTACTTGTTGATGGCATTTCTATAGTCCCACAAGTCCCCAAGTGTGTGCATACTCAAAAGTAGAATAAGACTAAAGCACTCTCATTATTCAGTTAAGTTCCTCTGCTTAGCTACTCTGTTGTCCTTATGTTAACTTGTCAGATTTTGTGTTGTCCCAAATATAGGTTCTTATTTGTCACCAGGCCCACCGAATGGTACCCATAAGCCTGGTGTTGCTGGGTTTCCAATGCCTCGGGTCCCCATTCCACCATTTCATGATGGTCCAACTTCTCAACCATATGCTATTCCTACTCGTGGAGCTGTGCATGGGCCCATCGGAGCTGTTCCTCAAGTCCCTCCACCTGGAAGTCGAGGTTTTAGTGCTGGGCGTGGCAATGCTGGTGCACCTATTGGAAGTCATCTCTCTCACCAGCAAGGCAACCAGCAAGGCATTGGGAATATTGGATCTTTCAACTTTCCTGCCCTAGAGAATCCAAATAGCCAGCCATCTGTGGGTGGTCCCCTATCTCAGCCTGGATATGTTAATAATGTAAGCTATGGTTTCTTGACAATTTGCTTGACCTATTTGATTTGTATTTGCTATTATAGTATTATTGTGTCATGAATGTGTCTTTTGCATAAATAGATTCCAGTTCAAGGGTCGAGCCAAACCTTTCGTGATGGATTTTCCATGGGGGGTATGTCCCAGGTATATTCCCTGCTCTTCATGCTTAAAGATTACGTTCCATGTCTTGGTTTTACATTTTTTTTTTCCTAATTTGCATTTTAATGGAAATCAATTAGGAGTTCTTGGGCGATGACTTCAAAAGCCAGGGATCACATGTTCCTTACAATGTTGCTGATTTCTCAACTCAGGTATATAAGCCCTGCTATAGTAGAGATCATTTTATATGTCCTGTAGTTTTCTTTTTCCATATATTGTGCAAATGGAAAAGGAATGTATGATTTTGTCCTTGTCAGAATATTCAGTTTTATATTCCAAATGCTAGTCATACTCCATTCTAGGTTTGCTTTGAAGTTATGCCCTGATAATGGTAGGCACTGCCAAGGCAGCAAATGAGGCAAATTGAGAAGAGTAATTTGTCACTAAACTTCCGTGTTTGAAGTTTTGCTTCAGCTAAACAGGGTTTTTCTTTGCGGCAGTAGTAAATTATGTCACTACTGTTTTGCTAGATTTATTGCAATGCCAAATTCTTTGCAGGCATCTCAAGGTGGATATGCTGTCGATTATGTTACACAAGGGGCACAAGGTGGGTTTCCAGGCAACTTCTTGAATCAGAATTCTCAACCTGGATACTCTCGTTTTGGTTCTGGAAATGATTTCATGTCTCAGGTTTGCTTCTTGACAACATGTTTTTTTTCCTTCCCTGAATCATCAATTGACTGCTGGTTATCTGATCCTTGATGAACTCTTTATTGCAGGATTACATGGCTCATGGATCACAAGGTCTATTCACTCAGGTTGGCTATAATGATCCCTCGCAAGATGATGCATCACAAAGCCACTTTGGCATAGCCAACCCTAACCAGCTTCAATCACAGGTTTTTTCTGATACCTGAAGCACTAAACCATAAAGAAGTTGCAATAGGAAAAATTACCAAAACTGCAAAATGTAGGAAATTTAGCATCATGTATGTTTGCACGTTGTTGATGGAATGCTCGCAGCTTTGTCAATTTTTCCAGTTTTTGTTTGTCAGTATATAAAACAGTGGTCAATTTTATGTGCAGGGCTTGATGAATTCTCTTTACTCTCAGCCCTTTGGCCACTACAACACTCAGCAGCTGAACTTGCAGGCTCCACAACAGCAGCCTCAGCAGGGTCAGGGTACCCAAAACCAGAAAATCCATTACAATGGTTGAACAGTGCATGGGAGGTTTTTTGGCTGTGATGGGTTATGATCTTCGCATTCAGCAACCTGGTTTGTGCTGTCATGTGTGCCTAAATATATCTCTCCGCCGAAAGGGCAGGAGAGTTTGCCGTGCTTTTGAGGTCAGTTTGGTATACTTCATAAGCCAGAGAATACAGTGGGTGATAAGAATAAAAGAGAGTGGGCAATAGCTCTGCAATGGGGTGTATGAGCAAATGTGGGCCGTACATCCAAGGCTGAGAAAGAAAGGGTAAAACCCAGGTGCCCGCTTATAAAGTAGTGTGTTTTGAGAAGGTAAAGTTCCGAAGGAGCATTACATGGCATTGTTTGTTGGAAGGGTGTGGACGTGAAGACGAGAGGGGTACATAATATAATACTTGATCTAAAGGGGAGAGACCCCTATTAATAATTATACAAAAGCAGTTGCCCCCGAAAGTTTTTGTACAGCGATGGGAAAGTCACCTAGCCCTTTCCAAGTGCGCAGGATAACACATTCAGCCCTTCCTGACATGTAATTATACTCTGTTGTAAGTAGTTAGACGCTGACGATATCTCCTATGAACTTTATACTGTGCAGCCAGGGGGATCTTGCTCTTTGCTGGGATGTTGTTTCAAATGTGGAATTGGTTTTTACGTTAGACTAGCCTTGTTTTGAAGGCTTTGTCCCGTAGTTTTATTGGGACTGCGTGGTCACAGACTCTACTTTTGGGAAGCTGACTAATAGTGGCGATGGTTTCAACTTGTAATCTTACATTTCCCGTCCTTATTATTACTGATGGAATCGAGATTGAAATGATATCTGGATTGATCAGAAGATGCCTTTAATTGGCTAGTAAATTTACTGTATGAGAATGCGTGGGTATCTTAGGGGTAAAAAAGGAATACTAAAATAAAGTCACCACCCGGGTAGGCGGGTTGAGGTCCTCCTAGGTACCCGCTACTCGGGGGTAGAAAAGGAATAATGTATTAAAGTCAACGTTAATTAATGGGTTGTGCTTGTTAGTTTTTAAATTTTATACCAAAGGGTGGGAGCACGTAATGTAATATGTCTAGACAGAAGGAAGGGATTGTTATTGTGGCAGTTTTTGTATTTTTGCAATGATTTCGTATTATAAATTTTGGTTTTATAAAAGCTAAAATAATGTTTTTTTTTTAATTTTATTATTAAATATTGAGATTGGTTTAATTGAGAATTGAAATTTAAAAATTATTTTAATGTATTTTTTATGAAATTATTCTAGTTTCATGGTTTGTTTTGTAGATTTGATATATTAATACATGTTGATTTAGGTTATTTTTGTTAATCTCATCATTCTGATAGAAAATTAGATTTTATGATTTGTTTTAATTTATTTTTTTATAAAGTTATCATGATTTTATGACTTGATTTGACATATTAATTTAGGTCAATCTTATATATAATTTTAGTTTTTATAATTTTTTAAAATATAATTTTGATTTTTTTTTTAGTTAAACTATGTCTTTATCAATTATTCAGGTTGTTTTAAGACCTATCAAATTAATTAAATTATATTAAATTAATCACCATATAATTTATTTTTTTTATTAAAAAAATATATTAGCAATTTCTAGTTTTTTTTTCCATCCAATTCATAGCAAAAAACATATTAATAATGGTGTAATTTATAATAAATAAATCTATTAATTTTTCACATGATTGGCATGGGATAATTTCGATGCACAATGGAGCATGGTTTTGAAACTCGGCCCGCGAGTCGACCCGGGGCTAAACCGGGGCGAGTTGAAGAAAAAATAGAGTAAGGAAAAACTCGATGTGACCTGGTTGACCTAGCGACCCGGTCGAAAATCTAGTTGCAACCCGTTGACTTTTGTTTTTTTTTTTACTAAGACGACGTCGTTTTGATATAAAAAAAAAAGTTGACCCGTTCAAAACCCGGAACCCGGGCCTTGAACCGGGCGGGGTCTGAAAACTATGCAATTGAGGCTTTGTCAACTATATTTAATGGCGGAAAATCACATCACGAGCCCTTTTAACACAAGAAAGAATAGTACAAATTGTTTTTTATATTTATGTTTATCCATTTAAGTGCATCATGTGGATGACTTTTTGATGCTATTTCGTAACATAGAATGGAATGATGGAAATGAAATTGAAAGTTTTGTTTTCACTTTGTGTGTATTTGGTTTCCAAAGAATGAAATGAGAATGAGAATGAATAGTGTGAATAAGAGTAAAAATCAAACATGGTTCATTCCTACGAGAGAAAGTGAAAATAAAAACAAAGAATGAGATAAGATTTTGTTTAAAATGGTATATTATTTCAATCCGTTATTTATTAACTATTTTTATTACCGTTAACATCTTAAATTACTTCCATAATTATAGATAGTGGTATAACATTTTTTTTCCCAAACAAACTATATTATTTTTGTTGTTGTTGAACCACCACTCTTCTACAATCTCATCACTTTTTCCAGGCATTATTTTTTAAAAATTTGTTATTGTTACTATCACACCATCTAATTCTCCTCCTCCTCTTCACCATCGTAATCATAATCTTTTTTTTTTTTATCATTACCACTACAAATGAAAATGTTTTTTTTAATTTTTATTTTTAAATTGAGGTATTAAGAATTTTAAATTTTATTCATATTTCTTGTTACTATTCCAAACATTGTATCAAAATTAAAATATCATTTTGGTGATATTTTTGGTTATTGATAACCAAATAATTCCTTAATATCAAATATCTCTAAAACTGAGATATTTTATAATTTATAATTTTTTGTCAAAACTATTTTTTATTTAACTACATGATAAAAAAAATATAATCACAAAATAAAATATCAATCTAATACTGAGATGCTGTAAAAAAATAAACAACAAATGAAAATCAAAATATTTAACATTACAACATGGGTAATTTAACTTGTTGTATTTAATGAATTTATCTATCAAAATAATTTTTTTTAAAAAAACACATAATAATTGTAATAAAATCGACTTGCATATAAAATTTATTGAATAAAAACAAAAAAAAATACAATGTTGCACATATGAAAGATATTATAAAATGAATTAATATAAAAAAAACTAATTTAATCTATATAAAATTAAGAAAGACCACATATGAATCATTGCTATCTCTTTAAAAACTAAACACATCCAATATCATTAAAAAATCATCACAAACTAATTAAACCATAATCTCAAAATTTATTTGAAAAACAAATATCAACTAATGCGTTATTTAAAAAAAAATCAAATTTGAAAAAAAAAAAATCAAGCCATGCTTGACCTAATCAATTTTAAGTTCAATGAGATGGACGACGCGCATCAAGAAAAAATTTGATGCATTGTCTGCATCAACAGACGACGTGTCATCTATTCATCTTTAGAATCTGCACGTGATGGCTGGAAAAATAAGATTTTTTTTTATCAAAAAAACTCATTTTCAATCAATTCTTGGCCCAAAATACTCTAGAGACCTAGTTAAACCAATCTATGACCACAAAAAATATTAAAAACCGCCCTAATACCCAAAATCCATTTAAAACAAAAACAATATTTTTGAGCTTAGATTTGATATTTTAGGTGTTTTAAGATAAAAAAAAAGAAAAAAAGAAAACTCACATAATTTTAACTCCCCTTATCATATGGAACTATTTGACATGAAAAATGAGCATTTTGATAGCTGGATTCCTCACCAACATATATTCTATCTCTCTAAACTGGAATCTAACAACTTCTTTTCTCTCCTTTAACCAAAAAATAATTAAAAATAAGTACAATGAAGTTTTCTAGCCAAATTAAATTTTGTAAAAGTCTAGGATCAATAACCTAATAGAAAAGAAAGATGAGAAACTCAAATGAATTGTTGATAAATTTTTTTTATTTTCCATCTCTGTAACCGGTTTTTCCACTTTAGTCTTATTTCTTTTAATTCAACCATTCCTTACAAAAAAACACATGCAATCAAGCTCTAATTTGGTTTTAAAAGGGCTCAATTATGAAAAAAAATTGAGGATTAAATTAATTTTTTTAAAAAATTACATTATTGTAATCCCTAGTAAAATGTGAGAAGGTAAATAGTGTTTTTGTAAACACTAAAAACACCACATGTTTTAGTTTTATATATAATTATCTTCACTTTCCTCATAAAATTTGAGATATTTGTAAATTATATTTACATTTTAGAAACAAATTAATTTCATGTAAAGTTAAGTGATTGAGGAAATAATCATATTAGTTTATATATCTATCATGTTCAATTTGGGATAATTTAGAGGCAAAAGTCATATTCTACAAGCCATGCTAAATGAACTTTAAATTTCACGTCTCTTTATTTTATATTATTGCTTGGCTTGTGTGAATTTTGCCTAACAAATATGTCTGAATACAAAACACATCATCAATACCTTTAATGGGTGGCTTCAAAAACCTAAATCTTAAGATGTATAATACCTCGTACTTCAACTTTTTATATTACTGTGTGTTGAAAATATATCTTATACCAATTGAAAATATGGAATTGTTGGGAGAATTATATTGATTATATGATTTTATAATATGAGGATTTATTATCTTTAAACTATTATTTACCCACACTACAAAGTATTTGCTATTGAAAATAATTAAAAAAAAAAGACTTTTAAGACTAATATGAAGGCATGAATAGTCTTAGATTGCAAAGTAAAGGACTATTCTACAAACACTCTTAACAACTTGTTTAATTTTGTTTACGAGAGTGAAAAATTCAAACAATGAGATGAGTTGTATTTATAATGATGAGTGACTATTATTTATTATCTAATATTTTTATTTTATAAAAGGAGATCTTTGTTAAATTTTATATGAGATTAACAAATAAAAATATAATTTATAAAAATAATCAATTAACAATGCAATTTTTTTAGGTCGAGTATATTGGGGTGATATGTCTTCTTCTTACAGAACGAGTCCCCTTATCCAGATTTTTATAGACTATTAGATTTTTTAGTGATATTATACTAAATAGTGACTCATAAACTTTATAATCATAATTTTATAATTAAATTCAAAACCCCCATTTAATTCTAGTAAGCAACTTAACTACATGACGTCGCGCATGTTATGATAACTACCATTATTTATCTAAAAATATGCAATAAATTCTAAAAAAACCATGAAATCTGAATGAAAAAAACATGAATAAATCAATTCCTGAATCGAACATCCAATTGAGGGTTCAACTGCATATTATAATTTTAACATGGGTTCATGCTTCAACTTGTGCATCCAAGCTTTTGATTTTAATATATCCGATCAATATGCTGACCATATGGTCAATTTTTATTCAGATAAGATATTCGAAACAAAGTCTAAAGAGATATCCCTTTCATATTTTACACTTTGGTTTTTAAATTTTAAATATTTCTTGTACCTTGGATTCAACATTATCATCACAAAATCAGGTTGAAAAATATCCAACTTTATATTTGTTTTTATGTTTTAAAAATATATTTTTTATTTATTTTAAATTAATTTTTTTAAATAATTTTATATCATATTGATATCATCCGACTTGCGGTTTCCAGGGGCAATCTCGCTATTTTGACACAAACAAGAGGGTACTTCCGAGCTAGACGCTTTTTAAATATTATAAAAAATGAAATAGGCGTAAATCTGGGAGAGTTCAGGCCAGCTATGCAAAAACGTAGCTTGGACTCGTATTACTCTCTCTTATCCCAGCTTGTAGAAAAAAACAGTATCAAATCAATTTAAAAATAAAAAATATACTCTAATAAAGGGTAGTAATCTAAAGCAAAAGAAACAGACAACAGTTACAGGCTTTAAGCAGAAATAAAAGAGAGAACCATTTACGAAAATAGCGAAGCATTGCTCCTTTAGATTCACCACAAATTTCCGCTTCTTTTTCTCTCGCCAAACACGGTACTTCCTTTCTCACACTTACTGTACTCTCTCTGTGCCATTTAAGGATTCAAGTGAGTTTTTTGTTTAATTTTGGTCACTTGATGTTCGATTTTTAGTTTTGGAAGCGAGAATTGAAAAGGCAGATCGTTGTCGTTTTAGTGTTTCGAAGTAGAATCTCACTTGCTCTGTTTAAAGCTCTGTGAGAATGTGAGTTTCTACTTTATAAGCTTGGATTCTTGCTATTAAAGCTTTTTTTTTTTTGTTATGTGTGATGAATTTTGAATTTGCGATCAGATTTGCGTGAATGAATTCAAATGATTAGTTAGTTTTTTTTTTAGTGGAAGTTCCATATTTGAATTTTTGAAATGCTATCAGAATTGATTTTCTATAATAATTATAAAAACAAATCAAAAGCACATAATGCTTACTGAATCGCGGTTAAAATTGACTTGTTTCGCGAAATAGAGAAGATCAGGGATGAGAATATTTTAACACTATGCAGCAAAATGTGGCAATCTAGGCAGTTGAAAATCAATTCTGAAAAGAAAAAAAAGATGAAAAATGGCGTTGCCAGTGCCAAAGTGTCAGTGATGGGAAGATACGATAGTTATCATTTTGAACTCGACATAACATGCTAAAAGGATGCTTGAGTTTTTTTACACCGGAAAAAATCTTACATAAACGAGGAGAAATATTGTTTCTTAAAACGGTTGTTGTACCCCCTTTTTTTTGTGGTCGAATGTTGTTTTATATTTTTAAGGCTATTGGTTACTTTTCCTGAAAAGTTTATTTGTGAAATGTTCTATCGAAAATAATCAAATCCCACACTTTAGCGTGCTAGACTGACTGCCGATTTCATTTTGTTGTTTTCAAATCTTATTATAAACTCTTGGTTTACTTGACAGGTTAACTGCAACCAGGTCGTAGCAGTGACTTTTTTTTATGAAACAATTGTATCTCTGAAGAGTTGGGGCATTAATGACTGCACCACGCATGTGTATGACCACACTGAACCAACTGATCCTCAGGAACTTAAGTTTTAAGTGCAGGAAAGTACTTTGTTCATGTGGGCGGTAATGTGTCCTTTGCTAATGCTATGGTACCCTTGCTGGTGCATTCTTTTAGGGAATTTTTGTGTGTCCACTTTTTCGTTTGGGCCAGGGCAGCATGGGGGTGGTGGCATTTGGTCAGGAAATGAGTTGCATAACTCCGGTTCAATTTCAAGCAATCACTCTAGAAGTGGCATCTCTAGCTATGCCAAGACATTAAAATTTTCTCTGCCATTAAACAGTTCTGTATCATGTGAGGACCTAGAAGGAGTGGGATCATTTGATACCACATGCTTGGTAAACTCAAATTTGTATTTGAATTCTGATCTTTATATTTATGGAACGGGAAACCTAGAGATACTTCCACATGTTTCAATTGCATGCCCAATAGAAGGATGTATGGTGACGATCAATATGACTGGCAATGTTAACATTGGTCAATATGCAACAATTGTTGCTGGTTCAGTTGTTTTTGCTGTTGCCAACTTGACCATGGATAGTCACTCTTCTATAAATACAACAGCCTTGGGTGGATCACCACCACCCCAAACTAGTGGTACACCAGTTGGGGATGATGGAGGTGGTGGTGGGCATGGTGGTCGAGGTGCTTCCTGTTTGAAAAGGAACAAGACAAGTAATTGGGGTGGTGATGTTTATGCATGGTCAACCTTGGCTGAGCCATGGAGCTATGGTAGTAAGGGCGGTGGCACATCTTCTCGGAATAAATTTGGAGGGAATGGTGGAGGACGCATCAAGATTCAAGTGAAGGAGATTGTGTGCTTGAATGGATCTATCGCTGCAGAAGGTGGGGATGGGGGGCTGATTGGGGGGAGGTGGGTCTGGTGGAAGCATATTTGTGCATGCTGTGAAACTGTGAGTCCTCGCTATTTGAATAGACTAATTCCATGCTTGTTTGCCCTTATTTTCTGTTGTGGTAATGAATTTTGTTGTCTTGATGTTACCTACTTGTTGGATAGCTAGGCATCATTAGTGGGCTTCACTATCTTTTCACTGTCAACAGGCCTCTTGTATGAACTCCTTAAATAACTTTGTCAAAGTAAGATCGAGTTTTGAATAGGTTTCTTTGTATTCTCTAGCAAATTGAAAGTAAGGTTTATCAGTAACTACACTATTATCAAGTAACTGAGCAATGCAATAAAAAAATTCATGTCTAGAGTATTCTACTAGTGTTGCGGAGCTTGAAGTGTTTTCTCAAGTGCACGAGTATCCCTATTAGATAGTCATAATCAGAATTAGGGAACCCCGTTCCTTTAGAGTACAGAGAAATAGAAAAAGTTTATGATCATCTATTTACTCTTAGAAGGTTGACTAGAAATGGATGTAATTGGCTTGGCTATTTAAGGCATGCTTGCCCACCTTCTTTATCATCTCTCTCTTATTGTCTGCTACTTTGCACAAATCTATAGGAGCCTCCATGGTTTTGCTCCCCAGTCATACACTTCTTTGGCTATAAGGTTTGAAACAAAGAGTGGTGGAGGGGGATTGGATAGATCCTAGATCTGACACTTCTTATGCATCTTTTTTTACTGGATCTTCTCTTGCTTTATGATGTCTAAGAGGTTCATCCTCTTTTTTAATCCTCGTTCAAGTTAGCAAGAAATAGTTTTCTAGAGTATTTTGCCTTCAATTCTGTGTAGCTTTGATTTGGATGTCTGGTTCAGTGGCATTTTAGCAGAGCACGTCTTCAATCATATTTTGACCACTCTCTTTTTGGGTCAAGGTTTACCATGCTTTATCAATTAATGGCCATTTCTTGTCCCTTTAGGTCAAGGCAGTGAATACAATCAAAGGTTACAATAAGTAGAACAAAATGGGTCTTATCAAAAGGTGTCTGTATAGAAGGTTGTAGGCAGCTCAGATTCTGCATTGTTTGTTCTATCTTTCAAGTAAATTCATGTTATTGTCGTTGTCATGTTTATAATATTTTTTATTTTTGTTCGAAAGAGATGGAAATATAGAATCCCTTTTTTTATGCTTCTCTTACTGTCTTCAAATATAGATTTTTAATTCCTTAAAAAGGTTTTGGAAGCTGAATGATGAGATTTTATTTACTGGAATTTCCTTTTTTTGAGCTATTTATGGGGCATTAAACTGTTGAGATTTATATGATGCATTTCTTATCATATCAGGATTAGGGAAGAATTTTTCTAATTTTTTTGCAGGTTTTTTTTTCCTGGTTAATTCTTTTATGCAACTTCTTGCATCGTCTTTTACTTGCACAGGAAGGGATATGGAACTATCAGTGCAGCAGGTGGAAGGGGATGGGGTGGAGGTGGCGGTGGAAGAATTTCTTTGGATTGTTATAGCATACAGGAAGATGTGAAAGTTACTGTACATGGTTTGTTCTGATCACACATCTGTATCTAGTAGTATAAGCAACTTTAGTTAACTTACAATATTTAATTCATGTGCAAGAGGCTCCACTTGCATATTGGAAGTTCCTTTTCATGAGATTGAGCCATTTACCTACTAGCCTTGGACTCAAAAGCTATGACTATACTTTTGTTTCAATGATTTGATAAAAAGGTGCCAAGCTGATCTATACATGGCCAATAGGGTACATGTGAAACCAATAAAGTTTTCTTGTTATGGGACCCTGCTGGGTGTGGTACTAAGAGTTCTGTTGGCTGTGAGTTGAATTCACCACATTTCATGTCTCATTTTCTAACTAGTATTTCTAGTTTCTTATGCATTCATCATCTTTTTATTTTTGCTGTTTTTCTCTTTTGGAAGTCATGAACCTTTTTTTCTCTATCTTCACCGTGAACAACAGCTAATGTGTTTTTCTGTAATTATTATCATGTATGGACTTCTTCCAAGAAGATGGAACTTTTGTTGGTTTGTTTTGAGATAGTTATGCTTTCTTGTGGCAGGTGGTTTGAGTATTGGCTGTCCTGGGAATGCTGGAGCAGCT
Source organism: Populus x sibirica (assembly GCA_019202695.1). Lineage (NCBI taxonomy): Eukaryota > Viridiplantae > Streptophyta > Magnoliopsida > Malpighiales > Salicaceae > Populus > Populus x sibirica. The sequence continues at coordinate 3,586,682 of JAGMVL010001291.1, read as the reverse complement.
GGTACATTCTTTAACGCAGATTTACTCAGTTTAAGAGTGAGCAATGACTACGTGATGACAGAAACAGAAACCCCTTTGCTTGATTTTCCTACCACGATTCTATGGTCAAATGTTTTTGTGGAGAATTATGCAAAAGTTTTGGTCCCCCTGGTTTGGAGCAGGATTCAGGTTGTGTAATCTGTCTTTTCATGCGTACATATTTTATTATTTTGTTGAATTGGTCTCATGTTTGTGCTCTCTGCCTACTTATGACATCAACAAGTTTTAGCACCTAGTATTCACATAAATCGTCTCCCAAAGTTGATCTTTCCTTAAAAAATGGAATTGATTTCTCAAGTGAAGCTGTGTGTTCTAACTCTTAGATGCACTGGTGCTTTGTTGGTTGTTCTCCCTGGTAATTTATGACTAGGTTGTTCTTGAAAAGATAACATGCCAATGCATTGTTAGTTCTCTGCAACCCAATATCTGACTTGTCATATGGGCCAGACATGAATGCAATTATGATGGCGAATTTTCACCTTGACATTACATGCCAACAAGCGTTGTAATCCATTTTCTGATTGATTTTAATTTAAAATATGTTTCACTGGGGTTAATCATCATATTGATTGAAAATGAAGAAAGGCTACTTTTGAATTTGATTGATTTTAATTAAAAATATGTTTCACTGGGGTTATCATCATATTGATGGAAAATGAAGAAAGGCTACTTTTGAAATTAATATTTTTTACTTCAATTTTAATCTTATATGATTATTCAAGTTCAAAATTTGGTTACGTTACATCTACTCAACATATGTTTATTTCTGTTGTAGATTGTGAACGATGTTAACTGAATTAGCATAGTAGGTTTTCCTTTGAATCCATGCTTGTTTTAGCCTGTGTCATTTGTGATTTTTGAAGCTTGAGTTAATGAAGAAGTTGATTAATGAATCTGTTGTAGAATTTGGTTTAGAAAGTGATAGGTTCAGGAGACATCTTCTCCTAGGAGATTTCATTAACTTCTCTCCAGTAGACACTTTTTCTTGGACTTAACATGGAAAACTTAAATGTATATTTTTGACCCTTGTTCTGCCATAGTTACCCGTGGATGCTGTCATTTCTACTACTTTTTGAGTAGTTATCCTTTGCCTTCCAGTGGTCTCTGTGGAGAAATTTGGTCTTCTGTCGCCTCTGTTTTTCATAAAGTGTTACTGTCATTGTTTTGCTAAGATCTGTTCAAGAAATAGAGAAAGATATGAGAAGGTGAAGAAAGATGCGAGAAAGATGAAAGGGGAGAGGGAAATGAGAGTTGAAAAAGAAAGGAGGCTGCAGATTAGGTTAGTTCACAACGTACATCATGTACACACGAGCATGAGATTACACAACAACCCTTGACATTATAATATAAATACTCCCCACAACATTCCCACTCAAGATGGAGCATAAATATCTCTCATGCCCATCTTGCAAGTGAAATAACGAAACACCTTACTACTAAGTCCCTTAGTAAACATATCGGCTAACTGATTCTTAGACTTTACAAAGGGAATACAAATAGTCTTATTATTCAACTTCTCTTTAATAAAGTGCCTATCAATCTCAATGTGCTTGTGAGCAATGTTGATAGTTGCTGTATTATCACAAAATAGTGACATGGGATCATCATTTGTTATTCCTAATTCATGCATCAGATTTTTAAGCCATAGGAATTTTCACAATCCATGTGCTATTGCTCAATACCCTGCTTCTGCACTAGATTGTGCCACCACATATAGCTTCTTGCTCCATGAGACTAGATTACCACCAATGAAAGTACAATATCTTGATGCAGACCTCATGTCATCTAGTGATCCAGTCCAACCAGCTTCAGTGAAGTCCTCTACCTTCAAATGTCCATTCATTATTGTTAAGATTTATTTAAGAATTAGAGAAAGATATGAGAAGGACAGGAAAGATGTGAGGAATAGAAAAGGGGAGAGGGGAACGAGAGATGAAAGGAAAGGAGGCTGGAGATTAGGTTAGTTCCCAACCTGCACCATATATATATATATATATATATTTGAGAAAGAGCATGAGATTACATAAGCACCCTTGACATTACAATATAACTGCTCTTCACAACAACTGTTCTTTGCTACATGATGAATTTCTCACACTCTGAAGAATAATACTTTAGCATTGTTTCCAACTCCTTGAATGTAGGTCAGAGGCCAGATTAGTTTATATCATGGAGGCAGCATTGTCTTTGGATTGTCTGAATTCCCAGTATCAGAATTTGAGCTTGTAGCAGAAGAGCTTTTGATGAGCGATTCTATCATAAAGGTATCTTTGTTGAAGAATATTCATGTCTCTTTTTTGTTTAGGCTGAATCAATATGCATGTGTTTGTCTTGAAATGATCCAAAAACAAAACCTTTAACGGGAAACATGCAACTTAAGGTTACATAAACAGATATACACTCAGAGCCATATGCATCATGCACATGTAGATAATGTTATTTGTGTGAAAACTGGATACATGAATCTGTAAGATGTTTACTAAGATTAAAGAGAAATGAGGAGTAGAAGGAAATGGATTTCTTGTTTTTTCTTTCTTTCTTTTTTTTTTTTTTTTTTTGGGGGGGGGGGTTTGCAACGATTTGGAGTAGATTGAAGGTTCTGTTTGAAGATCCAAATTCCTCTCCATTCTGTCATGCCAAAAATTGGATACACTGACATCTTCAAAGGGACTGAAAAACTGAAGGTCTGAAGAAATGCACCCTGCTTCCAAGTTCTTGAAAACATTGATGCATGAATTGGGGATTGGCGTGAGGGAAGGCTATAGAAGGAAATGGATTTCTTGTTTTTTCTTTCTTTCTTTCATCTTTTTTTTTTTTTTTTTTTTTTGGGGGGGTGCAATGATTTGGAGTAGATTGAAGGTTCTGTTTGAAGATCCAAATTCCTCTCCATTCTGTCATGCCAAAAATTGGATACACTGACATCTTCAAAGGGACTGAAAAACTGAAGGTCTGAAGAAATGCACCCTGCTTCCAAGTTCTTGAAAACATTGATGCATGAATTGGGGATTGGCGTGAGGGAAGGCTATAGAAGGAAATGGATTTCTTGTTTTTTCTTTCTTTCTTTCATCTTTTTTTTTTTTTTTTTTTTTTGTGGGGGGGGTGCAACGATTTGGAGTAGATTGAAGGTTCTGTTTGAAGATCCAAATTCCTCTCCATTCTGTCATGCCAAAAATTGGATACACTGACATCTTCAAAGGGACTGAAAAACTGAAGGTCTGAAGAAATGCACCCTGCTTCCAAGTTCTTGAAAACATTGATGCATGAATTGGGGATTGGCGTGAGGGAAGGCTATAGAGGAAGGGGCATCACCTCCTCCTAGTTGGCAAGAAAAATGAATATTGAAGTCGTTTTGCAATTTGCACTAGATAGATTATCGACAAAGAGAAGGAAAAAAATGAGATCTAATTTTGCAAGGGCTTAAATAAGGACAGTAACTTCAACTTATATCCCATTCATGCTATTGAGAGAGGTGTATGTTTGAATATGCAATAAGACCAGGGAAATCTTTTGTGCTGCTTTGGATTATGACTAATGCCCAATTTTGTATTCTCTCGCCTTCTGTCAATGAACTTATTCCATCAAAATAAAATATTACCAGTGCACATAATAATTTGTCTAATTAATTGAAAAAATTGAGTCTAGCCTTTTAATTACTACTCATTTATTGCAGCCATATTTCCCTACATATTCTCATCAAGAATAAATAAGAGTGAATACAAGTAATTGAACACCATATCTCATTAATGAAAAAAGGAAAAAAAGTGAAAGAAATCAAATCAAGTGGGTTTTCTAGTCCCTTTGTATGCCAGTTTTTGCAGCAATATTTAGCGTGTTTTAAAGACTTTTCTCTTTTAGGATTGTTTTGAGTTTCTATGCTTCAAATAACTTCACTTTTGGGTTTGTTTTGATTTTCCATGCTTCAAATATCACATAGATCTATCCGTATTTTTTATTGAGGACCTAAAATCTTCCACGTCAAAAAATGAAGGTTTTTGGCGCATTTAGAGTTGCTATCAAAATGCTACTCATGTGGAACTCCAAAATTGAAATAGATGGAGGTGGAAATACTATTGTTACTGCTTCTGTCCTTGAAGTCAGGAATCTGATTGTTCTAACGGTACAATACTTTCAACCTCATTGTTACAGTTTATCATTTCAAACATATATCATTTTTGTTTTCGAATTGAAAATTTGAGGCTTCTATCTGCTTATATTTGCAGGCAGGCTCTGTCCTCAGTTCAAATTCAAATTTGGGGTTATATGGTCAAGGACTACTGAAGTTGACGGGTCATGGTGATACAATTAGAGGCCAGCGACTTTCCTTGTCTCTTTTTTATAACATAACTGTAAGCCATTAGCATATGCATACGTTTGATCCATTTTTATTTACGGTGCAGTGCTTTTCTTTAAGGTTTATTGTAACCTTTGTGCCATGTTGAAACTCAAATTGCTTTAAATATTAATGATTTTTTCTTAGCATGTAATGTGCCTAATACAATAGTCACGCAACACACATAGATTTGTAAGCTATACAACTGGGAGATGGTTGCAAGGAATTGTTTGAGACGGTTGATATTCCCCCCCAAGAAGGTAGCGAGGACAAACATTTGAGATTGATAAAAAGATGTGTGTGGTTTGGATATGGGCCCTATGCAAAACAAGTCATAATGAAAACTGTGTTGATACATTGGAGGACATAAAAAAAAATATCCTCTCCAACCTTGTCTTTCTTCTTCATCTTTATCTGTAATATTGTTAGAAGCTGAAATTCTGTGGCAGTTTTTTTTTATTTTTTATAATGGCATATGGTGTCATCTATTCTATTTGCTTTTGCACTCTTACCTTGTTCAAATTACAATATAATTATATATGAATTCCTTTGATTCTTGGATGTTATGAACGAGAAATTATGGGTACTGGGTGACATTTCATGGTGATGTCTGAGAACAGTTCTAATCCCATAAGCACATTGTTTGTTTTTTGAGATATGAATGGGAATTTTTTTAAGCCTTGTGTGACTTTTCTGTCATTGCTATAACTGCTTATGACTCGTCAAATACAGGTTGGACCTGGTTCTTTAGTTCAAGCACCATTGGATGATAATGCTAGCAGAAGTTTGTGAGTATGAACTTCTATTATAAGTACTGGGATATGCTGTATTAATAACATTAAAGCATCATAATATTCCCTTTATCATTGAACCATTTATTTTATTTTATTGTTGTTGCAGGGTTACAAAATCACTTTGTGAGAGTCAGACATGTCCAATAGATTTGATAACTCCCCCAGATGATTGCCATGTTAATTACACACTGTCGTTTTCACTTCAGGTAAGAGTTAAATTTAAAGCATGATTATTTCAGATACTAGTATATTTCTGTGCTTGAGGCAGATAGAAAATGACTTTTTGCGCGAGGCTAATCTTGCTCATGTTTAAGTATATTTAAGCAATAAGGAATTAAAGGAATATAATACAGGAGAAGTTGAGAATGTTGAAATATGACACCAAGGCACCCTTAATAGAACGTCAAAAATTATTGTCATCATTTACATGCAACATCAGCTTAAGTTTGTGACTTTTGCAGTTTTGTGGAGTCATCTAAGAACAAGTTAAATGTTTCAACACAAAGACTGGCTGGAAATGTCACGAAACATCACATTGCATGCCACTATCATAGATAAATTGAGCAGCTTTGGCATCGGATAGCATATATTTATTCTTAAAACCTGTCCTGTCCATTTATATGCTTTCAGGGTAGAATTGTTTGGTACCGCCACAATATTTGCTGAAGTGCTGCATTTCTTTGGAAACCATCTTTATATAATTCACATCGGCATATATTGAAGCATGTGTTCCACAGTATCTTCAGCTTGTCATTCTTGGATTTTTGTTAGTTTCAAGGGACTTAAAATTTTCTTTGATATCTCATCAACTATCTCATTATGATGGAAACAGTTCTATTTTTTAACAGTTTAGACTTCTTCAATCAGTTTATGAACCAAGTTGTCATTTCTCTTTTATGTCTCAGTGTTGGCTGGTCCTTTATTCTGTGCAATATTTTAGCTTGCAACTGTTTTATGGCTTTAACTCTTATTTTGATTTATCAGCTCTTCTGTTTCTATCAGTGTTTAATTGTGAAATCTCTAAAAAAAAAATTCACTTTATATTTGGCAGATTTGTCGTGTCGAGGACCTCCTTGTAAATGGCATTGTAAAGGGGAGTATCATCCACATCCACAGGGCAAGAACTATCATTATTGATGCTGATGGCTTGATTACTGCATCAGAGTTAGGTAGTAAAGAGTATTCCCAGCATTATTCCATTGCTTTCTTTGGCTGGTGCATGATCATTGTTCTAATTGAACTGCTCTTTTTCAAGAGCATCCCTGGTGTACAGCTGTATATTTTTAATTCTAATATGCAGAGCTCCTCTTCAGGTTGCAGTGGTGGTATTGGGAAAGGGAACTATTCCAAAGGAGCTGGTAGTGGTGCTGGACATGGGGGGAGAGGGGGCTCAGGTTGTTTTAATGGGATTGTGAGTAATGGCGGCAATAAATATGGTAAAGCTGATCTTCCTTGTGAATTGGGAAGCGGAACCGAAGGTCCGAATCAGTCCTATGGCAATGTGATTGGAGGGGGAATGATTGGTATTATTTTCATAAATCACAAGTTTAGCAATAAAATTTTCATTTTTACCTCACGTTGTTATTTTTTTTGCTTACAGTTGATTGTGATGTTGAATATTTCTGAACAGTAGTTTGCTTATCCATAGATATTAGCAATCTTATTCTGTGAGCTTTGAGTTTCTTCACTTACAGCATATTGCTCGACATCTTTCCCAGATCATGCTTGCTAACTTGTGCTTCATGTTTGTTAGTGATGGGATCCATCCAGTGGCCGCTGTTGAAGCTCAATCTTTATGGATCTTTGAGAGTAGATGGTCAAAGCTTTGATAAAGCATCAATAAATAGTAATGCTTCTTTGATTGGTGGACTTGGTGGAGGTTCTGGAGGGACGGTTCTTGTTTTCCTGCAAGAGCTTATGCTTGCAGAAAACTCGTCTTTATCTGTTCGTGGGGGCAATGGCAGTCCTCTTGGTGGTGGAGGAGGTGGGGGTGGAAGAGTTCATTTTCATTGGTATAAAATAGACATTGGGGATGAATATGTTCCAGTTGCAAGTATAAGTGGTTCAATTAACAGAAGGTATGCTTCTTTTTTTCTTTTTATGTGTGTGTGCTTGTCTATGTATATATTTTTAAGCTAACAAAACCCAACAAAATCCATTAGAAGGCACCAATAAGGTGCATTCTATGCACGGAGAGCAAAACATAGATATAAAATTACAATTCAACAAACTCTGGCACCATCTACACCTGTGAAGATTCCCTTGTATGCTAGAAATAAAGAGGGTAAGGCTGGCTCTTCTCTGTCAATGCTGTTTTGTGCTGTTACTTGCATAACAAACTACAAAATTACAATTCAACAAACTCCAGAACCATCTACCCTTGTGAAGATTCCCTTGTGTGCTAGAAATAAAGAGGGTAAGGCTGGCTCTTCTTTGGCAATGCTGTTTTGTGCTGATACTTGCATAACAAACCACAAAATAGCTATTTGCAAGCTCATAACTCTTTCTTCTAGAACATCCTCCACCTCTTGAGCAATTACCTCTTTCATAGAGCTTGATAGGCAGTACCACCCACTGCTTCAACACCAGCTCCCCATGGCACTCCAGCACCAAAACAAAGTAGTGAGAGCTTATAATGATGGAGGACCTAGGGTTTCTTTGTTGTCTCAATATAAAGCACATAATAGTTCTATTGTGAGACAATATTGAATGATAAGTTAACAAATTCCTCTTCTCCACGTCCTTCTCTTTTGTCCTTCTCCATCTCTTCCTCTTCCTCCTTTCTTCCATTCCTTTCTCTTCTTTTCTCTGTTCTACATCAGATAAGGATCCTTAGCTGCTTCCTGACAAAGAGATCATTGATCCACCAACACCTCTCCCCTCTCTTTTTTAGATCAGTAATGGTCAAATCTTTCTTTAGTTGAGATAAAATGGGTTTACAAATCATACCTTTCTTATATCTAAATCCTCATATTCTTTTTTGCAGGTGATGCTTACTCCTTCGTATAGCTTTCACTTTGTTATAGTATCAGCCGTTTTGTTTTATTAAAAAAAAACAAAAAATTGTAATTCAAGCCTTCTCCTATACAGAAAAGAAAAGAATAAGTGCATGATAAATTAATAGAAATAATTAGAATTGTAATTCAAGCCTTCTCCTATACAGAAAATAAAAGAATAAGTGCATAATAAATTAATAGAAATAATTTGGAGGGGACTTTGATTTTCTGTACTTCACAGGAAATCACTCGTTTTGGACATTATTTCTTCTGGTGAAGCTTCAAAAAAAGATTTCATATAAAATAAAAATAAAAGTGAAAGTGAAAGTGAAATGTTTCTTTTCTGTCTGTTATCTTCATACATCTTCTACCACTCTTCATGATTTAAGTTGAAAGAAATTGTAAAATAATGCTCCACTGAATACCCATTCATTGGCATGGAAATGATTACTCGCTCCACAAATGAGTATCCCATGCTTTGAGACAATTGTTAACCTCAAAAGAACTATTTTTCCTCATGAAAGCCAATTACCAGGGTGCTTTATTGAACAATGTGAAAGATTTGACGCCAAACTGTGTTTTTGATCACTTTATTTATCCAAACAATCTTTTAAAATATTTCCCAAGGTGTATTTAGCATTAACTGCAGGCATTGTTTATAATGTTATGGTAGCCTGGATTTCTGATATAGAATAATAATTTTAGTACATGGAATTTTATAAACAAATCGGATAAAATCTTAAAAATTTCTCATGTGATTTGTGACATCATAGGATAAACCTTTTGCATAAACTATATTCTTGATGTACTTGCTTCAAATTTATATATGATCAGGCCATGACCATCATTATCTTCTCTCAATTTTACAAATTCAAACCATGATAGACATGTTATGTGACATGAAAGACAAAATTCCAATATAGAAACAACCATGTGGACTTCTTCATCAATGCTGGAAATGCTGATAGTGCTTTTCACTTTTGCCTTCTCTCTCTTCTCATGCAACATATATTGACAGTTTATCATAACTAATTTTCTGATAAGGGAATGTCTTATTTGGAGTTGCATATAACAAACAAGTTTACTTCATGATGTCCAACAGTGGAGGTGCTGGAGAAAATGGTGGTCTTTTTGGGGAGGAAGGCACGGTCACTGGGAAAAAATGCCCGAAGGGCCTATATGGTACATTTTGCAAGGTACCTTTTGTTCTTACACAGCCTTCATGTGATTGTCTGTTGCTTCATTCTTGAAGTTAATGTAATCAGGGCAGTTTATAAGCAGGGCCAGGTCAACAATATGTGCAATTCCTGCATTTTTTTCAGAGGATTTTGATAATGTAGAGTCTTCTAGGAGCATTAAGAGGTTTACTGTTGTTTTCTGTAGCTTTGAGTCTTTAATTTCTTGGTGCTATTTGGGATTCCTAATTGTAGGACTAGGAAAAGCCAAATAATCTCTACAAACTTGGTTGTATCCCATGCTTTGGTCGTTTGATTATTATGCTGAAGTAATTTCTTTAACCTAAAATGGTTGGCATATGAATAATTAAATATGCAAAAATATTATCATGCTTGAAAAAATAAATAGACTCAGTGGAATCTGGGTATATGATATATTTTCAAAGAATCATGTAAAGGTTATAAATCAGGACAAATGAACTCTGAAGTCTATTTTTCAAATGCACAAACACTTGCGAGTCTAACTAGCATTTTAGTCTTAACTACTATTGAAGTGTAATTTGTCATTGTTACAAAATAGTAAATTTTTTTTTCTTAATGATAAACGAGAAGTTGCAGAATAAGTGTGGAAGGGTAGAACGGATGTTTCTAATTTTTCACACTAATATTTAAGGGATAGCAGGCATATGTTTTATTTTTTCTGGTGAGAGTTGTACGATGAAGTGAAAATCTACTTCATCATACCTAGTGCAATTATATACACTACTTATTCTGATCCTATCAAATTATAAAAGGAATCATGTGAAGAAATTCTCTGAAACCTTTATTTTTAAGCTCTTACCATCAGTTAAAAGAAACAAATACATAAATATATACACAAAATGAAGAATTTGGTACCAAGAATAGAAAGCATGAATGAAAATTTTTCACTGGACCACTTTCTTCCCCCTCTTGATTATTAGATTGTTTGCTTGACTTGTCTCCTATAATTTAATGATGCAACTTACCTGTAGGAATGCCCTCTCGGTACTTTCAAAGATGTCGATGGATCTGATGAAAGTCTTTGCATTCCTTGCTCTCTTGATCTTCTTCCTAATCGTGCAAATTTTATATATGTTCGAGGTATTTTTTTGTGTTATACTGATTGACACGAATCTCTCTATCTCTACCATTTTTTAACTGATGTGGTCTGATATTGAAGACACTGGTCACTGCAGGGGGAGTTAGTGAACCATCTTGTCCATATAAATGCATATCTGACAAGTACAGGATGCCAAACTGTTATACTCCTCTTGAGGAGCTGGTGTATACATTTGGAGGCCCTTGGCCTTTTGCCCTCATTCTGTCTTTCCTTTTGGTGCTTCTAGCTCTATTGTTGAGTACAGTGAGAGTCAAATTGGTAGGATCAGGTTCTTGTTATGGTGCAAGTTCAGTTGAGCATCAGAATCATCACCACTTTCCACATCTACTTTCCCTATCAGAGGTACTTCCATAGTGAACTGCCTTTGACTACATAATCTGCAGCTATAATTGGGTCAGGATACAGCACTTTGACAATTCACATTTGATTCTTATTTTAAACCTAGGTGCGAGGAACTAGAGCTGAAGAAAGTCAGAGCCATGTCTACAGAATGTACTTTATGGGTCCCAATACTTTTAGGGAACCCTGGCATCTTCCTTATTCTCCTCCCAATGCAATTATTGAGATTGTGTAAGTGATTCAAGGATACCAAAGGATGGCATAATTGACTATTTTTGAATATAATGTTTGGGGTTAATTTTTTATGCCTCAGATGATTTTCATTGATTACATATTTTCATGCAAGATTCTTGACCTGAGTAGACTAAATTCACTTCTTGATGCTGACATGATAAAGTAAATTGTGAAGCTTTTCTTATTTTGTGCTAGTTTTCCATTTCTGTCCTGTATACCTTTATCCTATTAAAGTTATTCTTGCACTAAGATATGGTCCTTTGTGAATTGTTCCAATACATACCTGGACATTCTTTGCAAGCCCTAGAAGTGAAAGCATAGATTGTGCGATCCTCTACCATTTCCATCTTATTCTATATCTACTAATTATTATTTACAATGGGAAAACCTTTTTGATCTGCTTGCAGATATGAAGATGCTTTTAACAGATTTATTGATGATATAAATTCTGTTGCTGCCTATGATTGGTGGGAAGGGTCGGTTCACAGTATACTTTCAGTGGTTGCCTATCCTTGTGCATGGTCCTGGAAACAGTGGCGGCAGAGAAATAAAATTCATCGACTTCAGGAATATGTCAAGTCTGAATATGACCACTCGTGTCTTAGCTCTTGTCGATCTCGAGCCCTATACAAGGGGATGAAGGTTTGACTTGCTGTCTTAACTTTTCAGTTGCCCCATTTACAGAACTTCACTTTTTTCCATGCCTTTTAGTTCTCAATACTTCAGGCTAACAGCCACTTCTCATTTTCTCTGACATGATACTGGCACCCCTTTACTTTAGTACTGTCTTGCTGGTGGTTTCAAATCGATATGAAATGCTCATGCATGCAATTATGTTTTTCTTGTCTTTTGAAGCTCATAATTTGTTCAAAAAACAATGTATTCATGAGCAAATTCTGTGTTGTGAAGCTCATAAAGAAATGCTCATGCATGTTAAATGCTGCTATCCTTGACCCATGAGCAATTGCTGTGTTGTGCCACCCCACTTTAATTAATTTTTTATGGTTTTTTTAAATATAAGTTATTTTTTAATTGAATGGAAGGAAAAAATATACAAATCTAAGTAACCTAAGTACCTCTTATATGTTGACAAATTATATGTGCATATAGGTTACTAGTGGTTTTCTATTTGGCTTTAATTACTCATGAATTGTGAGCTAATAAAAAAATTTAAACAAATAAGTCGTACATGTCTTAAAGTACATAGAAATAAGTAAATTTTGTTTTGATTAGTATGTTATGTTGAAGCATGACATATTTGGGTCATGTTGTGGTAGTCACCATTCCGTGTTGGCAGAAGCTCATCATGGGTTGAGGCTCAAATCACTATACCGTATGGTTAAATCAGCCCCTCTACATGAAAAAGGCTATGATTGACCCCACAAAGCATTTTAGACCAAACAATTGCAGTTGACCAATTGCTAGCTAATTAGATGTTGACTCGTGTCCTAGTTCCACTAAAAATAGGTTGAAATGGTCCTGTTTATATGGTAGAGAGGTCAATTTTACCCATATTCATGTAGAGGAGCTGATTTGACCAGATTAGCGATATAGTACAGGGATGCAAGGTGATCCATCATGGGTTTTGTCATGCTGGTTTGTGTACTATAAAACCATAGCCCAGCCCAAGCAATTTATTGATGCTGTCCATTGGCTGGTCCGCCCATTCTACTCCTTTACAAATTAGGGTGTTTCGTATTGGTTCTTTTTTTTTAGGCTAATATGTATGAACACCTCCTGAACTATAGGCCATTTTAATTGACACCTAAATTGTTTTTTCTTCTTTCAACCCTTAAACTATAGTGTTTTTATTGACATCACTTCTGTTACATCCCTTGTATTTTTCATTAACTAGCATGTGAGTCGTACATGTTTACTTACAAAATATCATAAATAATTGGTGAAATAACATTAAAAAAATTAACCTCTGCTAATGCTATGATAAAAATGTCATTTGTAATATAATAAGATTACAAATCAAGAAATTAATCCTCAAAGGTTTTGACTTTTAGTATTTTTTAAGGAAAACATGTGATTTGCATGTGATATTTAATGGCTATATTGGACAAAATATACCAAAAGGGGTGTCGTCAAAACACTCTCATTGGAGGGTTGAAATTAGAAAAAAATCAATTCAAGGGTGTCAATTGAAATGGCCTATGGTTTAGCTTTTTGCTGAGTTTATCTTCCTCCCCCCCCCCCTTCATATTGTCTTTATACAAGTGGCAACTGATGCAGGTTGGGGCGACACCAGACTTAATGGTTGCTTACATTGACTTTTTCCTTGGTGGTGATGAGAAGCGTTTAGATATAGTGTCTATAATACAAAAGAGATTTCCCATGTGCATAATATTTGGAGGTGATGGGAGCTATATGTCACCTTATAATCTACACAGTGACACATTATTGACCAGTCTTCTTGGTCAGGTATGACTTTTGATGTAAAATAAGATTAAGCACCATGTTATTTTTCTCCAAAGTTCTTCTGACATGCAGAAATACATCATTGCAGCATGTCCCTGCAACTGTCTGGAATCGTTTGGTGGCTGGTTTAAATGCTCAGTTGAGGACTGTGAGGCATGGATCTATCCGCTCTGCTCTACTTCCTGTAATTGATTGGATATGCAGCCATGGAAATCCCCAGCTCGAGTTCCATGGAGTTAAGATAGAGCTAGGATGGTTCCAAGCTACTGCTTCTGGTTACTATCAGTTAGGTGTCTTAGTAATGGTTGGTGATTATTCTCTCCATTCTATGCACCAGTCTGACTGCATAGATAAAAGCAATAGTGAATCAGCAAGGTAATTTTGAGAATTATAATCTATAGTGTGTTAGTGTCCATGTTCTCATTGAATTTAGACCGATTTGGAAGTTGCAGAGACAGCCACAAGAGATAGAATAATGTTTGATTAGTCAAGTTGTAAAGAGCATTTTCCATTAGTTCTCCAACTGTTTTATTTAATGTCTTTAATTGGATAGAGGAGTATGCTTTAAAAATGGAGAAAAACTTGCATTTGTGAAGACACAAAAATCTTGTATCCAAAGCAACTTGCACATGTATTATTTTTATGGAGTAATCCAAACATCTTGCTGCAATGACTTCATTGTTCTTGAGTCTTCGTATGTCATCTTATACAGTTAGCCATCATTCATATTACAGGAACAATCATTCATATTACAGGAACAATGCCTCATGTACGAGCAGAAGTCTTAAGCTGCTTCAGCAAGAGCGGCCATACTTGAGTCAAGCTTTATCTCGCAAAAAGATGACGGGGGGAATTAATGGAGGTCTTCTGAATGAAGCTACCTTGAAATCTCTGGATTTTAAAAGGGACTTTCTCTTTCCACTCTCTCTCTTATTGCATAATACTAGACCTGTCGGTCGCCAGGTACTGGATGGCTATTCATTTAGCACCTCTCTCTTGTTTTCCTTTCTTTATTCACCAAATTCTTTAATTTATTTTTGTTTATTTTTTATTTCAGGATACTCTTCAGCTTTTCATTACTATCATGCTTTTGGCAGATCTTTCTGTCACACTTCTCACATTACTTCAGTTCTATTGGATTTCTCTTGGTGCTTTCCTTGCTGTACTGCTTGTTCTTCCTCTATCCTTGCTTTCTCCATTCCCTGCAGGCTTGAATGCCTTATTCAGCAGGGAACCTAGAAGAGCCTCACTTGCTCGTGTATATACATTATGGAATGCGACATCCCTGTCTAACATTGTAAGTTGTACCAAAAGTGCTGTGCTTTTCTCTCAAATTACTTGCTAGTCACAATTTGCTATTGTGAAGCTTCTTGAGAGCTTTGGCTTTCTAAACAAGTTCTCTTTTATCCTAGTTGACATTCAATAGAGTTTTTTAAATCCCTTAGCCAAGGCAGAAACTTCACATCCCATAATGCCTTCAACTTAAATTACTTACTCTGCTTTCACTTCACGAGTCTTACACGAGTTACTCTCTTTTAGTTGACTTGATAAGCTATATAACAGTTTTGTTGCTTCCTGCAGGCTGTAGCTTTCACTTGTGGTATTTTTCATTATGGATTTTCTTCTTTCCGACCACCTGATGAGGAAAACACATGGAACATTAGAAGGTGAGGTTTTATATCTAATCTGTCCTAAAACAAATGGTTGGAGTGTAAGATGAAAAATCATAGCTGCCAGTCAATGCAAAGTAATATGCTGCATGCTGATGCAATATACGTGTGTACGAGTCCCTAAGCATTCATTTGCTCAATATGAGGAAGTTCAATGACAATTATACCTGTCTTATTAAGTTATACTATGGTGCTTTGCTGTCTTATCTAATGCTTGTTTTGGATCAAAGGTGTGAAATAACTGGTTTCATTTGTTGAGCCTTTTTATTCATTGCTGGCGTAGATTGATTTCATATTGAATGATGGAATTTATTTACTTATTGCATTTGGAATTCTTAATAATCTGCCCCTTGGTTTCTCCATTTGTTGGATTTGAAGAAAGGCCACACAAAGATTTGGCGCTTGCAGAAAGAAAATTGCATCAGTTGTTCCCAAAACCCAACAACAGTAACATATATATTTTATGCAAACTCTTCCAGTTTTTCTGAACTCTTTGGAAAAGACCCTGTAGATGGTTTTCTTGGCTGTCTTTTTTTTTATATGTTGAACAGAGACAACAGATGTGAGATATAGTAAAATCAATCAGAATCATGTGACATGATCTGTTAACTTGGTCTTGATATGTCTGAAAGGTGACGTAATCTAGTAACTTATGCCAAAGAGACTATCTCATCCTATGTTGCATGCCTTAAATAACACATTATTTTCCAGGAACATTGACCTACCTCTTTTTGCATCGCTAATGATCACAGTAATCAAACTGAACTGTGATCTCTTAGCCAAGCTGGTTGGAATTGATTAACTTACCTTTTTTCATTCTTTGCTTTTGTATCTTTTATATTTTATCAAGAATCTGAAAAGCTTTTGATCATGTTTGCCAACAGGGAGGACGATAAATGGTGGCTGTTGCCAACTATCCTTTTGCTGTTCAAGTCAGTACAAGCTCGTTTTGTAGATTGGCACATTGCTAATCTAGAAATCCAAGACTTTTCTTTGTTCTGCCCAGATCCAGATGCTTTTTGGGCCCACGAATCTAGTTCATGATTTCAAGGAAACTGATGCACATGGAAAGAATTACATGTCCTGGTTTCTCTGTCTTGTCAACAGGATCAGGGGAAGAGGCTTTCACCCTTTGTGTCAGGCTGTTTCCCCAGGTGAGACAACATTGCAGTGTAAATTCGTTCAAAATTGTGTAAAGCATTGGTTATATTATAGGTGTGCAGTTTGCCGTCTTTGTAAGTAAAATGCCACAGGAATTACTGGAGGAAAAAAGTTGAGCAAGATAGGATCAGTCGTATAGTAGATTTTTTAGTTCATTGTAGAATCTACACTAGATTAAGATTATTTTTTTGTAAGAAACCGTTTTGGTTTTCCATACCACCCCTTCGATCTCCTTCCAAGCCTTATACAATAGGTTAAGGGGGTTTAATTGTAATTTTTAAGAGTTAATTTGGTCAAATTAGAGGTTTAATTGCATAAATATTAAAGTTTGATGGGCAATTAGGGACTTGATTGAAGAAATTCAAAACCAAAGACCAAACTGAAAAAAACACTTGAATGTAGAGGCTGAAATTAATCAAATCAGGGGTTAAGTTGAAAAAATTAAAAGTTGTTAGTCAATTGAGAGTTGAAATATACAAACTTAGAACCAATAATCAAAATGAAAAAGACGGTCAACTTAGGGGCTGACAATTGAGTTTGGTAAAGGTGAAATTAAATGAAATTAAAAGTTTGGAAATAATTATGGGTTCAATTAAAAGAAATTGAAAGAATAAGGACTCGAATAAAATTTGTGAATCTCAAATTAAAAACCCTAAATGACGCAGACTTAATGAAGAGAATACAAGTGACATGTTTAATAGATTGATTTTTATTTTGATAATTTTGGTTGATTGAGTTAGCAATTTTAAATGAATGAATGAGGAGCTACAGACCTTTAAATTGCGCAAAGTTAGATTCAAATAAAAGATGTGAAACATATATACTATATTCAAGTGTTCTCAAGTTATGATGATATTAGAATTGCTTTGACAAGACCTTGGAAGTGGACAACTTAGTCAATCATGACTGAAACACATTTATACAAGAATCGATCTTTTTTTCGTGTGCGGGCATAAAGACTTCTTAAAATCCTAGAAAAATCTTATAAATACCCCTTTAAAAAGAGAGCTAGAAAAAAAAAAGGGGGAGAAAAAAAATATTAATAAGAAACTTAAGTGTAAAGGTCTAGAAGCCTAACATAAAAGATTTTTTATACTTTGAAAGTATAATAGATTGGTGAGAGACAAAACTTTTTAAAGAAAAGCAATGTATAAATTATTATAGGGATAATTAAAAAAAATCTTTTAGTTTACTTATATTTTAACATTGCATTTATTCTTTTGAAAATTACACTTTATACTGAATAGTTAATTTATATGTTAATAACAATTTACATCCTCAAGCTCGTGCTTAAAAAAAACAAAAAAATTTAAAGAATTGTCATTATATTTTATTTAATGATTAAAGAGTCATTAAAATATTAATATTACAACTTTTTTTTATTAAACTAAAAATCCCTAGCCATTGTGACTAGCCTTTTCCTTTTTTTTTTCTTCTTATTTTTCTTTCTTTTCCTTTTCAATCTCTAGCAAACCCACAATAAAAAATTGAAGCCATTATGTTTGGACGTGACTGAGTTATTGGTGGCGCCCTTTCCTACCTTAGCTAGATTTGATTTGCAAGACTGGCAAAGAAGATGAGTTGTTTGGCCACAAAATTTGATCAATTGTTTTACAAAATGACTGCAAAATAATTAATTTTGGTGTGGTCGCCGTGGGTCATTTGGATTTTTTGAAACTATTAAAAGTTAATAGCAATACTCAATCTTTTCAGTTATTGTTTGAAACTATTAAAAGTTAATAGCAAAAATTGGTTTATAAATTCATCTTTGAAATAAATTATTAAGCACAAGTTTACAAAAAAGCATAACTAGCCTCTCTAGAGAAAGTAAAGTTCCCACAAATTATAGGTTTAGGATGAAATAAATTTTAAGCCCTAGCCTGTATATGAGATAATAATTTGGTTTGTTGAGAAAAAAACATGATTGAAAAAAACTTGATGGATTGTTTACGAGAATAAATTTCAATTTAGACTATAGTTTTAAAGAGAAGAAGTGAGAAAAAAATATACTAAAAGTTAGTTGTTATCAATTCGAGTATCACAAATCTTAGAGCCACTAAAAGTTTATATGATTGTTAACTTCAGGATTCGTGAGATTAATTGAGACAAACCAATTTTAATAAAACTTGAAGAGTTCACATCAGTTATTGGCCAAATTTACTTGTTGGCAAGAAACTATTGCTAGTTCCCCATAATAAATCATGATTTATTATTACACGAACTAGTAAAGTTTCTTGCCAACAAGACGAGAGAACATTATTTGGTTAAGAAAGTAAATAAAAACATGTAAATAAAATAGTAAAAATAAATAAACATATGTTTCATTAAGAAAGCTAAATTGCAAAAGAGTTGAAAAACATGAAATAAATTGCACGCCGTGGAATTATAAAAAAAACGTGTTCTTTAAATACTATTCTTCAGCCCTGGTTCATGTCTAAAAAATAGGAAAAATAATAGTCAACCTTAAACAAGAAAATCATTCATTAGATCATTCAGCCCATGAAGCGTTCTAAGCCCATTAAGCAATTCCCAAAATCTCGATGTTCCTGATCCTTGATCTCTAATTGTTATCGGCCTTTATACCAGTTCCAATTATGTTATAAATCCTTTTATCAAGAAAATACAATAATATCGCATATCCTTTTGTTTATCTTGGGTATCGACAAGTTCTTTAAAAAAAATTTAAAAAATAAACTATATAACCGAGAATTTAAGATAAATTAATAAATTATGTTTAAGCCCTTAAGTGTTTATTCAATTCCTCTTCAGTCTCTAGGCTCCTAGAACCTGCACAATAATCCCTATAAGATTCACGCGCGAGGCACGTGAGATAAAATCCACTGGTGGAAAATAACTTACAGGCAGTAGGCTAGCAATTCTACTATTCGGCAATTCCTTCCTCAGAGACACAGGCCGACCTTTATTTCTTCCAAAAGCAGCCGTCAGCAGCAACCATGTTACGCCAAGCATCACGCCTACTGACTCGATCCATCGCCACCACTCAACAACCGATTAGGGTGATGGGGGCTCGACCCATGTCGACGAACTTGCCAGACACACCCGTCCAGGACTCGGCATTTATTGAATCATGGAAAAAAGTGGCACCAAACATTGATCCACCTAAGACTCCATCGGCTTTTATGAAGCCTCGTCCTCCTACTCCATCTACTATTCCTTCTAAGATCACTGTCAATTTTGTTCTTCCATATGCATCAGAGCTCACCTCCAAGGAGGTTTGTTTTCTTCCTTTTATTTTCTTATGTAGGGTTTTGCCTCTCTTTTTTGTGTGTATTAATCCACATGGGTTTTCTTTGGATTTGGAGATTATAGCATTTGATTTGAGTAATTTGTTTATCATTTTTATTTGGGATTTTCTTTTATCGAGCTGAAATTTGTTTCCGTTGTTGTTTCCCTTGGGGTTTATTTGATTGGAATTTTTTTTTTAATTATGCGATCGATCTCAGATATTTGAGCAGTATAAATATTGTAGCTTAACT
The DNA here is from genome assembly GCA_019202695.1 of Populus x sibirica. Classification (NCBI taxonomy): domain Eukaryota; kingdom Viridiplantae; phylum Streptophyta; class Magnoliopsida; order Malpighiales; family Salicaceae; genus Populus; species Populus x sibirica. The sequence goes on along the minus strand of JAGMVL010001291.1, from coordinate 3,566,882 downwards.
AAGACCGGATTTTTTTGTTAAGTAAATTAGTTTAAAGTTTGGCGTATCGGATGGTATTCGTTTGCGGGCGGGTATTTTGGCTTCAATTTCTTCTTTTTTTGATGCACACATTGGCTTGCATGTTAGAAGAGTTATAGCGTGAAATCCATGTCCTGCTTTCTTTGGTTAGATGTTGTAAGTTCAGAGGTTTGAGTAGGGGGGTTTTTTCTGTGTACCATCTTGTATCTTTGTCCGCTATATTCCTTTCTTTGACTTTTATTCTGGTTTTTTTACATTTATGTGCCTTGCAGCACCTTCAATTTTCACTTTAATGATCTAAAAGGCTTATGAAATTAGAGTTGTTTGTTTGTGTTCACAATTGGTTTAGGATCATCTTTTGATCTGGATACGTTGCTGACAATGAGTAAAACTGGGATGTCTTTTTCTTCACCCAGCTTTGAGTTTATTTTTATGGTGAAACTGCATATGATGTTGGGTTAGTTTGGGGCAGCATTGGGTTGAAATCTTCATAGTTATGCTGATTGAGCAATCACTGTCCACGTAGCCCCAGTTCAATCAATCTGTTATTTAGTTTACTGATATTCTTGATTGAGACAAGTAAAGTATCTTGAGGTTCTTTCTTGACCAGAACTTGGTACCTCTGGTACTAACAGGGGCAGTGTCCAACGTCTCTTAAAACTTCCCAGTGAGTCCAACCTCTTATTTCTTCTCGTTGTCCAACTCCCTTTTCTTCTTCTATTGCATTTTTGTTCTGTCCCTGAATCTCGTCTCTCCAGGTATAGAGTGCAAGCTTTGAAATGAACCATTTAGAGTTAAAACAAGTTGTTCCCTTTTCTACCACATGCACTCCAATGTCGACTCCAGTAATTCATGATGAGGTTAATAACAGTAGCATTGGGGATAAAAAGGCGACATGCCTAGTCAAGCGTGGTTTAACACATGACAGTGCATGATCAGTTGTCTATGTTTTTTGTCATGCCCGTCTGCCATTTACCTCTTTAGGCTTTTGTATGTGTCTGAACTCCCTGTGATTCAGTCAGTGACTGCTTGTAATTTTGTGCATGTGCTTTCTAATTTCTCACCCACTGAAGTTGTTCTTACTATTAAGTTAGCCATTCACTTTAAGAAGAGAACACAGGAGACGAAATAAAAATTTGATCATGCTTCTATGTTAGAGGAGAGCGATTACAGTCAAAAAATTATGATCCAAATAAACCAAAGCCCTTTGATGTGCTTGGTGGAGTGTTTAAGTTGATCTTCTACATTTTCACACCCAGTCATAACCATTTTCTGTCTTTGTTTGAAACTTCTTATAGCATGATGTACTTCCCAGCAATTTGATTTTGGCTGTTGTATGGAAAACAATCAGATGGTACATTGGTGTGCTTGCATCAGCATGTTAAGAGGATTGTTAATCTGCATGCTGTACCCTAGATATGGAATGGAGGGATTCCCAAACGTTTGCAGCTCATGTACAGGCCTTTTTTCAATACATATACATTCGTAATCATCATGCTTATTGATGTGATGCAGGTTGACATGGTCATTATACCAGCAACAACTGGGCAAATGGGTGTTTTGCCAGGGCATGTACCTACTATTGCGGAACTGAAGCCTGGGGTCTTATCAGTCCATGAAGGAAATGATGTGAAAAAATATTTCCTTAGCAGTGGATTTGTCTTTGTCCACGCAAACTCGGTTGCTGATATAGTCGTTGTTGAGGCTGTTCCAATTGACCACATTGATCAGAACTTGGTTCAAAAGGGGCTAGCAGATTTCACACAGAAGCTCAGCTCAGCTACAACCGAGTTGGAGAAAGCTGAGGCACAGATTGGTATTGATGTTCACAGTGCTCTCAACTCTGCATTAGTAGGCTGATGGTCATTGTGGTCCTGTCTTCAGTTTTTCTCACAATTCTTCCCTGTCTGTTTGATCTTTGTCTCTGTAACTGATAAGCTCTGCCAAGATATGTTTTTGCTGTGATTTCCAGAGATCTAAATAAAGCCGTATAAACAAGAAGTCCAATGTTTTTTCCCTTCCTTCAAGACACCTCTCTGCTCAGGATGATGTTTCCTTCCAACTGTGAAATCCGTTTCTTAAAACACAAATGGAATTGCTCTCTAGTGAATTGAGACTGTTGATTATATAGCCAGACCATTTGAATGACTCTGTTTTGAATTCATTAGCGTCTTGCATGAATCCTGATCGTAAATGGTCATATGACAAAAGCGTATGCATTGAAAATAACACAAATCATTAGAAGATTTGTTCGAGAGTTCTCGTGTTCTCCTTCATTTTGCATGACGTTGCAGGCACTGAGCAGAGCTTCTTCTCTTTTCTGATGTTGGTGATAACATTGAGACCCTCGATTGATAATGCGGTGATATTATAGCACAACGGAAGTCCAGTGTAGAGTCCCAGATTTCGGAGATTGCACCTCCAAAACAAACAATTTTAGTTGAAACCTTTAGTACTTGATCAAATCATGCAGCAGATCTACCTTGTGTTATACGTTGATAGATAGAACGGAAAGCAAGTTACCAAGGACTGTCTTGCATCCTCCACATAAAACTACCTAATACAATAATCACCCAAGTATTATTGGATTTTTCCCTAGCCAAGCCTCGAGCCCTGGATTTTAGAACTTTTGCCACTCCACTGCATCTCAGCTGAATATTTTCCAAAGTCTATCAAACACAAGCTACCCTTACGCTATTAGTTATTGAAGATAGATGTAGAGGTTCGTTCACGTATAGTCCACGCACCATTAGAAAAGGCAGGCCAACCTGCCATGTTTAAAAAATTTAAATTTTTTTTTTTAAAAAAATATTTTTTTAGTGTTTTTAAATCATTTTGATATGTTATATCAAAAATAATTTTTAAAAAATAAAAAAATATATTATCTTGATGTATTTTTAAACAAAAAAATACTTTGAACCGCAATTTTAATCTCATTCAGACACTAGTTGACATAATCAGAAACTTTATTAAACCTGTTGGGCAAGCCTCCGAACAAATTTACAACTTACGATCACCATTCCATTTAATTAAATGTCTGGCGTTGCCTAGCTCCATTATATAAATAACTTGTACACAATTTTTATAATCAGACAGAAGAAACATGGAAGGGTGCGGCAATAATAGGAAAGCGGTGGCTTACCCGCAATGAATACAGCCACGTGAAAGGGGAAAAAGGACCGGATTCATGAAAACTTTCCTCAAAGATTACAAATGTTAAGGTCCCAGCAATTGAACTTGCCTTTTTCCTTCTTAGAGCACTGACCAGTAAGGCTTATAGCACTCCTTTTGATCTCCGATTACGATGGCAGCGGCGGAATAAATATGAACTCTGTCTGCAATTGGATGTGGGACAAGCCAGACGACCACGTCACCAGGGATTGGTTAGATACATGCCTAGGGGGTTGTCATAATTTTGAGTGTTGTCTCCACGGACAACCACCTTCAAATGCTTGCTCCAATACGTCTTCCATTTGCTTAGCTGGTAAAATCTGTCAAGATGAGAGTTCGATGCATACAGGTGAGGCAAGCATCACAACAAATATCCACCATCGACCACCATGCTTAAGTTTCTTACGGTGGGAAAACTTAAATAGATGAGATCTCTTAATGTGAGAGATAAGCACTCGAACATATGATCAGACTCTTCCCAAAGTGCAAATTAGATGAATATGGAAATTCTGGCTATTGACCTGTGCTCATCTCAAAAAGTACATTCAAGAGCAAATTGTTTCCACGCTACCAATGAATTCACAAATGCCAAGCCATCATTTTAAGCAACAGAATATATCTGCCATCTAAATTCCTTTTAACATGGCCAGGAAAGTGAGGGGTAAATGAACCTAAAAGAGGACAAGAAAGGACACTGCGGTTCCACAGTAGACCAGTAAATCTCTGTTCAACATGGACTGATAAAGCAGACAAACAATATGCTTCAAACAGAAACATTACCTCAAGACTGCCAAGAACAGCTGCCGGTACTTCAACCAAATCCTTCAAATTTCTCTCTGGCAGAATCACTCTCTTGATGCCATAGCGGTGTGCTGCCAATATCTGCAAGAGAACAATTTAAGAAACTGCACCTCTGATATAAGCATGCCACACATGAGAGATGCTGAGCGCCTAAGCAGAAGGTGTTCCACACAAACTAATGATTATAGTCCATAATTTTTACAACTGATACCGTGTGTCCATTAATCAAATATGCCATAATATGCGAGCTAAAAGCTATCAAATTAAACATGCATATATGACATAACAAGCACAAGATTTCGGTTACATCCCCAGCCAACTACAAAACTTTCCAGTCACCACACTCCATTTTACAATAAGATTTGAATTTCTTAAGAAATGTTACAGAATTTGGCATGAGACTATCAATCAGCATTCCCAACAGCTTAGCCAGGTAGCTGTCAATGAACACAGAATAAGTTTTGGGTGATCCTAATAATTTGAATGGAACAGACCATTATTTGCCAATTATAGGAAGAAGATCAAGCATAAAACTAAAACCTAAATTAGAAGTCACAATACAATCCAACACAAATACGATATGTATGAAAACACAATAACAGCAAATGAGTTTGCATTTGCAGCAAGAACAGATAAGACCACATAAAACTGCAAAAATGTTAACGTTTCCAACAAGCACACAAGTCAAGATGTTTCACAGGTCAACAAAAGTATATATAAGGTCTTAATTATAATTCAAAAAGAGCAACCAGTCACGTGGCATGAGAACTCCATTTATTAAGCTTTAAATGGAAAAAAGATGCCAACAAATGTTGTTTGTTGTGGTATATGGTTCAACTTGAGGGGAAAAAAATAAAGAAAGAAACGGTAGTGCTCGAGGTTAAACCAACAGCTCTATCATGCCACACCACATTTAGGATCCTCTTTTTTAATGGATAAAAATAGCAAGACCAGCTAATCAAGAGACTATACCTTATCCTTGATACCGCCAACAGGAAGTACAAGGCCCCTCAAAGTCATCTCCCCAGTCATAGCTGTATCTGCTCTTACTCTTTTCTGACTAAACAGTGAAACCAGAGCTGTTACCAATGTCACACCAGCTGAGGGTCCATCCTTCGGTACTGCACCAGCAGGGAAATGTATATGAACATCTCGACCCTTAAGGAAATTGGTTTCATTAGCAGCTGCCAACTTAAGATCAGTTGCCCTCGCTCGTACCTACATCATAGAAGACTCAATAACACAAGTATCTCGAGAGAAAAAAAAATTCCATTAATAGAAAACAGGATTATTTTCTGCATAACATCTCATTTTTAACGTGATTTTATTTCCAATCATGCATTTCAAACAGAGAAAGATGCTACACCCTTGAATGTAGGGCAAATAAGCATTTCATAGGTGATTTAAAAGCAATTTAAAGCTCGGCCTTCATCAATAGTGATGATTATTCATTTCATAATCCTAAAAAGAATGAACTGATGATCGGGAAAATTTTGAATTACCCATGTCAGTGCTATTTGTGCTGATTCTTTAATTACATCACCAAGTTGTCCAGTAAGATGTAATTCACCCTTTCCAGCCGTTGCTGTAGCCTCCACAAACTGAACCTCTCCACCAAAGGCAGTCCAGACAAGCCCAACTGATATCCCTGGGGATGCAACACGCTCTGCAGCTTCTTTGTCATCAAAACGTGGAGGCTGCATCAAAGTAAAAGATCCTCAGAAGTGGTCAAATTACAACAGACCTTACCGCCTGCATTATGTAATTGGGAAAACCATTGTATTTGGTCAATACAAAATTTAGCTTCAGACCACAAAATGCATGGGAAGGCATAGCAACAGCAAGGAAATATGAGATCATGCTATAATTCAAAATCTGACACATAATGGAAGGTTGAGCAAGCTGAACTTCCTCAATGCATGACAAAACAAACAACATGATGCCAGCAGTGTAGCTGTAATGCATGACTTTTGGCACATGCAATTCTATCAAAGTAACTGAAATGCCCAAACCACAATAATACTCAGCATTCTCAATTTGGAAAAAGGAACCACCAAAGCATAACCAAATGTCAATGTATTTTTTAAGATCATCCAAGCGAGCAACCCATGAATAATCAATGTAAAGAACATCTTCACAGTTAGGTTCCAGCAAGGAAAGATTAACACCCTCATGTACAATAGTAAACCAACTGGATCTAATTGCTAAGCAGATGGTTATCACAAAGCTCAAACCCATTAAAATAAACTTGAATAATGCATAAAAGATCAGAAGCATTCAAACATAAATCATCCCGTTGAAAATCAAGAAACAATGAAAAGAATTATTACCCCAAGTACTTTCTCCAGCATAGGCTCATCCACAACCAAAGGTGAGGCGATGCTGAATGTGTTTGATATCTCATGACTGTTTTCATTCATTGGTATAACTTCCATTTCCACTTCAGCTCCCTCAGCGAGTCTGTTATCCAGCAATGGTGAAGCAAGCTGATGCATATCTTTGCTCAACGGGACAGCTTGTTCTTGCTCTGCAACTCTCACAGCTGCAGCACGAGCCAAGGCAGCCAAGTTCCTCTCCAAATTGCGTACACCTGCCTCCCTTGTGTATCTCTGAATGACAAGTTTCACCATACCCTACAATATGTTGGAAAGGCTATGAGGATGTATATTCATTAACAACTTATGTGCAGATTATTACAGAATATGCAATATCTTGTCCAGAAAATTTCTCACCGAGTCCTATCTTCTTCTTTTTTTTCTCATTTTCTTCATAATTCTAAAGAGGGAAGATATTGAAGACATGGATTCACATTAGTTTGGGAAGAAGTTATCAGTTGGTCATATGTGAGACCAGACAATTTCAAAAGTATTATGTTAGCCAGATGGTGATGCTGAATTCAACTCATCTCCATCCCAAACAAGATGGAGTAACTGCACGGATCCCATCCCACTTTCAGTGAGTTGTCATGATTCTAAATCTGTATTTTTCACTTCAAACTTTTGTCTGCCTCTCCTTCTAATCACTCAAATACTTCATTCTTATCACAATTACCATAGCATCCCAGCATTCACAGATCACTATTGGACGAATTACTTCAGCGAAATAAAATGCAACAAGTGGATATAGAACTTAGAAAGATAGAAATGCAATGATTGGATGATATCCTTTGATAGATAATAAATAACCACATCATTCCATGCATTTGATGACTAATGAAGTAACTGGTTGACAACTTTCAACAATAAATATTAATGAAGGAAAAATAGGAGTACTTCCATAGATGACCTTCAAATAAAAAATTGTTCGCTCCAATATGAAATGCTTAACTATTGACTTGTGTGAGAATAAGAAAATAATAAATTTCATCTCACAAACAAGCATTATTCTGCAATTGTGAAGGAAAAAGATGTCCTTAAGCATGAAATTGATAACAATAAATTAAGAAGGTATCCTTGTAAATTATTAACATCGGTCAAGCAATAAATTCACTACCTCTGGAATTTGAAGGAACTCAGAGCTCAGCCCGTGTTGATCCAAAACTCTTGGAATCAAATACTGCATTGCTATTCTAAGCTTTTCTTCAGGTGTGTATCCAGGCAGCTCAATGACTTCCATCCTGTCTAAGAGCGGTGGAGGAATAGGCTGCATCCTATTTGCAGTTGTCACAAAAATCACCTTTGAAAGGTCAAATGGAACATTCAGATAGCTACAGACCTTAAGTTAAGGTAGAACCATTCTGACATACTTATCATTAGAGAGATGTTATTCTACTCAGATTTTAGATTTAATGGCATCAATCAGATCTAAATTTCAACACCTCCAAATGAACTTCATGCCTTAAAATTTTCTCCTGGTCCTATAAAAAGAAAAATAAATAGAATTTGCATCATTAACATTAGTGACGAAAACTTTAGATTTATATCATATGTATATGGAATTAAACTTTAGGGATGCAAATGCATGCCCAGTGAGACAAAACCAAGATTCAGTGAAAGACATCCTGCAGCCAAAAAAAGGATACTGATCGTTGAATGTGTTATTCTGTTCAGGATCAAGAACCTCCAGCAGAGCTGCAGCTGGATCCCCACGCACATCAGAACCTGTCTTGTCAATCTCATCCAGCAGCATCACAGGATTGCAAACACCCACTCTCTAAAGCCAAAATACCAGGAAAGTAACATAAAATCATTCACTAACTTGGTCACATGATCTTTGTTTGCAAAGAGGAATTTGGCTCATAACTTCAAAATTCAACTCTTGTGCAACAAAAAAATCAATTGCAGGATGGTAAGCAAGTGAATGATCTAATTTTCACCCAAGTTCTATGCTACCTCATGTGAGAGATCATGTTCAGAAGGAGATAAAACACTAAAACGGGAACATGAATACAGAAGGTCACAATTATCAACTTGCTGTATTACCCTAACTAAAAATAACTCTAAAGAAAAACTGCAAGAGAGGGGACAAAGCTCAAATTAAGTAAATCCACATGGTTCCTGGAGTCAGGACACACACTGTACATAAATAGATGCATAATTCCATGGTTAAGCATGAAAATTAATTGAGCCTTCTTCAGTTTAGATCATTTGTTTATTCAAAATCCATCAGCATCACATTCTTGGCACAAATCAGGGAGTATGAACTGGGCCAATGGCTGCGTTACTGATCAAAGCAACCCTGATTTTTTTTCCTTCTACGGATAAATCTATTTGTATAAATTAAAGACCAGTTGGAAAGTGTGTTTCATTTCTTCTACATGTCATCAATCATAAAAGAAAGGACAATAATCTCCCACTAATCACACCAATCTAAAAGAACGAACTTCAGATTTTTGCATTCCTTGTGACAGAATTTAAGGTGCCCATATGTTGTATGATGAGAGAACTATTTCAATCAAAAAGAACTTTTTGATTGGAATTAAAGCAACTAGGCCTTCTCCTCTAGAACTAAGGCAAATCTTTTATGTGTGAGATTTCAGTCATAAATAGATAGCGATTAATGAAAACTAGTTTGTGTGAGATAGCTCTATGGAAATTACTGGGGCATAAAAATCTGATGCCCTAGCATAATAGAAAACTTCCAGCTACCCCACTTGGAAATTATTTTCCTAATGAAAATACATTCTGGAGGCTTGTGTACCAAAAAAGATATTGACAAGAGACAGCAAAGATTGGAAAAATATAATCCACCAAAACACGCTGTACCTTTATTCCATCTATAAGACGCCCCGGCATGCTTCCGATGTATGTTCTCCTGTGCCCTCTAATATCAGCCTCATCCTTAATGCCACCAAGGGATATACGAACAAATTTTCTGCCCAAGGCAGCAGCAATAGACGAAGCCAGAGACGTCTTTCCAACACCTGGTGGGCCAACAAAGCACAAAACTGGACCTCTTGCATCTGGTTTAAGCTGCAGTCGAAACAAATAAATCAAGACTAAAATTCAATTGAAATTTAAAATTTTAAAGGCACTCAAGGAAACAACATTTAAATATGTCAACCTTGCGAACAGCTAGATATTCAATAATACGTTGCTTGATTTTGACTAGACCGTAGTGGTCATTATCAAGACGTTCTTTTGCAGCTTTTAGATCCAATTCATGTTCTTCACTCACTGTCTGCCAGGGCAGGTCAGCAAGAAGCTCCAAGTAAACGCGTGAACTATTATATCCAGGTTGCTGAGGTTGCATTTTCTTAAGCCTCCTGAAACAGAGAAAAAAAAGCGTAAATATAGAAGAGGATGAACAGAAAATTCAAGACTCCAGAATACAAAATCCAGGTCTTGCATTAGAACACTTCTGAGCAGGAAAGACTCTAATTCAAATGAAGTCTAAATCTTTCCAGAGGAAATGCATGTAAAACACAGGAACCACAAAATTTTATGATTGCAAGTATCGTATTGAAAATAAATCTAATTAGGATAAGGACCTCTTTCAGCGCTATGATATTCCATTGAGATGTTAGAAATGCAGCAGCCCAATGGGTCAGCAAGAATGATCCACCTAGCCTCTATGTATGGGTAACACTAAAGCTTCGGTAGTCCAACCAGCATCAAAAAACATTGATTCAGAGTATAGCTTGGTGTCAGGGTTTGCACAATCGTTACCACACTAAATGTATTGGAATGTCTGTAGATGTTTTCTCAGATGTACATGTTGACATTTAAGTTTTCTAACACAATCAAGTCTTTATAAAAGTTGTCTTGGACTTCAGAGATTTCTAAACGGAGTCATCTACTTACGAAACTGATAACATTTCTCCACACAAACTTTCCAAAGTAATGATATTTTAACACTGCATCAACATGTGGTTTTAGTAAAATCCTTGGCTAGATAAGAATCAACTACTTTTATTGCCACATTAAATCCAGCAATCAAAAGATTGTGATCCAAAAACACATACCTCAACTCCCTTTGGGCATGCTTCCAGATATTTGAAGGCATTCCTGCACTTTGCATCTTCCTTTCTAGGGCAGCTACATCATCCTCATCATCATCGTTGTCACCAAGCTCCTCTTTTATAGCCCTCATCTAGAACATTTATCAAATGGATTAGCTCAAACATTATAACAATTATAGTATCTAGCTGAGATTTAAAAAAGAATGTTCTACAAGCAAATAATTTACTGGATAGCTGCAGCCATACACTTTAAAAAAACAAAAACAAAAACAGCAGAAAAGAAGAAGCAAACTAAGGCCTAACAGAAACAGCCCCAACCAAGTCACCAAGGAGGCGATTATGCAGACCAAGAGGATAGGTCATCCACTGAGTCTCCAAAGCAGCCTGGTGAGAACCCATCTTAGCAAGGAAATCAGCCACACACTTCTAAATATTAAGCATGAGACACAGCCTGATAGCACTTCGCATCTTTGTCTATAACCATTGGTCCATTACATACAAAATTAACATGAAAAGTTCCACATCAGCTACACCAGTCGATGTCAATTTAATACCCAAAAGAGACCCTTCCATTAAGGAGCCTTTCAGGCCCCTTCAATCACAAAATAACTTTGGGGAATCTTGCAAATGTAAAAACTACATTATCATAACACTCTCTCCAAATACAGCTATAAAATGCTACATTGAATAATGAACTTAAAAGATGAAAATATAGTGTAGTTAACACAGTAGAACAACTAGACTTCCACTTTTATCTTTATTTAAAAAAAAAACACTTCAAATTAAATCCAAATGACAGGACTTGTAGATTTCCTGAGCCTCCATCCCCCACAGGAAAAAAAAATGCTTATCACTGATAGTAGCATGAATCCTCCTAAGAAGCTCTGCTAATTGGTTAAAACATAGCTTGCATCTACAATAGCTTACATCTAACAACATTTAAATTGCACGATTGAAACCAGAAAACAAGGCTCTCATTTCCATAGTAGATGCTTCAAATATGCTACAGTACCTGCATATTGTACGCTACATATTATACTACCTAAGAAGAAAAGCTAACCTGCTGACGCAGAAGGAACTCTTTCTGTGATTTTGACAATTGTCCTTCAACCTTTTGCGTGATCTTCTCTGCCACACGTATTGACTGTCACAAATAAACATTAAAACATGACTTTTTGAAGGCTGGAGGGATAATCAAGAACACTTCATGTAAAAGCATTAGATGTTTATCAGAGGATGAACTGATTACCTGTAAATGTCGATCAACCAGCTCAGTAGCTTTTGACAGTCTTACTTTTAGATCAACTGAATCCAGCATAGATAGCTGCTCTTCAAAACTTATCTCGAAGCTAGCAACAAATATATCTGCTAATTTGTGAACAGGAACTGTCTCCAGAAGGACTTTTGTCCTCCCACCAGTTTTTTGTTTCTAAAAGCAGAAAATGAAACAACAATCAGTGACAGAATGACAATACAAACATGAAAAACAATATGAAGGAGCTAATTCTGTTCAAGTAATAAAAGAATCAACGCTCTTGAACGAGACACATTCAATTTACTGATTAATTTGCCAACGATCATATCTTACCATGACAAGGTTCACATATCAACAGGGGGGTGCATTGCATTTCATAATTTAATCCCCAAATATCACAACAGAAAAATTACCTGCTCAAGAACAGAAATCAGCTCCATTGCAGTTGCTTTGAACTGGCGAGACAGTGCTATAAAATCAGGATCTTGGTCCACTTGCTCCAGCTCTAATAAAATATCAAGAGAGAGGAAATAATTCAGCACACTGATCAACGACACTATATAGAACACATTAGTGCTATATGACTCAGTATCAATGCATGCGGAAAGCATGGAAATTAATTCAAAACATACCAGCATTTGTCATTTCAAGTGGAGATATCCGTGCAGTATAATAAGTCCCTCTCGTAATAAGTTCATTGAGGTTGAATCTGCACAAGCCTTCAAGAACAACTATGTACGTCACCCTCCCACTAGGTTTCTCCACTCCTCTAGAAAGATGCAAAGCACGAGCCGCCACTCCCCTAAAAGGAACTCACCAACCATTGTCGCTACTTTTACTTCAACTTAAAATTTAAAAACAGCAAAAACAATGAACTTGAATTTGGAATTAAAGTATAAACCTATCATGCCAGTGAAAAACTTCCTGTTGGTGTTTCCCATCAAGCTTGACATTATCCGACGAGGTACTGGCTTGAGTTTTCGAGCTTCTCTCGCTGGAATCACTACCAACACCTAAACAAATCATATTTCCCTTCAATTTATATATAACAAAAAATAAGTCAAACGCTACCAAAAAGAGAGATTAAAAAACCAAAAGGATCACGAGTTTTGCCTTGGGATAACGTTGGGCCCACAGATGCTGTCTCCGACGAGGAAGCAGCAGCAGCATCCCTGACTGGCAAAATACCAATCAACCCCTTCTCTTCTCTCTGCCAAAGCTCTTGCTCTACCAATTTCACACTAGAATTCATCGAAAACAATCCATTTATAAAAATATAAATAAATAATCACGCAATTCATCATGAAGAAAAATCGAATAATTTATAAAATTCCGAATATATAGAATCTTGAATCCATAAGTGTAGTTCTAAATTAAAAAGAGAGAGAGAGAGAGAATCAAATAAAAGAAAATGAGTACCTGCTGGGAGAAGTACAGCGAATGCGAATTATGGCGCCAGGTAAAAGAACCTTGTTTCTAAACGGAAGGATCGCTAACCGACTTGGTAACTCCACCGATTCAGCCATTTTTTTTTTCGTAGCTCAAATTACAGAAGAGAAAGGAAGAGAGAGAGGGGACAATAATCGGGACAATAATCAGTTTTCAAAGGAGAGGATTTTTGTTTATAAAGAGATAGTTTCGTTAAAATAGAGAAAGAAGGACGAGACAGATAATATATTAGCAAGTAAGAATCATAGAAATAGGGCGGGCAGGCGGGCGTGGGAGTTTGGTGAGAGATGGTGATCAGTCAAGAGGTCAACTAATGAAAATATCCACGCCCTTTTCTCTTCTCAATCTCGTTTTTGCTATCTGCATGTAAAAGCCACCATGGCACCATGTGAATTTTGTTATGGATTTACTTTTACTTTTAATTTATTTGTTTATTTATTTTCTCACAATTTTATGTAACATTTTTATTTTGGGTATATATCTATTTATTATTCAGATGTGTAAGATGCCTCCTAACATGGAATGTTCCGATTACTGTTTTATGCTAATTCTAGCTTTATCATGGAAATATATTTGAAATTGTATTTTTAAAAAAATTAAATTTCATATTTGAAATTAATTTTTTTATGTTTTTATATTATTTTGATATCAAAAATATTTTATAAAAAATAAAAACATATATTATTTTAATGTATTTCTGTGAAAAAATATTTTAAAAAATAATTATTGTCACATTTTCAAACTCCTTTTTTGTTTGAAACGGTACTAGTTATTTATACGTGTTTTAATTCAATTTCTAATATAAGAGATATTATTTATGTTTTATAAAATAATTAAAATATATATATATAATGATAAATTAAAAAAATGTTAATATTAATTAAATACCAAAATAAAATCTTAATTTTTATAGTTAAAGAAAAATTTTGATGCACATACAAATATTTACATTATCTTCCTTTTATTTTATATGTTTTCATTTATTTTAAGGAAAATTGTCTTAATTAATCTATGGTTTGGTTATCTCTTTGCCCGATGTTTAGTTTGAAGAAAAAACATATCATGAATTTTTGAAATTTCCAAAAAATTCATACTTGGGTATTTTACTCTTGGAATAGATGATCCAAAAGGTAACCAAGTTAATCTGCAATTTAAAATATTGCAGGATCTTAAGATCTCATTTCGCTGCTTGAAACTGTTCAAGTTGACTGCCAATGAGTAGTAGCTATTGAGATGCAACAAGCACGGCCTCGAAACGGAATCCTTTTTTCACCGGAATGCAAACGATGAACATTAAGTGAGTGTTTTATCAATATTGAAGTAGCAATGTGGTGGACAAATCATGACAAAAAAAAAAACATGTTTGGAATTGCAGTATCAATTATGGTTTAAAATGATTTTTATTTAAAAATATTTTAAAATTATAATTTTTATTTTTTAAAAATCATTTTAGTTCAACGTATCAAAATCTAAAAACATAAAAAAAAAATCAGTAAACAAATATATATATTTTAAATTTTAAAGGAACACGGTTTTAACCGCGTTTCCAAATACACTAGTGTCCATGTAACTATGATGATAAATTATCTTTTTTTTTTTTTTTTCAGTAATTGTGAGTGTCAACCAGCTTAAATTAATCTCAACTAATTTAATTTTAAAATTGTCAATTAGATAAATATTCTTAAATTTACAATACTCCATCCAGTGATTGATTCATGGATAGAAAACCCAGATATTATCTTTCCTGTGTTGCTTTTTCCATGTCATGGATTTGCAGTTGGTGAAGGGACGTCAGTTCAGCTTTGATGGGTATCTTACCAATAAACCAACCACACGTCCTGGGATTGATTTGCAAGGTGGAACTTCTCTGGAAAAAAATAGTGTTTTTTCTTGGCTAGAAAAAACACTAATTTTCTTGGCTAGAAAATATTGCAGAGAAGATAACCATCCGTTTCAATAAAGGGGATTTGTTAGGTTTGGGTAGCGAGATTTCGTGGAGGAGAAAATGATGAGGAAGGTGCCTCGTTTTCAATTATAATATTTAATATAAAAAAATAGTTATTAATTGGAATGTAAGTGAAGAAGTAAAGTATTATAAGCTTATATATTATAGTTTTGAAATCTGGTTCGGTCCAGCGGGTCAACCCAGAACCCAGTTAATCCGAGGCTAGAACTGGACCGGGTTGAAGAAAAAATAAAGAAAGGAAAAACCAGGTATGACCTAGTTGACCCGGTTGACCCGACAAGACCTGATAAAAAACTCAATTGCAACCCGTTGACTTTTGTTTTTTTACTAAAACGATATCGTTTTGATTTAAAAAAATTGACCCGAACGACCCGGTCAAAACCCGAAACCCAGGCCTTGGACCAGGCCAAATCTAAAAACTATGTTATAAATTCTAGGATTTAAAACTATAATTTTTAAAAGAATAAAAGCAAAGTGACAAAATGATTAAACTACAGGAAGTTAGAGGTAAATTTTCTTTTATTTTATCTTAGATTCTAATTCTCGTTGTTACTAAAATAGAAATTTTATTTTTATAGTTATGTCATATAAATACAACTAATTTATATAAAATTTAAGAGTAAAAAAATGAAAGATAAATTAAAATAAATATTATAAAACTAAAAAATATATGAAGAAATCAATCACTATTTAAAAATAAAATTCAACCAAAAGGTTTAAGGAATGAGAGACAAAGCATTAGTGAATATTTACATAAAAAAATAGATGCAAATAAAAAACAAAAAATACACTAGGTACTAATTGGCCTGACAAGCTAGACCCATACACCTGACCTCTAATAAAAAACTAAGACATGCTTGGTATTTTTTCTCAAGCATCATCCACTGCGAGTTTTTTTTATAACCAGGTGAGTTATTGCTTGATGAAAAGTTTTTTGATCATCTTTGGTGTTTGAAAAATTGAAATTCAAGCTTTTGGATTCTAAAAACTCATTTTCAGATTGTTTTTACTTGAAAACACCTTGAAAAAACAAAAAACTTATTATATTTTTATTAATACATCTTCTCTCTTTTATTTTATTTAGATTGTCTCTTTTAAATAATGATGATTTTTTTACTATGTGTTTAATTTTTGAAGAGATTTTTCTAATTCATCTATAATTTTTTTTTTAATTTTTGTATAGATGAACTATGTTTTTGAAAATAAAACATATTTATTTTCAGATTATATTTTTAATATGTATAGCCTTACATATTATTCTTTTTTTCTTTTTATTTTTATTTTATTCAATAAATTTAATATGATCTTCTATTTCTATTATAGTTTGATTAAATAAAAAAATATTTTAACGATAAAAAATTAGCAAAAGTGATCGGGTAAATGTCTTATCTTACGAGATAAAATATATTAATTTACATTTGTCTCTTAGTTTTTAAATTTTTATTTTTAGGTGTCATTAATAATTTTTTATTTATTTATTAGTGCATATAATTCTCGGTCTATTTGATTACATGCATCCATAAACTTTTTGATTTGTTAAATTCTTCGAACTACAAAAATACATTAAAAAATCTTGCATATATAACTTTTTTATAAAAAATAAAAATACTTGATACACAACATACCGCCGCGTATCACGTAACTAGTTAACCTCTATAAAGAAACCTCACCCTCACGATGTAATAAAAAATCAGAACCATATATAAATTGGATATCAAGAAACAAAAAAACTTAAATGTCTACCGAGATAGAACCTAGATGTAGAATTATTAAAAATATGTATATATTAAAAGGGTAGAAAATTAACATCGCCAATAGCAATGGTTTTAAAAAAAATAGGAAGAAGAAAACAGGATTTACACGCAATTAAACTTAATTTTTCTTTGCCCCATCCATAGTTGATTTATCATATATCTTTAAACGCCCAACGGGAATGAGCAACGACGAAATGACAAGACTATGTTTGGTACCCGACCTTTTAACTTTTTTTTATTGCCCTACCTTTAATTACATCTATTCGAGTTGCAAACCTTTTTTATATTTTACCATCCATTGTTAATTTAGTCCATCAAGAGTTAATGTGTCCGCATCCCTCACCATGAGGCAAAATGTGGGCTTCAATAAAAAATTATATACCTAACCTTTTATTATTTTTTATTTAAATGTCTCGTCTTTAATTTTACTTATTATAGATATATCCCTTTATTTTAATTTTACTTATTATAGATATATCCCTTTATTTTTGTTTATCTTATTGTATATATGTCGTTACTTTTTTTATTTAATTAATATGGATGTTCAGGTCAGTTTGCGCTTACCTTAACTAAACTTTATATGTTAGGTTGTATGTTATTACTTCATATGTTAGGTCCTAATGTCTTTGTTATCTCATTATTCATGATAAAAAACTGAATTTCAATAAAAAAAAATTAAAAGCAAAAAAACAAGAAAAAAAAGAAAGTAAAGATCCAAAAATAAAATACAAAAAGAGTGAAAGATAAAATTTAATTTTGAAATCTCAAACGCCTACATCTTGAAAATAAAATTAAATCGGCACTATTTTTAATGGAATTTTAATTTTCACTTGCCTATCACCTTTTATTTTTTAATTTTTAATCTTTAATTTCTTATGGAAATTATTTTAGCATGAGTCATGAGATAACTAACGCATCAATATCCAACTCTACTTTATCTTTCACGATCTTGTCTCAAATAAGTAAACTTCAATGCGAGATATTCAAATAGACAAGTAATAAAGAATCAGGCACCAAATTACAATTTTATCTTTTATAATTTTCTATGGGATCCATTTTTTGCCACATGGCATGGGATGACGGACACGTCACCAACGAATTGTTTGGAATGTGTCCCATCACCAGCGAATTAGGTTAATTTGGTGAATGCCTTAATTGAACTTTAATGTATCTTCTTCTCTTGATTCTCAAGCAATGGAGAGGTTGCCAGCAGTGCAGGTGACACTTTACAGCTGTTCGGGTCATGATTTTGATGAGATTTAATTCATATTATACTAAATTACATAAATATAATTATTTTATTTTAAAAAATAATATAAATTATATATTAACTTTTAGGTTGAAATGATTTTTTTGATATAATATCAAATCTTTAATAATTAAGTAGTTACGAGTTCAAATTTAACCATCCTAGTTTATTTGATAAAAACTAAACATTAGATAGTGTGAATTTATACAAATTTCAAACTCAAAAAGTTTTCACTTAAAAAATAAATTATATCTTGATACAGTTTAAAAATTAAGATAATTCTTTAATAAATATTAGAGAACAGTATAAATCATATATTGAGATTTAAACATGATAGTTTAAGTTTTTATACGAGTTTTTAAAATATAATTTATATTTTAAAATGATTTTTTAATAAATATTAAAAAATAATATAAATTATATTTTATAATTTCAAACGTGTCAAAGCTGCCGGATTGAGATTTCATTGAAGTAATGTTTGGTTAAAAAAAAATGTTGAGATTTCAAGATATGAATCTCTTACACTTCACTTGCCTTTTCTATCACAAAAAAAGTGATGTGAATCTCTTACACTTCATTTGCCCGTTCCATCACAAAAAAAGTGAAGTCACCGATGATTTGAAGTCGTTGTTTGACGATGATTGATGATTGATGATGTGATCATACATGGAGCCTTTTCTTCGATTCCATTGAAGTAAGCACTAATTAACGTCAGTTTGGGTTAGGGGTTGTACTGTGGCTATGACCAAATTTATATTTTATTGTTTAAATACAGTAATGTTTGGTTTAAAAAATGTTGAAGTAGATGTAGCAAATAATATAGGGAAAATGAAACTAGAAAAATATTAAAATGCACGAAGTTTATAACTATTTTTTATAAAATTTCTAAATCATTATATTATAATAGTCATCTTATTATTGTTGTTATTATTATTTTTGTATTTGTGATAGTTTAACTGTAAAATATTTATATTATTTTATTCAAATTAGAATTTATCATGAAAAAGTTATTTATTAACTCTGAAAAAACTGTATATTAAATTTATAATAAAAAAACAAAATTTTGACAATAATAGAATATGGAAATGTAAAGGAAAGTAATTTTAATATTTTATCTCGAAAAAAATGCTTCAAATAAAAGAAGAATAGCATTGTTCATCAACATATTTATTTTTTCATTTAAAAACTAGTGAAAACAATTTCAAATAAAAATTTTAAAAACATTAAAAAGGTCTTCTCCAAACTAAATACATATATTTTAGTTTTTTGAATGAAAAAATATTATATTTTAACAGAAATTCATTTTTTTTTATCTTACTCTTAATTATTTTATAAAATTAAATTATTGTTCTGTTTTTAAACAATTTCGTAACTTCTCTAACATTTCTAGTTTTTTAACATGGGATCCGTCTGTAATTCATAACCATCTTTTAGCTGTCAAAAAGATTTGATTAGCTTTTTACCATAAAACCAATCTCGCCGTCAATTTTGAACGAGTACTAAAGCTGTGGATTCACTATTATTTTGACCATAGGATTAGTCAAATCCAACTCATTAGTTAAAAATATAAGTTCGAGATTAATTCACTTTAGTTTTTGTTTTTTGTTTTAATTAATGTGGGTGTTCGGCCAGCTTACGTGTACCTTAATTAATCCTATGAATTATGAAGTTAACGACCATATAAACCTCTAGTAGCTATTATATTAGCAATTATATGACTCGAATCTAAGATCACAGGGAAAAGTAAATTTCTTAATTTCAAATGTGTATTACTGCATTACCTACTAAATAGTTACTTTAATTTTTTAGTTGATTTGAAAAGGTCAAGTAGAATGAAAAAAAAAAAAACTCAAAGCATGTTATGTTCAGTTTTGTTTGACATCCTAAAAATATTTTGAAACAAGAAAAAATAAAAAAAATTATTTTTAAAATAAAAAATAAACAGGCGAAGTACAGATGCCAGAAAAATCGTCTGGGGGAACTAGGAAGGGAACATGAGTGGTACAATTTAAATCTCCAATTAAGTAAACTTTTGGTAGCGTTTCTTTTGTCTGAAATTGTTTACAAGAAAATTGTTTTTCTATTGCTATGATTGTTTTGCATAAAAATCTTTATATAAGAAATATTAACTTGAAATATTTTATAATCAATTTATATAATTAGTTTATTCATTAAAAATATTTTGAGCACGTGAAGTTTTATAAAATATGTTATTAAGAATAATTAACTCATATTTATATAACTATTTCAACCACTACAACTGTACTCCACCACTCACTGCCACCTATACGGTTTACCTGCAAAATAAATGTTTCCTTATTATTTATTTCAAAATTTATATTTATATAGGAAGAATATAAAAGATTATTTTATATAAAAAATATATAGATCATGTGAAAAGATTTTAGTATCTCTAATAAATAGATAATATTTTTTTTTAAGTCCAAACCAATGAATCATCGCATCCTGTATTTTGTTTTTATTAAAATTTTTAAACTTTTAATGTAGAATCCAGGTCAGGTAAATAGATTCTTTCGAAGACTGGATTAATGCTGATGATATAAATTATTACTAACGATCGTGAATAGGTAAGGGTGACGACATGTGACACTAACCAAAACTAAACACAGCTAGGAAAAGCATTATTCATGCAGCATCGTATGCTTTGTGAACTGGAATAGTATAAAAATAGTTTTGTTCATTTCAAAATATATATATATATATTGAATTGGCTATGTCTAAAGTTCTTTTAATTATTATTAAATTGATTAGTTATAAAATTTTTTTATTTTAAAAACAAGGTGAAACAATCAAAATATTTTTTGAAGCAAAAATTTGTAAACTAGCATTACAAGATTTTTTGAATTTTATACAGATTTTTTTTTGTTATTATCATGTTAGATGAAGAGTAATTTGATATTTTTATAATTAAAATATTATTAAAAAAATAAAAATTTATTGGTGCGTACAATGCATGCGCTAGCATTTAAGACGACAGTCAAGCCTTTTGAACAACATGTGTGACGTCTCCTAGCAACCTAACACCAGACTTTGCCATGTCATTGGAAGTATTGCGGTGTCTTTTCTTTTTAGGATGACGTGTGATGGTGTGGGTGTAGGGGTGCGATGTTGGTGGCCTTTTCCTCTGATATATTAATATATCAAATTCGGTTCTTATTATTTTGATTTCTAATTTTTGTAGAATTTTGATTTATTTTCAATTTTATATTTCAATCCTAAGTTGTGATTTTTTTTTATTTAATCATCATTCTTTTGATTTTTTAAGCCCTTTATTGAATTGATTTTTCATTTCAATTTTATAATTTAATTTAATTTCTTTTTATTTTTTATTTCAATCTCGATTCTCATTCTTTGAATTTTTGCCATCCTTTTATTAAAAATATTCTTCTTTTTACTTCAAAGTCAAGAATATTTCTATAGCGAGTGGTGAACTTAAAAGCAAGAGAAATTGAATGATATTACATAATTAAGCTGAAAATTACCTCAAAAAAAAAAAAAAACAGAAATTAAGGTTTGATTGAGAAGGATCTGGAGATGAAGAAGAAGACGAATGAGCCTGTGGTGGTAGGGACTCTCTCTGTGCGTGTCTGAGGATTAGAGAAATTTTCTTCTTTTTTTCCGAGTGAAAACAACAGCAGCAGCAGATAGAAGATATTCGATTTTACAAAAACTCGAGCACCGGTTCAAACAAACAAAGATTAATTAGAGAATCATATCAATAAAATTTGATTAGACCCATTGAAGTCCCATCCAGATAGGGGCCCATTAATAGACGGATCTAGAAATCTACGTGTTCGTGGGTCGATTTCCTTTAATACCCTAAGGGCCCATACCCAGCCCATTATCTATTTCTCCTAACATCACCCCCGATATATACACATTTCTAATCTCTCCCCTGATAAAAATAAATAAATAAAAACAAAATAATAAAACGTTAAAAATCAAATCGCCCTCTCTCCCTCTGCAACCCAAACGAAATTAACCGTAAAATTACAATAGTCCACCCGAACTGCAGCACTCACACTTAAATGGCAGCCTCTTCTCCGGTCATGAGCAATAACAGCTCCGACACCGGCCAAACCTCCATCTCCACCGCCGCCGGAGGCACGGTATCTTTCAGCGCACCACCGAAGACTCTCCGCGGCCTCAACAAACCCAAGTGTATTCAGTGCGGCAACGTTGCCCGCTCCAGGTACACATATGTACATGTGCACGCGCATATGTGTACTTTATAATGTTATACGATATCGTTTCGCTTTTGCAGTTAGGTATTGTTGGTTTCACCTTGGAATTACTTAAAAAATACAAATCGTAGTATTGAATTTAAGAGGTGAAAATTGTATGGGTTATTTATGAAGATAGTTACTGAAACAAATGTGCATGTTAGGTGTCTAGCCCTAGCCCTAGTAGTATTGTATTGGTTGATATCAGTGAATCCTTTTGGGCGGCGCTGGTCAATAGAGGAGTTAATTCACTTGGGGAGAAAAAGAATTGGTGATTTACTTTCTCTGTCGTCTTGAAAATTCATTATGTGAATGATTATCTGTCTGGGAATTTTAGCCATCTCTAGTGAAATTTTATACACATTCTCGAGCTTGTGATCTTTAACCATGGTGAGATTTTCCTAGGTGTACAGGTTAAAAAATGCTGTTATGTAGCTGTGAACCAGTTTAAGTGGGGTTCTCAACAGAGTATTTGGAGATAGGCTTACCTTTTTTTTTTGTCCTCGGGTATTGACTATTAGGTTATACAAGGTTTGTCTGTACAGATTGCTATTCGAGGAGAGAGGCACATTTTTTACTTGCTTTCCAAGTCCAATGGAAACTGACTGACTCAATTTGGTATATAGAGATTCCGATGGTGTGTTGATCGGCTTATCTTTTAGTGTTTGATATATTGATTTGTATAGAGAGTCACTTAGTAAATGCCATTATTAGTGTTAGTGCTGATATTTAAAACTATGCATGCATAGTGGATTGGTTTGTGATTGTTGAAGATGCTACTCCAGTGTGCATAGGTGTTAGAGAAGTACATATTTATCATGATAATCACTTGCCTTTTATTATTGTGCAGATATCTTTAAAAATTTGACATCTTTTCCATTGTTCGGCCACCATTTACGTGTACCTTAATTAATCCTATGAATTATGAAGTTAACGACCATATAAACCTCTAGTAGCTATTATATTAGCAATTATATGACTCGAATCTAAGATCACAGGAAAAGTAAATTTCTTAATTTCAAATGTGTATTACTGCATTACCTACTAAATAGTTACTTTAATTTTTTAGTTGATTTGAAAAGGTCAAGTAGAATGAAAAAAAAAAAAACTCAAAGCATGTTATGTTCAGTTTTGTTTGACATCCTAAAAATATTTTGAAACAAGAAAAAATAAAAAAAATTATTTTTAAAATAAAAAATAAACAGGCGAAGTACAGATGCCAGAAAAATCGTCTGGGGGAACTAGGAAGGGAACATGAGTGGTACAATTTAAATCTCCAATTAAGTAAACTTTTGGTAGCGTTTCTTTTGTCTGAAATTGTTTACAAGAAAATTGTTTTTCTATTGCTATGATTGTTTTGCATAAAAATCTTTATATAAGAAATATTAACTTGAAATATTTTATAATCAATTTATATAATTAGTTTATTCATTAAAAATATTTTGAGCACGTGAAGTTTTATAAAATATGTTATTAAGAATAATTAACTCATATTTATATAACTATTTCAACCACTACAACTGTACTCCACCACTCACTGCCACCTATACGGTTTACCTGCAAAATAAATGTTTCCTTATTATTTATTTCAAAATTTATATTTATATAGGAAGAATATAAAAGATTATTTTATATAAAAAATATATAGATCATGTGAAAAGATTTTAGTATCTCTAATAAATAGATAATATTTTTTTTTAAGTCCAAACCAATGAATCATCGCATCCTGTATTTTGTTTTTATTAAAATTTTTAAACTTTTAATGTAGAATCCAGGTCAGGTAAATAGATTCTTTCGAAGACTGGATTAATGCTGATGATATAAATTATTACTAACGATCGTGAATAGGTAAGGGTGACGACATGTGACACTAACCAAAACTAAACACAGCTAGGAAAAGCATTATTCATGCAGCATCGTATGCTTTGTGAACTGGAATAGTATAAAAATAGTTTTGTTCATTTCAAAATATATATATATATATTGAATTGGCTATGTCTAAAGTTCTTTTAATTATTATTAAATTGATTAGTTATAAAATTTTTTTATTTTAAAAACAAGGTGAAACAATCAAAATATTTTTTGAAGCAAAAATTTGTAAACTAGCATTACAAGATTTTTTGAATTTTATACAGATTTTTTTTTGTTATTATCATGTTAGATGAAGAGTAATTTGATATTTTTATAATTAAAATATTATTAAAAAAATAAAAATTTATTGGTGCGTACAATGCATGCGCTAGCATTTAAGACGATACAGTCAAGCCTTTTGAACAACATGTGTGACGTCTCCTAGCAACCTAACACCAGACTTTGCCATGTCATTGGAAGTATTGCGGTGTCTTTTCTTTTTAGGATGACGTGTGATGGTGTGGGTGTAGGGGTGCGATGTTGGTGGCCTTTTCCTCTGATATATTAATATATCAAATTCGGTTCTTATTATTTTGATTTCTAATTTTTGTAGAATTTTGATTTATTTTCAATTTTATATTTCAATCCTAAGTTGTGATTTTTTTTTATTTAATCATCATTCTTTTGATTTTTTAAGCCCTTTATTGAATTGATTTTTCATTTCAATTTTATAATTTAATTTAATTTCTTTTTATTTTTTATTTCAATCTCGATTCTCATTCTTTGAATTTTTGCCATCCTTTTATTAAAAATATTCTTCTTTTTACTTCAAAGTCAAGAATATTTCTATAGCGAGTGGTGAACTTAAAAGCAAGAGAAATTGAATGATATTACATAATTAAGCTGAAAATTACCTCAAAAAAAAAAAAACAGAAATTAAGGTTTGATTGAGAAGGATCTGGAGATGAAGAAGAAGACGAATGAGCCTGTGGTGGTAGGGACTCTCTCTGTGCGTGTCTGAGGATTAGAGAAATTTTCTTCTTTTTTTCCGAGTGAAAACAACAGCAGCAGCAGATAGAAGATATTCGATTTTACAAAAACTCGAGCACCGGTTCAAACAAACAAAGATTAATTAGAGAATCATATCAATAAAATTTGATTAGACCCATTGAAGTCCCATCCAGATAGGGGCCCATTAATAGACGGATCTAGAAATCTACGTGTTCGTGGGTCGATTTCCTTTAATACCCTAAGGGCCCATACCCAGCCCATTATCTATTTCTCCTAACATCACCCCCGATATATACACATTTCTAATCTCTCCCCTGATAAAAATAAATAAATAAAAACAAAATAATAAAACGTTAAAAATCAAATCGCCCTCTCTCCCTCTGCAACCCAAACGAAATTAACCGTAAAATTACAATAGTCCACCCGAACTGCAGCACTCACACTTAAATGGCAGCCTCTTCTCCGGTCATGAGCAATAACAGCTCCGACACCGGCCAAACCTCCATCTCCACCGCCGCCGGAGGCACGGTATCTTTCAGCGCACCACCGAAGACTCTCCGCGGCCTCAACAAACCCAAGTGTATTCAGTGCGGCAACGTTGCCCGCTCCAGGTACACATATGTACATGTGCACGCGCATATGTGTACTTTATAATGTTATACGATATCGTTTCGCTTTTGCAGTTAGGTATTGTTGGTTTCACCTTGGAATTACTTAAAAAATACAAATCGTAGTATTGAATTTAAGAGGTGAAAATTGTATGGGTTATTTATGAAGATAGTTACTGAAACAAATGTGCATGTTAGGTGTCTAGCCCTAGCCCTAGTAGTATTGTATTGGTTGATATCAGTGAATCCTTTTGGGCGGCGCTGGTCAATAGAGGAGTTAATTCACTTGGGGAGAAAAAGAATTGGTG
This sequence comes from Populus x sibirica, assembly GCA_019202695.1. Classification (NCBI taxonomy): domain Eukaryota; kingdom Viridiplantae; phylum Streptophyta; class Magnoliopsida; order Malpighiales; family Salicaceae; genus Populus; species Populus x sibirica. The sequence continues at coordinate 3,540,797 of JAGMVL010001291.1, read as the reverse complement.
ATTTACTTTCTCTGTCGTCTTGAAAATTCATTATGTGAATGATTATCTGTCTGGGAATTTTAGCCATCTCTAGTGAAATTTTATACACATTCTCGAGCTTGTGATCTTTAACCATGGTGAGATTTTCCTAGGTGTACAGGTTAAAAAATGCTGTTATGTAGCTGTGAACCAGTTTAAGTGGGGTTCTCAACAGAGTATTTGGAGATAGGCTTACCTTTTTTTTTTGTCCTCGGGTATTGACTATTAGGTTATACAAGGTTTGTCTGTACAGATTGCTATTCGAGGAGAGAGGCACATTTTTTACTTGCTTTCCAAGTCCAATGGAAACTGACTGACTCAATTTGGTATATAGAGATTCCGATGGTGTGTTGATCGGCTTATCTTTTAGTGTTTGATATATTGATTTGTATAGAGAGTCACTTAGTAAATGCCATTATTAGTGTTAGTGCTGATATTTAAAACTATGCATGCATAGTGGATTGGTTTGTGATTGTTGAAGATGCTACTCCAGTGTGCATAGGTGTTAGAGAAGTACATATTTATCATGATAATCACTTGCCTTTTATTATTGTGCAGATATCTTTAAAAATTTGACATCTTTTCCATTGTTTAAACCTTTCATCAATGGAATTGTCTATGCAGGTGCCCTTATCAGTCGTGCAAAAGTTGCTGCTCAAGAGCTCAAAATCCATGCCACATTCATGGTATGCCAATTTTCTTCTGTAAATCATGCAGACAACCATTCTTTTGTGTTGCATGTTATTTTCCCAACATTGAGTTTAAAATGAAGTTCTTGGAGGTTCCTTGTCTTACTATGGAAAGAAGCAACTTATGGGACAAAATTAGTAACGATTCTCCATTAAAAAAATATTCTAAATCTGAGGATACTCCTTGGTTAGTATCTATCTTCATACGTTTTGTTATACATAGCTTGGAAGGATTTTTTTTTGGAGATAAATGACAGTGTCAAGGCATCCAACCATATTTTCTTTTTAGCTAGTTAGGGAAGTGCTCTCATTCCACCATTACTAATGTTATATCATGTCAAGCCATCCAAACACATTTTCTTTTTAGCTAGTTAGGGAAATACTCTCATTCCACCATTGCTAATGTCATATCATCTGGGAAGTATGTTTTCAAATGACTAAATGATCATATATGGTACATGGTCATATTTGAGATTGCAATGAATATTCATTGATTTTTTGGGAGAATCCACTCCACTCTGGTAATCCTTGATCTTCAGATGTAACAATGATAATTTCTTCTCAGATTTTGCGCATTGATCAATTTATATGTAGACACATTGATGGGCCTTTTTTACTTCATACACTTTCTTAAACTTGATTTGATAGTAGATATCTGAAGAAAAGGGTTTATCTTTGGTTAATCAGCATTTGGGGCTGAAGTGCTAAGATGATCTAGTGTCACATATTTTACAGTAAGTTTAGCCCCTGACTGAATTTCCTCCCTGATGAAGATGCATGAACAATTGATTTTCACCTGGCTACTTGGGTTAAGTTCAGTTGAATTTGGTAGTGTAGTTTGGGACTGCCATCATTTCTTCGGTTGGAATATGTTGCGTGCTTCCATGTTCAATCACTTTATTCTAGAAAGATGGCAATGAAAGGTTGTCCATGGAAAAGAAACTATGGGATTTTCTTTCTTATGTTCCATTTGTGTTGGTTCGGATGGACTAGGGAGTAAATAGACATTGATAATGCCCCTTATGCATTTAGTTTACAAGAAGTGGTGCCCAGTCTTTGTTGCATTGATTATTGATCAGTGTATTTTTTTATCTTAAGGACAAAAAAGACACCCTAAGATATCTTAAGGTCAGTTGTGTGGTAATCTACTCTTTTGAATTCATGTGATTTTAGGGTATTCATAGATGAATGGTTTGGGCTTGTAAAGAACTTGAGTAAGCTTAATATTTAAAGGGGAAAGGTAGATGATACTTGAGAAATCAAGTTGCTGGCAAGTCCTAACAGAGTTTGATTTTTTTTGGTGTGACGTAATCATGTAAATACCAAAAGAGTTTTAAGAAATCGGATATTGAGCTTTAGAAAATAGAGGAATAAGGCTGGTTGGTGGTGAAGTGAAAAATTGATACTGTAAAAGAGAAACTGTTGGTTGAGTTCAGGATATTACTCTATGAAATGTGGATACTCCAATACATGACATAAGGAACCTGCCTATGGATATGAGTTGGGTACGCTCTGAACCCTGTCTGAGAATTTCCCATAATTAGCGAATTATTTCTCATTCGTATTTTTAAAATTTTTTACTTTTGATATGAAGAGAAATTTAACTTGAAACACAAAGGATAAGAAAAAAAAGGGGTCTTAGAGAAGATTGGCAAAATTCTGAGCTCAAGATTATCCTTAGTAGACTTGTAACTTGATTGCTTTTAGGTTCTTAATTTAATGAAGGGGCTTGAGTGCATGATAATATATAGTTTTAAAGGGTAAGGAGACTATGTAATTAATATTTTGCTGATAGGTCTTGGTTGATGTTTTGGGAATGATTTTGGAGAGATTCTGTGTAGAAGAATGTTCTGTTTTCATTTTTTGTTTCTAATATTTATTTTTATTACTGGAAGCTTCATTTGAATGTTTGAAGAGATGAGCTCTTTGACATGTTGTAACTTCATCATTTATCAACATGTCATATTCTGTTGCACCTCCTGCTTCCTTGGTTGGAAGTAACTGAATAAAAACAGCAGAAAATTAAAGACGAGGGATTATAACTAAGAGAAAAAAGGAGAGAGTGTTTGAACTCTGGACACATTTCTTCCTAAATTAAAAGAGGTTGAATTTCCATCAATCAAAGTCTCGTAACTTTAAGATCACACGAAAACTTATGTGCTTTTCACTGTTTAGATAGGTGTAATGATCGCTTAGTTCAAAGCTATCAGATAAACACCTAAAGGAATCACCTAAAGTTGATGAAAACATTACTAAGACATATAGAGACCTACAAAAGCAAGTCATGTGAGTTAAAGTTATCTTTAGTTAAACATGCTCAGTATTCCTTAGTTGAAAACTAAAAGATAAACGCTTAAAGGACCACCCTAAAGTTGAAGAAAATATGCCCAGGACATATAGAAACAACTGAATTATGCAAGCTCTTATCATGCAGATAAAATCATTTATTTCACCTAGCGACTCTGCTGCCACAGCTGATAGAAGGATTTGTATAGCTCACTTTAGATTTATGTTTCAACTAATTATGCAAAGTCATGTTGCATGTGGACACAGGTTTAAAGTCCCAACTCCTAAGTTCCCATATTTGTGTGTGGGTGTGTGTATATGTAGAATAGTAGCAAAAAATTAGATGCCAAGATTTGATGCATTGTCTCACAAATTGTAAGAACTTAAAAATGCAGATGCTACATGATTTTGATGGTGGGAAGAAAATTTTACCTAATATTTTCAGTATTGCTATTGTCTAAGAAATTTCACCTTCATGGATGATGCATTATAAATTTAAATTCTAGTTTGCTACAGTCCATCTGTAAAGAATTAGTAAATTGTCTGCATGGCATTTTATTTTTGGTCTGTATTACATCCTCATTTTTTTAAATGCAGTTCTTAAAGCAAATGCAACATTTCCGGACAAGAGTCCAGCTTCAAGTGCCCCTCTCTTTGAGCAGCAGGTTAATGAAGCGCCTCCTGCAGTGTAAGTCAAATTCCTGTCTCTAAGCAAGAAACTACGTTACATGATTCTTGTGTGTTGTATACATCCTTGTTGATTCTTGTGTCGTGTTGTAACTTTGATGCTTGACAAAGTATTAAAATATCAAGCAAGAAACTACCTTACATGATAGTCAGATATTTTTACACCTGTAGATATCTATATTAATGATTTTTTAACTGAGGGTAGGTCATAAAAATTGCCATGCGACTCAAAACAGGTATATGGGGCATATTTCTTTTAGTTATGTGAAATAGTGAATCATTTAATTCTCTGTATTTTCCATTGAATTCCTTTGTTTCTTCAAAATTCACCTTGCTTTTCTAAAGTTCTTGTTTGCTAAATGCTCCCTAAACGTTTCTTTTCTTTTTTTTCCTTTTTAACTTCTTTGACTCGGTTGTCTGTACTCTGTATTGCTTACTTTCTTCGCTGTATCCTATTTCTGGTTTGGTTTCTTGTTTGTTTTGAACCATGGTTGTTTCTTTTCATTGGGATTTGTTTCAGGAGTTCGCATAGAGCTGCATCACTTCGGCAACTTTCTAGCAATTTTTCTCAATTCAACAATTTGCATTCCCCACTCCGCTCAAGAAAGCCATTGACCAGAAAGGTGCATTATAATAAGCTGATGTTATATCTTGCTGATTGTGTTATATTTTGGTGCAAAAAGGGTTTTTCTTCTTCTTTTTACCTGATACAAAGGATCTATTTTAGGAAGCTGCGGCAATAAATGAATGGAGGTTTTCCAAATTGAAGGAATTCAGGGACAGAAACATTGAAGTGGAAAATGAAGCTTTTGATCGGTATATGCATAATATTAGCCTGCTGGAGGAGGTATTTTCTTTGAAATCTTTCCTAGAAGGCTCCACTGAGGACGAATCACTCTCTTCAAACCACGACCACGCTTCTGCAAAAGAGGACACTGAAGAAAAGATGGTTTCAGAGCAGAAGTTGAAGCTTAGGTCAAATCTGAACAGGAGCGAGAATGACCGTAAGAGGTTACAACAAATTGTTGATGTGGGGTTGAAGAAGCTTCAGAAACTTGAGTTGAATAATGGCAGTGTTAATAACCAAAAAGAAGTTGATAAAAGGCCGGAGAAGGCAAAAAGTTTGCGGGCAGAGAGGGCCTCAGCTTTAAGTGATCTGATGGACAAGTTAAACAAAGCCCGCAATGAAGAGGACCTAAAGTCTTGCTCGGAGACAAAGGCCCAACTGTATAGTCAGCACGCTAGGTCTAGAACGGAAATCAAAGATTTCGAGGTATTGAGGGAGCAGACTGCCAAAAAAGACGTGGCACCCCAAAAAGAAATGGATTTTTTTTCACAAAAATTATTTAGAGCAGTGGAAATTGACCACGAAGCTCTGACTAGCATAGATGCACACTTCTCGTCCCTCGAAAAGATAGAAGATCTGTGATGTGGTTAGGTCTGTCTTTATTAGAGGATAGTGATGAGGTTAGTCTAGAAGATTGAAGGTTTCAAAGTTATGCTTTAATTCTGATCTACTCTGGTGGCCTGAACTTCTCATTTAGTTTTGTCCATTCTTGGATGTCATCGTTGTGTGAAAATTATTCCAGTTGATATGGCAATTAGTAAAATTCATGTTGCACAGACAATTTGCCTGCCCTAATGTATTTTTAGATTGATATTAAAAATAAATTTAAAAAATAATAAAAAATATTATTATTTTAAAGTGAAAAGCAACTGGAAAGGTTAAAATGGAGCAGGCCCCGAACCTGCTTGATCATGGGATAGGAAAGATGATTTGGAGCTGGGCTGCGCTTCATATTTGGATTTGGACCCAGTGGGCTCCAGCAGGACCAGCCCTAAAGAATGAAACGCAGCTCCAGTATTTAGATGACTGGTCAAAAAATGGTTTGAAATACTCAAATAATAATAAAAAAAAGAGTTAAAAAACTAAGTTTAGGCTAACCCAGAACTTAGGGATAATTTGGAGTAATCTAGCATACGTACATGTAGACATGAAATCTGAAGGGAAACTGGGTCGATGGCCAGCAATATTTTTTCTTTAGCAAGATATTTTCAAAGCAGCAGTTTTGTATAATCTAGCAGTAATCGCGGTTGATCTCTCTCGTCTTCTTTACCTCTTGATCTTAAGAAATCTTAATTTGGAATACGTGGTTTTCAAATGATATCATATGCCAAAGCTTTAACAAAAAAATATTGCTTTTCTCTCGGGTCATAATTTAGGGTTTGTTTGGGTGGTGCTCTCTTCAATGAATTGAGTTTGTGGAGTCCTGTTCTTGAGAGAATCTGATGGTTCAACCTCTTGTTTTGATTTGAAAACATTACAGTGGAACCCACCAAAGACAGAAAAAAATGGCCTGGAGAGAAAAAGAAAATAAAAAATTCCACAGCTATGGTCTTATCTGATATATCTATAATTATATATGGAACAAGTGAACAATCCCTTGTTGAATTATTTATCTTTGAATCAAAGTCATATTGGTTTTGCAGAGAACGAATCCTGAAGAGGTGGCTTTCTAAAGGAACATACATACCATTATGACAAAGAAATCCCAACTTTCTGAGATTTCCCCTCAAAGGTCTTCTTCGAGCCATTAAATCTTGTTGGTTTCTTAATGGGTTATGCTTTTTTCTAGCCTTTATTCTCCTATATACACTTCTCGACTCACAACCACCTTTCTTGGTGGATATCTCCTGATCATTTTCCCTTGAAATAAGGGTGTCATTGCTTTCAATTTCTATGGCTATACTCATCTCAACATCACTTTTTCAAGGACCTTTAATTTGTGTTTTTATCAACCCCATTATCATGGCAGCCAGTTGATCTCAATCATGATTCTTCTTGATCGATTTTTGGTTCATTGTAGACTAAATTATTAGCTCGCCAATAAAAGAAAAGGAAAATGGAGTAAATGACTTTTGGCAATGATAATAATGCTAGAGAGAAATCCATTTCCAAGCTTTAAAAGTTGTTCCCTTGTGACATAAAATGCCACTACTAAGTGGGGAATTCTCAATGGATAATCCACCTTTAGGATGAAAGTGAGATATATTTGCCTCCCCCCAAGCTTGAGCTCTCAAGATCCAACTTGGCAAAGTCCCTGTCAGCAAATTGTTGTTATTTTTAACAAAGCATGGATCTGTGGCATATATATACAAGCAAAAATCAAATCCTTCAACTATATCCCATTTCCTGGAGTTCCATTTCCACATGCTTTCCATCTGGACCTTTCTTGATTCACAGATCATGAAAGACGCACCGTAATAATTATGTTTTTGATACAGGATTAATTAAACAGACTAAAGCTATAAGAATATCACATGTAATGGTCATTTCCTAACACCTTGATTGTTTGTATTAAAAAAAGAGTAGATCCCTGGTGGCTGTCAAGAAAGCTCAGATCGGCAAGGCAGCATCATTTTCTGTGATGTTCCGTTATATATATATATTCCTCCTTTTAAAAAAGTCTTCCCCATGTGTATGTGCAGCCAAGAATCATGGTTTCTCTATAATTGTGTATTTCGGCACTGTTCGAGCTGTGATTGATGCCCTTCCATTTCAACCATATATGCATGCCACTTAAAGCTTTCACGATGGTTTTGTTCTGCTTGTCAAGTCTCACAGTCGCAGAGGACCACATGGTTTCGGCACGCTACTCCAAACCCTGTAATAATTACATATAACCAGGGCCACCCATGCTTAGCTTGTTTGATTCCTTGGTTAGGTTAATGCCCGGTTTAAAAATAAGGAAGCCTTCCCTAATACTCTCTCTCTCGGGTGTGAGTGACGGTGACTTTGCCCCTCAATTTGAAATACAAGTGCTCGGACGTAGGCACAGCTCTTAATTAATCTACCCACCATGACACTGACAAAATATACAGCGACCCATCAATTAGGTCAAGTTAGATAGGCAAACTAACCAGAGGACATGATCCAAATGAAAGAAAATAATGCTGAAAAAGATTAGAGCATGCATGGTCCCTACAGGGGCTTGAAACTCCCCCAAGTAGCTGCTGCTGCAACCTGTCCCTCCCGAGCCATCAACCATACATGTATTCCAAGGGGAGTGGCTTACCCTTGTGCCCAACGGTTCGAGATATCTTTAATTAATTGAATATTAATGCGTAATTGACGAGGTGAAAATTGGGGTTTGTGGGATTTAGTCAAGAGAGGCAGGTGACAGACAATCCACGCCACATGACACGTTGCGACAGTACACACTTGTTGTTCCGTGATGAGTGATTCATGGAGACCATTCCAAGCAAGAAATTCCAAACCCTAATCAAGCTTTCGAGAGGTAACCTCCCAGCCAAGCATGTTAATTTCTCAATTCCATTAGACCACGACTGTATGATGATCATGATACATGCCTTAAACAATAATAATATATGGCTCGTGAAGTCTAAGTCTTGCTGCTTGATTGTCTCCATACTTAGATTTTTATTTGGAGGAGGTTTCTTGGCATGTTTATTTTAATTAGAGCAACAGCGTAACGACAGGGATATAAACCCCTCGATCGACCGAGAGCTTCTTCAACTCCACAAAGGCAATAAACCCCTCGATCGGCCGAGAAAGGAAATGTTAATTAAATGGTATGATTTTATTCAAAACCATTACTTAAGACCTCATCATCACCGAGTGGTTTTCAAAATGCATTATAGTTTTTTTTCTTCTTAATCTTAGTTTTAAACAAAGTTTAGACTTGTATAAACCGATGAAGGACACGATTGAATAAAATCAATCACTTTTGGATCGAAATATACATATTAGCCTGAATATACACGATTGAAGAGAGCAATATTTGGATTGAAATAAAAGTTTTTTGTATGTATTATATACGTTTTAAATAATTAATATATAGCCGAGTGCAATATTGACACGTCAACATGCATACGGGTTGAGGATTTGGAAAGTATGCAGCATGTTCTTCAAATAATCATATAATATACCGCAAAACGTGCATTAATATGTACATGCATGTAAATTGGCTCCTCTTTAATTACCCCCTTCGTTTCTTTCTTTCCTTCTTCCCTTTCCCTTTCTTTTTCTTCCTCCTTGTTCTTGATAGATTCACATTTCATCATACTAATTTACTCCGAGACTTTATTTTAGAGCAAAATCATGCTATAATCTACCCGTTGATTAATTTGAAAACTTAATTAGCTAGAGTTGGCTAGGTGTTCCATATGTTAGAAATTAATTAATGAATTGGCCGGCGCAAATATTTGATTGTGATCAATTCATGCATGCCGTTGATTAATGGGGCTTCTAAAGACTCTTCCATGTAGATCAACTCTTTAAAATTAGACTTCTCAGACACCTAGCTCCGAATAAGCAGTTAATTTTGGTATAATTAATCTGGCTAGGTAAGTTTTTGATTTGTTTTTCTGGGATTCATCATGGTCACATGTGTTGTTGCCTTGTGTGGAACTCCCTCCTAGGGTCATTGCTTATGTATTCGGTCAATGTGTCCTGCTTTTGATATGTAAGGACAAAACCACAAATGCCAAAAAGAGAAAAGTGGACAATTTTGATTTGTTATTATCATTAATATCTTGTTTTGTTTGTTTTTTAGACCATGAGATCCCTTGCTTGTTTGTGTTAATTAGAAGTGCGCCCGCGCACTTATATATATATATATATATATATGGGCACTTGGAGAGAGCGGCCAAGAAGGCTTTGACCTCATACAGCTTTAATAAGAAACGAAAGTATATATGGTTTAGGTAATGTTTTGTATTTTATTTCAAAGTGTTTTTATTTATAAATATATTAAAATAATATATTTTTTTATTTTTAAAATTTATTTTTGACAGTACCAGCATATCAAAAAATTCAAAAAAATTAAAAATTGATTAATTTTAAAAAAAACACGGCACACCACTAAAAAAACAAACGTGCTATTAGTTTATTCTCCCGCCACTAGTATTGAATTTCTTTGAAAAAAAAAGAGAGGTAATGTTATGCTTTGCAACCAAGTAAACCTAATCTTGTAATTTGGGTTGTTGACATGAATCATGATCATGAAGGAGTAATATAAACAAGGCCTAATCCACCATAACAAAGCCAAAAAACCGCACATCAACTTCACAAAAGACATGAAAAAGAAAAGGAGAGAAAAAGTATAGCGAGAGAGAGAGAGAGAGAGAGAGATTGGGTTGTTATAGGATTAACATCAAAATATAGACGCATGTTACTTTACCTTACCTGTCTAAAGTAGAGGGTGGGCAAAGCGATATATCGATCCAAATGTACTAGATTTTGTACCAACACTTTGTCTTGCATGTGTCCCATGTCACATGTCCATAGCACATGACATGCTTGATTTTAATTGCCACCTCACCTATTTTGTAGTTGCTGTAAGAGATTTGCAATCCTTAAGATGCCTTCGATGGAGCACATAATTGGGCCCCTTTTCGTAGGACGCCAAGCAAAATATTATTTCACCAATATTTAATGCCCCTTTTATTTTAATTTTTTGATGTTTACGAGTCGTAGTTATCTTTCCCCTCTGGAAGAAGAGGGGGTAAACCAAAGATAAAAACCAATGGCATGAGAATTCTAAGAAAAAAAACATAATTATAAAGAGGAGGGATGGATATATGTGGTTCGAAATGTAATTTTAATTTAATTTTATGAAGGAAAAATAAATAGATCTAATGGTAAATATATATTATGAACCTCCTTATGATTTTTATTCACTTATAACTAGATTGATTCATATTAAATCTAAATCTTTCTATATATATATATTTGTAATTGATCGGGAACTATTTATCGTGAATGACAATATGTGAGTTTTTCATTTCTAGATTAAGAACTTGCAAGGAATTTCACAATTGAAGGATGGAAGAACTTGAAATGAGGAAAAGTTCAAGTTCTCATTGCTTTGCACGATCAAATACCTACTGTTCAAAGCAAAAAATTAAAAAAATAAGAAAAATAAAAATCCATGCACAACTAACTTTTAATTACCTTATTAAATAACTCCTGACATGATCGCCATTTACTTGAGAAATAATAAAGCTCTTGTGAGAGTCGAACATGGTAGGAAAACATCGCAGATGTTGATTGGTACAATAATATAGCTAGCTAGTTACAAATAAATTTTGCAGACCTTCCCCTCGATGATGATTATTATTGCTGTCGTCGTCGTCAATTTCATTATTATTTTCAGGTTCAAACAGAAACCGGGGCGTCAATTACAAGAAAGAATCCTGATGGGTATTTTCTTTAATTAAAACTTGGCTCTAATGTCAATTTGGATACATGAGAAATGGATCCAGTCTTCAAAGGAGGGCACGAGAACGCGAAGATGCTTACAATGCATGTGATGGGAAGTCGAGGAAAAACTTCTTTGGAAGCCTAGGGAAGTTCGAAGCATCAGAACCCATTTACAAATCATCAGCAAGCATGAAATACGCTAGATTGAAAAGAGATTCTATAATGCCAGTCCTTTTCCTTTTATTTTCCATCATTTCTTTTTACCAAGGTATGGTTAAAGGAAGCATGCAAGAGTGACATCAGGAGGTGATTTGAAATGGGGATACGTGCCAAACTAAATATGGTAGATGGATAGGAAGAAAGAAGCATAAATAATGGAGCATGCATGTAGGAGAGGTCAGCACTCAACAGGGCAACAAAGCGACGTGGAGGCGAAGGAAAGAAACACTGACAACATGTATATGCTTTGAGAGATGGAAAGAGAGCTGAGGTGGGGCGGAGTTGTACTACGAGATAGGACTTTCTTAATTTGATATAGTAATAGTTCGTCTTCTAATTTAACTTAATAATAATGTCGGTTCATGAGAGCACTTGGAGCGGTAATTCGTGTGTGAGGAGGGATTATTGGTATATATCTTCGAAGATCATAAAACTAATATACGAAAGAAACATCTGATTCAAAAGCTTATATGCCCATTTCCCCTTTATTCATGATATCACAGTGAATCTATCTTTTGTCTGAAGTTTCTCCACTCTTATAGGTGTAGAATTAAAGTTAAAAGTCCAAGTTTTTCCCCTCTCGCTGTAAAAAATACAGCACCAATTAGCCTCTCCATCCTATTCATGATCAGTATCAATGACAAATAATAATAAAAAAAACCCAGTGTCGCAGATTTTCTTATTCCTTGCAAATGAAGTTTCTTTTGCTGTTGAAGTCCAGGAAAGACGTTGATTACTTAATTGAGGTTTCCATGTTCTTTCCTGCAAGCAGATAGCTAATCAAAACATGTTGATCACATAATACACACACACTCACAGGCTATGACTATAGCTGGAAAAACTCCCGAAATAAACTTTATCTAGCTAGCTATATGATCATTGGGAAATATTACAGAGACATCTTTGAGAATTCACTAGAAAGATAAATGAGGTTTCTAGGTAATCACTAGATACAAAATTATTTGAGAAAAGAAAAAAATTAAAGAGAGAGGGTATATAAGACCAATATATATTTCAACATTTCCTTTGGGCGTTAGCAAAGTGTATGACTTATGGCGGCTGGCTAGCACTAATGCCTGGATCATTCATGAAAGGATGAGCCATGCCAAACCATCTACAAAGTATCACATAATTCTGTTTCAAGGGCGACCCATTTGGTTGACATTCATTTCATTTTATTTCTTGGCTAGGAATTTGGTAGCGCGCCAAATGGCTAGCTAGCACTACGCAATAGACTGTTTTTTACTTTTTTTTATATATTATTTTTTGGCTGATGCAAGAAGACTAGACCTCTACTAATTAACAAAGCTGATCTATGCCTATCTTAGATATTTTTAAAGCGAAATTGCGTATCATCCATAATTCCTTAAGCTGGGATACTTTGATTAGTCAAAATTAATATGGGCCGGGATCACAATTGATTGAAAACGAAACGGCTAAATTCATGAGAACCATAATGCTTTTGAACTCTTTCTTGAACATTATATAGAGAAGTTGGACCTTTTCCTTTCTCTTTTGCGTAACAATGTTGAAAGAAATTAAAACGAGGAAAAACGCCACATGGCATATGTGATATTTACTCGGCTTCTAATCAATTATACGTGTCAAGGAGTTTTTTTTATTTTTATTTTGTTAATAGTAGATGTCTCTACCAGTTTATGTATATTGTGATTAATTCTTTAAGATCCTGAAGTTAACGACTATGTAAACTTTCAATAGCTCTGAGATTTGTGGTACTCGAATTGATAATTTCTAGAAAATAAATTTAAAATTTAACTAGTTGAGTTTTATCCCTTAAAATTATATGTGAAAGAGTTTTATACATGTGGGGGGAGTGGGGGTGAGTAAATGGAGACTCAAATCTCATCCCATCAATAAGTAATGGCTTTTTTCTTTAGAGAAAAGAAAATGACCTAAACCAAACATGTCAGCGTACTCCATCAGAAAATGACCTAATCTCCATGAAAACAATATTAACCGAGCTTCCAATCGAACAAGAATTAATGGGAGAATGCCTAACCGAAGGAGACCTCCACAGCAATAAGCTAGCATGGGAAAATTAAGGGACTGAAATAAGAAAAATTTGTGAAAATGAAGATATGTGAACTGGTTAGCTGACTTATTCCATATCCATCCATAAGAATCGTTCACTTTATTCCAACTAAAACTTTATGTAACAATTTTTTAATTTCACGATTTCACATTCAACTGCTAGAAAAGAAAACAGGAGAGCGTGCGTGACTTGTGTGTTTCTTTGGTTCTTTCTTCTTTGTAACTACAAGAATATATTACTTGCTCAATATATTTGATTATTGCTTGCATGTATTTGCGTGTGTCTGACGCCTGAACGTTATTAATCGCCTCGTTTTCCTAGGCTTGGCGAGAGAGAGAGAGAGAGAGAGAGAGGCCTAGCTGTGTTTGTGTATTAATCAATATTCACAGTTTCTCACGTCTCAAAGTCTCAGCTTACCAAAGCATTATTGCTCCAATAGGACTCCATTATACAAGCTGCGCTTCACTCTTTCCACCTTAACAAACAGCTGATAAGTGAGAATCTAAATCCTCCGTGTCCCTCGAAATCTAAAAGAAAAAATTGCATTTTTTAAAATTATATTTAACTTAATTATAATACACCATATAATAATTTTTCAAAAGTACATCCATAGGTAAGATTTTAGACTTTCTACGTGGGTTATATATTTTCCTAAAAAACATCTGGATATGTAGGTCATTTTAATGTTAATGTCTCGAACACATGGGTGTGTGGTGAATTCAATGTCGAGACTTAAGAAATCATCGAGTTGTTTCGTTTAGAGTCACTAAAAGTTCTAAATGTACTGGTTTTATTAGAAATTTCAAGTGTAAGGATTGGTTGTGGCTAGAAAAGGTATTTAACACCTCTAACACACCTTACATGAGATAAGTTGCATTGTGTGATTTAGATATGATTTAAAAGTTTTGATGGGTTCCTAACCGATGATATGTCTATGACTCAGAATAAAGATTTACTCCCATAATACATTTTGAATTTAATATGGGCTCGTATGTCCAGATAAGTTCTTATGGGAAAGGTCCATGTAGGTACCATAATAGGGTTCACATATGAAAATGTTTCTCCACAACTTGTATATTATGGTAAAAATTATTTCCAATTAAAATTGGTGAATATCTAAATAATCCTGAAAATTTTCTAGTCAACTCTTGGTATTTAAATATCAGCCTACTTATAGGTTCATCATTTATACTAGGATGTTGACCATTAATTTTCATGAATTAAAATTTTTAGAGTTAATGAAATAGTGATCAAATCCATAAAGAATTTTACAAACTTGGTATAAATAAAAAAAAATGCAAAGGAAAATCAATACAGTTATTTTCTAAAACCATGCTAAAAAAACCTTTTTTTTTCTTTTTTTATAAAAAATGCAATTTGTTATACGGATTGAGTAGTATGCAATAAGCAAAAATAATTTTTTTTTATTATTTTTACAAGAATTGTTTTTTTTTAGGGTCATGTTGCACAAAACCATATTTTTTAAAAAAACAAAACTGTCAAAACAGGTCTAAGGACGTATTTGTCAAACACGCCCTTCAGCTAAAATTCATTTTATCAAAACAGTGATAAACCAAATAAAGCCTTAAGTATTTGACAAGATTTTGACTTGTTCGGGTCGACCTGAAAACACTAGTTCAACCATTAACCGAACCGAAAACCAAGAATCCAAAATTAAACCAAAATAGATATTTAAACCGAAACAAATCAAAACTAAGAAAAACATAAAAAACATAAAATTTTCTAAGAAAACATATCAAACATCAAGAAAAACAAAGAACACGAATAACAATGGAGAACATTTAAACTCAAACTCAACAACATAAACATCAAATCAAACTAGATTTCAAGCAATAAAATACAAGTTTTTGTTCACAATCAAGTATAGATCAAGAATCAAGTATCAATTTTCTTCGATTATTATTCAAACATCACATTTTTTTTAATCAAAAATGAATTTCAGTTCAAAACCAAAATCCTAATATTAAAACCCATAAAAACATGTTATTGATACATTAAAACCCTAGATTATTTACTAATTATGATATAAGAACTTACATAAGCCAAAATCAAATGAAAATGAGATTGGTTTTGGTTTTGAGGATATGGTTTTGCCTAGATGATTTTTGTTTTAGACAAAGACATACATTTCTCACATTCTGATCTTGGATGAAAGATTTATGGCCTTTGATAACAACCTTCTAGGAGTTTCTAAGTTTGAACACATGAAAAAGTTGGGTGGTTTTGTGCAAATATGTATCTAAGTCAAGGCTACATGAGTTGGCCACTCTCGAGACTTCGCCGAAGCAACTATGATAGGTTGGCCACTTTCGAGACTTCACCGAAGCAACTATGATAGAAACGTCATAGGAGACTACTTGAACTTGGTAGAGGAGATGCACATATTTTGTTTGGATCCATCTTCACTTAATTATGAGGCATGTAGCTTCACATTCATTCGGTTGAAGGTGCCAACTCGATTAGTCTAGAATATGAAAAGGCAGTGATGACTGATCAGGGACAAGATGTTGGAGATTTTTATGAAAGAATTGGGAGCTAAACATCCAATTTCATGGAAATAAGGTTGTAAAACGAATATTCCTTTTTTCATTTGCAAAAAACCTTGTGCTATTTGAAGGTTTAGAACTCCATAACGAGCTCTTGGAAGGTGCCAACCCGATCTTCCAAAATTATCAAGGAAGGAGATGAATAGTGGGTGAACAAAGCGTCGTCTAGGTTAAACCCTTAGATATTAGGATTTTTAATTTGGAATCTGGCATATTTCATTTTAGTCTTTATTTTTCCAATTGCTTTTAATTGCACCCGGAATTGCCTCTCAAACTCTTAATTTCATGCAATTTCATCAAAAGCCAAACTCAACCATCAACCCCAAAGTTAGCGTCATTTTCATATTGGTCTCTGGTTTCTGATTTGTACACTTGGACCTTTAATTGGCCATCAAACTTTCAATTTTTTTTAATTTGACCCTATATTTGGTCAATTTCAGTCCTGCAAAGATAGCACCTTTTACGATTTGGTCATTGGTTTTGAATTTCTTCAATCAATCTCCTAATTGGTTATCAAACTTTAATTTTTTTTCACAATTAAGCCTTTGACTTGACCAATTAAACTTTTTAAAGTTCAATTTCAGTCTCCAAACTTTAATTTTATCCAATTAACACCCAAATTGACTAAAAAAACTAATTTTTCTTGCAATTAAGTCCTCAATAAAATTAATTAAGCCTTATAAAATCCTCATTAAGTCCTTACTCATCTAAATTTGTATTTATTTACCCCAAATAAAAATATTTACATCGAATGTGTGTTTTATCAATCAGAACTTGGTCGCTAGTTTTACCAATCTTATACATCCTAGTTCTCCAATGTTTTCATTTGTCATTTTGATCATTCACAACAAACTTGGATAATTTTCAATAAAAATATTTACACCGAATGTGTGTTTTATCAATCTGAATTTGATCGCCAGTTTTACCAATCTTATACATCCTAGTCCTCCAACTTTTTTATTTGTCATTTTGATCATTCACAACAAACTTGGATAATTTTCAATAAAAATATTTACATCGAATGTGTGTTTTATCAATCAGAATTTGGTTGCCAGTTTTACCAATCTTATACATCCTAGTCCTCCAACTTTTTCATTTGTCATTTTGATCATTCACCACAAACTTGGATAATTTTCTAGGTTTTCATGTGTATCCTCTTGTATTTTTAGATTTTCTTTTTCTATTTTTTTCCTTTTCTTTTCTTGATTTTTTATGGGGTAAAAAATAGGTAATAACATAATATGTTTTTTATTTAAAAAATCTCAAAATATAAATAAAAAGATTTATGCAAGTATCTAATTAAATAAACTAAATTGATAAGTCTCTCTCTCTCTCTCTCTCTATCTATCTATCTATCTATCTATATATATATATATATATATATATAGACACACACACTCAATACCCGTCAAGAAAGGTATAGTTGTTAGGGTTTCTGTGGTGTCTTGAATTTAGGGACCGGGCATATATATATATCTTGGCAACTTGATTACTACAGTACTGATGCTGCATAATTGAAGGCACCTCACTTTATATAGTTTCACGTATAGCGCTCATGTTATTTCTCAATGATGTGCACGTATATTAGCCCCTGATTCCCGACTTTATCTCAGGAATGTTGATGGTTTTGATTTTACAACTTGACATATAATGAAATAATATTCTGGCGAATATTAGAATTTCGAATAACTTCTTTTGGGTGTCAAGTGATAGCTTCGCCTGAATCGATGATCACCGGACAAGGGCAAGTTAAGAGGACGTAATTAATTTTTCTATCTAATTAACTTATGGGCTTCGTGTCTAGTTCTACAACGCGAAAGCTATACATATCTGCAGAATCTTAATTTGCAAGGTGTGATTTCGATTAATAATTTTCTTAATTTTTTTGGTAATTAAATTAATGAAGCTGTATGGAAAGGCACGTGTGTTGGAGATTAATGGAGAAAACCCAGGCGCCAGTACTGAAAGAATCAATAGGTTCATTCATTGATATTTATGCACGAGGAATTAATTAGTGGCTGTAATTGTAGTTTTTAATTAGTGTTAGCTTTGTTAACGAGAAGCAGTACCCAATATACATACGCAATTAATGACGATGGAAAAATTGCGTTGTATCTCTTGTTAAAAATTGACAAGGACGTAGGAGTAATAATATAAGCAAAATTCCAAATTGTTTATATGAGTAAGAGTTAGGAGGACGAAAAAGGTGGAAAAAAAGGCTTAACTATTCTGAGAAAAAATTAAAAAAAAAATCAAGAATCAAATTGAGAATTTTCAAGATTTCAGGATGTTGCAAGCTTCTCTTGTATGCATCGAAGTCAATCGATATACGTACATAGTGCCAACCAAGAACAAGCGTGACAAAAGAAATGCCAGCCCTTGTCCTGATTCCACCTCCTCATCAATCAATCCAACCCCATCAATAAAATTCGACTATTATATATAAAAAAAATTATAAAAAAATCAATCCACCCCATCTATATCTAAGCTACATGGTCCCCATGATCCATGGAAAATTCTCAAGAGAGCAAAGACACGGAATATTTATGCACATAAAGAATACCGTGACTCCTTGTACAGAATGGCATTTTTTCCTTGTGTAGGTGTGAAAGGGGCTAGCTGAAATATTGGTCTTAGTTCGTGCCTCGTGCTCTCCTCTCCGGTGGCTACAAATGAAAAAGCCGCCACAGTCCGTTCGTAATTGTTTGCTATAATTGTTTGTTTGCCAAGAAAGCTTAATTACAAAGAGGAGAATAATTGTTGTTTTTGCTAACTTCAAATGTTGTATGCTTACCGAACCTAGTTATCCTTAATGAAGATTTGGGTTTAGGGGGGCGGCCATAAATTTGGAATTGCTCGTGAAGAGGCCATCAATTTCAGTAATGTATGTCAGCCACTGTATTATATTTTATTTCACGTCATGTTTAAAATTTAAGATAAGATTGAATTCCTATGCATGTTAATTAATTTCATTTGAAAGGTCCATAGAATATTCTGCAATATTTGACTTAGGTTTATAATTGGAGATTTACATAAACTTTAAATATTCGATTCATATGCATTTGGGGCAATGCTTTCTTTGACTGGTGTACCGAGTGAGTGATAATTTTATCTCTCGAAGAACTATATATTTCGGATTATAATTTTATTAAGACTAATGATGATTTTATATGATGATATATATACATCCCGAGCTAGCATAAAATCACGAATTGTTAGGTATATATATATATATATATTTAGCTGTTAATTCGATCGAACAAAAACTAATTTCAGTAATGCATGCCGTTTTTAGATTCTCGATTTCGATTGAACACCTTTTTTTTTTTTTTGGAACAGCGAATAAATCAACTCATTAATTATATCTTTTTATAATAAATAGACAAAGCCATCTTCGCCTCTCTTTTTTCGGTCTATTTTTATATTGGAGGTTGAAGACCTTCCTGAGGAGCAAGATAATGCAATATTAACTCTCGCGTTCTTCTTCAAGTCAGTCTCGAGAATGGCAAAACTGTCTGCCAGCAATTTCTTATGCAGAGTGCAGGCATTCTTTGACCCGAGGCCGCTCTACTGTTGGACAATACGTTTGATCATGCTTTTTACCATACATCACGTTGCTTCAATTTTTTCACGTCTGAAAATCAGCCTACACTTTTAGAGGAAGGATTAGGAGTGCACGGCCATGACTTTAAGCATGACTAAGAAGAATTAATTAAACCATCAAAATATGATAAAATTAGAAACAGATTTTTCTTTTTCTATCAATAAAAGACTCAAACTCAAAACCTAATTTTATAGGATCAGAGCTATAACAAAATAAAGATATAAATTTAAAATAAAAATATTTTGAAAATAAATAACTATTTTTTGTTTTTGAATTAAGCAATGAGAAAACATTGCAAGAATGCACATAAATTTAAAGTAAATATTTATCATCAAAGGAGAGATCGAGTTAGAAAAAACAAATGGGGTAAATTAAGTCAGTAACTCTGTGCCGACAAAGAAGAAATATGAAGATCTAAAATTAAGTGAAACAATCAATATTATCTCCTTCCCATAGTTTGTCTAAGATATGCAAACTTTAATTTAATTCTGAAATTAAAAAGTAATTAATTTCACAATGCATAGTAAAAGTAATTAATTAATTTATCCCATTTTTCAGTTGTTAAACTAGAACTAATGGTAATTGTAAACTCCTGAATGGGCCAATCAAAACCTTTTGAGAGGTTAATTACTAAAAGCATGTATCATTAATTAAAATGTTGATATTGGTTGAATCATTACATGGATTTAATAAAATCTTTCATTATTTTACTCAAACTCAATGGTTTTTTTTTAATTATAAATTCAAATCATAAAATATTAAAATCATTATAAATTTGAATTCAAATCCTATCCTATTTACTTGTATCATGTTTTAATATTTCTATTAAATACAAATTATTGAAATCAAATTGAATGTATATAATAAAATCTAGTATATATATGGTGAAAACGATAACAACCAGCTGTGATTATAATTTTATTTTTCTTATTTAATACAAATCATAATTCAAAAACTAATGGTGATGTCTGTGACGTTAACCTTCAAAGATCTTTTATCTGGCACCAATGGAAAAGTCATTATTCCTCAAAGTTGGTCCCAAACTCCCAATAAACGCACCCTTAATCAAGGAGATGCTGTCAGAGCCAGAGCCACATAGAGTCTCTGCTTTGCCCGCTCGTAATGGTGTTCGGCAGGCTAGGCTAGGGCTATACACCATATCTGCGTGGAAAATTGCCAGCTTTATAACACAGTTATGCTTATGTGATAGGTACAGTGTAAACTTGTCGTTGTGACCACTGATTTCGAGTATTTATAACTTTTGTCGTTAACCAAAGTTGCTATTTTTATTTTTTTCCCATTATGGCGTAAATTTTAGTGCTGTTCGTATTTTGCTCTAGAGAATACGAAAGACTGTGATACATTTTGGAGGTTTTCATTAAGCTGCAATGGAGGAAATCTCTAGTTAGCTCTTTTTTTTTCTTTTTTCTTTTTAATTGTGGGTCACTTTGCATTTATAGTGATTGAATCAATCATTTTAATCGTGGGACCAATTCTAAAACCACCCAAACGACACCGATCTAGGTGTCCTGGAAGGAAAAGGATGAGGTAGTTTCATGCATGCCTTGATTAATTTCTTTCAGTATTCATTCATTTCTATAGCGGTTTGGTTTTGTGTGTGTCTATAGTTAATATTATCTGATTTTCTCACCTAAATATCCTAGGTCCTAGCCATGGGATCGTTCTACTTTTACACACACATATTTTTATCTCGAATCATGTCCCCGCTTTTGAAATTCCAAATTCAAAAGGGAGAATTATGCATATATTCAGGAAATTACCAAACCATGGTAAACGCAACATCAAGAAGTCACCTAACCTCTTCATGCCATAGTACTCCAGATAGACACGCACAAGAAAATTTGGACAACAGACAAAACCCGACAACATGGGCCCTATAGATGGCTCCATAAGTGTGCCCACAATAATATGGGGAGGGAGGTTGGATTTGCAGTGAGATCTTTGATTCTTGCAGCAAATACAAAGAGAGAGACCCCCACCCACCACCACCACCACCACCCCACGCTCTGATCTTGCTTCCTAATTAACTGAAGCACTGATTTCCTCTTTTTCTCTGCTGCTCCTCTTGTGACTGCCATTATAGCATCTGAGGAACATATGCCTAAGTACTAGCATTCTTATGGAGAGACTCATAAATTATGGCACCACCCAATATATACGACCCAACCTCTTCTACTGACATCTTCATAAATAAAATTTCTACCACCCTTCTCCTCTTTTCTCTATCTTCATAACTTTCGTTCAATATTTACTTATTTTCCTTGCTTTCAGAAAAGGTCTCTGTCTTTGGAAATGTAATGTGATTCCTTGATTTGACTGTTGGTGTAGTTTGCAAGTTAACAACGATGGAAAAGATTTATATTTTATATCAGAAAGAAATACTCTATTCTATTTGCTTCTAATTAAGTGGGAGTCTTTTTATGTATTAAATTAAATTAAAGTAATGATAGATAAGTTTTTTTAATGAGCTTTCTAATATTATTATATAAATATTTATAATATAAGAAAGATATCATTTAATTAAAGTTTATTTTTTTTAATTAATTTTAATATTTACAATATTAGAATAAAATTAAATAACAACAAATATAATTATTTCATTAACAGTTATAATATTTAAAGCGAAGAAAAATTATATATATATATATAAAACATATTATTTTTCTTTATTTTTTTTTTAAATTTAAAAAACTTAATTATATCTTGAAGATATAAACACTTTAAAAATAATATTTTAACATCTTTAAACATCCTCTTTGTTTGTTTACATACTCAAAAATTTTACAAAACATCGACCTACCATGTAACTATTCTTGTTGGGGGATTAACGTGTAATTTTCCGCCTAGATCGAGGTGTAAAACAAGAATATATAGGGTGGTTTTGAGATACTGACCATTGAACGAACTGTTTTCTTTAATTACGTACATATATAGGTACCGAGGCCTTTATTGATTTAGGTAATGGCACACTAATAAACAAACGAGCATAAATAATTCTCCATTCCCTCCCCATGTTATTTGTTCACATTATGTCCATGAAGGGCAAGATAACATAATATATATTTGATCTTGTATAATATGGTCTTATATTGGAGATTAGGCATGTAGCTCTAGGTTAGTGGTACTAACACCATGTATACTTTTTCGAGAATTTTACTTTATGAGATTAAGAAATTTTAAAAACTAACTAAAACATCGCCTGAAGTGATCATTTCTCGGGTCATTTGTCGCGGGCCACTGTTTAAACAAGGATTAGTGAGTGATATTAGAGTCTAACTTAGGGAAATGTTTAAAATTAACACAAGTAATTAAAATTAAAAATATATGTGAAACTCAATTGTTTGCTTTCACTTTATGAGTTGCAAACTGAGATTGGGTTAGGAGTGTTTAATTCTGGTGTGAGGAAAAGCAAAGGTAGTGGGTTGGGATGTGGTGGAGGTGTGAATTGAGGATGATGCCATGTAAACCAAACAAAGTATTCCAGGAGGAATTGTGGGTTAAGAAAGAAAAAAGTGAAAGAAAACCAAGAAGATATCAAAGCAAGAGGAGCTCGCAATTAGATACTAATTATTTTTTAAAGTATTTTTATTTAAAAATAAATTGAAATAATATATTTTTTATTTTTTAAGGTTTATTTTTAACATTATTACATCAAAATAATTTAGAAATATTAAAAAATTAATTTGAAATAAAAAAAATTTATTTTTTTTAAAACATAAAAATAAATAATTAGAAGTTTACAGATGGGAAATGGTTGGATTGGGATTAAAGACATGTCTCAAAGTAAAGTTGCTGTTGTCTTCATCCCAAGGAAGTGCGCCTGATTTCATGACACATATCTTGAAAATGATGATGCCTCAAAATAGCGTCTAATTTAAAAAAAATAAAAATTAACAATTTCTAATATCAAATTAACACTCCTATGATTACTTGAAAATCCTCCAAACTAATTGGTTCAATAGTTAATTTCTTCGGTTGTCTTCAAAGCTATAAAGACTACCTTTAAATAGTTCAAAATTATTATATATATGATTTTACGATTATATATCATGTTACAGTAATTTTCTTTATTTGAAAATTTGAAGGCAGGTAGACGTGTTTTATATAATTATTTGAACAGAATGGTTATTGAATAACTGTGCGCGAATTTTCTTAATTGGTCGGTCAACCTCTGGAAAAGAAGAAAAATTGAAAAACAGATATTAAAACAGAATAACACACACACACACACAGAGTTGTAAGAACAAAGCATCTAGCCAACGGGACATGAAGATAGCAATAGAAGCCTAAGCCCCAAGCACAAGTTCATTAGATTCAAGGAGACAAAACCAAAAGAGAATTCAAAGAACATGTTAGATGTAAGTACCAGCTCAGAATTCTAAAGCTGAGCAGTGCTCGTTAATTGGGCTGACTTGTCTTCTTCTGCATTGACTCGATATCTCCTTCGTTCTTATCAAATTTTACACACACAAAGACACCCTCAAAGCTAGCTTATATATATATATAAGCGCTAACCATTGTACCATTACCATATACCAAGAATGAAGGGTTGTCAGCAGACTGTTCAAGACTTCAAGTGTTCAGCTTAGTCGCCCTAATTGTGCGAATATGTTTGGATTATGCCAAGTTATATATGTAGGACTTGGCTGTCCCAAGGCTAATTAAAGATTATTGATTCATTTTATAAAGTAAAACTAGGTGGGAGACCAATAGATTTGGCTTTTTATTGACTCAATCAATCTTTTTTTTAGGTTCAATTCAATCAATCTTTATGCATAATATGACCCCATGAAATAAATGGTCAATTCAATTACCTTCACCGAATTCACACTGCCTAATTAACTCATGTATGGTTATGTTTGAACTTTATTACGTGTGTTAGCCTGTTGGTTTATATTGGGAGCCAACTACGGCCATGTTGAGTTGCTGATGCCCAAGCAACCCTAGGAAAATAAACAAGTCAATTGTATTTTTAGCCCAATACAAGCCAGGATCAACGAATGAACAAACAAAAGAAGGCGAAGAAAACGAAAGGATGCATTAATGGGGAGAAAAAAACAATGGGTCTCAGTTGGGCGCTAGAGAGTTTTAATGGACACAAAAATATATTGCCGTGGTGGATTGAATTACTAGGATAGGAGAGAATTGATTAGAGGAAGACGAAGAGGTAATAAAGCCGACCCTTACATGGGGTGGGGCCAAATGAGAGACAAAGACGAAGCACTCTCCTTCACATTTCCTCTCCTTTCCTTCTCTTTTTTGGTGGCTTCCGTCTTTCTTTATCACCCCATTCTTGGTTTTGAGGAAGATCACCTCTACAAACTTAACTTTTCTTGTGTGGCTCACTCGATATGTCCCCCTCTCTATATTTTTCTTTCTTGTCATTGGAAAAAATATATATATAGATGCTCTTTGTCAGTTGCCCCCCCCCCCCCCCCCGGCTTTCTTTCTTTTTCTTCTTTTGTTTTGTTTTTTTTTTAATTTTACATGCCTCTTCATGACCTTTTCAAGGGAAAAATAAGAGGTTTGAGTTGTTACAAGAAGAGTAAAACTTGCATGTTTTTATAGTTTACAATTTAATTCATTCTTACAGTAAAAAATAAGAGATGGAGCGGCAAACTAATTAAAGATCCTCCAGATAAAAAAAGAAAAGAGGAAGAGGAAGAGGAACTGTAAATATTCTCATAAAGATTTATATTATTCATAATCTGTACACATTTTGAAAACCTCCTCTAGCTCCTCGTTCGCATCCTCAAATCAAGGTACATAAAGGCTAGAAAATAGTTGTTTGATGTAGTCTCGGGAGGCGAAAACTTACCAATCACCAACCATTTGAAAAGAAAAAGAGGAAGAAAAAAGAGCCAACAATCTTGCAATTTGTTTGGAGGTAACTGTGATCTTTTCTATATTTTCTAAGCTAAGTATGAAAACAAGAAAATAAAACCATGAATATCGGTTAGATAATAGAATTTTCAATGAAGTACAACGCCAAATACAATGTTTACATCCATGATCCATGCCACCCATCCCGAAGCGATGTGTTCATGGCTGAAGGTCCATTGCATTTGATTACTTTAGTTTTTTCATTTGTGCAATATAAAAAGACGATAAGATAGTGAAATGATTTGGGTTGACAACAAAGCAACAAGCAGGAGAAATAAAAGAGGTGCTCCATTTCAAAGCAAACCCTTGAACCTAGCTAGAACCATGAATTCGGTACTACCAAAAACCCCAAAGCTAAGTTAACCAAGTATACTTTTTTTCATATATATATATATATAAAACTCTAGCTAATAAAAAAAATTGAAAGGGGAAAGGGAAAAGAAAAAATTGCGATTGTTGGGAAAGCTAGCTAGAGAAGCATGCATGCGGCAAAAACAAAATAAAAATACAAAAATAAAATAGAGGCAACTATAGGTTAGAGGTGAAAATGAATATCTAAAAATCAGATTTTTATTATGTTTATACCCTACAGATATTATCCATTGATATGTATTATTTGAATGATATTTATTATTTGATGTAGAATAAAGAATAATAATATATATCTGGGTATATATAGCTATATTAAATAAATATCCAAATTTATTTATTCATTTTAACAACCGAGGAGAGTGCTGATGGACACACACCCCTCCAACTTACAACAACTGCGCATCATCCCATTTAACTAACACCATTGATTTTCTCAACCTCTCCACACATTTATTAATAGCTTTCCATCTTTTTTCTTAGAAAACAAAGGTAAAAATACAACGTTACAGTTATCAAGGTTGTTTTCTTTCTGGTGGGAAAAAAATAAAGTAAAAAATAAAATAAAATGTTTAAATATATAAATAGTAGAAAGAAGGACAAATGAAATTAAATAAGTACGAGCAGTATTGGTGTTGGTGGTGACAAACACGAGACTCCCCTTGAAGAAAAGCCAGCCCCACGCGAAGATGAGGAGAGAATTAAGCAAAGGCAAAGCCAACAAAACAATGAAAGAAAGAGCAGAATAAGGTGTCTCTCTCTTGGACTGATTCGTTTCAATCGCATCTCTCCCTCTCTTTCCATCCATCCACCTTGTATCTAAAGAGAGACAGAAGGGAAAGAAAGAAAGATATATAACACCAGAAGAAAATAAAAGCATAGACTACAAGAGGTAAATCAAAACCAAGAAAAAGATGAAGATCGGCAGATAAGCGGGTTTAAGTGATGATGAAGATTACTATTATCTAGCTAGTGCTAGTGCGTATTGGTTTCTAGTTTTTGGTGGTGGTGGTGGTCTCTTCTTCTCCTCGATATAACATAATTATATTTCTTGATTCTTTCATTGATTCTCTTTCTCCTTCTTTTTTCCGATTCTCGATTCTCGATTCTGAGAACTAGTTGTTGCTGGACTAGTGCAATTTTATGTCCCATTCGTTTCCCTCTCATTGAAGAGTCTGCCTTAGCTTGAGGGGCATCTTTTCATGCTTCGTATGTGCTAGCGTTCATTGCTCATCACAGTTGCTCCATACCTCTCTCTCTCCCACCCTTCTTTACCTTCTATACATATTCACGCCCAGCTCAGAAACACATATTTGTAGCTTTACTGCAACCTATTCATTTCTCTCACAAGTCTCAACCTTGGCCTATCTCGCTGCTGTTATCTATTGATAATCTATAATGGCTGTCCAAGCTCAATATCCCTCTAATATCCTCCTCCTAAACAGGTAATTTGCTTGCTTTAAAAAAATCCTTAAAATCTCTCTCTGCATTTCCAAATCTTCCTCTAATTAATCCTTCCTTCATTTCCTCCTTCTGTATATAGAAACGGGCAAGAGGGTCAGGATTATTCATTGCAACCACAGCCTGGAGGATATCTTGATCAATCCTCTATGTTACTCAACAATGGAGGTACCTGATTAGCCCAGTCCTCTTAATCGATGCTTTGATTTCAATGGGATTCTTCTTAATTTTGAATACCAACATTGATTGGAAAATTCATGCAAAGTTTTTATATTTATATATAAATATAAATCTGATAACATCAAATTTGACGCAGGTGGCAATCATCAACGCAAGAGAGGAAGAGCAGCGCCAACAGGTACTACTGCTACAACCACAACAATCAATCAGTTCTGTATGCAACCTCAGCCTCAGCCTCTGTCAACAACTCAGTTAATAGACCTCTCTCAACTCCACAATCATCGTCATCATCAGCCTCAACCAAATCCAAATGTCGTGTCTACTGGCCTCCGTTTATCTTTTGGTGACCAACAACAACAGAATCATCATTACCAACAGCAGAATTTTGGCACCGGTGCATGTCAATCCTCTGCTCTGTTATCGTTATCATCAGAAGATTTCTCCATCCAAATCAAACGACAACGAGATGAAATTGATCAATTCCTTCAAGCCCAGGTACCAAAATTCTCTCTTCTCAGATGGGGCAGATTTTTTTTTATGGCTGTGCACATAAATGAACGAGAAGATTTCGCTTTATGCAGGGAGAGCAGCTGAGGCGCACATTAGCAGAGAAAAGACAGCGGCACTACCGTGCACTATTAGGAGCAGCGGAGGAATCAATAGCCAGGAGATTGAGGGAAAAGGAAATGGAAATTGAGAAGGCCACGCGCAGAAACGCCGAGTTAGAAGCCCGTGCGACACAACTTAGCATCGATGCACAGGTTTGGCAGGCAAAGGTCAGGACCCAGGAGGTAACAGCAGCTTCCTTGCAGGCCCAACTGCAGCAGGCTATCATGAATGGGGGACTGGCGCAAGATAGCAGGAGAGGGGACGATGGAATAGGATGTCCCGGGGGAGTAGAAGGCCAGACCCAGGCTGAGGATGCTGAGTCGGCTTATGTTGACCCGGACCGGGTAACCGTCGTGCCAGGCGGACCGAGCTGCAAAGCGTGTCGGAAACGGATGGCTTCTGTGGTGCTTCTGCCATGTCGGCATCTTTGTGTCTGTACAGAATGTGACCAAGTGGTCCCAGCCTGCCCACTATGCCTCCATGTTAGAAATTCCAGTGTTGAGGTATTTCTTTGCTAACGAGGGCTAAGCCCAATGCAGATGGTCGAGGCCCATAAAAAATGCCCAGCCCACATGTGGGCAAACGCCACAAAGAGAGAAGAAAAATGAAAAACAGGAAAAATAATGCTTAATTAATAAATCACAATTTATTTCTTTCTTTCTTTTGTGTTTTTTTTTTGGGGTATATTAAAATAACCCAAATTTTCTTGGAGTGAAGTACCTCTACCTAGAGGTAATGTACATGGCCTCATGAGCAGTTTTTTGTCTTTATTCTTTTTTTAAAAAAATTCAATCCTATATAAATTCTTTTATTTAGTAGAAGCTGCATTAGTTTCTTTTGATCTCTTGATGACAATGGTGATTTTATTGGTGACGTTTGTTAATTTAGCTTAGGCACAAAAGAAGATGCAACAAAGTTTCACATTCCTAGAAATTGTAGAAATTGGAGATGGGTTATCTATCCATGATCATGGGAATGTGGTAGAAGAGGAAAGTGTTATTAGTGTATTTTAAAATGTTTTTTAAAAAATTAATATTTTTTTGTGTTTTTAGATTTTTGATTAATGTCAAAAATAAATTTTAAAAATAAAAAAATATTATTTTAATATATTTCCAAATAAAAAGTATTTTAAAAAGTAATTATTACCATAACATTAAACAATATTAAAAGGGTATAATGTATTAGGGTTGAGGGAGGGATGGTCGTTTATCATGTATTCCCACTCCACAAACCATTAATCTCACTCCACATTTATTACAAGTTTTATTCGTCAACTACATTATGTTTATATTTGGTATAATTAATTACTATAAAGTACTATCTTATTAAGTACATATCCAGTTCTTTTAAAATGTTTTTTCTAATTAATTCAATTTAAAAACAAGAAATATTTAAAAATTGAAGCTTTTAAATTTTAATTATTCCATTATATTTTTTAAAATAAATACATTATTGATGGATAATATTTGAAAATACAAAAAACAATATTGAAATTAAACTTTGTGATAGGTAATGATAAAAAAAAAAGGGGGGGGTAAATCCCGACCATATTAATTACAAAAAGGAAAACTTGCTACTTTTAGCTATATTTTGAAGAATACACTAATGGTTAATATAATTATTTGGGAAATATAGTATTATCATCAATTGTAAAAAAAAATATATAACTGGGAATGTTTTGATCTAAGTGATAACAATAGATTTTTTTTAATTGGTGACAAGAAGTATCTTCGGATTAACTTAAACTCTAATTAAAGACTAAGTCTTATCTCTAGATGGTCTTAAAGATGTGCCTTCCACCGGCTTGGTGTATTCAAAGAATTTAATTTTTTTTTTTTCTAAATACTAAGTCTTATCGAATTGCTTTGTTATATCATTGGACTACATTTAAGAAAAAAAGAAATATATGAGTGATTGAATGAATGAATGATCTAAATGATTTATTAATCTAATAAATAAATAATATGGAGGATGCATGCACTTTAAGATTATCTAGTGGGAAGATTTAGTCTCATTTGACGTGCAAACAAGCCAAAAGATATCCCTAAATCATCAAACCCAAAAGAAAAAGAAAAACAATATATATTATTCTAAATTCCGAATAAAAAATAAGATATTGAATTTGTAATATTAGCATAAAGTATGTTTCGTTATTTTATATTAACAACCTTCTCTTTAATCAAGTCTACAAATTAATACTCCAAGAATGATTCAATTTTCATCCATCGTCTGAATATACCGAGGATGGTAATATATAAAATGATGGTGGAAAAACTAGTGGCATTGAAGGTATGGATGGCGGTGGTGGAATTGGGGATAACAATCATGTGGTGGTGGCATCATCGAGGATCTTAATGTGGTCGTATGATGGGTTTTTTTGGGATGGTGATAAAAGAAAAGTGATGATGATCAATGGTGATTGATATAGAGATCACATTGATGATAAGGTAGAGATAGTTATAGTTGTGGTAGAAGAAATGATGGAGTGATGCTGAAAATAGTTATGATTAAATAGTGGATGGAATAGCAATTACATGGGCAACAAGGACACGGTTTATCATGGTGGCCAGTGACGGAAGTAGAAAATAAAATTAAAAGGGACCAAGATTTTTAATTGCTTTACTACTTAAGCTAAAATTATAAATATTATTAAAGGAGGGGCTGAAAAAAAATTCTTTGCAGGGGCTGGGCCCTGCTAGCCCCTCCCTAGCTCCGCCTTGATGGTGGCTAGATGACACAATAATATTTAGCGGTTGAATAAAAGAAAAAATTGACAAAATTTCTTGTGATCATTAATGTATACTAAAAATAAAATAAAAATATTATTTCTTTTAATATATATATATATATATTAAAGCAAACACCACTAGAAACAAAAACTACAAAAGATAATTAACGCTTCTTCATTTTTTAAAGGTTTTTTTTAAAAAAAAAAACGAGAAATATAAGGATTGGAAGGGGAACTGCAGACATTCAAAAGAGGAGATAGTTGATTCTGTAAGTAAATGCAACATTAAGAAGAAATATAATTTTTGTGGGAAAAACCTTGTATATCCACTTATAGATGGATTGGAAACAATATTTTTTTTTAAAGTAATTTTTTATTTTAATTGTCGAACTTTTTTTATATTGTGTTAACTAGAAATTAAAGTAGATAGTTTGTTTTAATTAGCTTATTGTGAGGTATTCATGTGTAAAAAAAAATCCCAGCTCTAAATTAATGATTTAACAAGATAGAGTTTAGTTTTATTATTAAAAACAAATTGAAACTTAAAGAACTAGATTTGACATTAAAACAAAAATACAGCCTTTTGAATTTTTTTTATTGTTCATGAGGTTTATGAGGTTTTCTTAAAAATTCTGATCCCAAAAGTTTTTATTTTATTTTTTATCTTTATTTATTAAGATTTTGACATTCCAGTCCTATAATTTATTTATTTTACATTTTAGCCTATAGATCTCGTGATAATTTTTGACCTCATATTTTGCCACAAAAAAAAAAAAGGATTGAGAGATGATAATTTTTTTTGTTCACATTGATTTTTTGTTTTTGATTGATTGAAAATTATTTCAAGGTTAGATATGAGTTTATTAAAGTATTTTAGGGTATTTGTTAGATATTTATAGGTGAAAAAGAATTTTAAAAAAAAATTAGTTCCAAGGAGTTAAGACTCAACTTTCTGTGCACTTGGAATAAAATAAGTGAGTTACTTAATGCTGTTTTTTTAGAAGAAAATAAATAAATAAATAAGACCAAACATCTGAGCTTGACTTTATGGGCCCACTAGCCTGGCCTTCTTTTTAATGGTCAAGAGTGCTAACTTTTTTAAAAAAAAATTAATTAAAAATATTAAAATAAATTAATTAAAAGTATTTTTGGTATATGATTTTATTAAATACCATTTAATTTGTAATTTATTTTTTAATAAGATTATATCATTCTTTTTATAATGATAGCAAGAACTATTTTTATACATCCCCTCATGATTTGTTTTCAAAATTTTGCTTTTTTACGCAAGTTTATTTTTATTGTTGTATAATTAAATAAAAATATATTCCAAAAAAATGTTATTGAACCTAATTGGATTCATGACTTAGGTCGTTGGTTTGTCGGGTTAACTAGGGTCGATCTAAAACATAGTCGTCTCAATTTTTTTAAAAAGATGTTAAAATGACGTCATCTTGGATTATCTTTTTAAGTCAAATCAAGTTTTAAACGAATTAATTTGGTTGTATTTGGATCTATCAGGTCAATCGAGTCATATCAACTCAACTTCTACCCTATTTAACTTGAAATCTAGACTAGACAAGGGGTCGTGTAAGTGGATATCAGAGCTGACCCGTTGATCCGGACCAACTTTAATAACACTGCTAAAACATTTCCATAGCAACGCATGAGTAGTGTTTTATTCTT
Source organism: Populus x sibirica (assembly GCA_019202695.1). NCBI lineage: Eukaryota > Viridiplantae > Streptophyta > Magnoliopsida > Malpighiales > Salicaceae > Populus > Populus x sibirica. The sequence continues at coordinate 3,508,512 of JAGMVL010001291.1, read as the reverse complement.
ATATTTTTTTAAAAACATATGCGTCAAAATTATTAAAATATTTTTATAATGAAAACTTTCATCCATGATTATAATAAGATGTTTAAAAAACAAATATTTTGCTAAAAAAACACTTGAAAAAATAGAGTGCGTTGATAAGATAAAAGAGTTTAATTAGAAATATTTACGTTTTATCCTTAAGTGAAATCATATAATTTTCTTATTTCTTCTATATTTATTACCACTTAATTAATAAAAAAAATTCAAAAGGCTCCTTCGTGGCATCTGCAACTATCTTTCAGCTTTCTAACTTATTTTTTTAATTAGCTTCAACAAAAAAAATTTAACATTTATTAACACATATAATTCTAAATTTATTTTATTAAACACGAGTACGAAATTTTCTATTTATGATTAAAAAAAATATTTTGAACCTAGAAAACACGTTGACAATGCCTGCATTTTTTAAAAAGTTATGTTTCGGTCATGGGTGTTCAGGTCTTTTTCATTTTTTAAAAAATTGTTAAATTATTTTATTACCCTTAAATAAAAATCAACTAAACTCTTGTATATAGTTTTTTGGTCATTTTACCACGTTTGTTTTTTTAATACAAAGGTCACTCAGAGCATTATTGTATTTGACCATATATTAAATATTATTAAAAAAAACTTGTTGGTATGTGTGGTCTTCCAGTCACAAAACACCACCTTCCACAGTAGCATTTGAAAGATATTGACTCCCTCTCCGTGATGGAGCGGTGTATGCGTCAAAAGAACTTTCGGTTTGACACCAGCAACTATTTTTTTTTCTTATTCTCTTTCTCTCCACTTTGAATTGAACGACCAGGATGTACTTTATTTATTTTCCTTTCTTTAAAATTATATTTTTTTAGTCTCATCCTTCAATATTTATTTAATTGGAAACTGAGCTTTATTTTTTTATTTATTTGCTTTACATGAGATTTTTTACTAATTTTGAAAATGATCTAGGTTTTCTCTAGTCTTTTTGTTTGTTGTTTTTTATTGAATTTACTTTGGCAAATCAACATTAAATAGTTAGGAATTGAGTTTCTTGATTCATCTCAAGTCCAGGATTTAATAGGTAACACCTTAGCACGAGTTTAGAAGGTTTATTGTGATTTACTTGGTTTATTTTTTTTTCCTTTTTTAAACTGATATTTTTTCAATTTTATCATTCATCATTTATATCATTAATGATTAGGCTCTGTTTTTTCTTTATATGCCTTTTATATGATTGTTTTGGGTCTTTTTAATTGTCATTTGTGGTTGGATTTACTTTGACAAGTTTTTTATATTGATATATTTTTTTCTCAATTTTATCCTTCAATAGTGTATTGGTTGGGAAATAATTTTATTTTTTTGATTCCGTCCATCAAGGTTGAGGTTTTTTTATATTAGGCTTCATGATTTTCTCTGATTTTCTTTCTATTCATCTATCCCGGTCTCATCGCTTAGACCACGAGTTTTCTAAGCTGGCCTAGGTTAACTTTATTTTTTTATTAGGGTCGCTCTTTTTAAACTTAATATTCTTCGCGCTCTATCCTTTAGAATTAAGTTATTTTGGAATTGAGTTGCATAATGTTTCCCGGTTTGCCTTCTATATGGTTGTTTTGTTCACATGATCTGGATTGTAGAGTTTGGTTTGGTTTGCTTTGTTTTTTTATCATTTTTTTATTGATCCTCTTTTCAATTTCAGCCTTTGACACTAGATTTGTTTGGGATTTGATTTTGGAATATTTTTTTATGTTATCTATTTGATTATTCTGGTCTCATGACCTAACTTGCATATTTAGCATGCTCGGTCAGGTTGATCCAAATTATTTTTTTTTCTTTTTCTTTTTTATTTTTGTTTTTCCACATTTGATTGGTTAGAATCTTGATTTCATCACCTTTTCTTTAACCTTTTTATTTTAAAACTCTCGTGATTTTATTTTTAAGTTAGTCCATGTATCTGTCTTTTTTTTTTTCCATTAAGTCTATGCTCCCAGTTGCATTTTTTTAAAACATGCTTGGATTATTTGGACATCTTTTTTTATATAATTTTTTTTTCCCGAGGAACACAAATCTAGTTAAGTAATACTCTAAAACGCGTGGGATATTCACCGTAGCAGGGGGGTTTTTTTTTTTTTTTACATGTTTTTTTTTTTGCTTTTTTTTTCCCAAAATTGATTTCTTCTTCTTTTTTTTGTTTTTTTTTTAAAAAAATTTTGTTTCAAAATTATCAGTGCTAATTTTTTTAAATATTGAGCTGGTTGAAAATTTAACTATGTAGTTTTTTCTTTAAAACATTGTGGATTGCTATAATATTCTTATACATTGTTTTTTTTTATGATTTCTTTATTCTTTTTTTTTCAAAATGGTCTTTGTAGATTTTATTTTTTTTATATTAAGTTGGTTGAGAATTTAGCTCTGTAGTTTTTTTTAAAAAAAACAATATGGATTGCTACATTGTTTCCCCTACGTAGTTTTTGTTTTGCTGCAGTGTTTCCCCATATATTTTTTAAAAAAATTATCTTTATCGAATTTATTTTTTCAATATTGAGTTGGTAGATAATCTAGCTTTAGCTTTCCCCATATATTTTTTTTATTTTTTTATTTTTCTTTTTTTCCAAAATTGTCATTTTTTACATTTTTTTTTGTTTTGTTTTTTTTAGAATTATTTTTGTTGATTTTATTTTTTTTACTATTGAACTGGTTGAAAATTTAGTTTTTTTGTCTTTTTCTTTAAAGCACTATAGCTTTCCCCACGTGTTTGTTTTTTCACTTTTGTTTCCTTTTTTGTACATTTTTTTTTTCATTTCTTTTACCCAAAATTGACTTCTTTTTTTGTTTTTTAGATAGCCTTTGTCGGTTTTTTTTATATATTGAGCTGGTTGAGAGATTAGCTTTGTAGCTTTTTTTTAAAAAAAAATACTATGGATTACTACAGTGTTTTCCTTACATGGTTTTTGTTTGGCTACAGTGTTTCCCCACATGTTTTTTTTTAAAAAAATTATCTTTGTTAAATTTATTTTTTCAATATTGAGTTGGTTGAGAATTTAGCTTTAGCTTTGGCTTTCCCTACTTTTTTTTCATTTTTTTAAATTTTCCCCACGTTTTTTCATTATAATTATAATTATTATTATTATTGTATTGTATTATATTATATAACTGTTTTTTTCTTTTGTTTTTTCTTTTTATTTTTTTTAATGAATTTTTTTTGTTTGATTTAGTTTGTTAATGTTAAATTTTTTTTATTTAGTTATCGATTTTCATGATACGAATCTCGGGTTTGATGGGTTAACCTTGATTTGACGAGTTATTTTTTTCATTTAGTTTAGTTTGTTAAAGTTAATTTTCTTTCTATTTAATTATCAGACTTTCATACTTTCATAACACATATCCTGGGCTTGACAGGTTAACTTGGTTTCATGGGTTAACCCGTTTAATTCTAGGTAAACCCGTCATTTCTTTTTCTATTTAGTTATCAAACTTTCATGACGCAAATCCCAGGTTTTACAGGATAACCTGGTTTAAAAGGTTGACCTAATTAATTCAATGTTTTTTTTTCTTTTTCTTCATTAGTTTTTTCCTTCCTGTTGATTTTTTTCTTTGTTTTTTTTAATTAATCTATTTAATTATCACACTTTTATGACACGACCTTATAGCCAGACCCACATCCAATATTTTCGGGTCCGGTGTTACAACCAGACTCACTTAAACTTGGGTCATGCAAGTTTAATTTTATTATTAATATTATAAATATTACTCTTAGGTCAAGTATTGCAGCCAAACCCAAGATTCTTGGGTATAACTTTGCAGAAAAACCCAAGATTTTTAAATTTTTATTTTTTTAAAATATTTTTTATGTAAAAAAAATGACCCGCGGCATCGCGCGGGTATCAAAGCTAGTAAAATCTATAATGTGTCCATTAAAAGAGTCAGTAAAAAAATTTGATTCCAGCAAGTATATGCATGTGATTGCAAAAGAGGTAGCAAACAGAGCCTTGCCGCATTAAACTCGCAATAATCTATGTGATTTCCGCTTCGCTTTTAAATACTTCCACAAATAAATCAGTTGGATTCAATCTTGTTCCAACTCAACTAAGTAAACTATCAAATTGATCGTGGATTAACAACTTATACACAAATGGTTCACGAAATATTCAAGACGTGCGATGTCAAAAAAATAAAAAAAGGTTTGGTGCTTAGTATATTTTTTAAATTTATTCACGCCAACAAATTTAGTAATAACCCTAATTTGAGGGTAAGAAAGAACCTTTTTTGACCGCCGCCGGAGATATCCAATAGTACGAGGACTATGTAATCGTCAAACTGTTACCATGCTGGGCCAAGGAACCCATCTCATAGGTGGGTGACAGAGAACAGAACTTTAAAGATATTAACCCTCCAGCAGCTTGGCCCACAATATCCTCTGTTTTTTTTTTTCTTTTTTCTTTTTCCTGCAAGACAAATGAAACATTAAATAGGATGGACACAACATCTTTCACATTTCATCAGTCTCACATGATGTTGTTTCCTCAAGAAGAAGTTGGATGGATTTAACACTTTTTTATTTGCTGTATATGATTCTCCCTTAGTTAAGAAGACATTTGCTTGCTATAAGAATTCTGCTTTATAACCACAGCCTCAAGAAATGCTTCTTCCTCCAACTGGCTAATCTTTTAATCAAAGCACCCTTCTATTTTATAATTAGTGCATAAGCAAACATGCATCTTGTTTCTTGGAAGCCAAAATAGCTGACCTTGTGCGCCAAGAGATCTCGATTAGAAGTTTGGAGATTGGCTTGGCTGATAGCCTACCTGAATAGTCAGCCCACATTGTGATGAACATGGAAAACAAAGAAAAGACAGAAACTTTGTCTAGTTTGGATTCAGAAACAAGCGTAGGATTTAATCCATTTTCATAGTAAGAAGAATGAACAGAGATGGGATCTTAATTAAATCCAAATCTAATCATATTTTATTTTGCAACTTCTTACTGTTTAGCTTGCAGATAAGCTGGAATCTTTATATTGAGATCATGTGGCCATTTACCATTACAACACATTCAATGCACCTATATGTATCTAGGTGAAATCATCTGTACTATATTTAGACGGACTGTTTCAGAAAGCAGGAGGTCTCACGTTTATAGCTGTGATGTTCTTAGAGTGCACCTGATCTGTAGTGTATTCCTGACCAGATTCCTTTCAATCCAGTAGGGGACACGAGACCTTCTAACTTTATTTCCCTGGATTTTATGCCTTCCCAGTTTGGAAAACATGTCATCATATTCAGGCAGGATTTTTTTTTATTTTTCCTTCCTATCAAGTCTGAGAGATTCTTTCTCCGGATTAGTGAATGGCTCTCTAGCTATTCCGCTAACAAGTTGAAGAAAGAAAGATTATGGCAGCCTTTTCGATTGACCAACACTGCAACACATACACATGTTGATAAGCAACACGAGATGGATCTTCTACTTCCAGTGTCACATGCTATCTGGACCATGACTAAAGACTAAATTATTTGTGTTTTGCAGTAATTTTGCCTGCATGATCAACCAGAGGAGAGTAGCAACAGAGCTAACAAATTTAAATTACCTATACCCAGAAAAGTTTAAACTTTGATTTTGACTTAAGTTTGCCAAACATGGGCTTAATCGTACGTTTAGTTAAATTGATTGGTTTCCAGAATTACTTAAACAAATCAAGCAAGATCCCTCAGTCTCAAGCAGGCTATTACTGGAGTAGCAAGGCACGACAAGAGCAACGAAACACCATTGATAGGAGCGTTTGCTTTAATTTTTCAATGACCTCTTTCATTTTCAATCAATTAAAGTGGAAGACAAACTGCCCCCGTCTCCATGCTGCAATTATCCCTGTTCAATCTCAATCTCATGTGTAGTCTGTGACACCATTTATCAGCGCAGTAGAGCTACATCGATCTATGATATCTGTCACCGAAAATCTTGGCTAATATTAAATGTATCACCATCAATCATGGACGCGTGTTCTACAATGGTTGTTTTTTAATATTCATCTCGTGCATTTTTATACCAGGCTTTTTGAGCTTGAAATGGTTTATGTATTTTATTTTTATTTCTGGACAATATTTCATTAGTTACAACAGTAGATGTGTGTGGTGACTGGTTGATTAGACAGGCAAATTAATCCACATATTCTGTAAATTCCTTGACTTTAGGCATTGAGAACGATGTAGTCCTGTACAAAAAAAGCTTATGCCATCAAAAATAGAATTTCATCGATATGATGATAAAAAGAGAGACCCATTATAGGAACCAGTATCATTTTCTTTTCTGAATTAAGAAAAATAAATATTTTTGGGCTAATATTCTTTGTTTATGCAGGCAGATATCAATCTCATGAGCGCATTGTGTGAACTGGAAAAGGAAATTGTCGGATTCAATCTTGAAAAAGATATGCATGTCAGTAAGTGGAATCATATCTTGAACTGGGAGAAGGTACTGGCATTGATGATTACAGCAACTGATAATGGAAACCAACAAATCTATCTGCCCTGCAAAATACCAACTAAACCCAGCACCATATCCAGCTGATTACCTGGAAAAGAATGCGGTGCTGTGCACGGGGCCCTTGCTATTATGTGTAATGAATGGCACTTTGAAAAAACACGAGACATTAAAGATCAACCTGGCTCCCATTTTTTGGTACTCTGCAATTGCTTACAGGCATGCTTTTCGGTACAAATCTTGGCCTTTTCTTTTCTTTCAGTTCTGTTAGGTGAGAAGCCACGGCTCCCTTTCCTTTTGTCAAGATGCCCGTCTACGCATAAAAAATAAATAAAATAAAATAAAGCAAGATATAGAAGAAAATTGCTCGGGTAAATGATGCCTGTCAATAAATTGGAGGAACGAGGTGTTGATTGACTTTTCTTCTATGTTGGCGCTGTGTAAGGATTCAAAACTTGAAAACCATAAGCAGGTGCTTCCCTACATAAGACTGTAATCACGTGGAGTGAGTCCATCACAATAACGTTGAAAAGATTAATTTGTTAAGAGCTTGGATTTTGTGTGGAACTGATAAAATTTATTAAATTTTTTTACTTGTTAGTTACTTTCTTCTATGCAATTCAAGTTTGTTCAATCAATTGTTGTTGGTTCAAGTAGTTGGGTTGTTCAAGTAGTTCGTGCTTGTTCATCTTAGATAAGGTTTTAAGTTGGAGCTTTATGTATACATCATATAATTACATGGAGAACTTTATTTTTTATTGGATTAACCCGGCTCGACCGAATTAGTCAAGATCCAGTGGGCTTTCAAATACCAGGATTTAGACTCAAAAAAAATTCAAGTTTGTTTGTAGAATAAGTTTATATAATTTCAACCTATTTTTTTTTTTATCAATAACATCATTCTTTTACCTCAATTACCCTTAAAAGAAAAGATTATTTAACCTGCCTTCCAGGGTGTTCTCATCTTTTCATTATAGTTTTTTTGTTTTAATCAAATTCATTTAAGGGTTATTTGATAATTTAATAAACATAAATATTATTAAAAAAAATAATTGACACGACATGTCATCTCGTGGGTAGTGGTTTTGCTTTTTAAGCAACGCGTGTGGCATCGACTGGTGGCCAAACACCGGCTTTTAAGGTGGTATTCAAATCGTTTTGGTGCCTCCTCCATGCTTGGGCAATGCGTGTGATCAACAAATCTTTAATTTGACGCCGATGATCATTTTTTTATTTATTTTTTCTCTCTCTCCTCCTTAATTTCTGCATCTAACCCTCTAAATTTTCAAATCAGCACTTCAATTTGTTTTTCCTTGAACATTGGTCCTTGTTCTTTTAATTACTATTTGTTTTATATGAAATAATTTATAAACTTAGAATTTTTTCTAATTTCATCCTCTTTAAATTTTTCATATGTCATATTTGGTTCTCATTCTTTTAATTGTTATTTGTTTTATTTGAGATCATTTTAAAATTTATTTTTTTTATCATTCAACTTTAATTTTTTTACCTATCAAATTTGATCATTTTTTTTATTGCTATTTTTTTTAACTTTGGAGAAATTTTTAAATTGATATTTTTTCTAGTTTCATCTTTCAACATTAAATTTGTTGGTAATTGAGACTGAGTCTAGAATTTAACAGGTTGCGAGTTTGGGAGATTTACCTAAGTTTAGGATATTCGCCCGAATTTGCTTATTTTTTTTCTTTTTCAAAGCTCATGTTTTTTTTAATTTCATCCTTCAAAATTTATTTAATTAGAGATTGGGCTCCATTGTTTTTTTACTTTCTTTCTGTAGAATTTTTCACTGATTTTGAAAATGACCTGAGTTAACTCTAAAAGAAACTTTTTTGAATTAAATTAAATTAAATATTAAATATAAACATGAAATGCTCACGTCATGATATTTTATTTGATTTACTTTTTGAATCGTTATTCTGACAAAGACTTGTGATCTTTTTTTGTATCATCGTGCAACCTTTCACGATTGCTATAGAATCATTTCTATGAGTTTCTTATTGTGGTGGGGTGGTGTTCATGATGGAGCGAAGATGTGAGTCTTTAACTGATTTTTCTTTCTTTTCCTCTTAAGTATAATATTAGTAGATCATTTTTTTATAATAATTATTTCTTAATTTATTATTGATATTTTTTTTATTATATTATTAAATTATCTAAGCTTAATAAACATAATCAAATCAATAACCTGAGTCTCATATTTTATTTTTGAAAATATTTACTTCATCTTAATATTATTATTTTATATTAAAAAAAAATTAATCCTGCCTGCTTCGTATTACTGGGCACCTTTCTAGTTATGATGTAAAACGAATCTAACCCCCCTTTATCTTCCTTTACTTTTCTATAGCAATTCACTCCACTCTTAAATCCTCATCAATAATTGTAACAGTCACTCATAAATAAAAATGCTAGATCCATTCTTCAACGAAAACCTAAAATGCCCTTCATCTTCTACCTTTTAAAAACCAAGCAAGGCCAACACATTCATCTCCAAGCTATAAATCAAATATATACGCAAAGATTTATAATTAAAAAAAAAATATGTAAGGTTCTACATAACCAACATTGAACTCCAAGCTACGTACATATTTTTCGAGTGAAAACTCAATTTTGGTTTATGAATTATTTTTTCCTCGTTTCTTTTATTTCCCCAACATCCTCAGCCTTTAATTCTCACACTATTAGTGACAAACATGGATGTAAGGACAATGCATCACCTGTAATTAAAAATACATAAGGTTCTACATAACCAACATTGAACTACAAGAGCTAATATGACCAATTTCCAATACTAGAGGGACCATGTAAATATAATTTACCCCCTTTTATGAGCACATGAGCTAATGTCAAAGAAAGACAATAATTTTGTCAATGTGAAATTGATAGAAATTAAATTACTATCTTTACACCACTTAAAAAAACAAATTAGAGCATAAAAACAATCATTCACTCATCGTAGTGAATGGCAAGTGAGCTCATGCCATTGTAGTTGTATCTAAAGCTTTAGCATCTACTGGAGTGCCTCGTGTAATTAACAATCATGGGATAAATGGCCTCTCCCTGTTTGGAATCATACAAAGCTGGAGTTTTCAGAGGGCTTGTATCACTCCGTAATGGACGACGCTTCTCGATCTGATGGGACCAATGCCGGCCATTATCTCCACTACTAGTAGGCTAAGGTAAACCCAACTCCATTATAAGGTGCAAGACAGTCTCGTTCAGGCTCGGTTCAAAAGAAATCCAAAACATATTTGCTTCCACCAGTTATGGCCACCTCAACTCTTGGCAACAGCCTTTATATATATATAGAGTCGAGTTTTCTTACAACAAAAGCAAATACAATCAAATGTATAACGTGTTCGATCGATCATTGCCATCTCTGTAATAATCACTACTACGACTATTGTGATCGGACATATTGAGTTATTACATTACATGGTACAGCTGGGTGGAAATGATCTATTTACTACAGTTGTTATCTTCTGTATAAATAATTTGTCTCTAGTCTGACTGAAAAGATGGATGTATTATTATCCATAGTTAATTTTAAAATAAATTTATTCATCGCGCATGGATATTTCCATTAGCATTAAAATCAAATGAATTAGCTAAAACCATGCATGTAAAAGACAAATTTTCGTAGACTAAGGAATTTAAGATAGTCGCTAGGAAGTTTCCATCGTTGTGTCCTTTCCATACTCCATTATTTTTCTCAATCACAGAAGACTTTCACCAAGAGGCATCAATGAAAAGAAATGTGGTGGACGCAAGTCAGAAGGAAACCTCTATATCACGAGCTATGCTAATTAAAGGCCCGTTATTTTTAGCAAATTGTCTTGTTCCCATCGACATTTATAAAGGTTATTAAGACATGAAAGTGCCCGCTCAATCAGCTGTAGCATCAGCTGTCCAACTCCTTCGAAATCCGTGTTTATTTGGTGCCATCAGACGATCACAGCTTGACAAAGATGGATTATATGATCTATTATCAAATATTCAAATGTAATAATCAAAGATAAGAATGCAATATTCATCTTCGTATTTCCGAGTGGAGTAGTGTAGGGCAATTTATGATTAAGTCAAAGTTCAATATAAATAAATATATGAGAGGGGATCATAATGTTGGATTTAAAGTGAGGTTGTACTGTCCATCGATCATGTTAAAGGCCAAGTCCAAAACTACTATTACAGAGGAAGAAACTGAAAGATATAAGAAAAAAAAGTGCGAAAAAACTCTTGAAAACACTTGGAAGTCTAATGGTGGTTCAGACATTTGAGTGTGTGTGTTTTCCATTCTGTAATTACACTGCGTGACCCTCTCAACACTTAGAATAACAAGGTCCTGACGCTTTCACAAATTATACGATTGGGACCAGAGGTACACTCAGTAGTTCCTTCACATGCATGTAAGAAAAATGGCTATTGTTCGAGGGAGGAAAGGAAAAGGACCCTCGACATGATGCCGGAGACAGTTCCAGCTTGACCATACAAAAGAATTGCAAAACCAGCGTGATTCATCATGCTAACAATCCTTTGATCACTAGCAACTGGCAAGCTGGATGACATATTTCTTCTTTATTTCATGTTAGGTGGTAACATCTTATTTGTTTCTTTCTTGAACATGCCCAATGGATTCAGCAACAAGTTAAATGATGTCCCCTCGGCTGGTAGGTTAAGCACCACGAGCTAGGGGCCATCCCTCACTGTCATGGATGGGGGGGGGGGGGGGGAGCCTCTGAATTTGCTTTCAAAATATTAATAATGAAAATAATTGAAGCTCGATCACCACCTTCCATGATTTTCCCTTCACGTGCCATGTCTGTACCAAGAAAACAGGTGAGACTAATAAACAAAACAACATGAATGATAATGAAGAAATTACCTTTCAATATCTCATATTCGATTTGCTGCGTCAACCTTAATCTCTGCCTTAAAACAAGGATTTTTCTGTGACAAATTAATAATATTCATTCTACTTGAAAAACAATAATATGATATTTTTGAGACTTCGGTACTACGTGCAAGTTTAAAGCCAATAACCATCTCGCCAGTATCTACTGCGGTGGCTGCGAACTCGAGCTTCACAGTAGACATACTCGTAAGTTGGGCTCCACGGATCCCATTGAGGCTAAATTTTTCTGATCAGGACCGTCCACACAGCCTATCCTCGGGCTAAACCTTAGGCCGAATCTAGGCTTTTATGCATACGGCCTGACGGACTGCATGACGAGATTGTGGCCTATGGGTTGCATGACCGAGGGGATTCGGGAAAGTAGGCCCAATGCAATGATGTTGCCTTTATGTTCATTCTCGTTAAGTGATCAAGAGAAAATAATTTTTCCCACGAAGTTTATTGTTCCTAGCACGAGCCAGACCAAGCCTTTGATGGAAGTTGTCTTTGATGATTGAAAAATTCTAGGTTTTTTTTTTTCTTACCAAATAAAATTTTTTACTTTGATCCATATTTAAAAGTCATTTTTAATAAAAAAAAAAACTTATGAGAGAAATGTGTTGCTTTTTTAAATGAAAAGAGATGGTATGAGTGGAAGCGATGAGATGGTATAAGTGAAATGTGTTGCCTTGATTTTAATTAATTTTTTATTAAAATAAAAAAATTCTAACTAAACATATTTATAATTAAATTTGGAATCGATAGCTAAAAAATAACTTCAATAACTATCACACGAGAAGCTTATTCAATAATTACAAAGCCTTTATATTAGTTGTGTAAGTCCCTTGTTTGTATGAGTAGAATTTTATGAACTTTGAGAAGTTGACGAGGTTTTAGATTTGTTTTTTTTTTAGAGATTATCAGTTTAAGTCCTATAAATTTTAGGGTTACTGGAGGTTTGCATGGTCATTAACTTCAAGGCTCGTAGAATTAGCTAAAGTGCGCGCAAACTAACATGAATACTTATGTTAATTAAAATATATATATAATTTTATGTTGTATTCAAAATTTCTTTTAAAACAAAATTATGTAATTAAATCGTTTGAAGCAGAGTACTTGAACTTTAACACTTATAATATTAATTCAGTACACAAAATGATGAAAACTTTAATTGATATATTTAATCAAATAAAAGTTATGTCTCATATTTTACTTAGATCATATTATTCATCCTCATGAACAAGCATTAAATTCTAGGTTTTTTAAAAAAAATTAAAAATAAAATAAATTTTTATTGTTTCCGATGCAAGACCAATATTTCAATGTAGAGGGAATAATATATTGTCTATTAACATATTCAACTCCTTTCTCATATAGAGGTTCGATTTCCTCCCTTGGCTTTGAATTGGGATCAATAATTAAAAATATAATTCTTAGATTTTATTTTATTGACCTGTGACATGAATTCAAATTTTTATTATTTATGTAGAAAAAGTATTCTTATATAGTTATGATTGTGACTACAAGCCTAAAAAAAAGTAATCAAGAAAGGAATATTATTTTATTTTGTTTGAAAATGTCAAATAATAAAAGTTGAATCATTAAAGAAATGGAAAGGGAAAACAATGGAGTTAAAGAATTTCTGATAGTGGAGAGGCTTCACGTTCTAAGACATGCTCGGTTCTCAGGAGACATACGTGGGAGGGTAAATCAACTCCACGTGCAAAGCTGCCTCGTATTTCGTTCTTATTTGGAATCGTATCTTTCACTGCCCTCTGAGGGAAGAAAATAAATCAGCAGTAGGCCAGCACCGCCTTACATGCCACGTGGAATAACAACAACTGTACACCCATCAAAAGGTGTAAATTTACAGCATCAAATTGATTTTTTTAATCTTAAAAGAAATCGCTCCCAAATAATATAATAAAAGAATAAGTAGAATTAGTTTAGTGGAAGCTTGAGACGATCCCGATAAGCCCATTTCTTTTTTATTTTATTTTTGACGTGTGAATCTTGTAGTCTATTACTTTTATCAGAAAAAATTATATAAAATAAAAGCTTTGAGAGATGGGAAGCATGCAGGAGGCACTCTTCCAGGGCAGGTAGTGTTCAATAATTTCTTTCCTCCCCATTTTGTTTATTGAAAGGGATCGTTATTCTTTTCATGGCATTCACAAAATTCCTTTACGATTCTCAACTTTCTTCATTAGAAAGATGCTCTACTTCTTCCATGGTTTTAAGCAAGCAAAAGTAATTTCTATGGATTTTGCTCTTATCCTTCTAAAATTGAGTCTAAACATGCCACGTAACTCTATAACAACGAGCATCTCAGCTTTTGCGACGAAAATAGAATTTTTTTTCATCTTCAAACAATGTGCTTACTAATATCATAGTTACTGAAAGTTTATATGATCGTTAACTTTAAAGCTCGTGGAATTAATCGAGGTATGCACAAACTGGCCCATACACCCATATTAATAAACAAAATCATTTTTTTAGATAAATTAAAATCATTTAGGAAATTTCCCTTGCTTATGACGAAAAATAAATATTAGTAATTGTAACTTGAACATAATATCTCTAGTTACCACATCCAATTTCTGCCCATACATTATCACTAGTTAGGTGCTACCTTTAACTTATTCTTTGTTAATTTGAGAGCTATAGACTATGCTTAGAGATCACAATTGTTTAGTTTATATATCATGTAATTGTGTATAATTAAGATAATCTTATAATAAAATTAAATGAGAAACTTAACGTAAATTTCAGGTATTTAAAGCAAAATTGCATGCTTGAATCCTAACACGCATATTATTAGGGGTGTTAAAAAAACCAATTAACCAGGAAAAAAACCGAATTAAAAACAAGACAAGCCATTTCGATTCAGTTCTAGTTTCAGAAAGTTGAAACCAAGTGAACCAGTTCAACTGAAATTAAACCATCTATATAAAAAAAACCCGAACTGAGAAATTTGAAGAGAAAGCTTGATAAATAAAAGCTTAAAAATACAAAAGAACACATTTTTCTCCCCACTGTGTGCCATCAGTCAAATATGGCCGGCAGGAAACCCATAATATCTTAACTTGTTATTTCCTTTTTTCCTATTGTTTCTTCTTCTCTTTTTCCTCCTTTTTCGAATCTAGATCTAGTTTCTTATATATATATTTTTAGGTTAGCTTTTGGTGTGATTGGGGGGCTGGTACGAGCTTTTTGGTTGAGAGAATCCAAAGGCTGGTCATGGTGAGGGTGTTCTGATAGCATCTGTTGTGGAGGGGCTGCTGCCCAGCTTTTATGTTATCGCCTCTTGTAGGTGCTACTAGAGCTTGTTTCGGCGGTAGATGGAGCTGTGGGTGAGAGTGACTGGTTCGGGTATGGAGGAGAGAGGATGAGGGAGGTAATGGTTATGATAGGCTGATAGCGATCAACGGTGATGAAGGTTGTAGTGGTGGGAGACGATGATAGTGGTGAAGTGGTTTGTGTTTGTAGTATTTGGAGGAGAATAGAGGTTGTCACAGCCTGGTCTAGCGGGTGGTTGATTCTGGTTTGGCTGTTGCGAAAGGAGTGAAAGTGAAGGATGGTTGTTGATGTCGACAATGAAGATGGTTTTGGGTTTTTCGGATTTCAAAGTAAAAAAACCGGCCTAAACGGAACCGAATCGGTTCGGTCCGGTCCGAGACAAATCTTTTAGAAATTAAAAAACCTTATTCGGTTGGATCTTTTGGCCCAAACCAAACTGAACTGGGATTTGAACACCCCTACATACTATCATATAGAAAAAAATAATATCAAACCAGAGTATAATTATTGTAAAGCTAGTAATATGTTTTCATATATCACTTGTTTTTGAAGTTTTATTACCGTGACTTGGTGCAAACAAGTGTACCAATCAACCTCTCATGGCTTTAATAATATCGTTGGTGTTGGTTATGAGTTTTGTTCTCTTTATAGTTTCAGGTTCGAGTCCTTGAGTCTGAGTCCTGTGGTTGCTTATATGATGGCTACTGGAGGTTTACACAGTTGTTAATTTTAGGGCCCGTGGGATTAGTCGAGGTGCGCGCAAGCTGGCTCGGACATCCATGTTAAAAAAAACAAAAATATTGTTGGTGTTGGTTGTGCTGATCAACCTCTCATGGCTTTAATAATATTGTTGGTGTTGGTTGTGCTGCCTCTAAATTGATCTAGATATCTCGGTATATATATATATATATATATATATATATATATATATATATATATATATATATATATTATATTTTAAAAATCTAAAAATCTTGTGAGGTGTAATTTTACTGGATTACTTTGTAGAAATTATTAATTTGAGTCTTATAAATTTCAGGGCCATTAGAGATTTATATGGTCGTTAATTTTAGGGCTAGTAGAATTAGAAGGTATGTTCAACCTGGTCCGGATATCTATTTTAATAAAATGATAATAATATTTTAAAATTTCAAGAGTAAACGAATAACAAAAGACTAAGAGAAACTCCATGTAAAATAAGTTGAAAAAAATAGAGGAATACTAGATATGCTTACAAAGTGTGCAAATATCTCACTTTCCACTCCTAATTACTAGGATTAACTTCCATCATTTTAACTTAATCACCAGCCATAAAAAAGAAATAAAAACCTGATAGTTTTAAGCTTTTAAAACCATACGTCTTTCCTTTGAAAATTGTTTATCAAGGTGCAAACGACCAATTGTTCTGACTTTTTATTCGATTTTTTATTCATGATCTGGCCAAAAAAAAACTTTTTAGAGGTGAAAAAATCATTTTATAGTAAAATCAAATCCAAATCTAAAATAAATTAGAAAAAAAAAATCAAGCTCACACTCCCAAGACTTAGAACTCGGAGCCTAAGCCCTAAGACTCTAGCTCGTGCTCGTGTATTAGCCCGAGACGAGCCGAGCACATGTGTGTGGGTTAAACTCATACTACTTTTCTAAAGCTCATCTATAACTATTCAATTTATTATGATATAAACTACAAGAAAATTTTATTTATTTTCTATATGGAATATAGGGTCTAAGGTTTTACATGAATATCTAAATTGAGGGTTCTTCAATATCTATCTCTCTTCACCTATAATTTATTTTAATTATTTGAATATTTTATATTAATAAACTTTTATTATAAAATAATTTTCAATAAAGATTTAACTCTAAAAATAATTAGATCACACTTTAAATTTAACCTAAAAATTTTATTAACCATGTTTTATATTAAAACAAATTCGAATAATTTCCTGATATTCTTTCAACAAAAACAGGAAATATTTATCACCGAGGGCATACAATCAATCAAGTGATGAGATTAGACGGCCCAGGCACAGCTCATTTAACTGGAGGGTCACACACACTTGTTAAGCATGCGATTAAAGTTCATAAAGAAAAGGACAGCACCATAAGAAGTTCTTTTAATTAAAAATGGAGAGTGTAAGTTCAAAGCATAATTATTTCCAAAGAATCAAATCATGGTTTTAAAGTATAGTCATTGTCGCTTGGAAGTACAATTATTTCCGCAGAATCAAATCGCACTTTAAAAACCTCTACATTTATGTATCTTTCTGTGCTTAAAAAATCTCTGAAATGTATATATTATATTTATTTATAAAGACTAATCATGGTGCTAGCTTTCACTAGCATGAACACATGATTCGTCCCATGTGAGGGCGGTTCCCAGCGTGGGACAGTGCAGGGATCCTAGATTTGGGAGCAGGGCGAGCGTTTGGGTTCTTTATTTTGCAAGAATCCCACGAGACATACTTTAAAAGTAATACTTACATGTCTACGCTACTGCCTACCTACTTTAGGCCTACAGCTTGACTGTGACCCTGCTCTGTATTTTGGCTGTTCAACCACCACTCCCGTTAGGCCAGCAGTGAACTCAGCTCGACAAATTCTCAAAGCCAGAACTCAGCTCCAAGCCTCCAACACCTTTGAGTTGCAGCCTCGTAACTTTCTAGATGATGGGTGTAGAAAGTTAATAAATAATATAAATTTTATTTTATAATTTAAATTATTAAAGTAAAATAATTTTTAATATGGTATTAAAACTTTGATAACCAAATGGTTATAAGTTTAAATCTCATCATCCTTATTTATTTGATAAAAATTAAGCACAAGATAGTGTGGGCTCGTGTAAATTTTAAGTCCAAAGAACTTTTACTTGAGGGGGTATATTAGAAGATAATATAAATCATATCTTAAAATTTTATCTAACAACTTAAATTATTAGATTGAAATATTTTTTTGATACGGGTAAGAATCGACACCACATCGCTTGGGCAATCAGTCAAATATATTTACTGATTTTTTACTAATTATTCTCTCAATCAATGAACAACGCAGACAAAACAACGAGAATCACGAATGATTTACTTTATATATATAAACTTTTTATACACAAAAGGCTATTTAATCCATATTCTGTCACGGATTATAAGAAAATTTTAAGAAAAAATATTGGGTATGGAGGTTATCTTTATATATTTTTTACATAAAAAATATAAAATGTAAATTAAAAATCTATTCAAGTATCTAATTAAATAAATTGATAGTAATCTATATAAATAAACAAAAAAAAAATCACTAACAATAACCAAGAAAAAAATTCAAAAAATTAAGAGATAAATTTAAATTAAAATATTCAATCATACAAAATAAGATATTTACTCGATTGTGTTTACTGAACTTATTTATTTAAATTAATAAAATATAATAGAAACAGAAACACAAATAAAACTGATTGAATAAATCCACACCTTAAAAAAATTATGCAAAGCCGAACATATAATAAATTTTATAAGAGGAATATGAATGAAACAAGAAACCAGGGGGGATTTCAAAGACTTTGGAGGAAACAATTAATGAAGATGAATTATCATGTGTTAACAATGAATACTACTGCGAACATACCACGTTCCATAGCAAAAGATGAGACATCATGTGCGACAAGAAGATGTCTAATACCTATCCTGATTAATTGATACACCGGTAGAATTGTTAATCTAATTCCTTACCTCTCATTAAAGTGGTATCATGAAATAAGTAACTTGGTGGAGAAATAGAGAAAAGAATTAAGAATTTAAGAATTTAATTAGTCGTGTTTCCAGTATGAGAGACTAATTATATCAATGAAGATCATTGATATTGATATTTATATGAACTTGATTAGTTGTTCTCGGCAGGGAAGACTAATGATATCAGTGAGGATCATTGATATCGACATTTACCTGAACTTGATTAGTCATTTTCGGTATGAGAAACTAATAATATCAGTAAGGATCATTGGCATCAACAACTACCTTAATTGATTTGTTGTTTCTTATAAGAGAGACTAATGATATCAATGATAATCATTGGTATCGGTATTTACCTGAAATTCAATTAATTATCCAATGAATTGGTAACTAATGACACTAGGTGGATTGATATCAGCATGTCTAATTAATCATGATAAAGGTAATGATTAATAATATCAATTTGGAATTGATATCGACCTCGTTTAATGGGCATGGGTCATGGGTAACTAAATGAATTATGATGTTTAATGTAGATATCAGAATAAGAATGATCACTTTAATTATATTATATAATGTTGTGAATTATTCATTAGTTATTCCTTAGATAATGTATTAAATATTACACCTTTTAAGTCATCACATTCACGCTAGGTCCTGTACACTTACTTTACCTTTTGATCATATAGATTAGGTTTATTATTTGCATTTCAAAAGGTAATATTATTTTGTTTAATGAATGTAAACATGAACTCTTAACTTTTGTGTCTAGAGACATGAAATTAAATTCACTTTTATTTATATATGCTAGGTTATATATAAACTCCTATTCCTTGTAATTAATATGTTATATATTTAATCAGATGTTATATTGAGCCGACATAAAATAATTGTTACAATTATACCGTGAGATAAAGTTCAAGATAATTGAACCATGAACAATGATGTAAATTATAATTCTACTTCGGTTTGTTGATCGATTAGGTTTGCCAATTGATTTGGTCGATTGGTTAATGAAATGAACAGTTAAAATCTCTATTGATTCAATTGGTTGATAGAGTCGATTGATCATTTGATTGTCCAATGAGAGAAATTTAAGTACTATCAGGGAACCAGTCGACCAAATTGTTGGACCCAATCAATCTAATCGACTGATTGAATTAAAAATAGATTATCACAGAAAAAATTAGGATTGTTACAAAAATCCTTGGCCAACAACAAGATTTTTTTTTATTATTTAAAAGCCTATAAAAGTTAAAAAAAATTAAATACCATTGATCAATAACTCTAAATTTTATTGACATCAAGGACAAAAATGTATTTTTACTATATATAAAAAAAAACTAACATACCACAACAATCTTTTAATAACCAATGAACAAGTGGAAAAGATCAAAATACCCTACTTTCAAAGGCTTTTTTTTTCATTCAAAGATAAAAAAGTAATTTTAATATAGCAATTCAGAGCAAATTATATCTCGTACTGCCAAGAATATCCCACACTCTATATATATCACTGTAGCAATTCTTCTAAAGATAAAGAATAGCATTCTGAAAATTATATTTTTCTCGAGAATTAATCAAATGATCATTTACTGTATAGAAATGAAATATCCCGGTCAATAACATATACAGTAAAAAAAATATTAAAGTGATTTTTTTAATGATACTGATATATTAATGTAAAAATAATTGAATTAAATTATTTAATATATTTTTAAACAAAAATATCATATATTGTGGTGCCGCAGCTGCAATAAGTGGTTGGAAATGTTGACATTTGACATTAGGGAAATGTTGGTTACTTTATCGATGCCGGGTCCGTGAACTACCCAGGGATAATAATTTTAAAATGTTTTTTATTTGAAATATATTAAAATAATATTTTTTTTATTTTTAAAAATTTATTTTTAATATTAATATATTAAAATAATTAAAAAATACTAGAAAAAATCTTTTAAAATTAAAAAATTAAAATTTTCTTACACCCTCCACCAAATGGCCACTTAATTTGCAATGAATTGATGGTACAATTAATGTTTGGTATTTCCCCCCTGACATGGTCCACTGCTTCAATTTAAAGAGTTTTTTATTATTATTTTTTGTTTTAGTTTAACATGAATGTTCGGGCCAACTTGCGTGCACCTCGACTAATCCTACTGGTCCTGAAGTTAACGATCATGTAAGCCTTCAGTGGCCATCATATGAGCAACCACGGGGCTCGAACCTGAGACCACAGAGGGAGCAAACCTCTTGATTCCAAACTCTTACCACTGAACCACCACCTAAATAATTAAGAGTTTCTGTTCTTCTTCATAAAAAAAAAAAAAAAAAAGGGCTTTTATTCAAATCATTCAAACAAATAAAAGGCGTCCATGCCCGAAATTTTATGCATTTTTTTTATTCGGCTAAACTTCCAACTAGTTTTAGAATCCGGTTATTTTTGTATTTTAAAAATAGGTGGTTTAAAAAATTGATTTTTTATTTTAAATTATTATTTTTTATTTTAAATTATTATTTTTTATTTTTTTAGATTATTTTAATGTATTAATATAAAAAATAATTATTTTTTTTAAAATATTATTTTAATATATTTCTAATAAATAAAAAACTTTTAAAAACATTCCAATTTAAACATTCCTGCAACTATATCAAGATTGGATCCTCAAGGCCTTAGGAAATTCGTGTGTTTGTCTAGCATTTTATTATTATTATTATTAATATAAATATTTGAATTAACTTATATGTATCTTAATTAATTTTACGGATCATAAAATTAACAGCTTTTATTTTTGTTTTTAATGGTTGGAGCCCATGATTAAAAGTAAAAGAAAAAACAGCAGTAAAAACATAATTTCATGATTTTATGTTTTGGGTCGTGGAGAATCATATCCCTCAATAAACACGGTCATAATCTTTTTTCACATTATATATTCTTAATTTCATGGGAAAAAAAAAGTGTCAGTTTTTAGTAATTTGACATTTCGTGAAGTATTTCTAAAATATATACACAGAAACTCGTAATTGAGAACTCAATTGAAATAGTAGATTTGTTGAAGACTCAGTTAAGATTTAAGTTAAAGTTTGAAGACTAAATCGAGATTTATTCCTTTTATTTTATTCTATTTTATTTTATCTAATATATGAGATATTTTTTTTCTCCTGGCGACCAAACAGCTAGCCGGACGCCCTTGCTCCAATTACAAAACGAGTGAGGGACGTGGCAAGAAGAATCAGACCCTAAAAAACTTTTTTGCTAGTCACCCTCCTAGCAAGGGCCTCGTGCCTAGGCCGGCAGCGGTAGTACAGTATAAGGCATCAAGAGTACACACGTACAGTCTTCCAAACACAGTAAGAGTTGTTGGCCCGTTTCAATTGGATTTTTTAAGAAAATTGGAGTTTTTTTATTTTAAATTATTTTTATTTTATTAGTTTGGTGTTATAATATGAAAAAATAAATTTAAATAAATAAAAATTAATTATTTTAATATAGTTTCAACTATTTCAATAAATAATTACTCCGAACACCTCTTGATAAAAACAACCGGAGGTCATCGCCCTGGATTAATTACGTGATGTAGCTATCTCGTGGCACGATGGCAATGCACCAAGGGGCCACGGTGGTGCCGTGCACCACACCACACGTGTATAGTGTACAGCTATTCACCAAAATACGGGCAGAGTGGCTGGTTTCCCGTGATTCAAGGGCAGGGGCCCGTGGTTGGGGAAACAAAAACCTCGTAATACGAGCCGTTCGCGTTAATATATTGATTTCTGTAGCATGTGCAGTGTCCTATAATACTCGATTTGAGCTCTAGCTTGTTTTGTCCTTTTGCGCCTTTACTAGAAGAGTCAAGAAAAGGAAGGTCCTTCATTTCCTAACACGTACTGGCATCTTGCCCTCCACAATAATTTGCCACGCACGTATGTACGAAATATAATTATTGTTTTAATCCATTGTACTAGTTTAACATGCGAGGATCTTGATCGCCATCGAGGGAAGCCATCGAGGGAAGAAGACTGCATGTGAAAGATTTTATAGTGTTGTACAGGATTATTATAACGGGTAATTGGGTATTATATTATGGCAGAATTAATACAAATGGTATTTTGCAAGTATTATTTAATTATGCATCCTCTAAATAAGATATGACAATTAATTAAATTAGCATTTCAAAAATGAATTAACGAAATACTTTTCTTTCCTTGATGTGCTCTAGCGCTATACATTTGAAATGCGTACAAAAAAAAAATTAAGTTGAAAATATTATAAAGAAATTTAACTAGTTAAATTTTAAAATTTTTTTTATAAATTATAAATTTGAGTTATTTCAGAGTCATTAAATATTTACATTATTATTAATTTTAAAGCTTATTAAATTAATTAAAAAACTTATTAGATTAATTAAAATATACATAAACTACCTTGAATACTTACTATTAATTAAAAAAAAAACATTAACATTGAGTTGAAAAGAGAGTTATCTTTCACCTTTTTTTTTAATTTATTTTTACAAAAGTAATAACTTAAATAGGGACGTGGGATGGTTGGGCTAAAGATATTTTTTTTCATTCGGTGAACTCCCGTTTCACCTTTGTCTTCAACACAAAAGGCCAGAAAGGGCGCTCTCTCTCTCTCTCTCTCTCTCGTCATCTAACCAACACCATCATCATGGAAAGGCATGGGTGGGTGTGGGATCCACCGTTGATGGTTTAGGGAGGGGGTCTTTAGTGGGTCCCGGGGTTTGTGAAAAGAAGAGGAGGATGAAAAGGACAAAAGAATAGGTGGGGCCAGAGCAAGAGCAGGTGATGTGAGCGGAAGGGAAGGTGGGTGGTATGAAACCGTGGGTTTTGGAAGAGGTGATGGGAGTACGACACAAGTGTACAACGTCTTATTTGTGGCACTTGACCATGGCTACTCGTACTTGCACCCTCTAGCGCGTGGAAAGCCACGGAATCTACTACGAGGCACCATAATTATGAAACCTGTCCAGACGGCGAGTTGACCCGGACGACTTGAGGACTTGGCCTGATCTCAACCCATAAAAACCCTTAAGGTGCAATTGGACAGGTCAAAAAAGGTGATCTACCTGGTCCACTCCAAACTTGAGATATAATTATATATATAGTATATATTTAAATAAATTGTTTTTTAATCTTTTTTAATGTGAAGTAACTATATAATATTTTTTATCTCATATTTTTTTTATAACCTGCATTCACATGGATTATTTCAGAATTTTTTCATATAAGATAATTATACTACATCTCACGCCTCGTATTTTTTTTTTATAATTTATATTCATATAGATTGTTTTTTATTTTTTAGATGTGGAGTAACTATATATAGTTTTTACATCCACGTTGATTATTTATTAACTTTTTGACATAAGATAACTATATTACACTTAGTGTTTTACATTTTTTTTTTGTAGTCTACATCTACATTAATTGTTTTTTAATTTCTCAAAGGTGAGATAACTATATATAGTCTATATTAATATTGATTGTTTATTAACTTTTTGATGTGAGATAATTATATTACACTTCATGTCTCACATTTCTTTTTTATAGTGTACTTTCATGTGGATTGTTTCTTAATTTTTTTAATATGGAATAACCATACTACACTTCATGCCTCACGTTATTTTATAACCTATGTTCGCATAAATTGTTTTTTAATTTTTCAACATAAGATAAATATGCATAGTTTATATCCATATGGATTGTTTATTAACTTTTCGATATGAGATAAATATACTATATTTCATGCCTCACATCTTTAATAACATATATCCACATGAATTGTTTATTAATTTCTCAATATAAGATAATTATGCTACACCTCATGCCTCATATTTTTAATAGCATATATCTACATGAATTGTTTCTTAATTTCTCAATATAAGATAACTATATATAGTCTATATCTACATAGATTGTTTATTAACTTTTCGATATGGGATAATTATATTACTCTTCATGCCTCACTTTTTTTTATAGCATATATCCACATGAATTGTTTCTTAATTTCTCAATATAAGATAACTATATATAGTTTATATTCATATGAATTGTTTATTAACTTTTCGATGTTGGATAACTATATTACATTTCATGCATTGGATTTTGTTTTATAGCTTAAATCCACACGGATCGTTTCTTGACTTTTTCTTCTGTGATATTAGAACCTCAAGCATAATTTTTTTTTTTTAAGTTGACCTGTGCCATTTGAGACCCGACCACTTGGTTAGATTAATTTCCAAGTCGGGTTTAATAACTATGATATACACACACAATAAAAAAAATCAATCCATTCTATTTGAATTATGATTTCAAACGAGAATAAGAACATAGAACAAATCTTATTTACTTTTTACATTTTCTATAATCATTAGGGTGTAACTAAAGCTCATAGCTATGGAAACCAACACAAACTTTAGAAATACACTAGAATTATCGTGTACTATGTTGCAAGTCAGATTAATCCTTTTAACATAAGAAAAAATATGCAAGTATTGCTAACATGTTTTCTAATAAAAAACAAATTTATTCATGAACTCAAAATATAATAATATATATATATATATATAGGATAATATTTTTTAAAAGATATTGATACAGTGACATATTGAAAGATATTTTTTAAAAAATATTGAGACAATGATATATTAGATCCATTCTGGTTATCTGGTCAAATCTGCAATCCATGTCATGATATCGTGATAACCCTATAGAAAGAAAATCAAAATAAATTATAAAAATCAATTCCAAATCAACTTAATAGTGAATGATAAAAATAAAAAAATATTAAATTAAAAAAGGAAAAAAATACTACTTGAGACAACTCGTGTAAACTCGCAACTTAGATAATGAGATCAGAATAAGTCCATATAATGAAAATCAAGAAAAACTAGAAAGTTTGATTTTCAAGTAACTCAATGTTAAAGGATGAAATGAAAAAAAAAAAGACAACAAAAACAACCACAATCCACCCCAGGAAGTCATTTCTTAATTGAATATTTGTTTTTCAATTTTACTCTTCAACAACTTAATATTCTTCTTTTTTTTTGGTGTTTTTTTTCCTTTTAATTTCATCAATGAATATTAGGTTGTTTGGGAATTAGAATTCTTAATTTAATTTATATGGAGTTATCATGGTCTCGTTGGTGTAATTTTTCTTCTTCTTCTTGATTTTAAGTTTAACATTGGATTTGTTGGAAATTGAGCTTTATAATTTTTTTATTTGTTTTTTATGAAGTCATATTAGTCTCATGACTCAGACACAAGTTTAACAGATTAGCCCGACTTGACTTGAGTTTCTTTTTTTTAATTATTTGTTTTTTTTATTTCATTATTTAACATTGAGTTGGCTGGAAATCAGACTTCGTAAAATTTTGATAGGTTAACATGGGTTGACTATGGTATTTTTTTTGTATTTTTTTAATTTAATATATATTTTTTTAATTTTGTCATTCAATATTGAGTTGATTATAAATTGTTCTTAATAATTTATATTGGATTGCTTTTTATAAGATTATCACGGTCTAGCAACCCGGGTTATAAATTTATTAAATTAACCCGAGTCAATCTAATATATTATCGTTTTAATATTTTTTAAAAATATCATCTAATATGTAACAATATCAATATTTAATAAAAATATTATCTAATATGCATTATATCTTGAATTCATAATTAAGATTTTTTTTTATTAAAAAATTATTAAAACACTTAGTTTTTTTTTTATTAAAAAAAATGCTCAGCATAGCGCGAACAATGAATTAAACCACGGAAATCTTGAAATATATTTACCGAAAGATCACAATTGGACTTCATTTGATGATACCTTTTATATGCTAATTCAATTTCCAAAATAATAAACAAAAAGAGAAACACAGAGAATCAAAACTTCATGGTTACAAAAGTTAACCATCACATGCATCCACGTCGTTAAAATAATTCAATGTTTTCAGTCAAAATTCATGTTTTCTTTGATTCAATAATGAAGTCCATACAAAGAACAAGCCCTTGACTGAGGAGACTGTGAACGTTACGTTAACGCGCAATGCATGAGCGTTGCTGTCTCAAATATTGCGTTACAACGTTGGTCGCTGATGGGGTTCCGTGGGAGGGGTTTTTAGGGCCCCAAAGAGCTTTTCCCCTTCATCTTGATGAAAATTACAAAACCACCGGTTGTTCAATATACCAGCAAGTTAGAGAAAATGACACTTTCGTAATTAAGTGATCAAACAAGGCCAATTGATCCATAGCTTTGTAACTAAAAAATAAAAAAAATAAACTGTACTTGGAGATGCAGGTATTTTCGAGCCAATAGATTCATTTGCACGGATTCTTTTTCGCCTGCCGTTGTTTATACCTCACCCCTTCTCTCCTATGCTTTAAAAAACTGGCCATTCCCCTTCACCCACTCATCTTTAATAAAGCCACTGCTTCCTTCCTGAGTTCCTTCCTTCCTTCACCCGCTCGTCTCCCCCTCTCTCTTTCTCTCGAGAAACTTGAACCAAAGGAGGAGAAAACCCAAAGCAGCAAATTAACTTGGAACAATAGTAATATTTCAATACCAATATTACTCATGGTTTTTCAATCTTCAAAAAGGCCTTGTTTCATAGAGGAAGATGATGGCTTAGCCTCTCTTGCAGATATGGGTGCTGGGTTTTCAGGGAACCATCACCCATTCTTCTCCAGGTCTCTTTGTTATGCGAGAAGATGTAGTTTCAGGAACCTGTCATATCTGGTGCCTACTCCAAGGTCGGCAAGGTTTTGTGACTCTAGATTTGACGATCACCAACCCCACTTCTTGGAAGCTTGTTTCCTTTGTAAGAAACCACTTGGTGACAACAGAGACATCTTCATGTACAGGTTAGGCACTTTTTTCAGTTATAGTCACTGTTTATTTTAAAAAAAAAACTTCTAGTTTGAATCTAATATAACTTGCAAGACCGTCTGTCAATTATTGGGTGACATGCAAGTTATTCGTAGAAAAACTCTATTTTCGTACATGAACATCTGGGGTTAATTAGAGGTGGCTAAATTTTGATTTCGGTTTTTCCTTGTAATCTCTAACATATCATGGAGCTAGAAGTTAAAGAGTTGGATTCTGATGGGTGTTTATGATCTTTTTCAGAGGAGACATGCCGTTCTGTAGTGAAGAGTGTAGACAAGAGCAAATAGATATAGATGAAGCCAAAGAGAAGAACTGGAATCTCTCTTCATCTATGAAAGCATTAAGGAAAAATGACCAGAAGAAATCTACGTCCCCTACTAAAGCTCAGGACTACTCTTCTCGTGCGGGCACTGTTGCTGCGGGTTAAAAATGAAATAGCAAAAGAAAAAGGAGTTTATTTTAACCTAAAAGAAGTATATATTTCCTCTACATAAAAAAGAAAAGGAAAATACGAAATACTACTATGGTTTGATGGTGGTTTTTGTCCATATATGAAGAGCCCTGAAAGAGGAGGAGCTTGTATGTATGGTTTGAAGATGGCTCATGTCCGAGGACATAGAGGAAAGGAACAATTTTGAGGACTTTTTTTTCTTTCTTCTCTTTTTATTTCTAACATATAACTGTGAATTTCTACTATGTGAAAAAGGGTGTAATGGCCTGTTAGATCCTTATCTGGCCTTGTGTAGTGCCTTCTCTTTTGTTATCTTTTAACGCAAATGTGGTAACGCTTGATCAGCGAAGAATGATGATGACAAGTACATCTCTTTTTCAGTTCTCTCCGTCACTCTGTCTCCTCTAGATTTTTTATTTTTCAGTGATTCTTTGTTGCTTTTATGAGAGTTGGTTCTTGTGTCTTCTTAGGTCATGGAAGTTTACAAGAGAGAGAGAAGTTGCTATCCTGGTAAGCCGGAGCTGTAAGTGGCCTGGTGGGATTTCAAAAAGAAAAGGTGTTTTTCGGGTAATATCAAAAGCAGCTTTTCCTTCTACGGAATTTCTAAGAGCTTTTGTCAGTAATTTGCTCAATGTGGAGGTTTTCTCAGGTCCCCCACTCCACTTGGGCAGTTGCTGTTTGCCATGCCCTTGTGATTGTTCTTTTCCCCGCCGATTACGGCCACTGTTATTGTCGACGGGGACACTATTAATCAGCGATCGGGACCTCTATATAATTGGAGAGAGAAGACACTTGCTACACGACAAGGTTATTCATAAAATAAAACTTGGGATCAATGTCTTTTTTTTTTTAAATAAATAAATTAAGTAGCTGAAATTGTGAAATGCAGGTGGCGCATCTTACACCATCAAATGTTCTTAAATTATTTTATATATATATTATTTATACCATCATATAAAATTATGAAAATATAAAGAATATTAATTTAATATTTTCTAAACACCCAAATAAATATAAAAATACAAAAAACAAACACGCTCATAATCGGGAGGTGAATCAATCAGCCAACTCAGGAATTAGATTCTTACTTTTAGTGCAAGGGATGGTTGTTGGATGGTTGAAATGCCCATAAGCATTTGTCTAGACCATCTTCAACGCAACATTTCCCTTGTGAGGCCACGTCCCTATTCGAAAGGAGTTAGGAGAATACTTGATTGCTTAAAGAGTTTAAGGATTTTCTATGTTGAATTAATTTTTTATAATGTAAAAATATATCTTGGTATTGTTAATATTTTTACAATCAAAAAAATTTAAACCATGTAAAAATTAATCTAATATTACTCAGTTGTTTAGGTGGATTTAAAAACAACCTAGATAATCAGTAAAAAAATAATTTGACTCAAAATAAATATATAAGATTAATTTTTTTAACAAACATTAAGATGATAATATATTGAATCGATTCATGCCAACTCGAGTTAATCTATCAATTCACATGCAAGTTAGAAAAAAATAAACATACGAGAATTGATCCAATGTGACTTGGTTTCAAAGACAAACCGGATAATCAGTGAAAAATAAATATTTAGGATTAATTTTTTTAACAAACATTTAAAAGATAACATATTGGATCGATTCAGGTTAATCCGCGTACAAGTTATAAGATTATGATAACCCCATATAAATTAAATCAAGACAAATTAAAAAGCTCAATTTTCAATAATTCAATGTTGAAAGATGAGGCTGAAAAAAATCAATTAAAAAAATATTCATATAAACAAATCGAGTCATCCCGAGTTAACCTTCTAAACTCGAGACTCGGGTCATAAAACTGAGATAACTCATTGAAAAGTAAATTGAAACAAATTATGAACTTAATTTTTCATCAACCCAATATTGAAAGATAAAATTGAAAAAAAAAACAATTAAAAAAAGGGCAAAAAAAAACTTGGATCAACCCGCCAAACCCATTACCTGAGTCCTGAGATGAAGATAACATCATAGAAAATAAACAAAAATAAAATCATGAAGTTTAATTCCTTATCAATTCAACGTTGAAGGATGAAATTATAAAAAAAAAGTCAAATCAATCGAGTTAATTCGTTAAATCTACGATCTCCAATAAACCTCGAAACAACTAAATTATAAGAAATTATGTAATTTAATCCTCAAAAAATCTATTGTTAAAAGATAAAATTTAAATTAAAAAATATATAGATTAGAAAAAAAAACAAAAAAAAAATATTATTCAAGAATGTTATGTGAGGAGGGGTAAAAAAAAAACCCTCCAACTTTACATACATACATACGTGTGTGTATATATATATATATATATAATTTTTAATGATAGTGTTAATTTTGTTTCCAAGTAGAAGTTGGGGTTTGACTAAATCAGACCCGTGATTCAGTACTAGACCTGAACCAATAAATTTGGGGATGCCCGTGGCTTAAATGTATATGTCTAATAGGGAGATGATTACAGCAATATGGACGGCCATTGCAGAATGGCTCAAGTAACTCAAAAGAGGCAAAGCCGGAAAAAGAAAGAAAGCTAAAATCATGAATAGAAACAGTTTTAGATCAATTTGAGTGAGAAATGCACAAGAATTTTCGAAGCTGCCCGCGGTTCTTTGCGCTGACTGTTAGCCAGGGTGGCTATTTTGCACGAGCTTTACTGGATATCAATTTTATTTTTCAATTTAAATTTATGATAAATTATTATTTTTAATTTGATTTTTATTGTTTTAATTTTTTTTTGTTATTTTATTAAATTGATTTTTTTTTTGATTTTATCCTCTAATTTATTTATTATCTCAATTTTTATCCTCATTTTTTTAATTGTTGTTTTTTTACTTTGTATCCTTTTGTATAATTCCTTCAATTTCATCCATTAACATTTGATTGGTTGATGATTGAGCTTCGCAGTTTTTTCATGTATGATATTTTCAGTCTAATGACCCGAGTTACAGGTTTGAATTGTTCAAATGGGTTGACATCCTTATTTTTTTACTTATTTTCTCTTTTATTCAACGTTGGTTTTTTTTAAAAAGGTTTTGAAGTTTTCTTCGATTTATTTTCTATCAGTTATCCTAGTATCATAGCTTGAGTCATGAGTTAAAGGAGTTAACTCGGGTTAACTTGCCCCTCGTTACCCAAGTTCATGTTTGTCATAATAACTCGGGTTGATTTAGATTTTTTTTTATTCAATTTTATTTTTTTATATTTAATTGTCTGAAAGTTAAACTGGATTGTTTTTATTTTTTGGAACACCCCTCAACTTTTTTAAAAATTTTAATATATTTGCTATCATTGCTGTTTTTTTAATCTAATTATAAATAAAATCAACATATTTAATCCAGATGAGTTTATAGAAGAATGACATTTTTCGTTTTTTTTTTTAAATAAAATAAAATAAATCACGTGGGCCCCTCTACGACCGCGTCCAGTGGAATACCAGATCTAAAAAACCAAAAAGCTTACCATTGATAGATAATTTTATTTCTTCACATTCAAATTTTAGCTGTGCTGTGTCTCAACAAGAAGCAAGGCAATAGGAATCTTACTTCTAACTCTAGTGGTGACATGTCATCGGTGTTGTTACTATCATTCTTATTGTTGCTAATGACATTTCTACTAACTTTTTTTTTTACTTTAAGGTGACAAAGTTGTCCTTTCTTTCCTTTGAAATATTAATATTATCCTTTGTAAATAATTCAATATTTGATCTTAATTATTAGAGTCGTGATACTGTTTGTTTTTGCGTTTCAAAAGCATTTTAAAAGAAATTAATTTTTTTTTTATTTTTTTAACTTCAAATTAATATTTTTTTTAGTGTTTTTAGATCATTTCGATGTGCTAATGTCAAAAATAATTTTTTTAAAAAAATAAAATTATTATTTTGATATATTTTCAAGTGAAAAGTACTTTGAAAAACAACCGTAACCACATTTCTAAATAGACTATTAAGCACTTCACCGCTATACACGTTATTTATTGAATTCAGTGTTAATTTATTTAATCTAATATTCACATTACCCTTTGCAACAAATGCCTTGACTTATATTTAACAAAATAGGCATTCTTAAAAAAAAAAAAAAAGTGAAATACATTATAAAAAATATTACACCAAGAAAGAGTCAAACGTGAGTCATAATAGAGGATCAATTAGGAATGATCTAAAGATGGTTTAAGTTAAATAAGTCGGGTGAATTGAATAATGGTTACTCGTTCGATCCATTTTTTTTAATTTTTTTTATCATTTTAAAATATGAGCTCTGTTAATTTATTTTTGAAAAGTTTTATTTATCCTCTTATACCATTCAATCTCAACTCTACGAATCTGTGCTCTTGATTCTCGTGAAAAATATTAAATAAATAGAGAGATCGAATAAATTAAGTAACTAAATAACTTAATGGTAGAGAATATAGAAAAATGATTTGAGGCAAATTGATCGATGGCTGTCATCAATTTAGATTGATCTGGTTAAAAACATTATGTCAATTAGGTGGGCTCGTTAAGAATAAAACACAACGGTGGCTAAGATCTTTTATTTCTTCTCATGAAAGGCCTGGCCTGGTTGAAGTT
The DNA here is from genome assembly GCA_019202695.1 of Populus x sibirica. Classification (NCBI taxonomy): domain Eukaryota; kingdom Viridiplantae; phylum Streptophyta; class Magnoliopsida; order Malpighiales; family Salicaceae; genus Populus; species Populus x sibirica. The sequence continues at coordinate 3,476,163 of JAGMVL010001291.1, read as the reverse complement.
GGTGAGCCCGTCCCACGTATTTCACTCGTGTTTATTGTTGTTGCTACTATATAATAATAATAATAATAATAATAATAATAATAATAATAATAATAATGTTGTTGTTAACAAAAGCTAAACCCAATTTATTGATTATAATTTCATCGTTTTGTTTTTTTGTTATTATCATCTCATATGAACACTTTTTCATATTTTTTAATTAAATATAAAAGATAATAAAAAATTAAAAAATATAGTGAACAACCAAAAAAATATTCTAAAGCAAAAACTTCAAAACTGGTATTAAGGGATTTTTTTCATATTTTTATAATAATTTTTTTATATATTATCAAGTTACATTAGGAATAATTTGATATTTGATCAAATATAAAAAATAAAAAAATTAAACAATTATAATGCACTCTTTGATAAATGAAAAGTGCCCGCGCCTTTTAGATGACGAATGCAACTCCTATTAGCGTTCAAAAATGATATTCTATCATGTCGTTGGAAGAGCCATAACGTCCTTTCCCTGATGGAGAAACACTTGTCGATGATAGTTGTTCGGTTTGTTGCCAGTAAGCTTTTTTTCCCTTTTTTTCCTCTCTCTTCCCCATGAGAATTATAGCTTGGTCCTATTTGTTGTTGGTATTTCAACTTCAGTCCTTATTTTTTTGAATTTAAATTTTTGTTCTTGGTCTTTTTATAGAAGTTTTATTTGTTTTCAGTTTCATCATTTCACCCCAATTTGCTATATATTTTTTTCAATTTGATCATCGTTCTTTTAATTATTGTTTGGGTCTTTTGTTAAATTAATTTTTCTTTTCAATTTCACCTCCAATGAAGAATAAGATTTATTTTGTATTTCAATTTTGACCACCATTCTCTTAGTTGTCATTTTTTATTTTGATTTTTTTTGTGTAATTAATATTCTTTTTCCAAGTTAATCTTTTAACACTTAATTGGTTGAGAATTGAGTTTAATTGTTTTTTTTTAGAGAGTGCGTTTTCAATATAATATCCTGGTTCACGGGTTTGAAAAGTTAACGTGAGTTGATATCTTTTTTTCTTCTCAACTTTGTGATTGTTTATGTTTTTTCTTCTACTGGGTTATTTTTATCTAATGACCTGTGTTTCGGATTTGACAGGTGAACTCGGATGGGCTCGTCCTTTATTTACTAAGTTACATGTTTTTCATGCTAACTCGAATTGACTCGAGCTGTTTTCTTTTTTATCCTTTTTCTTCACCCAATTTTATCTTTTTATATTTGATAATTTAAGAATTAAGCTACATCATTTTTTCCCATTTACAAAATTAATTTTTTCCATGTTATTATTATATATTTTTTTAAATATGGTCCATTTGTTGTTATTATTATTACTATTATTATTTTAATGAATTAATTAATTAAAACAAAATCAATTTATTTGATTTAATCCTGTTTATGATTTAAGTTATAATTTTTTCTCATTCCTTTTATGATATCTGAGTATTTTATTTATTTATTTTTAAGAAAAACACCCCATAACTTAGCGCGGGTACACGGATAGTTATTTTTCAATTCATCGTGACTCACTAAAAAATATTAAAAGACGGACTGTGGTAACATTTGATTAAAGTCAAATCAAATATCATGTAAAGTAGGATTTTGATTTTATCTCAGTTCAAAAAGAAAACTAATTTATGTATTGTAGACTTGTAGTGTAACCTTTGGATCTGTCGGCAAGAAAAATATAAAAAAAACGAGAGAAGAAAATAAAAATTACAGAGAATGCCATTACCCGCCATCATGAATACCTTTTCTGACAGAGACAGACATGATTAAACTGCCTTATTATCCATAACTAACAGTTACAGATCTCACTCTCTCTCTCCTCCTGTCAGTCACAAATCTAAGAAAAACACAACACAGAGACACAGAAAATGGACGGTCTGATCAAGGGCCTCATGGACGTGGCGCTCGACCACCTCGGTCAAAAAGACGATGAATCCCGCGATGAACGCTCCAGATCATCCTGGGCTGAGGTTATTACCACACCCTATGTCTTTCTCGGTCGACCGCATGTCCTTCATTCTCTTGTTTTAATGTATGTATAAGTATGTATGTATGTATGCATGTATGTTTTGTTGCTAAAATGCGCAGGTGGTATCCGGCGAGGAGCAGGACGATCGGCAAAGTCAAGCGTATAATCGGAACAATCAGCGGGAATCACAGGAGGTTTTTTCTTTATATTTTATTCTCTTATTGATTGAATTTTGAAATTGAAATTGCGCATTGGGTTTGGTTTATTAGTTTTTCTTCTTCACTATTGGCAGAACGAAGGAAGAAGAAAAGAGGGGTGGGAGACCGAGGGTTCGAGACGACCCCAAAAGGTTCTTTCTTTTTATTTTACTTTTCTATAATTTCATATTTTTAAGTTTCAAGAGGATCATTTAGAATGTTAGGTCGCTTACCCTCAATACCAAACATGAGAACGATGGTGGATTTTTAATTAAAGAGGAGGAATAATAATAATAATCTATCTTTGCGGAAAAGATTAATCAGAGGATGATGATCTGCCTTTTTCATACAGTGATGTTAAAGGAATTGTGCCTTTAAAAAGTAAAAACAACCTTGATGTTACAGGAAAGCATAGCATTATGCGGTTAATCTGCCCTTTTGTTTCATTTGATTCCATGTTTCTGTGCTCACTGCTTATATGTATTCATCAAAATACCAAATATTTTATAGGCCATGAATGAAGGGTATGGAAGAAATGAAGGTGTAGAAGAGCAGCATGACTATGGCCCGAACCATTGGAATAGAAAGGTTGGTTACTGGATTTTGCGATGCATGCTTTGATTTACTCTAATATCGTGATGAAACCATTATTTTCTCATCTTTAAATTTCCCACACAGGAGGATGGAGGAGAGAGTAATGATGGTTGGGAGACCGTGGGGAAAAAACATCCTAAACGACCACACAAGGTATTTCTTTTATAAGGTACATGGCGATGTAATTGTTAGCAATGTTTTGGAACGTAAAGACCAGTAGGGAATATGATGTATTTCTATAAAGTATATTGCTGTTTGGTGCTGGCAATTTAAGATTTTTAGCTTTGATTTGGTCCCCCCCCCCCCAAAAAAAAAAAAAAAAATTAAAAAAAAAAATTCCAGTGGTCTAAGAGACCTAAATTTGGCCAATTTGTTGAAAGCTGGGTCACGGAAGGGTGTGTGATATTAATCAGCTATAGTGATGCTAAATACAAGTTGCAATGTCTATAATTGATTTTCTTGAATAACTTAAAATTTGTACTTGTATCAGAATTGTTACTTATTGCTGTGTCGCCCTGCTTATTGGATTGCAGAATCTTAAAAGAGTCTGAAATATGTGTATTCAAAGATGATTTTTCCCAGTCACAAATATGTTTGATGATTTGTGATATTGTTCGAAAAACTTGTTACCTTTTCTTCTCCTAAGACTTAACAGCTGGTTTTTAAATATTATATTTGACAGATCCAGATGGATCAATGGAATGGATACAAAAGACCTCCCAGTGAACAAGAATACTCTAATGAGGTTGAAGAGAGTGCAGGAATTGGACCTACAAAAGAGGAGCTCGCTGACTTGTCACAAGCTTGCAACAGGCTCTGGGAACTTGACAGAAACCGTTTGGCTCCTGGCAAGGATTATCGGATTGATTGTGGGGAGGGGAAGAAGGTCTATGAGAAAGAAGATATGGCACAAGGAAGCTTATTTAGCTGGCTGAGTGATGATGTACTTAGGAGGCCAACTTTTTCTCGTTTCTGTTCTCTTCTGGACAATTATAATCCAAATCAAGGGAGCAAAGAAGTTATTACATCTGAAGAGAGGCAAGAGCAAGCTGCTTTTATAGAAGAAATTAGTAGAACTGCGCCAATTAAATATCTTCACATGTATCTTGCATCCAAAGGCATTGTATCTGAAAATTACCAAGATTTTAAAAGAATATTGACTAGTCTCTGGTTTGATTTATATGGTCGAGGTGGTACATCCAGCTGCTCATCTGCTTTTGAGCATGTTTTTGTGGGAGAAATCAAGCAACGTGGGGAACAAGAAGTTTCTGGCTTTCATAACTGGCTTCAGGTATGCCTTGTTAGAGTTTATCTTTCTAAATTTTCTCTTATATTATTTATATTTTATTTATAATTTTTATTTGAATGTTGTTTCTCCGTCTATGGTGGCTTCTCTTGTTTAAAGCGTGTCTTATTCTTGCATGCTCAGGCTCCTTTAGTGTCTTTTATTGAACTGACTAGCTCAATGGAGAAATTGTAATCCTGACATGAGTAATAAGGAAACTGTTTTCATCAAGGATGATTGATATCTAACCTCGCCTGAAGTCTATCCATAGTTAAACTTTTTCATAAAATGCACCTAAAGTATGTTGATTATTTATGATGATTATTATTTATAAGATATCTAATCTTGCCTTCACTGGAAAGATTCAAGAACAAATCAGTGATTGCCAAAAAAGAAGGGTTAACATCTTTAAAGATTTTATGGCTTTCTTTTTTTCCACTTTTAGTAAATCAGAGAAATATCAGTAAACAACAACACTGGATACTGTTTCCTTTTGATCTAATTTTGTAAATGCAGGGTCTTATTTATTTGAGCAATTGGTTAGCATGCAGAAAGCTGGTCATTCATCATCAACCTAAAATCAGCTGATTCATCAGTAGTTTCAATATTTTCCTGGAATTGTACTTAACACATTTTATTGAGTTTGCATTCTAGAACCCAGAAAGGGATTAGATTGTATGATGATTCTGCATGCTGAGTGCTTAAACAAATACTCTTGTGGATAGTTTTCCCCTTTTCTTCTCTCTCCCTTTCTTTCTTGTTTTCCCCTTTTTATATGGTTTGCTTTCATCTTTTGTTGAGAAATGCTTAAGAGTTGTATGTCTGATTTAATGCTTTCTTTTTCACTCAATCAGTTCTACCTGGAAGAAGCAAAGGGGGCTGTTGATTATCAAGGTTATATTTTTCCTCGGAGAGGTGGAGAGATTGTAAGTGTTCTTATTCTAACTTTTGTTCCAGTAGAATGCTGAGATGCAGATGGTAATGAACTTCAATTTCAGAGGAGAAAAGAAAATCCTTGCAGTAAATAGTACCTTTATTATGTGTCATCTGCATTTATGCTATTTATCCCTACTTTGCCATGATTCCTGATATTCCTGTATTAGTAGGGATGTCTTGTGTTTGTCACTGAATGAGACTCCACTTTCTCTACGGTTTACTCTGCCTCGTTTTAACTCAACTCAGCTAAGCCCATCAGTTTGGTATAATCTATCTAGTTGCCACATGTGGAAGATGCAATTTAATGACTGTCCAAGTTCTTATCATAAGCTTAATAATGATTTTATATAAAATTTCTCGCTGACATGTTTATTTCTTGAGCCAAAACTCATGTGCCTTACCTAATAAGGGATTGACTGTGTATAGAGGGAAGCATTCAGTTGTTGGCATTTAAGTCCTGGTTTTTATGGCTGCAATTAATGCCGACCTACTTCCAAGTTCATCTTGTTGTATCTATTGGACAAATATTAATCAAGATACATACTGTCAGTCATAATATTTGATACAGAAAGTCATCAAAGAAACAGTTTTTTATCCCCATTTTCAATTTGGGGTTTATCGCACTATTGCTCTGCTCGACTATTATGGAATCCAAATGTTACAGATGAATGCTTGTTCTGCATTGAATTGCTGTTGCACCTTGTATAAAATCTGACCTTGATTATTTCCATTCCGCAGCCCGACTCAGAGAGCCAGGTGCTTACAATCCAGTTTGAATGGAATGGAGTTCTGAAATCTGTGTCAAGCACCTTACTTGGAGTGAGTCCAGAGTTTGAAATCGCGTTGTATACTCTCTGTTTCTACGTGGGTGGAGAAGATAATTACGTGGAGCTGGGACCTTATCCTGTTAACATCAAATGCTACCGCTTCGGAGATAGAATTGGGTCTGTGTTTCCCGTAGCGTAGCGTTGAATTTAGATTTCTCGAAGTAGGCTACATGAATGTGCCTGAAAATTCTTATGAAAAAATTGTATGATGGAAACCAGTTTTTAAGTAGTTCAATTGTCTCAAATAAAAAAACGTGAAGAAACCCACTGCCATGCAAAAAACTGGAATAATTACAGACAGGATTGTACTTAACATGGCTTTCAGATTCAACCATGATGTGTTCTAGTGTTACAAATGCAGGTTCAAATATTCTTGGATGCTTTCACATTTATTTATAATGCTGTTCTTTATACTGATTTTTACCATATGTCAATCCATTATGGGTTCTTAACTTATCTGGCTAGCATAATAAAAAATATATTTCTGTGAGACCTGCTCTGCTCACACGAGCAAGAATCTATATGCATCAATTTTTTTTTTTAAAAACCAATAGCAGGTCACTAGTGTTACTCACCTGCTGACAAATACTAATGTGGTAATATGATTTTTTTTTCTTCACACTCTGCTAGTTCGGTAAAAAAATTCCTTGTCTGGCTGGCTTCACAAGTTTTTGACATTAACCACCGGCTTTTATTTATGTCTGGATGGTGGCGAGCATGCACTGTTTTCAAGATCCAAATCTACCATGAATGTAACTCCGGATCTTGGGTATAAATGTTGATTTCCCAAAACATCTCATTTTCCAGTTTCCAATACGATGACATTCCTTAAATACAAACATACAAGTGCTTCTTTTTCACTACTACTTCTGTTTGAAACACAGAAAGGAAACCTTGTTGCAGAAAGACCCTCCTCTGTTTTTTATTTTGATAGATTTTTTCTTCCTGATATTTCAAATTTGAGTCGGTGAAGTGGCTCGCAGAGACTTTTGAAGTTGGGAATAGACGTCCGAAAAGGATATACAGGTGTTTGCGAAAGAGGGCTCTGGATTAGAAAATATCAGCAAGCAGGAACCTCAATAATGGGAAAAGTTCTGATGCAGCCATGAAATATCTTGTAGGAGATGTCCAGGAAGATTTTATTTTATTTTTCTTGTGGTGGTCACCTACTGTATCCCAGGCGATATTCCTAAAATATCAATAAAATTAAGCTTAACACAAAAATTGATAATGGGGGCCATTAACTGCATAATATAATCACAGAAGCATTCAAATTCATGTTCCCCAGCCGAAATGTATGACCCGATGAAGGAGCATGGTACTTGGGCATGACCTTACAGGAAATGGATGAATCTCTCTAGTTTTCGCTTGCAGGACGGCTCTGTCCTTACAGACAGGCCTGACTTCCTGTAAGCAACGTGATCACAAAATTAACAAACTTTTTATTTTTAATTTTTTATTAATATGAATGTTTGGATTAATTTATGAACACCTCAATTAATTTCACGAGTCTTGAAATTTACGACCATATAAATATTTAATAGTTTTAAAAAAACTCGAATATGTGACTATTAAACATGTGACTATTAAGAAACAAATTCAATATGACAAGTTAAGCTTTCTTTAGAATTAAAAAATAAATAAAAAAAACCAAAAAAACAACAAACTCGGTACAGAGACAACGTGCCTAACACCTGTAGGAACCAGAATACTCTTGCTAGAGGGAAAAGGTAGGAATTTGGGGAATAAGAAAAGAAAAGGGATTATATGAAAGAAAAAAGGTATAGCACATCACACATTTTGTCATTACGGAATAAAATATACAAATATTTCTTAATCCAATGCTAACTTAATCATCGAAAAGACTTATGAAATCCCTTACTGGTTTAGCTTTCTATTTCAGAAGCCTGTAAATTAAACTGACATGGAGCGTTATTTATTTAATTATGAATTAGATGGACAAAACTACGTTCAAGATGAGGTCGGGTATATTAATAAGTTTATTGTTTTTTAAACAATATCGACCATATTTGATAATAATCAACCATAATTGATCAAACAGGATTCTGTTGAAAATTGTATTTGTTTTCCTAGTTGTTTTATAATTTATTTCCTAATTAAGTTATAGAGTTTTGATTTTATTTTTCTAGTTAGCAGCCATATATAGTCTTATTTGATTTGAGTTTTCCTATATATATATATATATATATATATATATATATATATATATGCTGGGTTTAAGTTCTTATATCAATAACTTCATGTATTAGTTTGAAAATACATCAAGAAATAATCGAAATTTATGAAATAAAGACTCTTAGAGTATATCAAAGTTTTCTCTATTTCTCTACAATTAAGAGTTGTAAATTTAAACTTGAGAACTCCAATTTTTTTTATCTACAATTTAGGACGTAAAACTTTAGGGATGTTGAAAATTATATTTATTTTCCTAGTTGTTTTAAAATTTATTTCCTAATTAAGTTATAGTGTCTTAATTTATTTTTTCTAGTTAGGAGTCGAGATCTTATTTGGTTTAGGTTTTTCCTATAAGGGTGGGTTTAAGTTCTTATATAAATAGCTTCATGTATTATTTTAAAAAGACATAAAAATCAGATTTATGAAATAAAAACTTTTTAAAGCATATTGAAGTTTTCTTTATAAATTTCTCAACAATTAATAGTTATAACCTTAATTAGACCTAAAAATCCTAGTTTTTTTTCTCTCTACACGATAGTAAAACTTTAAAGATTAATTGAGCAACTCTAAAGCTATAAGTTGTGTTATGAACACAAAGAAAATGACAACAAAACCTTACCTCGACTCTCTCATGTTTGTACTCCAAGGGAGTTGGATGGGGAAATGAAGAATACGATACCAGATCCTAAAGCTAAACGTATATGAAAGAAATTGTTGTACAAAATTACATAATTATTAGAGAAGTCAACATATATTTTTAGTTTAACATAATAATTATAACTCGAGATAAATTTGCAATCAAACAAAGTTAGCGTGCATACTAAAAATATATAGAATTAATACTTAAAACAAAATTAATTTAAAGTATTTATTTATTGAAAGTTTTAGAATATAACCGAGCTGAGATTTTATTATTGTCGAATATTAATTTTTTATCCTTAAGGTTTTATTGTTTTCATTTTATGTAAAAAAACTAAATTCAATAAGCTTTCTAGGATCCAAAAATACTATCTTATTTAGGTGCATTTCTAAAGGTCTAATGAACTAACAAAAATATACTCAATTATCTCTTTACTAGAACTGAATCTACACTCTAGATTGTTCTTTTGCCTGTTTTATAGATGATTTTAGAACCAAAATTGATATGATATTCATTCTGGTAATTACCAGAATAAATTACCTCAATTACTAGCTTTGATTATTTTCTATAAAACTATAATTAAATCTGAATATTTTGGATTTAAATAATGTTTTTAAGATGAAAAATTTGTTCAAGTTTTGATTGAACTATTATAGAAAACTTAATAAGATTTTTATATTTTTAGGTTGGACAAAACAATAGGTTGAAATAAATAATTTTTCATGAACCAGATCTAGATGTAAATTAAGTTGGCAAAAAATAATCTTTTGTAGTCTAAAAAATTATTTTAAACCCAGACTCGAGTCAGGTTGCGCACGTGTAAGTTTAAGCTCAAAACTTATTTTGCTCAAGACCTCTCATCTTTTAAACTTTGAATGCCATTGGATCAATTTTAACTTTTCCCATTTCCACTAAATAAACCATTAGAAAAGCTTATTTTTTTTTCTATATGGGATATAGTTTTTAGAGTGTTTTGAGTTTCTTTAAAACATGCAAATTAATAGTTTTTTTATATTAATTTTCTATTCACCTATAATTTATTTAAATTATGTTGGAGATTAAATCCCACTAAAATTCTAACCCCAATAATAAGTGGACTTCATTTTTAATTTGACATATGTCAATTTACTATGATTTTAAATAAAATTCCAAAAAAATATCTATTTGTTTATGGAAAAAACTTAAATAGGGCTTGATTGATTGTATACCGGTCCAGGTTTGGATGACTAGTTGAAACCCTTAATTTTTTACTATAGAAAAAGGGCTTAAAAATCTATTTTGCTCAGACTTGGTTATGCTTTGATGTACAACTTGTAACTAGGTAAGCAATTAGAAAAAAAAAAGATATGTAATCGTTATAACTTGACACATGAGTGGTATACATTAAAATTTATCAAAAAATTATAAAGTTTGGATAAGAAATAACATATTAAACTTGATTGTAAACCAGACTTGATAAAATTTAGACTCATATAAATAATAGATCATATCACCTCAAACATGTAAGTTACTAGAAGTTATCTTGAATGAAATAGAATAATTAAATACTTTTTAATTTAAAAAAGGATATCAGGTAAAATACAAAAACAATAACAACTATAACTACTCAATAACAATTACACTGGAATTCATTTAAGTTTGCAAGAATTTAAAAACTTATTTATCAATTTCACATAATTTTCAAAACTTGTTTATTAAATAAATATGTAATTATAGGTTGATAACAAAAATGCTTGTAAGAATAAGTTTATAATTGTAGGTTAACAACAGTAGATTTACAATTTTCATTATCAAAAAATTAAAAAGAAAAATACAGAAACATATTCTTTCAAATCAAGAACAATTCCATAATTAATTTAAAACTCCCTTAATTGAAGCCGGCATAAAAAAAAAACCTAGGAAACAATGAGCTAGGAAAATATACTTGAATATCACTGAAAATAAATAAGCATAACAAATAAAACGGAAAAGTTTGTCTCTCTTAAAATAAAGCTCGTTATATTGCTAGCATTCCACGGCATTGCCACCTAGAAGGCTGGGATGCCGGGTTATCATCAATGGGTACAGCTCATGCAATGGAGAACCAAGAAAAAAGAGCATGTGAACTTTGAACATTTGCGTGGGGGGACCCTTGAGCCAATTGCCATGCAAGATGACAACAGTAGCTTCAATGTTTCAGTGCGAAAGAAGTTGGCAAAAGGGGTCTATTCCTCCCGTCCAAATTCAGTCTTAATCCATCTCCAAAGAAAAATATAGCAAGATCCTGTTATTCTCGAGATGATATTGAAACTTGATTCTCCATGAGAGAAAGAAACACTACCGACACCGGCCAATGAAAGTTAATCCCATCTCTCCCCTTTCAATTTCAAATTTGTATTTGCAGAGAGAGACATAATCAACCAAACGAAGTTGATCTTTATTTTTCTCCTGCATTTAGATTTTTCCACTAGATTTAGATACATAGAGAAACAACATTCCCTTCTCTTTTGGCGTTGTGGACTTCAGAATGAAACCATATGCATTCCTTTCGGGATTGTAGATTTTAAAGTGAAATCAAATTTACCCTGACGGAAAATGTGGAGTTGCCGGAGTTTCTACCTGGAAAATGCATCCCCGCTAAACGTTTAACCCAAGAACAGGCATATCATACAAGAGCCTGCACATGAAGTTATGCTTAACCCAAGAACAGAAATGAGGAATTCCCCCATAGATGATTGTCACAAAATTACAAACTTCATGATGCAATGTTTTCTCAGTAGCCAACACCTGGGACCGTTGCTTAATGGTTTTATAATAACAAATCCAGGTAACAGTAGCGTGCTGACAACCTAGAGGTTATGGATTTGAGTGCTAGGAGGCATACCTATTTTCTTAAATGTGACGTGTATTATCATTTCTGATTTTTTTTTAAATATAAAAAATAAAAGGCTGGTCGACATGCTATTTGCTTTCTTAATAAGCAAGAAAATAAAACAAAACCAGGAGGCCTAGGCGATGTGACTGGCTCTTAGCTGTTTTCTTCTTTTTTTACATTTTAAAAATAATTTATCAAATTCACTTGCTATTTATTTTTTATATAATTATTCTTAAATATCATTATAAATTTTTATTTTAATAATTTCTTTTCAATTATTATGTATTTGATATGAAAATAACTACTAATAATAAATTCTTTTGAAAAATTAATTGTTTGTTATTAAAATATCTAAATAGATATATTTATGATTTTTTCAGCTTTCAATCATATAAAATATAGACATGTTATTTTGATATTTTTTATTAATTTACTTAAAAATCATTATTTTAAAAAATAAAAAATAAAAACAATGCTTCTAGTTAAAAGTATAGTGTTGAATAAGAAAAACAAGAAATATCTATTAGATTAACCCATGTTAAAATTCTTCAAGTTGTTCAAAAGTTTACAATAGTACACGAGTACTCACCTATATATTATCTAATTCCCTGTTATTTTTTAATTAAGCCTTTTTTCTTGATAAAATTACAAAATTAAATGATATAATACTATTTCTTAAAAAAATATAGAATGATATAGAATGATTAAAAATTCGAAATACGTAAAAAACAATATTATATATATATATATTTTAAAAATTATTACCTTAATTATGATTTAGTTTAAAGATAAAAATTTTCTGAATTCAACTTTAATCAATAAAAAGAAATTTTAAAACCAATACCAAGTTAGGAAAAAAAATAAAACACTACAAAAATTATGTAAAAATTAAGTTAAACATTTTTACATGTATATATGAGATCTACTGATATTTTTATTCAAATACATAATTATAATAATGAATAAATAAAATTATGATAACATAATTAAATTACTAAATAACTGATTATATACGAATAATCAAATAACTAGATTAAATGCAGACCATACGAATAGTAAAGATACACTGCTATATATTGTCAATTTGTGCCCGAAAACGACATATATGTTTTCAGCTTCGGAGATCATGTCCTCGTGTCTGATTTTCACCACATGGTTAGTTTCCCACAAGATTGGTCTGCACAAATTCCTTTTCCACCTCTTTCATTTTCCCCTTTTCTTTCTAATTTTTCCTTTGACCCTTGTCTTTTCATTCACAGGTCTTGTTTGTGCGCGAGAGAGAGAGAGGAAGAGGTAAGATTTTCATATCCTCCACCAATTGTAATGAAGGCTGACCACTAGGGCAGCATATATACAGCTAAGCTCAAAAGATCGTTGCTTCAATAAAGACCATAGTATCTATGTCAAGGTGCGAAGATTCGTGATGATCTTTTCCATCGACGAGGCTTAACTATATCCATCAGAACTTGTATGCTTCCTCTACGCCTGTCAAAGCACTTAATTTACCAATACATCATCCTCATTTCTCAATTTGTCTTGAACTAGGGATGTTAGGAGCCATCAGGCACGTATTAAAGTTACTGCAGTGATTAATATTGCCCAGCTCCGTTATACATGTGCATGCATATCGTCATCATCAATTGTGAAGAAAAGCTTTGAAAATTATGAAAAGGGCAGAAAGAGCAAAGGGTATTAGAATGATTTACTATACTTGCTTGTGTAATTTCAAAAATGCATTCCTCTACAGGCAATCACTGTGTCCGCGTGTGAAATTAGAGAGTGAGGAAGCTTAAATTTCATGAGGTTCGTTTTTATAGTGTTAAATGGTGCTACAAATTCAGAAGTGCCATAAAAAAAAATTGCGTAGAAGATTATGTAGTGAAAACAGAATGGTCCGGATCACTGGGAAAAAGGTAAACCTATACAAAATAATAGGACAGATACGGAGAATAAATTAATTCATCAATACAATAAAACCAGCTAAAAGATTCTAACGCACATGAAAATTCGTTTGTCTTTATGGATCACAGATTAAGTATCATCAGTATTAAATTTTAAATCTTGACTTGTTTCTCTAGTTATGCTCTGTGTCGAAATCCATCTCATACCAAGCACTGATGCCAAAATGCTCAGGTAGAGAGAGAGAGAGAGAGTAAAGCATGGTTAAGCCAGCCCTAGGGTATTTTCCATGGATATTGCTTCTAAAGGTGTCCATATTTCTCAACACTACTGGCAAAATATGGAACAACTTCATGCAAGATAAATGCAATTTCAATCTCATTGCTGAAGAATTGCATGGCAGTGAAGTTAATTCAACTAAGCAGGCGGGCATGAATGGCTTGAAGCATACAGAAAGTAAATTCCAAGAACAACGAAAACAGAGACTTGTTGCTACGTACCACACGTTTTCCCAATCAATCCAGTCTCTTATCCGAAGTTGAGCAGAGCTTAAAAAAGAAAAAAAAAATCAAGATTTTATCTGCCACAGAAAATCATAAAAGTAGGAATGAAGATAAAGCCGAATGGAAGCAAGCATATTTTGTGGGGTAAGCCAGGTAGTGGCAAAAGAAAACCACCCATTGTTCACCAATCCAAGATATTTGATGAAGTCTGATAACAGAAGAATTGAAAAGGGAAAATAAAATCCCTCTATCACTAACTCATATGTTAATGATTCTACTCATGTAGTCTAATACTATTCACTAGCAAGTCTAATATCCTAAAATTAAAGCTTTTGGAGTCCATGAACTTCGTATGATATGCATCCATTAGAATTTGGAAGGGAAGTATTGAGCAAGAAAAAATTATTAATCCAATAGTTTCAAAATAGAGTTTAGAGCAATTTTCTGCAGTTTACAGCCATTTAACTTCACAAAACATGAATTTCCTATTCACAGAACCTATTTCGTGTGAGAAAACTATTGAGCACATAAATCGTTAATTGATTAAATTATAGGAATATCTTTAAAAGAAAAATAACATTACTTGTGTCTAGGGCTGTTTTTTTAATTTAACTTCTTAAAGCACTGTATAATTACTTTATTGCTTTTAAAATAAAAAAATTTAAATCTTGACTTCAGTACTTGTTCATGACATCATATCTTTTTTTTTGTTATGATCATTGGTCTTAGGGGTAGTATTTTAATTAATATTAATAATAATTAAAAAAAAGGTTGATGATGGTTGTTTTTGAGTCCTTTTTTCTTTTGTTTTTTTGGTTGTCTAAGTTTTTTTGGTCTTGCAATTACATTATTGCCAAGACTAAGACTAATTAGATAAAATTAAGCTTGGAGTTATGGTAAAAGTACCAAATTACAAGTTAAAAGATTAAGAAGTAAAACATGGAGAAAAAAAATGGCTTACCATAAATACACAATAAGTTTCATTTTGGTATGATACTTCATGTTGTTTACAGAAGAGAGAGAGACTTGGTAGAAAAAGCAAAGAGAGAAGATTGTTTTTGTCTGCCTTTCGGTGATGGAAATCATCATTTTTTATATCAATGATTTTCTTTTGACAAAGGGAGTTTGATGATGGTAATTTTTTTTCTATCTTTAACATCCTTGAAAAAGAAAACCAGGCTCGGTTTAGACTTTTTTTCTTCGTTTGAAATTTGTTTTTTCGGGTGTTTTGAGGTATTTATGTGGTTGGGAGATATGTTTTCAAATGAAAACATGTTGGAAAATGAATTGTCCACCCTAAAAACCCCTTCCTTCATTTTTATAGCCACCACTATGGTGGTTGAAATTTGGGTTATAGCCTAGTTGATGATGTGTCGTCTGCTACAGCTGGCAACACATCATCTAATGCTATTTTTTTAAAAAAATAGGGGTGGATCCTAAACAAGAAAAAAATTTACCCTACGTGCCTAGGCCACCCAGGTTTACATTCATAGGTTTTTTTTTCTGTCATTTTTTTTTTAATTTTACTGTTTAGTGTTGGAATTTTATAAAATTTTGTGTTCAATTTTATCTTTTGATATGTGATTAGTTTTAATTGATTTTTATTTTTTTATCATTTCATGAAATAAAATAAAAACTAATTGAATTCAGCCCATAACTTGTACCATGAGTACTTTTGTATGTTAACATGTTCACTTTTTTCTCTTAGTTTTATTTTATTTTATTAGAGTACCTTCCATTCCATACTATTTAATTTGAAATAAAAGTAGATAAATAGCATTCAAGTTAGAAATGTTATGCTGGGTTTAATCACAAGGTAACAAATTTCATAACCTATGGCCAAGATAATATGTTTTTACATTCAACAAAATTTTTATCTAACACATTGCGTAGCGTGGGAAGTAAAGCTTGTAGTAAACTGATTAAACCTTCAACAAGGCAGGTGCAATAAAAATAAATAAATAAATAAATAGTTTAAAAATATATTAGATGCATCATTCTAGATATTTCAATTGCGTGTTGTCAAGCAAACGAGAGTCCAGGCCTGATATTTAATTACCTAGCAGCTCCTTTCCAGGAAAGAACATGCAAACATACAACACGTTTTGAACCATAAGATGGCAGATTGACCCTTGAGTCAGCTTCCAACAATCGAGCCTGATTTACCCTTGATCGATTCAACGGGTGGACCATAAAAACTGAAACATTTTTTATTATTATTATTTCAAGCGTAAAAAAATTGGGAAAAGGTGCGACCACGTATGCCAAAAATGACTATTCTTGATTGTTTGGACCTTTTCTCTTTTAGACAGTGCCCACCAAAATTTTATCCTTCAAAAACCTGAGCCTGAGTTTCTGTTATAAATGAACACACAGCACGATCATTCATTCCTACATTTCTTCTCTCCGTCTACTGTTTTTTTAAAAACCATAGAGAAACATGACTATAACGCTGCGATCTTCGACTTCTTTTATCAGTCTAAGACACACCAGAAGCCTCAAAACTCCCGATGGTTTTTCCGGCACAGTTTGCTTTGCACAAATCAAGCCATCATGCCGTCTTCAAGCAAAGAACTCAAAGCAAGAAGCACAGCTTTCGCAAGATGATATCCTGGTGACAGAAGGAAGGAAGAGCAATAATTGGGAGAAACTACATGCAATATCAGGTCCTGATCATAGCAGCAACAACTCTAGAGTGCCCGTGTTTGTGATGCTGCCACTTGACACAGTAACAATCGGAGGGAATTTGAACAAGCCAAGAGCAATGAATGCTAGCTTAATGGCCTTGAGAAATGCAGGAGTCGAAGGAGTAATGGTGGATGCTTGGTGGGGATTGGTAGAGAAAGATGGACCTTTAAAATACAACTGGGAAGGGTATGCGGAGCTTGTGCAGATGGTGCAAAAGCATGGCCTAAAGCTTCAAGTTGTTATGTCCTTTCATCAGTGTGGAGGAAATGTTGGAGATTCTTGCAGGTACTTTTAAGCCTAAACCTTTCTAGTTGTAGGCGGGTTTAAAGTGAATCACAAATATGCAATGAATTCTTAGTTTTGATAAAATTTTCCCTTTTAAGTTTAAGATTGAGAGACGAATTACTCGTAAGAATATTTGTCAGATTCCTTGAGACCTAGTAAAGACCTTTTCAGACTTGACTACAACTTAAAGTTCCAAGCAGTAAACTTTTTTATTTGTATAGTGTTAGTTTTTTTATAACAATTATATATTTCGCAGGAAAATATCTTCTTTGATAAATATTCTAAATAGTGCCTAATCCCTCCTTTCTCCTGAACTTTTAGCATTCCCCTACCTCCGTGGGTGCTTGAAGAGATGAGCAAAAACCTTGATCTTGTCTACACAGACAAGTCAGGTCGGAGGAATCCTGAGTACATTTCCTTGGGCTGTGACTCATTGCCATTGCTAAGAGGAAGAACACCCATACAGGTCTACAGTGATTACATGAGGAGCTTCCGCAACAGATTCAAAGATTACCTAGGACAAGTTATCACGGTACGCTTCTGCACATGACACTTCTTGGTTCTAGTTTTTTGGCATAGAGACGAACTTCATATCAATTGGGCACATAAATGATCACCAAATTTACTCCACAAAATGAAACCATGTAACAAACGTGAACTATTATTCTCTCACGTAGACATCATAGGGCACGTTCTTGCTAATCAGATCTCTGTTATTTATTTATTTTGGCAATAAGAATTTTGAAAAGTGCATTCGACAGAAGGCTAACATGGAAATTTTTCACGGGTTAAATGAATAAAAACATGATCCCTCCATCGAAAGACTACTGAGCTTGAAGCAAGGATCAAGCACAAGCTCATGACTAACTAGCTTGTAAGCAAATGGGTCAATGCCACCTCATCATTGATTACTAAATATCAGCTTAAGGAACAGCGTTTCTTTATTTTCTTTCATTTTTCACTGAAAGTTTGGTTTATATATATGCCAAAGGGCTAATCCAGTGGCAGACCCATCACTCATCCATGCAAAGATCATAGGTTTAACCATCTAGGTTGTATAGGTGGTAGCCCAGTGGTAAGAGCTTGGGACTAAGGGGTTTGCTCCCTCTTAGGTCTCGGGGTTCGAACCCCGTGGTTGCTCATATGATGGCCACCGGAGGCTTACATGGTCGTTAACTTCGGGGCCCGTGGGATTAGTCGAGGTGCGCGCAAGGCGGCCCGACACCCACGATAATCTAAAAAAAAAAAAAAAAAAAAAAAAGATCATAGGTTTCGAGTATAAGGGTAACTCAACCGGTCGTGCATTGAGTTTGTTCCCCAATAATCACAAGTTCGAGTCTTCTCAGAGTCACTAAAGGCTTACTTGATCAATAACTTTAAGGCCCGTGAGATTAGTCGAGATGCGCGCAAGTTAGTCCGGTCATCCATGTTAATAAAAAAAAATTCATAGGTTTCACTTGGTAATATTTGACTGAGACTACCGGAGAGAAACTGAACTAAAACGGTACAACTGATTCGAAAAAATTCAAGAGCAAGCCCTTCCTTATCTGCACTTAGGATATTATTTCTTGAAGCTTAAAAAACCGACCGTTTCTATTGCAGGAAGTTCAAGTGGGGATGGGTCCATGTGGAGAACTGAGATATCCCGCTTATCCAGAAAGCAAGGGCACATGGAACTTTCCTGGGATTGGGGAATTCCAATGTTATGACAAGGTAAATTTGGCTGCATCCTAAACTGCAGATTTTTTAGCATGCTAGTCGGCTAATTTGAGCAATCCACAGATTGAGTGCTCCATCAATTTATAACACAATTGATACATCTTATTCAGTGGTCGCACATGGAATCAAATCATCAGATTAACCACAGAACTTGTAATATATTTGGTCGAGTTATTTGGTTTTGGAAATTTTAATTCCTAAAAACAGCTCTTTTATGTTGAACAGTACATGAGAGCTTCACTGGAAGCCTCAGCTGAAGCAGTTGGAAAGACAGGCTGGGGACACCGTGGACCCCATGATTCCGGCCAGTATAATCAATTTCCTGAAGAAACTGGATTTTTCAGGAGGGATGGAACATGGAACACTGAATATGGACAGTTCTTCTTAGAATGGTACTCAGGGAAGCTACTAGAGCATGGTGACAAAATCCTAGCAGCTGCAGGAAGGAATATTTCGAGGAACTGGAGCAAAATTATCGGGAAAAGTAGCAGGAATTCACTGGCATTACGGAACGAGGTCTCACGCAGCAGAACTAACTGCAGGATACTATAATACTAGACATCATGATGGATACCTACCAATGGCACGGATGTTCAGTAAACATGGAGTTGTGTTCAATTTCACCTGCATGGAAATGAGAGATGGGGAGCAACCACAACATGCAAATTGCTCTCCAGAAGGATTAGTGCGGCAAGTGAAGATGGCTACAAGGACTGCTGGGACTGAACTTGCGGGAGAGAATGCATTGGAGAGGTATGATGCAGGTGCATTTTCACAAGTTATGGCAACGAGTAGATCAGAATCTGGCAATGGATTGACTGCATTTACATATCTAAGAATGAATAAGAGGTTGTTTGAAGGGGACAACTGGCTGCATTTAGTGCAGTTTGTTAGAAGCATGTCAGAGGGAGGTCGCCACGGAAAACTATCAGAATGTGACTCCAGTGGAACTAACCTTTACGTTGGCTTTATCAAAGACAAGAGCGTTCAGAAAACTACGGAAGTTGCTCTGGCATAAAAAAAGAAGAGTGTATCTTCATGTAAAACACCAAATAGCTCAATGAATTAGAGGTAAAAAAGTAGAAATAAAATCACCATACCTTTGGCATGACCTGCCAAACTCTGAGATGATTGTATAGAAGAATCAAAACCTGTATCTATATCTCCATGCCCACTAACGGAGAATAAATTCTTATAAGCTAATGTTGTATCGGCCAAGATTATAGAAAGCTAAAAGACGACTCGTCATTTTTGGGTGAGCCAAAGAGATCGGCCAATCTTATTCATCACAACATCCAATCAACATCCTTCTTTCTCTTGACATTTGCTTAATGAATGCATTTTTAAATTCAATCTCCATCCCTGTCCATCTACCATGTATCCAATGTATTACAGGAAAAAGGAATTGCATTTTGTTAAACGATGACCTTATTTTACAATCATGTTAGAAGAATTGTCGTGTTAAAAACCAGTAAGTTTGTTGAATTGTCCTTGCTACTACATAGACTAGAGGGAATCATGCTTTCGAAGAGATCTAAGTTGCAGAAACTAATCTTAAGCTCCCAGGTGTCAGTTTTATTAAACTAATGTGTACATTAAACTTGTGCCTAACTTTATGAATACTATTGTGTTCTGTACGTTACTAATATCTTTCTTCTCTTTTCTTTCGTGGAAAAAGAAAACTTATCAAGGGAGTGCTATCCTATTTACAGAGAACAAAACTTACACAAAAACAATGAGCCAATAAACTCAGTAGCATCATTTACACTAGCAAAATTTTCCTCTGCATGCCAGAATTTAAATTTGTAATCAAATTTTCTATAAGAAGGCTAAGACTCTTTTCTATTGCACGCCTGGTTTTTTCGCATTACTTAGTAACTCCTTTTTTCTGCCTACAGAAACCTCCACAAATCCAAGCATTCAACTCAACATCCCCAGGGCCTGAAGTGCTCCAACTTCCGAATGGCTCCAGCAGTGAAACAACAAGTGATTGAAAGATTCAGCTGCACCCTCACAAAGATAGTACCACGTCCCTTTTTCTGTAGGATTACTAACAGCCAAAATCCTATGCAAACCACCTCTCATTCAAAAAAAAAAGAAGAGACTCTGTAGAGAGGACTTTGATCTTCCAAATAGATCTCCAAGGGAAATCACTAATCTCTCAATGCACAATTCTTTCACAAAGCTGTCTGGAGATTTTAACTAAATTTACTGTTCATATATAGTCCCCATGTCATCACTTCCTCATCTTCAACCCTCAACATGCATCATAAGTGATATGAAAAAAAAAATAACATCTATCTTATCCCTAACCAAGTAAAAAAAAAATCGGAGAAATTAGGACTCTAGAAGAATATTCGGATGTTAAGTTTTCATACAAAAAAAGAAAAACAGTCGTCCCCACTTCAAATGCGAAAAGAACTCTTCCCAACCTCTTCTAATTTATTGCAAGGATTCTAGGATCAGGGCCTATTAATACCAAAATCAACACAAACTATTAAGCATTTTATCATCGAAATTCCTCAAAGCTCTTAAGCTTAGGAACATTTTATAATCGGATTATTGTTAATAAAATATAATGTATGGACCTATTCTTTTAATAAATCTTTACACATCAATTACCACCACAAAAAGGCAATAATAGGCTGCTAGCATCAACGATGTGAAGCATCTGAATGTCTTGCATGCCTAACAGGTTTTCATGAAAAAAAAACAAATAATCATTCATGAAAAATAATAATAATAATAATAATAATAATCAAAAGGCGTCCAAGACAAAGCGATCCGTATATCTAAATTCAAAATTCAAAATACTTAAATAAAAAAACGCTACGCGTTAATTAATAACATTAGGCCAATGCTTGTTAAGATCAGCAGCAATATTACACAATGCACAGATTTTCCTTTAAAAATAAAAAGAGCAAAAAAATAATTATGGCAGGAAACAATTAACTCACTATAACACAGAAGAAGAGGAGGAGTTAAAAGTCAAAATCCCAAGGTTCTCTTAAGTCTCCAAGCTCTTTCCGAGCTGATTCTCTTCAATTGAATTCGGATTTCCACGGCGAAGATCTTCAATTACGTCTCCAAGCTCTTTCCGAGCTGATTCTCTTCCAAACATGAAACCATACCTGCAACCCCCAAAAATAAAATAAAATTAAAAAAAAAAGCTGATTGACTGACGATAAGAAAGTTGAGGAATACCAGTAGGAAACGGCAGAGAAAACTCCGGCTGTGGTTACTGTTTGAACTAGTGTGAATGATTTTCCCATTTTCCTTTTTCCAATTCTGTTTTGTTTTCGGTTCTATTTCTAGTCAATGAGTTAGTAAGAGTATAGTGTGGGCTAAGGCTGGGCTCCAATAACTCAAGCCTGTAGTGTAATGCTTTTACACCTGAACCATACATGGGAGATTACAAAACTCTCTTAAGTAACTTCCTCTTTAAAAATCTCAAGTATTATATTTTTTTTATCTTAATATCAACTTTATGCATTATATTATTATTTTTTTATTTTACACTTTTCTATCTATTGTGTCATTAACATCATATTATATATATAGACACTAAAAGCGGGTCTATAGTACATCGCGGGTCATTATTATTATTATTATTATTATTTTGTAGTTTAGGTGCCGCAAAATATAATTTAAAATAAAAAGAAAATTATTCAACTCGGGATATAGTCTCGATTGATTAAATAAGTTAATTTTATTTTAATTAATTAAAAATATAAACAATAATAGTACATGAAAAAAAAAAACAATCACAATAACTTGGAAAAAAATATTTTTTCAAGAGTCATAAAATAATGTTCAAATAATAGAATTGTGTAAAAAATAGATAAAAAAACCAGTATGAGTCAACCTGAATTAACATAAAAGACATGTAACCTGGCAATTTGGGGCAACCCATCTCGAGTTAACCTGTCAAACCCGCTTCTCATCTTATGAGGTTAGGATAATCCGATAAAAATAAATCAAAGAAAACCACAAATCTTTTTTTTTTAAAAAAAAAGAAACTAATGTTGAATGATAAAATCCAAAAAGAAAATAAGTTAAAAAGGAAGTGAACCTTCATTAATTGGTCAAATTTATGACTTTGGTCATTAGACTGCAAGCACCGTCCATGGAAAAACCATAAAGTCCAACCTCTAACAAATCAAATGTTGAAAGATAAAATCGGGGGAAAAAAAGCAATCACACAAAAGGATAAAAAATAACAATTAAAAAATTGAGGATAATTTTTTTTTAAAAAAGTGAATTTATAAATTTTTTATTGGAGGGTGAAATTAAAAAGAAAAACAACTTTAACAAAAGGGCAAGAAAATCAAAAGAATGATGTTCAAATTGAAAAAATAATACACCATAAATTTAAATTGAATGATGAAATTAAAAAACAATAAAACCTTTACAAAAAAGTAAAAGAAAAAAATACAAATTAAAAAAATAAGGATTAAATTAAAAATAATAATATATGACAAATTGAGATTAAAAAATGAAATTGAAAACAATTAAAACTTTTACAAAAAAATCGAGAAAATAAAATAAAATAATAAGCGCTAAAGTTGAAATATAAACAACAAAGAGGACAAACCTGTGATTTTCAGGGGATGAAAAAGAAAATAAGAGGAAAAAAGGTCCATCGGTGATAAATAACGCCGCCACCACTAACACGCGTTGCACCAACAGGAATAGGACGTGGTGACACTTTCAATGACATGGTGAAAATTTATTTTTTTTGCTACCAAAAGGTGCCACACGTATTGCTAGGAAAACGTGGATACCTCCAATGCACCAACCTCCTTTTCCATTAAAATAAAAAAAATCAGTATAAAAAAATTAAATTGCCCTTAATAAACCTAGTAATAAAAGAAAGACCAAAATAAAAAGATCAAAAGCCCCTTAAAAGCACAGTTTAATTTTTTTTATTTAAATAATGAATTTATCATTTAACTATATTTAAAAAACTGAAAAGACAAATAACCATGTATGCTAGTTTTAAATTTTTTATTTTGAGGATAATTAAATTATTTTATTATTTTTAAAGAATTAAAAAAGATATTTATATTTCTGATTAATTTGTTAATGACTAATAAATAATGTGAATCGATCAAAATACCCAAAAATCTAAGACATTTGACTTTTTTTAAAAGCTAATCACACTGTAGCTGTGAATATTAAATTTGCCTTTTCTTTTAGTTTTTTTTTATATATATAATTAGTTTATAGTATAAAATATTTCACTGACATATATATATATATATATATATATATATATATAAATTTGTGAATTTAAAAGAAATGAATTTGATCCATCGTGAAAAAATTCTATCTGTGCTTCTAACAATTTATTATTTCAAAAATGATTGAAATTGTTCGAATTCAAGCCCGTTATGAAGTAACTTTTCATCTATGGTGCGGGCAGCCGACCAGCCAGCCAGCTTGTGATGGTAATTTCACTGGCAAGTTGGTGATGTTTAAACATGAGCCCTCCTGATTCTTCACAATCTTTTCTAATACCTCGTATAAAAAAAACAGATAATCATATGTTTCGTCGAGGTCGTACGTGTGGTTTCCTCCGCCTGCTCCACCAAAATTAAAAATACTTTAAATATTTGTATTTTTATTTCTTAGGATGAATATGGAACACGTGGAAAGATAGATCAGCTATTTCACGCTCTTGATTAAAAATATTATTTAAATATCTCCTGTATGCGGACAATTATCAGTACATCAATCCGAGCCGCATGCCATTGCTGCGCGTGTAGCACCACGGTTCATGAAAAAATAAAACCAGAAAAATGAGTACGCGTCATAACACAAGTTCATGCTGGATTCTATGTTACTCTACCACGGAGTAAGATAAATTAAGATAGAGAGGTTGAATGATAGTGGAAAGAAATCATTCAGTATATTTTATTTTATTATAAATACTATTTTATTTTAATACAATAAAAATATAAAAACTTCTCGTTTCTGTAAAATAGATCGATTTTTTTTTTTGGAGAGGAGGGGGGGATTTGCAACTCAAAAGTTTTAGAATGAAAGGAAATTTTTACCAATACCCACTGGTTAAGGAAAGAAAAGAACGTCTTTGACGAACAACAGGAGGCGTTGAACCAATTAACAGGCAGAAATAAGTACAAAAGGTTGATCAAGAGTTGAGAAATAATGGAAACCATATTACATTAATCATTGCAATCACATCAGACAGAAGTTTAGCATCAAGATTCACGACCATTCTGCACATTCACTCGTTGTTATTGCCTGCCTCACTCCATTTATGGTCTTTGCAATGGAAAAGAATGGTATTGCTTAGCCGACACTGAATCGGATCAACTCATTTACAAAATTTATGTAACTCTAGGATTTATTTTTCATTGGAGTGAATTTCTGGTGCACTGTTAATAGTTCCATCCGTTGTGCTTAGTATCCAAACATTTACACCTGTCAAAATTACAAAAGGTAGTTCAATCAGAAAAGTATGGTAATGTTTTGGCTCTAGCCAAACTGTTAAAGATTATACATGGACAAACCTTGTTCTGTCTTCGCCTAAACAAGCTAGATTGAGATGATTCGGCAATATTCTTATTTGTGGAGGAGCTTCCCCCTTCCAAATCTTGTATTATTTGCTTCAGGCTCGCCACCACTTGAGTCATTGCCGGCCGCTCTTTTGCGTTCTTGTTTAGGCAGCTATCTGCCAACTTAGCAATTTGCCTTGCTGCTTTGATAGAGTACTCATTTCTCAGTCTTGGATCAATAATCATGCTAAATCTGCTACTGTCAACTGGGAACTGTTTCACCCAATATAGAAGCTTCTGCTCCGCTGCAGGGCGGTTTCTTTCCACAGTTCGCCTGCCAGTAAGGATTTCGTAGAGAACCACACCGAAGCTCCATATATCACTTTGACTGGTGAGGTGGCCTGTTTCAACATATTCAGGAGCAGCATACCCATATGTACCAAGCACCTGACACCGGCAAACACATCAACAAAAAAACATGCAATGCCAAAAAACCAATATTGAAATACAATCACGCAGCTTTGTATTAATGATTGACCAGGGAAAGGCATCCTGCATAACCAGGCTTATCCAGATCTAAAAATGTAACTTTTCAGGTAAATTCGTGTTAATGATTTGATAGATACCGGTAAAGAAGAAAGAAAAGAAAGGGAAAGATAAGAGGTTAATCTGGTTCCTCCTAGTTGCAGCATAATTCATATATAACCAATGACATGCTGGGATTTTTCAGTTTCTAAAACACACATTTTCTACAATCTGAGCTGCATCACTTCTAGTATGGAAGTTAAAGGTGATTAGATTAACCAGCTACATTTTTTGGTTCAGAAAACTAATGAAGAACGCATATTAGAAGATGGTTTTGTTTAAAACACGTCATAAAGCTACTCACCGCAGTGGATACATGAGTCCGATCACCAGTCGGCCCTTCTCTAGCAAGCCCAAAATCTGAGAGCTTCGGCTTAAAGTCCTCATCCAAAAGAACATTCGAGGATTTGAAATCTCTATAAATTACCTGTGCAATTGAGACAGAAAAGGATTAAAATTCAATAATTGAATAAGAGGCTGTCTTAAAATGTACCAAAACTTCCAATGTGAAGCCAAGAACGTTACGATCGTTCATAAACAAAATAAGATACACAATGCCGTTTGTCCAATTCACAGCTTCTCCACATCACATAAAACCGATACCCTTAGGAAAAGAAATTATAAGAATTTGGATGCAGAAAATGAGTTCTATCAAGGTTTCATCCATGGCGAGATGTCACAATAATATCCTGTAGTGTAAAACTAGGTAATGATGAAATTTCTCATCCGCCCAACACTAGATCTGAACAGTAGATTCAGCAAATGCCTTTTCCAGAAACTATGAGGTATGTTTAATGAGTCAGTAAAATTCCCTACCAGAAAAGAATGACAAATGTGGCCAGGTCATATCATCTTCCTGGGCTGGAGACTTGTCAAATCATAGCGAGACAGGATAAAATGTTCTCACAGGAAGCAACTACCTGTCTAAACCAGTTGCTCAAATTATGTATGACTCTACCAGTATGATGGTCCAGAATGGGCCAATTAATCTACATTAATATTAGAAGGTTCTGACTTCAAGATCTACACACAAATACATTTTTTTTACACGAATCAGCCAATACCTTACGAGTCCACACACTCATCTTAAGAATAGCATCATAGCCACAACTTGAAAGCATGTAAGTGCAAGACGCTCCAGATTCCTAGATCAAGACAGATTTCGACTTGGTGCAGTCTACGTAACAGGGCCATTAATTCAGTTCATCTAGGTCATAGTAAAAAGTACCTGGACTTCCATTCCTCCATGCAAGTAAGCCAATCCTTCAGCAGCACCAAGGATTATCTCTAATCTTTTCTTCCATGGCAGATTGGGCAGACCTCTGTTGAAAAGATGATCTTCTAAGCTTCTGTTAGGCATATATTCATAAACCAGTAGCCGTTGGATCCCTCTTTCACCATCTACGGAGCAGTAACCTATAAGTTTCACTAGGTTTGGGTGACTAACAACCCGAAGAAATTGAACTTCTGCAAGCCATTGTTTATGACCCTATATCAGAGAAGGACATCACCAAAAGAAACAGGTTTTAGTTGATGAAATGAAGAGATACATAAACAACAAATAAAAGAAAACATACAACAGTTAATGAAGGCCAACAGTCATCAATATTACCAAAAAAAAAATTAAGTTTTGATGAATTTCTGTAATTTGAACTACAGAGAAGATTCCAAGGACCGAATACTTACTTTTGGATCCAGTTAATTTGAGCTTTGTTCCAAGAAAGACACTCCATTTTCCTTATTATAATGGGATTCTAAGCATAAAGTTCAAGTTTAAGAGATGCAAGAGTTATTGGCCTATTGCATATTATTGTCCGTTAGCTTCTTTTTTCTCTTGCTAAATTTTGTGATAATGCCAACTCTCCGCTCATTCACAATACTCCCCCCCTGGCAATCGCCAAATGACTTGCAAAGTCTAACTTATCACTGTCTACATTATTATCCTATCATTATTAAGAATGAAACTCAAGATCATATCCAAATGGAATTGTCTTGCTACTTTGGCCAAAGACATCGTTGGCAGCAAAATGACATAATCTGTATCCCAAAGTCGAGATTATGTGACTTGTAAGCCACATTTCTTCACATGATCATGTCAGATTTTGATTTCAACATTAACTCCCCCCAACCGAATGAAAATTATTACATGTAAAGTAATTGTAAGCCTCAAAATGAGTACATTACTATTTTGTGATCATTTCAGGAATGGATATGCTTGTAAATCAGTCAATCACCAAAAGACGCTTTCTTTGTCAATTTTTGTTTAACAGCTAACTTTTTCACCTTGATTTAACTGAGGAGCAAAGCAAAACATGACATTTTTTCAATTTATAACAAGATGTCCATACAAACAGTTAGTTCACCAAAATACATTACTGAATGCAAGAGGCAATTGGAAAAATAAATAAATTAAGCACAGCAATTACAAAGAAACAATGAGATTGTACCTGCAAGCCGTGGTTGTTGAGCTTTTTTATGGCAACCACTATAGGATCCCCTTGACCATTAGCAGGTCTGATTGTTCCCTTGTACACACTCCCAAAACCACCTTCTCCAATCTTAAGCAATCTGTTAAAACCATTTGTAGCCTCTCTAAGCTCTTGAAAACTGAAAACTTGCAAATTGTGCTCGCTCACGTTGTACAATTCAGGTATGCTTCTTGGACATGGTAAGGACTTCGCTGTACGACTCGAAGATGGAATATCTGATTTGCGTTGGCCTCCCAATTCTGGGGCTGAATTTGCTTTCCCTTTCATGTTCTTAGATTTATCCTTAAAAATATAGAAACACTTCATGGTTTTTCCCTTAAGCTTTCGATATTAAAACTTGCCACAAGCACGTATTGTCTCAGATTGTTGCGATTGCAAGAGTGAAGGAGGGCCTTAAAAGGGCTCAAATCAAAAAAGAAACGCAGGATGAAGAAATGAAAACTGCAGGAAATGAAGGGAAAAAGCAAGCTTAGCAAACTATATAGATAGAGAAGCAAACTAAGAAACCCAGTTGAGGAATGAATCAAAGTGTAAACACAACAAAGAAAGAATTGAACTTTGATCGGAAGAATTATATTGTAGAGAAGTGATGGCAGCAGAAAACCAACCAAGAATAGAATGACAGGTATAAATGGGCAGACAATGGAGTCGGTAGAAAAATAATTACGATTCAAACCGAAGCATGAAACAGGAAATAAACAAGCAATGCAGATGCAGGTGGGAAAGTAACAAGATGAGAAAGAAAAGTAGAATATACACGCATGGAAATAAAAGGGAATTGAGAGAGAGATAGAGAGAGTGGCGTGTAAGACCAGAAGAAATGAAGTGAGGACAGTCCACGTGATCTAATCAGCGAAGACTAATAAGAAGACCTTTACCTTCCAGGTTAATGGTTATCTTTATAATGGGTCGCTGTATTTCCTTACGCGTTCGTACCCTGACGGGATGTGTTTTTTGAAAGCTTTTTTTGTGGTTGTTTTTTTATTTAAAAATCTATTAAAATATAATTTTTTTATTTTTATTTTTAAAAATCAATATATTAAAACAATTAAAAAATAAAAATAAATTTTAAATAAAAAAATTAATATTTAAAAAAACATAATTTAAAAGACAATTGCAAATTCCAAACTTCATGTTAGTCCCTTTATCTTCAATGAGATACCGTAATTGATAACTACTTACTTTGGAAAAAAGAAAATATCTGGATTATATTATTAAATATCATCCTAAAATCATAATTCAACGGCTTATATATATTTTTTATAGTTTTTTTTATCATGTTTACTCGGGGCAATTCAGTCTTAAATATCCAGAATTTGATATGAAAACACTCTTTATTTACATTGTTTTTTTTTTAATTTTTAATTTTCTCAAATATAATTTACGAAAAAAAAATACTAAATGAAATTTTTTTAGCTTTTAAAATTAGAAACACTTAATTAATAAACTCTTTAAAATATGAGCACTCGCATAATAATAAAAACAAAAACATATACGCTTAAATAAAAATAAAAAGTGTAACGCTCAAGTAGAAAAAACAAATAAAAAAAAGAAAAAAAGAAAATCCAATGGTCTTTATAATTTCTCCCTTATAAACGGGTTTCATATTTGATCTTTGAGACGTCACCGGGTCACTTTAAATTAATGTTTGACATTTGACCAACTAAAGTTAATTAATTAATTAATCGACTTTAAGATAGAAGAAGCAAGAATTTATATAAAAGAGAAAATGGCTGTGTACCGCCAACTTCAATAATTTGCGTCACCCGGTACGCAGTCGTTTTGGCCTTGCGTGTGGACGTGAGTTGTCATGCTTGTGCTTCTTCCATTTTCTTTGTTCTACAATCCCCTGTTACCTGCCCAGTGCTACTCTTCACATTCTGTGCATTTTGAGGCAAATATTATTTAATTATTTCAATCTTTTTTTTTTATTATTAGCGTGGGGTGTCCGGGCCGCCTTGCGCGCATCACGACTATTCCTCACGGCCCACCGAACATCCTGCAAGCCCAGTGATCAGGTAAGGCATCACGGGGGTGACAGGCGTGCACATAAAGAATCGAACCCGGGACGGGGGCTGAACAAGTCACACGATTGACCACAGCAGGTAGGACCTCAAGTGCCTTAATTATTTCAAT
The DNA here is from genome assembly GCA_019202695.1 of Populus x sibirica. Taxonomy (NCBI): domain Eukaryota; kingdom Viridiplantae; phylum Streptophyta; class Magnoliopsida; order Malpighiales; family Salicaceae; genus Populus; species Populus x sibirica. The sequence continues at coordinate 3,445,806 of JAGMVL010001291.1, read as the reverse complement.
CTTAAAATATGCAAAGAGTGTTCCATGATATAGTTTATAATATAATATAGTATAGTATAATTCAGCTGAAAGTTTTAGTTTGGGAGTAAATTAACACGTTAAAAAAAAACAGTACATTAAGGCATTAATTAATATATCAAGTAGGTTTACTTTCTCTGTGGTTTCAGATTCGAGCTCTAAGTTGCTCATATAATAGCTATTGGAAGTTTACATGATCATTAACTTTAGGGCCCGTGGGATTAGTTGAGATGCGCGCAAGCTGGCCCGGACACCCATATTAAACTAATATATATATATATCAAGCATGAGACTTCTCAAAGTCAGTCTCCACCGAAAATGCCAAAAGAATTGAAGTCGGAGTAACATAGGACCAATGAGGAGACGTGGGGCTCGGCAACCTGACCTTCCTAAAGACATTTCTTAGGGTATTCAATGGTGCTTGCTTGCTTACTTTTCCTTGTCAAAATGTGAGTAGCAATTAGTTTGTCAATCATATTAATTTCTGGGTTATTGACCGTCTGGAAGATATTGAGATGATTTCCAGGGCAGACTGGGAGTTGAAAAGAATTTAAATCTCAGATTATGCAACCGATAATACAAGAACATTGATGTGCAAGATTCGATTAGACAGGCAGAGAAAAATAGCATCTTGTTAACCGTGGAATGGAATGTTTCCCGTAGCGGTTGAATCACGTTTTGTTATTTTTTTAAGTTATTTTTTTAATTTTTTTTTTTTGTGTTATTTAATTATTTTGACTTGTTATTTAAAAAGATAAAGAAAAATAGCATTTTGTGGTGGAATGTTTGGCTCAGCGGTTGAATCACCATTTCGTTATTTTTTAAAGTTTTTTTTAAATTATTTTTTTGTGTTTTTAAATTGTTTTAATTTATTAATATTAAAAATATTATTTTAATATATTTTTAAATAAAAAAATACTTTAAAAAACATTTTCGTATTTAATTTCTCTCCTTGCTTCGCCACCCTACAACACGCAGGTTGGGAAGCTGTGATCGAAGGATCATAAAGGGTAAGGGAGCTAATTTCTCGTTTTTTCATTACATTGTCTTGTCTTCTTGACCGTTTCCAATTCCAGCATGGATGTTCAAGGGGCAGAAGTTGTCTTCGTTACATGCCAGCTTGATTTAATGATGATGCATCTTACGTTAGTAATTGCGTATTTACAGGAGTAATGCATTTCCAATTAATATATGGTTAGCATCATTGCTTTATTCTCCCAAAAAAAAAAACTAAATAGACATATAAATTAAAAACTATTAATGTAGTTTGATTAACACTGTGGGATATGGGTTTATCCAAGATATCATAATAATAAAAAAAAAAATTAATAGTAGATAGCAAGAAGCATCGTCGTTGCTCCTCTTTGACATTGCCTTGCACCCCATCTTAATCTTAATTAGTTGAACCGCTAATCAATGTGTATAAACTTTGAAAAAACAGACTAAAAATATTTATTTCTATGAAAAACTTAACCCAATCTCTAGTATGATTGAAGAAAAACATAGCAGAAAAGGCTGTACAAATAGAGAAAAAGAAGATAAAATAGATATTGCTTAGTGCGTAGAACATCTCATCTTCAACCCTTTTTTTATACATCATTCAGTTAGTTTTGATTCAAGCGAGTGCACGCGTGATTAAAGTTCAAAGCCTATTTAGCTTAATATCTCTTTATTTTAAAAGGTTTGGTGCACTACAAACCCAAACCTAGTTTTAACTCTTTAACTTTTCACTATATAAATTAAAAAAAATCTTGAAAAAAAAACACCATATTTAAAATAAATTTTTTATTTTTTTATAATTTATTTTAAACATATTAATAATTTTCAACAAAATTTTAACTCAAAAAATAAATAAACATCTTTTAATTTAAACTCGAATATAATCATCAACCATGTTTTAAAAAACAAATTCTACTTGTCAAATGATGATAACTATCCTACCTAAAATTTAGAGGGCGTTTGGCTCTGCAACCGCTGCTGTTTTTTTTTTTTTTCAAACTCAGTAATATAGTATTTGGTTATAAATAATGGTTGTGTTTTGATGCTAGGACCCACAAAAAATAAGGTGTAACTGTAGGTTCAGCTGAAGCAATTTTTTCATACTTCTTCCTACTACGTCTTTATACAGTGGAGAGCAAACTCTCCACTGTTCACTTAATTAAGTAGTACTCCACTGTTCACTTAATTAAGTGAACAGTGGAGAGTAAAACTCCACTGTTCACGTGAACAGTGGAGTCACTCTCTACTGTTCTGGCCGGTCCGGGTCCGGTCCAAAGTTAAATGTATTGAACTTGGTCCGACCCAGTAAAAAAAAATTAATTTTATTTTTTTTAATTGTGTTTTATTCGAAAAATTAGAAGGTAATCTCAATTTTATTCTTGTCGGGTCTGATCTGGTTAAAAAAATTTTAATTTTAATTTTAATTTTTAATTGTGTTTTATTAAAAAAAATTAGAAGTAGATCGCTTGATGACGTAGCATTTGCAGAATTTGATCCCAACCTCAATTTTGTTCTTAATGATATCTTACCTAATGTTGTTGCGCGCTTAAAAAACCATGGAAAATATAGTCCTTGTTGGATAGATTTCGTACGTTATGAAATTTCACATAGTTTAATGGAACAATAAAAAATATTTGTTATCAATATTATTTATTTCATGATGTGATAACAGTAGTTAAATTTACAATATTTAAATTAAAAATCATCAATATTAATAAATATTTTTTTAATTGTTTTATAACCTCAATTTGAAAAACATTCTTTTAACCAAACACATTAAACTACTTTTTATTCAACCTCAATTTCAACCACAGTTTTAACCAAACATATATTTTTCCAAACCAACCTCAACTAAAAGTATTTTTATAAAACAACTTTTTTCAAACCACAACCATAACCGCTACCACAATAACAAACACATTATGCTTTATTACCGAACCTCTTGCTTTATTGTTTACCAAATAAAAAAATTATTTTTCTGCTGTCGAAGAATATTTTTTTTTTGGGGTCAAAGCCACTATATATGTATATATAGTCAATCGTTAGAGTGGGGTATTGTGATAATAGTTAGGAAGGGGAAAGAATTATTATTTTTATGGGAAAAAAACAAAAGGGAGGGAGACTTATAACCTCCACTTAAACTACTATGCCAATTAAATTCTAAATCTAAGCTCGCTAGCCACACCGGCCAAATGAGAAAGGTGCTTCTTCAATCCTTGCCGGTCAGGCAATTGCTTCCTCCATTCGTTTACCAATTATTATCTCTACACCATCGATTATTGTGTTTTTAATTGGGGGAAGTCTAGAAAGCTTACGCTGTTATATTTTAAGCATCATTCCATTACAATATCAGGATCATTGAATTTGAATAAAATAACAAAAACCAATGGCTTTGGAAGTGTGTGTCAGTGCTAAAATTCATTGTAGTTAAAGGTCATGATATGATGATGTCCCAAGAATTTAAGTAGTTGGAGGTTTATTTTTTTTTATTATGACAATTTATTTTATTTTATTTAGTTAAGATTGTTGGAGACGGGTGTCTGATACCTACAAAAAATTTTTTTTGATAAATTTAAGGATTTTTAATAATTAAATTCAGTGATTTTTTGAGAGAGAATACAATAATATTAGAGAAAGATACTCTAGAAATAAATATGCAATAGAGAATGAAGATTCCAAACTCTTTTTGATAGAAGAATTTAAGGTATATTTATAGCCCATGAGTCTTTTTATAAAAAATAAGATATAAAATTTAAAGTTGCCCTGATAGTATTAAAAAGAAAAAATATATCTGACATATATATATTAATGTTGATGGAAATATCCTTAACATATATATTTAATATTGATGAAAATATAATACATCATTTAAGAAATTTTACATATTATCTCTTACATAATATTAATATTGAAAGTAATATAATGGATTTTTAGAGGATTTTTAAGAGAAAAGGATCAAAATATATTGCTGCTCTCTTCTCCTAAATTGAAGTAAGGGAGTTGGGTCATTCAGGAATTTCTGGCTGATACAATCCTACAATGAAATAATCCACGGATTTGGACCTGACATATTCCTAGTTAGCAGCAGGAAATACCATCCAGGACTTTTGACCTGACATGTTCCTACTAGCACTGAGCCATAAGGGATCATCAACATTCTGATCCCCTTTGTCTCTGGGAACAAGAATCATATTGAGTTGCTCTCAAGTAAAGGGAATTCAAGGGTGGTTGTTGAAGTGTCGTCTACGCAGGCAAAGCTTCAATTCTTGTCGCTGTTCTCGTGGGGGCTGAGTCGGTCGTGATTTTTGCCCAACTTTTAGCACTGCATTTCAATTTCAAATATTCAATAATTTGTTATCTGTGAGTAAAGGAGGTCCATCATTTCCTTAAAGTGCTCAAGCTTTCTTAAAGGTATCAAATGATTTCTTTTTCGTGTTTTGTCGGTAATGTAATGTAAGTGAGGTTGTAGTTGTTTTTTAAAGTGTTTTTTATTTGGAAATGTATTAAAATAATATTTTTTTATTTTTTAAAATTATTTTTGATATCAGCGTATTAAAATGATCTGAAAATATAAAAAAAATTTAATTTTAAAAAAATTTTAATTTTAAAAAAAAAATTTTAAAACGTAAAAACAAACAAATTACCCACTACTCCCCAGTCTTCCGGGTTCTGCTTCTGTCTTTTTCTTCCTCCATGTTTTATTATATGGCACGCAGTATCCGTGGATTAAGCTAGCTTTCATATTGGTGTTTGGGTTTGAGCAGTGGTATATATATATATATAAAAAAAAAACCCGAACAACGTCTCAATCACAAACGCAGTATCAGTTTCTGTTTTATGGCAATTCCGTCCTGCATCTATGTAAGCACTGGAAACTTAAAAATTATTTCTGTCATATAACGTACGGAAATTTTGTATTTCATTTTGGTATGGTTTGTTTTGTAATTTGCGATTGTAACATCTATTATTTACTTTAAGTTTTTTTATTTAAAAATGTATTGAAATAATATACATTTTTATTTTTTAAATTTAATTTTGATATTAACAAATCAAAACGATCTAAAAATATAAAAAATATAAAAAAATTATTTTTTTCAAAAACATTTTGAAAAATACAAAAACAAATAGAATATTTAAAGGTAAGATAATTCAATTGTTTTAATTCGATTGATTAATGTAACTTTTTTATTTTATAAAAGAAAAGGTTATTACACTTTTTGGCTTTTGTATTAGTGAAGTTGTCAGCGATTTTTAAAATTTACACGAAGAATAAAATTAAAATTGAAAAATAATAAACACATACGCAAGCTAGAGGTGGCAGTGTGCTTTTGATGACGTGGGATATGATCCTGTACTTTCAATGTGAAATGAAGGGAGTCCAACACCTTTTTAAAAAACAACAGAAAGGGAATCCACCGTCCTTCCACATTGCCCAGAAAGAAAACAAGCGTTGACAAGCAGGCACGAGAAACACTGAGAAAGGGACTCCTCCGAGTTCAAATTTCAATGTGATCATGCCTCGCATTGTCTCCACTCTTTCAGGGAGTATAGACGTGCTGTGTCTCATCGAATTCAGGATCCCCTCGTTCCTCCATGGGTGACGGCTGAGGAAAGCAACAGGTTCTAAAAATTCAAACACTCTGGGAGAGACGGGCGCCACACTGATTTCAATGAAACCCCATTTAAAAAATAAAAATGAAAAAATAAAACAATTTATGAAACTACAATCATACGAGGGTGATTATACAGATCCCTGAACCATTACAATCTCAAATACAAAATAAGTTGCTCTCGCATGCGGATAATCTTACTTTCACTCTGTTGAAAGATAGTTGTGCAGAAATCTTCCAATTGAAGCAATTCAATAAATTTCTCTCAGAAGATTGGTAGTTAAGCCGGAAAACACATTGAGTACACTCCACCAGGTCAATTCTGTAGTACTGGTTGCTGCCAACAGTATCCAAAATGATTGGATTGCGGTAGATCCTGACAATCCCATTTCTAACTTGTTTCTTGATTAGGAATCCAAAGTAATCTGCGAGACGGTGCAGGCGGGGCTAATCCTGGAATATCCCGAATGTCCTTGTTGCTTGGGTTCACGAGCTGAAAAATCAAGGGCAGTGATAAATAATGAATATTTACAGAAAATACATTGATTGACACAAACAGATAGTTGAAGTGAGCTAGTCAGCTTCACAAATAGTGTTTTGAAGAGAGCACAAGATTTGTTGTGTAATAAGCAATCTAGTCAAACCGTAGCCGGGAGGACACTTTCACCACGAAATCAATCTTCAATCAAGTTGAACTCTAATGTAATTTAAGACATTATTCCATAACAACTTGAATGCAGTTACGGATCCCAACTAAAATAATTTGAAAATCAATTACTTAGACTGCTTCAACCAATTGCAGGATCCAAATTCATAGTGTATGACAAAAAAGCTTTGACTTGATCGTGTATAAATTCCTATATCTGCAGAGTTGTGACTGCAGTGATGGAGGTTAAAAGATGTACACTAGGATCTTAGATTCAGGGTCTTAATTGTAAGGTACTTTATATTTTCTGAAGCGATGGCTGAAAATGAAACCTCTGCAGCTTCCACAATCCGCGAGATATCCCATGAAAATAAGTGAGATAACTAAACTTCAAGCAATAATTAAAATTCCTTAACAAATGAACTCCATAAATGCAAACTGCTGTTCATGGACATGTTTCAACCCTAAATAAAAAATGCAAAAGTCCATCATGAATTGCAAATATGAGATTGTCAGCAATCTCAAAGTGATACCTAGAATATAAAGGCCATTACCCAGTAAAGATCCCAATATTTTGGGGTCTGTAGAGCAGAGCTAGTATCCACGGGGGGTTTCATCAATCTTAAAGGTGGATTAGTTCTACACAACAACTCTTTGAGATTTCTTTTCAGCTCTTACAGATACGAAATCTAAGAAGGAAGCTCAATTTATTACCAGGAGGCTGCTTAATTTGAACCGCAAAAGATGTTATGTGGAAAAGGTAATAGGCTAAGACACCTCCAACACCAATAACAAACAGTTAAGAGTGTGTCCATGATTCTATGTCTAGATTAGGGGAAAAAATCAGAGATTAACATAATTTCAGAACAGACAACAAAAGCAAACTTCCATTGGTTAAAAAATACAGTTCAATTTAAAAGAAATCGAGTAAGCGGAATACCTTCACAATAATGATTGCTATGACTCCAACAACAATAAGGAAGAGTAATGCCATAATGCACTTGTCAGTTGCAACCTGGTGGAAAAACTTGCAGTGAGTAAAAAGAAGTTATACCTAGGCCTGGAATATGAAAGAAAAGGAAGTGGATATTTTAGAAATTGACCTGCCTACCAATTTCCTTCACCAATTGCGAAGCTTTCTTGATTGAGAAATGGATAGAGTCGAGCTCATTAACAATCCTACTCATTTGTTCAGTCTGCACAGAAAAATGGTCTTAGTTTACAGGCCATTGCAATATCAAATATTTTACCTTTTTTTGCCTTTCTTATTGAAAGGAAAAGCAACTACCAACTCCAGGATATTACAAAGTAAAATTATGTTAACTTTTCGGATGCTGTCAAAGTATATACCTGAGCCTTAAGAGCTGCTGCAGTTTCTGTTCCAACATTGATGGTGTCTTGAACAACCTAGCATAAAATAGAAAAAACATAGAAGTCAAATGTCAAACTCAGAAAGAAGAAATACCATTCTACGATTTCCTTTTAATTTCCACAGGGCTCATGGGGAGTGGTAATCAATAGCTTTTGGAATTTTTGGAATTTTTCAAGGACAAAATCCAGGGAGAAATTAGGTATTGAGCTTTCATCTTATCAAAAGGTTAGAGAAAAGCTTCTGAAAGTTCAACTATTATACTAGCAAAACTATTAAATGCTACACTGGCTTCTCATATCTCTATACATGTTGGTCCCATAGTACAGGAAATATAAAAGCTGCAAAGAATCTAGCCAACTTCATCATAAGGCAAGCAATCCATAACAGAGCCAGAGAGGTGAGTGACTAGACTCTACCTTATTTGGGAACAATAGCAAGTTTGGAGCTTATAAGTTAAAAGAGGTCTAGGTCAGAGGTGCTGAGGTCCCTTTGGCCAGCAGGGGGTTGGACATACTTTAGATTCTGATAGGTAGGCAATGAGTTAGGTGTTGTGGTAATTTGAAATATGTAAACTTGATTTGAAACAGGTATAAGATTAGCAAGCATTTTCAGTAGCATTTCTTCTATGCAATCATACAAACAATGAGTTTAAAAGTAAGAATACAATAGGTTTCAGGAAAGCAAGCACTTCCGCATCAAGTTTGAGCTTTTAAGCTACTAAGCTTATTTTTCTCCTTTGGATTTTGAGTAACTGAATCACTTTAGCTCCATGTCAGATGTCCGTATGTAGAAGACCTATATGAAACACCATCATTGTTTAATAGGGTCAAACTTTTACCACCTGCCCTTCTAAATCAAGTTCAAGGTTTAGAGGAACAAAGATTTCTGTTTTTTTCCTTTTGATTCCAGTAATTGATTTCTGTGGAAGACCTAAATATTTACCACCAAGTTACAGATTGTTAGTTAGCCCTTTTTGCTTCCCGCCTACTGCTTTAACCATTCTTATTTCAAAGGCTACGCCCAAGAATACATGATCAGGGAGTGATGCAGGAACTCTGCACTGCCTCAGATAACAACCAGTTCATGGGAATCAAGCTACTGTACTGAGAACACATGCTGCAAGTTGAAGAAATTTCCTCCACGCCTATCAATCAGTTCTCCCTGAATTTTCTCTTCTAGAGGTTCCCTTATTACTATTGTAAGACGAGAGAACGTCTCTTTGGGGATGAGGCTTTTTCTTATTTCTTTCAATCCTCATTAAAAGGTAGGACTGCCATCCAAGCTTTGGGGCCAGATGCAATGCTAAACCTTGAAAGTAAAATGCAAGAAAGACAGTACTTTGAGAGAATTGTGTATAACTTTCCAGTGGATGAAAAATTATATGGCAAGCCATCTAAATCTGACAAACAGAAAATGAAAAGAGGTGAGGTATCTTGGAGAATTTTTTTAAATTTTAGGCTTCGTTTGTTTGCTAGAAAGTAGTTTTGTTTTGGAAAAAAAATTCCAAAAAAATGGATTATTTTTCAATATTTGACAGTGTCATGAAAAATGAACTGGAAAACACTTTTTAGTGTTTGACTATGCTAAGAAAAATGAGTTGGAAAATCAGTAACTTATTTCATGGAAAACACTTTCCTAATATATTATGTCCTATATAAATATATTAGTAATTTATTATTTTCTAATAATATTACAATTTAAATTATTTTATATATATATATAAGAATAATTAAGTATTGTACCACTTTAGTTTTTAGGTCCTTCATGGAAAGTGTTTTTCAATCTTTTAAACCATAAAATAATTTTCTCCATCTAAAGCTTAAGTTTTCCTATGAGCTAGAAAGTGAATTTTGTTGACAGTTTTCCACCGTATAGCAAAACATGAGAAAGTAAGGAAAGTGCTTTCCATTAAGCAAACAAGGCGCCTAAAGCGTTAGTCAGCCTCACCCAGAAAGGCTAGAATTGAAGACTGCATAAATTGCATGAAGAAAAAAAACATGTCACATAACACAAACTAACCTTTTTTCCCCTCTCAATTGCCTGATCAGTCTCATCCATCATCTGATTTCCATGATCCACTAGCTGTTGGTTTGTCATAGCTGCAAAAATATATAGCTTTTTTTTACAAACAATTCCACAAAAAAACAATTATAATGCCTGCTATTTTGTTCAGTTAAACATAACACTTTAACTGTATCAAATGCAGGACAAGATTAAGAAAGGGAATGAATTGGTATATTGGAACATAAAAGAGAAAAAAATCCTTATTTGTGAAACAAGTTAGTAAGGACTATTATAGATAGCTCCCTTTGCCAGCAAGATGGTGACTTCCATGCCCATTTTTTTGCCATGTCATTAGAAGTTTCTTTCCTTTACCCTCCATCCCTCAAGTGCAAAAAACTACATGCCAAATCCTGAAGCAAACCAGAAAGCTGCAATTCATAACTGTCAAATTCAATAAGTTTGCACATCTCCAAGGAGAGCACCAAACTCATTCACACCCTTCTGCTAAATCATCTATTACATTTTACCTGGAACTCTTCCATCTAAAAGTAGTCACCATTTTCATGTTACACATTCTTCAGGTAAAATAGATTTTCTAAGAACCTTTTTAAAAAGGATCCAGTGATTTATTGATAGCTATTCTGGGCAGGGCATCAATTGCAATTGATAGAAAATCTCAAGCTTGGAGTGAACCAACTTAGGATGACATGCTGTAAAACATATGAATCTCTGGCATATCCAATCCAGTTCAACATCATATCCACGAAAGGCTATAACCAAATGAATGATCAATAATGCATTTCCATTGCAATCAGGGGTGGATGGATCTACTGCAAAAGGTTAGGGTGGGAAGCACAATCATTATCATGGTACCAACAAAGATGGATCCAACCCTACTCTCAGAAATTAAAGACAAGGTGAAAAAGCTAGAGTTAATATTCATCTCCTCAAATGACAACATGTAACACAAGCTGGCATAGCCTGGTTGTTGTGTACTCGGTAGCTTCCTTTGGTGAAGCAAGATCGAGTCCTAATGACAACAGTTTATAGCCTAGTGGTTGTGTACTCGGTAGCTTCCTTTGGTGAAGCAAGATCGAGTCCTAATGACAACAGTTTATTTGATTATTATGTAACAGAGGAGGGCTAACACCACACCCTTCACACACACACACCCCCCCCCCCAAAAAAAAAAAAAAAAAAAAAATTGTGCAGCCCAAGGTCCAAGAGGCCTCCCAAAAATACAAAATGACAACATGTACGGTGTACATCGCCACTTATATCAGGCATTGCAGTGAATGCATTCCACCTTCAAATACTGAACATGAATTGACCCTTTGTGAACAGCCTGCTAGGTTGCCATACATGACACCCTTAGTTTTGACATTTGGATCTCTTCGACAGGGAAGAAACAAAAGGAGGGAGAAAAGAGTGCATCATACACTTATCCTTCCATGGATGCTCTCCTTGGTCCATTTCCCCTTTCTAAGTTCAGCTATCCCTTCACATTCCCCAAGAAACTCTACTCATTGAAGTAAAAAGATATCAGAACTACAACATCTAACTCAAAGTAAAAGGAATCAGGATTGCTGGATGAAGCAGTAACAATTTGGAGGCAAATAGAAGTTCTAGTGAAGGAACAAGATCACTTTCATGTTTTTACTTACTTCCCTAGAACAAGATGACCAAAAATAGGCGGTGGTGTTTCTATACATAATATTGAGTGGGTGAATAGGTGAGCGAGCATGTACTTGCATATTTATTGCCAAAGCTTCATGCTAATATTAACATAGAAAATAATGTTAGTTAACAAGATTACTTGCACCAAGATTCAAAACTTAAGATTTTAACATTTACAACCCTTATATATCAAAGAAAAAATTCATGTACAGCAGAAAAGGTCATAACTTACACGAAGCTAGCAACACATTGTCATCATGTAACTCTTCATTGGGCCCATCAAAGAGATCAACTCTCTTGTTGTTTTCAAGATTGGTCGCATATCTGTATCACCATCACAACAATGTCGAAACAGAGCAAACAAAGGATTAGAAGCACGGCAAAAGATTATTAAACAGTTGTTAATTATTATAGGTAACATGTAAAATAATTAACCACACATGATAAAAGAAATCAGATATTTTTAGGCAACAGAAGTATTCTTGTATAGAGAACAAAATCATTAACAGGACAAATCACCAACATATTTTATTCAGAAAAATGCAAGCAATCATGTATGGGTTCTATCCTTCAAAATTCTGAGACAAAATCCCATGATCTTCCATTTTAAGGATAAATAAGTGAATTCACCAAGAATTTGAGAACATATATTCTTCAGTCGTTCCGAAGGTAACTGAAACAGTGGTTAGTTTAGATCAATTTGAAGACAAAATCGTTGACCATCCAAATATAATTTGCTAGTTGAGAGAAAGTTAAACAACTTCGAACAAAATCTCGTCGAGGAATGTCTATTTCTAGTACAATGACCAGAAAAAAGAGCCATTGACATACCATGGTGAAAACTCGTGGACCAAAACTCAACTTTTCAAAATCAACTAACAATCAGATTTGAAGACTGTAAAAAGAAATGTGGAAGGAAAAGGCACAAATGCACACTACCAACAAAGAAAAGGCATTGTATATCAGGACATATGATGTTGCCAATTTACCACAAGCATCAACAAATTTCAACTTTTTGCTTTTTTCTTTTTCTTCTTTTGGGCTGGAAGGGGTGTCAAGTTGAAAGAAATATTAACCAAACAGATAAATTCCTCATAAAGTTTTTTGAAAAAAAACTGGCAAAATTTTTTCAAAGATTTCTCTGTGACTGAAAATGAAAATATGAACTTCAGAAAGTGAAATTAAGTTAGTGTTTAGTTTCGAAAAAAAAATTCATAATCCTATAACTGGAATAAACAATTATATCATTCCCTACTTCACCCAGTAGAGAAAAGAAGACATCAGATTGTCTTTACATGTTTTAATTGTAAGAACAATATGTCATAGTTTCTTCATGATAATATCTCTTGGTGCCATACTAAACATAGATGGAAACTTAGAAACTGATGACAAACTTACTGTTTTTTAAGAGCAACATATGAATTCAACTCTTTGATCTGCATGGTAAAGACAGCAACATTCAGAAAACATTAGACATGCAAAGAGACACAAAAATATTAGACTCTTGATAAATCAAAAGCCCACCATTGACTGCTTTTTCTCATTCAGCATTTTGTTGGTGTCTGGATCATTTCTACTCTCCATATCCTTCATTTCTCTGTCAAACTCTTTGATAAGCCTGAAAAACAAGAGGACATTATTCTGATTCTAATTCTAATTGAGCAAGTATGAAAGAGAACTGACAGAAAAGAAGTAAAATTAAAGTGTCAGCAATATTTGTCCTATTAACCTAACAGTATTGTATGGGATGTCCAGATTGTCACTCCTCTATAGACTTTTAGATCCTCAATTGTATCAAATCTTAGCAACTCGGTTCTTAGGGTTTACAATCATTGCTGTATCTACATTCTTAATATATTCATCCTATAATGTGGAACTGTGATAACAGAAATGGAGTTGACTATAGATGAATTTGAGTTTCAGAATAAGAAATAAGTTGAAAATACATGGATAGGAAACCTGATAAAAGAAACACCAGTAAATAAAATTCTGTAGTTGGTCAAAGACTCCCAGACCCCTTAAATTATACCATCTAATTCTCACAGAAGCTAGGAAAACAAACAGTACAACCGACATCATAACAGCACTGTATAAAACATGATTTTCTTTTTCCAAGAAACAGAGGATGAATGTTGTGTGCTAAGGTAAGTTTTGTTAAATAACTGCTTAAACAATGAAAGGAAAATATACATTTCATGATTGGTCATTCATAAAGTAAATGTTTTGCGCTAAGGTGAGTTCCATCATTTGATGCATCCTGGTTCTAGATCATCCCTAACAAAAATCAGCATAATTAACAATCGACCCAACATTGCATTTTCATTCAATATCGAATTGGGAATTGTATTCAGCCAATGGTGAACTGTTAAATACAAACTAATAACATGCATATATAAGGAGAGTTAAAGAGAAGGTGCAATTTGCAAATACCTCTTACACTCCCGCAGCTTCCCCGTAAGTTCTTCCAGCTGCCTACTCTGTCTATTGACATCCTTAATCTTCTCCAATTTCTGGAACCCATTTCTGCAACAATAACAGAAACACGTTGCATTTCACTATCAATTCATACTAACCCACCAATAACTGTAAATGTCTTGTCAATTTTCTACAAAACCCATACCAATTAACCAACTAAACCAAGAGCATTGACTCTTAAAAAAAATCCAACAAATCTCTCTCCAGCTTCAAATGCCATACAATTCAATTAACGAACATGCAAAGCTTATATTTCAGCGTTCATTAATTTGATTCAATTACATTAGAAAGAAAGACACTGTAAAGAAAGGAAGGATTACGATAAAGCTCGAAAAATATCGGCGATCTGTCCATTGATCTCTGCTAGCTCTTCACTGATCGACGATAAAGGATCCATCTCCGTCTATAATTCAATAATCCTCAATGCACATATAAATAAAAAAAGAATTCAAACAATCAAGCTCAAAATGAGCTCGAAAACTAATCAAATCCTATTAAATTTACTAATGCATCTCGTAGAGAATACAAATAGTACCAAAAATTCAATTGAATCTCTTCACACAAATGCCTAAGATTGCAATTGGTAACTGAATAATTTGGGTTACGAATTTTGAATTCACAAAAAAAAACAAAGAAATTCAACGATTTGAAATCCTGATCCGATCCGTACAATGTAGGTTATGGAATCGATCAAGGACCAAGATCCAAGGTTTTACAGTTTCTCTCGATCTTAAAGATGAAAAAAAAAAAAACTAAATCAATTATGCAAGTATGAAAATGTCTCCTCGTTAATGTTCTGTTTTGGCGTTGTTTTTTTAGTATTTTGTTTTTGTTGGATGAATTTTTATTATTATTGTTGATGTTGGCTTCTTAATTCCAGTCTGCGAGTCAAATAAAAATTGTCTTTCATGTATTTGTTATTTTGAAACAGGATAAAATAATATTTTTTATTTTTTAAAATTTATTTTAAATTTTAATATATTAAAATAATTTAAAAATATTATAAAATATAATTTCAAGCTAAAAAAGATACAAATATTTTTAAAAGTGTGGTTGGACCTCAATGTCAAACGTAAAATAGGATCTAAAAAAGATTTGTTTTGTGTTTAGAACTATGTTTAAATACATTTTAAAAATGCATATAGTATTAAAGGTATTAAATTGATATTTTTTTAGTGTTTTCTGGTAATTTTAATGTGTTGATCTAAAAAATAAAAATAAAATATCTAAAAAAAATCATTATTCTTTTAAACAAAAAATAATTTGCATCATAATATCAAAGTATCAAACACATATTTTTATTGGGTGAAGAGTGTTCGGCTATGAGATTTAAAAAATATTAAGTTATAACTTGGTTCCTATAATTTAGAAAAACTAGTTAATTAGTCTTATAGTTTAGAAAACTATATAGTTAATTCACTAATTATATGCCCGTGCATAACCGTGATAAAAAAAAAATTCAATGCAAAAACAAATGTGCAAGTGTTTATAATGTGTTTTTTACTCTAAAAGAAAATTTTAAACACAAATCAAAAACCTATACATTAATTTAATTAATAAATTGAAAATCATTTATAATAAAAAATGCAAAAGAAAATTCATTATGATACTAAAAACAAAATTGAAAATTTGAGAGATAAATATGTATCCAGATATATGATCTTTCAATATAGACAATGAACCTAATTGTGTTTAATAGCTTTGCTTATTAAAATTAATTTTTTATTGATTCATACAATAAAAAAACACACAAAAAAAAAACGAGTCGGATTAATCTTTTTTTTCAAATTCAAAAAAAAAATGTCAAGGCATCGTCAATGTGTTTTCTAAGAGAAATAAACTCACCGAGAATTCAAAATCTAACACATATTGGATGGTATTTTTTTTTTAAAAAAATATTGAAACGTTAGCATATTAGATCGATATATATAAAGTTGAGTTAATCAACCAAATATCTAACTTAGGTCTTGAAATTGTGATAACCTCATAAAAAATAAATTATAATAAATTAGGATATTTAATTATCAATCAACTTCATATTGAAAATAAAATTATTAATTTAAAAAATGACAAAAAAAACTCAAATTAACTCGAGTTAACATATTAAACCCGAGCCATGAGTCATGCATCCCACTGGATCTAACAATTTTTTTATTTTTTAAAATTATCTTTCATGTAATTATATCTCAACCAAGTGTAGAAGATTTTTTTTTATATTAAACAACATTTTTTTTCAAACAGACCAGGTATGGAGGCCTACCCAAGTGCCTGACCCATAAAAAAGCCTGACTTCATCGTTAGGCCCATTAAAAAGACATGGCCCGCGTGCTATATCTCTTTTTTTTACAATTGTTTTCCCTCTTTAACATTTTGTTTATATTAAATAGCAGACAACACGCCATCCACCATTTAATTCAAAGGTAAAAAAAAAAAAGACAACACGTAAAAAAAACAACACAGCTAACACTTCATTTGTTGACCTAGTTTTCAGAAATCTTAGGGTCGCCGAAAACTCAAGCCTTAGGTTTTTTTGTCTAAAAAATTAATTTTCAATCCATTTTTTTAACCTAAAACACCTATTTAAACTCAAATTTACCATCTCAAACAAGGTGAAAGGCAATAACATCTAAGCTAAACTCTTCTTATAAAATAGAACTCGTTGACACCAAAATCAACCTTTTTTATGGCTGTAATTGGTGATAATCGAGTTTTTCTTCCTCTGCCACCAAAATCCGGCCACCAATAACTATACACAACAACTGTGATTTGTAGGATTAACCGAAACAGAGATCGAGTGTTTGTTGTGCTTTCTAGAAGACAGATTTGCAAGCCCTCTTTAGTTCCGGATAGAAAACAGAACACATTATTAACACAGATCGGGAGTTTGTTATTCTTCCCAAGATACAACGATGTCAACTCATTGGTTCCTGAATCAAAACAGAACAAGACAAATTATACAAAAGGAAGAAGAAGGGTATGATTATTGTAGCAGATCTAATGTTACATAAAGTTTTTAAAATAAATTCACGAGAAAATTACCTTGGAGATCATAATAATGTTAGCATGTCTTTAACCATTTTTGGGTTATTGGAGCACCATAACAACGAAAAGGAGTTGAAGAAGGCAACAGATCTGTTAGCAGATGGCCGGGATCTCCAATCAGCTATAAAAAATAGTGACTGGGTGCGGTCTGTGTGAGGTTAGAATGAGAAAGGGAAGAACAATGGCGCGAGCAGGGAATCAACTACAAAATAAGGTGAGTGTGTGAGGTTTGTGTGAGCTTGGCATGAGAGAGGGAAGCACAATGGAGAGAGTAGGGAAGATCAATGAGAGAAGAAGACAGCAGATCTGTTAACAGACTCAACTATTCCCAAAAATGACCGGGATCTTCGATCGCTAACAAAAAAAGGAGACGGTTTGCGGTCTGTGTGAGGTTGAGAGAGGGAAGCACAATGGAGACAGCAGGAAAGATCGATGAGAGGAGAATACCAGCCAAGGCTAATTTTGGATTTTAGAGAAAAAACAAATAAAGCCATGTTTTTTGAATAGCGGCCACACTCGAAAGCAAGCGTGAGTGGCTTTTGCTACGCCTGGGGTTGGAACGCAGGTTTTATGGGTCCTAACAATTAAAATGTGTGGTTTGTAGCTTACTAAACATATCAAAATTATAGAAAATACCTAAACATTAAAACTAACACATAAACAAGCATAGTCTAAAAAAACTTGTTAAAAAGAAAAACCCACCGCATAAACGGATCTGGGCCCAGATGGGATTTAAATTAGCAGCCCATTCGACAAGTCGAAGCTTTTATAAGGGGAATTAAAGAAACCCTAGCCAGGGGTTTCTCATTTCCAGCCGCTGCTTTCCTTCAGTCCACAAGCAGAGACCCGTCAAGGCAATCAACCACCATGGTACTCACTCCATCTCTCCATCTCTCCATCTTTTTGTGTATGTTTCTTATGTTTTGATGGAAAACGGTTTCTAAAACTAGGTTTTTTCTTGTCTTTGCAAAGATCGTCTTAGCTATTTTATAGGTTGGTATTTGAGTACTGCAATTTGATTTGCTTGATCTAGTAAGTGATAACCTTCGTAGATATTTGGGACGATTGGATTTTGATGATCTCTTATTTACTTCATTTTCTGAATTTAGAAGTGACATGTTACTATCATATATTAGGTTGTTGTAATAGCATCCGTGATTAAAAACTCTCTTACATAGATTATTCTTCTTTTTTGTCCTTGGGTTCGTTGGTTGTAAGAGTTGCCTATTTCGGTTGCTGCTTAGAAGAAGTTTCCGATTCAAGGACCTTGAATCTGTTAGGATTTATGCAGTTAGCACTTGATACTTCGTTTTGGATTTAGATGTTTTAAGCTGTGCATCTTTTGTTTTGATTGCAGACAAAGAGAACAAAGAAGGCAGGAATTGTTGGAAAATATGGTATGTGTCTATCAATCACCTGGGACAATCTATTACTCATACACATTGTATTGTCCATAATTGCGATCTAGAAACTTGTTGTTTGCTACCTGTTACTGAAATCAAGAAGCTTTGACCTGTCTACAATATCATTCAGATATTAGTTACTTTATGTGGCCTGGCATTGTTTTCCCACTTCATATTTGTTCCTTGATCATTTAGTTTGCCTTTGTAATGACATCTATGTAAATGGAATGATTCTATGCAGAAAAATCTGACTCTTAGTGTAGTGTCTTGTGTTTGATTCAAAGTTCAGGTGGTTCTAATGTTATATAGAATCGAGGATCTTTGACTTGGGTTTCATTTAAATTGTTTTATAAGTTAATTCCAGTTTTTGATAACTGACCAGGGTCTGACTTTGTTTCTCATTTCAATATATATGTGATTCTTAGTTGAGTTTCCTGTCTTTGATTCAAAGTTTAGGTTCTTGGATTGAAAATTAAAAGGTTTAATTTTTTTCTTGATGCAGGTACCAGGTATGGTGCCAGTCTGCGTAAGCAGATAAAAAAGATGGAGGTTAGTCAGCACAGCAAGTTTTTCTGCGAATTCTGTGGGAAGGTAAGCTGTTAGTAATTATATCATTCCTTGTTTGTTTTTATGGTGGAAAGGTGCTTTTGAAATTTTTTCTTTTTTTCTTTAAATTAATTTTTTGTGTGTTTTTAGATCGTTTTAATGAGCTGTTGTCAAAAATAAATTTTAAAAAATAAAAAAAATATTATTTTGATGCATTTCCAAGCGAAAAACACTTTGAAAAACAAACACCGCCACAATACCCACATAGCATCTGTGTTTGTGTGTGGATCTGTGAATGTTGTCACTTCTTGCTCTGCGTTACATGATGGTAGTCTTCTAATCTTATGTGCTGCTGGCAGTACGCTGTGAAGAGGAAGGCTGTTGGAATTTGGGGATGCAAGGACTGTGGGAAAGTCAAAGCTGGTGGTGCCTACACTTTGAACACTGCCAGTGCTGTGACAGTGAGGAGCACAATTCGCAGGCTGAGGGAGCAAACTGAGAGCTAAGCTGCTGTTGAGAACCTACTCTATTGTCTTTAGGGTGTTTGTATTGTTGTTTTAGATACAGACTGGTTGGAAATGTTTTTGAGGATGTTTGATCCATTTGCGTCACGCCTACTCTGGAATAGTCATGTTTGCAGGTTAGGCATTGGGATTTATCCCGTTAAGATTTTTGCTTCAACATTATCATCTTTTTTTATCCGTGCGCATTGTTTTTGACCTCATGCTTAGTGCCCGTTGGTCGTAGTTTTTCCAAGACAAACGGCACTAGGGCCGTATGAAACGCTGGTTGGAAACGCTGGTTAATTTGTGTTTTAAAAAAATTAATTTTTTTTTATATTTTTAAATTATTTTGATTTGATGTGTTAATTTTAAAAATAATTTTAAAAAAATAAAAAAATATTATTTTAATACATTTCTAAATAAAAATTTCTTTTAACTATAATTATATTTCCAAATAAAAAAACCTTATAGCTGCTTTACGGTTTTAATCTTAAGTTTACATAGGGGTGGCAACTGATGTCTTGAGTTCATCTGCTACTTGTGATGTATGATGTAGTTGTCCAAAACAGCAAGAACATTTTATTGCACGATTTAACGGTGTTGGAAATGTGAAATCCTTCTCGAGATAAATGAGTCGCCAATTAGTTGTAGTGGAGAACTGAAACCGTTTCGTAGTTTTGCAAATGTCTCTAGTGATTATCTGAGCAAAATCTGGATTAAATTATCATCTTCATCTCTTAAAACCCGATTTCAGCCAGGAAAAATAAAGCTAAAAAGGTCATGGCAAAAAAATTAAAAATTATGGAGAAAATGGGTGCTTCAACTTCTCGCATAAACCACTCATGATACTGCAGCATTTTCCTTTTTACATTTATAAGTTGCTGAAAGATTTAGGCACACCCTGTGGTAAATTGTGGCCAAACCTTCACATATACGTCTACGACACAACCTTTGAGCTCAAACCGCCTACTCAACCTATGAACATATTATCGAGGCCAATAAGTGGCTGAAATCATCTTGTTCAACCAGTCATTAGTTTATTGACTGTTGCTCCGCGCAGGGACCAAATCATAGAGGATATTAAATGATAATAAACAACATTCATTGGCCTCTTACCAACGTATATACAAGTTATCGAGGCCATCAGAGAGTGGGGGGATCCATCTTGCTCCTCAATCAGCCATCTCTTTTGGTGGCTAGACTGCGGTTCCAAGTAGGTACCAACCACTTGTAGCATACATCTAAACGAGATTGAAATGATTCCCACGCAAAATTTGACGTAACTGCTTAAGGAACAGCAAAAATGTCTTTTCGAAGCAATTCCCCTGTTCTGGATTTTAACTAATAGCATATGCAGGATTCTGAAGAAGCCCCAAAGTCCTTTAAGATTTAAACAAAAGGAGATGGCACATCATCACTGTTCTGGTGGTGCATTTGTCTTTGGACAGCCTTTACTGCTGCAACTCTTGCAGCATTGGCCGATTTGTTAGCAGATTTAACAGTTTTGTTCACTCTCTCTTCTATCCTTGCCACATCATATGCTTTCTCAGCAGATCGCCTTGCTTCCTGTATTTATCAAAGTAACAGGTAAGAAAGAGGATAGTGATTTGTTCAAAGATAGAGATAGTACATGCCACATCATATGAAACTTATTTGTTCAGTATCCAGCAGAATTCAGACAAAAGCACCAGTGTCCAAGAAGAAAACATCAGGTAGAATGAGGTCAAAAGCCACAAGGAACTAAAAATATGTGAGAGATCCTGATGCAGTTTACTTCCACTCACATAGTAGGTCCCACTTCGATGTGAGTGTGGGAGTAATACACTGGTAGTATCTAAATTCTCAAAATACGCATCTCAGGTTATGGCTCATGACTCACTGAGTGCTTGCAGCTGGAGCTACTGCACTATCCTTAGAAACATGCAAGAAGTTAAATCACACAACAAATCTTGGAAGTTACTTTCTGAAGAAATACCAAATCAATCTGCTACCTAAAGGAAGCCATAAAAGGAAACTAGTTAAGGTTCATCAAAAGCAAAACTTGTACACAGGGTTCCAATCTTGAAGAATTCAACGGCTTACATGTCTTGAACAAGACACAAATATACCATAACATATGAGCTGCAATCTGACCGGTCCTGTGGGATCATATTGACCACGATTTAACAGCTGTTTGTTATGGCAAATCCTATTATAACTTGCATAGATGTCAAAACTTAACATAGCTTATTGTATCTGATATTTTACTCCACATGTCAACTCAAGTTACAAACAGTAGATTGTCTAAACTGAATATTTTTTGTTAATTTGGTTCTCGATTCATCTAGAAAATCTTAACAAAACATCCTTGACCAAAAGGAAAAACATGTGGTTACCTGGACAGCACTAAGAACTTTGGGATGACTAGTAGCCTTTGGAGATCCAGGGTTGCCATTCTCTGCAGTAGAAACATCAAGAATCCCATTTTGCCAGTGACCAGATTGTGTTTCTCCATTTCTGAAAGTGTACATACCAAGCCCTTGCCTCCTTCCCTCATGCCATGCTCCTTCATACCGATGTCCATTTCCAAACTGATAGACTCCAAAACCATGCATCTTATCTGCAAAATATTCCCCAGCATACATGTCCCCGTTTCTGCATATAAAGAACAGTGAAGCCAGGTTGTTATATTTTTGAAATATAAATTAGTGATTGCACTCAAACAATATAACAGCGGTGGCTCTATGTTCAATTGTAAGCAATTGAACAAAGTTACAGATCAAAGCATTACACTAATCACTAAATTATTTTTCATTTTGATATTTCAGCATCATTTCATGGAAAGAACTGGATTCAGGAAAAAAGGAATTTGTAACCACGTATTGGGAATTGAATTGAATAAAATATTTATTTTCTGTTCTCTGTAAACTTTAATGTTTGAATTGAACCCCTCAATCCTAATATTTCATTGATCTGGCATGTCCTACTTTTGCAGACCTGAACAAAACAAGTTCTTTTGACCTAAATTATCCTTCAGTATATCCATGGGTTTCGAGAACAGAATCATCTAAATAGATATACACTATTATTATCTCCATACACCCACCAATACATGTCGAAAGCTAATTGCTAGTGCTTAAAGATTCTGCGTCTAAGAAAACCAAAAGCAGAAATACAACCACCCCAAACAAGACCAAAAGGAGAATTTAGAACCAGTTTCAAATTCTATGACAGCAAAATAAAATAAATGGCCAAAAACTCCATTAAACAACCGACAAATCTAAAACAACACAATAGTCGAATAATATGTGCTTGCTTAAAGTTAAAATTCCACGTAAACACCTAGCATGTATGCAATTTAAATCAGCTTAATTCAATATAGACAAGTGGCAACATACCAAAGGGATTAAGGGAATAAAGCTTAACAATCCAACGTCAACTATCAAATCAAGATATCCACAGATTCAAAGATTCAAATTTACCTGAAATGGTAATGACCAAGCCCATGCTTAACACCCCACTTGAACTCCCCGACATACTTACTCCCATCCTCACAAGTATGAACACCACACCCGTGGCATTGCCCATTACACCACTCACCAGCATAAACATCACCTGTATAAAACCTATAAACCCCAATTCCATGCCTCAAACCCTGCCTATACTGCCCTCTATACCTGCTCCCTTTAGCCCATGTTTCCACTCCACAGCCATCATACTTCTCATCCACCCAATCACCCTCATATCTCCCACTCATGTAATAGTAATAAACCCCACTCCCTGAACACTTACCTTCATGAAATTCACCCTCATAAACATCACCATTACTATAAACCTGAACCCATGACCCTGAATATGGCTTGTTTTCTTTTTTTGGCTTAGACCCAATTGACCAAACCACAGGATTTGAAGCTTCTGTAGGTAAAGGTGTTGACTTGAGCTTGTTTGGAAGTGAACGAGTTACAAGTAAACGAATTGAAGGCAAGCGAGGAAGCACAAGATTGAGACATACTAAAAGGGTAATTAAGAAAGCAATACTGAAAAGCAAATTTATGATAAACAAGCGATGATGATTTGATATAAAGAAGTAAAGAGAAGGCAAAATTAAAAGAATCAAAACCCTCAAATGCACACAAAGCAAACGAGCATGGCTGAAATGGAAAAGGACTCTGTGAACTACAGTCTTGAAAGATAATTGAGTAGTAAATGGGGAGGTAATAGTATTCAAAATTGTTTTTTTATGAAAACCTGATTGGTCAAGGTTGCCATGGAGAGAGGAAAGCGAAGGAGAGTGAGAGAGAGAAGAAGGTGGTGACCGAGCCATAACTGTTAGTCGCTTGTGAGGTGTTGAAATAAGGTGGTTTTTGGGTTGTTGAAGGATTATTTGACAAGGTAAGGTTTGTTCTTGTTCATGGTAGGATTGAAAGTAAGGTTGGTGGTTCAGTGGAGGTGGGTTTGGTGACGTGGGTGGTGGGATTTGGATTTGAAGAAGAGGTTGGTTTTGTGGGTTTGGTTCGGATTGCTTTTGTCTTCGTATTTGTTGTTGTTCTTCAAGTTGATGGATTGAAGGATCAAAGAGAGGTAAAGGAGGTTTGAAAACTCTTCTTCCTCTGCTTCCTCTGCTTTGTTTTGTGATAAAAAGTGTTTCAGATTTCTTTTGATGCATTTATAGGTAAATGCGGTCTGAGAGAGAGAGAGAGTGTGCTGCCATTTGAGATCATATTTGTTGATTGCTAATACTCCCACTGCAATGTTCAAAAACTTCAAATTCAAGACTGCACTGCCATTTCTGGTTTTGGCTGACAACTAACTGAAGAACAGGAAGTTGATGGGAGGCAGGGGAGAAACTACCTAATTTCGTTGACACTGCTCTTCATTATAGGACCCTCATCTTTTCCTCGATTTACATAAATGCCACTCTCTCTCTCTCTCTCTCTGCGCGCTCTCAATCTACATTTCTTTATCCAACCAAAATAATAATTAATAATACGAAATTAAAAGATTTTTTTTAATTTTATTTTAATATTCGAGTTTTATAATTATTAATATGATGATTTATTAAAAGTTTTAATTTTAAAATTTATAAAAATAATTAAGATACATGTAAATTAATTCAGATACCAACTAATATTATTTTCTGAAAATTTTAAAAAAAAATGTCAAAACCCTGAAATCACCTTGTACAAATGTAATTTGTAAAAACATACGAGTAGAGTCTGTTTTTTTAATTAAAATAATATTTATTTTTATATTAATAAACTAAAATCATTGAAAAGCATTTAAAAAACATTATTTAAATTTTTTTAAAAAAGAAAACAATTTTAAAAGTATTATATAATGGAAAAACAAATCCTTACGTAATAAACATAACATTAAACAAACATGAAAATAAAACTAATCATTTTTATTTTTTTCTCCCCATGTGGTTTTACTTGTTTGATTTGAAAAGCTAAACTGAATTGAACATTGAAAATAACATTTCAATTACTTTATTTTTTACATTTAAAAAAGCAATTTGTTTCTTATAATTATTCAAAAACAAAAACAAAGTCTTCCTTTGTAATTTTTCATGTGACACCGTTGTTCTAAACACCAGCATAGAAAGCAGATCGAGAGTGGCTAACTGCAAATCGTGCCCTCAATTATTCTTTAATTGGCAAATAGGAATTAATTATACTTCTGTTTAGCTCTCTGAATGCTTCCATATGAATCTCTAGACCTTTAATCTCGGTGCTTAAATCATAGATTTCGTAGTTCATACCACTGCTAAGATTAAAAAAAAAACAACAAAAAAGACGAATTAATTTCATACGAAGAAATAAACACAAGCAGAAGCCATGAACACTTGAGTAACTTCAGCCGTCCATTAAGTTATGTATCTATCTGTGGATTGAATTAAACAAATCAGCTGACTCAATGCTGTGAGGTAGCCAGTATCTGTCTATTTAATGTTTTATTTCTCTATTTTATTAGTTCCAGGAGACATTGAGGCTGGAGCCTCCACATCTATGACTCTGCAATTGGGTGGCCTTGCTGTGCTCTGTTCTTATCCAACTCTGCCTCTTCTTTCCATGGCCTTGCATAGCCCCATGAATTCACACACACTCTCTCTCTCTCTCTCTCTCCCCAGTGTCTCAAAATCCCTTAATAGGACACAAAAATATATATCAAACCTCATGTCTTGTAGTTCTGGTCCCAAATAATTGTGTGCAGAACCAGACACATGCTGCCTAACTTACTTTTTTTTGAGTGAGATAACGAAGAAGAAAGAGGAACGTGAGAAAGGGATGGAAATGGGATCCGTCCATTGATGCTTGCAATAGATAAAAAAAAACACAACCTTTTACTTGGTTTCGCTTTTAAAAGGATTGTGAAGGTACACCGCCATCAGTTTCTCCCTTCATCTTTAGCATTGGAGGCTCAACCTGAACAGGGAGTCCCTGAATCTGATGATACAATTTAAGTCAGATGGCAAAAAAGTCACCTCTCTTTCCACAAATTTCTATATTTCCCAACCTCCTCGCAATGCTCATCACAAGTCCACATCCTCTCCACCTTCTACCTTTATTACTTTATAAAACTCTTCTCCATTGTCTCTCATGCTACTTCTCTACCACAAGTTACATCTAGCCTCCTATATTAATTACGTACCATTGCTATATGATACGCATTTATTCAAGTAGTTCTATATAAAACAACCTTAAGATTTTGTGGACAAAACATGCCCGAGTTTTATGTGCAAATTGTGCAAGGCTAATAATATTTATGAGTTGAAACACAAACACAAACCGGTCTTAGACTGTTTTAATCATACATCTTTTAATTTCATGATCTGAATTGGTAACATGCAAATACAATTTAAATATTGAAAGAACAATAAAGCAGTTTTACAATCTACAGGTGTTTTTGAAAGTGCAAAGGAGCAAGGAGAGAGGGCCTCACCTACATTCAAGCCTATTCTTTTCCTCTCCAGTTAATTACAATCCGGTCCTTGAGTTTATCAAACTAATCCCTATTCTTTTCCTCCCCAGTGTTTTTTAAAATCACTTTTGAAATGTTAAAAAAAAACTATTTTAATCACAAATCTTTTAATTTCATGATCTAACATGCAAATACAATTTAAATATTGAAAGAACAATAAAGCAGTTTTACAATCTACAGGTGTTTTTGTCTTTTTCAGAGTGCAATGGAGCAAGGAGAGAGGCCCCCACCTACATTCAAGCTTATTCTTTTCCTCTCTAGTTAATTACAATCCGGTCCTTGAATTTATCAAACTAATCCCTATAGCATCATAAATGATAAATAATCTTTTAAAAACGTCGACTATCCTTAATTTAATAGGGTTTTTTTTTCAATAAAAAATTCATTCCCAAATATTTTCTCTAATTTATTATCCTTTTTATGTTTCAAAAAATAAAAATAAAAGCAAATAAATTGGAAAAGAATATGAAATTGACGGGGGAGTAAATAATCAACTAGTTTAAAATATAGAGATTAAATATATATTTTTGAAATAGAAAGAGTAATTAATTAATTTTTGTTAAACAATAATGATTGTATTGTAATTAACTCTTTCCTTTCCTTTTTTTTTTTTTTTAGATATTTGCCCTTGCACCTTTCAACACACGGGCCTTATATAACTGGAAAAGGAAAGGATGAAAGGGGCCTGAAGATATGGATCCAATGGGCCCAGCTGAATTCCCTCATGAAAACGGACATCAGATAAATATTCTCAGCATGTAAGCCTAAGATCAATCTCATCTAACTATATAATGATGAGATTTTACAAGGTAAACTTGGCCATTTGAACAAAGAAAAGCAACAAAAGGAAGTGTTAGAAATGGTTATTTCCCAAAATGCACATCAGCAGTAAAATGAGCGCCCCTGGAGAGTTAGATGCATATGGAGCCACTAGCCAATCCAATCAATGGGGACAAAGGGTGTGAGCCTATGGCTCGAGAGAGGCGTGATACACTTGCAACACTGCCATGCCTTGCCGAGCCCGATACTTCAATAGAAGTGTGGCACACGGGGGATAAGGCTCATACATGAATAAACCAGAGCTTGTAGCTTGGCTTGATTAGGGAAAAAGAGAAAGTAGTTGAACATCAAATCCTCAACACCCTAAGAGGGAGAAATGCGGGGATATAGAAACTTATTCTGATTTTCTTTCTTTGCGTTCTAAATACATGCCACTGATGCAGATGCTAATCCTCCATACAAATGTCCATAGCGGATAGCTTTAGATGAGGCACCATCATGAAGCTACAGGTCTAACACCATCTTTTATTTTCTTCATCTTTCATTGTATTGTTCCTTTCCTGGTAAAATTGAACCCAGAGGTTGCCCACTCATCAATCTCTGTCACTCAAACTAATGCGTTGTGGGCCACAGAAACTTCCATCTGCTCAACCAGGCGTGAAAACTACCATGATTGTCAAAAGCTTAACCATCAGCAGTAAATAGATGTAAGAAACAGAGCACAATGTATCACACAAAATCCTCTAAAATCCGAGCATAAAATCTCACTTCAAACACGAGTGGAAGATGAGCTAAAATATACATCCCGATGTTGTTAAATTTCAAGAACAAACTTTGCATACCCGCAAATAATTTTCTCTAGTGCTTGATCAATTAAGTGCTAAGAAGATATTGCAAGGCAATTTATGAAATTACTCTACCAAGAAAGAAAACTGCAAATTTGCAACACTGAAAACCGGGGGAAGGGAGGAGGGCGAGGGCATAATTGCATCGGCAGCTAAAATTGAAGATCACTACATTGACATTAGCAGACTTGCTTCGTGATACATCATCAGATGTACAAGGGTTTTTCTTTTACCCTCCGTTTTTTAGAGGGAGAGCTTTCCTTGTTAGACTTGGAGAACTCCAGCAGCCTTAGTGAATTCCAAAAGCATGTCAAAATAAAGCATGCCTTTGTGACCCAAAGAAGCTTCAACTTCCGTTATTATGGTTTGTGTATCTTGAACCCAAATACTCTAGGAACATAGCTCTGCACTACCTTTTGTGGCTTGAGATGCCCATAAGTCATTAAGAACAGGTGAGGAAATGTCGTCCCAAAATATGCTCCATCGATGTCTAAATAGAGTAAAGGAAACTTGTAAAAAAATGATGATCAAAAGACAGAGCATGTAGAGTTGGCTTTAAACATGGCAAACATGGAGAGACTGGAACACAAAACACTACCAGTTCACAAAAAGCCATAGAACACAATAGACATCCCCCACCCACCCATCCTGACAAATATATAATACTGCCTTTCAAGAACAAATTCACCAAACATAATGACCACAAAATCACAATCTAAGACCTTTAATGGATGGATATTTTTTTGTTCAACAGGGGTGGCATGTAAGCCATGCTTGAAGGAGCCATGGCCTCCCACCCCAAAAACTTCAAAAAATCAATATAATCCCCATAACCAGTTTATCTTACATATTGATCCTTGTAATACTCTAATTTGACCCCTCCAAAAAATTATATTTTTTCTTTTAAGGTCCCATCATATCTAACTAGGCCTGCCCAGCAAATTTACTCACCCTCCGCCACTGCCGAACAGGCCTTGGGCTAGAATGCGTGCACCCCTCCCCCAATCCAAATTTCCCACCACACCCCACCCTTGCCAAGATTTGAACCTAAGATATACATGCGGAAAATCCCCAAGTCTTTACTGGCCGGGACATCCCTTTGGTGACCTCTAATTGATGGCTGGGAAAAGGCAAACGAATGAACATGAACCAATGAATGAAATGATCTAAAAAAGAACCCCTCAGACCTATAAATACATGCCACAACTCCTATCAAATTGAAAAATTCATGCTAGCCTGAAAAACATATCAGTGAATCTATATGCCAAAAGAACCACTAATGTTGCCTAAGAGCATCCTGTTAACAGAACCGCATGCCAATGCCCAACAAGGTCAAATGCAGTAGGAGAAATATTAAATGTAAATAAGGATACTGCCTTGATACTTGGAACGTGGGTAGTATATATCGTCACACCTGGGGCAGCATATTTTAATATTGCTTGACCGAGGAATGTCTGATTGACCAACAGGAAGGCAAGGTTGTCCACAGCAGTGAACTCTTGGGCATCTCCCAAAGTCATAGTTCTTGTACTTGTCCAGCTGTAAAAATTGCAGAAGCGGCATTGTTGTAGCCAGTGGCCAAACATTAAAAAGAAGAAAAACATGAAAATGTCCATGTCTAGTAGAAAAACCTCACCATAGCTGCCATCCCCTTGCTGGTCAATATGTATCGAGCATGAATCAGTCCATAAAGCATCTCTGCTGCAGATTCAACCAACTCATTTTGTTCCTCTGTGAACATATCACCTATCCATCCGAATCAATTACCAGAAATAATCAAGTGGCTAAGACCACAACATATCCTCTTTTATCTATCAATACCCGGCCGCCCGGCCGGGTAATGTGAAGTGAGAGAATTAAAGAGTCTCAAAACAGTAGAGATGCAGTAATATATAGCAGCAGTGAAAAAGGAATCAGAGTAAGGACAAAAAAGCATACCATGAGAAGACTCGACATCCAAAATCAAATCAAGAGCATAGTCATAATAAGGAACTTGAGTGCTTAACCCACAGAGGTTAAAGTCATCTTGTATGTAATCATCATCCACTTCACAAAGAATTCATTTCCTCTTAGATTACAGAACCATGAGATCCACGTCGTCTCATCTCCTTCTGACCCACTCACATCGGACTCTTCACTGTCCGTTTCAGATTCCACTGCACTCAAATATATATATAACAATTACACCACCGACATTATGAAGATCGAGATCGAGATTATTTCTAAAAATAAATGATTACCATCGGAGGCGTTGTTGTCTTTAGAGAGGAGATGGTCAGTATTGTTGTAATCAGGTGGTTGTTGCTTGTTCATGAAAAGAAACAAATCCTTGCCGTTGGTGGGTCTGGAACTGGACGGTGTGGATCTGTCGAGATGCTTATCGAGGACATCGCTAATCCGATGCTTTCGATGATCCACCTCCGCCTTGGACCCGCCAATCCCTCGCTCTCTGTACATCACGATTATTTTCTTTTGATTGGCCGGACGGGGCGGGGCGATGGATAAAGCGATCGATCTTCAGTTCAGTAGTGGGAGAGATATCAGCGATGCGATGCGTTTATTGAAATTACTTATATGTCCCTTGACGTCCAAAATATCCAACAGAACAGAGCTTTCTTTCGACGCGAAGTGTCTCTTCCTCTCTCTGTATGTCTTATTTAAGCTTCCTCTATTTTAGAGACATTGAATAGAAGTGGGGGCTGCACACGCCATACCACTGCAAAATACTGGTGAACGTTTGCGTAGCTGCGGACTTCCACCCACAACTCCTTTGTTTACGTGGGTGCTCATATTTTTAATTTTTAATTTTATTTAAAAAAATACTAAATTAATTTTTTAAAGATATTTTTATATTGTTTGATATTATTATTATTATTATATATTTTTAATTGAAAATCATTTTGCACTGTATTTTAATAAAAAATAAAAAAATAAAATATTACTTTAATAATTTTTTAATTAAAAATTATCTTTCATTATATTATCAAACATACACACTAACTCAAAATATTGTTATTTAAGCTCATGTGAGGCATATAACACCAAATATATATATATATATATATATATAAATTAACAAAAACCTAAAGGATATAGGAGAAATATTGTAGATATGGGTTTTTTTTTTAGTGTGGATTGAAACACCGAAATGATGTTTTTTTCCTCCTAACAAAAAAACCTAATGGCTTGACACTTATTATGGCATTTTTATATGGTCTACTAGACATTATAAAATTGATCGGGGCAACTAGGTTTTTTCTAATTCTTTTATAAAATATAATTATTTAATTGCTCGTAAAAGCAAAAATTATTTAATTTAGGTTTAGGAGTTTTTTTAAAATTTTACAGAACACACTAAAATGACTCTAATGCCTTTGAAATCAAAATTTCATTACCAATACTTTCATTTTGGTTTTTTTTTTTGTGATTATCATGTAGTCTTAAAAGTAATTGATATTTTAATAAATATATATAAAAAAAGTTGTTGGTGCTAGCATTGCACGCACCGACAAGTAAGTCACTCCCCTGAGAGTTTTGTGGTGATTATTATGTATTTTCATACCCTTTTTAGTGTTTATTGGGTTGTTTAAGTGGTTATTCTGGGTTCTAATGATATTTGATATATATTTTTAGGTCAAAATGAGTAGAAATATCAATTTTTCTAGGTATAAATAAGAGGCTTGATTTTTTGACCATCATAGTGATTGCTAGGTTATGGGTAGAGAGGCATATGACACAATGTTTATTTTTAATTTTTTTTTTAAATAGTTGTCTGTCCCTTGAACAAGAAAACCAACAAGGCCTAAGTACGCTAGGCCACCCTAGCCAGGTCCGCACACTTGAACTTTTTATTTTTGTTCTTCAATATTTTTTGCTTCTAATTTCATCATTGAACTTAGTTTTTATTTTTTATTTTTTATCATATAATCAAGTAAAATATAGTTTAAAAAAATTATTAAATCTAGTAGAGTTTATGATTTAAGTCACGAGTTTGGCGATTAAACCGCAAAACCCGAGTTAATTAAATATATTGTTATCTCAATATATTTTTAAAACAAGATACCATCTTGATTTGTTTTTAAATGCATTCAAATTATTTTGAACTGGGCTTTATAATATGTTTTAGTTTGTTATTTGTACGAATATTTTTTTTTAAATTTTTTTTATATGGTTTTTATGGTCATATAATTCGAGTTGCAGGTTTATAAAAGATGTTATTATCGACTGTTTAAGTTTCCCTTAGACCCTTCCTTTATTTTTCTTGCTTTCAGAAAAAAATTAATTCTACCCACAGTATATCACAAGCAATAATATAATATAACACGATAAGAAGTAGCATATTATACATTATAGAAGAATATCATTTTTTAGTGTAGCAGAAAACTCTTGCTAGGAGAACACTATTCAAGGAACAATGTAATTTTTTTTTAAAAAAATTTTGCCTTCAAATTTTATTTTATCTTCAATTTCATCCCCGGAAATTATGTTGGCATTTGCTTCTCTTTACATACCCTCGTGTACTCAAAATGCAATAGCAAATTATATAAATGAATTAAAGGTTAATTTCATGAAATAGAATTTATGCACATAGTTAAATTTTTTTGAAAGAACAAGGACAGAAAAAAAAGGCAAAAACTTTTTCATTTTCATGTGAAAACTTTATTTTGATCCCTAAAGTTTAAATTTACACATTATGTGGTCCTTGTTGTCTTAAGATTTTATATTATGATCTATAAATTGATTTTTATTATATTTTAGTATGTAAAAGCTAATAAAGAAGAGTAAGTCGTCAAATTCTAGCCACCAATAATAACGATTGTGGTGTCTATGCGATGTCAAAAGATTAAATTGCCATGAATGAACTTTAGTCTTGTGTCTTTTTGTTTTTGTTTTTTTTCAAAATGAAGCATATGCAGGGCAACTAATTATAGATGCTACTAATTATTCATGTTCACTATAAAATTTATTGTGGTATTTTTGTAAGTACACTTCAAATACTTTTTTATTTAAAAAATATTAATTTAATAATTTTTTCAACAGAAAAAACACTTTTAACCATATTAACGAACACACACTTAAAACTATGTATGAACTGGTGCAATTTTTTTTTTTAGTTTAATGTATGTGTCTGCCGCCTTTTATGCGCATCTCGACTAATCCTACAGGTTCTGAAGTTAACGACCATGTAAGCTTCCAGTGGCTATCATATGAGCAACCACAGAATTTAAATCTGAGATCACAGAGAAAACAAACCTCTTACTCCCAAGTTCTTACCATTGGACCACCACCTAGATAGTTACTTTTCGACAAAATTGTGTAATCACTCAAAAATTGATGAAAGAGGTTAAATTAGTATATATCAAATCTAAATAGCTGTCTGCAGTAAATATTGTTTTTCATTTTGATTAGGATAAAGTTTTCTGATCCTATTACTTTTAATATTATTTAGAGTTTATTTATTTTTATGTTTTAAATGTATTTTAAAAAAATATATATTTTTTTGTTTTTGTTTAATTTTTTTTTATTTTTAAATCGTTTTAATGGGTTGATGTAAAAATTAAAATTTAAAAATAAAAAAATAATATTTTAATATATTTTTAAATAAATAATATTTTTATAAACAATAGCTACTATTATACAAAATAAAATATTAAAATATTTATCCTCGTAGTAGTTATTAACGAACTCTAGACTTTTTTTCTCTCCCTAAAATACAGTTAAATTAATTATAGCATAAGCAGTCAAGACTCAAAACACTCCTTATAGCACTAGTTGTCTGCTAAAAACAAGATAGTTTTTTTTGCAGCTTTAGTGTTGTCAAATAAATAGCTCCTGTATTATATTGTATTGTCTCGTTCTTATTCCCCCCCCTCTATACCTCCATTATCATAGTAGTAACAGCACAGACCGAGATCGCAGCAAAGAATATATTGACGTTTTCGTTGCATATATTTCTGGATCTTTCCTGTCTTTACTCGCCTTGGTTTTCTGCTGCACTGTGTTTTCAGGGATTATATTCTTCCATCTCCGGTTGCAACTATATCAGGTATTTACTTGGCGAATAAAATATGGTAGTTATAACTTGGACTATATATATATATATATAGGAACTAGTTATAACTTGGCTAATAAAATATGGTAGTTACTTACCTGATGAATTTGAATGCAGATGGTAAAAAACAACATGGTTTAA
This sequence comes from Populus x sibirica, assembly GCA_019202695.1. Classification (NCBI taxonomy): domain Eukaryota; kingdom Viridiplantae; phylum Streptophyta; class Magnoliopsida; order Malpighiales; family Salicaceae; genus Populus; species Populus x sibirica. The sequence continues at coordinate 3,411,733 of JAGMVL010001291.1, read as the reverse complement.
TCTCTCACGTGAATGATGAGAAGCTTGATCGTATCGAGTGCTCAAAGCCTGTTGAGCCAATAATGATTTCGACTCCATTGCCGAAGAGAAGTGGCCACAAAAGACCAAACAATGGCATAGATAAGAACAAAAAGCCAGCGAAGAAACCCGAAAGGAAGAAGCATAGAGCCAAAGTTGCTGTTGAAGGTAAACCGAAAAGAACTCCGAAAAAGATGACAAAACTTTCAACTCCAAACGAGAAGAGGAAGTGTGTTAAAAAAGTTACAACACCGAAAAGGAAGTATGTTAAAAAAGCTCTTCCTACCGGAAGAAGCCAAGAGAGTTCAGTGACAGAGGATCATAAAGAAGTTGCTGAAATACCCAAGACGGAAAATCTGGCAGTTGATGACAAAAGGATGGCTAAGGTTAGTAATGTCAACCGTGACTTGAAAGATGACAACAAGATGGCTATGGTTAGTAATGTCAACCGTGACTTGAAAGATGACAACAAGATGGCTATGGTTAGTAATATCAACCATGAATTGAAAGATGACAATAGATTGGGATTAGATTCAACTATGCAAGCTGGCATGGATAACAAAAGCGGAGCAATGGTTTTGTTAAATGGTTTTGACTTGGGGTTCGATTCAAATCAGAATGAACTAAGATGGAATGTTCGTGCATTGAGGTCTGTGGGAGAGTATTGGCCGAAACCTGGTTGTCATCAATACAATTCTTTACTGGCATATAAAAGGATATTTAAAGTAGACTCCTGTCTCAGTAATAGCAGAAGGGTTGTGCCTAGTGTTCCTAAAAGATGCATGAAAAAAAGGATGAAGAGGAGGCGGAAACTGAACATGTTCAGTACTTTAGGGTCGTCCGATCACTTTAGGGGCCATGTAAGAAAGAAAAGATCTGAGATGTTTACTCGAAGAGTCGATTTCACTTCTCTCATTGCAGGATTCGCAGAGATAGATGAAGTTTTAGTGACAGCTCCTCGGGATCATATAGCTGTTCTTGAAGAACAGGAGCTTCAAATAACAGACAAAGTAAAGGGAGAAAACCTCGAAAGTCTAACAGAGGACTGCATTGAGGTTGGGCTTTCTCTTGAACAAGCCCTAAACAGTGAAGTTAATGGAGTCCAAAGCACAAAGCTTCCCTGAGATGGTACCCTATGCTGCAAAACCAAAGTTTCAGGATAGTAAAAGCAAACAACGGGAGTCAAAAATGATGAATCAAATCACTGACGAATGAATAAAAGGTACGTTTTCTTCCCTCTCCTCAAATCTTTAGCGTGATGCTAGTGTAAATTGTTTATTTATTTTTTAAGCATGCATTTTAACCGTTCATAGAAGTTTTAGAATTCTGTGCAAGAAAAAATCTGTCATCGATAAGAATCGAAGCTTATTGACATATCAAAGCAATTTTCCTCTATAGAGGAAACTAGCAAATAGCGTGCTGAAAAAGCGTGGAGAATGCTGAGAATTTCTATTTATGAGATGGAAAAGGATGCTAACAAGAGAAACAAGAGTCAAGACATAATAAAAGTAATGTTTTGTGGGATCTAAACTAAAACTCGAGCATATAGACTGTCAGTTGATAGTTTTGTTTAGTAATTAATCTTACGACCTTTCTTCATAATTTTCAATAGTAGTGGTTGAACTCTTGTTAGTTAATGAAAATATACAACATCTTACTTTTATTACTGACCTAATATAATTCCATGAAGCTGCTCTAGGAATCAGAAGCAGGTGATGAAATTCCAAGCCATGGAACTTAATATTTCTTTCTCGGTAACTAGTACTTGTGCATTTCACTTGTAAAATCTCTAAATTTCCCAGTGATTAAAATTTCTTCCCAGAATATATATAGAGCACATTCTTGTGGGTTATTTAATGGAGCCTTTTATCGAAGTGTTTCTGTTTTCTTCTGTTCCACTTGTGAATGCACAAAATATATAAATGCAGTACATAATTTTACACTATGGCTTCCTGGAGCTCTTTTGCTGCGAATTCTATTATTTAACGATATCTTCTAAATATTTTTCAGCTGGACCGAATTTTCAAAGAAGAAAGTGGTGTTTTTCTAAAGACGTTAATCGTGCTGTAATGAATAAACTTGGTGATCGACTACAGAAATTAAGCACCAAACGACACTGGCTGGCTGGGTCCTGGCAGACGGAAAAGCAATCCAGAACATATGGTCGATGGAACAACATGCAGAAAGACCAGTGAGATACATGCTGTAGTTCCCTATCAGGGCCGTGGCAGAGCAGAACATGAAGTTGATCTGGATCCAGAGTCATTGAGAATGTGGAATCAACTGGTGAAAATATATAGTGGAGTGGATGAAGAAAAAGAAGACGGGGAAAGGGAGCAATGGTGGCGAAGAGAACTATTAACTTTCCAAGAACGAATAGATTTATTTATTTCTCTGTTGCATCAAGTTCTAGGTACTTTCATAATAGCTACCATTACTTTACATCATTCAAAATTTGGATGGCTAAGTTTAGAATTGTCTGAGGCTTTTTTCTTTTTTGGAAAAATCAGTCTTCGAAAAGATTATACCTTATACCATACGTTTACTTTCCAAGTTTTTCTAGCAGAGTCATCCTTTTATTTATTTGGTGAATTCAAAAGTTCTTCATCTAATCTTAATATTTGTTGCCTTCTTAGTAGGTATATGACTATAATCTATTGAATTTGGAAGCTGATCCCTGATCAATGAATCCTGAATTTGATGAACAATGAGAATGCGCCGACATCTGTCCACTTGACAATATTTTTAATCTTCCGTCCTGTTGTTCATTCATGTCGTTTACCGTAAAGATCTAGAAGCTAAGCTAATAAATCAATGCTGTTTTTGCAATTTCTAAGAACAAAAATCGGAAAGAACTTTCAACTGATTAGTCATAGCTTATGTTGCTGTATTAAATTTAGACAGAGACGTTTAACTGTACGATTGAAGGACACATTGCATGCTTCTCGGGTGATAGGAGGTTCAAACAGTGGAATGGTTCTGTTGTGGAGTCGGTGGTAGGAGTTCTCCTTTCCCAAAATGTTGCAGACCATCTGTCGAGGTGAATAAATTTCTTTGAATTTTTTATTTCATCATGGAATGTAGTTCATAGAAAGACAGCACGCAATTAATGAAGGGGACTTCGTAACTCATTGCTTGACAGTGCTGCATACATGTCACTTGTTGCAAAGTTTCCTGTTCGGTCAACTAGTATTCAACAAGAGTCGATGACCGTAGTGTTGGGCATACGATCAAAGTCCCACATTGATTAGAAATGGGGAGGATCATGAGTATATAAAGATGGACAAATATCTTCATTTGTATGAGGCCTTTGGGGTATAGTTCAAGAGCAAATCCATAAGGGCTTAGACCCAAAGTGGACAATATCATACCAATGTGGAGATAGGTGGTGTCCATAGTTCTTACAAGTGATATCAGAGCCAGGCTCCAGAGTTAGCCATGATTGATGAATCCTCGGAATGCCAAACAAAAGGTGGTGGGCCCCCAATCACGATGTAATCCATGGATTAGCTCTATTGGATAGGCGATGTGCTCCGGATGCTTCATGGACGTGTCCTGATCCCAACACGGTGAATAGGAGTTGACCTAGAAAGAGCAAAAACTCTCAAGTCAGGTAGTGCTCTCCGGATGCTTCATGGACGTGTCCTGACCCCAACACGGTGAAGTAGAGAATGAAGAATCCTGGTTGGTAGAGAGTGGACACTTATAAGGACTATGGACACCACCTATCTCCACATTGGTATGATAATGTCCACTTTGGGCCTAAGCCCTCATGGATTTGCTCTTGTGCTATACCCAAAAGGCCTCATACCAATGAAGATATTTGTCCATCCTTATATACCCATGATCCTCCCCACTTCTAGCCAATGTGGGACTTTGATCGTATACCCAACAATCCTCCCCTCGAACAAAGGACCACCGAGCCTCCCCTCAAACCGATCATTCATCCGTCCACTCTCTACCAACCAGGATTCTTCATTCTCTACTTCATCGTGTTGGGGTCAGGACACGTCCATGAAGCATCCGGAGAGCACTACCTGACTTGAGAGTTTTTGCTCTTTCTAGGTCAACTCCTCTTCACCGTGTTGGGATCAGGACACGTCCATGAAGCATCCGGAGCACACCGCCTATCCGATAGAGCTGATCCATGGATTACATCATGATTGGGGGCCCACCACCTTTTGTTCGGCATTCCGAGGATTCATCAATCATGGCTAACTCTGGGGTCTGGCTCTGATACCAATTGTTGAACAATAAAAACAGAGAGATACACTGGAAGATAAGAACGAATGAGATAAATATTATTGGCAAAAGCTGATGTGCTTTATATAGGCAGATCAGTGGCTTACAATTAGGAGCTAATAGTTGCTTCCACTATCTTAGCCAGAGAATAATAACAAACTCCTAGAATTAGAAAAACAGAAATTGAAATAACAAACTGCAAAAGAATAGGTCAACACTGCTGACTTGGTCAGCTTATTTTGCACGTTTTTGGTGTTGGAATTTTAACATGTAGATGGCCAAAGACCAGTTGAGAGCAGCATGGCATCCATTGGACCCACTTTTGATTCAGATGGCAACCAATATTTTGTCACAGAACCTGAACCAGATATAAATCAAGGGCCGAAAAGCCATATGCTTGCTTCAAGAAGAGGTGCAAAGACAAAATGGGATTATGAGATCAGAACCTGAACCAGATAGGAGCCGCATGCCTCAGACTTTACCAGTTGAAAAGCCTGTATGCTCGCCAGGTGAACCGGTGCAAAGACAGAGCGGGAAAGAAGGTAATGATGAAACTGAAATAAAGAACAGAAGCCAGAATGGGAAAGCAGCTTCTAAGGGAAGAATAAAATTGTTAAAGACATGGTACTCAGTAGAAGGAAAAGGGGGAGTTTAGGAAAGATCTATTCTAGACCAAGAAGCAAGGATCAAATGGATTCCGTGGATTGGGAGGCAGTAAGACAAGCAGAAACTAGTGAAATTGCAAACATCATCGAAGCACGTGGTCAGCAAACTATTATAGCAGGGAGACTCAAGGTATTGGAAGTTGCTACTTGCACTATTTTTTCTTGGCTGAATTTATCATCACTTGATTCAGTTATTTTCTTTTGAATATAACAATAACCCCATCATTTTCACAGGGATTTCTAAATAGAGTTGTGAAGATGCATAAAAACATAGATCTGGAATGGTTACGATATGCTCCACCTGATGATGTGAAGGAAGTCCTGATATAGATATCTTTTACAAGATGCCCAACAAGTGATTCGGTATGACTTGCTTTCTCGTTAAGTTTTCCAAATCTCTTCACTACGTTGCCATCTACTTGTAGGGATTACCTGTTGGAGTTCACGGGATTGGGCTTGAAAAGCTTGGAATGTGTACGACTTCTGTCTCTTCAACATGTTGCCTTTCCAGTAAGTCACAAAATTAACACAACATTTTCTTGTCTCCAATGAAACTTGCCTGTAAACGCAAAAATCTTTCTTTCTTTCTTTGACAAGGTTGATATAAATGTTGCTCGGACAGTTGTTCGTATAGGTTGCCCCCCCCTTGAAACCTCTCCCTGGAAGCCTTCAGTTCCACCTTATAGAAGAGTAAGTATCATGCACCAACAATTAAGCTTTCCGGCTGATAATTTTTGGAGTCCAAGTGAAATCAAATATTGTTTTGGTGCAGGTTCCCGATATTGGATAACATTCAGAAATACCTCTGGCCCCTACTATGCGTGCTTGACCATAGAACACTGTAATCCTGATCACTCTTCCCATTTTAACTATTTGTCTCGCAATTGTTTCTTCTCACATTTGTTTCATCATAACCAAGAAACAATTGCTGACTCCATATATTATCCAAGGCAGCTATGAGCTGCACTATCATATGAAAACCTTTGGAAAGCCTAGTGGAACTTCTAGTTCATTTGGAAACAACTGTGTTGTTACAAATCCAATGTCAGTTACCTTTTTAGATGGCAACAGGACTACAGAATCTGGTCCAAACGGTCACACTTGCAAACCCATAGTTGAAGAGCCAAAATCACCACTACATGAACAAGATATTGAAGATTTTTCGTGGAATGAATGTATTGAAGATGAAGAAATCCCCACTATCAAACTCAATCATGAAGAGTTCAATCCAAATGGGCAAAAGACTCCATACAGCAGTTATACGTCACCAGCTTTAGTTTCTGTGGGTGCTACTCCATTGCCAGCACCAAAAATGAAGTGTGTGATCTCTTGGCGGACTGAACATCAAGTGTAAGTAGAGATTTCTGACTCATGTCCATAAATTAGTGAAATCTTTCTATGAATACAAGTATAAGAACAAATTGTTTAGATTTAATTATTATATATTTAATTGTTCTTTAACTCTAATCTACAGGTATGAACTTCCAGATAATCATGAGCTTCTGGTTTGGGTAAGTTATAGCTCCCTGTCACTTCTTTGTGATGTAATAAATTGTGTCTGCTTACGTAAACTCGATTTCTGACTGACTTGTCTGAACAGCTCGACAAAAGAGAAAAGGATGATTCAGTACCCTTCCTTCTCTCTATATGGCAAGCAGGTACACTTTTAATAAGATGAGATATAATTCTGAAAGATAGGTTAATGAATCCAAGTAGTTCAACAATATATTTAAAAGTTGAAAATCAAGGATTTAATTCACACTTCTTGGTTCATTTTTACTAAATGATAATTCATCAAACCTGACTTAATGCCTCATGCCAGGTGAAACTCCAAATTCAAGCCAGCCACCTGTGAGATTATGCAACTCACAAGGATCACAACTCTGTGATCAGAGAACATGTTTTGCTTGTGAAGGTATTTGAGAACAAAAGGCTGGTATAGTTCGTGGAACAATTTTGGTAAGTAAAAACTGTGTCGATGTGCATGTTCTTATTCTCAGAAAGTAGAAGATTATGTTATAAACTAAAGCAAAATAACACATGCTCAGATACCATGCAGGATAGCTATGAAAGGAAGCTTTCCACTCAATGGCACATATTTTCAAGTTAATGAGGTGAGTAGACCCAAAGAAAAAAAAGGAAAGAGAGAGTTCCAGTTGCAGGAATTTGAAGCCATCAGCTAGCCTCTAATATATAAGAGGTTCGAGCATTCGAGCGCTAAACAGGTTCTCCGAAACGTCTTACAACGAGATTCCACTGTGCACTAAGCAGGATGGAGAAGAACGGAAGGAAAAGAGGTGGTGCTGAAACAGATGACGCTAAAGCCATCACTCTAATGCCTGCCTTGTAGCGTGGACCTTTAATTTGTGTTGGTTCTCTGAGAAGAACGGAAGGAAAACGTCGCGATGTGCATCAATTTAGCCTTCCAAACTCTTTTGAATGCAAGTTGGGTTTGTAAGCCAACTTAACAAAGTATTTGGAATCAAAAGATTCTTTAGCGACAAGATGATGCCGAGTTACATCCAACTAGAAGGGTCTACAAATATAAATTTTTTTTAAAAATTTTTTTTGGATTATGACTTCTGTAAAACATCAGGTCGATCAGACCCAGAATTCACTTACAGTGCCATCATTTATGCAAATAGCATTCACATTCAGCTGCCATGGATCAAAACTGTTGCAAGACAAAGCTTCAGCTTTGCAAGGCCAACCAAAGACATTGATTTATGGATGCCCTATGCACTTGAAAACTTCATATAGATATCAATCAATGCCAACCCATTTCCTAAATGCCTTGACATGCTCAAGCCTCTTGCTTTGAGCCTCTGTTCTTGCCTCTGATGCTTTTAAACTCCGATATAGATTCTTATGAAGCTTCAAGAACTCATCTTTGTACATCCACTTGTCGCAGTACATATTACGCTCTTTCATATAACCAATGACCTCCATTGCTCTCTCAAAATAACCTCCTCGGAGAAAGTTCAAATGCAAAACCTCATAGAGATCCCTACTCACCTCTAAGTCCTTGCTACCCATGTTCCTCTTGATATCCCCCCACAAGATTGTGATATCTCGATACATACCCAAAGAAGAAAACCCATCGATCAGATAAGAAAAAGTTTGCACTGTTGGTTGGATTTTCATGTGTTGCATTCTTTTATACGTCTTCAATGCATCCTCCATCATTTTGGCCTTGCAAAAATAGTAAATGGAAGAATTTAATTCATAAACCACGGAAGGAATAGCCTTCTCTTCCTCTCTCATTTCTCGGACTAAAAAGTCTATCAGATCTGATTTACTAGACGAAGATGATGCATTATTAGCTGCTTCTGAAAGACAAGCAGTGGCAACCATCTCATCAGACAAATTTACAACAAAACCAGCCTTCCTCATTTTTCGTAGCAGTGCCTTTGCTTCTTTGAACATCTCTCTACAATAATATGCTGTTAAGAGTGCCATATGCAGGGAAGAGCCTATGCGAGCCCCAGCTGCATCCATGTCATCCAAGATGTCATGGGCCATTTCCAGCCAACCTAAGCGAATGCAAGCATCAATCACAACAGAGCAAAAACTGGACTGGCCAAGCACATGGAAGTCCTGTTGCATGCAAAGTAAAAGCTTTGAAAGATCAGTAGTTCTCCCATGTCTTCTGTATCCATTTACAAGCTTTGCCAGGGCTCTGTTACTAAGGAGAAACTTTCCACTCCTAAACATTACAAGCTCTTGTTTATGTTTCACTCTGAGGATAGAATCCTTCTGCAACAACTCTGGCATAACTTGTATCTTCAAGCCAGTCTTGAGATTGTTAGATCCAATTGGAACAAGGAGACGCTTTTCTTGGTCCATCCTAAGTTTTTTATTGGGAACAGACTCCTGGAATTTATGCATATCCAACAAAAGCTGTGCAGCAGAATCGATGTCATCGAATTTAAAGTGCAATTTCAACAAACTATCATAGAACTGACAATAATAACCAATAAAAGGAGCACCCACTTCATCAACATGATCCTTCAATTTCTTGATCTCATCCCTTTGACCATTCATTTCATGGATCTGGGAAAAAATAATGACCGAGTGTGCATCAGCAATAACACCCGCCTTTGACATCAACTCAACTATTTCTTGGCCTTTAAGAGATGATTTGAACTTCACACAAGCATCAAGAACAAGGTTGAAAATCATTGCATCAGGTTTTACCACTTTGGCACGAACACTTCCTTTTGCACTTAAATGTAGAAAACAATCACACATCTGAACCAAGAAATTTGATGCTAGACATGCTCCAATCTCCGTCTTCACCATGTGTGAAACCACTGACCATAGTATAGTTAGTGGGGGCATATTCTCCCTCTCTAGCATCACCCTTAGAATCATAGAGGCAGGAACAGGCATCTGTGCTCTAGCTAAGGAGCTTGAGAGCTTTGTCAGGACTGGAAACTGAAGCAAACCAGGCTTTTCTTTCAATATTAAGAAGACCAAATCACATGCTTTTTGCAACCAGTGGTGGTCTGATGAATAGGAAAGTCGAGAAATTAACATGTTCACCATGGAACCCGTAGGAAAGCCATATAGTTTCTTGAAGTCAATAAAAGTTACCCAAGCTTCATCTACTTGATGCTCCCGCAATGCAATTTCAAGCTTCCTCAAAAGAACAACATTAGAGGAACCTCTCCAACATATCCTCCCAGGCTGACTAACACTACCACTCGAAAAATGTTGGAGAGCTTCAAGCTGATATTCTCCGAAGACTCTTTTGGAAAAAAATTCTCCACTGTGATCTGCAATCAAGGCAGTCTTCTGAATAGCTGAAGGCACAAAGACTCCAAGTGCATAGCTCAATGGGATTTTTCTTGAAAAAATTAGTGCCATCTATATTACCATTTGAGCTGCAATGCGTCTCACATCAAAATAGTTCCAATAAAAAAAGAAGAAGCCCTCAAGCCAGAAAGAACTGCTCAAATGGATCATCTGTTTCAAGAACTTGACTAAATTAGACACATATTGTATAGTGACAAATTAAAAAATACAAAAAACAGCTAATACGATCATCAGATAAAAAAACAAAGGTCCTAGTAAACTAACATTTAGGCAATAAAATTGAAAATTCAGATAAAACATAGAAGTTGTTGATGAGTAAAGCTGGTTAAGTTGAAGTTCAACAGTTCAATTAAATCCAGTAAATCATCAAAGAAAAGTGAACGAATTAGAAAAGAAAATGTCCCAGAAAGTAACAAAGAAAAATACATAATTTCCGGGAAACATCACTAAACCAAGTTAAATATGTAAATAAATTTATCATCTTTGCTGATATTCGAGATGCAAGACATGTAATAAAAAAAAGGAGAGATTGTGTTAGTTCAATGCACATGGAATGGGTAAAGAGAGAGAAAAAATGAAATACCAACCTCAAATATCGCCAAACTCAAGTAAAGAAGTTACTTCCCTCCCTGTACCCACCGGAAATAGAACTTGGTTGAAGAGACGAGGTTAGCAGTTGGCAACGCATCAAATCAAAGTATTAAGGAGAATAATAGCCCATGAGATGTTTGATGAATGAGCTGGAAATCTGTTTTCTGGTGGATTTATAAAGCCAGAGCCCATGACTAATGGCTTCCTTTTCCATCGAGAACAAAAAAATATTTGTTTTCTTATTGCCAATTACATTAGATAATAATAATAATAATAATAATAATAATAATAATAATAATAATAATAATAATAATTCTGCTAGCAAGGTTACTGTGCAAAAAGACTTAGAATATTACTAGTTTGGTGTTCCGCGTTACGCCACGGGCTCATTTTTTATTTTCATAAAAAATATCATAAAAATCTAAGACCCAAGAGAATTGAGTACTGCCACCAACCCAAGAAAATTAGGTCCTGACCCAGGGACTCATTAGCTTTGGGTCCTGACGTCTGACCTAAGAAAATTGGGTAATGAAATAAGATCCATTAGTCTTGGGTGCCGCCATCAGACCTAAGAAAATTAAGTCATGATATAAGACCCATTAGCCTTGGGTTCTAACGTAGGATTCATTAGCTTTGGATCTAGACGATGGACCTAAGAGAATTAGGTCTAGACACCGAACTTAAGAGAATTGGGTCTTTATGCATAACAGGGGATCCAATTTCCTTAGATCCGGCTTCAGGTCCCAAGGCTAATGAATCCGCGTTAGGACACAGTTCTCTTGGGTCCGTCGTCGGGACTCATTAGACGGCGGACTCAAGTGCATTAGATCTTGACGAAGCACCCAAGAGAATTGGGTCCGGACATGAGACCCAATAGAATTTGGTCCTTATGCGGGGACCTATTAGCCTTGGGTCATGGCGTTAGGACCCATAATCTTGGGTCAGGCGAGGCTGCAACACTCAAGGGATTTGGGTCTTGACAACTGACCCAAGAGAATTGGATCCTGATGCGTGACCCCTGAGAAGTGAGTCCTTATGAAGGACACATAGTCTTGGGTCAGGTGGGGCTGCATGACCCAAGGGATTTGGGTCTGCGCTTATGCCACACCCAAACAACTTGAGTGAGACACCCCTTTCTAGCCCCAAGTTTCTTGGGTCTGGAAGGGGATGTCTGACCCGAGTTAATAATGAAAACAATAATAGTAATTGATTTGACCCTTCAAATCAATTCTATATTTTTTTTATAGTAATATTATTTTTTTCAAATTTAATAATATAATGAATATAATAATATTAAACTTATTTGACTCAAGTTCTCATAGTTTTTAATCCCTTCAAATCAAATATATGGTTTTTCTTCAATAACAATAATATTTTTTTCAAATTTAATAATGATAATAAAAATAATAATAATAATTTTTTATTTTACCCTTTAAATCAAATATGTGATTGTTTTTCAATACTGATAATAATGTTTTTCAAATTTATTACTTATTTTATTAATAATATTAATTATAATAAAAATAATTATTATTATAATACAAATAATTATATTTTTGATATGAATACTTTTAATTATAATAAAAATAATAAAATTTATAGCATAAATAATTATATCTAGAAACATAAGACCCAAGAACCTTGGGTCCTGACGCCGGACCCAAGAGAAATGGGTTCTAACGCCTGACTCAAGAGAATTAGGTCCTGACGCAGGATTCATTAGCCTTGGATCCTCACACCAGACCCAAGAGAATTGGGTCATGAAGTAGGATCCATTAGCCTTGGGTGCTGACGTTGGACCCAAGAAAATTCGGTCTTGATGCATGACCTAAACGAATTAGATCCGGATGCATGACTCATTAGCCTTGGATCCTGACGCAGGACCCATAAAAATTAGGTCCTCACGCAGGACACGTAGTTTTGGGTCAGGCGGGGTTATAAGACCCAAGAGATTTGGGTCTGCGCTCCTGCCACACCCAAGCGACTTGGGTGAGGCAAAATGCTCTAGAGTATGAAAATAAACTCCATTTGGTTTTGAATCTATTTATAAAGAATCTTGTGATCGAGAAATCCATGTTACACATCTCTATTATTATTTCATATGCATTTGCTAATTTCATATGCATTTGCTATACTTAGCTTTGCTAGGATACGTGGAATATAAAGCTTTTCTTCATCACCTGTTTCTTTTGAAAGTTTTCTTCTATTGTTAAAGGAACTTATTTACGAAGTTAAAAAAAAAACTTAATACATAAATTGGACTTTTCATAGTTTGTGAAATTAGATTTGGGCTTGAAACGTGGGTGGGCTTGGTTGTTGGGCTTGACCGGTGGTGGAGATTCACCTGAAAAAGTAAACCTCTCGTGAAAAGAAATACTCTCTGATGATTAAGTCACTAAGTGTTTAAGAGAAAAAAAGATGTAAAATAAATTGTTGAACAGAGAATGACAAGTATGAGAGCCTTCATCTGTTTACCTGGTGATCTAAGATAATTATAAATCTTGGTCACGTCAACTCATCTCAGGTAGTGTAGAGGATGGTGTCACATTAATTGGTGAAAATATTAATGTTCACCATTAATTGAACAACTGTTTAATGTTAATGATACATTGAAGAAAATAGTTATTGGTCAAGAAATAAGTGTTTGTCTTATATAAAGAATTGTGCGCTGTCACCATTGACTTGAAATGGTGGTGTTTTGCACAAAAGTGTGTACTTGCATAAATAATATGTCAGTTAATCATAAAAAATATTGTGTGTGAATGGTACACGGCGTCGTGTTTTGACTTCTTAGGACTAGAAAAAAAATGGGTATGTTAGAAGTGGGAATTTACTAGATGTAGTTGTTTGGATTAAGGCCCAAACAATATAAGTGTTGTTGTTTGGGCTGCATACCCAAACACAAAAAAAATAATTTTTTTTCTTCTTGATCTTTTATTGTTGGTTCGTTGAAGTTGGTGATAAAAGTGATTATGGCTAGTTTGTTAGTTGCCAATATGGAGGGGGATAGAGCTAAACATGACAAGGAGAGGGGAATAACTCGAGGTTTGGATGAGGAAAATAACTAGTGATGGAAGAGCTGCCATGAGAGGTGACTTGATCGGCGATGAGAGTGAATTGTTGGCTTTGAGTGATGATCGACATGGATCATGATTGTCGGATTCTCACCAATGTGATTTTAGAGAGAGAACTATTTGTTTATGTTTTTCCCTTTTTTTTTCTTTTTTTTTGTGAAATGTTATTTGTTTTCTTTTTTTTCTCATTTTCTCTTCACTTATCCTTTATAATCTTCTCCTCTCTTCCCTTTTTTTCCTTTTAATATTTTTTTATCCTTGTCCACTTATTCTTTACTTTCTTGGAGAAGAGTCTAAAACTTTCATGTTTATTTTAATCCCTCTTTTCTTTCTTACTCATCATTCCCCTAACTATTTTTTTTATTGTTTTTTTTTTAATTTCAAGTTTTGGGTTTTTGAAAATTCATCAATATAAAAACAACAAGTGAAATTGTCAAAAATTATAAAATGGTTGATCGAATTGTATCGAAAATATATTTTAAGAAAAAATTGAATTTTTTTATATTTTTTAAAATATATTGAAAAAGAAGGGTAAAAATATGAATTATATTTTAAACTTATATACCGATTAAAACAATTTTAATTAAAAAAATGGAAATACACGACTACCTATTGTTTCTTACAACTATTTAAGTATCATATATGATAATAATGATTATCCTAAAATCGAGAAATCAATCAAGCATTGTTTATCCTACCTACATTGAAATTTGCTCTATTTGAGAATGAGATTTAATTTTAAAAATAAATTTTTTATTTAAAAATATATTAAAATAATTTTTTATATATTTTTTTTTATTTTTTATATCAACATTAAAATATTGTTTATTTTTTAAATTAAAAATATTTTAAAAATACATCATCAGCGAGACAAACGTAGCGCCAAACAGCTAGTAACCTCGTAGTTCATGTCTGAGAAACAGATTTAGGTTATGCTATGTATGACTTAATTACCAATCACAAAGAGAAAGTTTAAAAAAGCCGTCCCTGATCGTGACATGATGATATAGTTTTTAATAGCTGTGATTCAGGCTCAGTTCCACAATAGACAAATCGGCTTTGGACAAATCCTAGACTTTATTCTGCATGTTTCCAAGTACCTGGAATGAAACTTGACAAAATACTATGGATACTGTCAACTTATAATTAAAAAGTGTCCTTGGTTTCGAACATGGCAGATCCAAATTTGTTCTCACAAGTAGCCAAAACCTTTCGGCAATGAGACTACGGAAAGCACATACAATTTCTTTTTTTTCTATAACATTCTTCCTTAATGATTTTCTCAACTTTGGGGTTGGTTGAGGCTTTGTTGTTGTTGTTGTTGTTGTTGTTGTTGTTCAACTTAATCTGGCACCTCGAGAGAAAAAAGCTTGTAAAATCTACAGCTAACAGCAAATTCATGCTGAAACTTCAAAATCTTTCGTGGACAAGATTTTCAACCTGTGAGGTGCATGGTATCAGAATTGCTTGGCTAACAACTATATCTCACTCTTTTGATATCAGATGGACGCCACACTTGTCCATAACAACGCCATTGGTTATTTTGACAGACAGTTCCACTTCTTCTCCACCTTCCATTGCACATGGAAGCCGACTAAATGTTACATAGTTCACCCAAGAATGATACTCAGGTTTTGAATAATATAGTGGGATAAATGTTGACCAATGAAACAATCGAACACCTTTGCTCTTATTTCTAATCGTGGCAGAAGCGTAAGGTGGGGGAAGTCTTCTTTCGCTAGCTCCGCAGACAATCCAGACAATCAATCCTTGAATTTCACTGTCTGGTACATAAAAAGATATCGATGATCCATCTCCACGATGACTGAACCAATCCGGTATCTCACTGTCGCGGAGGCAAATGTCAAGATGCTCGCCCTTGAACGATGCCTGTTTTAAGTAAACAAAGCTTAGAAATCCAAGTGCAAGAGCAAGATTGAAAGCAAAAGATAGGGGATAGTACCTGAAGAAGACTCTTCTTGAAATTATTTGCCAGTTTGCTGCAGTTGTCAACATAAATGAGTGGTTTATTTCCCACGCGTCCTAAACCCTGAATATCAGATAGTTGTTGGCAATTAACTAGATACATATCTGTTACGTTTTTCGATTGAATAGATAATCTTTCTATGGATGTGCAATGATACACCATCAAAGAGTGCAAAGTTGAGGGAAGATCTGAGATTGATAGAAGATCTGCACAATGGTACAGGCACAATACTTGTAGCTCGGGAAGTCTATCTATGCCATTAGGCAGATTATTGAGCTTGTTTCTCGTGAAATTCAATTCTTGAAGTGAGGATAACCCCCCAAGATCTGTCCCATCAGATAGACCACAGTAACTCAGATCTAGTCTTCTCAATGAGTTTAAGCCAGTAAAAGTTGGAAGCAAAGCTCTGGGGTTTGAAATTCTTGGTGAAAGCCAAGGTAAAATATGTGAAAACCAAGATACTGATGATAAGTCATATTTGAATCCACCCAACGATAAATTACTAAGGTTCTTCAAATGTCCAATGGAAGATGGTAGTCGCTCAATTGCAGTTCCATCTGCTAGAAGCATGGTTAAGGCTTCCATATCACCCAACTGATCGGGCAATTTCTCAAGGTTTATGCACCTGGAAATGTTTAGACTTTCAAGGCATTTCAAGTAGCAAATGCTTTCTGGAAGATTCTTCAGACTCTCGCATCCCTCCAGATTCAACAAAGTCAGGCTATCCAAATGTCCAATAGATTGATGAACCTCAACTAAACTTGTGCAACCTTCAAGTATAATTCTCTCCAGACAAGGGAGTCCCATGAAGTGCGGTGGTGTAGAAAGGTGCACAGAATAGCTGAGGTTGAGGATTTTCAGCCTGTTGAGAAACTGATTCAAAAGAGAGAGATAGGGATCAGTATACCAGAAACACAACCAGCAAGAACTACTCTGATGTTGTTAAGAAACAAAAACATATTGTATATTTCATACTTTGATCCCCTCCAGAATTCTCTGATGTTGTTGTACTGCATATCAAGAACTACTAGATTGTTTAGCTGGAAATCTTGCGGTAAAGATTTCAAAGGGCATTGATGCCAACATAGCCATGCCAACTCTTTGGAAAAATGCTCATAGCATCCAGTGACATGTGCTGCATTCATTTGGAGCAACCTTAAAACATCTCATCTCTGAAAATGATTCTGTGCTCAAAACTACATCTTTCGATGCTTGTAAATTAATAGTTATATCTTCCACTGCTTCTGTTCCCTACAAACACCAACTGTTGATTGGTAAATGTAGTCTATAATTACTTGGATGTAGTTCCACACAGAATTATTTATTAAAAATTCCTAGGAGAATTCTAAATTCCCTCCTAAATATTAGATAACTGATGTGTGTTTGGGAACTAGTACGAAAGTAGCCTTCGTGTAAGTAAGTGTTGGGAAGATGTAGTTCAAACAGTAGTACCCAATGTGGAGAACAACTTAGTAATAGCAACAACCGGCACATGCTCAATATCCTAACTGAGGCGAAATCCTGAATTAAACAAGTGATTAAATTAGTAAAAAATATTAATGAAATTCCAATTAATCCAGATTTATGCAAATGCAAATATGAAAAAAATGCATAACAAAATCATGTAATGAAAAAATATAAAAAGAAAACTGAAAAGAAAGGGCACACACACTCAAATAACAGCACTAGTCTTTATGCATGTAATGGCTAGAGCAACCGTGCTTGTTCTCATGCATTTGTTAACTTATTATGTTCACAATAACATTTGGTTCTTACCATCTTTTTCCTGAGTACATCCAGCACATCCTTCTGAAACCAAAGTCTGCTGCGTTTTCCTGGATGGTCAGGTGACATTTCACGGATGATCTCCCTTCCCATTTCTCGCAATAGATCATGCATCCTTAACTTATTATACCAGTTAGTTGTTATAAGTGATCTCTGCATTAGAACCTCAATACCAATTCTAGAGTGGAAACCACAGCCATCAAGTAATTTTGAAACATAATCCACGTCCATACCAATAAAGAAACATGCGATATCAAGGAATATACCCTTTACATCATCATCATCGAGTGCATTGAAACTTATTTGAAGTTTTCTCTGAATTTGATGGTGTGGAGTTTTTTTTAATTTCTTACAGCACTTCTCCATTCACCTATGCTTCTTTTGCACAAATAAGAAACCAAAACTTCAAGAGCCAGTGGAAGTCCTCCAACATACTGAACTACACCATTAGAAATCCCCAGAAATTCTTCTGTTGGACGATTCTCCTTGAAGGCATGTGCAATGAAAAGCTGAAGGGACTCGTCATGATTCAATTCTTCAACAAGATATTTATTTTGCACTTGAAGTTGAGTTAGCAAATGTTCGTCTCTTGTTGTAATAATTACTCTACTTCCAAGGCCAAACCAATTTCTCTCTCCCATCAGTGCTCCTAGTTGTTTCGACTGATCCAAGTCGTCAAGAACAACAAGAACTCTTTTGTGACAAAGTCTTTCTTTGATCAGAGCGCTTCCTCTATCAACATTATTAATCTTAAAGGTTTTTGATTGTATGAGATCAGAAATGAGTTGTTCTTGTAATTGAACAAGACCACTGGGTTGTTCTGAGATTTCTTTGATATTCAAAAGACAACAACTTCCTTCGAATTCATTGCAAAGTTCGTTAAATACGGCCTTTGCTATGGTTGTCTTCCCTATACCTCCCATCCCATATATGCCCACTGTTCGGACATCATCTGTATAAATACTTAACATGGAAACTACGTCCTTAACTCGAGAATCAATACCTACTGGGTATGAGGCAACAGTCAAGTATTTGCAGTTCAGTTTATGTAAAACATCTTCAACCATTTTTTCAATAAACTTTGCTTCGTGTCTGTTCACAGATATTAAAAAGGAAATCACTAGTGACATGATAAGCACACCAAAGTGAAATTGTTACACAATTCATAAAATTATGCTAGCTAATCTATAGTGTTTAGTAACCATATCAAGCTAAGCTCATATACCAGCTAAAAATGAGGAGCAAGATATAGTTGAACTTATCTTTCCACTCCTCCTACCGGTATTCTTAGAGTATTGTTGGATAAGGGGCTTAAGCATGTAGTCTATTGCGATGCTGATAACTTTTCATGTTCATTGTGAATAATTGACTATGATGATACCCTTCTCTGGTCTTCTCTTCTGTATTCGTAAAGAACAAATCAAATGGCCTTTTCTTCTTGTCCGGTGAAGTCTTATTCTGGACTCACCATCATTTTCTACTAGCTAAAGCAATTTATATTCAAGCAGTTAGCCACCTCTTTTTTTATTTAGGCAAATGTGAAGAGATTGTTGAGTGGATAATTCTACAATAGTGTCGACGAGACTCGAGAAGTTGTGAAATTAAATGGGGGCATGAATGATAGTAGGCATTTTGCAATCATGCATTTGTGATTTGTGCTCAATTATCTTGCAAAATTTATAGGGATTGAAAAACGAAGAGAAAAGAATAACGGTAAAGGGTGGTAGAAAGAAAAGAAGTACCCATTTTCCATTTCTTGGAGATGCCATCCAGAAAGATTTGCAGCCTCCACGAGAACTTTTCTCCACTTGTTGACCATCTCAATATTTTCCTTAAACCGTTCTTCATGTCTCTTAAAAGCTTCTGCAAAACTTGCTGTCTGTTTTCTAACATCGGAGGGATCGATGTCATAGAAGATGGGGACAGCAATTTGAGCAATGGCACTTTTGCACGCTAGAATCTCTGAAAGTTCACCGAGACACCAGGTGGAGGAAGCATAGCCTTTTGAGAAGACCACAATAGCAATTCTTGATTCTTGAATTGGTCTTGAGATTATAGAAGAAATGTCTTCTCCTCTAGGAAGCTCATCATTGTCCCTGAAAGTATGGATTCCTGCATGGATTAAAGCAGTATAAAGATGATCTGTGAACTTCTTCCTGGTATCTTCGCCTCTAAAGCTCAAGAAAACATCATATTTCCATTGTGGTGCGGATGATGATGAAGAGAAAGATGGGTCTGAATTTTTCCTGGTAGCCATAGAACGGGCACTCGTTGGTGAAGGTAGGTGTCTAATGGAGAAATTGCTTATGGTTTTTAACCTTACCAGCTGACTTTGAAATTGAGTATCGCTTTCGAAGTTGGAGTGCTGGGTTATCATATTTAATTTGCCATGCATACCGAGAATGAGCAATATTCAATATTTTTCTTGTCAGCGTTTCCAGATTGTCATCCATCCTCTTATCAAAGTTGGTTTTTTTTATTTTTTATTTTTTATTTTTTATTTTTTTGTATTTTCTGAAAGAAAATACTTTTGGAAATTTTTGAGAAAGCTATTGTTAGTCAAGTTAAAAATGACACTGATTACAACTAAAGGAATAGAGTGACTATGATGGGGAAATAGAGTAAGAAATTTTCAAGCCATTCTTGAATTCGGGGCCTCTGGTGTGATGTGCATAGCTAGTCAGAATCCTAGATGTTTTACTACGAACAGTCCCGGGAGTGCACTTTCTTCACCAGCTTGGGATGCGAAAGCTTCGATAGCAATTGGAATAAACGAATCAAGAGAAAACAATCGACCTTTTTATTTTATTTTATTTTCCCAGAACTATAAGCGCCAGATTAAGTTGCCCTTTCCGCAAGACACAGGCTTTTGATTCTTGTCAGTATTTTTTTAAACAGGCAGCAGAGAATTCAAATTGGCTAGCAATTAGAACAAATAAATTATACTTTACAGGCACCACTTCAAGGTTTTTGCAAGGGACAAATCGGCTACCCTTATCTACATTTTTTTCTGGCCATAATATTTGCATGAATTTCTCATGGTTACATGGACACCAGATTTAGTAATAGCCACATTCAAACAAAAGAGAACTGTGATCCAACTCTAATAACTGCTGCAGAGGTTTGACTCACTACAACATGGATTAGATAAACGACGCTTTGCGGTTGAGATGAGAACCTCAAAAACTAATTTCACTCATCAATGTTGAAAGCTTGCAACTCAGACCAACACAGTTCTCTTTTTCCCAAAAATCAAAACCTACTGTTCAATCTAATTGCAGTAATGTCCTAAGTCACTCTTTTCTTGTTCCTCCCCCCCCCCCCTCTCCTCTATGTAGCAATCTCATCCACCTCAGAATTAAAGACAAAACTCGGAAACGTTGTTGTGATGTCCCTGCATTAATTTCCAGAAAGAAAGAATAAAATAACTGAGAGAAGAACTCCATAACAATCCGCAAATTATAACAAGGGTCTAAGAGATGTCTTATTTAGTACCTCAAGTAGGGGAGAGTCATTATCTTTAATAAGGATGGGTTTCTACAAACAAAGTTCTCCCACTCAGACT
The DNA here is from genome assembly GCA_019202695.1 of Populus x sibirica. Classification (NCBI taxonomy): domain Eukaryota; kingdom Viridiplantae; phylum Streptophyta; class Magnoliopsida; order Malpighiales; family Salicaceae; genus Populus; species Populus x sibirica. The sequence continues at coordinate 3,390,988 of JAGMVL010001291.1, read as the reverse complement.
TGTCTATCTTCCCATCTCTATTTACATCAGCGTCCAAGAAAGTCTGTCCAAGCATAATAAAAAACTAAGTCAAGAGCTTCTAGGAAATTGAAAAATATAACAAATGCTCGAATATCATAACAAAAAAAAAAACATGTCATCATGCACTGAACATAGCTCAACAAGACATGACAACCTTTTTGCTTTATGGTAGTTATAACAGGTGTGGACCCAGATCCAACCGACCTAGAGAGATTTTCCAGTTTCTTGGTCTATCATAATCAACTTTAACTTTTCAATTGCTTTTTAAATTGTTAAACAAGATCATAAATTTGATACTATTTTGCTACTACATGGAAGCGCTGGATCCCAATCTAAACAGATGAACAGTTTGTTGATCCTAAATTAATAGCAAACTAGCAAAATGCTGAGAGAAGGTGAATCGGTTAACTTAAAAGAGACATGTAAAATCCAAAGTAATCCAGCAATAATTCACCTTATCAAGAATTATCTCAACAGTCTCATCAGCCAACTTCATTTCTGATTCACAGAGAAGTGCAATCAACATTTGCTTAACCTGTCAAACAATTACAAACAATGAGCAGGCCGGCAGGTAGTTTCAATAAAAGGATAATCAGATGAAGTAACAAGTCTGGGAGATGTGTTGAGCTTTCTCTTCAATAAGCTTTGTATTTTTTACATAATTATTTAACTTAATGATAAGGATAGCCATAGAGAAATCTCATCGAATTGAGAAAAATGTCATGGCCAGATGACAAAAGGAATTATTTAGAATCAGAAGAGTGCAAGAGTTATTGAATTCATACTAAGGAACCAAATTTTTGTCCCTCTTTGATGATTCAAGCTACAGTTAGTGCCATTGAATAGTAAAAATGACAATTTCAAAAAGCATAGAAGGTTATTATTTATCTGAGTTGTATATCATACAAAGAAACCACATCTTCCTAATTTATGGGTAAATCAGATACAAAAATATGCTCTTAACTTTTCAGATACACCCAACCACAAAGTGGATGCAAATGCTAAATGAATTACTGTGAACAAGGAAATTAGCCACAACGCAGCAAAATATCAACACCCAAGCCTCATTTAACTAGCCAGGTTGTCAAGAACTGAACCTAGAATAAACTCAAACCCTGACCGAACCATACCCTCTACTGATAATCTAAATCCTCTACACATCTTCAGCTGTGAACGTTCAGATATGGAAGCAAAAGTGGCAGGTAAAAGTACAACACAAAGAGACATAATAGTCAAGGACCATCTTTGCATAGGACTTCTGTTTGCCCTGACACTCAGGGGGGGGATTGTTTGCCAGTCTCTAGTCATGCGCATTTCTCTCATTGCACAGGTAAAACTAAGAATTCTAAATCTCACTCATAAAATTCAAAAAATGACCATTCTCATACCTCTTGGCGCTCAATGAATCCCGTGTTATCCAGATCATATAGTTTAAATGAGACTGCAAGAAATTCCAAACAGTAGAAGTTAGTGGACAGAAAAATGAAATGAAGCGAGGTCATGAAGAATACAATGACAACTGCAGTTTATTCAATTGAAAATCATCACAAATATGTATTCAACTTACAGTCTATCTTGTCTTCTTGTGAGGCATTGGGATGGAAGACATTGAGTGATCTAACAAAATCACTGAAATCAATGACTCCCTTGTGCTTAACATCAAACAGCTCAAAAATCTGCATGCAGAGTTGTTTGAATATCAAAACTTATCCAACTGAATGAAATGAGATGAGGGCATTGTTTATAATGCTGGTTATGACGAAAATACAAATCTTACAAGGTGTTTTTAACTTACTGCAATTATTAGCTGGTTCTTCTTATAGTCTTATTATTAATATAGAGAAAAAATAAAAGCTAAGTAGCTCGCCCCATATATAATTTCAGGACAGAGCCATGTCCGCCATGTACAATTGAGATAACAAAAACTGTAGTGCAGGTCAGGACAAAAAGAAAAAATCACTTTTTAAACATTATACTGGGTTATTTCTCTGTTCAAATATTGTTTCTTCTCAATAGAGAAACTGAAGATAAGATAGGTACCCTATTTGCAAAGAGATTCTCTTTCTTTCTGTTTTTGAAAAGAGCCAACTGAAACTCTTCCTGCATAAACAAGAAAATACTCACTGCCATATTTTGCATTATAATTTCCACAGGCTCTTTGATCTGATAATGCCAGATGAACATCCAACAAACATCACAGTCATATTAATCATGCATAAGCATATGTATTATAATGAATGGTTGAAAATATGGATAATTTGGATGAACGCAAGCACAGATAATTTGGGTCTTGTGTACATATTATATGTGTGACAGAGATTAACCTAATATGGTTGAAAAAGGAAAACTATTTACATAAGAGAGTGTGCTGCTGAAAATCATTAAAGATCACTATCATTAGTAGTGACATCATCGTGACTAGTATTAAAATCAAACATTCTACCATCTGTGACCAATTGTAGCATTAATCAGTGCATAGCATCCTCTAGGTTAAACAGTTCTGCCTACATGTCTTCAAATGAGCTTCACATCACACTATGTGAGCAGAAATGGAACCCAACTTCAGAAACTCCATTTCTTGAATACTATCAAATATATAATTCTAAGTTCTTCTGTTTTTTATCCCGTGAAAACACAGGTTAAAACAACAATTCAAACCTTCACTTGGAAATATTCAAGTCGAAAAGACAGCACTCAGGAGTAGCACAAACTGAGACTGCCACGTAAAGAACCTTAAAAGAAAATGTACAGAAATGGACCATCTTTGCTGAAGAGAAAATTTCAGAAAAAGAATAGGTAATGGGAGATGAGGACGAAAAGAGTTTTGGGTTCAAGACACCGTTAATGATACCTTGCTTATTAACCCATCATCAACCACGGAACTGCTAATGCTCTTGTATAGTTCAAAAAGTGCTTCAACTTCACTCACACTAACTGCAGGATCAAAAAATGGCATACATATCAAAGACTACACCTACAAATTAACAAGCATGCAAAGGTGAACGTACAGATGTGTCAATGCACGGGTCTCAATCGCACACAGACACAGCAATAAACAATGAAATGAAAAGCATGCTAACTTGAGATACTGAAATTTCATACCCAAGACTTTCAAGAAATAAAAAATAATAATTCGGAATATAGTAATAGTTTTTTTATATAAAAAAAAAACATTACAAAATTAGATAATAAACGAACCACAATTCAACATAATTGGGGTTTATGATCTCCAAAACAAAAGAAAGTTTTCTCAATGGCCAAAAGAGGGCCACACATGTGACAATACAGCAATTATAGCTGAACTGTTTTGAGTTCACAGCACTCAAAAACTTGAAAAAAAAATGATTTAGAACCATGAGTTTGCAACCCCGTGAATGAACAGAGTAAAGAATAAGAAAGGTAACTTACAAGCTGTTTGTGAGGCAAGGGCAACAGGGTCCTCGTGTCCAGGGAACTGTCTTGCTACTTTAGAAATAAAACAGCCCATTTACTGGCAGAAAAGGGGGGAAGCAGGGAGGCGGCAGCCAAATACCAGACTTTTAAAGCCTAGCCTTCACTGACTACAATTCATCATCAAAATCATCTTTTTAACCTTGCAAGTTTCAAAACCCTCCATGTTGAAAAGATTGCCACCCACACAGAACAAAATTAGTAATGCAAATAACTCCGAGTAAAAAGAGCCCATTTTTCATTTCACTTTGATAAAAAAACAAAAAACCCAGGTCAGCAATTTCTGTTTTTCGATCATTTCCATCGAACACAATCATGCTTGATTGAATTAAAATAAAAGAAGAGTAAAAAGCTTTAGATTTCACTCGCTGTAATCAACAAAACTATTCGACTCAATTTATATATAGCTTTCACCGGCTAGAATTCAATACTTACAAAACACAATTAACGTAAAAAAAATAATCATTTCAAAAAAAGAAACGATATAAACACAAAACTCTTCTTTTCCTCGCATTTCTCTGGGACCAAATAGAAAAGAAAAGAGAACAAACAAACAAACAAACAAACAAAAAGAAAGAAAAGCACCAGAAACCTACAAGTCAGTAAAGAAAGAAAAAAAATCACAATTACACTTGATTAATTACAAGACAAGAAGAAATTAGAGAAGCAATCACAATTTAGACACGATTAATAAAAGGACAGAGGAGGGAGACTTACCAGAAGCAAGAAGAACAAAAATGAAATCTTGAAGTAGAATGGGAGACAAAGGAACTCCCCACGGAGGGAGAGGGAGAGGGAGAGGCAAATATAAATTAGCTTAGCTGGAGAAAAAGAGAGAGACGTATTGTGGAGGGGTGTGACAATATGTGTTACTAAACTGTACTATATAGACCGTAATCAGACGGCTACTATTGATTTGATTTCTCTTACCGTTTCATCACAGAACTCGCCGTGAATGTTTCCCCCTGTTTTCTCTTTGACCTTTTTTTATCTCTCTCAACTCTCAACAAAAATATTTAAAAATAATAAAAGAAAAGAAAACGATGCGGCGAATTTTGAAATTTTGACAAAAATAAAAACAAACAACTAATGTGTCCGAGTGCTTAATTGCGCAGTGCAATAATAATTTCAATAAATTTTAAAAAAATATAAAAATATATTTTTAAATAAAAAACAATTTAAAAAACAGCAAATCATTCCAACCCATGCTAAAGGAGAGCTTCGATGAAAAAGATAAAAAAACATAGGAATATACTCCTTTGCTTTCTAGGATTCTACTTTTCTTTTGGTTGGTTGGTTGGTTGGTTGGTTGAATTCTTCCCTGCCGACCTAATCATGGTCTCATCTCATAGATTAAACACTTTGGAAAGGAAAGGTGATCACATGAATATTCGATTCCATATTAACTGTTTCTTTTTTTGGAATTTCCATCTTCTTTCTATATTTGTTTTTATGTTTGAAAAGAGCTTCTAAAAATATTTAAATTTTTTTTTTACTTTAAATTAATATTTTTTTGATGTTTTGATACGCTGATATAAAAATAATTTTTTAAAAATAAAAAATATTATTTTAATATATTTTTAAATAAAAAACATTTTAAAAAACAATTACAATAACACTCTCAAATATACCTTAATTTAAACAGCTCCGCCTTCCGCCATCTTTCAACCACAATTAATTTAGAGGCTGCGTTGTCATTGTGACTATAGCTATAGTTGTCCATATCTTAATTGTAGTTGTGATTAAACAAAAATTAAAAATTAGAAAAAGATGGTGAATTCATTATTTATTTCTTTACAAAGTAAAATGTTTTTTTAATTTTATTTTTTAATATTAAGCATTGAATTTTATTATTTATTTTGATTTATTTTCTATGATATTATCCAGGTTTCATAACACGAGTCACGATTTGATAAGTTTATTTGGGTCGAAACAATGTATTATTATTTTAATATTAAAAAAAATTTAAAATGATATTTTTTTTAGTCAGATTATGTTTTTATCGGTTATTTAAAATGTCTTAAAACTCGTCAAGTCAATCATAGCATATCAAATCAATCCCTGTACAATTTTTAAAAATAATACATTCGAAAAACAAAATTTATCAGTCTACCCACACCAATGATCTAGTTCTAGCTAATATAAAAGTTTTTAGGTAGGATATTTGTTGAAGTAAAGGTTGCAAATGATAAAGAAAAGAAATCCACAAAGTGGAGCTTTTCTTTAAAAGCTAGCTTCTATAAAAGCTAGCTTCCGAAACTTTTATATGGAAAACCGTTTTTGTTTTTTCAATTTTTTTTCTGCAGGCACATTTAAGTTAAGTTTTATTCTAGCTAAATTCCTAGATGCACGTTACACATTAACAAAAAAAAAAACCTAAAACCCATGGAAAAAATACTGTAAAAATACCTTTATTTATTGTGAATTGAAATTAATATTTGACCTTTATATAAAAAAAATTGAACAATCTATTAGAGATAATTGAGTTTTTTCATAGAATCTATTGGTCATTATAAAATCGATCAGAGTTAACTTAATCTTTTCATATTTTTTGCACAATATAATTATGCTCTTAAAAACAAACAATTATTTAGCTTGGGTCTAAGGGCTTTTATGATATTTCACTTTTCACAACACAGTAAAATGACTTTATTGCTCTTAAAAATAAAATAAAAATAATATAAAAACTTGTCATGACAAACCTGTAACCACGCTAATCAGGATTGAGTAAACCTGAGATATCTTACCAAACCCGCGACTCAGATCATGTGATTGAAATAACCCGATCAAAAAATAAAGAGAATTATAAAACTTTTTTTTTCTCTAAAAAACTCATGTTAACTTTTCAATCTCATGACCTGATTCATTAAACCCGGAGCACCCAATCTAAAAAAATCATGAAGTCCAATTCTCAATTAATTATTTATTAAATGATGAAATTGAAAAAAGAATTTCAACTATAGAAAAGAATTTTTTAAAAAATAACAATTAAAAAAATGAGAATCAAAATTAAAATACAAAATAAATTTTATATTTAATTAAAGGGTGTGATAGAAAAAAAATCAATTTAGAAAAATGACAAAAAAAAATAGAGGAATGATGCTTAAAATTGACATAAAAAATAAAAAAACAATGTTAGAATTAAAGGGTGAAATTAAAAAAAATAATAGCTTTTATAAAAGGGCCAGGAAAAAAAATAGAAATCAAAACAATAAGGATTAAATTAGAAAACACAATACCATCAATTTGAATTGAATGATGAAATTAAAAACCAATAAAACTTTTACAAAAAGGTTAAGGCAAATTAAATGATGAAATTAGAAAATATAAAACTTTTATTTTTAGATGTCAGGAGACGCTGCACACGTCGCTTAAAAGGTATGGATGCCTCCTACACACCCCTGGCTGTGCCACACGCTCACTTCTTTTTTTGTTTTTTTATTTAGCTAAATATAAAATTGCCTCTAAGCTGGCTTTCTAATTACAAAAAACATTCAATAACCTCAAGCTTAAATTTTTTTATTTTAAGGGTATTCTCGTCGTTTTACTATGCATTTTTATTTGTTATTATTTTTTATATTTGATCAAATACCAAATTGTCCCTTAACTTAAATTGCAAAAATAAAAAAAAATCATTGTGAAATTACAAAAATATCATTAGACGCCACGTTTAAATTTTTTGCTTTCAAAGATATTTTGATTATTTTATTGTGTAATCATTATGGAGAAATATTTATTTGACCCTCGTCAAATTGAAAATGACAAATAAATTATGTGAAGAAACTTTAATATTCTAATGAATTAGAATTTAATATCCTTGAAAGTCAGTGTAAGATTTTTTTTAAGAAAAAATATCATTATATTATTCCAGTCAACATTTTCATTAAATCAATAGCTGATTTTCCTAGGAAAATTAAGTTTTGTTAATTCGTCACACACGGATGGTAAAATTGAACAGCACTCATGATGTCAACAGTTCTTTTTTCTCCTATTATTATTTTTTTCCGCCTCTCCTCTCTCTAAAGATCACAAAGTATGGGTTTAGTGATTAATAATATGAGAGTGGATGTGTGAATGGTCCCAGATGGAAGAAGACTATTATTTTGAACACGAGCTTTACTTTTCATTGAGGACCATTTCCTTTCTGGCAATTTGAATGAGGGTGTGGCTCTCGAAATTCAATTCTGGACACTATATATATATTTGTTGTTATCTGGAAATAGTTTGTGTTCGATTTGGTGACTTAAATGAACAATTTTAAATACTCACCTCCTCTATTGACTTGATATACATAATAAAATTAATAAATTCACCTGGATGGCTCTAAATTCTAAACACAGAAATCCATAATATATATATATATATATATATATATTTTTTTTTAATAATTTAACTTTGTTTTAAATTGATTTATTTTAGTGTTTTTGAATTGTTTTGATGTGCTGATATCAAAAATAAATTTAAAAAAATATTATTTTAATATATTTTCAAACAAAAAATAATATCAAAAATATATTTTTTGTGTTAGAGATAAGAGAGAAACTTATTGAAAAATAACAAAGAGAGTAGAAGTTATTAGTTGGGCAACTTTTCTATGAAAAACTCGTATTTCTTGGTGTAAACATGCCACTTTTGATAATAAGGATTCAATAGTGATGATATTTTATTTAATTGTTTTTCAAAAACAATTGGAGGGGGGGGGGGGGTTTAGGGTTATTAGATAATTTGAGAAGGTTTTTATGATATTTTAAGATGAAAATAGACTGGGAAATAAATTTTCAACTCAACAAATCCCTCCTCCTGTTTTTACAACTACTATAATGGTGGATGGATTCTGAATTATCATTCACCAGACAACATGTCATTTATTTCTTGTTTTATTCCACCCAAAAAATGAATTCTAGACTTGATCATGTCACTCTGTCGATTGTGCAAGAGGATGGGAGCATCTCTTCTTTGATTATTGTCCCTATAACTTCTTTTACATTTTGGAATAATGCTAGCATATTATAGCTAGCTACGATTTCAGTCAGTTAATTAACCACCGACAAATGCTAGACAACTTGTTTTTTTAGCTAGACAACATGGACTGAGTGCTTGGCAACTGCATCAAATTGTCCTAGACAACATGTTCTTACACCATTATTACATGCTGATTCGTCGCCATTCATTTATTTGGATTTTTTTTTTTGAATTTGAGAAAACCTTACTCCTCATAAAATACACTTTATGGGTCCAGATAAACGAGTAAAATCTCGGCTATCTCAGGCTCTTACAAGAAATGCACGCCTTGACTTGAACTCAAGATCTACTATGCAGATCTCAAGCCCTTTATCATCACGCTGCTACCCCTCTTGGAAACTTTTTATTATGGAATTGCTAGTATTTCCAGTGGATATTGATGATACTTGTAAGTTCTCTCCAGCTGATCACATGCCCTTGCGGAGATCTTTTGGAATGCACATGAAAACACTATGAATGCATTATTAAGGCGATGGATTCGGCAACTTGAGGACAAAGGCTTTCATGAAGGCGTTGGGATCATTTATAGCATAGAACACCGTCTCTGAGAAACCAACAAATTAATATCATCCTAATTTTTCCCCATCATTTTTTTTTTCCAACTTGTCAACTTCCTTTCGAGTGCAAGTATGGGGTGGAATCAAATAATGGATGGGTTTGGGTTTATATAAATTTTATCAAATCTATTTGACCTTAATTTGTTTTTATATCAGTTTGGTGATTATATTTGATTAAAATACCACATCAATAATTGTTAATTCTCTTATATTTCTATGATAAAATAAGTATTAACTATAATATGATAAAAAATGAGCAATGCTTTGAATGATTTTTATAATATAGTATATCAAGTGGAGTATAGTAAAATATATTTAATGAAAGATACCTGTATAGGTGAGAAATAAGGTTGTTTTTTTGAAATTTTTTAGAAAACTAAATTATTTAAGTATTTATGAATTCGGATATTGTTCGGGACAAAATAAAGACAATAATGAATCCTACACTTTTGAGTCAACGATTAACTTGGCGACACAGACACGTGCTTGGTGTACAAAACTTATTTTTTCTAAAAAAAATATAAAATATAATTAATTTTCCAATTCTTAGAGTGTTGTGGTAGCAACATCATTCATTTGAAATCCATTCCCTTTATCCCATGTTTCAGTCCACCAATATGTTCATTGACTTTTTGTGCCCAGTAATTTTTTTTTTTATAACCATTTTTCTTATTTTTTTTAAATTTGACACTATATTATGAGCTAGAAACACTCAAAGCATTAGCATTGTCCCGTGTGAGTGTTTGTTTTTATGTTTTGATATACTTTTAAATTTTTTTTTAATTTTTTAATTTAAAAAAAATTAAATTGATAGTTTTTTAGATTTTTTTATGATTTAAAAAAAATAAAAAAATTCATTTTAATATATTTTCAATTAAAAAATATTTTTAAATAAAATACATTATACCGCAATACCAAACATAAGTTATGATCGCTGTTAATTGGCTATATATATATATATATATCAGTTATCTCTCTCATTTTTATTTTTATTTTTATTTTGCTTTTGTATATAAAAAATTGCCTTGCGTAAACCTTTTGATTTTCTTTTACTTTTTTTTTTATTTCAAAAAAAAGTTGTTAGTGGAATTTGTCTCTTGGGATCTATTGGCTTACAAAAGAAGAGATAATACAGAAGAGGTATTGCCTTTCGTTTTGCCTTCAATTGATTTTTTTGGTTGAATAGAAATCTAATAATGTTAGTTTCCTCAGTGACATAAAAAATCTCAATATTATTATCAATTTAATATTTTTCAAATAAAAAACATTAAAAAATAAGAATTATTATAATATCAAATAAGCATGTAACGTTTTAGATATGAAATGAAGGTGTAAAACTACGTAATACTATATAATAAAAAGAAATTATAAGGTTATGGTATTTTTCATTCACGTTTCATATTTTGCCAGTCAACATGTTGGCAGTGACCTCGTCTATTTTAGATAAAAAGGGTGTTTAAAACATGCAGGTCTTGGCTCAGAAGAACAAATGTCAAGGCAAAACCATAGAAGGTTAGCATTACCAGAACGAGAGAGGTTGACATCTTGGATTCTCCAATATTATAAATTTGTCATCGTGGAATTATCAAATAATCTATTTTTATTTTCCAAGCCCTTCTTCCTCTGTCCTTTTCTCGAATGTTTGAAATTATTTTTGACACGACAACTCAAAAAAAGACAATTAAAATTGACACTGGTTATTTACCTGATGCTATAATGGATGATCCCTCGGTAACTTGTAAATTCTCCGTCTTGGAGGTGTTGTACGTTAGAGAAGAATAAATGAAGTTATTAGGTTGAGATGGTTTTTAAATATGATATTAGAGTTTTATGATCAATCGGTTACTAGTTTGAATCTCATAATCTCTATTTATTTGATAAAAATTAAACACAAGGTAATGTGAGTTTGTGTAAATTTCAAGCTTAAAGGGCTTTCACTTGAGGAGAGTGTTAGAGAATAATATAAATCATATCTTGGAGTCTCACCTAACAGTTTAATCTATTTGATTGAGATGATTTTTTGACATGGTAATGGTTTCTTTTTAAAATAATTTTTATTCGAAAATTCATCAAAATAATATTTTTTATATTATCACATCAAAACGATTTAAAAACACTAAAAAATAATAATTTAAAATATTATTAAAATACAAACAGAAACAAGATCTTCTTCGTTGCAATGGGTGAAACTTGATATCAATTTATCTTATCGGGTTATTATAGAGATTACGTTATAGATTTGGCACCTTATAATACGAACTTCTGGGTCTCTTTAGATGATGATGGGATCAACAGAGTAATGAACACGAAATATTCTTTACCAAACACGAAATAATTTGAGGATTCTTCTGGTACCTTGAAAGTGGGTGGTGCTTGAGGTATCTTGCGTGCCATCTGCCACCTCCTTTTGACTACCGCCATTTCCTTTTTGCACTTAAATCTCCCTTTTTGACACGTTGAAAGCCATTTCCACAGCCACTTCGCGAGGCACATTTAGAGCCCATTTGGTCGCCGATCGAGAGCACAGCCAATCAGTTCATGCGAAACTGCTCTCCCAATTCTCTGCTTCTATGGTAAAGTATGCAAAAAATCATCATTTCAAGTCTTCTAAAAAAAAAAAAATTGGAAGAAAAAGACAAGAATTTCATTCTGAGATAAATATTGAATTGATTTATATCTATTGAAATAATATATCAAACATAATTTCATTCATTCAATTATCATTAACTTTGATTGTTTATAAAAAAAAATAATAACCATGAAGGGTTGTTAATATATATATATATATATATATATATATATATATATATATATAATCCATAATATCATATGAAAACAAATTCAAGTCAAGTGGTATTAATAGAATAATCTTCTGAAAAATAAATTTAGATCTTTTATTTAAATAAATTTTAATAAAAATCATCTTAACAATTAAAGCCCTTTAAAAGGAGCTTAGAGATCTAGACCAGCTCTTGACCCAAAATAAAAGGGCAGGCGTGCATGTTTTATTTATTTATTTATTTCAAAGTTCTTTTTAATAATGAGAGGATGTATCTTTGGTTTGGCCTCTAATCATATCATATGGTTGAAAAGTCAGATCTTTTATTTTTTAGATTAAAAAACATTATTTTTAATTATATTTTTACACAAAAACATCTAAAAAATCATCATAAAAACTGAAATAAACTCATTTATAACTTCAAATTAGTAAAAAGTCATTTAAAAATAAAAATCAACTTGAATTCAAAAAACATTCCAAGCCCATATCTACTTTCATAAGCAATATAAAGGTTAAAGAACATGGTTATAAAGCCCGACCCGGGTCACGGCTCTGAAGGATTAACCTAATTTTTTTAAAAATAAAATCAAAATAAAGTTGTTTTAATAAAAAAACCAACAAGTTAAGGGTTGGATTTTACCTTGAATTTTCCCAATTTTGGATTGGATCAAGCCAGGCCACTCCTTTTATTTTTCTTCAACTTAGACCTTTCTAGTGCTTGGATTGGTAGGGTTATGTGTAGACCTACGAGGCTAGTTAAGGTTTTATAATTAAGCCAAAGAAAACCCTAATAGAACTTCTCTTATCGAATGTAATCAATTGATACCAAAATAGACTTTTATCTTAGCTAGAATTAGGCCAACTAACACCTTTTCTCTCCTATGTAGTTTCCAAATACCCACTTCACTCTCTCTTCTCTTCAATTCAAGGATTGAAATACAAAGAAATGAAGTCCTGGATTAAAAAAAATAAAAATCTCATTAAACGGGGATTAAAAATAAAAAAATCTAGAAAACAAACTTTAGGATCAAAAAAGCTAAAAAGACGCCTCATCTAAAGTATATAAAAAAAGAGCGAGAATTTGTTTTAGAGTCGATTTTGATCTTATGAGTTTTAATTACATTTAATTAAAAAAAAATTAATTTTATCAAATTAAGCATCGATTTAACGCCAAGATTTTTTTTCAACATTGCAAGAAACTCTTGCCAAGCCAATCAAAACAAATTATTGATAGAAATCCTAAATAAAATAATTTTAATGGATAAAATTGAAAATACAATAATTAAAAAACTAAAATAAAAAAGACAAAACAAATAAAAAGGAGAGATTATATTTTTTCAATCCATAATATTTTATTTGAGAATCTGGTATAATAAAGCACTTATATATCCATTTTCGATAAAATCAATAGTAAACGAATCCCGGATCATGGAATAAAATATAAATGTTTTTTTTTACTGTAAATAAATAAAACATCCAATTCAACCACTAAGCTTGAATCTCACCATGCTTAACTCCATACCTTTTCCTATCTAATGGAAGAAAAGTTAGAATAAACTACGTACAATTGCTAATTAATAAATAAATCCTTACACGCACGCTCTATCAGACTAAGCATGGAGTTCTTACATGTTAGATCAGCAAGCAATTGAATGGCAGATGATAGTCTTCTTTTGCTTCAACCGCAGTAGTCTGGGGGTAAAACATGCCATTAAACCAATGGCAAACCCCAGTAGGCTCGTTAAGTTTATTTTCATCATTTGATAGGCTTCTTCTTCAAGTTCACATTCCAATTTTTTCAAGACCGTCGTCCAAGCTTGGGATGGGCTAAGCTTTTTCGTCTGGTTCGTGGAAGAGAAGCTTGGCATTCTCTTCATCTTCTTCTTCTTCTTTTGTAGTTAATAAATGTACCTTCTTCTTTTCTTTTCTTTTCTTTTCTTTTTTTTGCAATGAAGAAGTTTGAAATAAACCGACTATATATTACTCTCTTCTTCTATCTCTAAAGTTTCGTTTCTTTGTTTTTTATTATGGTCACTAGACTATGTTTATTTTTACATTTAAAATGCATTTTTAAAAAATTTAAAATTTTGTTCGCTTCAAATTATTTTTTTAATGATTTTGTATCATTTTAATATGTTGTTGTGAAAAATAAATTTTAAAAACTTATTTTAATATACTTTAAAAAACTATCATTAATTTTACTGTCTTCTTTGCAATAAACTCCATTTGGACGGGAGAGAGGCTTGCCGAGTCAAAACCAGGTGACAACAACTTGGGTTGGGCTATCGTCTTTTTCGTTTTTGCTGGCGCAATCAAGTTTGTGAAGCTCCGAGCCAGGAGGTTTCCTTCATCCAAAGCGGATTAGGCTTTAGCAGTGACTTTACCAGGTTCCAACGTTCTTGGAAGACGTCATCAACCTTGTTAGACTTGGACCATCTCCCTTTCATTTCAACCCAAATTGATTGCATCCTTGATTTAGGTCCAAAGTCCTTCTACCAATTAAAGCCTTGATTCGATTGACTTTTGACTAAATCGGGGGTCTTAAATTAAAATGTTGTATTTTTAAAATTGTTTTTGGTAGTGTTACAGCATAAATTAAAGAAAGAAAGAAAGAAAGAAAGAGCTCGTGATTCTCCTATCTTTGTGTTTTAAGAGATTTAAACGTTTTATTATATTTTAAAACTTGACTGGAGGTGAATTTAATAATATATAGTTTGAATTTATAGTAAGAATAGCACAACTAAAAGAAGGAAGGACAAACTGAAAAACATAATTAAAATGTGTTGCCAAACTTGAATTCATGTGGAAATTCTCTTTTTCTTTTTTTACACTTCATTTAGTTTATAAAATTTAGTTTTGACTCAAAATTTTATTTTGATTATTTTTTAGTTTTTATATGAGGGGTGATGAACTCACTAGAAAAAAAAAAAGCGAAAAAAAAAAGATAAAATTGTTAGGTGATCATATTCCAACAACAAAAAAAATCATTTATGGTGTCAACAATTTCCATTTAACAAGAAGAGTTATATTAATGTGTTTTTTTAGCTCTCATCTTACAGGAAAACATAGATCAAAGTTGAGAAAATAATTTTTTTCTCAATTTAATTATTTTTTTATTTGATTTTATAGATATTTTGAGTTGAAAATGGTTTATTAACACTCAAACGGTGTTCCTTAAGTGTTTTTAAGCGAGAATACATTGAAAATGGTTTTTGGGATCTAAAACGCCATAACACAATTTATTTTCAAGTCACCATTCTAGTGGCTACAATTTAGCAAGTAAATAACATGTCGTCTATAATTTTTATTTTTTATTTTTTTTTCAAAAAAAGGGTAAATAACATGTGGCAAAGCGAGGTTACATGCCTAACCATTTTTTTATTTTTTATTTTTATAAAAGACAGATGACATGTCGTTCATCTTGAAAAAAATATATATATATGAACGACAAGTCGTTTGTTGCCTAAAAGGATTTAGTATCTTGTTTTTATGGTCCAATATGCTTTTTAAATTTCTTTTTGTGTGAGATGCTTTTTGATGTGCTAATGTCAAAAATTAAAAAAATTAAAAAAATATTATTTTAATATATTTTAAATTAAAAAATATTTTTTAAAAAATATTATTTACTATATTAACAAATACACATTTAATTACCTCCATTAGGATTCAAACTCATGGCCTCAACTCAAGCCTTGTGCGCTCCAACCATTGAACTTTTATTAAGTAAATATTTAACATAATATATTTAGTCGGTTCAGTAATTATATAAATAGTTAAACTGACCATATGTTTTTTAGTTGTATTGATAATAATAATAATAATAATAATAATAATAATAATAATAATAATAATAATACCGTATGAGATGAAACATAATAAAGTAATAATTTACACACAAAATTAAAAGCTTGCCCCTTACCCATTCTTAAGATTGGGCTACTTAGAGTGTTTTCAGGCCGAAAAATGATGCACATCAACACGTGATAATTAATTATGTGGTGTGAGAGAATGATATGAATTATTTTTTAAAATATAATTTACTTAAAAATATATAATTATGAGAGTTTTAGTAGTAATTAATTTTTAAAATATTTTTTTTTAGAAATACATCAAAATAATTTATGTTTTTTATTTTTTAAAAAATTATTTTTAATATTAACCCATCAAAAAAAATTAATTTTGAACAATTGGTTTTTTTTAAAAGAAAAAAGCAATCCTAAACGGCCCCATGTGCGGGAAAGGTGAAAGCCACTCGTCGGGCGCCCCCAGCATTGACTACTGGTGCTCAACGCTCACCTTAAAAAAAAAAAAAAAAAAAAAAAAAAAAAAAAACCGCGTGTGGGATTACATGAGAACACGTAATGCGTGTTGTCTTTAGTCAGCGTCTGCACAAGCGACACTTGGAAGTGAACCTTAACATCATTCGTGTCCTTCAATCCTGTTTTCCATGCTAAATAGATCCTCTCCTCCACTTTAACCTTTTTCTTACATCCCCTACCAGTAGCATAGCACTAGGCACCATAATATATATATATATATATATATATATATATATATATATATATAGAAAACCGTAGAAAATGATATTTTTTTTTATATTTCGTCAATTCCCTACCAGTAGCATAGCACTAAGTACCTCTTTCTGGTGATTTTAGAGATGTCGTTGTCATCAAGATTTAAGCTAAACCAATTGAATTGAATCCAATTTTATCGTCAAGATTGAAAATAAATAAATAATATAAAAGGAATTTTCCAGCCGTTTGGGTGTCTGCGTGCACTATCATTCTTACCTTGTTTTATATGCAGATCTTCAACGCATAAATTACTACATTTTATGCCCAAACAAACCAGGTAAAACAGATCTAACCCTCCATGGACATAAAAAGTTTCTACATTTTCTTGAATTTCTACACCATCAAATATCATGCAAAGCTAAATATATATAAAAATATATTTTAATTTCACGCGAACACCAAGTAATAAATAAGTAATATTTAATGAAAGATTAAATTGAAAAGTTGAGAGATGAATATTGCTATAGACATCCAATCTCGGAACACGGCACATAATCTTGATTTTATTTAATAACATAATTTCTTGGAATAAATATTTTATTTAATAAAATAATAATAATAATAATAATAATAACAACATGCATAGAAAAGTGATTGAATAAAATTAAAGAAAAAAAATATTAAATAGAGTTATAGAGAGAAAGCATGCCTGTCTCTTTTTGTAAAAAAAAAAGGATGAAATCTTACTTGCAAATTGAGTAAAAACTAAATCATATTTTATATATATAAAAAAGCATCATAAAATTTTGTTAAAATTAAAAAAAAAAGCCGAGAAAAAATGAAATTGTAATAAATAGATAAATAACAGGACTAGAAAAACAAAAGACAAAACAAAAAAAAGCCTAGGCATATAGGTCTTCCCTGTGTGGCCCCACTTGCGTAGGCTTTTTGTGTGTGTGGGCCTTATAGCCAACCCTGCATGACTGAGATGGAGTTAATTTTTTTTTTGTCTATTAAGAGTCGTTCGCCCCTATTCTTTTTTAAATAAGCTTTCTCTAAATTACGGTCATAATGGTGACTAAAAAATCAAGACTTATTTTTTTACCTAAAAACTCATTTCAACCTAGTTTTGACCCAAAACATCTGCAAAAATATCTTAAAAATCTTGATAAACTTGTATATGCTTCAAACAACTTGAAAATCCACCAAAAAACCTAAAATCAACTTGAAATCAAAAATATTATTGAGCTTGTATTTACAATTGCAAGCAAAGTGAAGTGCAGATAACACTTAAGATAAACTCTTTTAATTGAATAGAATCTATTTCTATCAAAATCACTTTTTTTAGCATCCAGAATTGGTGTTAACTGAGATTTTCTCTCTATACCATCGAATTCAGCTAATTTATCTATTCTTTCTCAAACCAGGAACTTAAAAATAAGAAAAATAATTTTTTGGATTAAAATTGAATTGTCAAAAATTATAGGAACCATAAGTTTATAAAATAAAACGTATGAGGGCCAAAGTGAACTTTTTACATAACTTTTGAAACGACAGCCCATTTCCTCCACTCTTTTCACTTTTGTTCCCCTGCTTTCAATCATGCCATTGCTCAATAAATTTAAAGCAATTAAGCTTTAATTTAGCCTCGTAAAAATGTAATTGATGAAAAAAAGATTGAACGATCAAAATAAAAAAAATCATCAGCATAAAATTTTCTTCAACAGTATTTTACCCGCAATGTCTAGAGTTTTGTTATGTATCCAATTGGCTAAAGTTGAAAATTGATGTGCAAGATGGTCAAGTATTTAACAAAAGGGTTTATCTAAAGCACTATTTATAATAATAATACAGGATGCAATGCAATTAATGGCCATAAAAATAGGTACATAAAAAAAAAAAAAAAAACCAGCAAAGGAATGAACAGCCCGGTTAGATAAGCTTGGGAAGATAAATGACTTGCAGAAGAATTGACATTATCAGTGAACCTTGCCCGTTGCTCTTGTTTTTTTAGTTTCTACTTTCTACTATTAAAAAGTCAGCCTCTGATTTGATCTTATTACAAACACTGTTCTTTCTTTCTTTCCTTGAAGAAGCATAAAATATATTGTTTTTGGGGTAGGAGTGGTGGGGTTGATTGGGGGGGTAGGTGGTCTTCTTGCTTTTAAACAATCTTTCTTTAAGTGGTTATTTGTACGGGGTCGCTCTTTGCTTTTTATTTTATTTCATTTCAAAATTACTATATTTGTTTGTTGGGTTTGGGGCTCTGTCTGTCTCTCTTTGGTTTCCTTTCACTTTCAAGTTCATCATCTGGGTGTTTATTCTCTTGATATTTCTTCTTCATTTTCACTTTTGGACGTGGTGATTTCTAAATTTGTTTTCTTTTCCTTTCTTTCGGTAGTGGTGTAATTTTTGGCGGTTAGGGATGGAGGAGAGGTATGAGACGATTAAGGAGATTGGTTCAGGGAATTTTGGAGTAGCAAGGCTAGTCAGGGATAAAAAGACAATGGAGCTTGTTGCTGTTAAATACATTGAAAGAGGAAAGAAGGTAAGCTTTCTTTAAAAATGTCATAATCATGCATCGTAATCTCTGCTTTCTCCTTGCAGTAGTGATAAAAAGTACTTCTGGTAATTTTTCTCTTTTCCATTTCTCATGCTTGCCTTCTTGGACAGCTTGATATTGAGAATCGATTTTATTTACAAAGGAGCTTTTTGAATTATGGATTGGCCTGTCTTCCAAAAAACACACACAAAAAAGGGAAAAAAGGTGGATTGGGCTTAGTTTAATTTCCGTTTTTTTTATGGTTAATTATTGCCACTGCCTTTTCAGGCAACATTTCTTGGAAAGTCGAAATTGTTAATTTGTTGTGTTAAATCCTAGAAAGAAAGAATTGTAAATTGAATGTCAAGGAAGATTTTCAGATAATTTGATGGGGGAGTTTGAAGAGTTATGTTGCTCTTTTTTGTCATTTCCAGGGGAGACACCTTTTAGATGGCACATTCCCAGAAGCAGAGGGGTAAATTTACCGAGGATATTTAATATTATCGTAACCATTTCTTTACCATCTTAAGAGCAGTTCTATGCTCAGAGCAGATATATTTGCTCAATGACTGCTAGTCAAGCACCATAAATTTCCATTTTATTTCTCCAGAACATTTCTATTCACTGTTCTTATTGTTTTTGGTAGCATGGTTTTTGTTGTGACTGGATGTGATGGTACTAAAGCTCTTTGACAAGTTATGAGTTAGCTATAGATGTGCGCCTTAGCCAATGATTATGTTACACCAACCTGTTTCTGGTTTCAGATTGATGAGAATGTTCAGAGAGAGATCATCAATCACAGGTCTTTAAGGCATCCAAATATTGTCAGGTTCAAAGAGGTAAGAGACTAATTCCGTGTATGCAAGCTCTTGGTAGGTTGGCCGTACAAGTAATGTCTTTTAGTTTAGTTCTACGAGTAACTTACTATGTTTAAAGCCTGTTTGCACCTGGGACTTGTTATTAAAAGAAAGTGATTTCAAGCTGACTGATTCTGGACTTTTATATTTTGGCGCCATAGCCTGCTCCCCAACAAGTACAGGGCAATCTGAAACTCTCTGTTTCCTTCATCTTTTCTAGCACTAGCACAGTCGTAACTCATCAATTATTGTGGTCTTCTCATCTGTTTTCAATGTTTTTATTCATTAAGCTGGTGAACACATTAGTCTCAAGTTACAGCAACATAGCAGCTTTCTCCTTGGTTTTCCAACAATGAAATTCATAACTTTTTTTAACCTGGACCCATCACACAAGTGCTTTAGGCAAATCTTTCCAAGCTTCTCTTATGTGGGTGTGTTTGCATATCTGCAATCTCAAGTTAAACATTCATGTCTTTTCTTCCTGCTTCACAATTAAATAGTGAACCTCAGAACAAGATAAAAGGGAACAGACAAGGCTTTCTCTTGAGTTGTACCGAAACAAAGCACGCTGTAATGTCTTATTTTTTCTCGTAGGTCTTGTTGACTCCAACACATCTTGCAATTGTCATGGAATATGCAGCAGGTGGTGAACTTTTCGCAAGGATATGCAGTGCTGGTCGATTTAGCGAAGATGAGGTTGTCAAGCTGTAGCTTGTAATTCTGTTGGCACCTTGAGTGATCTTCCTCCAATAATCATTGCATGTGTACTTGTATAAACTGTATTTTGCTTGGTGGTTATTTAATTTTTTTGCAAATTTATGCCACCACAGACAAGATTTTTCTTCCAGCAGCTGATATCTGGTGTCAGTTACTGTCATTCCATGGTATGTTATCTGAGTTTTTAATTTTCATTTCTGTCACTCTTGTCTTGTGTTGTTTATGAGTTTTTTTTCCAGGAAATTTGTCACAGAGATCTGAAACTTGAAAACACACTTTTGGATGGAAGCCCCGCACCACGCCTTAAAATATGTGACTTTGGTTACTCCAAGGTTAATTTTTCTTGGCTCTTCAAATTCTTCTTCTATGATGATGTTCTTAAGGTGTTTCCTACTGATTTTTTTTCTGTAATTGCAGTCTGCTCTACTGCACTCACAACCCAAATCAACAGTTGGAACACCAGCATATATTGCCCCAGAAGTCCTGTCACGCAAGGAATACGATGGCAAGGTACTTGGTGTTTTATATTTTTCACCAAACATAGCTGAAAGGACACCCTCAGCTTATGCTGTCTTATTTTTATGGGGCATCACTTAGTATTTCTGTCATCCAATCAGAAGATATACCTTGGTATTTATCAAGCCTGTGGATTGGATGTTTGTCGGTAAAAGGTTATAATTGAATCATCAGGAAAAAGTAATGAAGGTATATCAAATCTCAATTGCTCTAGGTTCATTGGTAGGGTCTTTCACAGTCTTGATTTGTGTCATATACCTGAGTCAGTAGTTCGTTCAGTTACCTGGCCACTTTTTTAATTAAGCAATGAAACTGATGTTACCTATCAAAAGTAGAAAAAGGGGAGACCTCTTACTGTTTTCTTGTTAATTTGATAGTTTTGTTTTTAGATTTCAGATGTTTGGTCATGTGGTGTAACACTATATGTGATGTTGGTTGGAGCATACCCCTTTGAGGATCCTGAAGATCCTAGAAATTTCCGCAAGACCATTGGTGTGAGTTTCTTCTAAACACTTAATAGTATAGTTAGATGAAGAGTGTCCTATTGTCTTTTTTTTTGAAATATTTAAACTTTTATCTTAAATTCACAATTATATCACCAAAGTTAATTCCACTGTTCACTCTCCACAGAGAATAATGAGTGTTCAGTACTCCATACCAGACTATGTACGTGTATCTGCAGATTGCAAGCATCTCCTTTCTCGTATTTTTGTTGCCAATCCCACAAAGGTAGTGCCCTATTCATGATTTGTATTATGTTATCTTTCTTTCAACATTTTCTCTATAATCTCCTCTTTGACCTCTTACTTTTTTAGTGCCCATCAATTTAACAAAGCATTTAAAAATCATGCTCTTTGGTCTTATGCTTTTATTGTTCAATCTCAAAGTGAATTAAAAGCTTCTAAAAAGTAAATCAATATGAAATCAAGTTTAATTGTTTACTGAGAAAGACTGCATGCATATGGTTTCTTAACTCTGTAAGCACTCATAAGAACATTGATTCCTAAATTTAAACCAACAAGAGTAAATGGACTCAGTTCTAAGATACAACAGAAGTTCAACCATAAACTGAGAATTACCAAATTCTCATTGATTCTAAATATAATAATAATGCAACCAAAATTAAGTAGCAAACAATAAGGTTATGCTAATTCAGCGAGCCTTGAAGGGTCCAGTGTGAACCTACAGTTTGAAGCATAGTTTAAGAAATTTGATAATTTTATTTTTAATTTCCCTTTTCATTAAAACTTTGTATTTTGGGTTATAATGGGCTAGGCATGTACACAAGTTATATGTATGTATAGGTTTATTAGGAGGATAACTAGGTTTTTGTATACAAAATGAGGAGCCCCTAAAAGCTACCTACCCATCCCAGAATTAATCAACAACCCGAGTTAGAAATTCGAATTCGACAATCAGGTTTTTCTAGGAAACAAGGGAATCTGACATAGCCACAACTTGAATTTAAGGAGATGGCCTTTCATTACATTCTAATGTATTTTCATCTAGAGCAGTAGATATTCTTCATTTTCATGAATGCTCTCAGTGGTGTGCAATGCGCCTTCATATGATATAATGGTCCTATTCTGATGTTGTCTGATCCTTGGTAAAGAGGATTACCATTCCAGAGATTAAGCAGCACCCTTGGTTTCTTAAGAATTTGCCTAAAGAGCTCGTTGAAATTGAGAAAACAAACTTCACAAAATCAGAACGTGACCAACCTGCCCAAAGTGTCGAGGAGATTATGAGTATCATACAAGAGGCAAAGACGCCTGGTGAATGTGGCAAAGTTGCTGAGCATGCTTTTGCAGGAACCTCTGATGACTTGGATGTTGATCTGGATTCTGAGGTTGATGTCAGTGGCGACATCATGCCCTCTTTCTAGTCATCACCCACAAATTGCATACAGAGAATGTGCGTATCCAGATTCTAGTGATTTTGGTGACATGAATTTCCATATGCATGCCATGTTATCTACATTGTAAATTATCCTGAACCAGTGTCACCTGGGCAGTGCTAAAACATGTGGAATGCGTTTTGAGGTGAAGCGCGTACTGTTTGAAGCATGCACCACCTGTAGATTTCCCAGTTAAGGGATTTGAAGAAGTTGCCTTCAAGCACATATCATGCATATATTTTTTCTTATAATGTTTATCCTGCTCGAAACAAATGAAGATGATGATCTACGACTATATGGTTTTATAAACCGTGCTCTGGTTCCGGAAACATGCATTAGTTGATTCTTCGTGTTGCCATTTTTTATTTCCTGTTTGTGTGGCGTCCTCGGACCTTAGCAAATTAATCAATAGAGAACTTTCTTCGGCCGATCAACTGTGGCTCCCTCCCTCCCTCGCAAGCTCGTTACAGGCCTTCCCGTTAACCTAAAGTCAAAAAAACATGTCAAAAACAATGTATAGGTCTCAATCTTTCAAAGCATGAAAAACAATGTATAGGTCTCAGTAATTTTTTTGATATATTAATTAAACATGAAAATACAGTCATTCTGAAGGTATTTTTTTCATCTAGATATATTTTTTTTTAAATGTACACCATAGTATTTTTAATTAAAATAATTTTTTTAAAAAAATATTTTATGATTGTAAAAGCAAGCTAACAAAAAATATCAAAATAGTATGTTATTATTTTATTTGATAGAAAACTAAAAAAAATTATAAATGTGATATAATTATGTTAAAAAATTATTAAAAAAATTTAATAATAGAAAACCTATTTTAATCTAAATCTCATGAACAATTTATTATTATTATTATTATTATTATTTACATAATAATTGAAAGAAATTATCAAAATTCAAATAAAAAATTATAAAAATATTCAAGAATCATGTCAAAACTGAAAAGTAAATGAATATGATAAAATATTTTTATAGTGTCAAAAAAAATCAAATAAAAAAAAAACAATAAAAGAAATAGCCAGCAAAGGACCAAGTCCCCCTCTTGAGGACTTTTCTATTAAGAGGGCGTTTATTTCCCGGAAAGTGGTTTCCGGAAAATTACTTTCCAAACTTTCCTGTGTTTGTTTGTCATTAGGAAAGTTGGTCAACGGAAAACACTTTCCAAAAAATTTGACTTGGTTTCCAGGAAAGTGTTTTCCTTTTATTTTAGACGGAAAACACTTTCCGGAAGTTGTGAAAAATTTAAAAAATATCATATTATTTGTCGATTATATCAAATTTGGTCCTCAAACTTTTCATTGCTATATATATATATTTTTTTTGTTTTGAATATTTGTTTTTCAATTTCATCCCTTAGAATTTAATTTTTATATTAACTTTAGTCCTCATTTTTATTTTTTTTTCCCTTATCATTTTTTAATTGAAATTTTTTATCTATCAAATTTGGTCATCATTCTTTTGATTGTTACTTATTTTATTTGAAATAATTTATGAAATGTTAATTATTATTATTTTAATTTCTTCATTTTTTAATTTTTTATTTGATCTCTATTATTTTGATTATTATTTATTTTATTTGAGATAATTTATGAAATTATATTTTTTTTCAATTTCATTCTCATTCAACTTTTTAATTTGTAAGATTTGTTATTCATTATTTTAATAAACTTGAAAAAAATAAAACATTAATAAGTTATTTTTCAGCTTATTTTCCATAACATAACCAAACACTGGAAAGTATTTTTCAATTTATTTTTCATTATACTACCAAACATTAGAAAATATTTTCTTGAAATTTATTTTTTTCAAAATTCATTTTTTTTTAAAAAATACTTTTTAGCAAACAAACAGGACCTAAAAATATAGACCACATGTCAAGTGTTTGTTTGTCACACTTGTGAAAAGAATTGCGCCGATCAACTTTGGCTTACACACGTGCCAAACGGTAGAGATAAGGTGTAGATTTGTTATCAGTTGATTAAGAAAATATATTAAGCTGTTTTATTTGTCATATAAATAGTAAAGTATCATTAAAAAACTCCAGTTTTTTTCATGTACTTATGGAATTTTATATATATATATATATATTAAAAAAAGCATGTTGTCTTATTGGCACGGTGACTTTTCAAATAAAAATAAAAGATAATAAAAATAAATATTTTAAAAAACTTAAATTATTTGAAGAGGAAAAAAGGTAACCCTTCACACCAAAACCTCCTTTATTTTGTTTTGAAAAATAATTTTTTTTATTAAAAACATTGTTGTTTAAATAAAAATATATAAATAAAAAGTTTTAATAAAAAAAATTATAACTCAATATTTTTTAAAAGCATGTAAAAAATAATTAATTTGATAAAATGATATAAAAATTAAAAAAATATTTGTTTTATTATCATCAAATAATCATGATCTCTTAAATAGGATTTAATGGTATGCATTGCAATCTCAGATAATATTTGTTATTGCGGTAAACGTTGTTTTTTGAAATATTTTTTAATATTTAATTATTATAAATAATTTAAAAAAATTAATTTAAAAAAATAAAATAAAATTAAAAAGCATGGCTGTGCCGCACAAATAATCTAATCGGGCCTACCGTTTTGAATTTGATTGATTTGTAGAAAGAGATGAAGGAGCGCGTTTCGGCATGTTAGGTGGGCGTAGGCTTTTCAAAACTTTACTGGTTTCTCTGCCGTTGTTTTGGAATATGGTAATTGGGAAACCATAGACCGTTGATTTACACAGAAAAGCAAATTACAGGGTCTTCAACTGATAAAAAGAGTTCTTTGTAAAAAAAAAAGAAAAAAAAAGGGGTGGGATTCTTATCTTGTCTAGTTTGGGCACGGAAATATACATTTTGGTACTTAGTTTTTTTAGAATTCTTCATATTTCATTCTTGTAGTTATAGTTGTGTATAAATACATTACCTAGTCCGTATCTATCCAAAATATAAAAATTATTTTTAGTTTTTCTTTTCTTTTCACAACGGCACTTTTTCAAGATATTTTTTTGAAAATTAATATTTTTTGAACAGCACATGCGACCCACTCTGATAACCGTTTATAACTTTTTTTGATATCATTAGATTTGTTTCGTTGAAATCTTTCAGAAGGTACATGTCAAAAATAGTTTAGGAAAAAAACTACACTTTATAGGTTTCGTTGTTCTCGACATCGCAACCCATAAAGTGAAAAATTAGGTCACAACCCTTCAATCTAGTGTATATTTGGGAATGCGATGTAGAGCACTTGTCCAAAATTATTTTTTAATTGAAAATATATTAAAATAATGTTTTTTTTACATCAACATATCAAGACCATTTAAAAGCTTCTTAAAAAACATCAATTTAATGTTTTTTCAAAAGAAAAATAGTTTGAAAAACATTTTAAAAAGCGGGTTGAACCATAAAATCAAACACACCCTTAATTGGACAGAACCTAATAAAACTTAAAATCTCAAACCCTAAACTCCAAATCCAAACCTCAAACCCTAACTAAATCTTAAATGCAAAACCCTAAATAAAAACTCGAAACCCTAACCTAAACCATAAAAGTGAAACTCAAAATCCAAACCCGAAACCTAAACCCTAAAATCAAAACCTTAAATCCAATATCAAACCCCAAACCCTAAATTCAAAACTCAAATCCAAATCTAAATCTTAAACTCGAAACCCTAAGCCAAAACCTAAAAACAAAACACAAAATCCAAACCCAAAACCCAATCCTGAATCTCAAATCCTAAAATCAAAACCCTAAATCCTAACACAAACCCTAATACCTAAACTCAAACTCCAAATTCAAACCCAAATCCCAAAATCCAAACCCAAATCCCAAATTCAAACACTAAAATCAAAACATTGAAATTCAAACTTTAAAATCAAAACCCGAACCTCAAACATCAAACCTCAAACCTAAACCCCAAAGCAAAACCCTAACTAAACCATATGCCCTATGCCCTAAACCTAACCCTAATCTATCTCGTCACTCTTTTAGCTATATTACTTGTATTAAACCCATCCTAATAATCTTTTATAGCATTTGCAATCCAATCGCTTTTTCTCAACACTTATCTCTTTCTTTTTCCTAACTTATTGTAAAAGTTTTAAAACATTTCATTATTCAAGTTTTATCATCATTGTTACAATATTAATTTGGTTTTCATAACATCGCAACTTAACCTGTAAAACAGTAAGAATGATAATTAATTTAATTATATATTTTAGTCTCATTACCTTACACAATCATATGTCTTTGTTCATTTGAAAAAGCTTGTTTTAAAATTATAAACAACCTAATTGAGGAAATTCAAAATCTTCTAAACAATAATAATTTCTTAAAACTAACAAGTCTAAAACTAGCAAGCCTAAAACAATAAAATCTCATTGGCTCATTTAACTCTATTGCTTTCGTTCACTCATTCACCTGGAATGCGTGTTTTAAAATTCTACTACTCTAACATAAAAATGAAAATTTATAATTTGCTAAAAAATAATAATATCTCAAATCATTATGCCCCAAACAATTATAAATGCAGAATCCCCTCTTTATGCATGTCATTTTGAGATATAATGCTAATGTGTTGGCATTCAATTATCATCATTTTTCTCACGATTATTGATCGTATGCAACTTATTTTTTTGTATAAATGTCAATTAAAATGTGCCGCTGCCACTAAAATCATCACATGACATGATTGGAGCAATGCAACTCCACCACCTAAAAAAATATCAAAGGTCAACTGATGTTTATGTTTCCCTAGCATTTATGCAAACTTGAGGAGCAATTAGGAGGTTATCCTTTGAGTAAGGTGTCCACTCAACCTACTGAAACACCAAAATAAGACACTTTATTATAAACAATTTGACATTAAAAATAATTGAGATAATTACAAAAAAAAAACCTCATATAGTTTGATTGCATTTTCACCTTTTCTCTATACTTTCAAAAAACACATTTTACATCCTATGGTTTATATGTTAAATAACATTTTACATCCTCAACCTTGCGTGCCAAAAAAGAGTTAAAAAACAAAATGTCTAAATATTTACATGTTTACCATTATATTTTATTTTAGGACTAAATAGTCATTTTGATATTAATACCACAACTTTGCAATTGAACTAAAAAAACCCATTCAATTAGAAAACCCATGGAACATTCCTTTAATTTAGCAATTGTTCACCAAAGCCATATATTATAAACCCCTATTTTAGCAAACCAGTTTGCAATTCTTCACCAAACCCACAAACATAACTTGCTACAAATTAGTTATACCCAATATAGTTCTGATTCTTTTCTCTCTTGTTTCTTCAATTAAAAAAAATGACATGTTTAAGGTTGGTGCAACACATAACTTAATCCCTTCATCAACTCAATTTCATTACATAAGTGAAGATGACATACCCCTTAAATAATGAATAAGAATTGATCTAATAATGACTGGCATAGTTAAAGATCCTTTTTTTTTTGAAGCCATAAGATTGAAGGAATATGCAGATTTAATGAGCAAAAAGACAGTTAAATTAAAATATTATAGAAGAAAAATATAAGAGGTACACAATAATAACCATATTGTTGTGGTTAATGATGAGAGACCAACGAGAATGTAGGAGAAGGATTTTAGGGTTCTTACCTCAACACTATTGTGAAACTTATAATGGTGGTTAATGACATATAGAAAAAAAGAAGAAGAAAGAAGTGGTGGATAG
This sequence comes from Populus x sibirica, assembly GCA_019202695.1. Classification (NCBI taxonomy): domain Eukaryota; kingdom Viridiplantae; phylum Streptophyta; class Magnoliopsida; order Malpighiales; family Salicaceae; genus Populus; species Populus x sibirica. The sequence goes on along the minus strand of JAGMVL010001291.1, from coordinate 3,362,391 downwards.
TCTAGAAGAGAAATGGAAAAGATTTGTGGTGTTTTTGTTTTATAATATATAAGAGTAATTTGATCATTTTATTTGATTTAAAAATTTAAGTTGACTCAGGGTGTAAAGTGTAATTTTTAACAGTATAGGAGGAAAGTGAAGGTGCAATCAAACTATAAGAGTTTTTTTTTTAATTATCCCAACAAAAATTGAAACAATTTTTATAACTCATGTCTAATGATGTTGTTGTCTATCTAACTCATTATAGTAAAACAACATAACGTGGGTTGGATTATCTATAAATACCCTAATCTTACACTACCTAACACTACAACCATAAATTTATGACAATTTTGATTTAATTATAATTTATATGCTAATAGGAATATATTTCATAATATATGTTACCTCGCTCCTAGTAAGAATGGTAGCCTCAAAGTTTGTTTTAGCATCTGGCTACCACTAACTTAAAGACGCCCCATGTGGAGATGGTTTTAGGACTATAGTTTTATAAAAAAAACTTGTAAAATATTAGTAAACTACTCATATCCATTGTTATAGCAACATAAATATATAATAATTCAAAACACTTTGTTTTTATTACTATACATGTAAAAAAAGCAAACAATTTGTAACTTGTTTGGCCTATATTATACATCAATGACATAGTTACTTGTATAGATTTGCAAGAAATATTACCCTCTAATTATATAATGGAATATCATCAAAGTTCTCTAATAACGACAAATATATCACTAGCATTACATTGCCAATTAGACTCGTAAAGAGGATGTTGCTTAATATATATAAGATGTGTACTCTAACATACCTACCTAATATCTCCTCGCTCGCATCATCAGGTGATGGAGTTGAGCCACTTTAACTTGATGACATGTCATTTCAACATAAAAGGAGAATTATCCCAATAGACCTAAGCATAACCCTTCCTTGCCTATCGACCCCCCGATAACATATGTAGTCCATTAAAGGGTAGGCCAAGAAGAACATCTATGTTCTAGAGTGTAGGTGTAGATGGAACGTTATGGATCTCACTTCTCCATCTCTCGAGCAATGCACCAATCAAGCTGGGATCCTCCTTGATATGTTGCAGGTAGGTGATGTAATAGAATTTTTCCTACATGATGATGTATAGTGCCACATATTCATGCAAAATTATTAATTTATGTTGCTAATAATAGATCTTATTGTTGGCCATAAAATAAGCAAAAAAGATAAATATTAGCGTGATTGTGATACTATGAAAACTATTAAATATTAATAATTGAATGTAATAAAAAGTATACATACACATCCTACTTACATGACCTTCGATCTATGACTATCTTACAATCTCATAACTAACTTATCATTGAGACCAACAATATAACTATTATCCTTAATATGTCGACTATAGGATTCACCATGTCGGTGGACTCCCTGTAAACTTGATGTATCACATATAGTGCACAATATCATAAAGTATCAACACTAACTTGTGAGATATAAATTAACCCTGATAAATTGTTTACATTCAAACAATAAAATATAATAAATAACAAATAACATTAATATCTAAACTTATAAAAATGTTCACATACATCATCTCATTTGGCAAATCTTTCTATTATGCATTCCATGACCATATATGCTACATCTATATTGAGTTTCCCCCTTCTTTATATCCATCTCATTAGGCAATCTAGCAAACCATGTTCATGAAAAAGAACATGAAATGCACGAAAAGGATTAAGTTACAAATAAATATAATAACATAAAGATCAAATAATAATTTCTAAAACTATAAGGACTCATTAATTATTTTTGCTAAACTACATGAACTAAGTTATGATTAACTCAAAATGAAAAGGACTTGTTCATCTCCGAGTCACCGCCCCAGTATCACAAGGACAATCAGTCACAAAGGGGCTACGAGCCTAAAGGCTAACTTTGAAAGTCAAAGTAAAGAGTGAAAACGTTTCCACAGGCATTGACAAAATAGAGTAGTAGCCTTCTTTCAACACCCCACTCCGCGCCTATTTATTCTCGATGCCAGTAATTAGAAGAAATGCAGGGAAAAGGAAAGGTAGCGACGGGAAAGATGGAGGCAAAGCGATTTTCTTCCTTTATACTACTAGTTGTAGTTGTTTTGGGCATGTGGGAGGTGAATAAAGCTGATGCAGCACTTAGTGCTGCTCAATGCAAGGAGGAGAGGAGGCTTGGGCTTAATGCCTGCAAGCCAGTTATTTATGGCAAGCTTCCATCACCAGCTTGCTGTGAGCGTGTAAGGGTTAGCCATGTTGAATGTGTCTGCCCCGTTATCACACCAAAGCTGGCAGCTCTAATTGACCTCGATCGAGCCATTCGGCTGATTGAAGGTTGTGGTAGAAGGGTTCCTCGTCACTTCAAGTGTGGGAGTAAGCTCTCTCATATCATGCCCTTGTTTTGTTTTCCATTTCTCCTTCCCTTTGTACATTTGCTGACACTTTCTATTTTCCACTCTTAATTTGTAGGTATCACCACTCCATGAATTGAAGATTTAAATTTCTAACTAGTTCAATCCGGCCCTTTGTTCTTCTCTGTGACTGCAGAGGATTTATATACAGTCTATATAACTAGAATGAATAAAAGATTTTGAATACTTCATTATCCAAATCCATTTCGCTCTTTGGTTACTAGAGATTGAACTTCATTAGTTTGTTGCAGGGCAAGAACAAGCAAATCTGTCTGTTCTTTTTTATCTAACTACTAAATAAGGTGTCTTGGCACTTATAAATTATAATCCCACTGTTATCTTTTCTTCGCAAATATCTTTGTTCAAGCTCTGGCTGTTCTAGCCTTTTGAATTTGATCTATGCTAGCTTTTCTTTCTTTTCTTGTTTATACGGGATGTTTACTCATGTTTTAATGGCCAAAGACCAGAATCACCACGAGGATAGTAGCCCAGACAGCTTGTGAATACACACACAAAGGGGCATTAGAGAAGAGAGTTCTTCAATCTATAATCACGATTGGGAAAATAGTATATGGCAATTGATACACAGAACGAATCACATCAATTTGGACCAATCTCAAATGGAATGAAGAAATTTATGATGTTATGGAACATGATAATTTAGAGGCAAATACAAGAGCAATAACCCAAATCGTCCAGCTATATATGAACCCTTCAATGCATTGCATATGCTGAGTTTTTTTTTTTTCCCTTTTCGGACTACAATGAATAAATAAATTGCTTTGATATACAAGAATTCAAAAGCAAAAGCTATACGATATATGTGTGTTTAACATCTCGGTGCGAGAAAAGCTCATAGTATACAATCACAAACTTAATTTAGGCTGATTGTTTACGCGGTTGCGGCTGTTTTTAATGTAAACCGCGTAAATAATGTGTTTAGTAATAATAAAACATGAATTACTGTACATGTGGGGCCCGTTAAAAAGGTTGTTTTGTGAGCTCAGCTGAGAAACGCGTCCGTGTCTAATACCTAGGTGAATTAATTCACCTGGACACTGTTCGCTTCAAGAGTGAACAGTGCCCTTGAAGTGAACAGTGCTATTCACTTGACATTGTTCACAGTGAAAAAAAATTATGTTTTTTTTTTTGTGTTTTATTCAAAAAAATTAGAAGGAGATTGCTTGATGACGTAACAAAAAATTCAGTTTTTGTTGTTGCGCGCTTAAGAAACCATGAAAAATATAGTCCTTGTTTGGTAGATTTTGTACGTGATGAAATTGCACATAGTTTAATGGAATAATAAAAAATATTTGATATCAATATTATTTATTTCATGATATAATAACAGTAGTTAAATCTACAATATTTAAATTAAAAACCATCAATATTAATATATATATATATATTTTTAATTATTTTATAACCTCAATTTGAAAAGCATTCTTTTAACCAAACACATTAAACTATTTTTTATTCAATCTCAATTTTAACCACAGTTTTAACCAAACATATATTTTTCCAAACAAACCTCAATTAAAATTATTTTTTATAAAATAATTTTTTTCAAATCACAACTACAACCGCTACTATAATATCAAACACACTCTACCGACGTCTTCAGCCACATACATTCAAATTCAAAAGATCAGCATGACACTTCTTCAAAGGTTATTGCTAACGATAAGATAGGATAAAAATAAAGGAGAGAGTTTCCATTTTTTTTTTCATATTTGCCATTCATTGTAAAATAGAAGTTTATTTATAAATTTCCAATGATAGTTATGTGAAATAAAATCTCAAAGACTCATCTTCTTTACGGTATCAGAGCCAAGTAATCCATTCTGTGTTCATCATGTTCTCCTCCACCACTTCCTCCTCTGATCTCACCTTCAATTATACCCCTACACATCCTACTCATCATATAACACTCAAACTTGTGACAATTATTTGCCATGCAAAGCTCAACTTCTCCCCTGTCTCGGTGGTAAAAAACTCTTTAGGTTTGTAGATGGTACTATGTCCGCACCTCCCAAAATGCTACACACAACCTCTACTTGGATTTCCATTTCAAATCCCGCCTATGATTTTTGGTACGAGCAAGATCAGCTCATTTTGAGTACCCTCATGGCCTCATCTCTTCCCTCTCTGAAGCTATCCTCACCCATGTTGTTGGTCTTGAAACCTCTAGATATGTCTGGTTCACTTTGGAGAAAATGTTCTTCACAGCATCATGAGCTCGCCAAACGAACACTCTATCAACTAAGTACTTAAAAAAGGTGGTCTTTCAATCCAGGATTACTTTAAAAAAGCCAAGGGCCTTGCTAACATACTTTCAACCACCGGACAACTTTTAGGAGATTCGGAGCTCATCTCTTATATTCTAGCTAGCTTGCCAACTGAGCATGACCCTTTTATATTACATCAGTTAACACCCGTCTGGAACCAACGCAGATTGATGAACTATTTGGCCATCTTCTTGCACATGAGTTACATGTGCCTCCATTGATATCTCTGCAAATCTAGCCATTCGTTCTCCTAAAAACAATGGCCGTGTCAAATTTTTCTCCGGTATTCCCTCTCGTAGTGCTAAGAATTGAGGGCGTGGACGTAGTCGTGGCCCTCCCAATCCCTCATTTTCTTCAACAAACAAATCAGGCTCCTCTCGTACCTTCTGCCAAATTTATCTTAGACTTGGCCACACAGCTCCATAATGCTCGTATACATTTGATCAAGAATTCCAAACTCCCTCAGCACCTCAGGCCTATGTCACAACTACTTCACCATCGCATGACCAGACGTGGTACCCTAATATATACAAGTGCTACTCATCATATGACATCTGACTTGGGCAATTTGAATTTACAGACTTATGACTATACTGGACAAGATCAAGTTATTGTTAGTAATGGAAAAGGTTCGAATATTCATCATGTTGGTTCTTTTTATTTCTTTTCATCTTCCAAATCTCTCTTTCTAAAAAATATTCTTCATGTTCCCCGTATAAAAAAAAATCTCATTTTAGTTTATCAATTTAATAACAATGTGTATTTTGAATTTTTCCCATCCTTTTTCTGTATCAAGGATTGATCGTCGGGATCCCTCCTACTTAAAGGCAAGAGTAACAATGGTCTTTACCCATTACAACAGCTCTCAAAGTTTTCTGAGTACTCTCCTGCTGCTCTTCTCCATGTTCAGGCCTATATTGATCAATGTCATAATCGTTTTGGCCATCTTTCTCTCCTTGTTATTCAGAACATTTTATCTCAACACCATTTAGTTGTTCCTAGTTCTAATTCTAATAATGTCTATCATTCCTGTCAGCCTGGGAAGAATCACAAACTCCCTTTTCATTTGTCCGACTCTACTTCAGAGGGTCCATTAGATTTACTGTTTACTGATGTATAAGGAATGTCTCCCCAACTCTCTAATCATGGCGTCGGCTATGAATGAGGAATTCACAGCCCTTGTGCAAAATGGTACATGATTCTTGTTTCCCCAAGACCCAATATGAATCTAGTAGGCTGGAAATGGGTTTTCAAGATAAAACAATGGGCAAATGGATACGTTGAAAGATACAAGGCAAGTCTTATGGCTAAAGGTTATCACCAACAAGCAAGTTTAGACCATGGAGAAACTTACAATCCGGTGGTCAAGCCATGAAGATTCTCTGTATGCTTGTTCTTGCTATCAACATTAAAAAAGAAAAAAAGAAACCTTAGAAAAGATAAATTTTAAAAATTTAAATTCATTATCTTCGTGTATGTTCGGGTTTAGTCCTTTCCTTTTCTATCTTTAGAGCTGAAAAAAAAGAAAAAGTGAAAAAGATGGCTAGATGGGGACCCATTACCACAACCCGTCTACCGATAGACATTAGTAGTCACCTTATTGTTAACGCGTTTTTCAACCTTTTCATTTCTGTTTTAAATCAAATAAATGAATGATTATATACACGAAATAAATGTCCATGCAAATCAAAAATTAAATTGAGAAACTAGGAGATAAATATTATTTAAAATATTTGATCAACCCAAAAACATAGTTTTCTTGAGAAAATGAAATGAGAAAATCTCGTAAGCCAAATAGTAATAATAATAATAATAATAAAAGGCACAAACAATGTAAATAAAAAAAATGCCTTGCATTGTTGCTTATTATCAAATTTAATCCTTTTAAGTTCATATATCTTTTACCCATTTAAATTGGATTTTATTTTACAAAATAAAATATTAATGTAATGGAAATATTTTTTTTTAATTGGAATAAGCCAATAAAAATAAAATCAAAATAAATTATTAAATTTAATTTTTAATTAAAATAATGTAAAATTATTAAAAAATATATCTGGTGACTAAAATAAAATTTTATTTAAAGGATATAGAAAATAGAAACACGATAAGAATTCATAATTTAAAGGGTATTTAAAAGTGTCATAACAGTTATTTTTCAAAATATTTTTTCACTCTGAAATATATTAAAATAATATTTTTTTATTTTCTATACCAAAACATCAAAACAATCTTAAAAATTAAAAAATATAGATATTTTTTAAATTTTAACAAATAAAAAAAAGTTGAACCATCCAACCATCACACACAATAAACAACACCTTTTTTTTTTTAACTTAATTTTTTTTTAATTATTAATTAATAAACATGGCCCAAACTACATTAAAATAATCAAAGCAAACCATATTAAATGATAATAAAACGATCTGGTCCCCCGAGTCTTGAAAACGAAGTCGTTTGCTTCATCCCTGTGAAATACGCATACAAAATCTTTAACCAACTTGCTTTGAAGATTCCAAGCATTGCCATTGATTGACCCTCTCTCCCTCTCTCCCCCCAGCCCGCCCCCCCCCCCCCCCCCCTATTTTAATTCTCGTTATGGCCATGACTCCTACTCCTCCTTCTCAGATTCTTCTCTATTTTCTCAGTCAACCCCAGAACTCTCTCTTTCCTTTTCTCTTTCACTCGTCAATCCATTCCCTTTCATTCCAATCCCCATCTGGGTTCTACCCTCCTCACCAATATCTCAAATGGGTCGCCGCCAAAACGACTCTGAGCCATCCCGTTTCATCTCTCTATCCTTCCTCTTGGTGGGATTGATTTCTTGTGCTTTAGTCTACACTGTCCTCTCCGTCGTTCTCAATCCTAATATAAGTTCTCAAGGTTCGAACTTTGAGTCTTTGGCACTGACAGAGGAGAGTAGTGATGGTGGGTGCTGTAGAGGGATTGAGAAGTTGGAGCTTTGGGGAGCTGCCGTGAAGTGGGGGTCAGATTTTAAGTTCAATTCTTCCAAGGAGTGCTGTCAGGCTTGTAAGGCTATGTGCACTGGCATTGATGGGCCTTGCTTGTGTGATACCTGGGTGTTTTGTGGCAATAAAAAGGCTTGTGGATCTAAATTTGGTGAGGTCAGATTGAAAACTGGGGTCCTTTATCTTGTTTTGATTTTCATTTTTTTTGCTGGAATTTTAATTGTTATTTTGAATTATTTGGTTGAAATAGTGGATTATTTGGATTGACAAGAATGAATTTTATTTCTTCAATGGAATTAGATCCCGAATATATATAATTTAAATGATGCTGTGATCATGCCCTTTCAAATCTTGGATCGATCATTGACTTAATTCAATGCGAATTTGAGAGATTTTGGATCTGTTTATCCAGAAATTATATAAGTTGTTCATTGTAAACGGGCTTAATTTTTACATGTTCAATATCAAAACTACGACTAATAAGAACAATGAAAGGGCTACATTTAAAGAGGATCTCCACGTTAGTTGGATTTTAACCATTAGGAGCCTGTTTTCTTTATGCGATTTTCGCTTTCTTTGAACTATTGATTTTTGAGTCTTTGGTTGTGTTTTTTTTAATGATATACTAAAGTTACAATTATGATGACAATAATCTCGTTACTTTGACTTGCTTCATTTCTCCAGTGTTGGCTGAAGAAGCAAAAGGATGTATTTGCCCCTGATCGACAGGAAGCAGGTGACACTGTTATTTGGACTTCTGGGATTGTCTTTGGAAAAGGAGAGGTATTTTAGTTTGATGAAATTTGATTCCATTTTAGGAGACGGTATATAGCCAACATACAGTGTGCACTCTCAATTTGATAATATTGTCATCTTCAGTTTTTTGAGTTAAAATTATAAAGATCAAGGTGGAATTTCTTATTGGACACGCATTATTATGTATCAATACTCTGTTAAATGATTAAAATATCACTGGGTTTTCCTTTTGCATGATCTGAAAAAATAGTTGCCTATTATCAGGCACCACAGTGTTGTTCACATACATTACTGTTGGTGATACTTTACACTGGTAACTGGAGTCTCTTTAAGTAAGAAAGCTGTGTTTGACTATGGATAATCTTTTCACAATTTTGTAAATTGCTCTCTGTTGTAGCCCTAGGTAATCTGAGTCAAAGGTTTTTCATTTTTAATTTTTTGGGTAGATGCTTGTTCTTTTGCTGCTGGAATGGATGTGGTGACATATACAAATCTTAATAACAAAGTTTATTTAGCTTTGTATTTATGTTAATTGCTGAAGTTTCTTTGTTCTATTTCTGCTGTATTTCATTTATCTTAATAACAAAGTTTATTTGATGCGTCTTTCTGCATTTTTATTGTAAAAAATGTCTATGTGGTTACCATTGTCATTGCTGCAGCTTCCAACTTAATTTTAGGATCCCCTCTATTAATATCCTTGCTTACACTTGCTCCTTTCAGGGCATTGTTGGCCTGGAAACAGAATTTGGCACTCTTCATATAAAAGTAAGTGATCATGCTTTCGGCAGGTTTGTGTTCCAAATACCTCTGACAAGTCAATTGTGATGTGCTCCACTCATGATCTATTTCTTCAGATTCTTCGACTTTATGCATCTTTTTAAAAGTCAATCGTTGGACTAAAAATTGCTTGGTGCAGCTCTTCCCAGACTGTGCTCCCCATTCTGTAGCCTACATTCTTGAGTTGCTCACTCTGCGTCATTGTGCTGGTTGCCAATTTCATCGTGCTGAGGGCCGAGGTCAATTGTGGGATGCAGAAGGGAACCACATAAAAAAGGTAAGCTTTGTTAGTTGTGATGTGAGTCTCCTATTTGACAGGCAATAAGAAATGTGAAGATGCAATTTTCATTCAGTAGTTGGAGTTCTATGTGCACACTGCGATTCTGCCGTGTTAAGTTTCACCTAATCATATTTCTATTGCATGCTATTTAATAAAGGTTTCAGCAATGTTTGCCTGGGGTCTCATCATTTCAATCTTTTGTTCACTCAAAGCTCTTTTTGTTTTTTTGGGTCTTTTTTCAGGCTCCTTTTGGCCCTCCTTTTGCAATGATTCAAGGGACACTAGAAGCTCAAGGAACATCATTCAAGAAAATTCCAACTGAAGAGTGCCCATACATAAGAAGGGGTTCAGTAGCCTGGGTTAGCTCAGGTCCAGAATTCTTCATTAGCCTAGCCAATCACCAAGAATGGAAGAAAGCATACACTGTCTTCGGTTCTGTTCTTCCAGAAGACATGGAAATTGCTGAGAAAATTGCCCAACTCCCCACCAAATCCGATGTTTGGAACAATATTAACGTCTCTGTCTTAGAAAAGCCAGTTCCCTTGCTGGTCCGAAGACTCAAGACAAGACAGGGAAATCTAAACAAAATGTGAAATCAGAATAATTTTTTTTTTCTACTTGGCAATGTATACAAATTTTTTTTTCCGGCTTGTTCACATTTCACATGTTTGTTGTCTCAGCTGTCTGTTATGGACTCGATTTTTTGTCATCGTTTCTTTTCTTTGGTTCTCTCTGTTCTTTTTTTTCTACCAAAGTTTCTTGGACCAATGGTGTTCTTCTCCTGAGAAATTACAAGGTAATTTTAGTACTGTTTTTCTCAGCATAAATTAGGATACGTCAGACACAGATGGGATTTGAATATGAGATTTTATTGCCAGTACAGTAGCACTGACGCAATTTCTTATTGTTATCGATTAAGGTAGATTTTTTTAATGATTTTTTTGTTTTCTTTAGAAATATATTAAAATAATTTAAAATTATAATTTTTTTTAATTTTAAACAAAAAAAATATAAAACTTTTTAAAGTACACAAATTAATAAAGAAACTAAAAGATTAAGGTTTTCTTGTATCTCTTCTTATAAAATTAATTAACAAAACATTAAAGAAGAATGATTTTTTATTGTATTTTTCCATGTAAATTACTATTTATTAGATTTTTCTAACAAATTATTATTTATTGGAATTTTTTTTTTCAATCAACGTATTTTTTTTTAGTTTTTTCTTTTAATATTATTTTTTATTGGATTGTCTCACTCTCATGACACGGCTTGTGGGTTTAACGGGTTAACCTAATTGACTCAGGTTTTTTTATTACTTATTTTTTTTTAATTTGATCATTTAATATTAGGTTAATTGAGAATTAGACTTCATGATTTATTTTGTTTGCTATTAGGTTATTTGAGCCTCATGACTCGAAAATAATGCTTAATGGGTTAACTCGAGTTGTCTCGGCTCTTTTTTATGTATTTACTTTTAATTGATTTTTTTTAAATTTCATCCTTTAACATTGAATTGGTTGAGAATTAAACTTTATAATCTAATTTGATTGTTCTATTGAAATATCTTGGTCTCATAATTAAGATCACGAGTATTAATATTTTAACCTCTACTAAATAGGTTGTTTTTTTTATTTTCTCTCTAAGAGGTTATCTTAGTCTTATGACCGGGTTGTGAGTTTGACGGATTAATTTAGTTGACTCAGTTTTTTTTTAATTGATTTTTTCTATAATTTCATCATTTAATATTTTGACCATTAGTTTTTGTATGATTTTTTTTGTAAATTTTTAAATTGACCCGGACTACTTTAGAACTTTTTATTTGTTATTTTTTTGTAATTTTCTTATTTTTATTTTGGTCGATTGAGTCTGATTCTAAAGTTTTATTTTATTAAAACTTTTTTAAAATATATTTGTATTGTAGAATATTTTTTTTTATTGGTAAAAAAAATCTTCAAACCCGTAGCACAGCGCTCCAAGACAAATCTAAGTTAATAAACTAAAAGAATGAAGTCAACGTTCTCTATATATCTTTTTTTAAAAAAGAAAAAATAAAAAAAAACAGTTTGGAAGGAAAACATTTCAAACTACCCTCCAATTCCAGTCCACCCCCTTCACTCCCCACTCCGCCACTTCTTCCTCTTCCCGTCACCAACACCAAGATGGTCCCATTCCACGAAGACATAATAAACAGACCTCTTAGAAGGTCCCACCGGTGGCCTTGTTATCCTTTTCTCCGGTCTTTCCTTCGCCAAACTCCTTAGTGGATTGAACATCGGTTCTGAGCTGGTGATGGCATTCTTAGCGGACTGGAAATCGGTTCTGTGGCATAAAATGCCCAAGTTTTGATTTGGTGCAATTATATTAGTGTGTTATGTTGTCAGTCTTTCTGCATCTGTAAATGGAAAAACATTCTGAGACAATTTTGCATTCTTTACGAGGCACTGGATCTTATAAGATGTAAATAGATTTGTTGCCTCCTCTGTGCTCTCTCTCTCTCTCTCTCACACATACACGCATCTCACAGCATGCACACTTTAGGCTGGTTTGAGTTTGAAACTGTGGCAGAAAGGAGTGGAGGGCAGAAACTTATCTGAAGCATCAGGATTTAGGTAATAGGCCAGCACTTGATTCACTTCAACCTACTGGCGTCAAACTCATACGAGTTTATGGTCCAATTGCACTCGTTTTTACTAGAACAGCACAATGCCTGGAACATTGCATGTATCATATTATTCATCCTTCGCTTGCAGCCATGTCAGTTCCTCTAAGAGGAATGTCTGCAACGCACAACTTACAAGAGCTTGTTTAAGAAGTAGAAAATTAGAAAGAGATGCAAGAGGTTGTGCCATAGACTCAAATTACGAGGGGAGCAAATTTATAAGTATTTGTTAGCCCTGGGATAGCAGGTGAGAGTGCAAACTCATTCTCTTCCATGCTCATCATCTTGGTTGTATCTTCATTGGCTAAATGCTGCCACCACCGATGTGTGTCCACATGGGGAGCAGGGAGTTGGAATCCATGAACTAAACTCCTTAAGACGGATGGATATAAAGATTATATTACTGTTTTAGAAGGAAGATTTCACCGTAAGGATCCGGTGGTAGCGCGTCCGGCTCCAGATCATTTCGGGTTCAATTTCAAATCCATCAAGCTTTTTAGATAGATAATTTCCCTAACATGATGCTTGTTGTAGGCCCTACTCCAATTGTTCATTTCCGGTCCAAGAAAGAAAACAAAAGGGAGCAATTAACTTTTCAACCACTTTACACACCACACCATATGATACCCCACCCCCACCAAAAAAGGAGCAGCGATCCGGAAGTGCGTATTCGGCGTGGGTGGCGGCGGAGTTGGTGCCAATTTCTTTTGTTACTATTTGCTGCTACTACTAAAGATTAGTCTGTCTCATTGTGCGCACCTCCATCCCTCAACCAATCGCACGTCAGGCGGTTGCCCCCTCTTAAACTCCCTCCCCAATCCTCGCAATGCCTTTAACTACAACAATAACCGCCACCAACTACCCATTCTCTCCTCCTTTCCTAACCTACGCCTCTTTTTTCCTCTCCTTATCCTTCACCCACCACCATGTCAACAGCACCATCTTCTGATTTCAGCACCAAGCGGGTCCCTCCGCCATGCTGGACCCAAGAAGAGTCACTTGCCCTAATCAAAGCCTACCGTGACAAATGGTACTCCGTCAACCGCGGAAATCTCCGCGTCGCCGACTGGGAAGCCGTGGCCGCTGCCGTCCCACTTAAATCGTCCCTCCAGTGCCGCCACAAGATCGAGAAGCTTCGGAAACGGTATCGTGCGGAAAAACAGAAGTGTCTAAAGCACCCAGGTCGGTTTTTTTCTTCTTGGGATTTGTTCCCTTTGTTAGATTCAATGGAAATTGGGTCTCTAGGGTCTAAAGTAGAGCAAGAAATCGATAAAGGGAATGATGCTGGAGACGGGATTTGTGTAAAAACGTTAGGAGATAGGTATTTGCTGACTGCTCAAAAGAATGGGAAAATTAATGGGGATTTGGACCCAGATGAGGTTTTCGATTTGGATCCAGATTTTGCTCTTCGGGCTAGGAAATATAGCAAGGTTGATGGAGGTTTCAGTGTTAGTAAGGATTCGGGAAGTGGGTTTGGTGTTAGCTCTGTTGCATTTAGACCTAATGATTATGTTGGAGTTAATGGGAATATTAAGGCTAATGTTGGTTTTAATTGTGATCATGGAGGCGAGGTTGGTTATAAAATGGAAAAAACACAAGGGGATAGGCGCTTTATGCCTCAGGGAGTTAGATTACCGGATCACGGAATGATGGCTGATCATTATGGCTCATATAATAGTGATTTTTCTAAAGGTGTCGATGTCTACGAAGGGTTTCCGCTGAAGTCCTTAGGTGATAGGAATTTGCCGATGCAGGGGCTTAACCCAAAGAACTATAAAAAGATTGATAGGAAGCCCACTCCTGATTTTTGTGATGATGATCATGTGGAGATTGACTATAGAATTGATAAAAGAGATAGGTTTGGCAAAAAAGTTAATGATGGTTGGAGTTCCTCATTTCCAGGGTTTATACCAAATAACTGTGGCAATATTGATGGGAAGTCGAGGTCTGATTCTCGCTCTAGGGCTTTGAAGGGGTCTGTGAATGTTGGGACGAATGGCATTGGTGATGGAGTTAGGAGAGAGGCAGATTCGGTTGCGTTGTTGGTGTCAGCAATTGAGCAGGCTACAGAAAGCTTTGTGAAGGTGGAGATGATGAAGATGGACATGGCGATGGAGATTGAGAAAATGAGGATGGAAATGGGGTTGAAGCATAACCAGATGATACTTGAGTCACAGCAACAGATTGTGGATGCACTTGCGAAAGCCATGCTGGAAAAGAAGAAAAGGAGGAAAGTGGAGGTGCTGTCATCCAATTCAAACAGAAATGGATATACTCAAGTTGCTGCAGTGGATTGTGAAAGCATTGGTAAAAGTAGTATAGTAAAAGAAAGCGAAGCTTGTGTCAGCTGATTATCGGATCAAGCTCAAGTCATAGTTGTTTTTTTTTTCCTGTTATTTTTCAGGGTGAATCAATTTTTTTTTGTTACTATAAGGAATACATGCAATGATATCTCATTCTCATCGGTAAATATCAAGAGTTCTACTACAGGATGATAGATTTTCCTTTGATCTCAATGAATAGTGTACCTGGTGGGTTTTTGAAGCTGTTTAGTGCATCTATTACCTTGTTCTTACTGTTCTGATTATGACAAATCTTAATTGATAACTTATTTCAAATATCAACAGCATTTTTCCTTTCTAATTTATGAAGTACATGTAATTGTGCGCCTTCATGTCTCTGATCGTTTGGATCACTGTGTTTATGTTAGCTTAGTGAGCTCAACCAACCACTTTGCTTGGATGATTTCTTTGAATTTTTTACGTTGGTAATACCTAATGGAGATCTAATAAACACCCAGTCACGATTACCAACTACTACTTGTTCTTGGGCTTGGTGAAGGTAGAGGAGTTGCTGTGAAGTCATTGAACTGGAACCGTGGATATGGTGAAACAAGATGCTGAATTTCTTCCTTCCTGGGAACCTCTAAAAGTCCGAGTGCAAGCTACCAAGAGCGGAGACCAGGTTCGATGGCTGACAAAGAATTGGTAATCTTGTAAATTTTGGGTGGTCATTTTCCAATTCTCAAATTTGACCTGCGTGGGAGGATATTGGGTCGTTTTCCCCACCAAGCATATTGGTTGGAGGATCAAAGTTCTGTTATCTGCCCTTGAGCATATTCATGTCTTGTGTTTGAATCTTGTTTAACGAAGAACGTTACGGACATAATTGTTAATGAGCGAAGACCAGCCGGCCATAATTGGACTGAGGAGTCATGTTACTTGTATCTTCCATGTATGTATTTTCCGCACACTCATGCTCTTTCCCCCCTCTTTTGTCACTTGCGTTTTCGTTTCCAGGATTTGAGCTATATTTCACCTGCGTTTGATTGATCTTTGTGTTTCTGGTTTTATTCAAATATCTTATGCTTTTTCTGTCCTCTTTTTCTCTGCCTTCTTTCTACATTTATTAGAGAAGGGGGGCTTGTATGGGTTGGTGCGCCATTGGATGATTGATTCCTGCTTCCTCTGCTTTGAGTTTTTTGGCGGGTTTTGGTATTTGATTATTTTAAATACCGAAAAATCAATGTTATGCTTTTTTAAAAACACTTAAAGTGTCAAATTGAGGCTCAAAAGCTTAATTCTTCATTGAAACTTTGTAGAATATATACAAGAAAATCATATCTCAGCATTTAGTGTGTGAGATATTATAGGCTATTGTTTAGGAATTAATACAGCTTAAATATTCTAAATATGGTATTTGCTAATTTACAGCTTTTGTTAACACTCCCCCTCAAGTTGGTGAGTAGATATCATCAACTCCCAACTTGTCAAGTGAATTGTGGAATGTCCTGCTTGACACTGCCTTTGTCAAAATATCTGCTAGTTGGTCTTTGGTCTTCACAAATGGAATCTGAATTATTTTGGCCTCTAGTTTTTCCTTGATGAAGTGACGATCTACTTCCACATGTTTTGTTCGATCATGTTGTACTTGGGTTGTGTGCTAGTGCTATTGTCGCTTTGTTGTCACAGAAGAGTCTTATTGCGTCAATTGGAGGATAGCCAACTTCAATGAGCAATTCTCTTAGCCATAGCATTTCACATATTCCTTTGGTCATGCCTCGAAATTCAGCCTCTGCACTGGATAATGCTACCACCTTCTGTTTTTTTGCTTCTCCATGAAACCAGATTTCCTCCAACAAATGTAAAGTAGCCCGAAGTAGATCGTCTGTCAGTAATGTTTCCTGCCCAATCAGCATCCGTATACCCTTCAATGTTCAGATGTTGATTTTTTGACAACATAAGGCCTTTTCCTGGAGATGATTTCAGATACCTAAGGATTCGGATTACTGCATTCATATGATCTTCACTCGGATTATGCATAAACTGACTTACCACACTTACTGCGTAAGTTATATCTGGTCGTGTATGGGACAAGTATATTAGTTTCCCAACTAATCGTTGATATCTCTCCTTGTTGGTAGGTGTTTGATCTCGCACAGTCTTTTAAGCCATGATTCTGCACTATGGGAGTGTCAACTGGTTTACAATCTAACATACCAGTTTCTGATAGCAGGTCTAATACGTATTTCCTTTGTGAAAGGAAAATGTTTCTTGTTGACCTTGCCACCTCAATTCCCAGAAAATATTTCAGCCCCCCAAGATCCTTCATTTCAAATTCAGATGCCAAATTCTTCTGGAGCCGAGAAATCTCTTCTGTATCATCTCCTGTAATTATCATATCATCCACATAAATTATTAGTGCAGTTACATACCCTTGTCTATGTTTCAGGAATAAGGTATGATCCGAGTTGCACTTGTTTGAATCCATATTTCTTCATTGCTTGAAGTAAATCGCCCAAACCATGCTCTTGGTGACTGTTTTAGTCCATATAATGCCTTTTATAGCTTGCACACTTGTCTTTTCTGCGAGTTAGTGTTGTATCCGGGTGGAATGTCCATGTAAACTTCTTCCTCGAGATCTCCATGAAGAAATGCATTCTTCACATCAAGTTGGTGTAGCGGCCAATCTTGATTAACTGCTAGGGATAGTAGAACTCGAACCGTGGTCAATTTGGCTACTGGAGAGAAAGTCTCTTGGTAGTCTATACCATATGTTTGGGTAAATCCTTTCGCCACCAATCGTGCCTTGTATCTTTCAATAGTTCCATCTGCTTTATGTTTAATAGAGAACACCCATCTGCATCCCACAGTTCGTTTTCCTTTCGGCAAAGGAACCAAACTCCATGTGTGATTTTTGTTTAATGCCTCCATTTCTGTCATTATCGCTTGAGACCATTCTGGTGAGGATAGTGCTTCCCGTATATCTCCAGGAATATGTGTTGAAGAGAGTTGGTGGGCAAAAGCTTGCAAAGGTTGCGATAACTTGTGGGATGAAACATGATTAGCAATAGGGTATCTTTGATTTTCTACCGCATACTGCGGGAGTACCGTTTTGGAGGTTTCCCTCGATTGTGCACGAAAGGGAGTTTATATCCAACGAAGTATTTATTTCATTAGAAGATAGGATTGGTTGTATTACCTCGGATATATTCTCCGAAGGAGTTTGGTCTTCAGTGCACTTGTCAAAGAGGGAGGGTCTTGAGTGTGTATTGTTGACTGAACTGGCGGCTCCGCTGACTGAACTGGTGGCTCCACAGATGCTTTTGTCGTTTCAAATTCCAGATTTATCCATTTCTCACTTTCTAAAGATGGCTCCCCCTGAGAGGGAGAAGTGGATAATTGTTCGGAAAAATAGTACTCCGACTCTAAAAAAGTGACATCCATGGTAATATACATGCGCCGAGTGGGTGGATGATAACACCGATAACCTTTTTGATGTGTTCCATATCCCAAGAACACACATCGGATGGCACATGGATCTAGCTTGGTGCGCTGATTTTTATGAATATGGACAAATGCAACACTCCCAAATACCCGTGGGGCGAGCATCAATATAGATGGAAGGGGTCGGTATGTGGACAAAGCTTGTAGTGGTGTTCGGAAGTTTAGTACTCTTGAAGGCATTCTGTTCATAAGATATACTGCAGTAACAACAACTTCATTCCAAAGGTAACGTGGCATATTTGCACCAATAAGAAGTGCCCGAGCAGTTTCCAGAATGTGCCGATTTTTTCGTTCGGCAATGCCATTTTGTTGAGGTGTTTGGACACAAGAGGTTTCATGAAGTAGGCCATGTAATTGCAAGTACTTGGTGGAAGAGATGATTATCATATTCCCTACCATTATCGTGCGGAGAATCCGAATCTTACATGCAAATTGAGTTTGAACCATGGCATGAAACACCTTAAATATATTGAATACCTCATTTTTATTTTTCAGCAAATAAAGCCAAGTCATGCGAGTACAATCATCAATGAACGTGACAAACCAACGAATCCCATATGGGGTAGAAATTGGTGAGGGTCCCCAAACATCGAATGTATAATAGCAAATGGTGTAGTACTCCGAGGAGAACTAAGGGGATATGGAACACGATGGTGTTTAGCAAAAATGCATGTAGCACACTTAAAATCCAAATAATCCACATCTTGAAATAAATTCGGAAATAAATACTTTAGATAACTGAATGACGGATGCCCTAACCGAACATGCCATAGCCAAATCTGTTGCTGTCGGGTATCTGACGCTCCTTGCATACTGTTCGCTTTACCGATGCTCATATCCTCAACATAGTAGAGCCCCCTCTTTTAGTACCACGACCAATTATCTCCTTGGTGAGAATATCCTGAAAAATACAAAAAGTTGGATACATTAGTACACAACAATTTAACTCCTCAGTGACTTGTCCAACTGACAGTAGTTTATTGGACAATGATGGGACAAGTAATGTGTTGGATAATGAAATAGATGGAGAGATATCAACAGTCCCTGCTCCAGTAACTGGATATGTCACCCCATTAGCATTAGCAATACAGGAACGTTTAGGTATGGAAGTGATAATTAGGTCTGTCTCTTCATAAGTCATATGATCGATGTAGCGCGAGTCAATGATCCAATCATTGCAATCATTGTGATCTGTACTTAGAAGAGCTATAGCACGATTACTCGAATCACTGAGAGTAGAGGGTCCCTCAAAGAGAAGGTTCGAAGAATCTACCATTGGTTGAGTAAGTGTAGGTTCAGTGTTCACCAAGGCTGCTCGTCCTGTTTTGTTACTTCTGTCATTCTGTTTTTTTGTTTTAAAATTCTCCCACCAATCCGGATATCCATGTAATTTAAAGCATGTATCACGAGTATGCTTAGAATTATTACAGTGAGTGCATCCGATTTGGGTCTTGGATTGATCTGTAATCCCGTGGAAGAATTTTTTTACTTGGGCCAGATTGGTCCAGGCGCAGCCCATCTCTATTCCCCTTATATTGGCCCGGTCCCATTACCAGCCCATATGCATTCTCAGCCCCCGGCCCACTTCTATTCAGCCCATCATCTCCCGTCAGCCCTTCCCCAAAACATTCAGCCTGTCTTCGTCCGTTGCTGCCTTCGTCCCGGCGCCCTCCTCCTCGTCGTGCGATGAGACCCATTCCAGCGTGGCCAAGCATCACAGACTGCCTGGAGTCTTCCTTCCGGACAAGAGCATATGCTTGCTCCACCGTGGGTAGTGACGGTAGGCCGGAGGACGTCGGCTCTCACATTGTCCACCGATCATCCAACCCGTCTAAAAAGGTATAGACCCCTTGTCTTCTTGTTGTATTCGGTTGAATTGTGCTATGTCTTGTGCACATTTCATTGGGTTGGGTCTCCGAAAATCGATCTCTCTCCACAGTCCTTGGAGATTGTTATAGTAGTTTTCTAGGGTTCCTCCATGTTGAGTCAATTGGGTGATTTTCTTCTTCAATTCATAGATTTGAGAAGTGTCAGACCCATCAAAATAGGTAGTAGCAATGGATTCCCACACTAATTGGGCGGTAGGGAATCTGATGAAGTTGCCAATCAAATGGGGTTCCATGGAATTGATTAACCAACCTTTGACAATGGAGTTTTCGGTTCTCCATTGTACCGAACGTTGGGTCTCGTGGGTGTGGGTTGGGATAAATCCCCATTGATATACCCCAATTTATCTCTCCCGGAGATATACATCTCCATGATTTGAGACCATATAGCATAATTGGTACCATTCAATTTGATACCTATCTGAGCAGCTGGGTGTTCGGTTTGAGGTGGATTTTGGGGTGGAATTAGTGGAATCTGGGGACTTTGGGGAAGAATTGATATCGGGTCTGTAATCTCCATTGTACAGGAGAAGAGAAAAAAAATATAGGGTTTACAGTAGGATCTTCTGCTCTGATACCATGTCAAATTGAGGCTCAAAAGCTTAATTCTTCATTGAAACTTTGTAGAATATATACAAGAAAATCATATCTCAGCATTTAGTGTGTGAGATATTATAGGCTATTGTTTAGGAATTAATACAGCTTAAATATTCTAAATATGGTATTTGCTAATTTACAGCTTTTGTTAACAGTTCCGTTCATGGTCTTGAACCGCTTGCCAATCGCGCTAACTCGATATTCACAACTAGGATCATATCTAATTTTTTCTTTTGGCTATCAAGAAAAAAGAGTAAAGTTTTATCTTATATATATATATATATATATATATATATATATATATAATATGTTATTCTACCTTTCTCTTTGGTTATGAAGAAAAAACCTATGCATTGTTCATGTACATGAAACTTACAGGTTTGCTAATGTGTTTTTTCCATTCAAAACATTTTAAGCCCTGTTTTCCTTCTCTGAATGTTTATGGTGTTAGGTTTAGAAGAAAGATGCCGTCGGCAACAACAACAACATCATCGTGAAGGTCATAGCAAAATGGTCAGATGGTATTATTAGCATCGATTGGAAATTGCCACACCAACAACCGTATAATGTGCCTTTTTACGACTAGTATGTAACAACTATCTCAGCTATGCTTCGCTTCCAACTTGCATTTTCTTTTCTTTTGCTTTTTAGCAGTGTGAAATATTGATTTGTTGCTCAAGAACACATTTCAACAGAGTTTTGTCTGATAAAATTAATGGAGTGTTGTAATTGAAGTTAAGTAAAATATTATTGTTCTGCATTCAGGAACTATAAAGCTACCTTTTGCAATGACAATCCGTTGTTTCTTTTTGGTTTTCCATTAGGAAGTCTTGGCTTATTGTTTTTTTAATCTAAAGAAACATGTGTTTAGAAGAGAGTTTATGAAGTTCATTGTTTAAGTTCGTTAACAGGTTTGCTGCTGTTTGGATTCTACCTTATTTTGACTGTTTTATTTTTCTGTTTTTCCTCCTCTTTTCGAAGGTTTGTTCCATTTTCTCTTCTATTTTTAGACTCTCATTGTTACAGGTCTTTTTTTAACTCCTAACACAAACTTGAAAGATCTCTTTTTGCCGTGCTGTGAGTATATTTTCCAGATCAATATTGACAATTTGTAACAACTGATCTAGTTTGGAAATTTGAATGATTGAAGTCAAATATTCTGTAAAATTGAACAAAACACACACATATATATATATGTTCAATTATGATACGAGGAAATATATGTTGTGTGTTGCACCCACCTCCCGCTCATTGTCTTCTTCATTCCTCAGAATATTGTCTTGAAACTATGCAGACTGGAGCGTTGAACTTAGTAGCTTTTATAGCTAGTTGATGTTTTTGGATCAAGCTTTGATACACCTTATGTATTTGTGCTTACATTTTTTGCTGTAAAAAAAAAATGATTGGACTTCGATGGTAAGGCCGACAACCTATTTAGCTATTTACTCCAATATATATGGTCACCATCTCATGCACAAATTTGTCTTTAATTTACAGAACAAAGGCATGGTTTTTTGAACCGATATGCTGTCTCTAAATTTAAATTCTAATTTGTATTGGAATTTACTAGTACATTTACCTATATTTTGCTGCTAATTGGACTATTTTTTAAAAAATATTAAAAAAATATTAAAAGTACGAAGGTTTTTTTTTTTTGACAGTATCATTCAGTCAAATGATTCCAAAATCTGTCAATCCGGTTTCTTGCTTAACTCGAGTTTTGAATTAAATCGCATGAGAACTAATCTAAAACGAATAATTTCATTTTATGGGTTCAAAAACAACTTGGATAACTGGTAAAAAAAATATAATAGTCTTTAAAAAAAAACTTTAAGACAATAATTTTTTTTAATACTAAGACGATGTCAGATTGGATTTACCTCAGTCACCCTGCGATCTAAGTCATGGTTTTCAATGGATACAATAACTTTGTTTTATATATATATAAATTACTTTTATTTATTTTTATGATAAAATTAGATACTTACAAAATTGAACAACAACCCTAAAAAAGATGCCTTTTGAGATTGTAACAACCCTATCTAAAATAGAAAAAAAATAAATCATGCATTTCATTTTCCAAACAATCAATTATTGAAGAATAGTGAAATAAAAAAATAATTAGAAAAATTAAAGGACAAAAAACTAAAAAAAAAAACATTTCAGATTTGATGGGTAAACCCGTTAAACCAGTGAATCGGGTAATCTAGGCAATATGTCAAACCCACAAACCGGGTAATAGACTTCATTGAGATTAATAACTTGTTTTTCTCTCTCTAAACTATTGTTTATTTAACTATATGATAATAAAAATAGACAATTGTAAAATTGAGAGTTAAACCAATATTAAAAAACATTTTTTTTAAGATTATAATAACCTCATAAAAAGTAAAACAAAAACAATAATGAAACTTAATTCTCAATTATTCCAATATCAAATGATGAAATAAAAGAAATTAAAAGAAATTATTAATAATAATGATAATGATAACAATAATAATAATAATAATAACAATAAGAATAATATTAATGATTATAAACTTGGGTCTGGCGCCCCAGCCAAACCCAAGTTTTTGGAGTCTGGTTCCCCTAATAATAATAATAATAATAATAATAAAATAATATTAAATTTACCTAAACCAAGTTCTTATACTTTTTAATCAATTCAAATCAAATTTATGGTTTTTCTTCAATAATAATAAAAATAATAACAATATTAAGAATAAGAATAAAATTAACAATAATAATAATAATAATAATAATAATAATAACAACAACAATAACTATGACGGCGACGACGACGACGACGACAACAACAACAACTTTTATTTTTACCATTCAAATCAAATCTATGGTTTTTTTTTCAATAGCAATAATATATATTTTTAAATTTATTAATAATTATATTAATAATAATAATAACAATAATAATATTTATAATATTAATAATAATATTAAACATGCCTGACCCGAGTTCTTATAGTTTTTATTTTTACTCTTCAAATCAAATCTATGGTTGTTTTTCAATATTAATAATATTTTTTTAAAATTTATCAATTATTATATTAGCAATATTCATTATAATAAAAATAATAATATTTTTACTAATAATAATAATATTAAACTTGCATGATCCAAGTTTAAGTGAGTCTCTGGTCACTATGCCAAGTCCAAGAGCCTTGGATCTAGCTGCAACACCAGACCTAAGAGCCTTGGATGTGGGTTTGATTGCAATGCCGTGTCATGAAAGTGTGATGACTAAATAAAAAAAAATTAATATTAAAGAATAAAATTAAAAAAAAAAGATTAATTGAAAAGAAAAAAAACAAAAAAAAAAAACAAAGCAAAGCACTGCTCTAATGAATAGTGCTTTGCAAGGAAGGGTACAGTAAAATCCCCTAATGAGATCACAAAAATCAAATGAAAAGTAAATAAAACAAATCATGAAATTTAATTCTAAATCAAATCGATATTAAAAGATGAAATTGAAAGAAAAAAACTAATTAAGAAGAAGAAAAGAAATATAAATCAACATAGTTAACCCGTCAAATCTGGGATCCGTGTCATGAGAGTATGATAACTAAATAGAAAAAAATTTAGTATTAGCGAATTAAATAGAACAAAAAAAATTAAAAAAAAATACAAAAAAAAAACTGTAACTAAAAATATCAGTTGATGTTTTTTTACTAGGAATTGCATAATACAATCCACAATAAAATACTGACTTGATCCTTTAGTTATAGTTAATATGTTCAATATATTTTTAAATTTAATTATATATATATATATAGTCTTTTGTCTGGTTCAAATCTGATCTTCCAAATGTGGCATGATCTCAGTGATCAAATAGCATCTTCCTTCCATTGTAAACAATAACACAAGATTGGAAGAGGATCTTTGGACTTTTTTGATATTTGATTCTTAATCTACTAGAGATTTCTGACCTGCATGATCATCTCTTGCTCATTAAAATCCTCTCCCAAAGCTCTCATATTCTCTCACATTAGAGACGACTTTCAAATTTTCATCATTTAGATTTTGAGATCTTCATTGATCACTCACACAGCCCACCCGTGATTTGTTAGCACTACCAACTCTTTCTCTCATGCACCTCTCCACTTGCACCTCTATCCTTTGCTTCTTTTATAAGTCACAACACTGACTTTCGATATCTATCTCTACTGACTGATCTGCTACCCAATCATTTGATCGATGCTCAAGAACCCTCACGCACGCGCTTATCACACAACACTCCTATTTGCTCTCACTTCATAAATAGAAACAATCATTATTTCCCCAGGGAAAGATTATTTATAATATTATGAAGGTATTTGGAGTTCTTAATTATGATACAAATTCTTACCGTCCTTGTGGGAATTTGATTATTCTCTCTAGAAGAAAATGGACATTTTCTTTTGATTTAATATTTTTTCTTTTTCAACAATTGTTTCTTAAGGTGTGGTTTTTGAGGCATGTAAATCGAAAGTGGTGGATGGTGAGGCAGATGATGAGTTGACTTTTTTTTTTTGATATACATTACGCCTCATGACACCCACTTTATCAGATATAATATTCTCTAGGTTAATCATCAGTATATCAGACACATATATAGGGAAACTATACATGCATATATGTAAGATCTTTCTACCATATTTCTTGGCGAGAATTGAAGAGGTGAATATGGACTGATGGCTTCACTAGGACTTGGATAGTGTTCTAATTAATCTGAAACTATTCTTTGGTTATGATTGTTCTTTAGTGTAATTATTTGTTGTTCTATTTGTTTGTGCAAATTTCATGAATTGGGAATTACCCAAAATTCATATTTGATCAACAAAATTAGAAATCCCATCCTCTAATCCATGCTTGTAATCTGTGTTATACATAGAAGTTCATTTGAATTCTAATAAACTTGTAGACTCATCCAAGAAATTCAAAATATAGGTTGGATGAAGAAACTTGACAATACACACACACATATCCAATTTAAGTTGAAAAAAAAGCACGATCATAAATTATGAGTTTTTGTAAATTTTAGAAAAGTAAAGGACATTTAAGTGAAAGGTTGGCTATGAAGAATCTATAGAAGTAATCATGATTTCATTAGCCTAATGAAAAACACAAACAACTTAACTTAATTAAAGCCATTTTTTTAATCCGTGAAATATTTTATCAGTACTATAGTGGTGAATAATTTTTTAAAGGATATTTTCCATATATAATATTTTTTTGGTAAATATTCCATGACAGGATATTTCACACATTATTTTTTTAAAAACAAAAATATTATTTTTTTAAAAAAATTTCATACCCATTTCATTGCATGAAAACAAAAATAAGAATGAGTATGAAGTTATAGGGAAGAAAGAAAATGGAGAGACATAATAATTATTTATTTTACGTTAGTGGCCCAACCTAGTGTTTGGAAAATTCTAGCGTAAAGTTTGATCTATGCTTTCTTGTTGTGTTAGCTGGAATATATGGCTTATTAGGAACAAAGTAATCTTTAATGATGGAACTACGACCTTCAAAGATAATTTTTTCTTAATTTTTTATCGCCTCTCGAATTGACTCAAGTTTGCAGATAAATTTTTTATGGCTATTGTCACTACTTTAATTATGGGCCTGAAGGTATTATAGATTGGTCTAACACCACATCAAGACTTTAAGCATGGCGTATCAGCTCTTTCAATTTTGATATTCTTTTTCGATTATGTATCTGTTGGTTTTTTTTTCTTTCCTTTTGTGTTTGCCTTTTGTTTTTGTGATTCTCTTTTTTTTTTTTACTTTTTTTCTGTGTATCTTGTTTTTTACTACCTTCTAATTAACCCTTTCAATATATCGATTTCTTTAAAAAAAAAAAAATATGAAAGGAGATGAGAGTAAGTGTGTGTGAGAGAAAACATTTTTGAAAATAAGAGATAGATATAATTGAGGGAAAGATATGGAAAATATTTTTTTGAAATTTGAATTACCAACAAAATAACTCTATCGATTAATCTTTTTTAGGAAAATTATTTTAGGGAGGAAAGTCTAGAAAAGAAAAAGGAATTGGAGGGGTCTTTTAATTTATCAATATAAAATATTATTGTTTTAAAAAATAATTATGATTTTCAAGATTAAATTAGTTTTTTTCTGAAATATTTTTAATCATTCCCTATGGAATTATTGATAGAAAAGTTTAAAAAGAAAGATAACAATTGATTTTTCTTCGTTAATCCTGTCACAAAATAGTGACGGAACTCATTATTTCGGTAATTAGTGATGGAACATCTCTTTTGCTTAATGCTAAACGATTGGTAATTAGGCAAGGAATTCATGATCTATTTGGAATTAATTTTCTCAAAATCTGACCTTTTTTTCCCCTTTCATATAATCTATAAATTAATCAATATAAAGAGAATCGTTTCTTTTTTAGTTTCATTTGAGGCCAACCTGGCCTTAGTCATGTCTTTCAATAATTAATTGTTTTCTTTTTCTTTTTTATTTTTCATACTGTCTCGATACATGTAAACAAGTGCGGAGCAAAAACAAAAAATTAAAAGAAGCCAAATTAAAAAAAGTATTTTAAAAATATTAAAATTTCATTTATTTTTACTAAAATTATAAATATTTATAAAGAAATGGCTGAGAAAAACATTTCTTGCAGGGGCCGGGATCCTGCTAGCCCCCTACCTCCGCCACTGCATATAAAACATATTCATCTCAAAATACAGTATATGTAACACATGCATAAATCCAATCGGTCCAAGTACGGTGCGAGATTTTGAATTATCTAGTAAGCAGGTAATAAAATAGCAAAAACTATATTATTGGGTTAATAACAAGCAAGAAAAACATGTGATTTATTTATTAATTATGCAAATATGAGATACCCGCAAATACCATTCTTGTTTATCTTCAGAAAATCCACTCAATTTTTTCATAGATCGAGGTTCGATGCGGTGTTAGGTTGTGTAATGACAATTGCTTACTTGTTTTTTTTTTCTATAAATAAATAAATCTTTTAGACTTCTAGTATGACCATACATGACCTAAAAAACTTCATACAAACTTTTATGATGATCAATCAACTTCTATGCCCGAAAGGAGGAAGGGAAAAAGAATCAAGGTAAATGTTGTCATGTCATCCTTTTCTCTCTCTCTCTCCCTCTTCTTTTTTACTTTTTGGCCGCCATTGCTGTTCTTCAGATAGTTTTAATACACTGCTACTAAAGTAATTTCCCTAATAATTAATTGGTCACACATCTACATCGTAACTAGGAAAATATTCATCATATTTTTGCTTGCGACACTCTTAAGGTTTGAACTATATATGGTCGAAAAGGAGATAGCGAACACCCTCATTCGATCAATATTTATCAGGCCAATTCCTTGGATTTTCAAGTTATACCACTCCTTTCATCTTATTTTCCCATTAGGTTGTATTTTGTAATTAATTCTCTTGAGATTAGATTCTCTAATTTCTAGCCATAAGATTTATAAAAATCTCAATTCCTTTATGTAGAGTAAGTTTTAAATCTTGGTCACTACAAGGAAATATATATGTTCTAGGTTTAGGCGATCATTTCCTTTATCTCCTGCTTTATGGTTTCGTTCTATAAGCCGAGCATGCTTCCATTATAAATATGAAACTCGAAGGATGAACTAGCTAGCTAGTAAATGACAGAATCGAAGTAGCTAGTTGGCTTATACTGTTTCCGAGAGGTTCAGTAATATTGTATTCATCATTACGTACTTCCTATGGTCCAAAAATGATCTCAATCATCCTCTCCACTCCTTAAAAGAGTATTTTTTGTCATTATATATATATATATATATATATATATATATATATATGACGGTGGCATCACCATGGACAGATAGAACAACAAAGAGAAAGTGCAACCAAACAAACATCAATTAGAGAAAATCTCTCTCACATACCTTTTTTTCCCCTTTATTTTGGTCATAATTACCTTTTCTATTGATTTGTTCATTCTATATTTTCACGACAAATGACAATTTCCCTTTTCATAATAGGATTTCCATGAAATCTATATATATATTGTAACAACCCAAAGAAACTAAAAGGAGTGTTTAAAAGGACAAAAAAAGAGAAAGACAACAGGATAAACGACAACAAAGAGGGTTTTTTTTTTTGCTGCTGCTGCTGTCGTCGTCGTCGTTGTCATAGCAGCTGAATATCTAGCTTGCTTTGTTGGGTTGATGGGTGTGAGATTTCACCAACACCCACTTCCATCTCTTCAGCTCGATAAGTTGAGTGAACACCGTATAGAACATAAAACAATGTTATCAAACATGCCCATATACCAAACCTTTGGAAGGACGGAATCTTTAGTGATGTCACGAGGAAGACATTAAGGAATATTGATGCTACAGCCGGCCATGGCATGAATGGCACTGACCACTCTTCATTAGTTTGGCAAATGGAAGGTACCATGTATTGAAAGAAGGCTGTGATCGTAATCATGAATCCACCAAATACTGGTAAAACCCACCACTGCTCTTCAAGTTTCCAAGACATAGAGAAGCCAATTGAACAAGAAGAGAGGAGGAAGAGGAACAAGAGGGTTTGTGAAGGAGGGTTGTGGCTAACGATAACATATCGACGATAGATGAGAGCATTTGCCACCAAGTAGAACACCAAGAGTGTGCTGATGGAAATTATATCAATAATTATGCTGAGTTCGGTAAAGAGTGCAATTGAAGCTGTGCAAAGACCTAGAATATAATATCATGAAAACACAAAATGTTCAGTATACTGTTGGATCTCTATTTCCCTTTCTTTCTATGAAGCCTCTTTTTTTGACTCCTCAATATGAATATTCGGTGCCTAAGATAGAGCCTAGAGAGGCACTGGATGAATTATATAAGAACATGGGTGGGACTTCTCGATCGTCTACTTGAAATGGGCATATTCTTTATAAGTACTGTTATAACTCAAATTAAAGGGGATGCAGAAGAAACTATTTGCAATTAATTACTTACCCAAGAAGAGTGTAGCATTCAAAGGGGTGCCTGTGGAGGGATTCACCTTGGCCAACCAAGAAGGCACAAGCCGGGCCCTTCCAATAACACAAAGGTATCTAGCTTGGCCTAACATGGCAACCAGGAGAGAAGCAACAATTCCCAAGCTTGCTCCGGCCCCAACCACATTGCCCGCCCACTTCCAACCGATCTTTTGGAAAGCGACAGAAAATGATGCATCTTTATCTATCTACAAATTAATTATGATTTGAAGAATACCTAATTGTTAGGATTATTCACCAAAAGAAAACTCTGATGTCTGCTATTTTGACTTAAAACGTATATATATAAAAGATAGATTCATTACCATATTGTAAGGGACCAGAAAACATAAAGATAAGGCCACGAGGCAATATAGCCCGGTGACAATGAGAACAGATCCTACTATGCCCACTGGAAGGCTTTTTGCAGGGTTTCGGATCTCTTCTGCCATGGTTGAAACCGAGTCATAGCCAATATAGCTGAAATAAACCTTAGCTGCTCCATCAAGAATACCCTTGACACCAAAAGGAGCAAGCCCTCCGGGCTCAACCAAGTTCTTGGCACTCCCTTTATAGAAACCAGCAATTATAATGAATCCAAAGAAAATCAAATGAAAGACCGTCATAACAAGGTTCAATACTGAGCTTTCCTTTGTACTGCAATCCCAAAAAAATATATATATATCATTTTCAAAATCCCACTAATCATTATTACTTGGCGAAAAAAATCCAACTAGCATGTTTGTGATGGTTGCAGAACCAATAGGAAATAAATTAAAAAAAAAAACATCAGTTATACTAATTGTAACAAATACAATATGTATTAATCCTGCCCAAAACGTGTATATATATATATAAGAACATCAAACACTAGTCACAAAGAAAAGATAAATAGATATGAAGCAAACAAAACATAAGGTAATAAGAGATCAAATTAACCTATGGCACAGACAGAGAGTAAGGAGAAGAATAAGAGCCACAGCTGGAAAATCCAACTTATTGTAACCCTCTACTAGTCCATCCACTTCGAATCTCCATGAGTTTGGGTTCTCTCCCACAGCATGGCATAGATATTCCGTGAAACTTCTTGCAACCGCAGCATTCGATAATACATATTCCATCAGAATGTTTGCCCCAGCAAAATAACCTACAAACTCTCCTGTGTCGTACCAAAAATATACAAAACAAAAGGGAAATTAATAATGTCTATGTGTGTATCTAGAAAAAGAAAGAAACGATTTAAGCATCATTAAAATTATAACGTTGTCTATCAAGATTAATGTCTAGATTAAGAAAGAGTTGAGTATAGTGTATTATTGATACCAAAAGTCACCCTTAGGTAGCTGAAGGCACCCCCAGCAACAGGAATCTGAACAGAGAATTCAGTGTAACATAAAGAAGAAAGAAGAGCTGATATTCCAGCAATGATATAAGAGATAAAAACTGAGGGGCCAGAGATTTGATGGGCCACAAGGCCAGTGGTAACAAAAACTCCAACACCAAGCATCCCTCCTATTCCAAGAGCTATCAGGTCATACCACTTGAGTTTCCTCATCATATCTGCACCAGACCTTAGCCTAACCTGGTTAAGTTCCTGGTCAGGAGTCCAAGTAGCTAGCATTCTTTTTCTAAGCCTGTGAGGGGTTTGGGAGAGGGACTGGAGGTAGTTGGAGAAGGAAACGTTTGTGGGTGTGGATCGAATGGTTGCCATATTGCTAGTGAAAGAAGAGATTGGTGAGAATTGCTTCGGGTGAGGGTTTTTAAATATGAAGTTGAGGGGGGATATAACGCTAGATTCTTTCGCCAAAGGTTGATGGGAAACCCAAATGGGTGTCCCCAGCTTTATTGAAAATACCTAGTTGTCCATCGAGTTGATGAGAAATGTCTGGTGTGACCTTCACAGGTAGAACAAAGATGGCTTTTGAGTGCCCCGAGACCCCGAAGAGGTTGTTCTGTTATGGAAGCATGCAAGAAAAAGGTTAAAAAAGGCTCGACCATTTTGAAAATGAGATTGTTAAGGGGAATCACAATGTGATAAGAAAGGACTAGCTTTGACCTAATCTTTAATAATTTCCACATCAGAAACTTAGAAAAGATGTGACAGACAAGCATCCCCACCTCACACTTTGTTAAAAGCCACTAAAGATTTCTTCACTGTGGACCTTAGGTAATCGATTCCTCAACAGAATTAATGTCATCGTTGCCAATCATACATTCTCACAGTTTCCATTTAAGTCAAACATGTGCTAGTGCAAAATTGTGCTAGTCAGGTTATATATATAGGTATATACCTTGTAGTAGTTATTTATAAGCGTTGTCTTTCGGCAGTAGAGATCGTATAATTCTGATTTCATCTTCTTTTAGCTAGTCAGGTTAATGCATCGATTCTACCAAACTACTATTCTTGGAAGTATTTGCTGAAAAATACCTTTAACTTTCAGTAAAAGGAAGAAAAATGGATGGGAAATCGGGAATCATCAGTGCTAGCAGTTCACGGTTAGATCATATGACAGTAGAAATTTTATTAAAAGCACAAGTGGAAGGTGGCGCAGGCATTTATCTTGCTGCACACACTCTCTCTTTGAAGTCTATCTTCTTCTTCTTCTTCTACTACTACTACTATTATTTGTTCTAAGCATCAATCACAAGTCAAAAGCCACATTCTTTGGCATGAATCGAATCCAAATATTCTTTAGCGAAGGCCTTCACGGGGTTGATAAAATCCGATTTCACATCCATCCCCACACTAACTGGTAAATGCATGGAATGATCGGCTTAGAAATCATTTTCACACCAGTGATTAGAGAGCATATATATATATATATATATATATATATATAGATTGCTAAGAAACAAAAATTACGGGGCTGGGGTATTTTGCTTCCTCTCGGACCGTTCACTGTCCACTCGGCAGGCCGGTTGACAAGTTTGGAGAACAGTTATGCTCCGGTTTAATTGTACTTATCTAAATTGCAATGCTAATCGTGCTTTCAAAGTGAAATAATGAGAGTCACTAAGTGGATAATGTTTGCTGAAGATCTTAACAATGGAGGACACATCTAGGAACCAATTATATTGCTGATTAAAGCACATAATTCTGGTGTGTTTTTACTTTATCTGTCTCCTAAATTGTATGTATTAAAGAAATATGTATTCTGCTCAACAGTCGGATTATCCCTAGATGAAAATCCATCCAGGACCCAACTTGCTTCTCCAAGTTGCTCTTTCTCTATGTGAAACACATAGAACTAATTTCACTGGTTTAAACATGATCTAATTTCAACAGGACATGTCAATACACATTAATTTGTTGGATTTGGGTTAAATTGGAGCGTCACAAATCCGAGTGGAAAACCCATTTACGATAGATTTGTTTAAAAAAAAAGACATAATACTGCAAAAATAAAAATGGGATAATCATTTGCATTTATTTGATAAACATCCTTACGATTAAATAGTAATAAAAGTAAACTTAAATGCTAATTAATAGCCACAAATCATGCTATCATCCGCTAACAAATTAACTTTTATTTGCTAAAAACATAAAAATCTGAAGCTAACAAAAGAAGAAGAAGAAGAAGAAGGGCGCCCCAGTTGACTTATGGCAGTCATGAAGCAATCGTCAACAATTAATAATTAAGGAAACTGTATAAGAAATTCTCCACAAAAACTCTTTTATATATCTCTCTAAATAAAATTATTTTGAATAAATGCATGCTCTCTACTTTCTCTAATGAACCTGCTGAGCAATTAGGTTTTTATGCTTGTTTTACAATATTTTTATAAATGAACTATGAGCATTAGCTGGCTTGAGATACGATTTTTTTTCCTGCAACTTGATATATGTGACTTGTGACATCTACTTGCCTCTTATGCTGATGTGTGGTCCATGAAATATCCAAATTATATATACAGTAATCAACCATTTATCTTTAAACTAATCAAATTAAGGAATTTGGAATCCATCCCATTAATTAATTTAAGGTGCAGTTAACCGAGATTGTGGTACATTTGGAGCCATTAAGTTGTGATGATATTTATTAAATTAAAACTTTATAATAAGCATATGCACATAAGTGGAGAGGGTCAAGAGAGAGTGGAATTTTTCCCCTAAGCTTTTCAACGTGATTGGTAGATAAGTTGCAAAGAAGGCCCTTTACAATATATTTCTTGAGTGGGTCATCTAAGTTTCGTTGACCTCATTCCTCACCTCTCCTTCATAGCTATAGCTAGGGAGTGTTACCAAAAAAGTTCTTATATATATAATGCCAAGGGAACCTTCATAAGGTCATATCATATGTGAAAAGTGATTTGTTTTATAATCGGAATGAGATAATTTACTTAAAGAAGGGCGGGAGAATTTGCGAGAGAGTCGCCCATGGCATGAATCTATGGAGAAAACCCATGCTTGTGCTCCTCGGGGGTGGACCAACTTGGATGATCTCTGTTTACAAAAGCTACTTTCATGCATTTAGACTTTTCCTAGAGAAGCAGCTAACAGTGGTAAGTAGCATCTTGATGGCCACAATACTCTTAGATTTATGGATATAATATCTAAAAACTACATATAAACAACATGATACTCTTCATAGCTAAAAAGGAAATTATTATAGATTATATATATAGTGTCGGTCTAGCCATTTACACCCTATTATAAAGTAGTCCAACTTTCATCATTAGATTGTGTATAAAATTCTTAATTTGATCATTGTTCCATAATATATAACTATTTATACAATTTTTTTAATTTGAATTTAAATAGAAAATATAACATTATTATAAACAAATAAGAATATTCAAAAAATGCATATTCATTTAAAATTCTAATGGTACTTGAATTTTGAAAAACAAATACTATAAATTATATCACATGATTTTATTTATCTAAAAAGGATTTAATTAAAAAATACTAAGAGTGTAAATGAAACATATTTTGAATTCTATATTAAAATAAAATTTTAAATAAACCAAAATGATTTGATATTGATTGATATATATGATGATATCAAAGATATGCTTTTATTTATATTCAACCGGAAAATATGTAATATACATCTTAAATGAAAGTTTATAATATGATTTTTTATTTGATCAAACCAAAAATAATAAACAATAAACATGTTACAAAGTAAAATCTCATTCCAAGTTTTTTATTAATGAAAATTAATCGTAAATAAACAACATATTAATTTCTTAATTTCTCTCTTTTATCATTTTTTTATTTAGTTAAACTATCAAATTTTATTATATAGAAAATATAATAGCCTTGGTGTCCTCATTTCGCTCGCAGCGGGCCAGACTATTTTTCTGTATAAAAGTATTGAATTAGGATTAAAAAAAGACATAAGAAGCTGGTTATGACAGATATGTAATAACGCTAATTAGAGCTAAGCTAACATGAGATATCCCGCCAAAATCATGATCTATATCATGTGACTAGAATAACCCAATGAAAAAATAAAGAGAATTATAAAAAAAAATTAAAAAAATACGTTAACTTTTTAAATCCATGACCCGAATCATTAAACCTGAAGCACCCAATCTAGAAAAACAATGAAATCTAATTCCCAATAAATTAAATATTAAAGGATGAAATTAAAAAAAAATCATACAAAAGAATTTAAAAAAATGAAAATTCAAAGAATGAGGATCAAAATTACTATTACTACTATTATTACTAAGTAATATCATCACTATCATCGTCGTCGTCGTTGTTGTCATCATTACTACTACTGCTATTGTTATTACTATTACTACCATTGCTATTATTGTTGTTGTTGCTGGTGGTGGTGCTACTGCTGCTATTATCACCAAAATTGTTGTATTGTATAAAAGTATTTAACTAACAATAACTTTTTTTTTGTAGGCTACAGTGCTTGGGCGCGATTCAAGATCGAACAACTTTTTTATTGGAACCCACATGCAGAAGGAGGACAAACAGAAAAGAGTACAACAACTTGTAGATAGTCGTGCCGATAAGTTCGTGGTAAGTAAGATTTGAACATTTTTTTAGTTATTTTTTTTTTCCCAGAAAACATATAACACCTGATTGCATCAGAGATACATGGACGATCATTCGACTCATCCAGAACTTCATCTTGATATGTAGTTGAAGGCTTGGTTTACCGGTCAACCTGATAGAAATTGGGTTTACGGTATCTCCAATACTACAACTGAGAATGTGCGGGTGGGTCATAGTGTTTCGACCTTTGAGACCATACAATTTGGGTCTAGCTAGCAATCATCAGTCGTCTAGGTGATCATATAAGAACAGATTCAAGCTGAAACGACCAAACTAAGGGATGAATTAAATGTTGTCGAGCAGCTATTGCCAACTTGTGCTCCACCTCGTCACCCTCCTGGTTTCAGTGAAGATCCACCTTCGTCTTTTCCTCCAACTTTTGTCCACTACATAGATAAATTGTATTTAATAATATTTTTTAAAATAAAAGTACAAATTTGCTTTTTATTTTATTTTAATTATGTTTAAGTTTTCTTTTTTATTTTAATTTAATCTTGTTTTAATTTTTTAACTGTATTGTTTGTTTTACTTTTTTAAATAATTACATATAATACCGACATAATTACCATCGGGTTATTTTGTTGGTAACATACATATAAATGCAATTCTTCGACGAATTAATTCTGTCGATAATATATATATAACCACCGATGGATTAATTTACCATCGGTTTATTCCATCGGTAACATATATGCAAATATAATTCCCTGATGAATTAATTTTATCGATAATATTCTATAATCACCGATGGATTTATCGACAAAATAATTGTTGGTATTTTTATTATGTTTGGGACGATAATTTTTTTGGTAAATCTATTAATAATTATATTCTTGATAGAATAGAAATCAGCAAAGATATATTTTCTGACGGTATTTTTTCATTCATAACTCTGTCGGTAATCGTACTTCATTTGGCATAATATTCCAACGACATTTTGCTATTTCATGGTAGTGTTGCACCAGTCATGAAACATTCAGGTTGCAGGTGTTGATGTACAGTATCATTCACGATAGGAGACCGATAAGGATCTACTTCAAAAGATCTCTTAGCTTCAACAGTAAAGCCATCACACTTGCAGAGCAGGAGACGAGTGGATAAAACAATTTGGCTCAAGTGTTTTTTCCTAGAAAAAAAATCCAAAAAAGAGAAGTCTATTTTAATTCATTAGTGAACGTAATCACCAAGCATAACCATAACACTCAAACCTAACTACAGGAGGATTAATAAAATCATGGCATCAATTAATTAAACTTGGTGCGTTTATTAGGATTTTGATAAAAATGAGACTCAAATGTAATTAAGATCTCATTCTTTTTATTCGTGGAAGAATATTACTGAGCTAAAGCAGCTGAATGATGATTTTTATTGATGATTTTCAAAGAAATTACCCTTTAAATGGAGAATCAAATGTGATCTGAATCAATTTATTGGAGAATAATAATTAACGTTTGGAATTGCCTTGGTAATTAACTGTAGATTTTGTTGCGTGTAGAATCATGTATAAGAACTAAGAAAAGGCATCCGGAGATGACTTGCAATTAAGATGTTTATTAATCCAACCATTCTGATTAATTGGCATCTTAATTAATTCATACATTTAACCAACAAAATCAAGTATTGCGTCAGCTAAATATTCTTAATTTGGACTATTGGCTAGCTAGCTAGCTAGGATTAGAATATATGGTGTACCTAAACTCGGAATGGAAAGGATTAAGGGGCATGATCAGCACAAGGGTGCCCTTGTATATTTTATGCATTATTGTTTCGTAAAAAAGGCAAAAAAAAACAAAAAAAAAAACACAAAACAAAATCTAATTGCATGCATCAGCCACAAGAAAGAAAGAACACAGCAAACAATAAAGAATGGATGTAGAGAAAATTAGTGAAGGTTCATATATCGTAAGAGCCATTAGCGAGTAGAAAAGGTGGCATGGGGGAAAGTAGGTCAATGGCAATTACGAATAAGCTGAGATTCACATCAAACAAAAAGAGAGCTCCCCAATATAATTAATAGGCTTGATGTATTCGTCCTTTACAACAATAATTAGGTTGGCTTTTATAACATTAATGGAGGGTAAAAACATAGGTCTAATTAATTAAATTAATCAATTGGATGATGGTCTGCCATCATTGAAAAGGAAACCTATATATATGATCATTTTCTACTTGCGATAAAGATCAAAAGCAAGATCATAAAATAAATTTGGCATGATCCACGCAGCACTAAAATCCAATAATCTCTGTCTCACATGCCTAGCTAGCATCGCCAATGAGAGCTGGTCTATTTGCGTTTTCTTGCATGGAAAAATAAAACCCTAGTCTTGAAATTAAAGCAATGCTCTACTAAGTAAGTGCCATCATGCATGCACCTCTTTCTCCCATTATATCAGAGCATATCAACCAAGAAATTTGAGGACAATGAGAAGACAGACGGCACCATGGATATTGTTAATTAATATACCAATATTGAAAACTTTTCACAAAAGATCGCATAATAAGACACGGATTTAGGGGGTGGAAAGCACAATTATATATAGTTTGAAACATCTAGGATTTATTTCGGCACCCATAATCCAAATCCTTTGTTGAGATTTACCCTTCAACCGACTCTTTTCATTAATAATGAACCAAAAACCATTTATTTCCACCTTTTAACTTGCTTGAAATTGACATCCAAATGGTCCACGTATTGCAAGTCAATCATGTTTCATTTTACTGTCCACTTTGTTTTGTTATATCATCATTTATGTTTCTAGCTAGCTACTTTGTTTCGTTTATGAGGCATGCATATTGTAGGGGGAAAATTGCAAAGTTTAGTTTGATGTGATGTGATGTGATGTGATGTGATCTGATGAAGATATTTATCATGCAATATTAACAATAGTAATAAAGCTAAACAAGTAAACAAAACTGATTGAGTTTTCCACCATGCACATAAATTAACTACATATAATATATACAATAGTATTAAATATATAGATGGCCGGTGGCCCGTGATGGGTTGATATATATATATAATCTAGAAAAACGATGTTAAAGTGTTGCAAACATGATTTAAAGCAAAATAAAATTTCAAGTTATATACCTTAATGCTAAAGGAAGGATGAATATGAAAGAAAATGAAAAATGAAAAAAAAAATCTTAATCCAATCCGAGTTAGCATAGAAATCTTGTGACTCGGATCGTGAGTCAAAACTTCCTTATAGGACGCATATAGAAAAAAATAAATAAACTAAATATTTAATAAAGTTGAAGTTGAAGGCTGAAATTGAGAAAAAAAATAGATGTATAAAAAGATAAAAAAAAAAAAATTAACGTCAGCCCAGACTAACATCTCATACTCGTGACCAAGATCATGAGACGAGGCTGTTCGCATGAAAAAAAAGTAACGAAACTCAATCCTCAACAACCCAAGGCTAAGGCTGAAAATCAAAAAATAAAATCAATTTAAAAAGGATAAAAAGACAATTAAAAGAATGAAGAGCAAATTTGACATAAAATGAAAAGATGTAAAAGTCTTAATTAAGTCATTATGAGCTAGCATGACAAATATGTGACCCATACCATGAGACTAAGATAACATCATAAAAGCAAAATAAATAAAAATAAAGATGCTTAGTCTTCAATAAACTTAATGTTTAATAATGAAATTAAAAAATAAAATCGATGAAAAAATATATATAAAAAAAAGATCAATATCGATTCGGGTTAAAATTTCATACCCGAAACATGAGATAAGGATCACCACACTGAAAAAATTAACGAATCTCAATTCTAAACAAATAAAATATTGAAGGATAAAGTAAAAAAAAATTTAAAAAGGAATCAAGGGAAAAACAATTAAAAGAATAAATGTCAAATATAATATATATAAAAATCAAATTAAATCAAATGATAAAGGATGTAATCGAAAAAAAATTAAAAAAATAACAATCAAATGTAGGACAAAATTTGGTATAAATGCCAAATAGAACAAAATGTTAATGGATGAAATTGAAAAATAAAAATAAAAAATAGAATTCAAAACAAATAAAGTGCAATCAAAATAATAAGATCCACCATTGATATAAGAAGAAAATAGAGAACTTTTAATTTTGGTTAGGCTTACATGTTTTTCGCGGGCGGAGGGGTGCCGCCACTTAACAACTGGCACGTTGTCACGTGAACCATTAGTAAAGACGGCGATTGCCTATTTTTAACTTCTAGGAGGCACCGCACGCGCCACTAAAAAGATGCTTCCAACAACTTTTCTCTTTTTTTTATTTATTTATTAAAATACCCAAATGCTCCACCCAACATGATATTAAACAAAGAAACCATAACAAAAGGACCAAAAAGCCCCTTGACCTAAGCTATAGTTTTTTTCTTTTTAATTCTAAGGGTACCTTATTACTTACCATGCTAAGAAAGTTAAAAAACCCAAAATGCCCCTACCTAAAGAGTTAAAGAGATTTAACTTTTATGGGTATTTTATGCATTACACAGTGCAAATAAAAGGCTAAAAAGTCATTTTATCCCCATTCAATCTTGTAATGATAAATGAGTCAGGTGAAAAAAAAAAAAAACCCTACAAGCAAGTTATATGGTTTCAATTATGGAGGGAAAATGATAAAATTACTTTGTGAATCCATAGTAAATTTTGAGTTTGTGCATAGTGTATTCCTAATCTCTTTTAGCTTTTGTTTTAACTAAAGCATTAGTCCGCACTACGCCACATGTTGGATTAATTTTTTTAATGTAAAAAATATTTAAGCATTGTTAAAGTGTTTTCTAGTAGAAAAAATAATCTCGAATTCAAAATCTAATACTCATTGGATGACATCTTTTTTAAAAATATTGAGATGATAGTATATTGAATCGGCCCGGGTCAATTACATTGCTAAACATGTA
The DNA here is from genome assembly GCA_019202695.1 of Populus x sibirica. Classification (NCBI taxonomy): domain Eukaryota; kingdom Viridiplantae; phylum Streptophyta; class Magnoliopsida; order Malpighiales; family Salicaceae; genus Populus; species Populus x sibirica. The sequence continues at coordinate 3,322,036 of JAGMVL010001291.1, read as the reverse complement.
ACCCAAGTCATGAGACTGTGATAGCCCTATAAAAATTAAATAAAAATATATATAAAGCCCAAATTAACAATCAACTCAATGTTGAATGACGAAATTTGTCATAACCCATTTATAAGTTATTCCCCAAAATTTACTCTTTTTTCTTGAAAAAAAATCATAAAAAAAGTCATAATAACAAAAAGACCGACAATGTGGCAAAAGCTGGCTGAAAAAGACCTCAGGTACATACAAAAAAATGAGGCTGAAATTTTGGACAAAATTTGGAGCATAATTATACCTCGTTGTACCAAAGACTAGAGAGATAATGCAGATTTAAGGTCAAATTAAATGATTATTGGATGAATCTACATAAAAATTAAGTTTAGAGACATAATTAGATTTTTAATAGGCCAATTTGATTTAATTATGGGCCAAATTAAAGTTTAATTATGTTTAAGAATTAATTTTGATCAAATTAAAAGATTTAATTAGGTGCAAGGACGTAATTATGCTTTTAATGCGTCAAATTAATTTTATTAGGAACTTAAATTGGTGAAAAATTAAGTTCGGGGGCCTAATTTGAGCTTAATTGAGAAGATTAGAATTTTAGAAGATCAAATTTAATTTCTACAAAGTCAATCGATTGAAATCAGGGGTAAAATCACAAGAAAATCAAAGTTTAGGGTCAATTAGGGATCGAATTGAAGAAATTTATAGCTAAGGACCTTTTTGAAGAAGGTATTAAACTTCGGGGACTTAATATGGTGGAAGACATAGATGAAATTGAAATTTTAATGGTCAATTGAGACTCAATTTGCATAAATCCATAACAAAGGATCATAATGAAAAATACGCTGAAATTTAGGGCTGATGTTGAAATTTGTCAGGGGCAAAATTGCATAAAATTAAAAGTTTGGAGTCAATTAGGGATGCAATTGAAAAAAATAAAAAGCCAAGGGAATAAATTGAACGTTGGTCAAATACCTAAATTAAAATCTTAATAGCTAAAACGACGCCGTTTCATTTAAGAAAAACAACACGTTTTAACCAAAACAGTGCTATTTTTCCAAACAATAACTAAAAAAAAAAGAAGACCAAACACCACCATGATGATCTAACATTGTACTACATCCTAGAGCAGGCCTTGCCGGCTGACTACCCCAATAGCTGCCGTGATGCCATCTCAAAGTGGCCAACTTGACCATCCTTAAGCAGTCAGTTTTCATTGTTCGTGATTGCACCTTTAAACTAATGGTTATGATCTTTTCCAATTGAATAAAGGGTTAAGATTTGACAAAATATCCATCATCCCCTTTAATAAATAGAGTGGATTCCTGGCATTGAACATTAAGAAATTGGAGGCTAAAGTTGGAGAAAAAAGAAGTTTTTGGACCACAATTGGCTTTTTTAGAAGAACGATCGAGATTCCTTGAAAGATCAATTATATGTTTAAGGAATTTATTAAGTGAATGCAGCTGTTGATAATAAACTGCAATCATTATACATGCCAAAAAAAGATTTGACATCTAAACATTCCCTCCAACTATGAACATATATAATGATCTGAGCAACTGGTCCAGCAGAGAAGCAGTACAAGTAGCCAACCCCACAAGGCATTTAAAAAAAATAAAAATTAAAAACTTTTCGAGAATTGTTCATGACAGTTGTAGTAGTTATATTTAAAATATATTAAAATAATATTTTTTTTATTTTAAATATTAACATTTTAAAACAATAAAAAATAACTAAATATTAAAAAAATACGGTCGAAATCAAACACCCCTAAAAATTGGATGGCTGAAGGTAAACTGATTGTCTAGGAGTGATGAATGATGCTGTGAGTCGAAAACTAGTCGTGGATATTTTCACGCTGATCATACAGCACCCCCAAAAGTCACACCTTGACTTTACCTTACCTGACTAAAGACGCTCATCAAGGGCTGTAGTGTTTAATAATAGAAAATTTCTTCTTTTTTTGTTTTATTTTTTTAATTAAAACAACGTGTTTATTTGTTGGAAACAAAGACAATTTTCTCATTAAAAAATCAATAAAAATATCAAGATTATATCTATCTTTTATAATAGTTATCTTAATATTTTATATCCATGATAATCTAATTATAAAATGTTAATTTTATTTAATTCAAATTAAAAACTATCATAACGAAACTATATTGTTACCAAAAAATATATATTTATATTAGATTTATAATAAAATTTGTATGTGTCATGAAGAAATACATATGAATACCAATGATTAATTTGATTAATTATAATTATTATTAGACTGCAAAGCAATGATTGGTTAATTTCTCTTTATAAATATAATTAAACATGGTTTTTTGCATCTATTTAATTGGTGATTGATAAAATGAATGAACGAGGACCAATATAATTAAACATGGTTTTACTTTAATTGGTGATTGATAAAATAAATGATGAGACTTGACTTTCCTCTGTTTAATTCCCTCTCCTTTGTACTGTGCTACTACATAGCATCTTTTCTAACCCCGAAATGAAATGAAATGTTCTAAAATAAAGCTAGCAAACAAAAGGTGGGTTGGAATCCTCGAATGAGATGTGATATATAATTTACTTCAAGAAAGAAATGAAATGTTCCGCAACAAAGCTTACAAATAAATCTCAATGATTTTTTTTTTTTAAGATTAATATGGGTGTTCGGGTCAGCTTGTGTACACCTCGACTAATCTTACAGACCCTAAAGTTAACGACCATGTAAGCTTTTAGTGGCTCTAAGATTTGTGGGACTCGAACTAATGATATTTGGAGAGCAAATTCAGAATCTGATCATTTAAACTATATCTTTCAAGATTAAATTTTTATAAATTTATTTGATATTATAATAATGGTCTTATTAAAATACTTTTCGATGGAAAATATTTAAAACGGGGCATCCCACTCTGTAAGTTGAGAGTCCTGAAGAGGGAAAAAAAATGGAGAAATGAGTGGTGAAGGGAATGGGACGGTGGTGGTGCTATAAAATGCTACTCCATGAGTGTGCTAGTTCTCATTTCACCAATGGCGATTTTCTTGGGTTTATTCCTAGGTGGTCTATCAAGTGCCATGTGGCGGCCTATGAACCAGTCTTTTTCTAAAATCTATGCCCATCATCATGTTGTTGGGGTGCGAGGATGCTGGCCTTTGAAAGGTTAAACACAACATTTGATGATAATCTTGATAAATTAGCTCAAATCAAAGTGATTCCAAGATTCCCTAATGGTGCCTCGCCACAGCATCCAACTGGCTTCTCGGCTACAAATTCTGGGACTAAATTAGCGATCTTGCTTCAATTAACGTGGCAATATCTGCATCTTAACTGTGGTATTAGGCTTCTAGTGTTGTTCCTCTTTCTGGAAGGAAGATAAGGATCTGCTATCTTGGTCACTAACGACAATTTTTTATATGTTTTTGCACAGTTCTAGACCCCCCCGAATAATACAAGAGAATTTCGAAAAGGCTGGTCAAGTCACATGATGAAAAAGAAAAAGAAAAAAAAAATTGAGTGTGGTTTTTCTTGGCCCAGCAAACTGAGGAATCTGGGTTCCTATATCATCTTGTGATTATCGAAACATTTATCCAATGATCATATGGGATCATAAAGGTCAGAAGAATCTTCACATGTCCAGAGATGATTGGGTGCTAAACGATCTCCACTGGATTTATATTTTTGCCAAAGATCCCTCCATTGAAGGAGCTCCATGCGCCTCTTCACTCCACCGCGGATCCATCGTACAGTGCTAAGAAGGCGTTACTGGTTGAGAAACTATGAGGTATTTCTTGCAGAGCTTGACAGTATTCAAAGTCTTCTACGGATAAATATTCAGCACCGACAGATAGAAGGCACTCACACTAGTTTATACCATGAACATAGAAAAATGAGGGGAAATCACCTTTCATTAAAATAGAAATCGAGATGCTTCTCCCCAATTGACTATGTTTTATCAGATAGCAGAATTTTCAAGACCAGCATCGAGATATGTCTTGCTGTCGCAAAATCTTTGTCGCACAGACAACTAGTGGATTTGCCATCAGGTTTCTCATATACTGCACTGGCTAACATGTTCACGGTGCTTTTGTTTTGAGATGGTCGCCATCTCTCGCCATGAATTCCAGACAACTTTTTGGTGGAATCATTACCGGGCTTTCTTAGATGTTAACTAGATTATATGCTTGTGCTACATTGCTTTCTTGTCGAGTTTTTTTTAAATATAAAAAAATACTAAGATATTACTATTTTTTCCTAGAATATAAAATATAAATTGTGAGAGGATGAAACTTGGTTCATTTGAGAATCTAAATCTAAACAACTATTAAAAATATAATTTAAAACAATATTCAAAATAATATCTCTTTTTAAAAAACACAATAATATATTGAATTAATCCGAATTAATTTATTAAATCCGCAATTTAGATCATTAAATCATAACAATCTCATAAAAGACAAATTAAAACAAATTTGAATTCATATTTCCGATCAATACAATGTTGAAAAATAAAATTGAAAAAAAAATCTATTAAAAAATAACAAAAATCCACAACTCGAGTTATGAGACCAAGATAACCCCATATAAAACAAGTTAAAAAGCTTAATTCTCAATAAATTTAATGTTGAATGATAAAATTAAAAAAAAAACAATAAAAAAACACTAAAAAATTACCTAGATTAATCCGCTACGCTCATTACCCAAGTTATAAGATTAGAAAATAAATTCAAACAAATTATAAAATTTAATTTTTAATAAATAAAATATTAGGAGATAAATTAAAATAAATAATAATATTTTGTGACCCGATGCTAAGTAAAAACACCACCTTTTTAGTTTTAGCTAATAATAATTTCCATCTTTGAAATTACAGGTGCATTCCCACAATTCAGAATATTTTGTTTTTCTTAAACAGGACAGAACAGCGACTTTTTTACCAAATAAGATCTACAAGTTCAATTCCTTCCATCACGATTCCATTCACTACATGAAGATGACCATCATTCAGCTAAATGATGTTTGCAGGCTTTAAAAGGCCGATCTTTGCTTCAGAAATTAATAAATATATCCTTGCTAGAATTAGGTCAATGAAACCAAAGGACGGCTTTTCACTGCGTCTGGTTACAATGGATTCCTATTCACGTCTTTGTACAGCAAATATCGTGAACGGGTCTTACCAAGTGCAGCGTACCTGAAAAGGTAGCAAAATATATCATTGTGTATCAGATTTGGGTTTGCAGGAGGAATAAAAATTCGTGCTTGCAGGGAGAAAGAAGGCTATATTTTTCTCACCATTGGGGTACAAATGGGGCCATCCAAATGGCATCCCCAGATTGAACTGGGTACCTGTAATAAAACAAAGTATATTGTTAAGCTACAAGAACATATTTTTTGAGAAGTTGCAGAAAACAGACTAGCGGGAACAACCGAACCGCATATGCAAGCATAAACCAATGAGTTAAAGAAATGTTTCAACAGAAGTTCCAGAAGCACTGAGAACCCACTTAAAGCTTGAGTGTATTGTTAAAGATGCATGCACAGACACGCACAGACACGCATATACTTACCAACAAAGGAGCTTCCCAGCTGAAAACAAAATATCATATATTGAATATAAATCTCAGATTTTCCTTTTTCCTTTTTCCCTTTCTCTTCCTTTTCTTTTATCTTTTTTCTTATTGTTTTTTGTACGTAGACAAAAGGTCCACATCTTTTGACTAATACATTTGAAGCAGTTTATAAAAATGTTTTATCGAAAAGCTTCATAGCATTGGAAACAGGACTTTTAAAGTGCTTTAGAATGTTAATAAAATTCAGAATCTATCATATAGGCATTTAAATAGCATTAACACCAAATGGTTCTGGGGATTGTTTAAGAATGGCATTAATTATCTGAGAATCACAACTCTTGATTAAAATTCTTACCAGCTATCACCCAAACGATAAATACCCTGTCCCTCTAATAGCAGCAACCCATGCTGATTATAATGCACCTCCTACAAAGCAAACATGCAAGTGAGAAAAACGAGGAACATTATTCAAAATTCACATCACAAATTCAAGGGATATCAGCCAGAAGAAGCTGATAAGTTCCTTCTGTATGTCAGCCAGCCAAAATTTCACATAACAACTGGGCACATGTGGTTAGAGAAACATGACACTTCAAAGATTATTGCATCATGAAGATGAACAGGCAGTTCATTTTAAATTATTTCCCTAAAATAAGTTCCTTCTGTATGTCAGTATTTGGCTGGACCTCAGACTTCTTAAAAACTGGTATTCACATTCTTTGGATTTTTAGGCCCTCTAAAGAATTCAATCAGTACAGTGGTGAAACAATATAACAAACAACACTTACAACCTAAGATCTTGAAACAAATTATGGAGTTTCAATTGCCAAACAAGGAAAGCATACCTTCACATTAAGGAATTCTCCAGGTTGAAAATCCATTATCTGCACACAGGGAATCATACCAACCAAGAATCCAGCTTATTAGAAAGAACACAACAATTCAGAAGTTTGTCAGGTCAGAAATGTTTATGATCCAATATTTAATCAATACTACCATAGAAGTTTCCTACATGATGTGAGAAAAGGAACCTGCACATGGCAAGTGATTATATGCATGGAATTCAGAACTCTTGAATTGAAACCATAGGATTGGGAGTTTCTAACAATTTCAGAACAACATTCCAGTACTGCACCATAATCCTAAATTTCTTGTCAAGATATTGTACAGTGTAATATTTGAAGCATCGAGATATTGAAGATCCTACCCTACTGGCCCTTTTAACTCTGCAACCGACAACTTGTGCGATGTTTAAAGCATTAAACTAATTCTGTAAGGACTTCTTGCATCCAAATCTTTTGACAAGGTGAAATGTGAGGCAAATAAATAGCTCATTCTATCATCAATCCACATTCTCATTGCTTCCAATCAATTGTGATTCATGTGTGCAAATATTGCTGGGAAGCATGCAAATGATATGTAGAGGTGCTGATCAAAACAGCTACTCAACCAAACAGGTTCATTAATCAAAGTTACTGTGTGCAGAGATATCTGAGTGTATAATTTCCAAAAATTGCTTATAAGTGCACACAAATTTTGTCCAATTCCAAACCCTACCTATGAAAGCAATCTAAACTAATCTGTGAAAAAGTGCATCTCAGAAAGATAAGTTCCTTGGCATTTTTTCAAAATTTTAACCTACTAAAGTATGAAGATCGAAAGCTAGGAAGCAAATTAAGGCTTACATGGATATTGAAGTCATATGGCAATGATGGAGGCAGAAGCTTTCTGAGTTCAAAAACCTGTCAAGAAGTATAGAGTGAGCAATATTGTCGCATGTGCACATGACTAACCAAAATTCAATAAAATAATAACAGCACAATATGCTCAAAACGAGTAATAAGTATATCTATATTTATTGTTTGCTAAAGAAAAACACATATTTGTGTGTCATAAAATCCAAGTACCTTACAACAATAAGAAAAAAAAATTGAAAGGTACCTCGCCTGGAGTTTCAAGAAGTGGCTGCTGGTCTGTTGAACCAACAATTTGCTTAGTAAAATGATTTTCAAGAGGAGAATACCTAACAGGACAAGAAACCCTTTTAGTAAACATAATTATTAAGGACAATAGAGTAACTAGACTGCACTAGCAAGAAAATACTAAACTTAATGAAAGACATCTTTTTGACAAGCCTGATCAAACAGATATCTAAATAATAAGCCCTGCACCAACTTTCCCAGTCTTATTAATGTCTGGATATTATGAACTTAGATGCCACCATAAAGATGCTTAAAGCAGGATAAAATTTAAATAAAGCAATGGCGAAGGTGAGACAGCTGTGCATTCAGTCGATCACACTTCGAGAAGAAACGAACCTGCGTTCAAAGACAACTAGAGTAGCTGATGCATCACACTCCAGATAATGTTTGGAATTTGGGGCTAGATAAGCATATGAATCCACCTATAAAACAAAAGGTATAACATCAAAATTTTGAAGCCAGCATAAACAAATCAGATACGGATTCCCTTTCTCTAATCTGTACATGTGTGAGTGGTTGAGCTTTCAAAAACATGGTACCAAGTATCTTGGGTTACAAAAGCATGATTCAAAAAGGAAACCAAATGTCTAAAATTTGCCTTTTGATTTTAAACCTGCCTTTCGTCAACACTACCAAAAATCTAAATCATGGTTGAGCTCTTAAAGCAAATAGATACACGAGTCTGTGTGCGCGTGTGGTTAGGGGGGGGATTGAGTTTTTAAATAATTGGTTCTGAGTGCCAGGGATTTTAAAACCACGGTTTTAGAAAAGGAAATCAATTGTCTAAATCTGCCTTTCAATTTCAAACTTGCTTTTTGTCAACTCTACCAAAATTCCACACACATTCCTAATGTCCATACGCCCTAAATTCATAAATCCCACTTGCCATCAGTTGGTGGTGGGCACCAGATGCATTAGTCAGAGTTGCGGAACCCTGAACCGCGAACAAGAACCTAAAGATTTAGGAAGTATGGGTTAGCCAGGATTGTAATCAGATCAACTCCATTGATAATAGAAATTCATAAAAAAAAAAAAAAAAAAAAACTATCCTCACCTCTCTACATCATTTGGAGGGAGTCCAGACTTTGAATTTTCTGCACATGTTAGAGCATAAGTCAGCAAGCAAACAAGCCAAATTAGTGGAAAAGCATAATAAGCTGCATCACATTTTTCACTTGAAAGTTACATAGAAGATGAATGATTCATACGTGTACTATACGTAAGAGGAAGTGGGTTCACATCACACGCTGAAGAGAGTCCACAGATTTCAAGGCTTCTAAATAGTAAGAACAAGAAGTGCCTCAACTATACCCATGTAGGGTGGCGTGCAATTTCAAGAGGAAGAAAAACTCAGCCAAATCAAATAAATGCAATTACACAAATCCTACAGGATTAGAGTTTCTGATTTTTATGTTTTTATGAGAACAGAGTTCTGCAAAAATCTAAAGATGATAGCCAATTTCAACAAAGAAGGAAGGTATGCAGCTGAAGCCAATACCAAGGTTGGGCAACAACATTCAAGAAACTATGTGCATAAAGATAGAACTTGAACACTATCCGGTAAAGTGCAATAATAGTCAGTGAGAAAGGAGGGAGCACACCTTGCATCTTTGCTAAGTACATCACAAAGTGGGAACCCATAGCTGGCGTAATTAGATATGCCCCCAATGTATTTGTCCTGTCATGTATAAATTTGAATGACTCACTAAACCACCACCCAACATGTGGTAAGACATGATTTCTTCATATAAATCAATCAATCCAAAAAAACAAAGCAAAGATGAAAGTAGTACCATCCTGGTAAAGGACTGAATACATGACTTTCTGGTGTTATCAAAGCATGGTCTCCTTTATAAACACTACGTGTGAAACCTGGCAAGTCTGGATAACCATAACCAAAAACTTCAGCTAACTATACTTCTGATTTCTTTTTTAATTACAAATAAAATTATTTTATGACTTATTTCGCTCATATTTTTGTTTATTTGCAATTGATTCAACGAATTACATACATTTCTATTTAAATAGGATAGAATTAAAAAATGAAGATTGAGAGAGGAGAGAATAAACTGACCGACCGACCTTGAAGGTGAGAAGGAGATAGCGTTGGATTAGTGACTTTCCAATATAGAGGTTTGGAGGAGGAGGAGGCGGCCGTTTCGGTTTCAAATACTGAAGGAGCGGAACAGAATAATCCTCCGCCATCATCACTCAAAGCTACATTCAAAAAATCTGAAAACAAACTCAAATCATGATGAGTTAAATAAATCAATAATAATAATTAAAAAAAAACAGATGTACTGTACTTGATGATAGAGAGAGTAGGAGGAGGAGAGACGGTAGCGATGAAGTTAGCATATTTTTGTTCCGGCCTGTTAAATGAGCGAGTGTAGAAAAAAACCCAACTAGGAGAATCTGTGTAGCAGGAGGTTCAGTCTGAGCCTGAAGCGAGTAGTGGACTGACAAGAGTCGTGTCGAAGGACCACTGCCCAGTGACAGGGAGTGGAATCCGCTGTGGAAAAATATTGGTGACTGCTGACTAGGAGAGAGAGAGACTGGATCTGACGTCTGAACTCTCAAGTGTTATAAGCGGCTGTTGCTGATTATTTAGCCACTCGTAGAATCTTCTATTATTAATTATTTATTTATTTAATAAAAATAACAAAATCATTATATTAACATTGTTTTTTAATCTTACTCTTTAACCAAAAAAAAAATTGTTATTCATAATTTTTTTTTATTAAGTTGTATACTTTGTCATAAATTATTTTTTTCTAGATTTGAATCTTTAACATTATATTTATTAAAAGAAAGACTTCATTAATGTTTTTAATGAATTTAATTTAATCTCATTACTTAAATTGCCGGTTTAATAAATTGATCTCGGTTGATTTAGGTTTTTTTTTTTATAGTGTTTTTTAATTGATTTTTTTAATCCTTTTAAAATTGAGTTGGATGGAAATTAGGCTTTGTAATTTTTTTCAATTTACTTTTTGTAATTTAAGTCAAGGGTTTTGCAGGTTAACTCAAGTTGATTCTATTCGTTTTTTATCCTTTTTTTAATTGGGTTCGTAATTTTTTTTTAATTTATTTTTTATGAGGTTATCCCGATCTCATGACCCAAGTTGCATGTTAGCAAGTTGATCCAGGTTGACTCGGATCATTTTTTGGATTCTTTTTTAATTGAATATATATATATTTCACTCTTAACAACTCAATCTTTTTTTTTTTTCAGTTTCATCCTTCAATATTAAGTTATTTAGAAATTAAGCTTTGTAATTTTTTTTCCAGTGGAGTTATCCCTATTTCATGGATTTAGTTTTTTTTTAATTTTAACATTCAATATTAGATATATTTGAAACGAAGCTTTGTTATTTTTTTATTTTATTTTTATGAAGTTATCACTTGTTCACATAATTCAAATTATAGATTTAAAATATTAGCACATGTTGACTTGAATATTTTTTTTAATTAATTTTTTTATTTTATCATTTAATATTTAATATATTTCAGATAAAAATTAGATTTTAAATTTTTTTAAAATTTTCTTTTTATTACACCTCTCCATCGGGCATCTAGCGTTCCATCTGGTCCTTCTGCCTTCCTCAATGTACTAGAAACGGAGCTTTTATTTGCTACAAAAGCTGGAGTTTTTGTTGTTCAAGCTGCTGGAAATGGCGGCCCTTTCTTTTAGTCCTTGGGTTACAAGTGTAGCTTCCTCCATCATCGATCGCAAGTACGACAACACCATCATTCTTGGGAATTGACGAAGCTTCTCTCGCACTGGCCTTGCCCGTACGTAATATTCCAACTTTCACTGCCCTTGTTTATTGATCATGCATGTGCGAACAAATAAGATGGTGTGGCTTTTTTTTCATTTCAGCTTTTCGTTCATCCATTCTTGAAATCAATGCTATACACCGCTCAAATTGGAGTAATTATTAGAATATAAAAAAAAATTGCAGCTCCGAGTACAGAGCAGGAGTTAATTATGTCTTACCGAATAGCTGCAGCAGCTGATATTCTCACAAGAACACCAACAGTGTTCTAGAAGTTGAGAGCTGTCAACATCAAGAACAGCATTGGTTCGAAACATTTTGATTATCTGCACTTGTAAACTTGACTCCGAATATTACAGAAGATGGGGGCTGCAGGTTTTATAACCACAATGGATCCTGACATTGGTTCTGAGCAAGTCAAGGGAACCACAATCACTATGCAAGTCCCTGCCATTATCCTGAGCAACATGCAATCTTCCAGAGTATGGCAAACTATCATTCAATAAGATATAATTACTATACATGTAATCATTTTGAATGCGTAGCTCTGCACTTATCCTCTTTTTTACCCACACCGAATGTGTAGTATTCCCACAGGATCGATAAGTGATAGTACTTCACATTGATCTCATTTATTCCTATAATGCTTATTAAATTTCCTGGATTTATGGACGCCTGATGAAATGGCATTTATCCATACGTCTACAGGCTTTGTGGGAGTATTATAGCTCAAATACTATCAGGAGCAGCAGTGGACAAGCAGTGGGATTTGCTGCAAGGGCAAGAATATTGGACGGAAGGAAAGCATTCTTTGCTCGGCAGGCACCAATTTTTGCATCTTATTCATCTAGAGGTCCCAATGTGAACAATGCACTTTTGCAAACTGCTGATGTCCTCAAACCAAATGTCACGGCTTCAGGATCCTCCATCTGGGCTGCTTGGACCCCCGACAGCGAAGGAGATCCTTCTATCAAGGGTACGGACACAGTTTTAAAGTTGTTTGATGGGTAACCAGCATCACTTATGCCCTCTAAATTATCGGATGACTGGTCTCGATATCAGAATGCAAGACTTGGTATCTTCATCTCACCCGGCATTATTTGCGGAAGCAATGCCATTTTAAGCCCCTTAAGTTTGCAAATAGACACTGTAAAGTACTTTCAAGTGCATCATCTACTTCAATAGCAAGATGATGATGTTGATGATGATGTTGGTATATCTCTGGGAAGAAAGTAGCTAAATCCATGCTATCATTCTTCTTGGTTTTACTTTTTAATGCATTCATGCTACCATTCTTGTAGTGCAAAACTTTGCACTTGTATCCGGTACTGGCATGGCTGCTCCTCACATAGCTGGTGTGGCGGCTTTAATCAAGCAAAAACACCCTAGGTGGAGTCCTGCAGCTATCACATCAGCAATGATGACAGCAGCCAACATTTGACCATTCTGGCTCTCCCATTTTAGCACAACTAGGTAACCAACTAGCTCCTGCTACTCCGTTCGATTTTGGTGATGGATCCATAAATCCGGCTCTCAACCCAGGAGATCATATTCAATTCTTATTTTGAAAAATATGTCCAGTTTCTTTGTGCTGTTCCAGGTGTTGATGAAGGTTCTGTAAGATGAGCAGTAGGAACTGATTGTCCAACAAAGAAAGGTGATTCGACGGATTACAAACGTCAGTAGCAGGAAGTTTATAGAGTGACTGTGAGGCAACCATCAGGTGTAAACGTTACTGTCTCCCCTAAGTTTTTATGATAAATTCCAATGCTTCCAAGCATCTTAGGATTGTGTTGACAGCAAATAAAGGCAACGAGAACTTACCATTTTGTTTGGCATGGTGATTCTGGCAGGCGGGAGAATTAATGCTTTTCTTTGTTTTGGGGAAGAGAAATGAAGTAAGACATGCATGTCTTTATAAAATATGTAGTATAATATTTGAATGCTTGCTTGAATGAGAAGGGCATAAAAATAGTGGGAGATGAGAACCGGCTAATTTGTAAAGGGAGTTTTATACCGAGTCACTGCAGGGTTTCATTTATCGTGGCGTTTGGATTTTACAAATCAAGTGTTTGATAAAAAGCCTAAAAGCAATGAAATACCAATTATCAAGATTAATTCTTTTAAAAATTTTAGCAAAGTTATAATATTAATTTGATAATAAAATTATCATATTAGTATTACAATGGCTTTCTAATCATTAAATAAAAAATAAAAGCAATTCTGTAAAATATAATCAAATAGTTTTCTCAAAGACAATGAGAGAGTGAAAATACAATCAAACATTAAAAGGATTTTTGTGATTCTCCCTTGAAAACAATAGTGAACTAAGCAATTTAAGACTAAGAGGGATGATATTAATTAAAATTTAAATAAAAAATTAATTTCAAGTAAAGAAAAATATGCGGGACGATATTAATTAAAATCCTAAAAATATATCAAAAGTTTTTTTTTTTAAAATAAAAAATCATTGTTGAGCCTAGCAAACGATCTAAAAGCCTGGGCGTGCCTAAGCCCGAACACTTGTGTAGTTTGAATGTTTCTGTTTCTATTAATTTAGCTGATCTTATTTTACTTGTGTGCAAAAGGGAATTTGAGACATGTGATTTGTGAAAACAGTTGATATTTTCCAACAGGCAGTAAACAATTGGTAAATGAAACTGCCGACCAACCCTTCTAGGACTATTATTTGTTATCATGCAATCCACTACCATTCAGGAAAACAGCAACAGTGCTGTGCATATGAATGAAAATTTTGCTCTTATCAAGGATACTACAATAGCACAGGAGAAATTAGAACACGAAGCAAAGTTTGAATTTTCCTTACAGCTAATCATCTTTGGGGCTGGTGGATTTCTCATCCTGCCAGGTTGCTTGCCATTGCTTGTCATAGAAGGTTGTCTCCTCCAGCAACTTTTTTATGGTTTCTAAATCCTCATTCTTCCGTATTAGAAGCACTCCTACCACAGCTACAAACAATAGAGTTTTGCAGAAGAAGTTGCTCATCTGATCAACCAGACCAACACCAGTCAAGCTATCAACCAGGTAAGCCATGAAAAAACCAATCATTGCAGCACGGCCTGCATAATAGAATACATGAAACCACATTAAATAGTTTCTCATGAGCCAGAGGGGCTGTTTCCTCGTGAACATTCGAAGAAAACTATCTTAACAAACCATTGAGAAGTTCTGCTTCAGGCAGATGGAATCTTTTCATCCATGTCCACCATGGTATTATTGAGGTATCAAAAACAACAGGGTCGTTGTTGCTTGATGATTCTGGGTTACACTGGAGCCATTTCCTCCTCCTAGCCTCTGAAAAGATTAACAAAGCATGTAAATATATGCTGAGTAATACCATCAAGAGTTGCTAGAGATTTGATGTCAAGGAAATAATTACACAAATCAACTAACAACTTCAGGGCTAACATGTACCTAGAACAGAAAAGATATCTCTTCATTGATATACAGACATGAACTCTGAACAGAATAGATACTACAATACAAATCATGTTATGGCATCCGCAATAATATATTACCTTTATACTGACTGGAAAGATTGGTTGAAGATGAATAATGAATAGACTTGTACAACGTTCTATACAGACATGAACTCCAAAATAAATCGAATCTTTTAGCACATGTTAGCGACTGCCTCACATATCATAAATATAATATTCCCAACATCGAGGAAAAAGAACCACGAAAACACTAGTTATGCTAGTCTGCATCAGTAAAAATAATAAAAGCAGTTCCAAATGCAAACCAACAATTCTTTATAAATTTGGTATCCTTAAGCACATCTTTCGTATATTTTGTGTATGATGCCAATTGCCACATTCCTCTCTGTACAGAGGGATCTCATTTAAGTAGCAAAGCTCGTGCAATCAATACAATGATGGTGGCAGCGCACTCTTTCTTCACATAGCATGCGAATTCATATCACAATAACAATAAGATGCACACTGGTTCCGCACACCCATTATTCCAAGCTGTTGGATGAGTAGTTCCTATCTGGAGTTTGGACCCATTCATCCAGCAGCTCGCAGAATTTGGTCAAGTTTGGACCCTCTATGTGATCTGTCAGTCACAAGATTTAATTTTTACAAGATCATTGGTGGCACACAACACTCACTATAGGTCAGATCAATCATTTTTTTAACGTAAAAAAAGAATATCTAAACATTACTAACGTGTTTTATAATAATAAAAATTTAATCATAAACTCAAAATATAATAGATATTAGACGATATTTTTAAAAAAAAAAACATATTGATACAACGTCATATTAGATGATATTTGTTTTTAAATATTGAGTTAATAACATATTCGATCGACCTGAGTTAACCTTTCAAATCTTTTGACCATGGTCATGAGAACATAATAACTCTATAGAAACCAAATCAAAATAAATTATGAAAGTCAATTCATAATCAATCTAATATTGAAGGAAGAAATTGAAAAAAAAAATTAAAAAAAGAACCAAAAACTACACAGGTCAACCCGAAATAACCTGTCACACTAGCAACTCGGAAAATGAGATTAAGATAACCCCGTGAAAAGAAAATAAAAATAAAAATATGAAGCCCAATTTTCAACCAACCCAATTTTTAAAAATGAAATCGAAAAAATTAAATTAAAAAAAAACATAAAAAAATAACCCAAATCAACTTAGGTTAACATGTTAAACCCGCGACTTAAATCATGAGATCATGATAACTTCATAAAAAGCAAATTAAAAAAACTCAATTTCCAACATATCAATGTTTAAAGATGAAATCGAAAAAAAAAACTAAAGCCATGAGACTAGGATAACTCAAAGAAAAAAACAAATTGAAAAAATTACTAAACTCAATTCTCAAACAACCTTATATTGAAGGATAAAATTGAAAAAAAAAACTAAATAATTAAAAGAAGATTGAGTTATTGAAGGGTGAAATTGAAAAAAAATCAATTAAAAAAAAACAAAAAAATGAATTGAGGTTTAAGCCATCAAACTCACGATATGGGTTATGAGATCATGATAATTAATAGGAAGAAAATTAAAAAAAAAAACTAAGAAGCTTAATTGAAAAAATATTCAATTAAAAAAGAACTAAAAAATAAACAGGGTCAACTCGGGTTAACCAGTCAAACCAGTGACTTGGGTAATGATATCAAGATAACCTCATAAAAAGAAAATTAAAAAAACTATGAAGCCCAATTTTCAACCAACATAATATCAAAGGATGAAATAAAAAAAGTCAATTAGAAAAAGCAGCCCCAAAAAATGACCCGAGTCAACCCAAGATAATGCATGAGTTATACGATCAAGATAAATTCATTGAAAATAATCGAAAAAAATACAAAACTATAATTGTAATAGATCAAATATTGAAGGTTGATATTGATAAAAATAAATAAAAAAAATCCATGAAACTGATATATAACCCAACAAAAAAAAAGTATAATTCTCAAAACAAGCAATATAAATCGAAATCCAAACTAAAAAAATTAGGTTTATGATGGGTGAAATTACAAAAAAAAAAAAAACAAAAACAGAACACTATTCTAGAAACAACAGTGCAGCCACTTCCATTTTTTTTTCCTTCTAAACATAAATTCACAAACACAGCCACTAAGATGGTCATGACTTCTGCTAAGAGAAAATTTGCCTTAATTACCTAGTCCATGTCTCACCTAACAAATCCAACGGCAGATCAAACATTTATAGAACCATCTGTAAAACCATTGGATTTTCAGTTTTACACAATTGACTCTATTCAGCTGCAAATGATGTTAAATTTTTCTCCAAAGGAAACAAATTCTACAAAAACATGCAGAGAAAAGGAGAGCAATTCAGAATATCATTTGAAACTACAACACACACACCCTTTGTTTTTCCTTAATTGCATGAGAACTAAGTGGCTAAAAGAAAAAACAAAAACTCAATTAAGAAACAAAATTGCAGCACTAAGAATCCACAAACCAATCCATGCAAACAAGAAACTGGATATTAGTCATGAAGCAGATAATCACTCAAGCTAGAATCCAAAACCCAATAAAAAAATCTCACCAGCATCGATAACAGCATCCCAATCAGTTTTCCCATCTTTCTGAAACTGCTTCAAGTCCCAAGTCCCTGAAATCCACCTGGGGTCCCCAAATTTACTCACTTCAACCTTCTCCTCTCCCCCAGCAGCCACAGCTCCATTAGAGCTATTTTCAGCCACAGGAACTGAATCAGAAGACTCTGGTGTCTTCTGCTCCAATTTTGGTTCCTCTACAGTGGCAGCGGAGGCTGAAACTCCAGCTCCTCCATTGTCTGTAGAGGCCTTGGGAGTGGATAGGAGAAAAGGACGGTTCGTGGGTCCGAGAGAGAGTGTCGATTTGTAGGTGAAATGGGGATTGGAAGGTGGAAAGCGAGTTAGTGGCGGAGAGAACAAAGACATTGATATGGACATTGTTTTCTTGGTTAATGGAGCTTGAGCTCGAGCTTGTGTTTGTTTGTGTCAGTTTGGATCTAGTTATCCTCAACCTTACAAGTTAGAAAATACATACAAATGAAAATGGGGTTTTTGTAATTTAGGTTTCTTCTCATCATATAGGCTGAATCACAGGAGAGATAGTGTTTTCTAAACTAAGCCAAATATAGGTGTTAAGCAGAACCTTGTAAGATAAAGAAAGAAGTCGCTACTATTTCTAAATATAAATTTAATACTAAACTTACTTAGTTTTTCAAACAAAAAAGATATGATTTTAAAAGATCATGATGAAATTAAATTCAAAAGTAACAACACTGAAGATGAGATGTCACCAGCATCCACTAAATGTTCAAATTAAAAAAAGATGATTTGAAAAGCAAATGGAGGATATTTACCATTAGATATGTTATATATTTGTAATAAAGTATCTAGTATAATTATTATTGGTAAAAGTTATGCTACCGTTGCTAATATTATTCTTATTAGAAATTTGAATATGAACATTATTAAACATTATAGACCATGTAGAAAATATCATGATAAATTTTTATGAGGTATGGTGCCTATACATACGAGTCCCTTGTAATTGAAAAGGTCATGGCAATTTGATAGTAAAGTAGTGGTATATGATGGGTTTAAACACAATTTTAAAACCCGAACCGGACCGGCCCGGCCGACCCAGGCCTGGGACCAGTCCGAGTGGAGGTGAAAACCCGCTTGGGAGTTGGTCCGGTTAAACCCGGTCGACCCGGCGAGTCGACCTGGACCCGATCCACTCGGTCAAACCTCGCTGAGACCCGGTCTTTTTTTATATATATTAGTAGACATTAAACGACATCGTTTTGGCCTTTTAAAAGGCCAAAACGCTGAAGAAAAATAAAGCAGAATTGGGGACAAATCAAAACCTAATTAACGAAAGACGAAATCAATTTGAATTAACGAAACAAAAGCTGAGGAGCAGAGGAGCAGAAGACGTCTTGACTCTTGATCACTATTGTTTCTCTGCGAAAAAGGTTTGAATCTCCTTCTTTCACTCTCTCTTTTCTTTATTCTTGGCTGTTTTTTGAATTGTTGGCACCGATTCATTCGCAGCCCAATCGCTGGCATCAATTTGAGCCATCCATTTGAATCGGAGACTATGCAAGAGAGGACGATGGATTTTAGCTTTGGGTCTTTTCGTGTAAGACATGACAGCGATGGTCGGAAACTCAGACATTGCGTATAGAGTTAGAATAAGTCATCGTTAGAATATTCATTTCTCCAGCGAGATACAAATCGACTATTGTGGTTAGAAATTTGAAGGAGATTAAAGGACACTCAAAGAGACGGTTCTTTTAAAGAGGAGTGTGGAGACTAATGAACTGGCTCAAATGGATGGGGCCCCATCTCCGTCTCTGTTTATTTCTACAAAGGTTTGTTTTCTTTTGTAAAAATGAGATTGTTTTGACTGTCTGTGTTGATGCATGCATGATTTTGCTTTTCTTGTTAACAAATGATGTTGTCTGGCAAAATTTGTCCCCTTTTTTCTATTTTGTTAGTGAAAGATTTGATCTTTTGGGGTAAAGAAGAGGAAATTCGTAGTTGTTTGAACCGATATATGATCTTCAAAATTGAAGAGAAGAAGATGGATAATTTTGATTTGATTGGTAACTGAGGGGGTTTTGGTAATCTTTTTTTTTTTTGGGATTTTGCCAAGTTAATTTTTTTTGGGTTGACCCGGGTCAACCCATCTAACCCGTGACCCGATCATTAGACCGGGTCAGGTTTCAAAACTATAGGTTTAAAAATAAATATTCTTTTGTAAAATATGGAAAAATCATCATTCTTGTATTATTATTACCAAAACAGGTTTATAAAGCCCAATTGAAAAGGAGAGGGAAAGGGAAAGGGAAAGTGAGGCTAAGAGGAGTGAAAATAATATAAAGGTTGTAAGCTTAGAGAAGAGAGAAAATAAGGTAAGTCATAAGAGAAAAATAAAGAAACATATAAGTTTTTATGCAAAATTGAGTGAGATTAAAAGTTTTTTTTATCCTAACCAACCAATGATTGTACTTTTATACAAAGAGACTTTTCTTAACACTAATGAACTTGATCCTTGTCTCTTTAGTATGGTTGTTTTTTTTATTATTATTATTATTATAGGAGTTCAAAGATGTATTTCCCAAAAAGTTTCCTAGTGGTCTGTCACCAATAAGAGGAATCGAATATCAAATCAATCTCGTAATTGGCACCGCTTTTCCTAACCGACTAGCCTATCAAAGTAAGACAAAGAGTTCAAAAAAAAGTTGTGGAGTTGAAGGGGAACATAAGGGAAAGCATGAATGTATGTGTTGTTTCGATGTTACTTGTGTTTAAAAATGATGGAACTTGAAGGATATATGTTAATTATTGTGTTGTCAACAATACTACAATAAAGTATAAACATCTCATTCCTAGGCTTAGTGATGTGTTAAAATGCATAGTACTTGTGGTTTTACAAAGATTGGTTTAAAGAGTGAATATCTTCATATTAGATAAAAGAAAAGGATGAATGAAAAGTGCCTTTAAAACTAAGTATGGACTTTACAAATGGTTGGTGATGTCATTTGAACTTACTAATGTACCTCATATTTTTATGAGATTGATGAATAATGTTTTGAGTGCATTTATTGGCAGTTTCGTTGTTAAGTATTTTTAATGATATCTTAGTTTATAGCAAAAGCTTGGATAAGCATTTGTATTGTGTAGTTAGTGTTTTAAGAAAGGAAATGTTATTTTCTAATCTAAAAAAATATACTTTTTGCAAAGAAAAAATTGTATTTCTTAGTTATATTGTAAGTGTAAAAGGTATCAAAATGAATGAGGAAAAGGTTAAGGTTATCCAAAAATAGCCCATGCCTAAGTCAATAGCTAAGGTAAGAAGTTTTTATGGTTTGACAAGTTTTTATAGGAGGTTTATTAAAAAATTTAGCACACTAGTTATAAAATGTTTGTTAAGAATTTTAGTACACTAGTTATATATACCACTCACTGAAATCATTAAAAAGTCAATTGATTTTAAATAGGGTATTGAACAAGATAAAACATTTAATCTTCTTAAAGAAAGGTTAAGTTCAACACCTTTATTAGCATTAGCTGACTTTTCTAAAGCTTTTGAAATTAAATGTAATGTCTTGACAATATGTGTTGGGGCTATTTTAATACTAGAGAAATGGTTGATTTTCTATTTTAGCAAAAAGCTTAATGGTATAACATTGAACTACCCTACTTATAACAAGAAGCTTTATGCATTGATGAAGACTTTGGAGACTTGGCGGAACTACTTATGGCAAAAAAAAATTGTGATCGATTCAGATAACAAGTTGTTGAAACACTTGATTAGACAAGATAAATTGAATCAATGACATGCCAAGTAGATGGACTTTATTAAGACCTTTTTGTATATGATTAAATACAAAATAAGATAATAAAAATATAGTGGTTGATGCACTATTTAGAAGATATGTTCTTTTTTCTATTATAAATGTGAAATTGTTGGGATTTGACTATGTGAAAAAAGAGTATGTCAATTATAGTGATTTCACTAATATGTATGTTGCTTGTGAAAACTAAGCATTTTGAAAGTTTTATAGACTTAATGGTTACTTGTTTGAATAGAATAAATCATGAGTGTTTGATAGTTATATGTGTAACTTATTTGTTTGTAAGGCTCGTGGGGGTGGTTTAATGTGGGTATTTTAGTGTTAAAAAGATTTTAGATGTTTTGCATGAACACTTTTATTAGCTTAAGATGAAACGTGATGTGCAAAAAATATGTGATAAATGCATTACATGTAGACAAGCTAAGTCTAAAATCTTATTGTTTCTCTTTTGCATGTACCTAAGAAACCTTAGATATATATTTCTATGGACTTTGTTTTAGAGTTACCTATGTTAAAAAAAGGTTGAGATTTTATATTTGTAGTTGTAGATGAGTTTTCTAAGATGACACATTTCATACCATGTCATAAAATCAATGATGAGACCAATATAACTAATTTATTCTTTAGGAATATAGTGTGGCTTTATTGTATTCTTAGGAACATAGCTTCAAACCACGATATTAAGTTTATTAGATATTTTTAAAAGGTTTTGTGGAAAAAGTTGGGAACTAAGGTATTGTTTTCGATTATTTATCTTCCACAAATGGATGGGCAAACATAAGTAGTGAATAGAATTTTAACTACACTTTTGCGTATTATCATTCAAAAGAATCTTAAAAATTAGAAAGATTGTTTGTCATTCATTAAGTTTGTTTAAAATCAAAGTGTTTGTCCACTACTAATTATTTCTCATTTGAAATTGTTTATGATTTTAAATTAAATTTAATTCATTTACCTATTGATGAATGGATAAGTTTTGATGAAAGTACAAAAACACAAGTGATAAAGGCACTCCAATAAAGTGTTTGGCAGCATATAAAAAAGAATAATAACCAAATTGTAACCAGAGCTAATAAAAGGTGTTGACATGTTATTTTTTAACTAGGTGATTGAGTTTGTGTGCATATGTGTAAAGAGAGGTTTCCATCCCATATGAGATCTAAGTTGCAGCCAAGAGGAGATGGTCTAC
This sequence comes from Populus x sibirica, assembly GCA_019202695.1. NCBI lineage: Eukaryota > Viridiplantae > Streptophyta > Magnoliopsida > Malpighiales > Salicaceae > Populus > Populus x sibirica. The sequence goes on along the minus strand of JAGMVL010001291.1, from coordinate 3,299,664 downwards.
TCCTAGTTCTAGAGATGATCAATGATAATACCTATAAAATGAATCTTTTAGTTGAGTATGGTATTAGTGATATTTTAAATATATTTTTATCTTTTTTTGTTTGATGTAAGTGATGATTCAAGATTGAATCCTTTTAAGAAGAGGATGAATGATGCAAATCAACTTACAACATCAAGGGATCCACAAAAGATGCTAAGTGGACCAATTATAAGGTTAAGGGTCCGTAAGCTTAAAGAGACACTTAATGGGCTAATTCATAATATTTAGGCGAAGACAAACTTTAAATCATCTACTTGTGATGATAATCAACTTAATTAATTTAATTAATGTAAAAGAAGGGGTTGATCTATGGTCTTGAATATTTTAGCAATTTAAGCTTCTAAATAGAGAGGTGGAAACTTTTCCTAATGCTTCAATGATGTTTTGGAAGCTTGGAGTTTTCATACCATACAAGGAATCCTTATTTTTTATTTTTTATGGACAAATAAGTGGTAGAAAATAGGGGAATTAATTGTTTCCTTATTTATTTAGAAACTTAAAATCAGCATCAACTATTATAATGATTCCTGGAGTCTCAAGGATACAAGAGTTGGTAACAAGGCTTTTTAAGCAAATGAGAGATTCAGCCTTTGTATTTTCTAGTTCATTTCATGTGGCATTAGTATTTTCATAGTTTTTTTTTATTGCTCCATGTGTTAAAAAATAATTAGATCTTCTTCACATGCAAAAAAAAACAATTCTGCCCACGTAAGAGCTGCGAGTTATAAAAAATAATTATTGAATCGAAAGTTTACTTAAATCATCTGTGCCTAAAATATATAAGAAATTCATGTGTTATGAGAGGATAAATTAATTTTCAAAATCTTCGTTTTATTTCCCATGCCCTTGCAGTGCAAAAACATCACAAAAGAAAATTCTTGGAGCCACCAGTACAATACTGCATGAGCTTGTATATATATTTGTAGGCTGGCAAAACGTTCTGAAATTGAAGAACACAATTATGCATGTGTTCCTGTGTAGAGAGAGGTTATGAAATGATGGATAAATCATAAATGCCACAATTTACAAAAATGGGCCCTCACAGGACTATACATGAAGACACCCGAAGTGCATATGTTTTCAACATATTCTGATGCAGAATGGCTTTAAATTAATGATGACAACGAAGAAGCTGTAATTTATCTAAAGAGCATTTTGAGTTCCTCAATCCTAGCGGACCTGACTTCCTCGTCGGTGAGGGCACCGGCAATCATTCTCTGCTTCTTTGCCTGAACTTGCTGCAGGCGTTCCTCAACTGTGCTCTGTCACATTGGTCGATGGCAAAACATTTGATTAGCAGCTAAGAAAGTGGAAAAGACAAGAATTTATGAGCAGAGGCAAGATGACACTTGATAATACTCGTTAATGGACCTTTTTGCCAATCGAACTCCTGGCTACTTCAATTAAATGGTTGCCTAAGTTCGTAAGGTACTTGTTAATGAACCACTCAGTCACACAACATCACAAGTTCGTAATTGTATCTCAGCTGCCTCGAGAAACAACTCGAAAATGCCTCTATCAGGAGCTTAAGAGTCACTGAGATTTTTTTTTGGCTGTTCCAAGGCTTGAGCCTAATCCTCCTCAACTAGGTTCAGATCACCCACTTTTCCCCATGGTTTTATTTTGTTCTCAATAGTGCTTGGCCTAGATTACTTTGGTTCCTAAACTAAACTATAGATGAGTGTATCTTCATCAATCCGGCAAAATATAAATTAAACTAAATCACATTTCTGATCCAAATCTTCACATATTCCAACTAGAAATTTGACGAGAACCCAAAGAAAATCCAGAGTATAATCTAACCTCAACAATGAATCTTCTAACAAAAACTGTTCGCTTCTGTCCTATCCGATGGATTCTCATTATTGCTTGCTCCTCGACTGCAGGATTCCACCATGGATCCTACATATTTTAAAATAACAGATTTTTAAGGTAAAGGTGGGAAACTCTTTCCTTTATGAAAAGAAATTAAGATATGAAAATGTACCATTAAGAAAACATTTGAGGCTGCAGTAAGATTCAGGCCTACGCCACCAGCTTTTAAAGACATCAATAATACCTGAGATATAGGAGTTAGGTATGACGATAATTGGTTAAGAAAACTATTAAACCATCGAGAACTGCAAAGACATCAAATTCCGGAAGGTAATTAACTACCACAGGCACTTGAAACTGCTTACCATTTTTTCCCTGGTTTCATTGAACTCCTTCAAAGTCCTCTCTCTCTGCTTCTGTGCAAGTTTTCCATCAAACCTTAAGAACCCAATTCCTCTCCTTTTCAGTGGGATCTCTAAAAGATCCAAAAATGAAGTCCACTGGCTAAAAACAATGCTCTTTTCACCAAAGCCTGACCTATGGATATGTTCCAAGCATTCCAGAAGCTTGGAAACCTTTGAAGATTCCTTCCAGTCATTCTCAACATCAACCTGGAACTTACCCTCTGTTGGGCATGCTATCAGGTCATTTGCTTTCAGTGAAGTTCGACAGATTGGGCATATCCCTGATATTGGTGTTTGCCAGCAAGAGATGAGACATTCCCTGCACATCCTATGTACACATGGTGTGAGCACGGGGTCATCTGTAGACTCCATGCATATGGGACACTCGGTATTTTCACCCCTCCGGATGCCCTCAACAACCTCTTCAATGTATGCTGGAGTAGGTGCTGATTGCCTTATGGTGGCAGAACTAGCATGGCGGATGGCCTCAACAACCTCTTCAATGCATGCTTCGGTGGCAGCTGACTGCCTTGGAGTGGAAAAATTAGAATTTGTTTCCACAAACCTTCTTGCATACTTGTTCAATTCCTCATATCGTTGGATATCAGCTCGACTGCACGTTCACCATTTATAAACAAAGAAACAAAAACAGAAAATTCGCTTTCTTTTTAACAAATAAAGGAAAATATCTTCAATTCTAGTCCCACCTCATAACAAGAAATGGGTGGTTGCAACACTGCCTCAGTCGTAGTAGCAGCTCAAGGACAGATGCATAGTTGTGCAGAACCTTGCCCTGAGCAACAAACTCATCAAACTGGACCTGTTCAGATTTAAAAAAACACTCAGTTGAACTCTGTTTCCATCATATTTTCAATATAATTCATCCTAATGGAAGGTGACAATAACTAACACTTACTTTTGATCTTCTAAAAAGGGCATCATAAAAATCACGTTCAGCTTCCGATTGTTCACACTTGATTATTTGAATGTCAGTTGGAGGAAGAATAAGTATGGGCCTAAATGAAATGCATCAAACAACAGAATGATGAAAAAGGGTTTTGCTGTGGTAAAAAATAATAATAACAATAAGAAGAAAGGTTGAAAGACCAAGTGTTCACCTTCCCTCCTTATCCTTTGTATCCTTGGTCCTTCTCAACATTAGCGGCCTCAAAATAGCCTTGATCAACTTCAAGGCTCTAGGGTCTCCATTTTCATGCGGTCTTTGAATTAATTTGTTCCACCTATTCCAAAGTCAGACCGTATTACGGACAAAGACATGAAACCAATCCCAGAATAAATGCCTGAGTAAATGACTAAAGTGCAGTATAGGTGAAATTTAGAATCTTATTATTTTTTTACACCAATCAGCAAGAGGCAATGAGCGTGCAGTCCTACCATGGCCAGTTGCACCAAGGCTCAACATGCAAGAAGCACAGAAGGCTGTACAGATCTTCCAAGGTGTTCTGTAACAATAGATGAAGAGAGAATTTGTTAACTGCTCAAGCAATGGGCATCCACTTTCTCGATATCTAGTACACCAAAACCACGATAAATTGTTGAAAAAGAGAGTACTTCTCAAAAGTAGCTACTTAGAAAGGATAACATAAAGCAAGAGGAAAAACATATAGTACTTCCGTGCATCAGCATTTTCAGAGAAAAATGTGCATTAATGAATAAGAAAACAGACCTGAATAGGTGTCCCAGTAAGACACCATTTGCAATATGACGACAATGAAAATGTAGCCTTAGCAGCTGAGGTCTTCCAGGACTTGATGGTATGAGCTTCATCTAGCACCACCCTATGCCACTCAACCCTATTAAAAATGCTGTTCTCCATATCCTGTATCAGATCAAAAGTAGTTTGAAGTTGGGAGAGAAACTACTAGAACAATTACTAAAAGAAAGATGAAATAACTGGTAAAACTACAGCTTAATAATTTAAATCTCTTGATATCCATATGAAATTGATTAATAAATGAAAGAAGTATGTTCTTACATGCTTGTAAGCTTCAGTTAGGACGCCATATGTTGTCAAGACCACATCATATCCAGATATAATCCTGGGGTTATTTGTTTTGTACCCGCCATAGTGAACAAAAATGGAAATGCTTCCTGGCTTTGAATGGGTTTCAAGCTCATCCTGGCATACAAGACCTAATAAGATGTAGAACAAAAGACATAAAAGAATAACAGTATCTCTACAATGTCATATTCAAAGCATCTATCAATTAATTGAATTATTATAAGGAATTATTTTTCTCCTTAGACGTTGTGACACCATAGTTCGAAACATTCTATCTTGTAATCAGAGACTAGAAAAGAGCCAGGGATATTATACATGATTCTTTTCATTATCTGAAACATGAGGGAAGAGAATAACCTTCCACTGGCCTAGCAAAGCCATGGGGCAGATAATAAGAGTGCCACCCTTTGCTTTAGGCATGGTATTTGTGCGGGGATCTTCTATTCTGTTTACTCTTTCTTTGCAGTCAGAGCTTCCTTTGCCTGGTCTTGCTAGTATAAGAGCAATTGTCATCACTGTCTTTCCAAGTCCCATTGCATCAGCTAGTATCTACAGAGGCACTTATCAAGTCAGAAAACAACACCACCTCCCCTCAAGAAAATGCACATGCAATGTGTCGCCCACGTGCAAATGAAAGGGAAAATGGGAAGAGTAAACAAGTCGAATCTCAACACAACAAATTATCAAGCAAGAAAAAAAAAACAAGCATGAGGCCAAGGCATATTGATCTGAAAATGAGCTGGACAGTTTAGAAACATACTCCCCCTTTTGTCATCTGTGATGCAGTTGGAAATTGAGTAGTGGCTTCCCCAGAAAATATGTTTAAATAAATGCTTGGCGATGAAGCCCTCCTGCATCAAGCATGCTTGGTCAAGTTTCATAATGTTAGCATGTGGAGCATACACTTCATTTGTTTGAAACTACGTACTTGTCCGATATGCGATAAGCTGCCCAACATGGATTAAGAGTTTCTGCTGCTTTCTCAGCTTTATTTCCCTTCTCTGATTGAGCCATCCAATAGAGAGCTTGTTTCTGATATGGTTTCAAATTACAGGTTAGGGTCCATGGAGGCTCCATCTCCTGCACAATTAAAAGAGAATGATTAGGGAAAGATGCTAAAGATGAGATTCGGAGCTATATATTCCCTTGATCCTGGAAATAAGAGATTTAAAGCTTTTACCTCCAAGTCATATGTATCTACAGCACCAACAAGTTTATTCAAAGATGACTCAGAGAAAGCTTGTTCATCCTTCTCTTGATCTTGCTGGCATCCTGATCCCCTTTTTACTACATGCAACATAACGGCATCTTCCTCTGGATCCTGTTTTTATCAACAATTTAAGTATTCGCACTAGAATGAATGCACTCATAATTTATCCATATGCTTTAAACAGTTCAGATGCTGGAAACAACATTACTTACAGCTCCATGTTATGAGATAAATTCAGTCATTTCAATAAGATTTAACAGATTAACAGTAGTTCTTTTGTAAAAATTGGAATGTTAGAAGCAACCTCCATATACAATATCAAATTCAAGATGTCAAATGCAATTGCACGAAGGTTTCAACCATACGGGGCAATACAATGGTAAGGCCAGACGCACTAAATTTTATCCAAGGTACAAAAAGGTCATCTTTAAATGCCAGCTCTTGACATGGCATTTAATTAACCAATAATTAAGAACCAAAAATTAGATTCATAAGGTACATATACATTCACAAGAGCAAGTGGAACATAACAAAACAACTCCATTGTTGGACAAAAGTATAGGCATACATACTTCAGAGTTGAGGGGTCGCTTTCGAGAGTCAAGTTCTGCAGGACTAAATTCAGCCTGGTTGAACAAGGACAAAAGGTCAAGAATAAAAAGCAAAAGTCACTTAAAAGACTCCAAGAAAATCATAAACTGGTATATAATAGTTAGAATTTAACATTAGAAAGGAAAATAAAAATTAATGATACCTTCTGATATGGTTTCATGTCCAGTAACTTGAACAAAGTAGCAAGGGGGTGAACTGTAGGATCAATGTTTGGAGGAGCATCTAGCCTCCATGTTGAAATACACAACTCAGTGAATATCGATTGGTGAACATAGAAACTGGAAAAAAAATTAACATAGGTACTATGAAAAATCAACCAATCAAGTCAAAATCATTGCCAAACAGGTCCAAACTGAAACAATAAGAGGGAAAAAAACAGAATTTTACCTCACATACAACACAACATCCTGCAACATTTGAAGGTTCTCTGGTGCAGCTACACATCGTCCATGAACTCTAACCTTGCCAGAACTCACGAGTGGAACAACACTTTTTCCCCACTCCATCGGAAGCCTACCAATCTAACCAAAAAAAAAAAACAATCAAGTGATTCGCAATCCTTGAAAATGAAAAAAACCCATGTTCAGAAATATATTCAAATAAACAAAGAATAAACAATCAACTTATAGCTCATAAGTACTCTTGCCCAGTTATAATACATGATAAATAAATAAAAAAAGTTAAATCTTTTTTGATATTTCAAAAAATCTAAGACTCCAATAAAGAAACTAATAGCAATAAAACTGACCTCTCCAAATCTTTTAGTAGAGAATCGAATAATGCCCTGTCTATGATACTTGGAGCCAAAACTAGAGAAACCAAAATGGACAATCTCATTGTCCGTCAATTTCCTTCCTTTAGTAGTTGATGAAGCGGTAATAAGAGAGCCACCAACCAAGTACCAATCTATCTCTTCTGGGAAATCACCGGTTTCCACTTCAGCAACATTCTCATCAGCCAATTCTTTTCTGACATGGGTTTGGACCCGAATCCCGGTGCCTGTTCGCGTTCTCATTTAATAGTTGCTTGCTTCTGGGTCGTAGCGATTGATCGGGGGGTGGGGGGTTTATTTGTAGGGGGAACTTTTTGGCGCCAAAGTGAAAAGTTTGGGAGCGAGCGAGGGAAAAAAAAGGAGGGGGGTAAATAGTAAATACTAGATGGCTGGGCCTACAAGCATGCGATTTTTGAAATTGCAGTAAAAATTATTTTTTAAAAAATATATAAAATAATATTGTTTTATTTTTAATATTATCATATTAAAATATTTTAAAATACTAAAAAAATTATTTAAAATTAAAATTTAATAAAAAAAACCAATTCATTCACGACCCTAAACAAAATCATAATGAAGAAGAGGGTTTGCATTGTAATGGCCATCATGTCCAAGTTTAATTGTAAGTTATATTTTTTTAGTTTTTGTATAAAAATAATTTTTATTTTATTTTATTAAAGTTAATTGAATATACTCTGGAGTTTTTGTACATGTTTAGATTTAATTAAAGTTCATCCTAATTTTTTTTAATTTTTTTTATTAAAATTTAATGCTTTTTACAAAAAATAACTAATTAAACTCGGATTTTTTTCTCATCCAAACTATTTTTATTATGTTTAATACATGTTATAATGCTGATAATAAAAAAATTACAAATAACGAGTAACATGATTTAAAAAAATAATATAAAAATAAAATATTTAATAATTTTAAAAACATTTAAGTTGAAATAAAAAAAAATTATTGGCATTTTAAAATTGCAAACCCTATTTTTAGCTCCGAAATACCTTTGACTACACTATATACTTAGATTTATAGATAAATACAATACACGAAAATCAGTAACCTTTCAGTCATTTTCTTTTTTATTTCAAAATACAAAATCTCACTTCCAAAATTTTACTTATTGAAAAATATAAATCCACGCAAAATTTAACAAAATCCAATTTCATTTAAAAAAAAAAATAGCAATCCTGTAAAACTAGTTGGGCTTTGATGGTTGGGCTCTGAGCCGATGCAGACCCATCAAACATTCAAAAACCAGAAACCCAACAACAACTACTTCGCTTCACTTCGATATCTTCTTCATTTCGCCTCTCTCTCACACCCACAGTCCAACACCACCGTCAATGGCGGTCGCAACTGCAACGGCATCGAGCTTCGGGTTCCACAAGCGCATGTTAGCATCACCCACGGTATCTTCACGAACTATAAATCCTAACAGAACCTTAGCTCTCTCTTCCTCCCCTTCTACTTCTTCTTCTTCAAGGGCCTCTCTTTCAACCTGCTTTCTCTCTCCCTTCTCTGGGGGAAGCATCACCTGCGACTTCTCCGGCACAAAAATTCGACCCGAATGCCTCAATCCAGCTTCAATTTCGAGTTCCAAAGGCAAAAGAAGCGTTGTTACCATGGTATGAACTGTTGACTTCAATTATTTTTATCTTAAATTTTTCTCTTTTAGGTTTAAATTAACGATAAAATGCAATTAATTAGTAATTTTTATTGTTATTGTTTAAAGCTTAAACATTGGAAAGTGGATAATCTAACTGTTTTGCCTACACTTGTGGTTGTGGCTCGCTATTGAGGATATGTTACTAATGGAATCTTTTATGGGTTTTGAGAGTTGGGAAAAAAATCGAGCTGGTAAGGAAGGATTGCACTGTGTTTGCAATTACATGGAGTTGAGATTATTTGCGATTGAGGATTTGTTATTAATGGAATCATCTTTTCTTTTGAATTCTTTGTTGTTCTTCCTATTAGAGAAGGAGTTTCTTTAGCTTTTTGTTCTGCATGACTTCCCCAGTGCTCTCATTTCCCTTAAGATGATGCCTTATTTTCCTCCTTATATTTTTCCTCTAACAACATATGAAAAGTCAGTTAGCTGGTCCATGATCGTTCTTGATTGCACACACATCATCTCTTTCCTTCCTACATCCAAGACCTGGGATAGGTTATACATACCTTTCCAGCCGTTGCTGTCCATTCAAGAAATATCAAATTTTCAAAATTTGTTGACCTAGGAGTGGCTGTTATTGCTTCTGTTCATGTTCCTAACCTGGTTGATCTCTGAAGTAAACATTGCGTTTGTTACCATAAAGTTTTTTGCAGTGTGGGGACTTGACAAGCTCATTAGTTTGTGAATTTATTCTAAATCATGTATCAATCATGAGTTGAATCTTTACAACATTCTTTATTCTATGTTCATGTTGAATTGAACCCATATTTCAACTATATCATTGAAAAGCTCTCATAACTGCAAGCTCTTATTTGTCTGTTTGAATATGTCCAGGTTATTCCATATACCAGGGGAAGTGCATGGGAGCAACCTCCTCCTGACTTGGCATCTTACTTGTTCAAAAATCGGATTGTTTACTTGGGGATGTCTCTTGTTCCTTCTGTCACGGAGTTAATACTAGCAGAATTTCTTTACCTTCAGTATGAAGATGAAGAGAAACCTATTTACCTATACATAAACTCCACGGGCACAACTAAGGTTGAGTGTTTTTCATGCTATTTTTTCTTCACATGACTTTGTGCGTGCATGTTTTTTTTTTCCCCATGCCAGTGTTTATTTATCCAGAATGTCATGTTGCTCCCATAGAGTTTTTCATAGTTGACTTTGATATGCAAAGTGGGCTACACTTGTAATCTTGTTGGTGATTGTGGGCAGCATATAGTCTTCTGTTTCAATTGGGACTTACAGTCCCGAGGAGGTGGAAACTCCCTGGGAGTTCAACGAAAGACTTTAAAACTTAGTCATTCTGATAATTGCTATATATTTGTCTGTATTCAATAAAGAATCCACTCTTCTATAGAAGCTTGTTTATGCCAACTTATTTTATTTAGTTTTAATTTAAAGATATGTATCTAGTTAGAGTTCAGCTTGAAGAAAAATGTTAGTACTTTAAGAAAACTTGAGAATTGGTAAATAGAAAGGTTGTTGTGTCAGAAACTTTAATCGCTTATTGAACTCACAACACTTGTTGATTCTGGAATTTCATATTTTGTTCGTTAACTCTGGGTATTATTCAGATTTATGGAAATATTAAGGGCATGTTGGAAAAAAAATTACATTGTAACTTTGTTTAGTGTGGTGTAAAATGTAGCAAATAAAATAAGAAGGTGAGTGATAAAGTAAAATAAAAAGGTTGTTTTTTCTTGGAGGCATAAACGGTATTGTTTTTCTAGTGTATGCCATCTTTGTCAACACAAAATAAGATAGAAAATTGGTGTATTTCCATTTTAACATGAATGATGGCATAAGATCACAATTTGGCATATATTGTTTGGATGCCATGAGTTTTGAGTTATTCTATTTCTTTTCTCTTCTACCTTTCTTTATATAATATCAATTTAATGGCTGGATATCAACAACATTATATAACTATATATGATATTAGCTATTATGTCATTGGACTCAATGTAGACGCTGGTTTTGGCTTCACACATCTGTGTATCATTTCGAAAAGACTTTAAGAAGAAATAGAAGCTTAAAAATTGTACTGGGCAATGGTATGCTGTTGACACTTATATTTTCTCATGTTTTTTCAGGGTGGGGAAAAGCTGGGATACGAGACAGAGGCTTTTGCTATCTATGATGTTATGGGGTCATAAATCACCTTACCTTTATTTATAATTCCATGTTATTATGACATCCAGTTTTGCAGTTCCTATTTTGCATTTAGAGTATTTCTCAATGATTCACAAAACTGCCTTTTATACCCCCAAGTTCTGTAGGTGGCACTTGATTTGTTTATGTTATGAATAATGCTGACACCTCATGGTAACCTGGCAGCCTTCTCAGGCTATAAAATCTAACTTTGCCTTCAAAACTAGTCCTTAAGATCCAGTCTGAATTTTCCCAAAATTGCATGTTCCTGTACTACTCGTTGATCTTTCTATCTGAGTTTCATTACTGAAGGGAAATATGTTTAAATCAGTGGAATCAATTCTTAATTTATTTTGAAAGGCTTGAACTGAAAGGACGAAATTATGAGAATAGTTTATGTAAATGCTTCCAAAGCAGCCTAACAGATTATGAATTGAGATGAGTTCCCCAAGTATGTTTATTGCGTTGGACTAGATGAGGAAGATGTTTGTGTTGGAGTGTATGCCATCTTCTCATTAATGTTAGCCATGTCCATGCTAAAAGCACAGTTTACTCTCCTGCTTTCTGAGTATTGATGTATGCTTCTGTAAATATTTATATGCCTGTGAGTGCTTTTAATAATACGTTTTAATTTATCATCTTCAAAGCCTACTGGCTGATGGTGAGAGAGCAGACTAGTTTAGTTCTGACATGAGCTTATCCTATGTACACCTTTATTGGCAATCAAGTTCAGCATATATCGTAGTGATAATATTTTATTGGTGGCCTTTATTTCAGTGTGTTCTCTGTTTTGTGATGTTAAAAATAAGTCAATTGACATTTATGAATGCAAACCATGACACCTTCCCACCATTGAGGAAATTCTTGTAGTGTATATTTTCTTTGGTGACAGTTTTACACCACTGCAGGTATGTCAAGCCACCTATATTTACTCTTTGTGTTGGCAATGCTTGGGGAGAAGCAGCCTTGCTTTTGGCTGCTGGGTCAAGGGGAAACCGTTCTGCTTTACCCTCATCAACAATCATGATGAAGCAGGTATTTCTTGGATAGGTGGTGCTGCTCAATTCTATCCAACTTCTTTCATCTTGCAAGTTTTTCTTTCTTGACTGCAATCATTCTCTAGAGTTTAGAGTGAAAACTTTGTGCACTTTCTCAATGATTCTACAGCCAATTGGGAGATTTCAAGGTCAAGCAACAGATGTTGAACTTGCCAGGAAAGAAATAAAGAATGTGAAAACAGAATTGGTAAGATTTATGGTTACTTTCTATTAATTTCTTATAACAGTTATAATTTTTGGCTACAAAGTTTCCAACCTCAATCTATGGTTGCTGGTTACTAGGAACTGTTTTTTTCTTTGGCGGGGTGTAGTCCCTATTTTGTGAACTAGTCTGAACAATGACCTAGAATAGTGATGCGAAAATGTCTTCACATCTGTCAAAGATGAATGCCAAAAGATGTTCTATATTTCCCCTCTTTAGTAAAGCGATGAGGGATAATGATGGCAATTTACCACAAGAAGATGGGCCTCATCCTGACCTCCCTTAACAAGGTAACTTGGTGATCTCGAGAGTTGGGTTGGGGAAGCACAGGTTCTCATCTCAACTCTCCTTGGTGTGGGGCATGATGGGTGGGGGGGGGGGGTCATATATCAGTTTTGCAAATTTACTTGTACATTTGTATTACAGGATACAGAACCAGTCAGAACATTGAGTTCATGTAAAATTGTTTCTTCATACCTCACCCAGTCATTATTTACTGGTTAACAATGAAAATTCCCGGGACTGGAGTGACATCAGAAAGAAAGATGTGAGAAAGGGATCCTTTTCTCTAACCACAAACCTCTATAATCAATTATTGTTTGGCCGGCATGTACACACAATTGGTACATCATTCATGCACTTTTGGCTCTGCTTGACCTCCCTACAGTTGCAAGTGGAAGTTTAGCAAATACAACTGCAGGCTTGTTTGCACATGTATGTGTTTTTGTGTGTCTGTCCAAGCACATGCTGGAGGGAGGGAGTTGGTGATTTGTGTGTGCGGGGATGAGAGGGGGAAAGAAACTGGGGGTATGAGGAGGATGTAGAGCTTCCTTTTGACTTCCCAAAAGCAACTGATATTTAATCTTAATCCAAGGTTCAGAGCCTTGGTTCAAAAACATAAACAATTTAATTTCTGGAAGAAGATGACATAGATTTACTTCCACAATTCAGAAGGCTTGAGAAATTTGCTATCTTATCAAGTGCTTTTTGGCTGTTGCAACTGCTGCAGTTATTCTGCATGGAAATTTTTAAATTTATCTGGAGTACTGATCACATGACTTTGTACTCTAAAACTTCAGCTATTTTAGAAACACATTTGTCATTTTCCATTATACAGGTCAATCTCTTGGCAAAGCATATTGGAAAATTACCTGAGGAGATTGAAGCAGACATTAGACGTCCAAAGTATTTTAGTCCAACTGAAGCAGTTGAATATGGCATCATAGACAAGGTACTTCTGTCAAAAAAAAAAAACTTTTGTTTTTATTTTAGTTCTGCCATCATGAATTTTACCTTTTCCATGATTTTTTTTTCAGGTAATATACAATGAAAGGACCACTGAAGACCGTGGAGTTGTTTCTGACCTTAAAAAGGCACAACTGATTTGATCTGTTGTCAAAGTCGCAATTGATGATTATTAGGAGTAATCAGGTAGGCAACAACTGCTGGTCATTGCCAGATCTTGGACTGTGTTAAAAATGCTTTAATGCATGTAAATTTTGTTTTCATGTCATAGATTGTCCATGACAATCTGTGCTTCCTTTCTTCCAGCAAGTGTGAGATTTGTCTGATTTTTTGTAAAATTCAATTACAGCACTCGTGATTGCTGCCATTACATTTGAAAATTCTCGATATACGAATCATTTGGTGACCTCAAGACATTGATCATGCTTGCATTAAGCACAGATCATTTTTTGGAAAAGTCAATACCTGAATATGTTTTCATGGTGTTTTAGTGAAATGGTTATTACTCCCAATTCATTTATGTGCGAACCATTTGAATCCTTCAAAAATAAAAGGAGAGAGAGAAAGGAACCAATTCTCTAGAACATGTATGTTCAATCACTTTCATATACCTCCTTTTCATTTGATGCACCAGCTTTGCATCAGTCCAGCTCGTAACCAATCCACTGCTCTTGCCCTGGAATGAAATGCAATTACTAGTTCTTTTCGTGGCCACACCACCTCAGCATTATTGCTTCTTATTTCTTTAATGAGACTTGGAAAGTGTTTTGACTTTTAGCTAAATTGCTGATTTGTTTATATAGCATGTATGCGTTACAATTTGGATTTGCTTTTCAATTGCTCTGTTAAGATTGTTGGATTTTGAGATCCAGAGTGATTGAAAGAGACAATGTTGGTTAGTGGTTTTCCTTATTGTCTGGTAATAGGAGCTTCATCCCCCATCATATATGACATTTTCCCTTTTCCATCACAGATTTGCAAGTGAAGGTAGGGAATGCTGGGTAGTAACACTTAAATAGATATCAACCAAACACATTTTGGCCCCATTTATCAACAGTGCCTCTTCCATTATTTGCTTCAAGCGTTATAGCCCTGTCTTGAGGGTGATGTCATACTTCACAAATCTGTTATGGTGATTGTCACTATCTTCAAACAGGCCCTCTTTCTCTTAGCAGGGATCCTTTGTTATGTGTTTGAACTGCCAAATTATGAGAATGAACCGCTGAGCTGATGGTTGTTGAGAGTTAAAATTACTCATGGTTTTCTACTTGAAGTTCCTTTTTTAAAAATTTCATTATTTCTAGGTTATTTTAATTAGCCTTTGGCTAGATGATCGGAGATTGAGTTGATTAAAGACTCGACAAGATGTGAACAGAAAACGTGCTTTGAAGGAGAAACAAGGCTGTGGGAATGAGAACCCCAGGCCATAGCTACTAAATATAATGTTCCCGCCCAGCAATAATACACTTGTAACATGTTTGTGGCATGGTATATCTGCTGGACAGATGCGCGCATCCCTGTAGTTTCTTTTGCTATTAATTTTGTTTTGCAGTTTATCTTAGATTAATGAATCACATTTACAGTGTCAGCAAACTATTCCCAGCCAAATTCTGTTTGCAGGCATCAGTAAATCTATTAGCACCATGTTTCGGTGCTCGGTTTTTGAAATCTAGAAACTTTGCCGGCACAGTTTTATTCAAGATTTGTTGGGGCAAGGAATGATTAGACTCCATGAAAGTCACGGTCTTCGCATCGTGGATAAGAATCTGGCAACTGTGAGATTTTACTACTGTGAAGAAAATCTTGATGTCCTTAGGAGTGATTTGACAGTGGTGATGCTGGTTGGTTAAGCTGCTCTGTTTCTCTAGTATTTTTCTGACCTGGCGTGGTACGAAATTGCCAAGCGGACGACTAGGAAAAGGAGCTACCTCCCCCAATTTATCCCTGAAAAAAGTAGATTAATGCAGTCTATCCTACCCGGAAATCACACTTGGTGGTATCTTTTCGTCGCCTGGGTCGGCATGAAGCGCGCCGGAGCTCAAAAGAGTTTTCCAAAAAATCAGCTCGCTATTAAACAAAACAAAAATGTGCAAGTGGTAACAAAATGGTGAGTGCTCTAACTCCTAATTTCGAGTCTTATCCAGATATTGACACGAAGAAGATCTAAATGCAAAGCTTACCTAGTTTGACAGGCCTCCATTTAGTGCGTTACAACCAAACAAGTAGTCTAAATGACCCTATCTCACTCCTCGGTTTAATGAATCTATCTGTTAATTAGCCCATAGCTTTCAATTTTGACTCGGAGTCATGCAACTCAAGATAACAAATTTCGTCAGCACATGTGCATGTATGTTTCGAGAGAAATGGGGTGGTAGGATTTTTTTGCCAGTAAACCCTCGGCTTTGATTCAGTGTAAGAAATGATGACTAAATGGCATGTTTCCTGAGGATTATGAACTAAAAATTCAAGTTTTCTACTTGCACTTGATAGATATTAACTCTCGTGTAGTCATAATAACATCCGAAGAAACCGTGGCACCCAAGGCCTCCTCGAAAATGTCCGGCCATCAGATCACTGTGCTCCACCACTATCAACTGGTGGGGCCCTCTACTATCTTATTTAGATACTTGGGGTTGAAAAATATTTCTGTAAAAATTTAAATTTATTTTTAATTATTTTATATTGTTTTAATATGTTAATATTAAAAATAAATTTTAAAAATAAAAAAAAATTATTTTAATATATTTTTAAATAAAAAATAATTTAAAAAACAATCACTATTATAATATTAACTGAGTTAGATTTTTAATACAACTAGCTCTGATCTTAATAAATGATCAATAACAAAATAAAAAAATAACTATCTAAAACAGAAGGAAAAAAAGTTATAATATCATATTTTATAAATAGACGTGGTATTATCATTCAGAGTGTTTGATATCGTGGTAGCTGTTATTTTTTAAAGTATTTTTTGTTTATAAATGTATTATAAAAATATTTTAAAAAAATTATTTTTAATATCTTTAAATCAAAACGATTTAAAACCATGAAAAAATAAAGAAAAAAATTTAGATTCTTGCAAATGCACTTCAAAATATAAACAGATCTTATCATAGTATATATCATCACTTATCATATAAAACCACAAAAAAATTGGAGAAAAAAAATTAGATTCTTGCAAAAGCACTTCAAAACACAAACGGTCCTGATATCGTAGTGTATTATCATCACTGATCATATATACCAATTGGTATTGGCATCTAATTGACGAGAAGAAGTGTTCAATACTCTATGAGTTCTAATAACTCGCTCGCTCTTTTTTAACTGAACTCAAAAAGGAAATGATCACTTGTATTTGATTTCTGCTAACCTTCTTGAATGACTGGATCATACAACATGAATGTAGTAATTATGTAACTCTCTTCTTTCTTAATCCCATCTCGGTCTCGCCGAGCAGAAACTACTCTCAAATTTGATTGTTTATGCTTGCCTTCTCGTTTTATATAATGGCAACAGTGGTGGACACGAGTTTTAATATGAACAAGTAACAAAATTAAAAATAATTAAATATTTTAAGAAGATGATGCACATTTGAAGGCACCATATATAATGGGTTTTCTTTTCTTTTTTTCTCTTCATTTATTTTTTGAGTGCCCAGAGCAAGTCGTTTTTCATACATTAAGATGATAATCCATTACGAGAAGTAGAATAATAATAGCATAATATATAATTAAAGACTTATTTTAATTAATGCTTGGAGAGATTATTTTAAGCTCAGGGAGCTGGCAAAAAAAGTGAAAAGAGAGATAACAGGTCAGTTAGGCAGACTCTTGCAAATGTATCCTCTTTTGCTAATACCATGGAAAAAAGAGTCAAAGGGGTCAATAAAGGAGTCTACATTTACATGTTGTACACCTCCATCATTAATCTAATCCTGCCACCTAATTAGTCCCATTAATTTGAAAGAACAACTGGTTTTGATTCCTCAACAGCTACCACAGCCTCTCAGACCTCATGCTATAAATAGGGGTCGTGACAGTTCATAGGCTCTCATCCATCTTCTTCTTCCTCCTCCTCCTCTCATAAACTCTCTCAACTAGCTAGTTACCTTGCTTATATATATATTACTGCGGCAGCGTGATAGTACTTATCACTAAGATAAGTTATGGGATTTGCATTTAAATATGGCTATTCCCTTCTTTGTATCATGGCACTACTGCCTGCAATAAGTTACTCCCAAGACTACACATTCTCAAGAGCAACTTATTATGGTAGCCCTGATTGCTTAGGGACACCATGTAAGTATATATCGATGTCTCCTATTTATTCAGAGTTCATTATATTGTTTATCATCTAGTCATGCAAATGTACATAGTTGAAAGACTGTGTAAGCTTTTATATATATATATATATATATATGTTTTGCATGAAACAAGCACTGACATGCATGTACTGAATAATATTGCAGCTGGAGCTTGCGGGTTTGGAGAATATGGAAGGACGGTCAACGATGCTAATGTGGCCGGAGTTTCAAGACTCTACAAGAATGGCACTGGCTGCGGTGGTTGCTACCAGGTACTTACTCAAATTCAAACCACTTAATTATCCCAGTCTTAATTAAAAGCAATTAGCTGCTAAAAATAAACTCCATCAAGATATTGTTTTCCAATATAATAAGTAACTGGTACTGTTTGTGTGCGTGTCATGAGCTTGCTGAAGTGCTTGCTTTTACATACTCCTCAAACAATTGGAAATACTTAACAATTTACGATTGTATTAATTATTAGTTAGGCTAATAAAAAAAAAGTGCTAAGCATTGATAATGCTGATTTTACGTTTTGTTAATTAATTACAATTTCAGGTTAGGTGCAAAGCACCAAATCTTTGCACCGATGATGGGGTGAACGTAGTGGTTACTGACTATGGTGAAGGAGACAAAACTGACTTCATCCTCAGCCCACGCGCCTATGCAAGAATGGCACATCCAAACATGGCCGTAGAACTGATTGCGTACGGTGTTGTCGATGTAGAATTCCGGAGGATCCCTTGCCGTTACTCCGGTTATAACCTCATGTTCAAGGTCCATGAGCATAGCAGGTTTCCTGATTACTTGGCTATAATTCTCTTGTACCAAGCTGGCCAAAATGAAATTTTAGCTGTGGAGTTATGGCAGGTATGTTTCGATTTTCTTCTTCTTTCCAGTTTCTTGATGTAACCCCATTTCACACACTATATTACATAGGAACTAGCATGCGCAAAAATTGATGTGGAGTCTCTGATTTGTTTCTCAATTAATGTGCAGGAGGATTGCAAGGAATGGAGAGGCATGAGAAGAGCCTATGGGGCAGTGTGGGATATGCCTAACCCACCAAAGGGTGCCATCAGCTTGAGGTTCCAAGTAAGTGGCAGTGCAGGCGTCACATATTGGGCCCAAGCAGCAAATGTTATACCGAGTGATTGGAAGGCTGGGATTGCTTATGACTCTACCGTTCAGCTTTCTTAAATATATTGAAGAATAAGTTATTGGTTTGTGCACTGGTAGGGCATCCAGGAACCTCCCAAGTAATTGTTTCTTGTTAGCTTGCTTCTGTCTTTAGTTATTGATGTATTTTGTAATCCAGCAAGTGCTCTTTGCTGTGAAGTGTGAGCAATAAAAAAATGGAGTTCTGTACTTTGTATTAGTAAGAATATGAATATGAATATAATTCCACTTATTGGGATCTTTTTGTTGTCATTTGAGGAACGAATTGAGCATTACAAAACCAAGTAATCACAGAGAGAAGCCTGGTTATGTTTTATACCTAACTCCCTTAAAAATTGTGCTCTGCCGGTTCCAAATACTTTGATATAGCAGGGTAAATACACTACTATCGTGGCAAAGGGTTTAAGGAACAGAGCCTTAACTCGGGTCTCTCTGATCCAAGTGACAAAATTGCCAAGCTGCAAGTCAGCGGTGTTTGAACACAGGTTTGACAGGGACAGCACCGTCTCCCCCACCACACACATGGCTCTTCTAACGCCACAGAGCAAGCTCTGCGGAGATATAGCAGATAAAGGCTACCTGCTCCAGGTTTTCAACGTCAAGAGTGACTCGTGACGTACATGAGAATATAGCAAAAAACGCCATATCATTCACCACATGAAAGGGACAGGTGAAAGAAAGTTTGAAAACTTCTATCGTAGCTTTTTGAGAACCATATGAAAATTACAGGATACAGCTACAATCAGTTTGTTTACACCCATGTTAAAAGCATTTTGGGATTTCCCTTCTGAAAGCACAGATCTGGGAACAACAATATTACATGTAACTACTTGAAGATTTTAATCACCAAGCAATCAAACTATCTGGGACCCCACTAATGCACAGGTGCTGCCTCTCTTCGCAGGGCAAATCTTAATACAAGACGAGTGTGAGCGATTTGTTTACTTTCCTTTATCCTGTTTGCTTCTTGCCAAAAGGCTCGAGCTACACCATAAGGCTTCTAGAAGTCAGAAGTATGATATCTTTGCGAAGATAAGAATTATTTGCAAGTAACAAGAATTATCCTTGTAAAAAAAAAAAATCGTTTCCTCAGAACTATGAATGTTGAAAAAAAGAAACTCCTCTCAAGTCTCACCCACACAACCCTATTGATCGTTTACTAACAGTCACAGCATTTACCCCCAGATTGATTAAAAAGTGAGGCTTGGAGTGTGCTTAACAACTTGGTTTTAACATGGTTTTGAATCTTTTTTATGCAGTGTCTTGAAAGAGTTGGCAATTTAAAGAGTTCAGTATACATAAAGAACAAGCTATGCTGTCTTTGTATATCTATTTATCTGTGGTGGCGACGTCCAATTTGCAGACTTTAATAGGCACCTACAACAAAAGCCTAGTCCAGAAATCCTGACAAGCACTAGACAGAACACAACTACTCGTATTAATCTGAAAAACATGGCCGCTATCATTGTGTGTTTTAAGAGCCAAATGCACATCATGCTCTACCACGGTTCTAGTTTTTGTGTATCTTTTTGGATAAAGGACAAGGATGACCGCATTGAAAAAGTAAGGTAAAGTTACGGCCAAAGACTAGCCAATAAGAAGATGGCTAGAGAAGGGCAAGGAAAAAAAAAGGAAACCAGTCCAAACCAAAACCAAAACCAAAACCAACCTTCAGAATTAAAACAACAAACAAATGAAGCCAGACAACAAAAGACAACTCTCTGGCAAAAGAAACATAATCGACTCCCTAGCAACAATTAACTACTTACAGCTTGCTAAATCAATCAGCTAAAATTTTGGCCCTTGAAAGCCTACAGAGAATGTAACACTGCAGGGTTCAAACAACTCTATTTCAATAGTTTGCGTATCTATCAATCTATTTGTATTGCCCACATAAACATAAATTGATTTCTTTCATGGAAAATAGAATGTGATGCATAGGAACGGGCAGAACAGCCCTGATGCACGGGAAGTAGGCAAAAAAAACATGCATCGAAAATAGAGAAGAAAAAACAAGAGAAAGCAAAAGATCATTCGAACTCTTATCAAAGATTGTGCTCCAGTGCACATATATCCAACCATGCAAACATATTTATATGGAGATACTATGCCCATATCCATGATATATTCAGGAACTTACAGAGAGAAAACTATCAATGCCTCATCAGAGTCCAACTATTAGCAGTCAGCCTCTCAATACATCCTACCAGTGCACTCTGGAGAACCACAATGGCAACTCTTCTTCTTTATATTGCCATTGGAGTCAAAAACCTGATCTATCATGTAATTGTAATGGTAAGTGAGCTCTTGCAAGGGAGGAATGTTCTCGACAGCAAAGAACATTATGTGAGGAATTCTTTTGTCATCATGGTCATAAAGAACATTTTGGGCATAAAGATTTGGGGAGCAACTGTGGTTAATGAATCTCCCCACGTTACCACACTGTGCTGCATCAATGGTGAAGCCACTGTTCTGCACTTCTACAACAGCATCTGGCTGTGCTTCAGGCATGAGGGTTGTAAGTCCATCCCAAAGAGAATTGTCATTGAACTGATTTCCAATATCAAACAAATACTCATCGTTACCAGTTCTTTGTTCAGCTTCTTTCTCTTCAAGGACCTCGCCTGCATACTCACAGATAAAACTTCCTGAAGGAATTGAATTTAAAGATCTCACGCCCCATCCCCTTGATTCAGTTTTAAAGATTTCAAGCTGAAATTTGATGCCATGCTGACTGACTCTATTGTAGCATAAAGGAGGACACTTGCAAGAAGGACCACACTCATACACTAGGGGCTTCGCTTCCACTATTGCGCCATTATAGTTATATGGGATCCCTCCTCCATTCTTTTCCAGACAAGGACATTTCCTAGATTCAGAGCATCCATTAATACAATCACAGCCCTTGGGAGGCAAACGGCGACACCAATGAGGATATATCATATGAGTTGTGTATTTAAATGGTGGAGGCTTCTCATCATTTATGGTGTTCACAGCACAAATGGGAATTTTCTCTTTCCCCTGTGAGATATCATCTACACAGACACCCTCCCGCACTTTAAATTTTTTGGACTTCTTCACTACATTCCAAGCAAGCTCTGGTTGACCTTGAATTCGAACCAGCTTAAACTTAAACACCAACTTACCATGTGACCCTATTTCCTGCCAGCACTTCTCCACCAGATACAACCCATCATAGATATAGGTCCTCCCTCTTGCATCAACTGAATCAGCCCCCTTTGAATCCCCACGAATCACCCTTACAGGATTCTTTGCATCCATACTGTTCTTCAAAGCTAGATTACCTCTCTCAAGCTTCTGATCTTCAGGTTCCTTGTCTCCACTCATCATGTTGCCTCCAGAACCTGTGTAAATCAAGACATCTGAGTTATCTGTGTCGTCATCATAGGCCCCAGATGATACAATACTTGTCGCAAGGAGTTTTCCATCTTGTTTCATATAATCTATACCACCCTGAATTTGGCGATGCAGGCCAACAATATTAAGCTCCACCCTGTAAATAAACTCATCACCAACTTCAACTCCTGGGACAGAACCAATAATGCGCTCACCTATGTTGACATATTTTCCTTTCTCCTTAAGAATCTTTGATGCTTGTAAATCAACCCTCCTACGAGTATGTCCTCGCTCCTTGAAATTTGCTTCTTCTTCATGCAAGAGCTTCCTACAGATAGCCTGGAACAAACGCAATGTCTCCCTCACTTTGTTTCTAGTAACGACTGCATCATTGCCATTACCTTTGCCACGTGAAATGGTGGGACAAGATGGAGGAAGGCTCACATCAAAATTGTGCGATCGTGCAACTACATGAAAATCATCGGATTCCTCACCATTTTCCAGATAATCTTCTTTGTTACATTCAGTCTTTTGGCCCACACCTCCTTCCACCTTTATAGTGGGAGATGAGTTCTTTTTCATAATTCCTCCATGTTTGCCTAACTCATTTATCTTCGTTTTCAAAGCAGATTTTGATCGTTCGAGCAATATGAAATTATGTTTCTGACCTTTGCTTTCTCTTGCATCACCAGCCAACATAGTAGGTTTATGCACCATCTGCCCCTTCCTCCATGGACAATTCCGTTCAGCCGGAAGACCCTGCACTACTTCCCTACCTGATGCAAGCTTCAACACCTCAAACTTGTCTTTACGCATTGAATTCTTACCACCAGATAGGTCTGAAAGCTTTCTCTTGGAACTTTTATCCTCCAAGTAAACTGTAAGGTCCTTACCTAGATTCTCTTCTAGACCACCAACTTCCATTTTGACTGATTTAGAGACTGCCGTGGAATTCAGGTCATGCTGATTTAGAATAATTTCTCGAGGAGATTTGATGCACCTTTCATGTCTATTCTCTTCAGCTACCTTCACCTTATTCACAGAAGAATCAGGTTCAATTCTAACTTTATCGTCATCCATCCTAGAAGCACTTTCTAATCTGCTTTCATTAAGATCTCCATCTTTAACATCACTACCCATTTCTTTCACAACATTCTTCACCATTTCTTTTGTTGGATTTTCTTCAGTACCAGACTTCTCTTGATCCAAACTCTTCTTCTGCACAACAACCAGCACTTTCGCAGCCTCTACCTTGTTAAGAAGTGGAGCATTAGGTCCACAAAATGGAGGGAAGTCTCTGACAGCAGAGATTCTTCTCCGAGGAGGATAATTGTGCTGGACAAAATTTTCAACTGGAGCAACAACATCCACCTTACACAGATTCTCTGATGCATCAGCAGTTTCATGTTCTAAAGCTTTTACTGCTTCACCCACAACAGAAGCTCCTACCGATCCAACCACACTTACATCATTCAAAGCACCTACAGCCTCTGGAAGCAACATCCCTGCAGGCTCTTGCTTCACCAATCCATGCCCATTCACCTGATCAGAAGAATCTATCGACTCCTTTCCCTTGGTTTCCACACGATTTATTTTTTCAAGACAGCCATCACCACTTTTCTCCTTACTCGCTGCAACAAATTTTTCATTTTGTTTAAAAATCAGAACAGCCAATGGTCCACAGCCAGGGGGGAAATCCCGGACAGCAGAAACTCTCCGCCTTTTGAACTTGGGAGCAACATCACCATTTTCCGTGGAGCACATCCCAGATTTATCGGAAGATACCACCCTCGTAGACTCCATTTACAGCAAATTGTCCACAAACCCCATTCAATGAACCACCCAAACTACTTAAAAGAAGATAATTACCATTAGCATTACCACCCATTTAATGCAAAACACACACACACACACACACACACACACACAGAGTAATTGAAAGTAACCCTCCCTCTATTATTAATTACCAAACCAAGAACACCAAGTAGAAAACATATTAACAAACCAAAATAACATAAAAAAAAATCCCATGAATCATCAAGCATTGTCTCCTCAGTTTCAAATGTTTGCTTAAACCCTAAAAAAATTATTAAAAAAAAATGCATGTGAATTTTGGGGTTCATTGATGTCAAAATTTGCACTTCATTAGAAATTCAATAAGCAGAAGAAATTAAAAGAAAATAAAAGAAAATGTGAGAGAAAAAATCGAATTTTAGAAAATGATGCTCAAAAGAAACAAGATGATGCTGATGATAACTAACCTATAGGTGGTCCAGTGACCAAGCTAGTAGCGAACCTCGTATCTTTCAACAAAATCAACTATTAGAAATGGCGGGGAGAGAGACTCATCGGCGGCAACAAAATCAACAGTGGACAAATAAAAAAGCTTCTCTTTCTTTTTGGTTCGTCTGTTGCAAATGCACACAGAGGTAAAAGGAAATAATTGGTTTGTAACATAGTTATAAAACCCATTCGGGATTGATCCGGTTAAGGTCCTGAGTTTTGGGTTGTATGGCTCAACTTAAATTAATTTGGAAAAATTAAAAAAAAAAATTAAAATTTTAATATTTTATATTAAAAAATTAATAAAACAATTCATATGAATATAGACTATATATATTATAAATAATAAAGTGTAAAAAAATATTTTTAAAAAAAAATTATCACATATTAAAAAGATATTATGTTATCCTTTTAAGTTAAAGTATTTAAACTAAAAAAAATTATCCATATTAAAAAAATATAACTTTTTTCTTTTAAACATAGAATATATATATTAAATAGCTTCAAATCTCACATTGAAAAAATAATTTCTTTCTTGTG
Organism: Populus x sibirica; assembly: GCA_019202695.1. Classification (NCBI taxonomy): domain Eukaryota; kingdom Viridiplantae; phylum Streptophyta; class Magnoliopsida; order Malpighiales; family Salicaceae; genus Populus; species Populus x sibirica. The sequence goes on along the minus strand of JAGMVL010001291.1, from coordinate 3,274,793 downwards.
ATCGTAGAATATATATATTAAAGGGTTTCAAATCTCATATTGAAAAAATATTATATTATTCTTTTAAGTTTAAATATTTCAACTAAAATTTTTTTTATCTGAAAAAATTTAATTTTTTTTTGTGAATATAAAGTATATACACGAAAGGGTTTCAAATACCACATTGAAAAAATAATTTTTTTTCTTGAAAATATATAGTATATGCTTTTAAATTCTATATTGAAAAAATAAAATATTTTTCTAATATTTATATAATAAATTTTAAAAAGTATTAATAACCAACTAAAAAAATATTAAAAAAAAATACAGGAAAAAAGCTACATTTGAAAAGAAAAAAAAATCTTGTCCGAGTTCTTCTAGGTCGCTCAGGTCATGAATCGACCCGCCAGGTTGTTGTACTAGCCAGTTTTTTATCATACGTAGACCAATTCAGCCATTAAATTAACCGATCCCAAATCAACATACCGGTCAATCCGGATTTAATAATTATGGTTTGTACAGATGTGGCTGGTTTGCAATAATTCGTTCAGTGCACGCTCATGGTAATGGAATTTTCCTTGCACTTGGTGTATATAACTGGGTTTGGCGTTTTGGGCTCTACATTACTAAGCCTATATCAACTTAGATACATATTGGATTTAGCCCATTTAAGAGTATGATCCAAATAAAAATTTATAAAAAATTAAATTTTTTTAATGTAAAATTAATCTTTTATATTTTTTTAGATTATTTTAATGTGGTGATATAAAAAAATAATAAATATAATAAATATTATTTTAATATATTTATAAACAAAAAACACTTTAAAAAATAATTGCTACCGTATTCTTAAACACCATCATACTTATTTATTTCACCTACTAGGATTTATACAGGACTATCATTTTTTATATATATTGAATATAAAACTGTGTAAAATAATTCTATCTTCATAAAAAAGAAATTGTTTTCCCTGTATAGAAGTCAAATTAAAATTTCTTATATATATTGAAATTCTTCTTATATTCAAGAGTTATCAGAAGGATTATCAAGAGTTATCAGAAGGAAGGGAACACAAGCTCACTTAACATTGAAGATTGGTGGTACAATATTCTAGAAGATAGAGATCATGCTAGTAAGCAAGTACTTCCATCATGAAAAAATATGAGAAAATTATTAATTTTAGAGTTTGTATAAAATGATTATGAAAAGATTTTATACTAAACATATAAAAAGTTAGGTTATTATTACTTGATTTATATTCAAGCTTCTCAAATACTAATGAGAAAATACACAAAGACATGAGGACTCGTGGAAAGGGTGGGTTTTGTATCGTTCCAAGAGAAGAGGACTGCTATACTTGCACGCTTCATTTCGTATGAACACAGGCATAAGTTGTTGTTGTTGTTTGTGAATGTTTATGTAATAAGCAAACCAGAAATGTGTTTTCATTAATTTCTTATGAAAAAAATTAAAGTGATGGACTTGTCCTCGTAAATATACCCAGATTTAATTCTGTTTCCAAGCCTTCAAAATGCATCAAGGAAGCTTTCCCACCAAAAGAAAAAAGCATAATTAATATGCAGAAACTCTCTTTAAATTAATCAATTAATTATAGAAAAGCGAGAACAAGATTGAATTCCAACTATATCTACATTAAATATTACGCGAAAAGAATATTCACCAGTAGATTCTGTTTAATTATTTATATTTTGATTAAAAAAAAACAACAATTCAGAAAAAATCTTCAATTCACATATTCTCCACGTCTGTTCATGTATTCAAGGGCTTAATAAATTCCAAAATATTTCAGAAAAGCACAGACAGGCCAATAAGCACGGCAGCCACCAAAGCTAGAGGCCCCTGACCAGCTGCAGCAAGGAAAGCGGGGGATCCATTGGCGACTTTGGCGACGTCTTCAGCAGCGTCCTTGGTGTAATTGTAGGCATTTGTGGTGCTGTTGATGACGTTTCCAGCGAAGCTTGTGGTTTCGTTCATGGCGGATCCCACTGTATCTTTGGCTGAGCCAACAACGTCATCAATAGGATCCCATGATCGGACGGTGAGAGGGGAACAAAGGATGGTGATAACGAGAGCAAGGAGGAAGAGAGAAGAGATCGAAGGATATCTCGAGAACGTATGCATGGTGTCTGATCGATATTCCCCGATATGATCTCCTAAGTACTAGCTAGGAGAAGAGGGAAATCAAGTATATAAAGGCAGCAGATGATACCTAATTAATAACGTGATGATTTGTCATGTGGTGTGACTCAGAAAATAACGTAGTACCCACCTCAAATGGAGAGGTTCCTGTTCCAAATTAAGCATGCAGACAGAGAGCTTTAGTTGGGGAGTAATTCCGAGAGAAAACTATCAGCTACGAAAAGGAGTGTCGAGTTCTCAATGCCTCGATATTTTCAGTTGTAGCAGGTCCACCTCGTTTTCATGGAGTCGAAGCAATGTCAAGGGTCCCTTCCGAGTAGGAGACGCATGTTTTTCTGGCTGGCCCGCCGAGATGTTATTTATACCAAATTCACCGGCATTTAAATTAAGTTCATGTATTATTATTGTTATTAAGAGGCTTCCTTTATACTTGTAAGAAAAAAAATTGAAAAAAAATTACACGACAGCTAATGATGTTTATGTTTCACCCTGATGAATGGAGCATGTGACTTCTAACGTGTATGGATTTATAATCTCAATGATAACCCTCGTAATAATTTGATAAACAAAGACAATGAAATTGCACGTGATCTTCGGATTTTAATCTCAATGCCAAAACAAACGTGCTCGAGGGATGAGTGGGGAAAAAAATTCTCCAGTTTCAAAATTATTTTTTTAATTTTTATTTTTTCAAAACTAATAGACTTGTAATTCTTCTGGCCAAAACTTTCCTTACACTTAATTAGTTTTGGCTAGTTAATTGTAATTGTTTTTAATATTTTAAGTAAAGATAATGCGTAAAACAAATTTGAATCACCTAAATTGCTTGATCAAGTAAAGCAAATTTGAGGGGGAAAAAATAAAATTCTTCAACATAAAATAAAATGTTCAAGAAATGAGGAATTTTTTAGTATTGTTATTAAACTTAATCCATGCAATCAAATTTAAAAATTCTTAACTTTAATCTTTGTTCAATCTGAATCTAAAATTAAATTATATAAAAATTATCTCATATAATCACATTAATTTAACAGGTTTAAAGGTTAAAAAAACAAAAACTAAAAACATGACTTCAAAAATAATATATGAGTTCAAAAATAACATATATGACAAGTAAAAAGCAATTTGGTAATGAAAGTAAAAAATACTTGTCTCTATAAAATTATTTTTCGAATCTAAATCAAAATCTCATGATCGCATATAATATTCATTTTGAAAATCTATGAAAGCATATATTCACTTTGAAGTCATTTATTCAGCATTTACTAAGAAAATACAAGTTCATAAAGTTCTCATGATATCATATGAAGAAATTCAGTTCCATGTCACATTTTATAGATCACAAACCCAATTAACTAAGTTACAAGATTTTGAAACTTTTTAAGGGTTTTATCTACCAATTTCAATTAAATCCTTCAATGGGTTTTCTTCAAATTGATTATTAAATTCATCTTCATCGCCATTAACTGATAGTATATACCTTGTTTTCTTAGATAAGGAGGAGTGCATAAGATGAAAGGATGATTTTGGTTTAGAGGAGGAGATCTTTGTTTTTTATGATGATGATGACGACACTTTCATTTTGAAGTAAAAACCGATAAATATAATTGTACGAAGCATTGCAAGTTGTGGACATCTATTATTGTTTGTGAAAAGAGCCTTATTCCGATTCCTTCACTGTCTATATATATATATAGTAAATCATCTCCTTTATTAGACACCACTAATTTATACATCTTTTTCCCTAAAGTTTTCTTAGAAAATATTTCAATATTTGCTTCAAAAGTTTCAAGCTTTTGAATTTTAAGTCCGTCATATATGATAAATTTCCATGAAAGAAAATCATTATGTAATCTGAACCTGATTTCTTTGAAATTTCAACAAGAAAACAAATCACTTTTTAGAGAAGATAAAAATAAAATTAGAAAAATATTTTGTTGTTTTTTGTCAGGTTTTTAAGATGAACAATGAAGATTAATGACGATGATCCAAGTTTTTGTTGGATTTGGGTACAAATGTGGTGGAAGGGTGGTGGTTAGGGTTTTATATTTGGTAAAGAAAAGGAGGGTGTCAATTTTGTTATTTTAACATAAAAGGAGACAAATATGGTGGAAGCGTGGTGGTTAGGGCTTTATGCTTGGCAAAGAAAGGGAGGGTGCTAATTTTGTTATTTTAACATAAAAGGAGCTTTTTAATCGTTAATTAAAATATAATAGCAATCTTGTAAATAATCTAATTTTTTTGTTGATTTTTTTTTATGCGAATGTAGTTTATTGTACAAGTTATAAATCATATGTGATGTAAACTATAGTTTTGTTTAAAAAAAAAATAAAGGCAAAGTGAAAAAACAACTTAACTATAAGAGGTTAGAGTAATTTTCTTAAACAAAAAAGAAAAAGATGCAAGTGACATGTCGTATGCTAGGAAAAACAAAACGTCACTTCTAGTTACTCGACCAAAAATCCAGTCACCATTGTGGTGGCCGGGAAATCATGAGGGTGAGGGTTTTTTAGGTTAAAAATTCATTTTTCAATCTATTTTAACCCAAAAACACTTAATAAGTACCATAAAAACCTCTTTAAACCACCTACTAACCTAAAAAACACTATAAAATCACTCAAGAAAACAAAAACTAACTAAGCCAAAAAAAATCTAAATGGAACTTGATCTTTTTTTTTCAAACATGTTTAGATAGAAAAACCATCACCATCAAATTACTCTTCTTGTCGAATGAAACCTGTTGACACCAAGCTTGGTCATTTTGATTTCTAAAATAGTGGTAACCAATCATTATATCTCTTTCACGTTATTTTTCTAAGACTTTCTCTTTACTCTCTCTAATCCACAAACCGGAAAAAAAAAAAAAACTAAACTAAACTAAACTTTTTTACCAAAATAAAAATTGTCGTGACTTTGGGGTTAGCTATATATTTTATCCTTGTTTTACAATTCAGTCTATCTCTTTTAATTTGGTAAATTTATCATGAATTTATCTAATTAGGCCATTGAAGAATGTAATTGAAAGAAAATGAGTCTAAATAGTGAAGCTCCATAAACTTTCCCAAATCTTCTAGATGTACTAAGTTATCATCTCACAATACGTTGCAGATCCAACAAAAAAAATGTAAAAAAAAATATCTAGATCGTGGGGAACTCCTTGGCATCCAATGGGTCAAACATGAAAGCTCCCGACCCCATTTTGTATTTTTAAAAAAACTATATTTTATTTAATAGTATCATGAAAAATAACACACTCGTAAAATGAAGGATTAACCCATGAGGGGGACATTTTATAAATTGGAGGTATTGTTTCCTAAATAAAAATCTATTTTAATCTCAAAAGAAAATTTAAAATAAAATATTCAAACAAAGTTTTAATATTTCACATATGATTGAAGAAAAAAAACATTTATTAATGTGATAAAATTTTAGTAAAAATCTTTTAAAAAAACATAAATTTTATGTTAAATAAACACTCACGAGTTCTTATTTCATGTTAAGTACGTTATAGTTGAAAAAAGAATGTTAAAATCCCTATAAAAACCTACAATATTATTTGAGAAAGATAATAAAATTGAATAATAGTTTTTTTTGTAGTGTATTTAAATCTAATTCCAAAAAAAATAAAAAAAATAGGAAAAAAACACCCAAGCCTGGTCTTAATGGCTTGATGATGTGTTGGATTGACCCGAGTCAACCCATCAAACTCGTGTTCCGAGTTAACCTGACAAACTCATGCCCCAGGTTTTGGACTTTACTAGGTTTAATAATATATTTTTTATCTAACTATATGGTAAAATAATTTTAAGATTAATTCAAAATCAACTAAATATTGAAGGATGAAATTAAAAAAAATAAAAAAAAAAACCCAAAGTTGAAGAATAAAAAAAAGAAAAAAGACTAGGCCTAGCATGCAATAGCCCGACATTCTTGGGCCATAAAAAAAAAGACTAAGTGTGTGGGCCTCTCAATCCAAGTTTATGTGCCTAGGCTATATATATATATATATATATATATATATATATATATATAATTTTCTAAAAGGTAATAACAGATGATGTGTTATTTATTGGGCATCAACTAAAATTTCAACTACAAGTGTGGTAATTGAAAAAATAAGGAAGACGAACTTTGGAAACTAAAACCTTTTTTTGTTTCCAACCTTGTTTTATCTAAAAATACTTAGAAAACACCATAAAGACTCAAATAAATCCTTTCCCCCCTAAAACCACCCAAAAATTGATATCAAAAGCAAAACTCAACTTAAAACTTAAAAATTCTTGAGGCGATATCTATTTTTTCAGGCAAGACAGAAGACCAAAAAAATCTAATGGAATTTTTCTAATTGAAAAAAACTTGTTGATATCAGGATTGATCTTTTTTTTGTGGTTGGAATCAGTTTCAACTAATGATTTTTTCTCTCTTCAACTAGAATTCAACGAATCTCTTTTATCTCTCAAAATAAAAATAAAAATATTAAAAATTATATATTAAAAGTAAAACTTTAAAAACTAAAAGGATCGGAAAAGTTTTAAAAGTTGAAGAGCAAAAAATAATGTTTGGTATCAAATGTTAAATAACCACTTAATTTCTTTATGTTTTTCTCTTTGATCGATTACCTTTTAATATTTTCCTTCATTAATAAATTTTGACTTATTAGTCATTAAATTGGATATCAAGTGCTATAATTGAAAAAAAAAAGATAATGAAATTGAAGAAAATAAAGAAAAGTCGTTAGGAAAGAAGAAGTACACGATCCGATACGGCAAAGGAAACTAAACGACAGTTCGTTTATATATGTGAAATAAATACAAAATACCGTTTATTTAATCACCGACCGTTGATAAAAGAACAAATGGCGGGAAAATCAATTCATGAAAAGTCCAATCCCTAGAAACCCCAAACAATCACCCTCTCTCTCTTTAAAAGGAAAAGAAGGGGGGGGGGAAACCCTAATCTTCGTCTGCAAAAAAAATGGAGGAAAACGATCCATTCGCAGCAATAACAAAGCTGTGTCAAGTCTCATCTTCCCAAGAGCAACACTTAAACCACTGCCCCTTTGCTCTGGAACCTCAAACAAACGGCGAGCTTCTCTCCCTCGACGCCGAAATCCCAGTCGCTTCTACCGCTATCACCATGGTCTCCCCTCCACAAACTCCCCAGGATAACCACAAGGACGGCCTATATGTCAATTCTACCCTTCAGAACGACGACGTTTTCACCAATCCACCTGAAGAACCCTTCCTCTCAAGCTCCAAAAAACAGCACGAGCAGCAGCAGGAGGAGGAGGAGGAGGTTGCCTTTGATCATGGAAAGGAAGATCGGAGGTTTGAGAGAGCTGTAACTGATGAAAATATTGCCGTTGATGATGGAGATTGTGAGGAAAGTTCGCGAGAGAAGGATCTAGGGTTTACTGTAGAGGGGGAATTGACGGAGAGAATTGAAATTGAAGGCGATTCGGGTGGTGGTGAGGATAATTCTCAAGACAAAGAGGTAATTCACTGTAATTATATGGAAGGTATGGTTTTGAAAAGAGTATTAGCTTCTTCAAATAATGTTTTAGGTGAGTCTTCGAGCAAAAGATCGAAACCGTATGATAAAAATTTGGGCATAGTGACCCCAGAACCTAGTTTAAGAGCTGAAATAGGGAACAGTTTAAAGAGATTGGTGAAATCATTGGATAAATTTAAGTGGACTCCAAGTGCTAGTGTAGGGGCTGAACCTGTGAAATATGACGAGAGGTTAGTGAAAACAGTGGATGTAACCATGACTGAATCGAAAAGATCAAAACCTTTGGATAAAAATTCGGTTTTGGGGATTCCAAGCAGTAGTTTAGTGAGTGATATGGAGAGGATAAGGGAGGATTTGGGGGATTGTGTAGAGAAATTGGGCTCTGAGGGAGGGAATGGTTCTAACCATGGTTTGAAATCACCGCAAAATGAGCAAGTTGGAGAAATGGTGATTGAAGTCAGTAATAGTGATAGAGAATGTAGTGGAGAGAGCTCAGCAAAGAGGAAGTTGCAATTTTCTACTGAGGTGATAGAATCTGAGTTTGAAGAAACTGATGCAGCTTTGAGGTATGTTGATGGGGTGGAAGAGAGGGAAGCTAATACAAGGGAGGAACATTCTGCTAGAAAAAGCATAGATGACGTTGACAAGTTTAGATATGTTGGTCCTGCAAATGTTTATGGCAAGGATGATGTCACAGAAAAACGTGTGTTGCCAGCATCTGTACAAGGAAGGAAGGAGAATGCAGGAGCAGGGAAAGCTGAGCATGTTACTGTTTTGTCTGAGATGACCTGTATGGATCTTGAGATCACACTATTAGATGTGTTGAAGACACTTGCAGAGAACGAGCATTGTGATCCAATTCTGGAAAAGTTAAGTATCTTGGATGCTGCGAAGATAGGTGGCATGACTTTTCCTTAGGCCTTGTTGACTGCCAAAGGAGGAGTATTGATTCGGAGATGACAAAGACAGGAAGGTGAGTTCTTAGCAGATGTTGGTTTTTTTTTGGGAGATTTGATGTGGTGGGTCTGCTTGTTACCTTTGGAGGAGCATGGATATTTTGCTTTGAAGCTTCATGTTAAAAATCCATAGAGGCAGGTAGGATTTTGAACTTGGAAATTAGAAATGGTTCTGCTGCTTTAACTTTTTGCTGGACAAATATGAATGTTAGGAGGTGTCCCTTGGTAATGTTAGGAGATATCCCTTGGTATTTCCCTGGTTGTGACTTGTGAGGTGTAAATGGATTATTTTGTAGCACAGAAGCTGTATTGTACAGAACATGTATAAATGAATCGCTATTGTTAGTTGATGAGATGCGCGGGCTCGCTTTATTTTTCCTTTGTTTTCTTCATTCATTCAAAAAGTCAAGTCTTTACTATGTAATCAACTTAGACTTCAGATGAACTATGCCCTGGTTAACTAGGAAACCGGTAAAAGCCACACTTTTTTCTTCCATCTTCCCTGAAACCAGGGAAACCTGTGTGAAGCGTGTACATGTTCAATTGAGCCAAACAAAGTAGCGGCTACTAAGTTACAATCATGAGCAGGTAATTGTGGATGATATGCAAGCAAAAAAGTTGCCTTCCTAGGCCAAGTTAAAAACACAATGATTGGCCCACCATGATGCATGCCTGGGAGGGACAAAATTGACTTCTAGAGCGTTCTTTCATTGGTTTTAACTTTTAATGGTACTGTCGAATGGATGCGAACAAGTTTTCCTCAGATAAGGCTTTCCATCTTAACTTGGGGTCATTGGTCTTGTCTATTTTCTGAGCTCCTGTTGTCTGATGAGCATAACTCTACATCCTTGGTTTCCTAAGATCCCTGACATTGCGGGAAATACACCACCATGTTTCTTTAATTGAATGAAAATGGTATGGTATGGTATTCTCCTTTTCTTTTTTGAGATTGAAAGACTGCAAAGTTAGAAAGCCTGTATGAGGAAGTCAATTTGATCTTTATGATATTCTTCTTTTAAATTTTCACAACCAATCGGAGTTTGCTCGGTTAAAACACGTCACGATAGAAAAAGTGAGCAATTATTGAAAACTATTTCATAAAACACTAAACTTCTGCGATGATTTCGCTTTCAGCATTAAAAGCCATTGGAATCCTGACTCCCTCGATTCCTTTATTAGTTTATTTTCTTGCCAACCAAACCGCTCCACATGCTATAAAATCTGCTTAGGGAACTCACAGAGGATTAGCAATATCTTGAATATGATTCGAAATCTAACTTCTCTAATTTGTATGCAAATTTTGACTTATTCCCAACCACAAAGAGAGAAAGGCAACCAGCTTCAACTTTCCCCACAGATCAAAGGTGGTTTTAAACAAAGAGCACCGAACGCAGTAGTCTCGTTCAAAAATACAAAACTATTCCCTCGTGATTCCTCCTCGTCACATTCGAAAACGCTATTCCACTGCAGATTTATATTCGTTTCTCTTTTTATCCTTTAGTGGTCCGCAAGGGGGTGTATCTTATCGTTTAGATGCAGGTTGGCATCCTCCAAAAGGTAAAAACAAAAGCTAAAATGTCTACCTTTTTTCCCTATGCAGCCTAGATAGCCAATCCTCCTTTTCTTTTTGGTTTTTACTCCCTCTGAGTCGGCAAGTAAAAAGGCAACCAACCAAACCAACGAACGGGTTCTCAAAGTAATGTGCAATACAGCAACTATAATTGCATATAAAACTCTTGAAATCACCAGCTGCCATCACTTTTCAGCCATATATAACAATCTGTAGTCAACCTATACAAAAACCCACCCAAAAGTCATCTCTTAGCATACCAAGTTCAAAATGATCCAAGGAAAAAACAGCAACCATCAAACCTCATTCACAGACTTGTTGGGTTTGGCATGCAAAACATGTGTAACCTAGTCACCTGATTCAGCGGAAGGTGCATCTATTTTTGGCCCTAGTGATTAAAAGAATCAACTGGACAAACTTTGTTAGGGGCGGCCTAGGTGCGGGTATATTGAGCTACTACTAGTGCTTGCCTGTTGACCAAAACTATTAGTTGGGTAAAAGAGCTCTGCCTGTGCAAATGAACCATTGGATGGGATGTCCAGCAGCAGGTCCTGATCAGAACTTTCATCCACAAAATGGAGAGAATCCAGCATGAGGGAGCTACCATCAGTAGGCAGGGCAAATAGGCTTCTTGGACTAAAGCAAGATCCATCATTGTCTATGAGTTCTTTGTTCTCATACGTAGCCTTCATGATAATCCTTTTGGGGCTCTTCATTAACTTCACTTCTGAGAGAAGACAAAAGAAAAAGCTTGTGAGAATAGTTCCAATGCATATCAGGGAAATGGTTGCAAAAAAGAATCAACTGACGTCCATGAAGACAATCACCTTTAACTTCCACCACACATGCTGGTGGTGACAAACTAGAAATCATCTCCAGAGGGATTCTACGTGTTAACTATGTCCATGAAGTGTGCAATTCCTAATCGTAGTTGGCATGTTTCATTGGGTGAATATCTACATCTACATCTACATCCGTGTTGTATGTGTTCTTTAACACACTGTTCTGATTAAAATGAACTTATACTAAATATGACGTGAAGGATTTGGTACACCCCCATTACTGCAATTCCAAATAAGAAATTGCGGAAAATTCAGCACAAGATTGATTTAACACACTTATTTGTATTAGCATGTTCCTCTCCCATATTAACAGATTCCTAAGCTTTTACAAGCAGAATTTAGTTACTCAACTTTCAGATACAATGTCACCATCGGTAGTCATTTGCTTCTAAGACAAAAGTAATGTAAAGGATCAACTTGCTCAATAATATATCCAAAGGTGAGTATTGCTAACCTGAAAACTTCTGACTAGGGCTGTCACGTGATCTTTTGGCACCAGCTATATTACTCATTGCAACAACATCTGGATTTGTTCCCTTTCCAACAAAAGACTTCCCATTACTATTTTTACACTTCTGCAGCCAAAGGGAGAAGGCAATAAGCCATTACAACCACATGTCCAACTTCCGAGGAATTAAACGACAAATAATATTTTCATGCAACAAAGTTCCTACTTTAAAAAGATCAATTCAAACCTTGAGTAGATGATAACGCTCCACCCATTTGGATTTCAAAAAATTGGACAGTGTGAGCCTTTTCAAAGTTTTACAGTCTTCAGTTTTTGCTTCTGAGAAGGACAGATCAAAGACTCCTTCTGAAAGCAGTTGCTGATAGGAATTTATGTTTTCCTTGAATTGAGGGCTATCAAACATGCTTTCAATGCTGCAAAGACAACAACACATCATCATCAATCTTGGGTTCTGTGTATTTCAGTTGACATTAGATAAAGGGTGATAGAATAATTTGTACAACAAATACACGCACACCAACAGACAAAAAATATAATATCTTTTCTTTTTTCCGTGAGCTGACTCCAGTCTAATCTATACTTGGCACACTAAAGGCTTGGGTATAAATGCAAATGGTATCAGGTTCATGATGATATTGAAGAATGCAAACATTGATTTAAAGTGCTAATGAATACAGATTTAAAATAAAAATGAAAAGCAGATGGCAACTGACAGCAAATACAATGCCTTACGTCACCTAAATGCAATACCATTCATTCCCACCGTACTAACACTTATCACTGAGGTATAAGGCTAACCTGTTGGGAAGTTTGGTAGTATCGAGTGGAGGTAGATATTTTAGTAATTGCTGTTGCTCTTCATTTGTCAAGTGCCTTGCAAACTCCTCAAAGTTAAGAATATCCTACCACAACCATAAGCAGAATCATGAGACGCGCACAAAGGGAATGATATTAAAGAAGATCTGTTCCAGACATATCTAAACATTTGAGACTTCAGTTCAATCCACGAGGGGAGTAAATATATGTGGGGGAAGAGTCACAGATCATTCAAAAACAGAAGAGTGTTAACCTTGGAATTTGGGTCTGTGTACAAGAAAATGAATGGCATATATGTCATGAAAAAGCCTCGTGTAATTAGTGATTACAAGAGTTAGATATGGAGCAAAGAAATGCAACTTACATTCAAATCTATGCTGCAAAGTGGTGAATTATGACTTCCCAGGATATGTACTTTTTCATGTGGAAACTTGTCCCTGAAATTCCAAAGAGTAGAAAAATCAAACACTGGTGCAGTAACAGTTCCCCAATGTACTCTCACTTCTTTGCCATTCCAATACACCCTGCATCCTAGTAGTAGTCTGAAAGGCAAACCTCTGATTCCACCCCACTCATCAGCTTATTTTATGAACATTTTCTATCCATGCTAAAACCTACCCCGTGTCAGAATTTACATTTGCACTTGAATTTTAATCTTTAGGAGGCAGTCAGGATAGAAAAACATCATATCCAGGTTCAACACTGGTACTGTGGTTCTATCCTTGTTACATATTTAACACAGAAGATTGCCTTTCAAAGTTTTGAAAACATGCATGGATGAGTTACCTCTTAAGTTGCTCTTGCTGCATCCCTTGTCCTGTGAGATTCTTAGTTGTTTCAGTAATAGGATATGTTGTATTGACACTCTTGTTTTCATTATGTACAGGAAGTATCACAGGATGAGAATAAGCCTCATTTGTCAAATATTGTTTGTTCTCAACAGAAAGAGAGCTAGCTTCAGATTCCTCATCTCGAGCTATTGAGCTTGGATGTCTAATGAGAACACTTCCATGTCCTATCTCAACAGAAACCATTGGAGTTTCATTGTCAAAAAGTAAATCCTCTTCTGAAGAGCCAGAGAAGCATGACGACTGCTGCTCATGCAAAATAGTATATAGATCTTTTGTAAGCTTCTCAACTGAAGATGGCTTTGGCCGATTGACACAGGTCCTCTTCCTAGAAGGTACCAAAGAGTCCCACACAACTGATTGGGCTGGACCTGAGAAAAGAACAATGAGAATACATTTATAAGTCAATACTGCCAATCATGTTGAGAGCATAAAACATTGCATACACCTTTCTAATTCATGTCACCATCCCCTATAAAACTCAGTCAAAGATAGAGAACTAAGAGCGCCAAGCATATTGGTTCTAAAACAGCGGAGCAATAGTACTGAGGAAATTGGTTAATTTGGCTCCAGTTACACTCACACACATCACTAGTCCCAATAAAAGAGGTGTTAACCATAGTAGTATTTCTTTATTCAGATAAAATAGCCTAGCAGCCAGCTTCAAGTATGCTAGCATCCTCGAAAATCAAGGAAGTCACTCGTGTTTATTCAGAAAATCAGAGTGAGATTCTTGGGAGCTCTATTTTGCTGCCGTTCGACAGCACTATGATCACCTCTCATAGCTTTCATTTCCCATTAATTTGGAGCTGTTTCCTGAATCCATTATTTTCTTAAACCAACCAAAGTATTGACATGGACTGGATATGCAACTAATCCATTCAATTTAACAAATGGCCAACAATCACATTCTTTTAGAGTCATCTCTTTTGTGCAATTAAAACACAGGGAACAAATATTGATCTTAGTGGATGCTCAACCTGTCAAATCACTTGCTTCTGCACTGCCAAATTGTGCACAACTCTCCGGGTTGGATATGGCTGACCCAGAACTTGACCTATTACTAGTGTCCTCATCTACAACCTTTCTATAACCTTGGTTGTAATCCAGAGCAACCCTATTGTCATAATTCGGCTTTCTCTTGAGCAGTTTCACTTCTTTGTTCTTGCTTATAGACACACTCTTCAATCTAGAGACCCTGTGATCCTCATAATCATCAGGTTCAGCCCTAGCATGAAGAGGGGTATAGTTTGCTAGTGTTCCCTTTGTCCTCCATCGTGATCCACATGCATTGCACAGCACTGGCTTTTCAGGAGGCCCATTGCGCCAAAGAGGTGTGCCTGTTGAAAGATGTCAGCAATAGACATGCATGTTAAACAATCTTATCCACAACAGTGATAGAAGATGCATTTTAAATTAATGTGAATGAACAAGGAGGAAATATTGCTTATCCAAAACTTGACACAAGAAACCAACAAAATAATTTTGGCTAGAATTTTGTGTATATAATGAAGAGGCATTGATGTACTGGTATTGTTCAACTGTGTCTCTAATCTGAGAATGAATCACATGAGAGCAGCTCATATGCATCAAACAACTTATGAAGGGGATAAGGAGACTACACAGGCACAAATCCAGCAATTCAGACCAGAAAAGGCTCTGCTGGATCCTGATAACTCTTTTTTATATTGAACAAAACTTAAGTCCACAGATGTGGTTGCCTCCTTGCAACAGTTAATCCATCAGTAGTGGTTGGCAAACCACAAGACATTTAACCTATAGCCAGGCAGCATAGATATAAGCTCCTTGAGAAGAGTTCTAGCTGCAGCAAATTAACTTAAGATGAACTTATTTCTTAGGAGTTTACAAGTATGACCATTACACTCCCAACAAATGCACCCCAAAATGACCAAAGTCCACTGGAATGATAAAGGAACTGTTCGGCCACTAGGAAGTTTAGACTTTAGAGCTGATTCCAGAGCAAAAAAAAAATGGAATTATATATTTCACATGAATTGAATTGCTTCATAGCTCTGGCAGTAAAAAGCCCAATAAATTAATGAACTTGACAGCAGTAAAGTTTGCCAGGAATGTAATCCAAGAGTAGAGAATACAACAACAAGTCAGTCAAGAAATTAACAGACAGGAATTGAATCACTACTTGGACATGTCAAGGAAGTACATTTTTCATTGAATTGTTAGGTTCAGCAAAGAACAGCACAATTTGACTTGGTATTTGGTCCCGTTAAAATCCTATATAGAAACAAGAAAGTCATACGAATCAAGCATAGACTAAGTAGTTCCCCAGTACTCAACAAACTCCAAAACCAATTTGCAGTGATGTGATATGTTCAAACCTTGTTAGAGTAGTCAAAAAAGGAAAAAAAACAATAGATAAAGGGAAGGATTTACAGATTCATTAACAAAATGAAAAACAAGACACAAGTGAGTATCTGATATGTTCAAAGAAACAAAAGACACTTGTTGCACAGAACCCATGTATAAACAGATGAGCAAGTGTTCCCAATTTATTATGTTTGTCCATGTAATCCCTTCCTTGTTGGTTCTAGTCATTCTGGTTATAGTCATTGTGTTTTCTATACATGTAAAAATCAATTGCAAGAATCTTTACTGAAGAGAAAACAAAAGGGGGAAACCAATTTTTTGTCAAAAAGAAAGGAGAAACAAGAACTCACTTGTAACTCCACAGTGACAGCAAGGTCCTTGTTTGCCCATATCTCTCTCTTTTTTCCTTGACTCAACAAGAATAAAATTCAAAGGAGATGATAATTTACAAAGTAGAAAAGGAATAAAAATAGGAAAACTCAATTTATAGACAACAAACAGTTGAGGAAAAGATCAAAACTTTGTGTAAATTTGTTGTTTTTATTCAAGCCTTGTAAGACATAAATGAGTGGTTCTTGGGTATATAAGGCTCTTTTGCAGCAAACCCAGAAACAGTGCTTGCAAAATAAAGCAAAAGCCAAGAAACCCAGAAAGAGTTTAACAAGTCTTCTAGTTGAAAGAGAACAAAAAAAAAAAAGAGAAAAAATGAAACAAAAACAGCAAATAAAAGGGAAAAAAATCTAACAAGAAATGGAGAGTATTTCCAGCTGGGAATCTATACAATCCAATGAAGAAGAGAAAAGACCATTTAGAGGAATCTAATAAATGGCTGTGGAAAGGAGGAAGGTGAAATGTGAGAGAGAAAGAGAGAAGGTGTGTGTGTGTGTGTGTGTTTGTCTATGTATATGACCTCTTGTTGTGTTGTTGTTGTATTGTATATGAAGTAAATGTTGAGGACCTTTCTTTGCTTTTGCTTTATTTTTATTTATTTTTAATGTTAATTGAAAGGTTTTCAATTTCCTTTTTATAATGTAAAAAAAAAAAAAAAAAGTGTTTGTTGTGCTTGGTTTTTTTAACCTTAAATTGTGACATGGTTAGGGGAATACTATGCTTCTATCCTGTTGACTATTCTCCTCTGCTTCTGATGTGCTGTGGAGGTTTTCAAAACCTCATAACAAATATTTTTTTTTCAAAAATAATGAAAATGTGTTTATTTATTTATTTTAATTTCAGAAACAAATTGAAATGAATTAATGGAGGAGTAGAAGAAAAGCTAGATAGCAAGAGAACAACAGAAATTTGGAAAAAAAGAGAGAGAGAAGGGAACAGAGGGCATGGCCCTTGTTCATTGGTGGTCACAGCTCATTTATCACCGTCTAATTTGCAAAACAACTTGAAAGGGAGGGACCCACTAAATGTAACTTTGCCCTTTGAAAGTCTTTTAAGATTCAAAGGTGATCAAGGAAGCCTCCAGCTTCGTAATATCCGGACCCTATTACTGTATCACAACTTATTGTAAAATAAAAAAGCCCAAAAACCTGAGGCTTCAGAAAATTCATTCGAAAATTCAATTTTCATATATTTCAGAAATATATTGTTTGAAAATTATTTTTGCTTGAAAATATATTAAAATAATATTTTTTTTATTTTTAAAAATTTATTTTTAACACCAACAGATCAAAACGATTCAAAAAACAAAAAAATTCAAAGAAAATACAGAACTCTAATTTCAACTGCATTCTCAAACACTAACGATAGAAAAATAATAGCTTCTTCTTTTAAATACGTTTTAAAAGTGTGAAAACATCAAATTAATATTTTTAATTATTTTATATATAAATGTTATAAATAAAAAAAAAAATTTAAAAACAACTCAATAAAAAACACATTATATAGCAATTAGATTGGGTAGTTCGTCCATCTACAGATTTTGACCTAATAAAAACCAACCTTTTATTATTAATTTTTATGGAAAGTAATGAAAAAAACGTCCATACAACTCATTAATTAATTGGCCTTCGCCCGGGGATAGGTCAATGGACTAGAAGGTCAATGGTATAACATCAATTTGTATGCTTTTAAAATGTTTTACGGAGTATAGATTATATGATTTGTTTTCCTTCAATGAATCATACACCGAGACCATTGACAAGTTTGTTTGAATTAGCTAAGTATCACCCTTTCTTTGCAAAACTTTGCAATGCAAGTATTTTTATTGAGAATACTATGATGGTTTGGAATAAACAAACAAAAAAAATTTCCACAACTATATTATTATAAATTTATTGAATTTTAAAGAATAATCCCTTTAGTTTTCTAAACCAATAAGAAAATTAATGGTGCTCGTAGAGTAATTAATGATATTCTATTATTTATTTTTTTCATCCACTTTAGAATATATAGGAGAGATAAATTACAGGTGGAAATTTTTTTATTATTTTTTATGGGACATAAGTTTCATTTTTTTTCTTTTTATATTTATTTTTTGTTCAAGGTGAACTCGAGGGAATACACTATACACTAGTTACCCACGAGCATCATAAAACTCTTTATCCTTAAAAGATTAATATTTATAAAATATTATAACCCTATGATTCATCTCTTATTTACAAGATTAAAATAGTTTTGTCGCTTAATAAAAAAAAACCCCTTTCTTGTTATAAATGATTATTTGTTGAGAATTAATGCCAATGATAACTTCAAGAGTAAAAGGCAAATCACGAGATGCATTGTGCATATTTCATAAATTGGATGGGTTCAAATATTTTAGTTATAACTTACCTTGCTTTCCTCCCTTTCCTTTTGTTTTCACCGTATACTATACATTCATCTCTACAATAGTGTTTGACACTCCAATTGAAAAATATTTTTAAAACATTTTTAAAAAATTTTATTTTTATTTTATTTTTTTAATTTTAAATTAATATATTTTTTATGTTATTATATTATTTTGATGTTTTGATATTAAAAATAATTTTTAAAAAATAAAAAAATTATTTTAATATATTTTAAAATATAAAATATTTTAAAAAATAATTATTTTCGCATTTTAAAACACCCTCAAAAGTCTAAACTTCAGAGTCTAGAACTTTAAATTACACGACAAGGCAACCTTCTCGCTCTTTTTGGGCTTGCTTCATAATTACGAGGTTGCCCTCATCCATCTTAATTTTTTGGCCATTCAGTGTGAAGATTTGGGACAATGAGAAGTCATTTTCATCAATTTAGAATTAGTTCTTGTATTGACGCCATTGTTAAAAAGAAAAAAGAAAAAAAAAAAAAGTGCTCCGCACAACTCCATGTAGAATAATGGAGATACAAAAAATAAAATAAAATAGAAAATGTAGCAAGCAGCATTGGTGGGTCCCAAGCAAAGAACTCACAACTGCTGGTCCATGATCGACCGGTTCTTCTTCCCTTTTCAGGGTGTACATTGTAATTGTTTTAGGGGTTGTTTTTTAAATATTTTTTATTTAAAAATATATTAAAATAATATTTTTTTATTTTAAAAAATTACTTTTTACATCCGTCATCAAACTGATTTAAAAGTATTAAAAATTTAATTTAACATAATTTTTTTTTTGATTCTTTTAAAAATACCGTTTAAAACACAATTCTAAACTGTTATTTTCTCTTGTGGTTTTCTTAGAGTGAAAGATAAAAAGACCTCAGGTGTTTTGATTCTGTAAATATCACCTAATTTATACGAGCAAATGAAATAAAAATCAATTTTTCTTTTTAAGTTAGTTTAGAAATGGGGTATAAATTATTTTTTAAAGTGATTTTTATTTAAAAATATATAAAAATAATATTTTTTAAAATTTATTTTTAACATATGTATATCAAAATGATCTAAAATAAAATAAAATTGAAATAAAAAGAATTAAAATTTCTGGTTTGTTTGGACTTCCAAACACACCCTAAAAAGGAGACACGATTACCACTTGATACGATCTTGCATCAAGCCACATGTACAGCTAAGATGATAAGTTGCATGATTGGAGCCATGTGCTGCACCGTAGGAAGCCCATCGATGATTTTATTAATCTAGTTTACTAAATAAAACAGGAGCCGTCTTTTCTTTTTTTCTTTTTTTTAAAAGAAAAAACCTAATCTCCGGTACAATCAATGACTACTTTTTATCATTTTTTATTTCGGGAAAATGGATATCCTAAGCTTAGTTCGAATGTACGAAAATGCCCTCGTCTTTTTCTATCCGTCTGTTTTTCTTCCCGTCCCTTCCTTTTTTTTCTTTTTTTTGGTGATTGAAATCCCCAAACAAACTCCTGCGAGTGTTTTACAGGGTGCTGTCCTGTACTGTTATTGCAAGCGTGCGGTGTTTACTATGGTCGCGTCACCAGGATTAGACAAGGCTTGTAATAATATAATAATAACACTCCTTAATTAATTTTCAAGAATATATTAGAATATCTGTATGCCCACATTGCCCTTCCTGTTGGATGACAGATCATGGCCGTCCATTTGATAGAATTGGCTCAGATAATTGCTGGGCCAACAAGTGACTTTTTTTGCTGTTAATAAGGACCAAATTGTTGCTAGAGATTTGTTGCTGAGATCTATAATGTTGTTTCTTTCAGGCAAGCTCTAATGGCAAAGGAGTCCATATACTACAAGCTTTCCTTTTTATGGTGTTGTTCTTAGATTCATGCTAAATGCCTAAGATTTGAGAGGATGATGGATTGATTTCATGGGGGGTGTTTCCGATTATTTTTGTATTATCTTATTAGTGAATATTAATCAATATTCTTGTGCACCATTTACAGAGAAGAGGGGACATAATCCTATAGACTAGTGATGGCTCAACATGTTTAGATGCGCACATGACATGAGTGAAAGGGTTAGGCCTAATTTTTTAAGAATTAATTAACAAAATTACTATGCCATGTGGGTGTTTGACTGTAGCAAACTTTGTTTTCTATTTATTCTCTCACAATTTACCGTTGATTAGAGTAGTTTATTTTTTTTTAAAAAATAATTTTATCTTTAAATTTTTTTTTGGCACCATTGAACTCTTTCGAGTCCAAATTAGGATCTAATTACATGTTTTTTTAGGGGAGGAGGGAGTGTTAAATTGAAAAACAGAGGACTGAAGTGAAAAAAATAAGTAAATTAGGTGACAGATTTATTTGAAAAGTTCGTTTTAGCCCTCATCTTTTTTAGCTATTAGGGAGTCGATCCCTCTAATTTCTAAAAATTTAATTTTTGTTCCAAACTTCATTTTCCTCTTTTTTGAGTTCTTTTTTAGTGTGGAGAAGAGAGAAAGACTTGCTGAATTTTGATTTAGAGAGAAAAATTAATCATTGAAGAGACGATTCTAGCCACCAAAATATATAGTCGATTTTGGTGTCAATGAGTTTTATTTCATAAGAGGAATTTGATCTAGATGTTTTTTTCTATCTCCTTGCCCAATAAGATAAATCTAATCGTGAGAATAATTTTGGCTTCGGATTGATTTTTTTAGCTATTTTTTTGGTTTTTTGTTGCCATGTATAGGTTTATCAAGGTGTTTTGTGTGTGTTTTGTTTTGTCAAAAATGGATTGAGAAATGAGTTTTAAATAGAAAAAACCCAAACCCATGATTTTTCAGGGACCACTGTTCACTGAAATCTGCAAAAAGCAGACGACACGTCGTCAATGACAATAATAATAATAATAATAATAATAATAATAATAATAAACAAATTAAAATAGGCTTTTGTTTTGGAGTGTTGAGACTTGAAAGTAAATAAAAATAGACATTTAGGCAAAGGAAAACCATAAAAAATAAAATGAGGACCAAATTGAGATTTTGGAAAACTTGGGGCAAAGGTGTAATAAATAAAAGAAATGATATTTAAATATGTCCATGGCTTCTCCAAGAAGCCAAATATGGCTGACAGGGAGTCTTGTTGGATTTACTTGATTTTTCACTATAAATTCATCCATTTAAACACTAATTAAGATATGGTAAAGGATCAAAAGGGAGTCTAGAAGGATTTTAAGCTAGTAATTGAAGAATTCTTTGAGCTCTAAGGAAAACAAAGTGACAGGTTGGAAAAAGAGGAAAAGGAAGAGGAAGAAGTGAAAACTCATTTCCATTTGTTTTCTTTTTTAACTTTCTAGTTTTTAAGTGGTAAGAAACCCTGTCCATGCTTGGTTTAAATTTATGTTTTAGATTGATGAATTTGTGTGAAAAAAAACATTGTGAAAAGTTGAGCTTATATGAATTATTATCTTGATTTAAGATGTTGTGTTATAATCATATTTTTAGATGTGGGAAAAGAATGAGAAAAATAATTTATGACAGAATTAAAATGCAAACTTACCCCTTCCAATGATGAGTATTTCGGCCAAGTGAAAAAAAAGATGGGGAGTTGTTTGATTAAATTATGATGAACTATAAATAGAATTATGTTAGTTAGGACCACTATTAGGTGGGTGACAAAGAAATTGAAAGAAGAATTAAAGAATTTTCCTTCCTTTATTAAGTCAATAGTTTTAGCCAAAGTAAATGCAAAAAGAAGGGATATCAATTTATATAAATTTTGTATGACATTGTGTAGGAAATGTGTTGTTGTATTTGTTAAGATGGATTAATATGAACTTGTAAAGAAAAATCCACCCCTCACCATTTATAGAGTTTTATCCAAATCATAAAATAAAAAGGTTGGGATAAATTGATATAATTGTTATGTGATTTGTATAGAAATATGTCATTAAGAATAGTTAACATATAGGTAATGCATGGATTTAGATAATTAAAAAGAAAACCCACCTTTTGATATTTGAAAGCTTCGACCTAAGACTAAAAAATGAATGATAAAATTTTACTTTAATTGATGAATAAGGGGAGGACCCCTTAGTAGATATTACTTGTCATGTGTTGACAACATCATATCAGTCCAGATAGGGTGAGTTATTTGGACATAGAAATGATACAATATCTAGACAGTTGGAGTATCATAGCCAGAGGGTTCAGGCTATCAAGGGCAGACGACTATGCCCCTACCAGTAGCATCTACAGGATATCATGTGTCCCATGTTAACCCTACTTTCTTAGCGCAAATTATTAGAGCAGTAGTTACTGGTATATCTAGTGTAACAGTTCTATCGACCCTTATAACTCCTGCAACTCTACCACCCACAGACCACATGGTTACTTTAGTCTGATTGGTTAGAAGTATGAGAGAGATGGGTTGTGAGCCATATTTATAGGAAGATGATGTAGAGGCTTAAGCTTGGATGAATTACTCCAAGACATAAGAGTGAGCATTCTATTAGAAAATAAAATGGTGCTGAGAACATTATAATGAGCTTTACACCTACAAGTACTAAGACATTGACTCTCCTATAATTGACCATTAGTGAATCGAGTAAAGACATAGATATAGCTCAATTTGTTATGAAATGTTCAGAAGCTGAAGAGCTCGACAATTGGCTGACCGAAAAAATCCCAGCTATTTTCAAGTCCAAGTAATTATCATTGATTTATTTTTTACATTTTCAATAATTCTAGCTCATGATGTTGGGAAAAAAATTTCTTATTTATGAATTTAATTTTTATCCATGTAATATTATTACGAGGATACGTAGTTCCTTTCTTCGTGCATCATGTTCGCTTTCTTTTATTTTCTTTTTTTATATTTTTTTTCGCACTACTGCTTTGTAGAAATATCCAAAATGATCACTACCTTCAATACAAAATAATTACTTTGAAAGTAATTTTACCTAATTTTTAAGAAACTTTAATTGCAATGAATAAAAAAAATGGGGCGAGGAAGACGTGCATGAATTTGCCAGGTTAATTGAATAATCTTAATGGCCTATAAAACAAAACCAATAAGAATTACAATTGATGAATAATATAGGCACCAAAAAGAATGAAAGATAGTTAAAAAAGAAATATAAAAAGAATATGCATGTATTTGTATGGTCAGATGTGGATATGACAGGCTTGACACTAATATCATATGTTACACAACAAGTTATCTTTAGTTCTAAATTGTATATATAGCAGTAAATCATAAGCTAAAAAATGAGATTGAATACTCTTTTCAAACTAAAAGAAGTGATGTGTAAGCAATGAAAATCTAGATTATTGGAAGTGGTTGAATATCCACAGTGGATATTGATGTATTATGGTGATTATATATATAAAAAAAAATTAGAGTGTGCGTGGATTTTAAAGAATTAAATAAAAACCAGTTCTAATTAATAACAAGTTTTCTTTACCCCATATTAATATACTTATAAATAATGCTGGCAAAAATTCCAAGTATTAATCTCGTATGCATGGATTTTTTCAAGGTATAATAAATGAGGAGGATAAAAAAAAGTACCACTTTCATCACAACTTGGTCGAAATTAAGAAGGATTTCCGAGTCTTCGCTTGATTACCATTTAAGACAATTCAATATACCTTTATCTTTATTGTAATAACTAATTTTCCAAATTACAAGATGCATGCATGACCACATTGCCGGTGACTCGTGATCTTGCCTTCATTTGAGGTCGAGATTTAAGAGGTTCATGCACGGGGGATGATGGGCCAGAAAACCCCACTCAAAGCCTGGACAAGTACTGCCATACCATGTGTACGGGTGTCATTGGTGGAAAGATGGAGATGGCAGAGATGCTGAGCCACTAGATGCCACCCACCTCAGCTTGCCAAAAGCCAGGTTAATTGATAGATAGCACTTCGTCGCATCATGGTTCATGCCTGTCTACACTTGACCATGATCTGGAATTGTCACTAGAGAGTTGAAACTGCGAGCCTAGTTGAATAAATTTTTCCAAGTGATGGAAAGATAATAATACATCAATAATACACCAGACGCCGGATTTCAATGAAAGACAATGACCTTTGTTTCCTTGGGGCACTGAAGCTACTCTCTCTCTCTCGGGTCATCACTGAAGTTACTTAACGAATGAAGAGGTTGCTGGAGAGTTCCTCCATTTCATCTGGCTGAAAACTCAAAAACACTGTCATTTTTGTGATCGGACATCAATTAGAGTACTATTGTTTTGGACCGACAATATGTTCACTTGCACGATGAAGAGGTTTCACGTTCAAATATATCCTTAAAAGATGGAGTCTTAATTTCAAGGATATATTTGAAGAACTGCCTTTTTTGTATAAGGTCCATTAGGGACATTCGATAAAAAAGAAGAAGAAGAAGAAAAGATGGCTTGCATCCCATGCTTAGAGTCGTTTGGTTCAAGCTTGAAAGTAACACAATTACAAATACTGAGAACATCTTTGGTTATAAGAATGTTGCTTGGGCTTTCATAAGAAGTACCACGAACACTTTTTAAATACTATATAGATACTGAATATTTCAAAGTCAATGAAGCCTTCAAATTAGATAATTGAATGGCTTGCTGTTTTCATCTACTGATACTCCATAAAACCAAACATTTGTCTTAAGACCTTCTACCTACGATCAACTAGCAGAAACATGTACTAAGAAGTGCCCTGGTTCCCATTTTGACAGCATAGGTTTTCTCAGGCAATGGAGAGAAGATTTCTTTGGTGCCTGTCACATGTTATTGCTTGGAAAAGTTACAAGAAAATAAATAAATCATGATTTGCATGTTTGCTAAGGACAAAACTCATCACAAGAATCCATAAATAACTAAAAACAATAGCTGTATTGTGTGTCTCGTATCATGTTAGCGTGTATTAGGTCAGTCATAGGAGTATTACGTACGTTGTTTATCTAGACACTAACTGTGCCCAGATTCGGAATAAGTTTAGACGGATAGAAACAATATTACTCTGTGAACACATAAAAGTATTAATGGGAATGACTGGGTCGGGTGGTAGAAGCCTTTCTGGTATAAAATGCTATTGCGGATGGTGGAATGTGATCAGGATTTTCATTTAATGAGACACACAGTGAATGGGGCCAAAGAATAAGTTAGGGTTCTAGAGATATTTTCTAAAAGATACCTACTAAATCCAAGATAATGCACCAATCTAATTAATCATGTCTTGAATTGCCCTTGTATGAATCTTTGAGATCATACTTTTTAAGAGAAAGGGAAGGAAAGCAGCTTCTACTTTTTCCACAGCTCTGCTACAGAACAAAGGAGCAAATGTCAGATTTGGCACACTCAGTTTTCTACGTGCTGACTGCTACTTGCTCCATGCTTTCGAATAAAAGAAAGGAAAGAAAAGCAGCTTCTACTCGCTACAGAACAAAGGAGAAAAGGTCAGATTGAGCACCCTCAGTTTTCTACTGTTACTTGCTTCATACTTTCCAGTGAAAGAGAGTCCGATGATCCATCAGAACCCCAGTGGCTTCGGGGGGGTTCTGTGCAAAAGGCATGAACAGCATTCGGTTAAAGGCTTTTGAGACCTAGCCCAGCACACTGTTGGGCTTGCTTATTTCAGGTCTAGGGCAAGACTTGGACAGAATGGTTGGTCAAATATGGCGTGCGACTACATGATCGGTACCTTTTCTCTCCTTCGCAGTTTTACCTTCTCCTTCCCGTGTCGTTTCTTCCACTTCCACTTGATAACATTTCCTTTTCAAGAGATGTCTTTTCTCCTTGTTATTCATAGGGCTTTTATTGTGATCCATTCATGGGGTCTGTGAGCGGAAAGAAAAAGGAGAGAGAGAGAGAGACTTTACATAAAGACAAATTAAGAATGTCAAACCCTATTTGAAACTTTTTTTTTTTTTTTGTCATAAACCTTCTACAGAGGACTAAAGTAATTGGATATGAATCAATTAGTCAATAATTTGTGGAAGAAGACTCAATAATTCGATCATACTTGATAGTCTACGCATTGGAATTTTGTGCAAGATGGTGGACTTCAGAAACGCAGCTGACATAAATTTAATTTTTTTATATTTTTAAATTAATTTGATATGAAAAATAATTTAAAAAATAAAATAATATTCTAATATATTTTCAAATAAAAAATAATATTAAGAATAACGCAATATTTTCCTTCATTGACGGTGAATTAAACACAATAACATACTTGGTATTAAAGAGAATTGAGTTTTATATTACAAAACCATTAAAAAATTAAGTTTAAAACGCAATTTTTGTACAATAATTTTTATATATTTTTTTAATTGAGTTTCATAAATATTTTTTATTTATTTCTTTTTTATTATTTGTAAATAAGCTAAAACATTTTATTCAAATATTTTATATATATTTTTTATTATATATCAATTTCAACCATAATTTTTTTCAAACACATCAAAATTAAGCTAAATACAACTAAAACTACTTTTTCTTTTTTTCTTTTTATCATAACCACAAAATTACCTCAAAACATCACACCGTATAAGGGTTCTGACTTTAAATTCTAGGAGACAGTTGTGAATCCCAGTACAGCGAGGTTGATAAACAGCACCGAACCACGGAGATTTTCTGCTTCCTATCCACGTGCTTTGTGCTGACGTGCCACACACCTATTAATGACGTTTAAGTCATGGATTTCTTATCCTAACTATATTAATGATTATATATTGAGAAATAATTCAAATTTACGTTACTCGTTATTACTTTTTAAAAATCAAACGAAAATTTAGTATGGAATTGTTTGGATTTTAAATATCAAACATTTTAATCACAAGATTTAATAGTTTTACCGACAGAATTTTTCCGTCAGCGTAAGACATATATTTCATCGGTAATTAATTTACCGATGAAATCACCGATAGAAATGATTCGTCGGTGAATCTTTCATCGATAATTTTTCGTCCGTCGGTAAATCTGTTGGTAATAAAAAAATAGAATTACCCGCTTTATTACATCGGTATATCTCTCGGTAATAATATTTTTTTATTACAAACGGATTTACCGAGGGATATACCGACAAAAATTCCATCGGTAATTTTGTCAGTAATTATTTAAAAATATTGTAAAAAAAATTCATTTTATAAAATTATAAAATAATTAAATTAACATAAATCAACACTGTATAATATATATTCAAAATGCTTGGAAAAACAAATAAGAAAATCAACTCAAACAAATTTGCAACAAATAAATTCAACTAAAAAAATTCACATGAAAAAAATGAAGTTGCAATTGCTAAAAATTTAAAAATCCTATGAATAAATCAACTAAAAATTGGTCTCATATGAAAAAACAAATCTCACAACAACATTTATACAATTATTAAGAACAAAAACAATTAAAAATAAAATAAAAAACAAATATAGTGAAAAAAATCATGAAAAAAGAAGAAGAAAAAAATCTTACCTTAATGTAGTTGTAAGTGAAGCTAAGGAGAGAGAGAAAATTTCGTAAAACATATTAATTAAAAAAAACTAAGAGGATAAAAGAAGAAAGAAAAAGAAGACATACTCGAGCATGGAGAAAAAGAGAAGGAGATGAGGAGAGAAAAGAAGAGAAAGAAATAGATATTGATGTTTTTTACATATAGTGAAGAAGAAGAAGAAGAAGTAGTAGAAGAAGAAGAATAATAAGAAACGAGTATGTCTCTTGTGAAATAAGGGCATTCAAGCTTTTTATTGGGGCGCGTTAGCGATGAATTTACCGACAGATAATTGAATATTAATATTTTTTAATTATTCCGTCGGTAATTCCATCGGAAATATTTAATTAAAATTTTTAATTTTGTAAAAAGTTTTCAGAAACCGCCAACAATTACCGACGATTTTTCAATCCGTCTGTAATATTTAAATGAAAATTTTAAATTAATTGAATTTTTTCAGAAAACCGCCAAATGACACCGACGACTTTTCAATCCGTCGGTGATTTTGTCCGTAAAGAACAACAATTAACAGTGCAATTGAAAGGTGAACAGTTCTGGAGCTCTCTGAAAAATACCGACGGAAACTTCCGTTGGTAATTCCCTTTATAATTGACATGATGAACAATGTTCACAGTTTACCAACGAATTTTACTGATGGAATAAATTCCGTCGGTAAAAATGGCACGTCATCATTTTTTTTAAATTTTTTTTCCCACGATAATTCCCTCGGTATATACCAAGGGAATATTCCCGTCGGTAAAATCCCTCGAAAATTTACCGACAGAAATATTTCCTCGGTATTTCCGTTTGTATTTATCAATTTTCTGGTAGAAATGTAATAAACACTCAAGATTATTAATTTATAAATAATTCAGAAATTATATTAGAAATACTATGAAATGTTTGAATGTATAATACGCATGTAAAGCATATAAAAAAATATTCTAAAATAATTTAATTTGGTCACACGACTTTCCCTTTTCTTGTTATGAAATATTAGTTTAATTACTTAATATTATTTACTTTTCATGTTTTTTCCTACATACTGATGATCAAATATTAAAGATAGATTAATTAGCTAATACAAATATAACCTATCTTGATATCATGCAACAAATGGCTATGAAACAAAGATGAATGGATTCTAGCTTTTAATGTTAATAACCTTAAATATTTTAATAGATAGATTAAGCTAAATGTTTTAAGATTAGATATTTTATTTAAAAACTAAATAAATTGCTTAAAAATGAATTCTTTCTCTAAAACACAAACAAATATCATAAAAAAGAAACAATAATCAAGACATTACATTGTTTTCATAAGTAAATAGAACTACTAAATCATTTACATAAGATCCATACAAGTTGGGAACTAATGTAATTAATATAAAATAATTAATTTAATTTTTAAATAAAATAAGCAGCCTTTAATCTAAAAAAATTTAAGCTAATATAACTTTAACGTGATTTTATTAAAATTACGTTTCACTAATTTTAAAAATTATTTTTAAATACTTTTTTGATACTTTACTTTAAAGTAAAGCAGTGAAAGCAATAAAAGTAGTGTGATTTGGGTACAAACAAACTTCTTATCCAAGCCCATTCATGCTCGCTCCAGTATAGTATTCCTAGTGCATTTCATTCGCTAATCAGATCCCAGTACAAAAATTCTGAATAAAAGCTATGATGATTTAGTAACCAATCTCTCTTGATTTGTTGACAAGTCAATATAATCTAGCCAGTGGGTACCTTCAAAGTCTTCCCTGAATTCTTGATCTAAAAGGGCATTCTGAGATTACGTTTGCAGAAACCGGACAAAGTGGAGAACTGTCGGGCAGGGGGCGATGATAGGACAAAAACATAAACGTTAAGATTAGATTCAAACAATCAGATTAGCGAAAATGCGTCATTAAATAGGAACAAGATGTGGAAAGCATGTGGGAATATGCTCTGGAAACATTAGTTACGTAAAAGGAAGTAGTTTTCATTTTGAGATAAAAGGTTACGAGTAAGAACTGAAGCGCTGTAAAAAGGAGGGCTCTTCAAGGGAGGGAAGATGAAGTCGTGTTGTGTGCAAGCAGCATAAGAAGAAAGATGAACTAGGAAAAGGCCTGGGAGGAGCAGCCGATAGTAATGCGATGAATGCAGCAGGAGGGATTCTTTCTAGCCTCACTTTCTCCCTCTAAAAAAAACCCACTCTTTGCTTGGGCATCAGTTGTACTAACACAATCTCCCTTCACCAAAATTACAAACCCAAAGTCCACGGCACCAAGTTTTATATGAGAAGATTTGTTGAGAAAAAGGGATTGGGATTCTCCATTGTTCAGGTGCGTTAAAATGAGACAGTACACAGGTACTGAGAATGATAATTAAAACGTAAAATAATTAGGACGGAGCAAACAAGAGAAACAATGAAAAGGAAGTTTATGAAGGATGAGATCTGAATCAAAATGTAAACAACCAATAATAATTTGCTTAAACAGGATTATCAGATGATAAAATACTGTTGCGAAGAAAGATTATCTTAATGTCTACTCATAATATCAGGAGTTCTGACCTGCAATTATTTGCTTTGGTTGAGATCATCAACTTTATTGGCCATTGGGGAGGGTTTTACTAACTATTTCTTCATTTATATAGATAGAAGCACACTTAAAGTTGACAGGGCTGAGTTCTCCTGCGAGTTTAAAGATTCTACCTTTTTATGTTTTTGTAACATTTGACACCTTCAATATTGCTCTTCCCGGAGGTTAGGTCTGGTGCAGAAGCCCACCTATAGGATCAATTGGACTATATATTTCACTTTATGTGAAAACCATTAGCACTCAGTGACTTCAATTTCATTAGTAAGTTTACACGAAGGTGTCCTAAAAACAACCATTTTCCCACATTTGTTACAGTTTTTGTTTTTGAACTCCATTCAATCCGAGCCATGTATATTATTGACACTTAAGACATGTTTGGGCGATGGTGAGGTGTGTTTGCTAGCTAGTGGGCACAAGACAGGTGTAGTAATGGAAATAATATGAGGTGGAGAAAGGGTAGAATGAGGAGTGTGTGCGACTGTATATAATGTAAAATTAATTATACAAATAATTGAATATAAAATATGATAAATGAAATTTTAAAATAAAAGGTATTATCGTGATGCTTTTAGTAATTTATCTTTTCCTAAATTCCTCATTTAAACTTGTCTACTTTTTAACTTCTAAGATCAACTAAATACTAATTTATCATTCTAACTTGTCTTGAATCCCTGTCTGTGAGTTACCAGCAGCTTCGAGGATCAAAGACAACATAACTCTTAATTGTGTCAAAACTCTATTTTTATTGACGTGGGATAACTATTTTCATCGGTATGTACGTCTCCATGTTGGCTATTTAGGTTCGGTTTGTTTGGGTTGCAATAACAGTTTAAAATGTTTTTTTATTTAAAAATAAATTAAAATAATTTTTTAATATCAATACGTAAAAACAATTCAAAAACATTAAAAATATTAATTTTAAATAAAATAAATTTAAAAGTTTTTACAAATTAAACCATGAAAAGACCAGAAAGAAGCGCGGGCGGGCGGGCACGCACAGCCAGCTCTTTGTTACTCCGTATTTTTGTTCAACCTTGGAGAAATTGAAAATCCGGCACTTTCCCCACAATTCAATCTGGCCTCATTCTTATATTTGTTAAGGAGCTTTTGACATTAGAGGAGGGGGTAATAAATCGAGTGGCTAGGACACATGAATTAACAACGAGTTTGTATGAGATAAATAGAAACCCATGTTAAATGATATTAAATTAGCCCCGTGCCTCCCTCTCCCTCTTCGTGCATGTTTCTTTCAAATCGCAGAGTGCTATTTATGTCCCAAGGCATCATCAATTATCAGATTCGTAGCTTGAGTTGAAAGAAAAACAAACGCTCGTGAAAAACTGAACTTACAAAATGAGGTCACAATATTGAACACCAAGTTTCATGGTAGAGAAGAACTTAGGCCTCCTACTCATGCCACGATCTTGCAAGCAACTTTCAAGCATTTACAGAAAACCAGACAAATGCTACTGCCAACACTTCTACTATATTACAAGTTCAAACAATTGACAAGAGTTTTGCTCAGTCAAGAAACAGAGAATCAGGTTCATTTTATCGAGCACTCAGTCTTCCACTCAAACTCAATCTCTTCTTTTCTTCTTCTTCTCCTTCTCAGTTGAATTCTTTAACTGCACAACAGACAGATAATTTATCAGCGGATGGAATATGATAACAGAATGAGAAAAGAAAAGAAAAGAAAAGGCATTGATGACAGCAATCCATTTCTTTGGGCATTTCAGTTCAGCTTACCATGATTATAAGAATTCGGACAAACACAGCAACAAAGTCAGTGAAAAGCTTCAGGGCATGCTTCACATAGTCCCGATCACCAAGGTGAGCTTTCTCAATTATATCCTGGGTGTCAACCACCACATAGCCCACAAACACCAGAAGCCCAAAATACAGCTGTGAAAACCATCAAGACAAAAATAACAATCTGTTAGAATCAGATAAACAAAAGCACTTACACATACAACTCAGAAAAAGATCAATGAAAAATTTCACAGCTGGTGAGTCCCTACCTCAAATTTAAAGAGGGCTGCAGATCCCCCAAAGATGGAGGATGCAAAGTGCACCCATAGAAGGATGGACAGGCCAGAGGAAAGCATGCCACCCAAGTAAAGATATTCTCTACGCCTAGCCAACATAGCTGCAGCTGAGAAACATCCAAATGCCACTGCTGTTCCCACAAATGCCGTGATCAGAACACTGACATGACAAGAAAAGCATCCACAGATCATGTTATAATGGGCTATATAGGCATAATTTTCCTAGCAACAAGAAACGTATCAAATGGGTATGTGATGCAGGCAATGGGGCTTCAAATGGAAGGACATCATTCCACGGACAGTATGTTTCCCAGTACCGCCAGATTCATCTAAACCAACTCATATAGTGAGTGAACAGACAACAGCCATTGAATGAGAACAATACCATTTTAAAAATCTCTATTCACAGAATGTCCAAAAATAAGCACAATACCATCCATTTTAGACCCAAAATCCACAACTTTCTTGTTTAACATCTATATGTATACATGAAGAAAATTGGCAAAGTGATATGTACCTTGGATCAATCTGAATGGCCAAATCAATCAGAGGACCGATGGATGCCCCTTCAAAGAGTGCAGCTGCCATCAAGAGAGCAAGCCTCTTTTGCTGCTCATTTTAAAAATAAAAAGAAATGAATCTAGTGAATAACAGAAACATGAATATAGACTACATCAAAAGCGAAACGACTAGAATACCTCTTCATAAGGAGATATGGAAAGTAGCCAAGTCATGCATCCAAAGCATGCAAAAGTTGTTAATAGACCACCAATGTTCCACAGAATATGGAGGTATGCCCCAGCGGCCGATGCAACCAGTGCACAACATAAAGTCAGATAAACCTGCAAATTTCACAAGTTTTGATCCTAATCAAGAGTCTCATAAGAATCCAGAAGGCCTATTCCTTCCATATAAGTTTTTCGTTGAGTATTTACAAATGATAATCAGGAAAAAAAAATCCCTCAAATCTCCAAGACAACAACCTCGACTGGATAATTAAAAAAGACCCAAGAATCCATACACCTGATGCAAATTTGTCCTCGATTTTGATATCAAGAAATAGAAAATAAGATGTTGTTGGAAACCAAATAATTACCTGCTTGAGATGAGTCTGGACTACAGGCGAGATCTGACGGAAGTTCTTGAGAGAGTCGTAGCTCCAACGATTCCTTGAAGACGATTCAGAGTCAAAGAAGGAAGCGAACGATTCCATTGTTTAGAGAGAAGGAAATCTTTCGACAAAATGCTGAGGACAGACAGAACCAAATCCCTAATTTTGATGTCTATTTGGGGATTTGTCCCTTTTATATATTGTCCGGTGGTAGTTTGTTGCCTGGAAATTTCTAGATGGTTCGAGTTACGATACTGCCCCTTAGTTTGATGTACTGAAGTTACAATTCTGTCCCTATTGTGATCGACTTGACCCGAACGCGTTTACCTGCTGAGAGCTTTAAATATTCATGAATTGTTCCCATTATTATATTTTGTTTTGTTTTTTGAAATATTAAAGTTTTTTTATTAGCAATAATGTAACGCTGACTATCGTTTATGTTTAGTAGTTATACTGTGCCCACACTATGCATTTATGTTATTTTATGTTTGTTTGTATTATAATAACTTTTTTCTTGATATGATGATATTATTTTATTTAAATTTTAAGAAAAATAACATTATATCAACTATGGTTGAGCACATCTTGGGGGGCTTTATTTGGGATTGATATAGAATAAAATATTCTCTATGAGGTTATATTGACCCCGTGGAGGTTTAATTATAATAATGGGGTAATGTGTCCTAACACACAAAAGAAATTTAAACAAACATTTAAATACATTGATATAAAACATATTTATAAATAAAGATAAAATAATATGTATATGATAGATATATTTTTATTATTTTATATAAAATCAAGTGTTGTCATCTTGGTAGTGATTTTGTTATTAGAATAATGGTTTATGTATGATAAAAAAATGAATTAAAAAGATATTGCTCAATTTATTTTTTTATTTTTTTATTTTAGTTTAACGTGGGTGTCCGGGCCGGCTTGCGCGCGCCTCGACTAATCCCACGGGCCCTGAAGTTAACGACCATGTAAGCTTTTAGTGGCCATCATATGAGCAACCACAGGGCTCGAATTTGAGACCAAAAAGAGAGCAAATCTCTTAATCTCAAATTTTTACTACTGAACCACCACCTAGATGGTTATAATGTCAACATTTCCAGGGTCTTGGACGGAAGTTTCGATACCTTGAACATGAGATGAGCAGCCTCGTAATAATGGCATGTCTAGTATGAACGTTTCCCTAGCAGAAAGGTCAAACAGTTTGGCCATTTTATGCCCACGTCTATGCACCTTGCAGTTTGAAGAAGGATCTGGATGTTCTAGAGTTCGTGGACCTAAACCGATTGAAAACTAGAATCTAGTCAGTTCCTTGTGCGCTTCCTTCCTTCTTTCCAGTTTCTACTCGAAGCAGAGGGGTGAAAGAAAAAAAAAACATGGATACATAATATCCTCGGCCTTTAGCTTTATTATTTATTTTTATTGGTTTGGTATTGGATACTTTCAATTGATGCTTGATTTGAAAAAATTCAATAAAATTAAGTTGAATTAAAATAATTAAAGCACGGGGGATTGGATTTGAATACTGGACAACTGTTAAGCCTTTTTTTCTTGCAAACATTAGGGGCTAAATTGTACAATCTTGAAAAAAATTCGGTCTTTTTTTCTTTTATTGGTCTCATTTTTTTTAATTCGATCATTTCATATCAAGGTTTTTTTTTATATTAAACTTGATAGTTATTTCTTGTTTCCTAGATATAGAGATCTCATAACCTCGAGGAGAAATTCATTCAAACTCACCACCTATGATATGAGATTAAAATAAACTTATAAAAAAATAAATGTAATAAATAATAAAGCTCAAGGTCTAATAATTCAAAATCGAATGATAAGATTAAAAAAAATCAATTTTTAATAAAGAATCTAGAAAAAGAAAGAACTTAAACCAGGTTAATATTCTAAATCAGTGAACTGGATCATGAAACCATGATTACTTTATAGAAAGGTAAACGTATAAAAATCATGAAATAAAATTTCAACCGTAATTTTTTTTTTAAAAAATAAATAGCATTTAAAACATTAAGGATCAAATCCGATATAAAAACTAAATGAAAGAAAATAATTTAAGACTAAATAAAAAAATCAAGAAAAGAATAAGAAAATAACAATAAAAAGAACCAGGGCTAAAATTGAATCAAAAAGTTAAACAAAATAAAATAATTAAGAAAAGGATAAAAAAATATTAATAAAAAAAATAAAGACCAAAATTGGATAAAAATTAAATGAAATAAAATGTTCAGGGTAAAAATAAAAAAAAATCAAGAAAAGAACAGGAAAATATCAATAAAAAAAATAAAGATCAAAATTGGATAAAAAAATAAAGTGAAATAAAATGATAAGGAATAAAATTGAAAAATAAATCAATAAAAAGATAAAACATAAAAAAATAAGCAATAAAAAGAATAAAGATCAAATTTGATATAAATAAATAAATTTCAAAAGGCATTAAAAGCAAAAACAAATAGTAATAAAAAAATAAAAGATCTAAATTAATATAAATAGAAACTAGAGGATATAATTAATTTTGAAAAAGATTGACGTGAATTTTTAAGCTAAAGAGAGAAAAAAAAGAAGAAAAAAGCTATTAGAGCTCAACCACAACTTCGTGCCCCACCAATGCAAAGAGAATAACACGCACCTAAGGGGTTTGCTACCTCTTAGGTCTCAGATTCGAACCCTGTGGTTGCTCATATGATGGCCACTGGAGGCTTACATGGTCGTTAACTTCAGGGCCCATGGGATTAGTCGAGGTGCGCGCAAGCCGGCCCGACACCCACGATAATCTAAAAAAAAAAAGAATAACACGTAACTCCTAACATCATTGTATATGGCTATTTTTGATGACTAGATAGTACCACAAGCATCGCTCGAAGGGCACAAGCACCATCATGCAATGACACATGTGTGCGCATCAGTAACTCTTTTTGACAATATTTAATCTTTTAAAATTATCAAATAGCCCTTGGATCGGCCCAAAAATATATGTAATGGAAAGACACGCATGCTTTTGAAATCATGTGTGTATATTTTTTATTTTGAAGGCAATTCCGTAACTTTACTATCCAAAAAAATACATAAAATCTTCCATGTGCAAGTTTAATGTTTTTTTTTTCTTTTAAAGATGTCTCCGTAATTTTGCTATACAAATAATAGCAAAAAGATTAAAAAAAAAAAAACCTTTTGAACCAAAATTATACAATTTTTTACCTTAAAGAAGCAAACTCATTTCACCGTGCAGAAGAAATATATGGGAACTAATTTATTTCCAATCAATTTTGTAATGCTTTTTGAAAGGATAATTTCACTCTTAATTACAAGCTTTTTCAGTTTTGATGAAAAAAGCAAAAATATCATTATACTATTTTAATGAACAATATAATG
Source organism: Populus x sibirica (assembly GCA_019202695.1). Classification (NCBI taxonomy): domain Eukaryota; kingdom Viridiplantae; phylum Streptophyta; class Magnoliopsida; order Malpighiales; family Salicaceae; genus Populus; species Populus x sibirica. Next base: position 3,237,910 of record JAGMVL010001291.1, on the reverse strand, counting down.
TATTTAGAGTTACAGTAAAACAGTAATGACATTTAAAAATTTTTAATAACCCGATGGACTTGATTAAGTTTAATAATAATTTCAAAAAAATACCTGCGGCAACAACAACATGCAGGCTACTGACTAGGTTACAGACTAAACTAGATGATTTAATAGATAGCATTAACATTAACTATTAACAAAAGAAAAGAGAGAATGGAAAAATATTTTATCATTTTTGCTTACTCGCCTCACTCTGTATGGCCTTTTTTCTCCCTTTTTTGGTCCCTTAAAATTATCATTTTTTGTACTTTGGTTATTATATTTTTTCCTTTTCATCTTTGAAGATATGTTTTAGGATTTATTTTGCTCTGCATGCTCTTACATGTGCGTTATAAAAAAGATTCTTTACATAAAATTAAAGATTGCAATTCAAAATACAACTATAGGGTTCAATTAAAAAAATAAAATAACTTGGACAAAAAAATATATATATGAGGTGTTTCATACAAAGTACAATTGACAATGATCATATCTACCCACATAAACACGATACATACATTTTTTTTTCTTTTTACGTGAATCAAATCGATTAACCAACTATATTTAGGGTTCCTATGATCTGGTTTGTAGTTGATTGCTATCACTATTATAATAAAAGCACAAATTTTATGAGAAGTAATATTTCTGAAACTGTGACATAGAAACCATCAAGGCTCAAGCTCTTTTAAACGGCTTAGCTGGAAAAAGAAATCAAGGACGCCTTTGCCGGGAAAAAAAAAAACAGCAGCAGAAAACAATTGAAAAGAAGAACACTGGAAAACAATCTTAGTTCCAGTGTTTCAGAAGAAAACTGGCATTGATTCACCTGGAACAAGATTGTAGTTGAAAAGGTATTTTGCACATTTCACAGTAAAGCTAAGGTTACACGTACCAGTGTTATCAAGCAGCCACAGTTTCTGCTCTGAAAATAAAGCACATTTGTACAATTATATATTCATTCTTGTAATCAATTTAGTTACAACACAGTAAGAAATTCTATAATGAGCAAAAAGGACAGCAAGGACTGGCTTACAGGGGTAATAAATTCACTGATTTACAGCGGTAAAATATGCAAATATCCTATCAAAGAGCTATGGATAGAGGGTTAACCTAAATCAGATTAAGTTAAAAAGACATACCATCCATAATCTGATCAGGGTTGCCTTTGATAAATTTTGATAGGTCTGGCAATGCTTTGTCCATGTGAAGGAATATTATTAGTTCGAGAATCCAAGCTGAGTCCCTGCCTGAGCAGCTTCTGCTTTCGAAGGCTCTCGTGGCATGGAGCAAAGAACTCATGCTTTAGAGCATCCTCTGCACTAATCCTCAATCTCGGGTTCACCGTCAAGCATTTGTCCACCAGTTCAATAAGTGAGCTTGGCACTGCATCCAGGAAATCTTGTCTTTTTGAGTTCAGCTTGCACCACTCCCATAGTGTCGTGGGCGGCAAAAATTGCATATTATACAGGTCCTGGGAAAGAAACAATGAGCTCTTGAACATGAATTAATTTTCTTTTCATAATTTACGGAAGATCAAAACAAGAAATGGGAATACCACTGGGAATGAGGATTCCCGGTCATGAAGCTTTGAAATTTCCCATAGATCTTCGCTGCCTCTTAACTTTGCTATATCCTTTATATTCCTGATAACGACAGTGATATGGTTAACAAAAGAAAATGAAACGAAGTGCACAAAAACTCTAATGAAAGTTTTCACAAAAAAGTTCTTACTGTTCAGGATCACCATAAAATGGCGTTTTTCCTATTATCAGGTATAATAAGGTGACCCCAGCAGACCAAATATCAACCTTGGGGCCTTGGTAGAGAGATCTGAACAAGACCTGCGTGAACCGCAAACTCCACTTTATCATTTTGACAACCATAAAAAAAAATCAGGTGCTCTTATTGAGAAGTGAGATGTTTTTATCATTAAATCTTGACACTTTACTTTCCTTTGGAAGTGGAACCTGGAGAACACATTCTTTACACGACACTGACCATACTCTATCCTACCACATTCTAACTAAGACCATGTTAGGCCTTATTTATAACATGAGCTCGAAGCATAGATACAAAAAATATTGGCATTACTCATCAGATTATACTGTGAACAAATGAAGCTGTTAGTGATTATGCTCATAACTTAATAGCCAGTGCACATTGTAATTATCTACCAAGAATCTTTTAGTAGAATTCTATCAATTCTATATAAAAAAACATGCAGTCTCGGCATCTCAATTGATGCTCACCTCTGGAGCCCGAAAACCTTTAGTTCCAACACAAGGGCCTTCTTTCTTGTTCTTCCCATCCCCTAATGACAAACAACCTCATCACTGAAACAGAGACAAACAAACCACATTCTCGAAGGCACACACTATATGAAACTCACCTTTGTTCTTAACTATGCCAATGCCAGCAACTGTGATGTCAGTCGAGTGCAGAGGCATTGGAGTAAGATAGATATGTCTTCCATCTATTTTTCCAGGAGGTGCAGCAATCCTCTTCCTCATAGAAGCCGGAACACTAGATGCTTCATGATTTGGACTCTGCATTGCTTCATGCAACAAGCTGATAAGCTCCTTTCTACCTTGGCATGGCAGAGGCTCTTTCAGCCTTTCTGCTGAAGGAGTCCTAGCACTTGTTGCATCCTTGACTGAGGTTACGCCAGAGCCATCTGCTCCCTGACTTTTCATACTACTCCTATCAGGCTTCCTTTTTACATTCTTGGCCTCCAAAGTTGAGTTCCAGCCTTTAATCGCCCCCACATCAACTGCGTCCAAGAATTTAGTGCCTGGGAACCTCCTACTTTTAGATGGAGGAATATATTTGGCATTGGAAACTGCAACATTATTGAAGCTTATGTCATTTTCCACCTTTGATTTGTCTGCAAAAAAAAAACAATAAATAAAAAATAAAAAGAAGCTTCATCAATTCAGATTTTCAAATATTTGATCCTAAGCTTCATCAAACCTATGTCCAGAGAATCTGCAATGGAGCACGTATAAGCTAAGTTTCTCCTGGGTCTAAAAGCCTGAAAACTATAAGGCTTAGCAAAAAATGCTCAAAAGATAAAAGGTCAAGGGAAAAACATACTTTTCAGGCTTTTTAGTAGCGAACAAGCCCACATATAAAAGTTGATTATTTCATTTTGCAAGTTCACTAACTGATTATCGCCTATCAATAAAATCTTCAGCTGGAGACTGAATACTTCATGCTCTTAACTAAATCCATGTTAATGTCATGTTTAAATATAAAATCTCATATAAGAGAGAAAAAGCTCACTGATTGCTCCAAGCTTTTGATGCAGATCCTGTCAAAACACAATAAAGACCAAGATAAGTTTTCCTAACTTTTTCAGAGCAATGAAGATGTGAAACAGATTTGACACATAAATAGTCATGTAGATGTACCAAAAAATATCACTAACCAGGGCAAGATTGAAATCGATCAGATAACCTTTACTGGCCTTGCAAGAGAAAAGGAAGTTGCCAGGTTTTACATCCCTATGGACCACTCCCTGCTAACAAGAAAGGAACTAGTGAGTTTTTTTTTGTGTATAACTTCAAATCATAATGGATGTGTTTGCGAAACTTCTCACCTGCTTATGAAGAGTTGCAAGGGCTCTGAACATGCAATACCCATACCAACGGAGCTGAAAAACATCTATTTCCTTCTTCAACACCTAAAAGTTAGAGCAAAACCAAGATCAATTAATTGATTAAACAAAGGCGTATCCATTGAAGCATATGTTAATCACCTCCGGTCTGTCATGTTCAACATATGCCAAAACTAAGCAGTCAGAATTTTGGTTCTTGAGACAGCCTTCATATTTTATTACAAAATTTTTGCCCCTGAATTGGAAGAATAAACTTGCAGGTTAAAGAACATGAGACTCAAAATGCAACCGTATATCTTTTATGTGAAACAAACTTCCCTAAATGTTTACCCAAAGCGCTCCAACATCTTTAGTTCGTTGATAACATGGTGTCTGTGAGCATTCTCGTGAGGGCCTGCAGAGCCAGAAAACAAGGGACTGGATATCAGTAAATGTTTTTGGATTATCCCTGCAACATATAAATTAGGCTGAATGGTATGACTTGCCATTTCCCATTTATTAGAAAAGCAGGTTAAAATTGAATGCATTAAGTAGTATTTCTAACGTATTTACTTCACTTGTTTACAACTATATGATAAATGTAGCTGTTAACTCCTTGGAGTATTGCATGCTTTAAATTCCACATTAACTTGGATAGAACAATATGGTTGCTGACTAAAATTTAATTTATAAAAGGCAAGATGCCAAAATGCTCTTGAATAGAAGAAAACAGAAAAACAATTTACAGTACGACAAATGCATACTCCACGCTGTAAAGGAGCATATAGATTTCCAAATTTCCATTCCCCAATCAACTCCATTCAGTGGGGTGATAACTTGACATTTCAAACTATTTCAAGGAAAATAAGAGCATATGAACTTTGTACTCAGAAGCACTGCTTTCAACATCCACAATGATTCACTTTATTATGATAGTAGATAACAAGGAGCCTTGTAACCTGGGTTGCAACCGTGATCCACACAGGAGAAATCCTATTATTATCATTAATCTATGATCATCGGTGCAGGTTTCGTGGAGTTTAAAACAGAGTTCACAAATTTTCTAGTCTACTGGATAAACAAATTTTCACAAATTTTCCAATTGCTACAATTCACCAGTACGAAAATAAACAAAAAGTTAAATTACATCATCTGAGATTTGCATTGACTCCTTTTCTAATCTACTGGACCATTTTCATGTCAGAAATTGTAATTCTGATAACAAATGCCAGACAAATAAACATTCTCAATTTCTCTCATCCTCAAAATAAAGGATTCTGGCAATCAAATGATATTCAAATACATCTTGATGGAGATTAATAAATGGACGGTATAATTTATAGATAGTAATCGCTACAAATTGTAGAAGATTAGCCTTAATCTGATTCTGCATTTGAATTTTTCTTACATACATTTGATGGCAACTGTGGTCCCGTCATGTTTCCTCGTTGCCCTGTAAACAGTGCCATAACCACCTGCCAGTTGGGGTTAAATGGAATATAGTCAATTAACGAGCATAATATGATGTGGTCAACAAACAAAGAACGATTTCATACCCGAGCCTTCTTCCTTTTCAACAATATAAGAATCAAAGCGTGGAAAGTCTTTGGATCCCCAATCCTGAAAGGAAACCATCAATAAATCCTATCAATGAAAGGAAAACAGCTATACTAGCCAAGTTACTCTTAGAGAATTAGCTCCATTTAGGGGCATACTAAACAAGTGCATGCGTAAAGCATATGAACATAGAATTTGCAGGATTTGAACTTACCTTGGGAGCATTAAGGGCACAATCCTTCTTTCTTTCTTTTGTATGAGTATCATTGCACGCCTGCTTTGATTTTTGTGCCGTGCTGTTTTTCATTTGATCTTTTTTCCTGTGCTGGTTCTCTTTGGGAGGGTTAACAGCCTTCCTTTGATCTAGGGACTGGCAAAGAGTCTGCTGTCTTGGAGACACAGCAACACCAGTAGTGACCTTAATCTTGTTGGAGGGTTTTGTGTCTTTTGACAACTTCGGGGGGACACAGAGCTCACTAGTTGAAGCCTCGACCTGATTTTTCATATGGGTAGTTATTGTCTCTTTATCCAGAGAATTCAGCTCATTCCTCCTAAAGTTTCTTTCTTGTGGCGTATCAAAAGCAGTATTACTTCGCTGAAAATGGTTTATGCCTTCTCCTTCCGTTTTACCATAATCAATTACCAGTTCTTCCCTAGTTTCAGTTCTTACAGTTTCAACACGAGAGTCATTTATAGCATTACAAGCACCATTAACACTCGTAAACTCCAACAATAATCTGCTGCTCCATTTGACATCATCCAAGCAACATGTAGCATTGACATCTGCTCTACTTTCAAGATCTATCTCATTCACTTTAGCTTCTTGGAATACAGCTTCATTATCCGACCTAATAATGGGAAGAGCAGACTCTTCATCAATCTCACATGCCATGATTCTCTTATCCTTCCCGCTTTCCACAATAGCTCTTGTATTCCTCTCACCTTCTTCATGTTCGATATCCCTTAATTTGCAACTTAATTCACCCACTATGGTTTTAACGAACAAGTCAGGTGCAAGAATCAAGTTATCTGGCTGGATTGGCATGTAAGTTGGCTCAACATTAATCCTGTTGACATCCTCACTTGAGTGAAAAGTTAACTGCATGATTTAAAAATAAAACATCTCAGAAAGCGGAATTTGCAGGGTTGTATTATAAGAACCGTGTCACTCAGCTCTAGAAAAATTATCATTTCACCAATTTTTTCTTTCTGAACAGAAACTACTTTCTTCATTTTGAATTTTTTAAGAAAGATTTCACAAGTTCCTGACAAGTTTCAAAAAAACTTGCTGTGCAAACACAAGGGTCGAAGAGAAAGCTTCCAGGTTCTGAAATGGCCATATAAAATTGCTAAAATAAAGCAAGATAAAGTTAATTATATTGAAATTGTAGATTTTATTTTAGCTCTAAGTGGAGAAAAAAAATTCTACCAAATTGGTCAAGTTCATAATTATGTAAACCAGTTCGAAAGTTACCGTCTTGCAACCATTTCGAATTCTTTTCGACGAAGTAGAAACTCCTTGTTCCTTCTCGTACACTGCAAAGCAACACCACCATAACTCAATAACCGAACCAGTCAATGACCGAAAAAACAAAATAAAACAGAAATTTACCATCTGCAGGATCATATCCAATTCGCTTCCGTTTCCTAAAATACATCCTCACAGCGTCCTCCAAAGGAACCTTGGGCCTGCAGATTGCAGTCCGGATCCAAGTCGCAAACGCATCAATCAAGCTGAGATTAGATACGAATTGATTCAAAGCGAAAAGACCAAGTGGAGAAATGGTGACCAGGAAGCTGTTGCTACAGTCGTCACTGTTGAACGTCAAAGTGATAGGTGAGTTAGGGATTGAGCAGAGAGACTCGATGAGATCCGGTGATGCATTGAAGAGAGTGCAGTGAGATGCGAGCTCTAGAGCTGGAGTTGGGTTGCCGATTGAGAGGAGGAGACCGAGGATGTGCCATGCCTTCTCTTGCAAATCGGACTCGGTGGAGGTAGTGGCGGTGGCGAGCGAGTCGATGAGGGCGAGTCGCATGTTGGAGGAGTGAGTTTGCATAGCGAGTCTGGGTGGGGAGCGAAAGAGAGAGTTAATGTTTTAGGGTTTGGACATGGATGGATTTGCAGAAATGTGGAGAGAGGCAGGGAGGGATTTTGGAGTTTTGATTGTTTTGAGATTCGGCAGGTGATAGTTTCCCGCCAATCTTTCCATTAGTTTGGATTTTAAAAAGACAGCTCATTAATTGTGGTGTATAATTATATCAGTATCAGTGCTAATATTCTGTATATTAATTGTAGTTTATATCGAAAAACAAATAAATAAATAATGAGCTACTAGAAATTTTGTTTAAGAGCTTTCCAAAAATGCTATCTATTTTTTAAGAATTTAAAATAAATATTAAAAGGATTGCATTTTATTACATGATTAATTTTGTTTTATACGCCACATGGTCTGAAACCAAGAGAAAAAAATAATATATGAAGCATTGAAATTCTTGGAGAATTTAATATGGTTTAATAAACAAATCAAATCCAATCTCAAGACTATAAATCCAATTTTTAAACAAAACTTATGATCATTTATGATATTAGATATTCCGTAAAATGTGTTAGAATCCATTTGAACAAGAAAACAATATTTGAAAAGTTGGAATAAAGAAGTATTTAAAAGTGATAATGGTAATTTTTTAAAATATTATTTACTCAAAAATTTATTAAAATAATTTTTTTATTTTAAAAAAATTATTTTTAATATTAAAAAAATCAAAACGATAAAAAAATATTTAAAAAATTAATTTAAAATAAAAAAAATTAAATTTTACACGACCATTTTCAACCGCAATATCAAACTTGAGCAAAGTCTATGAAATTCTCTTTTTATATTTTAGGCTGAGAACACACTTTATACATCCTCATAATAATAATAATAATAATAATAATAATAATAATAATAATAATAATAAGAAGAAGAAAAAAGAAAGGAAACTTATAGAATTCATTTTTTCATCTATATTTCTTTATTATAAATTATCTATTTAAAAATACAATTATGGTTACTTTTTAAAATATTATATTTTTTTATTTTTTAAAATTTATTTTTAAAATTAATATATCATAACAATCCAAAACGTGCAAAAAAAATTAATTTTAATAAAAAAAATTAATTTTTTAAAAACATAAGTACAACCACGTTTCCAAACGCTCATTAAAAAAAAAACCTATTTCAAAAACTATAAAAAAATTATTTAAAAACATTAAAAAATATATTAATTTAAAATAATAAAAACTTAATTTTTTTAAAAAAAAACTTTTAAAATACAAAACCAACAATACCTTAACAACTTGATATTATTGATTGAGAAAGGTGCAGGGTTAAAATTTGAAATGCAAATTTCTAAACCGTGCGAAGAAAGATTTCAAAAGCTGCAACAGATCACACTAACAGTAACATACCAATGAGATGAGATGAAAATATATTTGGCCAGCTGACAAATTTGCAATAGCAAATATACAAAAAGAAGGGAGGAAATAGATCGATGCCCCTTCCATCCAACAGAACACCAGACAGACACAGATTGTACAGTAAAATAGAAAAGAAAAAAATGTCTCCTAAGGTCCTTGATAAAGCCCAGTCATTCTGTAGATGGTGATGACAATGAAAGGTTCAAGAGGAAGCCAACCATAATTCCAAGAAGTCCAACAACAAATGCAAACATGAGGGAGAAGCCTGGATCACTTTTTCGATATCTTCGTCTCCTCAGCAAGTCCTGTAGGAAAGAAAGCTTAGATATATTGTTGCAAAGGTTTCCTTTCGTTATCCTGCTAATTTGTGCATGGCAGTAAATACATATTAGCTCTAACATAAAAAAACACTCTTTGGGTAGGGGTGGTTCTATCATGTGAGAAATTTGGTATCATAACACTGTTTCTTGGCATGAGATACAGTTCATTTGAATCCATTTGTTCTCTAACAGAAAACATCTAAAATATCCCCAGTGTTTTGGTTGTTCGGTCATGCAATGAGCTCTTTTTACATCTTCAAGATCTCATGGAGCCATCTGAGAAATGATTTCCATGCCTACAAGTCACTTAATTAAAAAGTTCCTGCTCTGCTTCATTTCATTTGCACTATCACATTTGAACAAGCATTGCCTGCAAATGTCTATTTAAGGATAATTAACCCTTAGAAATGGTGGAAACCATATCAACTGAGCAAGTGTTGAGTAAACTTTCCACAATAGACTAAGGCTCATTTCAGGGAGGTCGTAAGTAGTAACCATAAACAATTTCTGCATGGTTACAAGGAAACCAGCTGTTCTAGTACATAAAACAGCAATTTTCCGAAATCATTAGTATACCAGATAAAGAAGCATATTAAGCAAGCTGATAAGTACTGGTGTGATGATAAAGTCTCGGGCTTGCTATAAGGGTGCAGGTTTATTTCTCTATAACTTTATTGCCAAAACTAGCTCCAAATTCTCACATCAGTGACAGCAACTTGGTAATAACCTTTTTAACAAGCAAAGAAAAGCAAACGAATAATAATCAAATAAACCAGGCTGAATCAGAAAGTGCACTAACCAGTTCCTGCTGTAGTAGCTGGGTTTGTCGAACAGCTGCATCCCTTTCATCCTTCAGGCTCTGTACAGCCTGATTCAAACATGAAACAGAATGCTTAGAAAACTTACAATACAAAAAATAAAACTTGCAGGATATACTCGTATGATTTACCGCAGCAAAAGGCATTGCCCAGAAAGCAAACTTACAGGATGGTGACAGTTATAAAACAAGATTAAGTTGCATGGTGCATGTTGAATAACATGCATATATAGATGTGTTTCCTTCGAGTAGTTAAAAATGACAATTCACTACAGTTATTCACAATTTTGGAGAATCAAGGAAGGCGCTCAATTCTAGCACATAGATTCAACAGCAAAGCAAAAAAAAAGCAGCCTAATACTAGGAGTAGACCAATCAAAACTGCACACTTTATACAGGTACCTATTTATGTACTTGACAAGATGGCACCCACAACTGCAGAATCATCACTCTTTTGTTATTGTGATGATAATATTTATTTAAATGCAAATAATAGATGGTTCAGATGCTTTATCAAGTTCTATTTTGTCATTTCCATACACCTTTTGGAGCATCCATAATCATTCTCATTTTTTGCTCAGGAGCAGTGTGTTTAAACATGTTCAACTCTCAGTTTAGGATCATGATTTTTTCTCATCTGTACTATTAAACCTTTGTGACGTGGGCCAATATGACATCTTCGATCAATCTCTAAGTGCTTTCTTAAAGGAGATTTTAGTTGCATTAGTGATGATTTTTATTATTATTATTTAAAAAAACACTAGTCGAGCAACGAATTGTGATGCAACACCAACTCCAATGAACTCTGTCAAACTCCTGAGTTATGAGTGCACGCAAGTCCATGATGGTGAACTAAAATAACCACACCCACAAATACAATAAAACTTACAGAGTTAGCATCAGGACTTTGAGTGGAGCCCTTCAACCCTTCATCTTCTGAGTTTCCTTGAGTTGATGAAGGAGGGATGTATACAACTCTAAGCTTCCTGTCATGTATCACCTTGCCATCACTATCCTTATTGAACTGGCAACAAAATCAAACATCATCGTTCAAAAAATAACTTCATTTCAGAAAGTCAAGCTAGTCAAACATGGATAATTTTTCTTCTTCAAGTTAACACCCTTACAGTATCTGGTGGGAGCTCATCAACATCAGCATGTGGAGGCACAATGGTACTCTGTAAGAGAAACTTATCTTTGCATTGCATATCTGAAGGATATTCTCGTTGAGCTTGAAGAGTAACTGAAAATACAGTAGTTTGTAAACATCTAATATGCTTTAACCAACAAGGAATATTACAAAACTGTGTTGGCTGGCACAAGACATGCAAACAATTCCATTTACTGGTCATAGATAAAATTATGATGCTTGGTTTGGTTGGTTACCACTCTACTCACATCTTTCATTTCCAATAGGTGAAAGCAGAAAAAAAAATCTGGGCTGTTAAATGATCACCTAATAAACATCTCACAAATGGTTGGTTACCACTCTACTCACATCTTTGACATAGGAGAATTGTAACCTTTAAGTGAACAACAAATATAAGTTCACAGTCAAATAAAAAATTCCTAGTTTAAAAGGATAGAAAAGTCCTATAAAAAGATTAAGCCTGGGGAACAAGTAGCACCTCTGATGACGCAAGAATCCCAAGGCTGTATAACACCAGTGTTGGGCCTCACAAAGTACTTCTTAGGTGAAGTGGTTTTAACCTGGAGAAAATCGAAGTACAACAAAATGAATTTTTTAAAGGCTATATAATGCACAGCAATATTATGTTTGTAGATTTCATGTGTGGTTAAGAGAGTACCTTAAAAGCAACATGGTGCTCTGTGTTGTTCGCAACTTTAAGATCACAAAAGCTTTGCTTTTCCAGCTCAACTGATAACACATATATAACACATTCTCATAAGCCCGACTGAACTCCATTAATAAAATCAAATCTGAAAATTTTATAACACATGAATTTCTACACTTTCAAAGGGCATCGGATTTTTCAAGAAGACAGCTTACAATATTCAGATTAAAGTTATTAGCATAAACATTTGCGTCAATTATTCATACTTCATGCCATCACATGTTTGCCATGGATCTGTTGGCAATATAATTTAATTTCTATCTTTTGACATTCTTATTTTTGGCAAGCACATCTCCTTAATCAAGTTGGGTTCCTGTGGAAGAAGCATGTCTTCTATGCCTGCAAAGCTTTCAAGTTCTAAGACAAGTGGATCAGAACCAGCTTGGCTTTTAGTTAAACTGCGCCTCCATCAAATTGTTCTTCTTTAAATCCTCACCCTCCCTCCTTGAACAACTAATCATCTTCACTGTGTTGTGAGAGATATCACTTGAATACCAGGCATCTGGCTCACTGATGCAGATGAATTAAAAAAACATTTGTTAACAGGTTTAGACGTAGAGCATGCAGCTTGGTGCAATAGTCATAAGATTGCATGAAGGTTTGAGACTTGAGAGCAGCTGCTTGATAAAGGAGTGTTGAAACATAAACTTCTTTCTTTTCTCTATTCAAAGATCCTGCTCCAGTAACACATAACTGGGCAATGGTCGCTACATATGATAGGAAAAAGAAAACTACAATGAAATGTCATTGGCTCTCAGTGAGGTTGGGGAGCTTCCTTAAACACAGCAAGAAGCCAGTTTTGCCAATCAGAGGAATGGACTGTTCATATTTCACTGCGGATCTTTCCCAAGTTTTGCCAAGAGTGAAGATAGCATCCATGAAAAAATCATGCCTAAGTTGGGAATTAGTTAAGAATAAACATGATTGATACGTACCTAAAACTATGATGGCAAAGGGGAGTTTTACGGGGCCCATACTGAGATAGAACTAGAATTATAATTTGAGGTTGGGTTATAGTGTCATTTCTATCACTTTTTTAGTTTTACTAAATATCTGAAGCAAGTCCTTGAAAAAATGACCACCGAGACTTTCATGTTGAGCAATAACCATCAAGATTTGGCAAGAATAATTCCTAAAAAGCAATTTGAAGCCACTCGTGCTAAGATTATCCATTGTTCATATCCATTCGTAGCGCTAAGTCTGCAAGTACACTTAATATGATGATTGATGCTTCTGAGTTGCTACTCATCACTAAAATATCAACTCAACCGAAGCTGAACCATGCATTTGGACATCAACAGTAAATGCTCACAAATGAAATTCTTTTTTGCCAATTTTGAGATATAATCACACATGGCAATTAAACAGCGGTACTCTATTATCATAATCTCTGTTCTTTTATCGTGTATTACTTTTAAATCAAATCACGTCAATCGTAACACAATTACTACACTTGGTTGCCGGGGACCTACTTCAGTAATCCCTCCCCTGGAAAATATGACAAGAGGCCCTAAAACAGCCCTGAAACTCTAGAAACTGCTAACAGGGCAAGCCCTGATTACAGAGTTAACTAATGAAGTAGTACAAAAACCTGGTGGAATTTCACAAAAAGAAAAAAAAATGAAGACAACTAATTTTCTACTTGGCCTTTAACTGTCTTAAAACACTTTCATGGAAGGGTTAGACAATAGCTTTGACTGCCAGAAAGTCATATTCCATCTTAAGAACAATGGCAATATTAAATTAAATAACGATTCACTGTCTACTTAAGGCAGTAAGAAAGATATCTGGGACTCCCGACGAAATCATAACAACCAAATCCATCCTTAGCCACCACACAAGCCATCTCAAAAATCCTCATTGAACAACATCCATGGCAATAACTAATTTTTGTAAACCTTTATTACGCATTATCCTCGTCCTTGCAGAATCCATGTTATTTGATATTTCAGTAATCTGTTGTTGAGTCTGCTTGAATTCGCCAGTTAATGCATGAATAAGCACAATTAACTATAACAAGTTTTAATCTCCTTGCCAGGAATTATCCATAAATTAGATTCCGATGCGAGAATTTAAATAACAAATGGATAAATTAATTAAAATTGTTATTTATAAAAGGAAAGGAAAAGAAATGAAAATTGATACGTGCAGATTTTAATAGAGAGAGTGAGGGAGACTTACAAATGAACTTGAGGTCCTCGGGATGTACGGAGATCAACTGATTTCCATCACCAGCAGTCATGTCGGCCCCGCCAATATCACCAAATCTCAGAATCTTCCACGAAAATCCAAATCAAATCAACACAAAGACGAACAATAAATAATTATTCACTCTTTAAAAAGGAAGAAAAAGAAACCTCCCAAACCAATCGAAGAAATTACTGAAAAAAGAGTGGAGATAGATTAATTAGAGAGAGAGAGAGCGGGAGCAAGAATATAAAAGAAAACTAACATGTGGTTAAACGAATGTGGAGGATTTGTTAAAAGCAACGAATGGCTCGAACTTTTAGGCACCAATTTCGGCTTTTTTTATCGGTTCAGGTGGTATGCGCTTCGTTGAGAGAGAGGGGGGGGGAGCAAGACTCTCTCTGCCTGTTAAAAGGAAAGAGAGGGCGGGGGTTGATAGAGAGAGGCGGTAGCTTGCTGTGTTCGTGCACCCAGGAACCAGAATGGCAGAGCTTTCTTTCTTGTTAAGCCAGAGAGAGAGAGAGAGAGATAGTGTGTGATAGAGTTGACACGTGTATAATAAAAAACCGGGTGAGGTTCTGTTCAAAATTAAGTTTTGGAGATCCCCAGACTGGAATTGGGTCCCTGTGACGTGTCACTTATAAAAACTGTCACTCATTTATTAAACAATTTAATATTTATTTTTAAGGCAGGGAGGCATTTTCATGTCTTCACGAATTGAAGAAGAATATAACTTTTTTCTAGCAAGAAAGCAACGGGGGAGCGAAGAAGAAGAAGAAGAAGAAGAGAAGAGAACCAGTTGGCGTGTATCTTCCTTTTTATCATTTGTTAATGTTTACTGTAAGTCGGTACATTATATTATATTAACCCCTTTATTTGGTCCTTTTCGAATAAATAATCAAGTACCAGCCAAAACGTTGGTTTATTTGGTCCTTTTCGAATAAATAACCAAGTGCCAGCCAAAAGGTTGGGCCGTGGACGGGTTAAATCTCATATTTATTTAATTAGTGTTTGGTATTGTGGTGTAATTATATATTTAAAATATTTTTTTAATTTAAAATTATTTTTTTTAATTATTTTAATATGCTGATATTAAAAAATAAAATAATATTATTTTTAATATATTTTTAAATAAAAAATATTTTAAAAAACAATATCACTATTCCATTAAATAACATCATTATTTCTAAGTAGGTGGATGGGTGAGTTGGAGAGAGGATGCACCTTTGCACCTTTGCACCTAATCACAGTTAATTAAATGTTTTTTTAAGTTTTCACATGCAATTGATTTTGCAGCTTTCTTTTCTAGAAAATATTACATTAATTCTTTTTATATATATTTTTTTATAGTTTTGATTTGATTGTAAACATTAAAATTTATTCGTGTCAGAATATTTCATGGCTATTACTTTTTACTTTATTATCCCTCTAACTAAAAGTACGTTGAATAATTTACATATTAATATTTCTAAAATACCCTTTTAAATGCAGGATATTTAAAGTCAATTGCACATGATATATTTACAAAAAAACAACAAAGCCACCAAATTAAAAAAAAATAAGGAAGAAAAAATAAAGACAGACTAAAGACTGGCAAAATACTATAAAGCTCTCTCAACAAATTTCAATTCTATTAAGGAAATAAAGAATTAAAATCATTTCCTTCATTTGAATTGAGCCAGTGAAGTAAAACTATTTTCTTCATCATATAATTTAAGATTTCACACAATTAAAATTTTTAAACTCGTATAAATATTTTTCCATTCAAAATAAAATCCAGATCTGATTATTAATTAAATAATTTGCGAATGTGAAGAGCACTTTGAGAAAGTTTCCATCTTTTTTTATAATCAAATTTATCATTGTAATTTTCTAATTATTTTAGTATATTTTAATACAGGAAATTTACGTGCATTGTGATAATATAAAAAATGAGAAAGAAATCAACTTTATTGTGTTTTTTTTGTAAGTAGTCAGATAACTTTCATGTGCTAAGATTAACTTTACAACCTTGACCCATGTAAAAACATGTTATTAACAGTAACAAGAACTAACAGAGGCGGAGAAATCATCCTTGCCCTTCTCATAAATCATTGTTTATTACAATAATGATATGTTTTTTTTAATTTAATTAATTTATTGGGATTGAACTTTATAATTTTTTTTTATATAAAATTATTTTAATATCATGACCCGAGTTGCAAGTTTGGTGGGTTAGTCTAAGTTTTTTTTGTTATTTTTTAAAATTGATTTTTTTTATTTAGTGATTGATCAAAAATTAAATTTCATAATTTATTTTGATTTGCTTTTTATAAGGTTATTTTGATCTTATGATCCGGGTCACGGACTTTGTGGGTTAACCAGATTGACCCGGGTTATTTTTTTAGTGGGTGTTTGTTTCTGTGGTTGCTTCTGCTTTTGAAGCAAACCACAGAAAACAAGTGTTTGGTAACGGAGGAAACGTGATTTATTTCATGAGGGACCCACCATGTTTTGCGTTTTGAACGCAGGTCAGCAAATAGCAGTTTCATACTGCTTCTCTTTGCCTCCATACACAATAAGCTGCTCACTTACTGTTCACTTATGTGTACAGTGTCAATTGTTATGATTGGGAAAGAGAACGTGCTGGAGATGAAGCAAATGAATATGGTGCACTCTGGACAATGCCTCTTGTTCTTCCTTTAGTTTTTTTTTCTCTGATTCTTTCTATTCTATTGCTTTCTTTTTTTGTTCTGGTTTGTCCTCTCTCTCTCTCTCTCTCTCTCTCTCTCTACTAGTTTCGGTCCTCTGTTTTTTTTTCTTCTTTGTATGTGTTTGTTCGCTTGTGTTTCTTTTCTGATCTGTTGTTCAAAGGGGGAGAGCCGGGGGGCTGGTATACTTGGAGGCAAAGCTGGTGCTCTTGCGTTGGCTGGCCAGTGCTTTCCTCTCTCTGTTTTTGTTTTTCTTTCGCTTACTCTCCGATCTTCCTTCCCTGGGTCTTTTTTTTTCTGTCCTTTTGTTCTCCTGTGTTTGCTCGTCCTCCCTTTCGCCTTCTGTGTGTATCATTCACTTCCTGTGTTCTGTGTATCCACTTTGTGTCTGTCCCCTGCTCTTGTTTTTGTTCGTCCTCTGTTTATCCCCGGGGTCCTTTCTGTTTTCTTTCCCTTTGTTTTCGTTCTTCGTTCGTGCCTTAGTAATGGCATGCATCGTGGGGGCGAGAAGGATGTTACCACGATCTGCTGTCGTTTCCGCTGAATCGGGATGAAGGAGATGAACAGTTTGCTTTGAAACGGCGCCGTTTTGAGCTAAGGCGGTCATTCTTCAATTTGGCCACTGGAATTATGATATCTTGCAATCAGGCCCTTATTCACGGAAAATTCTTTTTTTTTTTTATTTGGCCCCTGGATCAATTTCAATTTTTAATTTTATTTTTAATTGTGTTTTATTTAAAAAAATTAGAAGGAGATCGCTTGATGACGTAGCATTTACAGAATTTGATCGCAATCCTAATTTTGTTCCTGATGATATTTTATTTGATGTTGTTGCGCGCTTAAGAAACCAAAGAAACTATAGTCCGGATGGATTTCGTACATCATGAAATTGTAGATAGTTTAATGGAACAATAAAAAATATTTGATATAAGTATTATTTATTTCATGATGTAATAGCAGTAGTTAAATCTACAATATTTAAATTAAAAATCATCAATATTAATATATATATATATATATATAACCTCAATTTAAAAATCATTAATTTAACCAAACACATTAAATTACTTTTTGTTCAACCTCAATTTCAACCACGCTTTAACCAAACACCTATTTTTTTCAAACCAACCTCAACTAAAAGTACTTTTTATAAAACAACTTTTTTCAAACCACAACCACAACAAAGAACCGCAATACCAAACACGCTCTTAAACTGCATCATTCAACACTGGATTGATTACGAATTAAGTTTCATAATTTGCTTCGATTTACTTTGTATGAGGTTATCCTCAGCTAATAATCTCTATCACAAGTTTAACTAATTAACTCAAATTGACTTTGATCATTTTTTTTGTTTTTTTTAATTGAGTTTTTTTTTTTAAATCATCATTTAATACTGGGTTGATTATGAATTGAAGTTTGTAATTTGATTCAATTTACTTCCTACAGGGCCATCTCAATCTCATGATCTAGATCATAGATTTGATAGGTTATTCCGTGTTAATCTGGATCGATCTAATATGTTGTCGTCTTGATATATTTTTTTTAAGATATCGGTTTGAATTTTTTTTAGTCAAACTATGTTTTTATATCTGCAAAATTAATGATGTTATATCGGATCAACCCCTATATGATTTAAAATCTTTTTCTACTAGAAAATAATTTAATAATGTCTAAATATTTTTTTATATGTTAAAGAAAAATGATTCAATAATAAAATGGAAACTAAAAAATTCATCCTGTTCTCCTAATCAAATTTAAAGTTGGAAAATTCCAACATGATTTGAAATTTAAAGAGGGAATGCACTTGCACTTCTAGACATGGACCCACCCCTTAGATTGCTGGGACTCCTTCTAATCATTTGGGTTTTCACAATTCTCCGGGCATTAATTGGCAAGCCCAGAGATTTACCTAATTCTGCCACTTCAAGCATCGGCAGACGCTTGCAAAACGGATGTTCAAGGTCGCCAAGACAAGAAAAAAGGCACAAAGTTGTTGCTTAACGCAAGGTTTTTTTTATTCTTGTTTTATTTTCAAGAAAGACATATCCCCACAAGATTCCAGCAATGTTGCAGAGCCAGTAAGAAGGAAAATAAACCATGGAATCTCAAATATCAGAACTAGTAATTATTTCCCTCATGAACACAGCAGCATTAAAATCAACATTTAAAGTCTCAGGGCTCTCTTGGAATGAATCAATCCAGAAGGAAACGTATCGCATTGATCAGCTGTTTATAAGTTGACTGCTGATGAAGACGCTGATACTTCAAAAGGATCGTGGATTTTTCATGACTAATCTTGGGCTTGCTGTGAGCTTGAATGTTCTTGGGCTTAGATACTGGCCTGATAATTTCCGACAAAGCAACTCCCCTGTGTAATTAGGGATCCATCCTCCTGTGATTAATTTCGTCAAATGATAAAGAGTGAAAATAGCGAGAATGAAAAATGAATGATGTGAGTGAGAAGGTTTTATGTAATATCTAGACAATAATCAGAGTTATTATATTAAATTTATAATTTAAGCTATGGATTGGACTAGGTTTAATAATATTGTTTTTATAAAATAATTTTTATTTAATTATATAATAATAAAAATATATATTATCAGGAAAGTGACTTGATAGATTTTTAAAAAAACAATGATGGGTATAAGAAAATCTTGCTAATATTATAAAAATATTGATATACTTATTTGAAAATAAAATAAAATTTGAATGGTATTTAATAAAATAATATCTAAAATATATTCTTAATTGATTTAAAAATTTAATATATTTATAATATTTTAAATTAATTATTTTATAGTAATAATAATAAAAAAAAAGAAACTGGGCATGCGGGCTATATAACCTAATCCCTATACACATTGGATTGCCAAACCAGGTCCATGTATAGACCTTAATTAAAATGCCTAGATATGTTTTTTTTTTTTCATTTTTTTCTCAAGGTCGTCAACTCCATTTTTATTTCTTAAAAAAAAAAATCAATTGGGCAACAAATTGCCTGTAGGTGACATCACTTGCTAAGTTGTTATTTAGAATCCAACAACTATCATGATGGTTGGAAAATCGAGGAAAGATTCAAAAAAAATTATTTTTACATAAGAACACATAAAAAAAATTTACAAACCACCTAACAACCCTAAAGTCATTAAAATAAAAAATTAATAAAAAATTATACAAAAATCCAGATCTATTTTTCAAACATGTTTATAGAAAAAAAACTATCATCATTGAACTCTTTTTGTTGATTGGAACCCTTTAACACCTTTTAACACTTAGATCATTCATTTTTGTTTCCAAAACTTGTTTAGCTAATAAATTTCTCTCTCCTTCATTATTTTTTTCTAGCAACTCTCTCTCTTTTCTTTCAAATTCAAAAATTTATAAATAAATAAAATAAACTTTTAAACCAAAATATAAATTCTAAAAACTTTGAGATTAATCACATATTTTATTCATGTCTTACATCATGGTCTTGTATCTTTTAATTTTGTATTTCTGTTAAAATTTAAAATTCTACTTCATGAAATTATGCCATAAAAATATCAAAGAAAAAAAAGGATAAAATTTTAAAAATAGCATAAAAATGCAAAGAAAAAAATGAGAGGAGTTTCATTGTTCATATAAATAGTGAAAGGCTCGGAAATACATCTAGAGATATTTCACTTGTATTGATAATAACTAACTGTTTGACTCGCGCTTCGCTAAGAGTTTAATATTTTTTTTTAGTAACAAAAATGAATATATGTATGTATATATACACACACACATCTTTTCTAATCATAAAAAAAATAAATAAAAAAGCACGAAGATTAATTCATAAAAAAATAAATATTGAAGAATGAAAATGATTTTTTTTAATGACCTAAAAAAATCAAAGTTAACCCGTATGAAACTTCAAAACTCTCGGTCATGATCACGAGACGGGGACCAACCACATAGAAGGAAAAAAAAATAACAAAGCAAAATTCTTAATAAAAAATGCTTAGTGATGGAATTGAAAAAAATAAATTAAAAAAACAAAGAAAAAAAATCCCAGTCAATCCGGGTTAATCCACTAACCTCATGATTATAGGTATAAGATTGAGATAACCCGCGCATAAAGAGAAGTAAAAAAAAGCACGAAGACCGGTTTCAATTAAATTAGATGTTTAAGGGTGAGCGCGAGCACCTCCCCGTGAATGCTACACGCTTTGCTCAATGAACGTGAGCACCTCTCAATGAGCGCCACAAAATTTTGTTTGTTTTTAATTATATTTATTTTTAAGAAATTTAATTGCCACTTATTCAAATTAATTATAACTAAAAAATTATAGGAAAATATGAAAAAGCCTTAGATGTTAATTTTGTTTTTTTGCTTTTAAGGATAATATAATTATTTCACCATGTAATCAAAGCGATAAAAACCATAAAACCCCTATACCAAAGTCTTAAGAATATTTACTACCGTACATCTAAAATGTTAAAATAATTGCTTTATCCCCTGTTAATATGATAATAATAAATAGTTCTTGTAAAAAAAATACCACTTTACTCTTAATAGCTAGTTAAATCACTTTGTTTGAGAAGAGCAAAATAACTATTTCACTATTCTGACTTTCAATTCACATTGAATTATGGAGGTGTTTGAGAGTGTAGTAATAATTGTTTTTTAATATATTTTTTTGTTAAGAAATATATTAAAATAATATTTTTTTTATTTTTTTAAAATTATTTTTAATACCACCAGATTAAATAAAAAACATAAAAAACTAATTAAAATTATTTTTTTCAAAATTTGATGAAACAGTGATTCCATCACCCAACTAAACACTCCTGTTCACAGTGAAATACTGATTTTTTAAACCTATTTTTTAAAGATATTTGTGGAAATATTACATTTGGATTTTTTAAGGCCGGACACATCCTACGCGAAGAACCACATGCCACGCGGAAATACGAAAAGTCCATGCGTAAGCATAACCGCTTTGTAGTATTCTCTATCATTCTCAATTTCTCACTGTCACAAGTTCACAACCGCTTTGTATTACTCTCTCTCTCTCCCTCTCATCACCGTTGACTGCAGGGCACCTAAGCACGTTTTATTCCAGTTCAAATTCCCAGATCCCGCCACGTGCCCTCCGTTTCCTTTTACACCCTGTCCTCTCCCGCCGTTTTCTCTCCCCCTCTCATCTCTCACATAACCCCCCCCCCCCCAAACTTAAGGAAACCCTCTCTTTCCAATACACGCTCCAGTCTCTTCTTTCTCTCTCGACTTTCAAACTTAAAGAACTCAACAGCTGAAGATTAATTATTGCAGGAAGCTGCAATTTCTTGAAATATTGGCTGGTTTTTCTAGTGAATTAGGTCCCTCTCATTCATTGCTATAAAAACATAGCAGAATCTTAATACTTGCTTGGAGGTTGAGGATTTGACTCTGTTTCTTGTAAAATACCATTGCTTCCATTCATGGAAATACCTGTCTTCTTTCTCGAAGAATGTGATAGTAGCTAGTATATATGTTCTTTCTTGGTTTACTGGTTTGATAATCTTGCCTGTTGTTTTAGATATGGCTAACAATTTAGACACAGCGAGGAATATCCCACCTGGGGTTTGGCTTATAAGGAAAATAAGAGGCAAAGATTGGAGTCTCAAGACTTATAGGTACATGGTTTTGTTGATTACTTTCATTGCATATACTAGTTACCATGCATCAAGAAAACCCAGTAGCATAGTCAAGAGTGTACTGGATCCTGAACCTGATAAGACCTTAAATGTGCACCCTTGGCCAATTGGAAGTGTCTTTCTTAAAGATGAAATCTTGGGTAAAAACAAATATAAGTCTGAATATATAGGTTGGGAGCCATTTAATGGGAAAGGCGGGACAAAGAAATTGGGATTGATTGATGTTGCATTTCTTGCTTGTTATTCTTTGGGAATGTATGGTGCTGGTCATTTAGGTGATACATTGGATTTGAGGTTGTTTTTGACTTCTGGGATGATTGGTAGTGGAATTTTTGTGGGGTTATTCGGTATGGGATACTTTTGGAACATTCATGTTTTCGGGTTTTATTTGGTTATGCAAATGGTTGCTGGGTTGTTTCAAGCCACAGGTTGGCCTTCTGTGGTGGCTGTAATTGGTAATTGGTTCGGGAAAAGGAAGAGAGGGTTAATAATGGGTATTTGGAATGCACATACTTCAGTTGGGAATATTACTGGCTCTCTTCTTGCTGCAAGTGTTTTGGACTATGGTTGGGGATGGTCCTTTATTGCTCCGGGAATGTTTATTGCACTAGCAGGGGTATTGGTTTTCTTGTTTTTAGCTGCCTATCCTGAGGATGTTGGATTTCCTTGTTCAAATGTCCTGGCAGCAAGGGCCGAGGCAGTGGCTCGCGATGTAGAAGCTCAGGCACAGAGCGAAGGTATTGTGGAAAAGGGGAAGAATGCTCCCATAAGAGAAGGATCTGGGGTTAGGAGAAGCGTTGGGCTTCTCGAAGCTTGCATGATACCAGGAGTGCTACCATTTGCATTTTGCCTGTTCTTCGCCAAGCTAGTGGCTTACACATTTTTGTATTGGTTGCCCTTTTATTTGAGTCAGACAGGTATTTCTGCCCTCAATTTCTGCTATTAGAATTTTGTAATTTCATCGATAGCTAGCCTTCTTAAATTAGATATTTTTTTTGCTGGTTTGTGCCATGTTGTTTTGAATATTGATTAGCAAAACAAAAAGGGATTGCCAGTTGTAGGGATTCACTAATTTTCTGCAATTAATCAGGATCATGCTAGCATAGAAGGGTTCTTACAGTGGGCTAAGATCTCGTTGGTGCACATGATTTTACTAAGTGAAGTCAGCTAGCTCCTATTGTATTTTTCAACAGATTAAGTAATTGGTTATGTCCTTTTTGCTCAAATGACATCTCCCCCATTTGCAGCTTTCACTTGATGTGATTTATTAAAAAAAGAACAAAAAGACGGTGTTAGTCTTACAAATGGAGGCCATCAGAATAATTCTGGAAGCCTGGAATATATTTTTGACTGTAGGTTGGGCAGTTGTCACCTCTTTGAAACAATTTTGTTTGATGGATCATGTGAAGAATTTGTAACTCGTCTATTTAATTCATTCTCCGCTGCTATGACATGCACTTTTTATTTGCTGAAACAAAGTTTTGATTGGTTTTTATTAATTCTTGTTGGAGCATTAGGTAAGAGTTGTGGTCATCATTTCATCTTCATTTAACTACAGTTTTGACATCAAAGTTTAAATTGAAAACGAGGTTGTATTGTGCTTCCTGTTGACATTTTAAATTCTAATGTATCATTTGCTTTTGGACAAGTTTCACTTACTAAATCTATGAGACATGCTTATTAGTGACCTTTCCGACAACGGTTAAGGCTCGGGGGCTAGGCATTGTCTTTAGAGGACCATCATACAAGATAGTTTCAAATTTCCAGTTGCAAGTTTGAAATAGTTAATTATTGCAACAATTTGTCCTAAAATCGTTATCTGTTGTTTTTCTAAATAACACAAATACTTTTTGTGATGAATGTGTTATATGTAACGTAATTTTTCTCTAGAAAGTAGAAACTAAGACCATAGAAAAGACAGATATATAAACGCTGCAAATGCTGGTACAATTGTATTGACTAAAAAAATAAAATAAAAATTCTTAGTACTTCCATGCAGGCATTTTGAGAATGGTCATGCAGCCTTGCTATAGAGCTGTTTTGCCACTTCGCACTAATATTAAGAAGCAGAGCATGAGGCTAGGCTTTAGGCAAGTAGATGAATCATGAAATCCTTGTAAGATCAAATGAGATCAGGCATAATCTGTGCATGGATATTGTTATTGGAAAAGAGCACTTGCAGTAATTGGCTATGTTTATTTGTGAACACAAATTTTTCAAACCACGTTTTTGCAGTTGTTGGAAATCTTTGCAAGATTATCCTGTTTTGTAGAGGTAATAGTTCAATTTTCTTAACTGCAGAAATTGGTGGAGAATATATGTCTGTGAAGTCAGCTGGAAATCTCTCAACCCTGTTTGATGTAGGGGGCATTGTTGGTGGAATTCTTGCTGGCCATATATCTGATAAACTTAGAGCTCGGGCTATTACAGCAGCCAGTTTCATGTATGCTGCAATTCCTTCTATGCTTTTGTACCGCATATATGGGAGTTTCTCGCAGACTATGAACATTGTACTCATGATGATTGCTGGCTTATTCATAAATGGGCCATATGCACTTATCACAACTGCAGTATCTGCTGACCTTGGTACACACAGTTCTCTTAGAGGGGATTCTCGAGCATTGGCAACAGTCACTTCCATTATTGATGGTACTGGATCAATTGGTGCAGCTCTTGGTCCTCTTCTCACTGGGTTTATTTCAACTAAAGGATGGAATACAGTTTTTGTGATGCTGATGCTCGGTGCTCTCATTGCGGGGCTTCTCTTATCATGTCAGGTTGTCGCTGAAATTAATGATAAAACTAGTAAATTGATGCATTCAACCAGTGGACTGCAAAGTTCTGAAGGTAATGCCATGAACTGGCTGAGATAATCCTGCATGCACTCACACTGACAAAGTCACACATGTACCATTGCTTAACTTTTATAGGACATATATCTATGGATTATGTATCCTGAGAGAGGATATGAAATCTGCATTAATCTTATTGGTAATTGAAAATTTAAGATAAAAGGATAGAAACTTATAAATTTCATAGTTAGGAGCAGCAGCAAGTTATTTTCCAGTAAAATTTATATGGCAATACAATTTCCATTCTAGTTGCAGAATACCTCTGAACTGGAAGAAAATATTGTGTTTTTATATGGTTCACAATGTCCACCAGCCTACTGATGGTCATGTGAAGAAGAGATTAATCTGGAGTGGTAAGAGCAAGAAAGGGGGGAAGTGGGGGGATAGAATATATGGTGATGTCTGTTACTAAAATTCGTTTAGAATCACATCAACCCTACAGACAGTTCATTCCAAAATTGTATGGTGGAAATTATTTTTGCAGCTGACAACAACTAGTTTGGGAATGAAGAACATGTTAATTTGACTACAAGTGATATACTGATAATATCGTTTTCGCATTGCTTCTATAATTCTTATTCCATCACTGTTTATCAATATTTCAATTCTATCTGTAGCTGTACTCTCTCTCTCTCTCTCTCCTCCCCCTCCTCCCTCCCTCTCTCGCCCCCCTCTCTCTCACACATACGTACATACATACACGCATGCCTCTCTCTCATACATGCGTGCATACATGCATGGATACATGTATGTCCTGTCCCCATAATTTCCACTATGTCCTGTCCCCATAATTTCCACGTCACTCTATGATAATTTCTTTCCCCTTCCATACATGATCTATGCTCTTCATTTGTTTCGCAGTTCCTCCATCTCAACCACTTCTAAGTGAGCAGAGATGAAAATCAGGTATGGGCTCACGAAGCTTTTACAACACGAGTTAACCAAGAACAAAGTCAAAGGATAGGGTTGTTAAAACAGTAAATTATTTGTCTTAAATAATGGGCACGAAGGTATGTTTCAGTAAAATTTTGATAGAGATATGGCTATGGTTCGTGGTGCCCTTTTTTCTGCAAGACGAGTATACTGATGTAGTAGTACGTCGGGTATTTTTGTCTCTTCGGCCCCGATTAAATTGTTCCAGTGAGCACTGAGGATGATGGAATTCACTGTTTCTCAACTGTCTCCATTTATACAGATTTGGCAGAACTGATGATGTTAGGTTTCTGCCATTGGTTTGTGGATTACAGTAGAAAACAGGCAGATCATTTCTAAGAGAGCTTGATAGGCTCTCATTCTTCTGCCTTCCTTCCTTTCAATACCAAGCACAGCTCATAACGGATTTTCTTTGCAGACAACAAGGCTCGCTTAAACTTTCTTCTGGAGTGCGCGAGACATGGCTAATCTTGCAACCAACCGAAAATCCTTAGTGAGGAATAACATCCAGGTCTCAGGGAAATAAACTTTTAGACAAAGTATAGAGAGCATCCTTTCAATTAGTGGAAAGTTGCAACATATTTGTTAAGGTGCATGTCCTGCGATATTGGAGAGCAAGTTCGTAGCAGATCAAGCCATGAGACGTGTTGAGGTGTTTAGGACATGAAACGGTAGCAGTTTCACGATTTTTTAGAAACTATTGTCGTGCTAAATTTCACCATTTTCTTAAACATTTTCCCGACCATTCTCAATGAACCCAAAGACAAGTAAGGCAATTATTTGCTATGTTATCAACCAAGACCACAGATATAGCCATCACGGGGAGCTCAATTCTGGATAACATTGCTAAAGAAAGGAGCGGTGGCTCTATTTGAAAATGAGGTTTCAGGCTCCATGTGGATATGAGGAGGGGTCAACAGAACACAAGACCTCGGAACCCAGCTGTTAGCTCCTCGAAAAATAACAATTCCTCACCAATTTATTTTTTCCAAGAAATTAAACGATAACTAATCTATGAAAATTAAATTATGAATAAATAAGAAACTAATCTATAGCCATTGGCTTTTCTACTTAAATAACTCTTGATTTTTTTAGATTTATTTTTTGATTTATGATGACTAATACAAAATTAATAAAAAAAATATAAAATAAGAATTTAAAACTTGAGTTTTATAGATTTTTACTTACTTCTCATTACCATATATTTTAATGTTTTTTTTTTATTTTTATTTTAAGCTTTAGTTTTCCTTCCATATCTATAATTTTAGGTTTATCTTGTTAAGAGATATTTGAATTTTATATTTTTTAATTCAAATACCTTGTTTATAAATGTATTCAAATTAAAATGGTGTTGTTAAAATTTCAAGAGATATATTACAAACCTCTTATTTTCACTAGTAAGAAGCAATGGAGCTTTAAGGATAAAAAATTTATTATTGACAACAATAAAAAATTCATTATTTTAAAGTGTTTCAATAAACAAAACTTTGGGAGTTGTTTCCCAAATTCTTAAAGATAAACGAATTTCTGGTATTCCCAGCACAAGAATGAATGATTATATTTCAAGCAGATAAAAAATGAGTTCAAGATTTTGTCACTTGGTGTATTTTGGATTCTGAGTGACTAGAGATTGCAAGCAGCAGCAATAGCAGCAGTGGATTCTTGCTATTAATCAAGCATTATACTAGTTCATAAGTAAAATGATTTGAAATACAGAAAAAGATTTTATGTTTTTTGCAATTCCTTCAATTCTACTACACCACTTTATTGGGAGTGTCTCGCAGGCTTGAACAAATCGTTGCTGGCTTTTTCTTGAATGGCTCAAATGCTCTTATCACAACTGCAGTCTCCACCGACCTTGGCGCACACTTCCATTAGAGGAATTATCGAGCCCTGACTATTGTGATTGCCATTATTGATGGCACTGAAAGACACAACATACTATTAGTTGTGTTGTTGTTTGCAAAGTTTGTTCTGGGCTGAGTACTTACCGAGCATTACTTCGGTTGCAAATTACAAGAAATAAAATGTCAGTTTTGAGGAATTGATGATGTGATTGTGTCAGCAAACATGGTGAAGGTTAACTGGGGCTTGCTTAGGATCAAATACCTTACAAGACCGATCATAAAGAACCAGTATATCACTGTGAATTAAAATTAGAGGATGGAAAAAAAATCCTGGAAATCATCTGAAAAGAAATTTCCAAGTGATACTTGCTTGAAGTAACCCTTAAAGAAAGTTGCCAGATTCCTTTCCACGGAGGCAGTATAGGCGAAGAAGTAATCGTATATTAATATGTTTGATTTAAGTGTATATTTCCAGTGATACTTCGTTGTTGTATCCCATCGAGATGGTGTTTTCAAACAACCTGGAACCAGCCAGCTTGCAGCAAGCTAGCTATTTCCCATTGACAATGAAATATCCATCAGCCTGGATTACGACTCTTGGAATCATTAAATTTGCGAACATTGCTTTGCTGGAAGAGAATGAAGGAAGAAAAAAGAAAAGCACGGATTATCCAACCAGTTTAAGAGCTTGTTTGGTATTGTGGTTGCTTTTATGGTTCTGATTTAAAAAAAATAGTTTTATAAAAAATGCTTTTCGTGAGGTTCGTTTTAAAATTTGATGTGTTTGGTTAAAATTGCGGTTGAAATTATGGTTGAAAAAAAATAGTTTCTTGTGTTTGGTTAATATACTTTTTGTATGATGTTTGATTGTAAAATCACCTAAAAGGACATATATCTATATATATAATGGCAAAATATTATTATTTTATAATTATGATTACATAATCCTTGTACGTTAATAAAAGTTTTTCAGTGTCCCATCAAACTATTTGAAAAAAAATATAATAAAAAATAATATTAATAAAAATAAAAATAAAAATTAGAATAAAAAAATAAGTAAGTGATAGTTAGGTAACACAAGTAAATATAAAAAATATAAAAAAAACACAAACAAGTTTGAGGTGTAAAATAAGAAATTCAATTCTAAAGGTATGCAAGCATTTTTAATGTTCATGTAAAAAGAAAATTATAACACAACACAGTCTCTGTACAAAAAAGTTTTTTTTAAGAGATTATTTTAGTAATACCATTATTAAAAAAAAAAAGTAAAACAAAAACATGTTACTTCAGTTACTTTTGACAAATAGTCTTCATTTTATTGAAAACTCGTATTTTTGTTCCATGGCAAAACATCGCTCGGAAAGTTTGCAATGTTAATTAAATTTATACAGTGTTGGTGAGAGAGAGAGGAGAGTACAACAACGAAAAGCAGAGCACAACAACGAAAAGCAATGGTAAGTTGCTTTTCACAAACTGAGGTTGGTCCTCAGTTTTTAAGTGGGGGTTCACGTGAAAAAAAATGCGGTTAGCATTAACCAAACATTTTAAAACAACTTTTAATTTTAACCGCAGCCATAACAGTAGATTCAAACACCCTCTAACTCATCATTATAATAGTGTTTATTATCTGAATTGTAAATTTTACGTGTTAACCGAGTTAGTATAATGTGTCACAATCTTTTCATTTCACCTCCTATATTTATTTTTTAATTTTTAGTCATTTAACATCCTGTTGCTTCATATTTAAGCTTAGGCTATGTAGATGTTAAAACGAAAGTAAATTAATATTTTTTTAACCAAAACACCTTTAAATAAGGTGATTAGTTTGTTCTTAACCCGCTAAGTCAAACAAGTCACACCAATTTTTTTTTTATATATATTTATTAATACATATGGTAATTGATTAATTTAATATTCTAACATACTGGTCAAGTTATTTATTATCATTTCAAATATTTTATCACATGTATAAAAAAAATAACAACACTCACACTTGTTTATCATCATTTCAAATATTTTATTACATGTATAGAAAAATAACAGTGGTCGCACAAGTTTTATACAATAATTGGCTTTTAATCTTGCTCTCAACGAATCACGTAGTGATATAAGAAAACTAACTATAAGTCATCCAGTAACCGGATTATATGAGTCATTGAAATTGGAAGGGCTGCAGCTTCTTTTTTTTTTTTTTTTGGGGGGGATAAAGAAGGCTTTCACTGCACAAGTCACGTGTTAGCCACTGTGTCCTGTTGCATGAAACATCCATGCACTCATAGGTTATAGGACCGCATACTAATCAACGTAATCTCCAAACTTTCTGTCCTTGCAATCTATATATCAACCTCGGCACTCCTCCTCTTATGCATCTGCACAGAAAACGTCTCTCTTCTCTTTAGCTCTCTCAAACCCCAATTCATTTCACACCCTATACTCATAAGAGTCATGGCTTTCTCACGTGCCATGCTCATGCTAACCCTAATGCTAGCTCTCATAGCCACCTCCATTGCTCAAGGCCCAATGTCATCACCACCAACAATGCCACCACCATCTAGCAGTGCTGCACCCCCTCCAAATACATCCACTCCGCCACCTGCCATGACACCCTCCCCAGTTGCCCCCCCAGTCTCGTCACCTCCACCAATGATGTCCCCACCTCCTTCAGGAACCCCATCAATGAGCCCTGGCCCAAGTTCAAGCCCACCGCCTTCACCAATGGCTCCTGGACCATCAGCACCTTCACCAGGACCACCAGCACCTCCATCAATGGCTCCTGGACCACCAGCACCAGCTCCAGCTCCAGGTGTGCCGCCACCAGGAAATGGAGCTTCTGTTCATGGAAATAGAATGGCCTTGTCGGCATTGCTTGGAGGAGTAGCATTTCTGTTTGTTTAGTTACAACATTTCATGTAAGAGCTTAGCTTGATGTAGATTATGATCATGATGTTATCTGTGTATTCTTTTTGTCTTTTAACTTTGCTTTTCTTGTTTCTTCTGGATGATTCTTCGATGAACTGCATTTGTTTTTGAATGTTTTAGATATTTAATTAATTGTGTTGCAGCATCTTGTGTAGAAGCATTTTGGCTTCAGCTGAATAAAGATCTTATTCGTGATCGTCTTCGTATTATGCTTGCCCGTTTCCTCTCATGCTTGGCATTGATATTTTACTTGCAAGACTTCAAACTTCTTGATATCTGAACTATAAAGGAGATTGGTTTGATTCTGAAAGCAAGAATTCATGTATGGTTTACCCTAGCAAGCAAGAAAAGACACTCTTCTGATCAATGTAAAGCAGTGGAGAGCCATTGTTAAATGATCATTTATGGCATAAATTTTAATCCTATTTTACTTATCAACCGAGCCTGATTATGACATTAAACATGCTTTACAACTGACGGTAAAGTAGAAAAAGTTAGGTGGGTGCTTGATGCGAGTAGATGGATGCTAGTGAAGAACAAGTGTGGCTGGAGGTGGTGGGGAAGGAGTGGAGAGGAAAAGGTTAAGGTGCTAGCTGTTGAGGTAGAATTT
Organism: Populus x sibirica; assembly: GCA_019202695.1. Classification (NCBI taxonomy): domain Eukaryota; kingdom Viridiplantae; phylum Streptophyta; class Magnoliopsida; order Malpighiales; family Salicaceae; genus Populus; species Populus x sibirica. Next base: position 3,206,579 of record JAGMVL010001291.1, on the reverse strand, counting down.
ATGTGGACGAAAGATAAGGTGAACATCTTTTGGAAATGGGGAGATATCCTACGGACTTTTCTTTCAAGTATGGGCTATTGGAATAGTGATGGGAGCATTAGACGAAGATGGCTGGTGCGGTGTGGCTGTCTTGAAACAAATGAACGTGTAAGAAAGTGACCTTCACATGGTGTGTTAGCCACCGCTCCCACAAAGACAAAGATGTGTGGAGAGGGGAGATTTTTCAGTGCTTGAACATTCTGAACCTCAAAAACTAGTCTTGATACAAATCAGAATGCTTGCGAGATTATTATAAACACACTGAAAACGAATAACACTAAAGTATGTCATTAAACTGTGGCACCAATCAAAACCGCTCAAGAACACAGCAGGACATATTATGAGATCAAGGCACCACCATCCACTTCACTCCCTGTGTTTCAATATTCCTTTTGTAGATACAACACGATGCTTCCTCTCACATTAAGTATTCATGGATGCTTAATGAAAGTAAATACAACACTAACTAATCACGTAGTTTGATAAATTTGACAAACAATGGAGTAATTAGTCACAATTCAGAACTTCATTACCACTTCTACATAGTGACCTCTGATGCTATATTATTATTCGTTCCACTATATATATATATATATGTAGGGAATAGAGAATACATTCAGTTTGTAAGAAGAAACTGGAATCTCATGCCACATACTCAGAAGGCACTGTTTCACATAAAAAAATCACAAGAAGAGCCTTGGATTCCACTTCAAAGGACTACTTAAGTAAGAGTCATAAAAACCTTGCTTCACCTTTTTATCCACCAAAGGTATGATGCCAAAGCATGCATTCCTTGAGAAAACTCTACCTAAAAGTCAAAACCCACAAACTTAACTGAGTCAGGTGAACTGGCTAGTCACTATTGACAGTTAAAGTTCTGAGTCCACACACTGGCCTATGACACTTCATCTTACTTCACCACACAAAACAACACATTTTTCATGTCATTTTCTCGAGACTAGTAAATGAACACTAAATCTATTTACTGCAAACACTTAAAAAAGAAAAGTTATCTGTTGCAGCTATCATTTTTGTCCTGCACAACTTAACCCTACATTTAGACGTGGTGAATGAAGATGTTCTCGAGCTAGTTTGTAGAAATACAAACACGTAAACATGTCGCAACTCATGCTGACATGGCATGTCCAGGTCACAAAATCCATTTTAGTATAATAACCTGAATATGCCTCGTCACCATCTTTTTCTGTCATTAATCAGCACGCCACCAACTATACAGAGCATTTCCAATTGCAAAATAAACGGGTTAGAATTTTTTTTTAACCTCAATTAACTCTTTCTTGGTCTTGGTATGTTACTTAAAATGAGTTGGGTCAGATATTTTCAACCCGGTTTGGCAGCTGCACCTGCTTTTGCTGTCCTATAGCTATTGACTTCCAATTACAGCCTGTAAATCTGTTTTGCAGCCAAAAGCTTAAAGATATTTATTCTTTTTCCTTTTTTCTATTTTTTTGGTATATTCATAGCATTCATTTGTTCAGGGAAAAAGATGCAAAACGTGCCCTACCAATTGCAGTAATCAAAACAACAAGGTCTCTAGGTGCAGATATAGACCAAAACCAAAAGTTGACATGTTCACCTATGAGAACTCAAAGCCGCACAAGTTAGATTTAACAGCAAAGACACGCATTATTAAAAATGAAAATTTCGGTTCATCGACTAAAAACAAATCGTTTTTAAAAAGGTTGAAGCGTAACGAATATTTGTAGAGAGTTGAAAAGGTAAATGTAGGTCAATGAATGGTTAGATTACCTTCTGGCTCAGAAACTCTTCAAGCCTTTGGATAGATGAACTTTAATCAATTATTTGCAAGAATACCTGCATCTACCTATATAATCTCATATCCCCTCTTTGTATAGAATTGATGCCTCCTGAGAATGGTCCTTCAAAATAGCATTTGAATCTGGGGCAAAACATCCAAATTGCTCAAAAGGGGCATTCATCGAGATCTTAATGATCAAGAATATGAGAAATTTAGTCATCTTCATCTACTTTTTTCTCTGTCTTCTTCGGCACTCAAAACAATCAGTGCATGGAGATTTATTTATAGTTGAGTGACTGGCCTGGAGCTTGTTGGGTGGTATTTTTAGGTCTTCTACAAGTATCCGACGAAGCTTTTGATTCTCCTCCATTAGCTCTTCAATGATTTGCTGGTGTCTCAACACCTGAACAGGATAGATTTAACTTACTAGAACATTTAACAAATTTACGTAAAGATATTAAACTAAAGAGTTGTTAACTAGTGGAAGAGTTTGCATCCTACAATAGTCATATGTGATGTATGTAAAGAGTGAACCAATTCAAGCAAATTTAGGAACTCCGGTTATGATTTGTTATTACATTGGATGATTCATTAAAAACTATCCTTCAAAGGGGGAAAAAAACTTCATATTAAAAGATATTGCATTCTACCAGAATTCCAAATCACTGATGCAAATTTTCACAGAAACAGCATCAAGTTGATAGAATAGCTTCATGATGCATAGGGAAATACTGATCAGCATGAAAGATTACCATTTGAAGCATGTTGTTTTCTGACCGCAAACGTCCAGCCTGTAGACATCCGATCCATGAATCAGATAGAAAATTGTAATACTTCAGGCCATGATATTATCATCTCAAGTCAAGTGAAATTAGGTTTGTTAAAAGGTTTTGTTATGTTTATGACAGGGAACTTTCAGTTGAAAATGTGTAAAACTGAAGTGCCAAATTTTGAGGATCTAAAAACAGTGCTTCCTTCAATTGTTCCCCCCAAAGGACTGTGTAATTATTTGTATTTGTGCACTCACAACTTACACCAACAGCTTAAAAGCAAATATTATGCACCATACATACAGATTCCAGAGATAAGTTCCTACAGTTTTCAGATTTGAACTAGGTCAAATCATTGGACACGATAGAAGCACAGAACACTAACTCTTAGCTTTAAATATTTTTCCTTCAATTCTATATAAAGACAGATTCTGACAAAAGCTACTCATATTCTTGTTTTGAACTGAAAAAATGAACCTGTCTACTTCATAGTTCAATTGATGTTTTTATCCTCTAAAGGGAATTTTATTCTCCACTATCAAAATGGAAATGGTTTTGGCCATAGAGGATCGACCTAAGCAACTGAATCATATTCTAAATATAGCAATAAAATATCACTAATGAAAGCAATTACCTCCAAAATTGAAACAAATGGAACTACTGGCTTTCTAACATTACACTTCCTAATACCCTTTTCCTTAACAGAAAAGGAAACCTATGGCCCCAAGCTGATGTCCAAGGACCAGCCAATTGAAACACCCGAGGGACAAATTGCTTCACTCATCTATTAATCAAGCAAGAGAGAAAAATATATTTATCATACTTACCAATTCATTTATGTCAGTGCCATCTTCTTTCAGAATAGGATTTTGGAGAAAACTGCTAATCACCTTCTCTGTTCGGCTACCAAAAGAAGCATCACTGCCTTTTGAAGTGGAACTTTCAGAATTTGAATGTGAACTAACATTTCCATATCCATACAGACTTTGAGATGTTTGATCTGGGAGTTTTCTTGCTAACTGTGTAATATTTCCCAATGGGTTTTGGATTGAAGATTCAGTCAACATGCTCACGCCACTTTGCAAAGACATTGGAAGGGCACCTTGACCAATTGATAAATTGGGTGCTATTCCAAGTTTTGTCATCATCTTCATCAATACTTCCTGCCAAATTTCAGATAAACAAGTTGTGAACTTGAAATAAAGTTTGTGCATGTATATTTGAATGTATGATGTATTTATGCTGTAAGAAATTATAATTACATACTAGAAAACAAGCTTGCATCTTCTGCACTGCCCCAGGTTTCACTGCAAGACCTGACATATAAAATTTTTGTTTTCAGCTATCAAATGTGTGGATAATGATAAGGTGAAAGGGGCTTGGTGAGAACAACATATTTAAATAGGCTAGCAAACCTAACACAAGGCCAATTTTTAAATATATCCAATATGATTCATTTCAAAATTCTGGAAATGTAAGATATTCCTACAGAAGTCTTGATATTTTGGATAATAAGCCCAAAAATATCAAAGGGAACTAAGTTGTGTTTCCAGGACAAAGCATTATACTGAAATTCCAATAAAAACATGAAATGCTCAAAGCTTTGGATAACGACCTAGGTAGAGCAAAAGGAGGAACAATCAGAAGAATCCTCAAAAAGTTGTGTGTGTGTGTGTGTGAGTGTATTCTAGTAAATCTTTCTAGATCACAATAAATTCATGTCCAAGCAGTCCAAAAGCAGAGACAAGCAAAACAATTAGGTGAAATCCATCATCATTTCCTGTATCAGCCAGCTAGACAAATGTCACGCATGCTAATACAATGGCAAGCCAGAATAAGTCTGGTAAGAGTCCACATTGTCAAAGCGAAAAATATTGCAGTAATATTAAGCACTGACTGCTTCTTCAGAAGACATAACACGTGGCATACCAATTCCAAAGCCATGGCCGAAACCAACTCCACATCCAACGCCTGCTTGAATGTTCTTAGCTCCCAGCTTCCAAAGCTGAAGAATGAGACATGAGAATTGGGGATCAGATCAATTTAACTTGCCAAACCATATGAAGAAACATTAATAATATGCATTGATAGGAATGAACATTTGACTTACTGCAGTATTTACATGCCTGGTAATTCCAGAAAAGGCATCAGTTGCGCCTCTAGTTGCACTCATTACTTGGCCCACCATTGGCAATGCACCTAGGATATAGTTCAAATCACAATTTGCAAGTTAACAACCACATAACATGTTGAAAAGATTCAGAGATGTCCTTAGAAATGGTATCACCTATAAAAGAAGGTAAAAACAACATTTTGTGCCTAATGGAATCAACTTTGACCCCAAAGTCTAACAATTATCCATGTGAAAGTACTTAAGATTACGATCACAAATCATGTACAGGTAGGTAGTGGCTGACTTCATTAATTGACATTTACAGGATGATCAAAGAAAACCACACTTTGAATTCAAGGACTATGGTCAACAAGAACATGTCCTGGGACTTGACAATTCCAAAAGGAATTGTTTTGGATCAGTTCAAAATTCCAAACGGTTATCTGTGGTGATTAAACTCTTTTCTTTCCTATATTTTTCTTTCTTTACCTTCGCTGTAGTAACATCTTTTATTGCAGGCAATAAAAGGCACTGACAAATGCAACCAGAAGAAAAGGACTATCATCGAAACATCCAATTGCAACTCAACAAAATGAAACATGCACAAAAGATTAACCTGACTCTTCAAAAAACCAAAGCTTTCAAATTCTTATCTTAATTGGAACATAGAACACCAAGAAACAAACACAAACCACTGATACAAATACTGTAAGCAAAACGCAGTCACATTAATTAATAGGAACACTCAACACAAATGCTTCTTCCCACTCAATCAAAAAAGTCAAACACAAAACTTCTCCTCGTTCCCACATTTTCCAATCAACCAAACAAAAATCCTACATTTTGAAACAAAAGAAAAGAAAAGAAAGAAAGAAACATAAAACGATAATTTACATGGAGTTTTAAGGATAGATTTCTCATGGGTTTCTTCAACATTCTTGGGTTTAAACAACCCACCAAAAAAAGCCATCATGCAATAGGCAAGTATAAAGAATGGAACTTTGAGAGATGAAAAAAGAGCGACAGGGAGTGTACCCATATTTATAGGCATGCCTTGACCAATACCAATACCACAGCCAAAACCAAAGCCAGTAAATACTTGAAGTACTTTGAAAGTAAAGGGATTCTCTATTTTGATTCCTTGCACAGGCTTTTTCTCATTTGTCACTACAATCCTACTGTTACTGTAATCGCTGCTGCCACCACTGCTGTTCTCCATTTTCTTCAATAAGCCTCTCTTTCTTTTAAAAAACCTCTTTATGCATACCTTCCTCTCCTCCTAAGCAAGGAATTATATTTTTCTTGCTCTCTATAATCTGCGTCCTCTGGTAAAATAAAACCCTTTGGTCTTTATTTATTTTATTACAAGGGAAAAACATAATTTAGGTGACAGAGGATGGACTATGGAGGATTAGCTGTTTGTTTCCCTGCTAACTGGAGGGTTTGGTAATCTATGCACCTGGACAGGTGGCAGCTAAATGGAATTCCATGTGACAACTTGAGAAGGTTGAATTACTAAAATAGTCTTGGGTTTTTTAAATATCAAAACGCAGGTTGTCTTCCGATAGAGAACAGATTTTGCTTAAAATCTTGACCATTCTGGAAGTTTCATTCAAATTCTAGCCGGAAGATCTCAGTTATATTCTACTTTTTCTGTTTCGGTTAAATAATGTTTTTTTATTTAAATATTATTTAGTTTTATAATATTAATTATATTTTTCAACCCAATAATTGAATTGAATTAAAATTTTACTAGAAGTCTCTTTATATATTTTTATATCTTAGATTAAAATTTTAAGACAATTAGAGTTTAGAAAGACATTACAAAACTAGCAATGTCATTTTCATAAATTTGTTTTAATTTGTAATTTTATTTAGAAAGATTAATTTATTGTGTATTTGTTTAGATTGAAATTTTTTCAATTTCATCATTCAATAATAAATTTATTGGTAATTGAGCTTTATAATTTATTTTGATTTGTTTTATTTGAGGTTATCATGGTTTCATAACCCGGGTCACAGATTTGGAAGATTAAATCAGGTTGATATAGGTCGATCTAATATGTTGTAGTCTTAATATTTTTTTTAAACGCTTTATTAAATTTTTTTGAGTTAAAAAATAATTTTACTAGTAATTCAGGTTGTTTTTAGACTCGTCAAGTTAATTAAATTATATCAATTCATGTTTTTAAAAGAGAGTATCATTCAATAGTGGTATTTATTTGTTCTTTTAAACTAAGAAATGAGATCAATCATTTAACTGATAAACAAATTCATTTTTAAGAGAATAAATGGATTCTTCTTTACCTGCTAAAAAATTGTTTGGAAACGCGGTGCAAATTATATTTTTAAAAATTTAATTTTTTTTGTTTAAAATAATTTTTTTTAATATTTTCAATATTGTTTTGATGTGCTGGTATCAAAAATAAATTTTAAAAAATTAAAAAAATTTATTTTAATATATTTTTAAATAAAAAATACTTTTAACCGTCATCGCCACCACAATCCTAAACAAATTCAATGATAAGTGTGCTATCTATCAACACATATGACATATCATATATAAGAGAAGATAGTGCTATGGGAATATTCTCTATTCTCTTGCATTACATGTCTTGAAGTGTTTTTATGAAATATGATATCTAATATCATTATAACCATAATTAAAATCGAATGCCAAAATTCTTCAACAATCATGTATGGCAAAATACCTAACAATCTAATCACTCTATCACACATATGAGAGAAAAGACATTATTTATTATTATTTAGCCATGTTTAAATTCAATGAATTAGTATAAATACTCTATAATCATTTGTATGAATACCTTTTATTCTTGTTTTTTAGATGGAGACTCATTTTATTTTATTATGCTAAATAATAATTTTATTTGGATCATCAACCTTTTTTTTATTTTAATACATGGACTATAATTGGTGACCTCTTTATTAAGTTTCAGTTAATTTTTGCAAAAATAAACCACCAAGTGAATTTTTTTATTGATATAAGTTCTTTCACATGGAATGAAGAGCTTTATGTGCAGATAATAATTATGGAGAATCAATTGAAAAATCATGATGAATGCTTAGGGAGATCACTATTTAATATAAAGACATGAAAATTTTATTGGAAACATGAAGATTTTGTTTAGAGATATAAAAATAAACAATACCTGAAAAAAATATAAAAAGATTAATTTGAGAGATGATATTACTTTTATTAGAAAGTTTAAAAGAATTTTTTAATGCAAGTGAAGGTACAATTTCTGAATATAATAAGTCTTTAGCATTATTTTTGTTAATTTTAACAGCAATTGTGATGTTTCTTTACCGGTATTAGATTTAAAAATATTTGCTTCAAAATCCAGCAAGATTTTAATAACATTGGAAAGAAATGATTTTAAATTCAATATCAATAGAGATATTTCACGGTTATCATCAAAATTAATATATTTTTATAATTAAATAAATATTGATAAACATGTATGATACATACATTTGCCTCAAATATCATTATAAAATCTATAAATGCCTGCATATCTAACAAACAATTGTAATTAAAATTCCGTATTTTGTAGTGATAGCAGATTGTCATGGGTTATTTGGAACAAACCATTATTCTCAAGGCAGCATATATGTTTCATTTCCAAATACATGAACAGCTCCCGTGCTCTTTATCAAACATTCAATGTTACAAATGCACACTAGCGAAGAGAAGAAATGATGCATGCACACACTGTAGGAGCCAAACCAAACCTTACTTGGAGCTCAATTTCCTGCAGGGATTGTAACTATAACGTTGACGTCTGAAGTATTCTCAGTAGAAGATGGAATCGCCATTGCAACCGCCGATCCAATCCAGCAAGAAACGTGAGTAGGCTCATTGCCATCGTGGAAAGCTAATTCTTTGATCCCTAAATCATCCAAGGTGATCACTTGACACCTAAAGTTCAGATTAGGCTTAACAAGCTCGTTTTTCTTGCAATTCTCGACCCTTTTAACCTTAGGTGATTCTTTCACGAACAAAGAAAACTCTGATGACATTTCACTGCCTAGTTTGTGCTCTGCCTCCTGGATGCAATGTGATACGGCTCTCTTGCATAACTCATTCTGCACACCTTCAATTTCGCTATCGCCTGCGATCTTGAATATTATTGTCTGGCCACTCTGTTTGCTAGGTGTGGAGCTCGTGGTGTTACTAGGAGATAAACTGGTGTTTCTGAGATTGGGGAGGTAGAATATGGGCTTTTCGAGTGCATTTTTGTTGAGCAGTAATTTCTTTTGAATACCTGACCACCTCGGGAGGAAGTTGTCCATGATTAAATGGTCTGCCAAGAGAAGGCTAGAACTAATCCCAATTGAGTACCCACCACACTGGAAGTTGGTGACCTGTAAGAAGTAAAAAAGAAGACCTTAAGTACTGTTACACGCCATTTTCTGACACCACTGCTCACTTATATTCACATTAAATTACTACTTGTATCCTCGGACATCACCATATTCATTCTGGGTAGTTAACTACAAATTACAACTTAAAGCATCGTTTATTTATTGAAAAGTTTTTTTTTTTTTGAAAAGTGGTTTATTTGGAAAGTAAATTCTTGAAAAGTGAGTTATTTTTTAATGTTTGGTAGTGTTATAGAAAATAAGTTGGAAAATATTTTTCAGTGTTTAGTTATGTTATGAAAAATGAGCTAAAAAATAGCTTATTAATGTTTTATTTTTTTCAAGTTTATTAAAATAATAAGGAACCAATCTTACAGATTAAAAAGTTGAATGAGAATGAAATTGAGAAAAATCTAATTTCATAAATTATCTAAAAATAAATAAATAATAATTAAAATAATGGAAATCAAATCTAACAAATAACAATCATAAAAATAAGGATCAAAGTTAACATAAAAAATCAAATTAAATCAAATTTTAAGGGATGAAATTGAAAGAAGAAGAAGAAGGATTCAAACAAAATATATATCAATCAAAAGTTTGAAGATCAAATTTGATATAATCAGCAAATAATATGATATTTCTAAATTTTCCACAACTTCTGAAAAGTGTTTTCCATCCAAAATAAAAAAAAACTTTCCTGGAAATCAAGTTAAATTTTTCTTTGACTGAAAAGTGTTTTTTATTGACCAATTTTTCTAATGACAAACAAACATAAAAAAATTTAAAAGTAATTTTTCAAAAATCACTTTCTGGGTAAACAAACGCTCCCTTACCTGAACATAGAGTAGTGGAGAGAATTGGGGATTTTGTTCATCAATATCCATCCAAAAGACGAGTTCGGCCTCTACCTTTTCCCTTTCTTCCAAACCAAGAAACTCTTGCAAAGTCATTGTAATCTTTGCCTCAACAAGTCTAACTCCGGTATCGTTTGACACCATCTCTAGTTCTCCATTACCATCTTCAACTCTCCGTAGTCGTCCACTGAGCATCGGTTGGTCCTGCAATGCTCTCCCCAGGGACTCCTTGATCCATCCCGCAACAAGCCAACCAGAATCTTCCTCCCCGGCCTTGTTGTAGTAGAGGACTATGCTCAGGCACCCCCGGAAAATATCTGTACTAACAGGGTCCTTCACTGACACTAGGCACGTTTCTCTTGGATCAGTCACCTTGGAGGGTGCCACTGTTTGCACACCTTCAATTTGTACTTTATGCACAAACTCACTACTAATCTGGGACATTGCCATCTTCTGCAGCACGATGACAACCAGAAAATCGGTGTGCTATTTATAGCTAAGGTTGCATCCAAAAGTTTGCTTTACACCCGGTATTACTGAGGATGATTCTTAATTCATGTTTACTGGTTTCATCAAGGTGACCCTTCATGTCTGAAAAGAAATTAACAAAGTAAGGCCATTAATTAATTTAGACTTTCAATTTAGGACCTAACAAGACAAGTCCCGTGCTACGCCGCGGGATCAATTCTTTTCTTTTCTTTATTTTCATAAAAAATGTTATGATGATACAAGCGCATTTAAAAAAAATATTGTGATTCAGGTTATAGATCCATCTAGATCAAATAAAATGATTTTATTTTAATTATATGATAAAAATAGACAACAATAACAAATAAACCAAAGAAATTGATCACAATAACCTAGGAAAAAAACCTTTTTTTCAAAAGGAGAAAAATAATGCTGCTAAATTCTTAGGCAATTAAACACAAAAGGATAAAATTGAGTAAAAAAAAAAATATCGACCCAACTTGAGTTAACATGAAAAACCTATAAGCTTGGTAATAAAGGTCGAGCAAACCCAGGTTAACTCATCAAACTCGTAGTCTAGATCATGAGCTTAGGATAACCGGATAGAACAAAAAACCGAAGAAAACCACAAAGCCCAAATCTTAAAAAAAAAAAAAACAATGTCGAATGATGAAATTAAAAAAAAATAAAAAAATATGTTAACTTGTGTTAACTTTTTAAATTTGTGACCCGGGTCAATAGACTAGAAGCACCCTATTTGAAAAAACCATGTAGCCCAAATCATAACCACTCAAATGTTGAAGGATGAAATCTAAAACAAAATCAATACAATGTTAAAGGATGAAACCGGAAGAAATAATTAAATCTCAAAAATTTCCCAAAGTAAAACAAATTAAAAAAAGAAAAATGATTAAAAACAAATTCAATTAAGAAAATGATTAAATAAATAAATAGAAATCAAAAGAATGGGGACCAAACCTAAGAAATGAAAAAAATTAAAGGATAATGAAATTGAAAAGAAAAACTAATTTAATAAACCATTTTAAATAAAAAAAATAGTAATCAAAAGTCCATTATGCCAAACTGGAGGTCATACATCACATGTGTTGTCGTAGGATGGAATGAGCGTTGAGATGAATCTAATTACATCAAGGAAATTGTTGTTAACCGTTAAATGTCATTGCACGTGTTGCCTGAAAGAGATGGATTAGGAAGGAGGATATTTCTAAAACTGCCTTTAGGACTCATTATGAGTTCTTAGTGTTGTCTTTTAGGTTAACGAATGCACCAACAACCTTTATAGACATGATAAACAGGGTTTTTAGGTCGTTTATTGATAGGTTTGTTATTATGTTCGTTGATAACATCTTGGTGTATTCAGTAAGTTAAAAGGAATATAAAAAGCATTTGAGATTGATGACATTTTGAAAAATTATCGTTTTAGTCCCTAAACTTAGGAGACTGAACCTGATTTTCTTTTATGCATTAAAATCTTTTATTTGTGTTGTTTGGGGTTGTTTTTTAGTATATTTTGTATATTTATTGTAAGTTCTCCTAACGATCCTCGGTAGGATTTTTGGGTTTTTTATCTAATATTTCTTTTAGTTCTATATTTTTTGGATGAGTGGGATAATCTTTAATATGCATGTAATATAAATAAATATGTATGTTGATTATATGATGAGTACGACTAGTTAATTTCTTGAATATTTATATTTGGTGCTTTATTTTTTGAATACTCATCTATTCTTGAATTTGCATTCGTATTCTGTTGAACTAAATTATATTCGATATGTGTGTGTGTGTGTGTGTGAATATTTATTATGCTTTGATATAGGATTTGTCAGTAACTTCATGCTAACGGAGAGAAGTTAGCCTATGTGCACATAATATTTTGTATACCTAGCTGGTGAGAAAGACATCAACTTATAGCGACTGATCCTCTCATAGTGGTTACCTCCAGATGTCATCTGATCTCTGACATGTATTCCACTACCATATGTTATGCTTAGTATGTATATTTATATCAAGATATAACTTACAAATTATTAATATCTAAGATGTATATTAAATATTATTCATTTACTGAGTTGGTTAAACTCACCCCTCATTTTATATTATTTTCAAGTCATTAGTTTATGTTATCAGGTTGACTTTGTTAATCATTCCTGCTTCTTCGTTTTTATTTGATATATCTTGCTTGTTTCCACGAGGTTTTCTTTTAATTTGTCTTAGAGTGCTCCATTATTACACTGTTTTATTTAAAGCTTGAGTTTTATGTAATGTAACACGTATTATGAACCCTCGTTTTGTATTTTATCTGATAATGAGATATTTTGAAAGTTTATGAAATACTACTCATATGTTGCAAGTCATGGACTTGGGGTTCAATTTGATGTGTTGGCGCTTGCTATGCACATGTCATCCACTCTTATTTTTTATCAATATTTTATATTTATTAAAATATTAAATTGCCTTTAAAGTCAACATGAATATAACAAAAAAAATCCCATATGAAAAGACAAAATAACCCTTGGATGCCAACTTACCACGTTTTGGTTTTCAAGGGTATTGAAGTTATTTAATTGTTCTAACAAGAATAAAAAGATGAAAACACTCTTGGGCGACAGTTTATTGTTTTTTTTTAAGGGTGCTTTTGTGATTTTTTGTGTCAAAAAAGAAAAAATATCATTTGTACCCAATCAATTGTATAATAACTAATGGGCCATTAAAAATAACCGAATTACTCTCATCACCTAGGCCATTGATTTTTTTTCAAAGGATAAAAGGTAATTACATTGTATGATGAATAGTAAATTGAATCTATATGCATAATAAATTTGCCTTTCATTTTAGCTTTTTTATTATAATTATGATTTAGCCATTATCATTCAATTTAACAAGAAAATGTGTCTAACTTTATATTGGCTCATTGATATTACTTATAGTGAATTAGTTGGTTGGTATACAAGGCATCTTGCTTTCACAAAATTTGGTAACCAAAAATTATTAGTAATATTCTTAATTAAAATTAAAATTAAAAAAAAAGCTAAAAGATATCAAGGTTTTAAAATGCATACATTTGCATTATATTATTGATTCACATAGTAAAATTATCATATTGTTCTTGCTAAGAAAAAACCAACTAACTTGACCTGAGGAGCAATTTGGTATTTTTTTATAGGATATATTGGTCATTATCAAATTAAACGGGGTTAATTTAGCCTTCTCAAGTTCTTGTTTTCCAATAGAATTACTAAGCAATCCTTGAAAGAAAAACAAAACATTTACCTTGGATCATGGAGTTTTTTTACTTTTCAATTTTTTTGCAATTACAATGGCTTAAATGCCCTTAAAATTAAACTTTTTTGGCTTTGCTTACAAGGATGTTTTCATCATTTTATTCTAGCTTCTTTTTTTGTAATTCTTGTGTGTGATTAGAGGTAATTAGATCTTTTAAGATATGTGTGTGTAATTTAAATTAAAAATGAAAGGCGCGTGCGTTGCAAGCGCTAACAAATGGGTGTCGCCAACACCTTTCAGGTAGCACGTGCCTCCAGACGAGCGGTGGTTAAGCTCTGGCGGTGCATTTTTCTTCCCCCCTCTCTTTTCTCTCTTCCTCCTTGAAAAATGCTTTGAGATTGTAAAAAATCAAAGAAGTTTGGTCATTTGTTCATTGTATCAAATTAAGTCCTTATTTTTTATTGCAATATATTTGGTTTTGAATCCTTTATTGAATTTATTTTCATCCTTTAGCATTTGATTTTTATATTAAGTTCGGTCCTCATTCTTTTTATTGTTATTTGTTTTTTTATTATCCTTTTATTAATTAAAATTATTTTTCAATTCTATCCCTCATGATTTGATTTCATTGTTAGTTGTGTGTCAAATTTGGTTCTCATTATTTTTATTTCTATTTTTTTATCCTTTTTTTGTTTTTTTTCAATTTTATCCCTAATTATTTTGGTTGGTTGGGAATTTGACATTGCTATTTTTTTTTGTTTGCCTTTTATGGTGTAATCCAGTCTCATGACCTGTGTCACGGGTTTGGAAGATTAGACCAGGTTGACTTCGGTTCTTTTTAGGGTTTTTTTTTAATTTCATACCTCAACACTGAGTTGGTTGGAGATTGACATTCGTTATTTTTTTAACTTTTTTTTCTATTGGATTATCTCGATCTTATGTGTCAGGTCATGGATTTAGCAGGTTCACTGGGGTTGACTCGGGTCATTTTTTCTTGCGTTGCTTTTTTTAATTTTTTAATTTTTCCCTTCAATATTAGGTTGGTTTGAGAATTAATCTTCATGATTTTATTTAATTTGCTTTTCATGAGGTTATCCTGGTCTCACAATTAGGTTACGAATGTGGCATGCTGACTCAGATAGACTCGGGTCAATTTTTTTGTTGTTTTTTTTTTAAAAATTTTTTTTAATTTTATCATTCGATATTTTATTTGTTGGGAAATGATATTTAAATTTTTTTTCATTTTTCTTTCTATGCAATTATCTCATCCTTATTAAATTTTTACTTTGTTGACAAATAATATTTGACAAATAAGATCATTGAGACCTTTTAAGAATGTTGCAAAGATATATTGTTATAATACTGACAAGCGTTCATCTTTTGCATTAAATCATTATTGATTTTTTTCACTTTTTTTTTGTTGATTTTTTTTTAATCATGTTATTAAATTAGCCGAGTTTATTAATTTCAATTCAATCAATAATTAAATTCCCATATATTTTTTTTACTTTTTAAAAATGTTTACATTACCTTGATATTTTTTTATATTAAAAATACATAAATTGATCCGTAATATAGCGTAAACCTCCTATAATCATGGATTTTACATCCATCTTAATTCAGCTGTGATTAATTATAGTTGATTTTACATCCATCTTTAATTCAACTGTGATTAATTATAGTTAAACTTGGGATCATGAAGAATTATTATTTAATTGAGATATTATTTAAACTTTAAATTTAAATGGAGATCAAATAAAAATATTATTTAATTAAGATTATGAATTCATCAACCTTATCCTATAATATATATATACAGAACACCACACATAATTACAGTCATTTTTGTCATGGATATTTGATCGATGCTCAAGCTATATCATTAATGTGACCTTATCCATGCATCATCTAACGCACAACAACCAACCAACTATTATTAAGTTTTTGAATATATATATTTAGATTATCCAGACATGGGCAGGCATCAATATATAGTTTGTGCAATTAAGGATATTAGTTAGTTGTTGGATCAACCACCACCCGCATGCAATAACTATGAAAGATAGCACACCACACATAATTTCCACCATCTCCTCACCAAACAATATTGATTATCGAAATTCCATGGTTTAAAAGTATTAATGTTTGATTTGGCCGTACTTATTTAAACATTTATTTAATGAAAATGAGATTAATGATTACTTTCAAGCGAACTATGATTTCCATTTCATGCCGTTTTTTGAAGGAATTAAAGCGAAGTGCTATTTGATTCCGGGTATTAATTAATTTCATGTTTAGTGGCATTGTTGTAATATTAATGTGGCAAGATGATTTGGATACAAACTGTTTGTGACTGTGATAAATATTATTTTTTTAAATAATTTTTATTTGAAAATATATCAAAATAATATTTTTTATTGTTTTTTTAATTTTATTTTTGATATTAGCAAATGAAAACAATTTAAAATCATAAAAAAATTAATTTAAAAAAATAAAAATAAAAATAAAAAAGTTTTTTAAAGGCAAAAATAAACACATTTTTATACTAATTATTCCATGCATTTTGCGTGAGAGCTTGCAATGCAAAGCATTAGTAAAAGGGTTTTTGATACAAGGGTATATCTTTGTGTTCAAATGTTAGGAAATTTAAGATTTTGGAGAATCTCATGTGTTAAATAATTATTAATATATCTTTTATATTGAATTGATTAATATATCTTTATTTCTTTTAGATAGATATAAGAGAAAAATAATTTAAGTAACTAGCAACATGCATGTATTTGCTAGAATAAATGTAGACATTTAATATGTATTTCAACCACTTTAATCTTGTAATAAATGTAGACATTTAATACGTATTTCAACCACTCTAATCTTGTAATAAATGTAGACATTTAATATACAACCAGATCATTCATCAATGAAATGTTGAAAAGGCGCGCACGAGGTTAATTTTATTAATTATAAATGTAATAAACACATATAGAATAAATAACAAATACAAGGAATATTGGTGGGACAAACAAACAAACAAAAAACACCAAGCAAGTAGCAATGGAAGCAAGCAGATCGATCTGGAGAAGTCCTACAATCAACAACATCAACTGCCGTTTCAATAAAGATCAAGAAGTTTACGAAAGAGAATCTTTAAGTGTCTTGATTGCGTTTTCTTTCGAGTTTTCCACGTCATTGTCTTTTCTATGTAAAGAGAGAGTTGGACATGTATTGTCAATATCCAATCGTAAAGTTGAGTTGTTGTGATTCAGGTGTGTTTGTTTTATGAAAATAAATATATTCTTGGAAAACAACTTGTTAAAAATGAATTTTTATATTATTTACATTTGAAATATATTTTTTTAAAATGAAATAATGTGCATTGAGATATTAATTATTGTTGGGTTGATAATTGTGATGTGAATAATAGTAAAAAGGTGATTGTTATTATGATTATATTGATAATAAGATATTAGTAGTGATGATGGTAAAGACGGTAAGGATGAAGATAAAGACGGGAGGTGGTGCTTATAGTGATAGTGGTAATGATAAAGTGGTAGGTATGACAAATGATTATTATATTAAAAAGTAACGTGGGTGGTAGAATAAATGTTTGTGGTTGTTACAATAATAATAATGATATAGTGGTGATGGTGATGATGATAGTGATGATGAAATAAAGCTATATATTTTCATTAATAATATGGTAGTGGTTGCAACAATAAAGATAGTATGTGATAGAGTCGTTGTGAGTGGTGGTTGTTATTATAATAGTGATAGATGATAATAAAGTCATATGGTAGTGGTTGCACCTAAGTATTTTTATAAAACAATTAGTAAAAAAAATGGGTTTTAGCTATTTGAAATCTTAAAACTCACATTTCAACATACCAAGAAAATAAATAAATTAAAAAAGAAAAAAAATGAAGGGCTTCAAAGGATACACTAATCACATTTGGGCTTGCAATGCCAAGCGCTTCTCAACTTGATAGGCTAGGCTCGCGCTCCTAACATGTAAAAAAATAAAAATCCATGAACAACTATGTTTCAAAGGCATACCTATGCACTTTTAAAAAAAATAATCAAGACACCTAAGTTTTTTAAAAAACAATTGGTTAAAAAAACTAGGTTTGGACTATTTAGACCCCTAAAACTTACATTTTAATATATTTTCATCAAAAATATATATATATAAAAAAAAAAAACATCATAGATACCTTAATAACCTCATTAACCCTAATAGCATCATCTAATGACCTTAAAAACTCAAAATTATATTGAAAAAAGCTTTACAAATGCATATCTACATTTCCTAATATAATTACGAACTCAAATCATCTTCATCGAACCCCCCTCCTCAACAGAAATTCATACATACCAAGATCATTGTTTTTTTATGACTAGCGAGATTTTCTCTTTCTTCTTCATTTTTGATGAATCTCTCTTTTCTTTAACTTATAAGGATTGAAACGTGAAAAAAATAAAATTTTATGATCAAGCTATAAATTCATCAAACTACATAAACTAAAAATAAACTATATCTTCTCTTTAACTTAAAGGAATTGAAATGTAAAAGAAATGAAGTAATCGTGTCTTCTCTCTAACTTGCAGGATTGAAATGTAAAAAAAATAAAGTTTTATGTTCTAAATTCAACAAATTACAGAAACTAAAATGCAAAAAAGTGTAAACGTGAATAGTGAACTAATAGAAGAATGTTTTACTATTCAGTTTTAGTTTTATTGCATGATGCTTATAACCGCGTAATGTATAATATATATAAGAATTAGAAACAGACTTGGCTTCACGTTGATAACCCAATGATACTTTACCCATATTTTCACTATGGAAACATAATTAGCACATAGTATTATCCGAAAAAAGAAAAATATGCCCAAAATCAACTTTTGATTTAGCAATCCTGGCCTGAATTCGAGACTATATAATCACTGTTTATTTTTTATTTCTGTGTTTAAAATTATATTTGGATGTAATTTAAAAATGCATTTAGCTTAAAAAATATTAAATTAATGTTTTTCTAGTGTTTTTTTTTTTATGGTTTTGATTTGTTAATGTTAAAAATAAAAATAAAAATCTAATATATTTTCAAATAAAAAAACTTTTAAAAATTATTTTCCACCACAATATTATAACAAAACTTAACAAAATAAGTCAACTTGGGGCATTTTTCAACCACGACTTCAGAAGGCCTATTAAGTTCTAAAATAAAATATCAAAATATAATTTATATTATTTTTCCAAAACTAAAAATAAGAAAACCAACATTGTGTCAGCTGTTAAAGCTAAGGTGACGGATGATGTTAGGGAAGAAGACAATATTGTCATTGTTGGTGCTAGGATTGCTGGAGTTGCCACTGCAGTGTCTCTTCAAAGGCTAGATCATAGGCCAAACAGTCAAACAACACGCAAGGATGTGCTGGACTAATTGCTTTTATTAATTATTTTGGTTTTCTGAATCATTTTCATCTAGTTTTGAGTTTTGATGGTGTCTCATGGCCTTCCAATACCATTTGAAAGGGATGATAATTGATTTGAGGATATTTTATAGGTCGGAGTTTGCTCATCGGTGCTTGAGCAAACAGAATCGCTTAGAACTGGTGGAACCTCACTTACCCCTTTCAAGAATGGATGGAGGAGGAGGGTATAGGCCATAGGGTGCAGTTGGAGTCGGGAGTGATCTTAGAAGCCATTAATGGTGTATCTTACAAGGAATTTACTGAACAATTAAGACTTCACCTGTGCCTCTGTTATTCGCTCCTGAACTTTTTCATGTGATCAGCTGTGCAGGATGGTGGTGAAGTCAGAAGATGGAAGGGAGCAGCGTTCTTTCAGATTCAAAGTTGAAGATGAGAGGTATTGACTTTGGTTAAAAAAAAAAGCATGGATTTTCCCTTTTCTTTTAGACTAAAAAAGGAAGTGTTCTTTTTTTGTTTTTTCGTAACTTATTTGTGATATGATCTCACGGCCAAGAAGTTCGTGCGGTAGAGAGGAGAATCCTTCTAGAGACTCTTGCCAGTGAGCTTCCATCAGAAGCAGTTCGTTTCTCTTCAGAGAAGAGAGAATGGCAAAATGCTCCTTGAACTTGTGGACGGGACAAGGCTACTTGCAACGGTTAATCAATTTTAGTATTATCTTGAAGTAGTTCGTTTTTTTCTTCTACTTTTTTTTTTTTATATTAGCATATAAAAAATCATAGAAAAAAATTTAAAAAAAATTAAAAATACAGCTGGGCTACACAAACAAACGGTACCGAATTTATCTAAGATGAGTATTTAGCAGAGTGATTGCGGTTGCTTTTCAAATAACTTTTTGTGCCGAAATGCATGTCAATGATGTTTTTTTATTTTTAAAAAATTATTTTTGACATCAAAACGATCTAAAACATATTAAATTTTAGCAAAAAAAAAATTTAAAATTTTTTGAAAACACGATTTACACCGCGTTCCCAAACATATTCTTAGTCTTAAGAAAATAGACACTTCTGGTTAGCGCCATCAAAGTTCCTTCTGCCACCAGGTTCTTTTTTCTCTCAACTCTTCCCTGATGCCATTTAGATGATGTGTCCATGAGGTTTCTTGTTCTATGTATCACTTCAAGAATTGCAAAATTCATATTCATGAAAGGTTGCTTCATTTCGTGTATGATTTGCATTTTCAATGATTTTCACTACAGGCCCAAAGACCAGCAATCCGTCTGTGTTGAAGAAGCAGGCTAGAGCACTAGTCAAGAACTGGCCATCTGAGCTACTAAATTTAATAGAGATCTAACACCAGGCAAAACAATCAGTAAAACTCCTCCGGTGGGTCGCTGGCCGTGGCCAGCCATAAGCCCTCCCCGTCAACTGGAACGGCAGTGTTAGTTGGAGATGCGTGGCACCCAATGACTCCCAACCTTGGGCAAGGTGCTTCTTGTGCATTGGAGGATGCAGTAGTTCTAGCACGAAAGCTTGGAGGATGCTATGAGGTCATATGGAATCGAAAGACGGCCTCGTGTCTTTCCATGAATCGTACGAGTCGATCTTGTAGGATCGCTTCTGCAGTGGGAAAACCTGTTGCCTGTTCTATTGGGAACAATATAATCATACCAAAGCTAGTTAGGCTCGGTCCAAATTTGGAACACACAAATTTCGATTGCGAGCCTTTACTGCAGACAAACTTCTGAAAGTCCCAAAGCAAGAATGATACTAGGAAGAAAAACGAGGATTTACCATCACAGATGCCAGCCAAACCTTTTTCTATCATTCAAAACACACTCTCTCCATTGTAATTCATTGCACAGGTACCCTTGTATACTTTTTTTTTAATTATTAACATGAGTGTTCAGGTCAACTCGCGCGCATCTCGACTAATCTCACGGGCCCTGAAGTTAACAATCATGTAAATCTACAAAGGACCCTGAGGTTTATGGAACTCAAACTAGTGATTTCTAGAGAGCAAACTCAGGACCTGACCAATTGAGCTATACCTCTCAGAGTCAGATACCTTTGTACACTTCATTTTACAGATGATGGTCGCTTTGAGTTCGTAATGTTTACAGCATTTAATTCCAATAGTTACGTTTCCATCTTATGTCTAGCTCCCTCGTTGCAAGAAGCAGCTCCTCGCAGATTCAAGGACATACTTCGAATAGGAATAAGCAAGTGAAGAAAGTGTTTGGTAGAAAAAGGGGCAATGAAACAAATAACACAAATAAAAAGTTCAATCACCCCTCTAAAGAAAAACTAATCACATTAGGATCATTCAGACATTTTGGAGGGTCTCGTTAGGTTTTTTTCGGTCATCTTTGCAAAATGATCTCCGAGTTTCCATCCAAAACCAGGCTTGAAGAAACATATAGCTGCAAGTGTGAGCAGCAAGCACAATTGATGCACGATTGATCATTCACCTCTTCCTAACATTAAGGTTAGCCTTCATAGTATCTGATCCTCAAGGGGTGGCCACTCCAAGATTTTCAAAATTTGATATTATGCCCTATAGAATATATTTTCTAGCATTTGGTCCTTCTACCCTAAGATATTTTACACTCCCATGCTAATATTTTCCCTTTTGTAAGAGAACCACACTAAGAAAAGATTGAAATTAGGCAAACCAAATGCACCATTAACCCTCCTGAATTATGAGATTGATACCGTCTAACCTTATAGTTTTTTTTTTTTAATCTCAACCTTGATACAATAGATGTTCTGATGTACACTCCTTATGCTAGGTTTCCATCTATTTGAGGCGCTACACAATATTTGCAAGTCAATAAATTTTTTTACATAACACATTTTATTTAACAACTAATATTTCGAAGCTAACAAAACGATTATCAAAGCATCATGCGATTATGGATCGAAATCAGAAAGAGAGATATGTTTATCAAAATGAGGTATAACAAACACAATATCAATTAACAATTAACTTCTTACTTTCACATATATTTACATGATCTTATCGTATAGTTTTATAGGTTAGAATGAATGAGCCAGGTATCTTAATCCACCATCAGTTTTTTTCATTAACAAGTACTTTCTTCCTTGCACTGTCACTGTCACTATTTACTTAAATCATATCCAGTAGATCTTTAGGTTGAATGAATCAGTTATCTCGATCTCTTACTACAGAAGATAAAGGAAGCAAAAATAGTTTTGCCTAATCGAAAGCACATCATCAGGATATAATGAGAGAGAATGAACAAAGAAAATTATGAATTTTGAGATACCAGTTTCTAAACCTGTCAAGAAAAGAACACAGAACAAGAAAGGATGGCGACAAAAAGAACGAGAAGGAACATGCTAAATCATTATAAATTGCAAAAAGTAAAATATTATGGTTTTTCTTTTTCTCCTTATGTGCAGCAGCAATTAGCACTACTATGAAGTCAGCTTTCATAAGGCGGAGAAACCCACCGAAGCAAGTTCTTCACTGCCCCAAGTACATTAAATCCAATTGCTCAACTTATTACCAACGACCAAACTTACACATGAATCAAGAGATATTTGGAATCCACTTCAGCATTTACAATAACTGTGAGGCTTAAGAAAATCGAACCCAAAAGAGGAAAATGGAGAGTGTAAGCTAGCACACTGCATATTTTCCCAATGGTGCTTCGCTTGTTAGAAAAGTCTACTTTCTCTAAATAGTCCATATTTTAGTATTTGGTATTTGGTGCGATCCTACCATCCCAAAGAAAAGGCCACATTGACAAGATTTTGGTTAGAGCAAACGTGGATAGTATTTGAGATGATTGTCCTGGCCTGTAATGATTCTGGATGGTTACAGCCTACAGGAATCTCGATTTGGAAGACTGGTTTAGGTTTTTGATTAGGGGCAATTAGAGATATGCAACGCAGTAGAGAGACCAAATGCACCATTAAACCAAAAATATTGTATGCATTGAGTTGCGTGTAAAGAAAACTGTGTACCATAAGATTAATACAGGCATATATAAAGATGCGATGAAAAAAATTGAGTTGTTTCTGCATTTCACTCACAAACTGGTGTTAATTTTAAAAGAGCTCAGTGATAATGCTTCTGCTCAAGTAATGCGGTGGCCTTTTGGCTAGATGAGAGGTAAATAGGATTGGATTGAAATCCTTGAGCTCAAATTCTGCACCAACCTGCCCCATGAGCTTAATTCCATTGAGCATGTGATTGATTCTCAAATCCTTGACTCTGCCAAAACACAATTAGCAGCATGATCAGAAAATGATTTGATTAAAAAGGAATTGCATGATACATGCATACTTTTATCGCTATGTGATTTGTATGCAGCCCTTTAAAAATTTACTATCTATCTCTAACTAAGATCATTTTGTGGAACGCAAATCAGTGGAAAAATTTACAGTCCCTGCACATCCTCGGATAAGAGAAAACTCTATACTGCTCAGTACATAGGATTCTGAAAGAGTTGCAATTACGTAATTATTCAGTGTGATAAGAGCTTAGGAGATACAGGGTTCGCTAACAAAACAAAAGGGGAAAAAAAGGCCGCCGACAAAAATCTGTGATGCAAGCATTAAGAAATTCTTTTGTAACAAAATATTGTTCAATACCATACAATCTCATCAAGCAAGAAAAGATGAGGCATGAATAAGAGTTGATCATATGAACTCAAACAATAATATTCTGCCCACAAATTCTTAAAACTGTACAGGAAGTTTCCATATCTAAGAAGAAAAAATTCTTACAAATGAACTCTTCATTTTATAGTTAGAGATATCATTCTCAGTCTAACAGTAAACTTTAAACCAATTGGTCAGTTAACAAGATACCATCACAGTACATGGGATTGGATGAAAATATTTAGATTGATTGAAGAATAAAACTGCAAATAAAGCAATCGATCATTAACCGTATCGGTTCAGAGAAACGAAGGAACAAAAAATAAACAGGAGAAGAGAGGATTTGAGAACCTAAGGGGGTGGAGAAGAACCAGAGAACGATGGCACAGAGAGCAAGAACGAGAGGGATGACATGGATTGCATTCTCAGCAGATCTGAGACGGGACCTTTCCTTCTTTGCAACGTGAGAAGCTGGATCATAGGTCGGCAGTTCTTGGTGGTCTTTGTCAGTGTTTGTGTTGTTGAACAACTCTTCAGTCACTATGGAACTGCTCGGTGATCTCTGCATCTTGAGAGAGAGGGAGAGAGAGGGAGAGAGGGAGATCTTCTTCTTCTTTTTTAAGGGGGGTGGGTGGGGGGCGTTGAAGTGGGTTTAATACAGGCCAGTTTAGCATTCTGTTCCAATTTTATTTTTAAAAAATTTCAAAAACAATTAAATTTAAATTTTTTATTTTTTTAATGTATTGATATTAAAAATAAATTTTAATAAATAAAAATATATATATTATTTTTAAATAAAAAATATTTTAAAAAAAAGGTCTATATTGAACCTATAATCTTGTTAGAAAAAAAAACATCAATAAATTTATTTTTTAAAACTAAATAAAACAAGCTTTTACAAGAATAAGTGATATATATATATACACACTCGAAAGCACACACATAATACAATTAGTTATTAAAAGTTGATCCCACATGCTTTCGTTAAGGGCCGGACACAAATTTTTTAAAACATAAGAAAGAAAAAAACATATATATATATATATATATATATATATATATATATATATATATTTTTTAAAAAATTCAATATTATTATCAAACTCGGTATAATGTTTAAATTTAAAAAACTTTTACCTAATTTTTTATTGATATTTAGCCAGTTTATCAATCTCGCAACATGTATTATAGGATTGAATTAATTTTTTTATTTTATTATATGATAAAAAAATATTAAGATTAATTAATTATGAACTCAAGAAAAAAATTCAACAAAAACCTCATATTAAATAATGAATTAATTTTTTATTTATTCAGTTTTTTTAATCTTTAAGCTGCTAATGTTTTCAATTTTGCCCTTAAAAATTCTTTTTGTTGACCTAGATTTTTTCATTCTCTTTTTGGTTCTTGCAAGTGCCCCAAGTATCAGGATTTATTTCAGGATTTCATGACATGTTAATTTCACATGGAAAAGTTTATAATTGCTGTAAAATAACAAAATTAAAAGGACAAGGATCATCATTGTTCATCCTCTCACAGTTTGTTCTTCATAAAACACTGCAACACTGCTTGGATTCCTTCTTTGTCCCTCCAATTCATTTTTTTGATCTTTAAGCTGTAAATTCTTTCAATTTGGCCCTTGAAAGTTCTCTTTTTTTTGTTGAACTATATTTTTTTCATTCTCTTTAGATTTTGGTTTTACACTTGCTCGAGGTGTCAAAAATTATTTTGGGATTTCATAACATGTCAATTTTGCATGGAAAAGTGTAGAATTGTTGCAAAAAAATACAATTAAAAAAATAAATATCAAATTTGACACCGATAGTAATTAGCAGCTATTTTTTCATAATTATTGTTCATTGGGAATGTAAATCTACACTTTAGTTCCTTAATTTTAAGTTTTTCTTACACTTGGCCCTTCTATTTTTTTATTTTTTATTTTAGTCTCAAACTTCATTTATTTTAGATTTCAGTTCTTGTATTTTAAGAAAAGAGATGAAAAGCTACTAAAAAAATCTCAAAGAAAGAAAGCTCTAGGGTGAGCATATTTTGACCACCAAATACTTTAATTTTGGTACATTCTGTTTAGATAGATAAATTTATGAAGATTAACTCAAAATAATTACAAACCAAAAACTCAAAACAATCACTTTATACAATTCATCTTCAATATATTTTGATTAATCCTTTTAAACATAAACTAGTCAATTTCATGTGGTCATGCAGGTTAGATTAATTTGTTTAACGCAAAAAATAATATGTAAGCTTTAGTAAACATTTTTTTACCGTCATAAAAACGTTTAATTATGAATTGAAAGGTTGATCATGCATTTAATAAAGTAAAATATAAAATTATAAACTAATAAATGTTAAAAAAAAATTGTTAATACTAACTAAATATCAAATTACAAAGTTGAGAGACATATGCAAATTAAAATATTTGTTATCACATCGAGGGACACTTTTCAAAATTATTTTATTTAATTATATAGAAATAAAAAAATTTGTAAGAAAAATAATAACCTCAATTCTATTGAGACAAAGTAATTTTCCAATATAATTCATGGTTTTCATATTATTATGTTTTTTTAACAAAGAAATATAGTTTTTGAGATATGTTGTTTATTTAATAAAAATTGAAAGCAATTAGAATAAACAGCAAAACAATATTGAAAAAAATTTAAATAAGAAAAAGAAAGGCATCTCTTTTTTTTATTTTTTTCACAAGAATAAATACTTTTAAAAATAATATCTTATCAAAACCATAAAATAAAGTTTTAAGTGACAAAAAATATGTCTCGATAAATTTGATGCAAATATATTGAAAATCTAAGAATGATATATTGCTCACACCTTGTCGCTTGAAACTTTTTGAAATCTATTTTTTAACTAATCATACGATGATAAAAAAAAAATTATATGAAATACAATGAATAAAATCATGAAGGAAAAATATGTACTTCTTTTTGTCAAAATTTTCTTTTCTAATTCATGTAATTTTTCATTATTCGGATGAGATAATGTTTATTTCTAAGCAACATTCCTCATTAAGTAAAAAAACAAAAATACTAAAATATATTAATGAAAAATATAATGATTTGAACTTTATTTTCGTTGAATGTCCATGACCATAAACTTAAAAAAATAAGTTTGCATTGGAGGTTCACATACAATAATTAACAAAACAATCACTAACATTACAAAAAACAAATTGCTCAAATCTTATTAAAAATACCAAATTAAATGGTATTTAATGAAATAATATCTAAGAAATAAATTCAAATAATTTATTACAATGAATTTTGATTAAACTCTAAGAAAAAAATATAAAAAAATCAGGAAAATTGTATAAAGAAAGATCTTTATAATATTACAAAAAAAATCATTATAATCTTAGAAAATGAATTCAAAATTGTGTCGTATTGATTGGAATAAAATTGTAAATATAATTTTTATTATTTTATTTCAATCAAATTGCAATTAAAATCTAAGAAAAAAAGATGTTATAAAAAACCCGATTGGGCATGGGTGGGCCAATTATTAGTCTATAATAGATAAGATCAAACTTATGCACATGGTCACCTTCATTTGAATTTCGACTATCAAAGATGGCCCAAAGGTTGGAGTTTGACTTCTAAAACCTAAATAAACTACTTCTAACCTTAAACTATTATCATACAAAAAAAAACAACCCAAATAAAAAAATTATGATGTTTGATTTGCTTTTTACAATAAGATAAATGGTCAAGAACATCTTAATTGAACTTCTTTCGTGAAATAGAATTCATTGATATCAATAGTAGCATTTTTATCATTAAAATGTGGTCAATTGACCATTTTATAGATCCTCTCCCATTTCCTAACAAGTTTCTCTTTCCTCTCTCAAACTCATGAACTGAAACATAAACAAAATGAAATTTTGTATCAAAACTAAAAATGCTAAAACTAAAATGATCAAAGAAAAGGTTAATGGAAAATGTCTCTTTTTGGCTGAAAAGAGCTTCTTTGTCTAGGCTAGACTAAATCATATTTTTCTACTTGAGTTTGAGATAGAACACACTTTTTTTTTTATTATTTCTTGATTTGATTCTTAGTATTTTTATTGTATATTTATGCTACAAATTAAAACCATATTTAATTAGATTGATTTCCAATCTAGTTTTAAAACCTCAACAATACCATTATTACTCCATAATATGCAAAGAAAAAATTTTATAAACTCATAAAACACCAAAAACAATATACAGGAGGATGAAATAGAACGAAAATTAATAACTTATATGAAAAAAACCACTATTGAAATTTAATGTGAATTGTGAGAGAAGCCAAAATACATGGCATTATGGTAAAACCAAGAATTTTTTTTTTAAAAAATTGTAATGTTAGTTTTCTTCAATGTTTCTCTTTATTAACAAAACATTAAAATGTGTAAAGAAATCATTGTGCATATATTCACGTAACACTATTCACTTCAACAATGAAATTATGTTTTTTTTCCTTGGTTAAGATAATTTGAATGCTTTGGTTTAAGGGTAATTCAGTATTTTCTAATTGCTCATTAGTCATTAAAGGATTGTACAGGGATGCATGCATCATTTTAACTTTTTTACAATAGCAAGATTACTGCTTTAAGTTAAAAAAAAAATAGAACTGTTGACCATGGGTATTTATATCATTTCATTTTTTTTAAAAAATGAAAAGATATTTTTGTCACTGGAATCGAAAAAAATTAGGCCATGTGTCTAGGGATATTTTCATCGTTTCACATGGGTTTTCTTTGTTTATTCCAAATTCATTGAGGACATCTCAGTCTTTTTAACTTGATTAATGAACTTTTTAATCCAAAAAGTTGTTGACGCTTGCTTTTCAAGCATCAGAGCGTGGGAGGCGTCTGCACCCTTTAGATGTCACGTGTGGTGCCTCTCAGTGGCCAAACTTGCCATTTCTATCAAGTCTTTGAAAGTGTTATTGTGTCCTCTCCTTCCTAGTATAGCACGTGTCGAAGGCGGATGAGTCTATTTGTTCTCGTTGGTCATTTCTTTTTTCCTTTATTTTCTCTATCCTCTCCCAAGAAGTAAATGTTGGTACTTTTTGTTTTTGATGTTTCAATCCTTGTTTCTTTGATTTCTATTTTTTTATCCCTTTTATAAAAGTTTGGTTTGTTTTCAATTTAGTTTTTCAATTATAATTTGTTATATATTATTTTTTCAATTCATTCCTTATTCTTTTATTTTTTAAATTTTTTTCCTGGCCATTTTGTTAAAGTTTATTTAATTTTCAATTTCATTATTTTGTTATTTTTTTTTCAATTTGATCCTCATTCTTTTTATTGTGTTTCTTTATGTTAAAATTATTTTTCTTTTCAATTTAACACTCCAAAAAAAAAAAAATTTGGTTGCCCTCTCATTTATTTCTTATTTTTAATTTCATCCACATTCTTTTAGCTACATTTTTTTAAATCCTTTTGTGTAATCGAATTTTTTTCCCGTTTTTATCTTTTAGCGCTTGATTTACTGGGTATTAAGTTTTATTGTTTTTTCATTTATATGCTTCCAGTTTAATGACTCGGATCATGAGTATGAAATATAAAAATGGATCAACATTCTTTTTTTGGATCATTTTATTTTCTAATTTCATCATTTGACGTTAATTTTTTCCTTTTTTTATTCTAATTTTGATTTTTATTTTTATTGATGCCCTTTTAATATTTTAAAATAATTTTTTAATTCATGTTTCAATTAATATCCCTCCTCTATAAGTTTTTATTTTGTTTGCTTAACAATTTTAAAATATTTTAAAACAAACTGAATATTTTTACAAATAAAAAATATTTATTTTTAGATAATATTTCTAATATGTACAGCCCTTGTATAATATTTTTCTTCTTTTATTTTATGAAATCAGTTTCATGTATGTGTCAATTTCTATTATTGTTTGATTTAATAAAAAATAATCTTATTAAAAAATGTTGCGGAATCAAATATCTTGATATATATCTATCTTTTGATTTTTTCTTTTAATTATCGTCCATGACTTTTATTTATTTACATAGATAATTATCAATTTATTTAATTAGATGTTTGAATAAGTTTTTAAATTTACTATTAGAATATTTTTATATAAAAAACACGTCAAAAAGGCCTATATATAGTTTTTTTAGAAAATATAATATAAGATATATGACAAAACACGGGTTAAATAAATAGTTAACATATACAAACTTGATTTTTCATTGTAGAGCAGTGAAAAGACAAGCCCCTTTGGTCCTCAAAAGTTTTAGAGAATTTTTTGTAATTTTATTTTCTAACATTTGATTTAATGGGTAATAAACTTTATAATTTAATTTTATAAAGTTATTACAGTTTTATAATTTGAATTGTGAGTTTGATTTACCTTTTTAGTTGATTTACTGGAAATTTATTTTGATTTTATTTTATATTTTAATAATAGATTGATTAGGTTATTTTTTTTTTTTAAATCACTTTAAATAAATTCTTTTTCAAACTTTAAGGTAATACCGCGTTCTGGGGCCAAAGGCAAGGATCTAATGTAACTATGTGGTGTTAAATTCTCGATTGGACATATGGTAAATGCATGCAGTTCTCGGGCACCTCAAACCGTACAATTAACAATTATTCTAGAACTACATAAAGCCAGCCATTTTAGACCGAAAGAAGAAACTTGACCAAGTTTGCCTTACCACGATTAATAACAAAAAAAAATATCTTCCGTTTCTTTTTTCTCTCTGACCTTGTGTTAAAAATAAATTATGTTTGACGACCTTCTGTGCACTACACGCGCTTCATATGCACGTGAGCAATGACTTTTGATAGATCGGTTGCTGTGGTGTGAAAGGCATGGCTGGCGCGTTCACGTAGATTCTACGAAAGAAGCTAGGAAACAACTAGGAAAACACAAAAGAAAGAAAACTCCGTTTCGCTAACCTTTATGTTAATCGGTTTTTTGTTTTAATGTTTTAAAAATATATTTTTTTATTTTTTTGTGTTATAAATTAATATTTTTTTTTATATGTTTTGAAATCATTTTGATATATTAATATTAAAAATAATTTTTTTAAAATAAAAATTATTATTTTAATATATTTTCAAGTAAAAATCATTTTGGAAAGCATATACTACTATAATCTTAAATATTTTCTTAATTATTTTTTACTTTTAAGATATTTGATTGATCAAGACCGTTATTTTCTTCAATTCAAACTAGTTATTTAAAAAAAATTACAATTAAATTAAATTAAGATAAATACCTGAAAAACAAGTTTTAATAAAAAAACATTGAAAAATATGTTTTGATATTTAATATGCAATCAAAAGAAAATAAAAAAATAACTAATCTAAGAAATTTTATAAAATATTTATAATAAGAAATAAAAAAAATATATAAATTTTACTTTTACTGAATATCCATGATCACAAACTTTAAAAACAATTTGTATATATTAGGTTCATATATGATAATCAATGAAATGATTTCTAATATTAAAAAAAAAAAAACGTGATGATTTTATTTTTGAAACAAGTATAAAATTAAGTAGTTTTTAATAAAATAATATTTTATTTATAATAAATTCTAACTAAAATTTAAGAAAAACATTTAAAAATATTAATAGGATGGATAAAAGAGACATGCACACCTGATCCAATACAAAGATGCCCAAGTGCACACAGGGTTCCAAGGGCATGCCTGAGTGCCTAATCTTCTTGTTCAATATTTTTTTGTTTAACAGGGCAAATGACAAGTTTTTTAAAAATAAATAAATGACATGTTTTTTTATTGGTAAAGTTTTTTTTACCACTAGAGTTGATTGAAAAATCAAGATCCAAGTTGTTGGATTTTAAAAATCAATTTCACCAAATTTTTACATGAAAACACCTACTCACCTAAATAAACTCATTTCGATCTCAAAATATCTTCAAATCGCTCAAAAAATTAAAATTTAAACGGAAAGCTCTAATCTATTTTTTCTTTAATGAGATGAAAGTTCAAAACACTCTCATGACACTCCTCTCGTCGAGATAACATAATGATACTAAGACTAACTTTTTGTTTGTTTGTCGGAATGTAGTTAAAAATAAAGTTTAGGATCTAAGCGTAAAATTTTAAAACTAAAGAGATTGAAAATGAGTAAATGAAGAATTTTTGGACAAAATAAACTTTTTTGTGTGAATTTCAAAAAAGCTCCACCGATATTTTAAATTATATCTCGAGATCTCAATTAATAATTTAAGTTGTTAAGTTATGTTAATTTTTTTTATATAGTATTATAACTTTATTGACTAAGCGATCACAAGTTCGAATCTCATTATTCTTATTCTATTTGATAAAAATTAAATATAAGATAATGTGAGTCTGTATAAGTTTTAAACTTAAAAATCTTTTATTTAAAACTATATATTAAAAAATAATATAAATTATATTTATTTATAGCTTTAACAAGAATGTGATCTAATTCTCTAAAATAAAATGGCATACCTTGCCTTTTCCATCAAACTATACAATGCTCTTTAATGGATGAATGTTGCATGGAATGGACTCACCACACTCGAAATGGATGTTGACTAGTTGCCGCAATTCATTATTCAATCATAGATGATCGGTGATGCCAGCAGCATATCCATGAACTTAAATTAAAACCATAACAAAAAAAAATTATTTTAAAATATGCAACAGGAATCATAACTTCTAGATTCAGTATTATGATTCAATTATATTTTTTTTTAAATATTTTTTTAGTTTTATATTATTTTTTATATTTTTAAATTGTTTTGATTTGTTGAAATAAAAAATAAATTTTTTATACTCAAAGCTCGTGGTTTTATAAACAAAACTCATTAAAAATAAAATCTATAATCTATTTAACGAATTTATAACAAAACTCTAATTTGATATATCGGATATAATGGATTTTAATTTTATTAACTAAATCAAATGTCTTAAGTATAATAAACTTGTAGCTGTAGTAATAATATATTTACGCACTTAATAAAACTTCGTAATTACTATGTTTGGTGTGTCTGTGAGCATTAAGCATGCAATTAATCAAATGGATGGGCAATATGGTAATATGAGTGGAGAGTGTAGAGCACGTGGCAAGCAATAAACAAAAAGATACGTCACCACCACTTGAAATAAATCCCGAAAAAATTGAGTTCTCCCTTTAAATAAAAAAACAAGCATTCAACACGACAGAGCACAGCACGTATTGCCTCTCACACCTGTAACCCTTTTTTCTCCTCGATATTACCCCCCCACTCTCTCCCTCTCTGGCGATCAACTCGTATCTTAGTTAATTTTCTCACCGGAACCAGCAATTTTGACTTCTCACTTCTCCGGTATCTAATTTTAAATCACGCGATTCAACCGGTCCATTGACAGCACAAATCATCAAATCATGAATCCTGAATAGTAAGCTATCATCATCAAACACTTTTTTTTACCCTTGAATTCTTCTTCTTTTCCCCCTCTTAATTATGTTAAATATAGGTGAAATTGTATTGGATCTGATTCTGATTGTTATTGATTAATTGATTCCTTAATTCGCAAGTATGCAAGTTTGTTTGTTTCGTCCTTTAATTGTTTTTGGTAGGATTATGATTTAATTATATGATGGATTTTGATGATTAGATCTAGGTGTTTTGCCTTCAGATCCGTTGACATTTTTTTTTATAACTTGTAATTCAATCGATTGCAATTCGCTATTAATTGGGAAAGATTTGTTTTTTTTTTCCTTCAATAGGTAATTGGGAGTAGGAGGGTGTTTCAACCTTTTATTTTGATGATCTTTGTGATTGTATTACGAAAGGGAAAGAATAAAAAAACAACCATGTGACTTTGATTCTTATTTTGCAGCGATTATTTGTTTAAGCTTTTGCTTATTGGAGATTCTGGTGTTGGAAAATCATGT
Organism: Populus x sibirica; assembly: GCA_019202695.1. Taxonomy (NCBI): domain Eukaryota; kingdom Viridiplantae; phylum Streptophyta; class Magnoliopsida; order Malpighiales; family Salicaceae; genus Populus; species Populus x sibirica. Next base: position 3,172,940 of record JAGMVL010001291.1, on the reverse strand, counting down.
CTACTTTTGAGGTTTGCTGTAAGTTTCTTCTATTCTTCTCTCAGCTATTTGTCTATATGGAATCCATGTGTCATGCTGTAGTAGTGTACTAATGATTATGATTCTCTAATTTTTTTTGTATGTTTTTTTAACAGGATGATTCATATCTGGAGAGTTACATCAGTACCATCGGAGTGGACTTTGTAAGCTATTATCTTTACACTTTTTTTCCCTTTATCTTCAATTATATAATCATGGGATTGATTTATTTTTTTTGTTCTACTGTCTAGAAAATCCGCACTGTGGAACAGGATGGGAAAACCATTAAACTACAAATTGTAAGTTATAAAATCGTCTTGATGGCCTCCTGTTTTTTCTGGATTTCAGTCAACATCTGCTTTGATCTTGATTAAAATTGTGTTCAACTTAATTGGTTGTGTTGAGCATTTCTTTCTTTTCTTTTCTTTTTTTTTCCTGGTGGGTGGGGAAGGGTCGTTTGAGGTTGGGTTAGCTGTAACGGTCTTTGAGACACAATGTTTTATATAAGTTGCTTGTTCTATTTATCTTATAAAATTGTGGTGCACTGATGGCAATATAAAAATTTCTTGGATATGGCAATGTTCGGTACATAATTATTAAGTGTGTTTCTTGGTTTTACTAAATTTGCAGTGGGACACAGCTGGTCAAGAGCGTTTTAGGACAATCACAAGCAGTTATTATCGTGGAGCTCATGGAATCATTGTGAGATTGCCTCTCTCTCTCTCTTCCTCTCTCCTTGTTTACTTAATACCTTACTTTTCGTCTCATCGTGAGATTTGTCTTATTGATTGCATTTTGGCTAGGTTGTTTACGATGTCACAGACCAAGAGAGCTTCAACAATGTTAAACAATGGCTGAATGAAATTGACCGTTATGCAAGTGAAAATGTGAACAAGCTTCTAGTTGGGAACAAGTGCGACCTCACTGCTAACAAAGTCGTCTCGTATGAGACAGCTAAGGTAATTTAGTCATCTACTTTCTTTTGTTTGTTTTTGCATGTTGAAATATATTGGTTCACTTTACAGTCAGATGAGTCTGGAAGTTTTAATAAGGAAATCGCATCTTTATTCAGGCTTTTGCTGATGAAATTGGGATCCCTTTCATGGAGACAAGTGCAAAAAATGCCACTAATGTTGAGCAGGCTTTCATGGCTATGGCTGCAGAGATCAAGAACAGGTACTCTTAATTTTGTCCTTACGTTGCAAACTCTTTTTTTAATGGAATCCATTATTTCCTTGCTGAATAGGGGGGCGTTTTGCCATAGAAATTCCTCAGACTTCTCGTTATTGTGGAGAATTTTATAACATGAGCATGTTTTAGACTTACTGGCCTCTTACGTTTTGATTCTTATCCATCAGGATGGCAAGCCAGCCGGCCATGAACAACGCAAGGCCCCCAACAGTGCAGATTCGAGGACAGCCTGTCAACCAGAAGTCTGGTTGCTGCTCCTCTTAGAAGAGAGTCGAGGTTGGCTTGTGATGTTATAACCATGTTGGCATGTAAACCTAGTTCGTCTATTCTCAAAGCTTTGATATGAAGATTATTTGTTATGATTTGCATTTCTGTCAGATGTTTAACACTTATGTTAAAACTTCCATTCTTTTAAATGTATTTGATTTTAAAAACATCTGTACAAAATAGGAATACTGGTTAATAGCAGTATTTGCCTTGTCATTTCCTTATAACATCTGTACTAAATAGGAACTTGATCGTGCTGTTTTAATTTTATTTTGGTTGTTAACGTGCGCACTTGATCACGCCGATGCACCTGATATGTGGCTTTGCAATCTCGTGATTTTTCTAATAGAATTGCGAAATATGCGTAATAGACAAATAAGTCGTATAAACCATGCATTATAACTGGAAAAAGAATACTTAGAAATATAAAAACTGAAATCAATTATGCAAACCGTAACAATTCTCAAGAAGATCAAATGAGAAGCCCAGGATAACGGCAATAATTATTAGAGAGGATGGGGTTTGATCTTCTGGTTTCCCTTACCCACCAAGACTGGATATCAGGCAAGGCACAAGAAATTAATTTAGTGAATAGAGTAAAGAGAATAAATGCTCTCCGTTTCGAGTCGGGCAATTGAAATCGTCAGTCAAGAAACTGTTTTATAATGAAGGATTTGTTTTTGATGATATCATGGTTTGACCAGAGCTGCCCTACCGTGAATGCTTATTGAGGAGAAACAGTAACCGCAAGAAAACTCTTATCTTTCTTAAAGCCGCCAAGAAAATTCTCTTTTTCGGCGACTCCGCCAGCTTTTCCCATTTGACAGCGGGATGGGAACAAAACTTTCGCCGTCCCTTTAGAATGCTCATAAAGTAAACCGAACTGATGCTTGGAGTCAGGCGTTGACTGTAGCACATTTGGTTGGCTGAAAGGTCATATGGAATGTCCAGTGATGGGAACAACCAAATTACTCGTTTGCTATGGCGAGGGATTTGTCATTTTCTTTTCTGCAATCATAACTGGACAACCTTTGATCCTGAAACACGACTCTGGTGAGATACAGGCATTAGAAACGTTTTTCTTCCCAGTTTGAATAATCTGATGACCTCTGCCAGTGGCCTGAAGGTACACTGGAAACTCAGTGTCTCAAGAGTTGGATGGTAAACTTGAAAGTCATGATTAAACTCCAAGGCTAACAGCATACCATCTCTCCACCACACTGCACAATCATTCTCCCGTATATCTGCAATAATGTTATATACTTGTATCTTTTGTCGCTATCACAGTTTTTAAAAACCTCCTGAAGTTCCTGAACCGCCATGTCAGACAATCTGATGACATCACGAGGCTTCTGACTGGCGAAAAGGCCATGGCTTCACAATCTTGTACACATCCAACTCCTTGCATAATGCAATGCAGATTTAAGATTTCAGTACCTAGCATATCATAGCGGTGAGCAACTGCAGCAATCCTAGATGTGAGGGCATGCCAGATCGAGTGTTGACCCCACCTAATTCACAGATTGAACCACATCCATGGCCTTGCTCATCAGGTTAACATTACTCCTTCCCTTCCTAGCCATTGCAGTTCCAGGGCCCCTAGTCTATTGCTTTTTTCTATCATACTGTTCAAATTTACAGACAAGGTCAGCTGATTCCACCCTTTTCAATCACGCTAGATTCTAAACACAAAAACTCAATCAAACTAAACCAACACCTAATTTGAACAATGAACTGCATTATTCAATGCAACTCAGTACTGTTCTTATTTCATTGTCCGACTTGCTTCTATTCATCTAACTTAACGGTTGCAACTCTATCTGTTGATTGACAAATCAACTTCAGCAAGTAACCACCTGCATTTGCCACCATATCAAGCTTAAGTTAGTCCTTGAAGATTCGACACCAGCTTTAATATTTAATGCAACATAAGTTCCAAATAGGGGAGAGTATGGCTTCAAGAACCTTAGCTACCTTGACAAGTGCCAACTTGACCAGGCTGTTATGATCAGGTAGAAGTCAAAAGTCTGCCTATTATTACCTCTCCTGTAGAACCGATCCTTCATAGAGACCCATATTTGTCCAACTGCAGCTAATCATTGATCAAAAACTTCTACTAGAGAATTTGCCAACCTACCAGTAATCAGCACAAGAGCAATGCCCATCCTTGAAATGATGAAACCTCGTAGTATCTCTAACAATGATTTCCCTTCTTTCTATTTGTGATATGTACTTGATAGCTCTATGACAATCTCCGCATACTCTCAGGTTTTTAAACACCCTGATTGGAGTGCCAGGTGGCAATTTTATAAGGCCATAAGCAATTGCCAACTTTTCACTGTGCCACAATAAAAGCTGCTCTTTTTGCTCTTCCCCTACATCATGTAATGCAAATTCAAGATCTGGCACATACCCTGCTAACTTCATTTTCTTTTCCAACTCCTTCAGTTTCCCATGTATAGAAGCTAATTCTGGGTGAAACTTATCACCTGATCTGAACTGATGGGCCATACTCTTAACCTCAATCCAACTGTACCCTGGTGTCTTCACCACCTTGCAGCTTTTCATTGATTTTCTAACTCTAGCAACATGGTCCCATCTTTTTGTAGCTGCATAAACATTAGCAAGTTGAACATAACCAGTTGCACTAGCTGGATCAAGATTAAGCAACTTCTGGGAAGCGAATTCTGCCATCTCAGTGTTCTTGTGTATTCTACAAGCACCCAAAAGGGTTGCAAATACAGCAGCATGAGGTTTGAAAGGCATATTCTCGATCAAATCTACAGCCTCTACTAACTTACCTGCCCGACCAAGAAGATCAACCATGCATGTATAATGATCAGGCTTAGCTACAAGTCCAAAATCCTTCGCCATTGAATGGAAATATTTAACCCCAAGGTCTGTAAATCCAGCATGATTACAGGCCATTAATACCGCAACAAAAGTGATCCAGTCTGGCTTCATTCCTTTCTCTATCATCTCATCAAACAAACCCAGAGCTTTTTTACCTTCTCCATGTTGAGCATAACCAGAAATCATTGCATTCCAAGTGACAACATCCCTCCTTGGAACCTGAACAAACAATTTCCAGCCATCCTCCAAAACTCCACACTTACAGTACATGCTAATCAACGAAGTTCCTGCAGTTGTATCATCACACAGTGGAGACTTACAAACTAGCTGATGCACTTGCCTGCCCAACTGTAAAGCAGACAACTCACTACACCCTAACAAAGCACTGCTCAAAGTTGACGAATTTGGCTGAATACCAAATCCCACCATTGTTCGGAAAAGTTTTACACCATCCTCAGCTCTGTGATTCTCAATATAACCTGCAATCATAGCATTCCAAGTCACCAAATTTTTCTCGGGCATCTTTTCAAACAATCTTTCTGCCAATCCAATCCTCCCAAGCTTCATGTACCCAGTGATCATAGCGGTCCAGGCCACCACACTCTTAAATGGCGCTTTTTCAAACAACTTTAACGCGGAGTCCAGGTCCCCACACTCTACATAACCTGAAATCATAGCATTCCAAGTGACTACATTTTTCGTTGGCATTATCAAGAACAAGTCGCGTGCTTTGTCCATTTGCTGATTCTGCGCAAAACCGGTTATCATTGTATTCCAAGAAGGTGTGTCTTTAATGGGCATATCTTCAAAGAAAGCCTGAGCTCTTTCCATGTTAGAATTACGTACATAACAAGATAACATGGTGTTATATGAGACAGCATCTGGTTCAGGTATTTTAACAAACAGTTCTTGAGCTTCCTTCAATTTACCGCGCTTCTTTGACAAACCCGCCAAAACCGAATTCCAGGTAACTGTTGTCTTAATAGTCATGTTGTCGAACACGTTAAGAGCAGAATCTAAGTCGCCGCATCTGATATGGCTAGTGATCATCTTGTTTGATAAAATGACGTCACTAGATTTGGCATGGTGGTGAAGTGGTTCGGTAGATTTGCCAAAAATGGTAGGATACAATTGGGTTTTGGTTGAGGAATTTGCTTCTCTGTTGGGATCGGCATTTGGGTTTTGGATTGTGCGGGTGGAGAGAGAAGAAGCATGCTGTTTGGCGGGTGAGAAAGTCTTGAGGAAATGGAGGGAAAGTCGGTTTTCTGTTTTGTTGGGAAATAATACGTTTTCAATACCGAGGTTTGGGAAGCAAAAAGAAGAGAATTTTTGGGTTATGGTTTTCATTTGGTAAGTAAACTCTGCATGGGGTAGTTGAAATAGTCGGAGATGAGATTAAGAGTCCTTCTCTGGTAGATTTCTGTTTTGTAAAACCTTTCTTCTTTTTGGAGTTTTCTTTCAATGCGTTCTAAAATCCGAAAGAGGAAACCGCGATGGTGTCGTGCGGGTGGTTGGGTGTCTCCGCATATCAAACATGCATTTTGCTGGGCTATATGATCGAAAATAGTCGGTTCACCGTTCAGGTTGAAGCTGAGTTCACATCACTGTAACACTGCAAGTCTTCATGGACAGTTAAATCGTGAAGGAAACAACTTCTTCTTCTCTGCCCGTTCCTCCCCTGCAAATTGGGTGACAACTCACAACGATGACTGATGTTCTGGGATTGGTAGAGGGTCGACTAAATATTAAATACCTATACAAAAATAAAGTATTATCAACTAAATACATTAAATAATTGTTATTTTATATGGTATTTTATAAGTGTTTAGAATTGGTATAGGACCCCTTTGCGTTCAATGTAGGCATCCCAGTCCTGTGAAGCGAATGGTCGACTGAAAAGAATCTATTTCATATATATATATATATATATATATATATATAACATTAATTTTAATAAATATAATTGGATAAATATTTTATGTTATAAGATCATATATCTTTATTTATATTTATTTTTTAATTTTTTTAGTTTTGTTATTAATTATTGTTAATAATTTTTGTTATTTATATAAATAATTCTTGATTTTTTTAATTAAATACTTACGTAAATGTTTCTAAAACACATTGGAAAGGTTTTTATATCCACTTTTTTCTAGAAAACAAATATAGAAAAATGAGTAGATAGCTAGATATATCATGTCCAAAAAACATGACTACATGGTGTTGTAATTAACAAATATTTTATAGTTGATTTTTGCCCTCCTCATCAATAAATACTAAGCTCACGCATTATAATTGTGAAATCAAGGGACAGAAGCATCTTCAATCTGGATTAAATATTTGAATTTTTTTGTGAAAACAAGTTGGAGTAGATGTAATTGGGAGTTTAGCACGAGCTAAGCATTATAATTTATTAATGTTATTGCGACTTAGGAATTTTAAACACAATTTAATTATATTATATTATATTATATTATTATCAATTTGGATAAGATACTTGGAAGCTATTTTGAAGAAAAAATGGTGGATTCAATTAATATATAAAAAAGAAGAGATAGTTATGAAAATCAAACCAATCAAGTCTCAACTAATTAACCATTTAGCATTTTGGAGCTTTGTAAATAACAGCAGCACAATGGACTACCATCTTGGTTTGTTGGTAGAAAAATAGCTTCTTTTTTTTAGAAAATAGTTTCCAGTGGATTATTTTTTTATATTTAAAAATAACATAAAAAAACAAATTAAAAAAATATTTGTTAGTATTTGACAATGCTAATGAAAAATAAACTGAAAAAATATTTTTCATTTTTTTTTTATCTAACATATATAAGACATTAAATATAAGAGATAAAAAAATATAGTGGTAAAAACATTATTATATCATATATTTATATATAATTTATTTTATAAAACATAACTATACATATAATATAAATATTTTAAATATAATATTATTAACATATATTTATTTTCTGGTGTTCAGAAAATATTTAAAATAATTTATTTTCTATGGTATTCTAATTTTATAACATAAAAGTATATAATCTAAAATATATAATCATTGGATAACATAGCAAGTTTTTAAAGCAAATATATTTTCTTGATTAAAGTATAATATGCATTAAGATATCAAATTAATATTTTTTTATATTGTATAGTAATATATCTTAAAATATAACTTCCTTAAAAGTTATTTAATATTTATTAATAATATTACATTTTAAAATATTTTATTATTTATATATATACTATCTCACCACTTTAATTTTGGATCCTTCATGAAAAATATTTCCAATTTTTAAAAAAATCTAAAACTTATATTTTTATTTGACCAAAAAGCAATTCCGTTTTCCGGCTTTCCACAATACAGCTAAGAAAGTGCTTTTCAAGAAATCACTTTCTTGCAAGCAAAGAATGGCTAAAATGTCGAAACAAGTTTACATGCGATTTTTATAACATTGCTTCTACGCGGTATAGACAGGTAGGTTATTCATCAGTTGCCGAACGCTTAGCCTGACCAGTAATCAATCATAGAGCAAAACTGTGAAGTTAGGCTGAAGCATACCTGAATAATAGCGAACCTTGAAGGAACTGCTCATTGTTTTCTTTTAAAGCAATGATGAAACTATAGATTAGAAACACGAGGGGAAAATAAAATAAAAAAACTAATAAAAAAAAATGTTACCCTACACCAAACCAAAACTGATGCCACCGAGTCCAAGACTCCATATGCCCTAATTCAAACAAAAAAAGGGGTATGCATGCGTTATGAAAGTTGAGAAGGAATCACAGGAATAATCTGAAGTATACACCCAGAGACTAGATGTTTGAGATGGTTTTTGACACAGGAAATCATAATTCCCATTGATAACCTTCGACTCAGAACTCTCCAATTAGATCACAAGGAATTCCACACAGGGAAAATCAATGTGATGACAAAAGCCAGTGAAATCTCACTTGCCACCCAAGGAGGGGAACTGCCCAGGGTCTTCAATAGAGGGGGCTGCCACATCACGAGCATTGCTTCCATATCCGCTTCCATATCCACCCCTTCCACGGCCACGGCCTCGACCACCACGACCAGGGTTGTAGGACCTCTCCCCTTCAGCAGGCTTCAGGAACTCATTTATACTGACAGCCTGCACTCAAGTAACAATACTTGTGTTAACCATCATCAATACATATAGAGAATTATGAAAAAAAAATATTCCAGGTCACATAAAAATACATGATCAAATAAAAATTTGGATAATAAGAAAGAGGTAAAGGCATATAAAGTCAGTACTGGTACTTTGCGGTACACATGTAAGATGTCAATATATCAAAGAGAAACTGAGGTTAAGATTACCACGAGCACAATGGCCAACATTAAACAAACAAAACAAAAGGTTAAGAGACCAAGAATACACACCTTCTTGGCTCTGTCTTCTTTGTCAGCAGCATCTTTTCGTTTGTCCTTCTCAGAACCCTAACAGCCAATTACAAGTTCATATGCATGTTTAGCCTCTACCAAATGAAACAGAATTCCACATTCAAAGAAGGAAACTATTCTTACCAGTTTGATAAAGATTTCATCGTTGCTCTTCTTACTTGACAGCTGTTGCATGCACTGTAAGTCTTTGTCCAAGCCAACTTTCCTCTCCTCGGTCTTCAGATCAAGCAGAGCCTTCCTTTTTTCTTCAAGAACCTTCTCATACTCTTCTAATGTCATCTCCTATTAATAAAGGAGAAGGTTTTATGAAAACTAGCATAGAACATGAAAACACAGAATAGTTAAGGCAACAAAAACAGAAAGTTGAATTTCAATGTGCACTGGAGCTAGTCATAACAAACTTCAATTGAGGCATGATATCGGTACAGTACTGTGATTTCACCACATAGCTTGAAAAATCAATCTGGGTAAATGATGTTTCGGAGTTTTGACTTTCAGATGAAACCAACTGAATTTCATGCTGTGACTGAAAAAGTTGACAAAAAAACAGTCTATGCATCCAATGATTCTAATTACACAAAACTTGTTCTGAATGGTGATTAATCAATGTAAGCAACTTTTAATTTGACCAATCTCTTAATTAGTTGTAGAATATGCCAAGGTTAAGTAAACAGCTGCAACAGAAGCTGATAATGTATGTAAAGCACAGAAAAAAGGTGCTTGAATAGAAATATCTAGATCAAAAGTCGCACTTCAAAAATAAGTAATCAAGGCCCTTCCATCTGTGGTGTTTCCCAGCCATATGAGTTCAAATCTACATGTATAAGAAAAAAATTTAACCAGCAAACATTTAACATTTTATCAGTGACTTCCCCAGGGAAGCATAAACTGAATCTTAAATGCAATTGCTTACTAAATAAGCAAGCACATCATCATTTTCACTAATCCTGTATGAAACAGGAGGCCCGTGATTGGTAATATTTAACACCAAGTTAAAAATTCATCGCTTGCACAAATCAGGGATTATATACAGGACACTTGGAGAAGGATCTTGCCAAAATTTAGAAGGTGAAATTAGACATCATGCAAAAAAGAATTAAAACAGTTCTGATCCTTCTATATTCATAGTAGATAATAAATCCTGTCTTACTAATCCAGCTTGACAGAAATACCTCTGAAAAATAAAAAAAATTATAACAATTGAAGTTCTAGATGATGGAACTTTTCTGTTGTTTATGAAGACAACTCAAGATATGACCAGGTTCAAAAGGAACAATTTACCTTCTCTTCTGGTAAATTCTCTTCTGGCTCTTTCTCAGCAGTGTCCTTATTGGCATCTGCAGCATCCTCCTCTCCTTGCTGCTTCTCAGTTATAACATTCTTCTCATTGTCAACAACAGGATCTTCAGTCTCCCTGAATTCAGTTAAACAAGTAAACATACATGTGAGCATAGCTAAGTTATTGCATATATAATTACATTTTCAAAAATGCTGGGAGTATGAAGACAGAAACTCACGGAGCAATTTCATCAGTAGGAGTTCCCCAGTTACCACGGCCGGACCCTTCCCGCTTAATCTCATTCCTGATACAACGTGGAATAAAAATCCTTATGCCAAGTGATGAAGGAAATTTTATGGTCAACACAGAATACATAAAAATGAATATTTCAGTAACAAAATACTAACCCGCGACCAGTGCCGCTGTGACGTTCATACAACCTTCGAGGGCGTTCACCTTCTCTATCTTCCCCGTTGCTATAACCACCACGGCGACTGCCACGGAAGCCACCACGAGGTGCACCATATCCGCGTCTCTCGGAAGCCTCCCCATCTTCAGATGGTCTGGATCGTCCAGAGAATCCATTGCCAGTGAAGGAAGTTTCATTGTTATTTGAATCTCTGTTAAATCCACCACTGCCACCGCGACCACGCCCACGCCCATACCCACGTCCTTCTCCACGGCCTCCTCCACGGCCACCTTCATTCTTTGCTTCCTTCACTGGTTGAGAAGAAAAAAAACATCGGTAATAAAAACATGATATGAAACTCCCACAATAATCTGTTTCAGCTGTCATCCTGTGCTATGATTCAGTGAAATAACAAAAAGCTAACAAAACATATAAACAGAGAATTTACTTTCAAAATACATGGAAAAAAGTAAACCATGTAAAGTGTAGAGAAAGCGAAAACTGACCAGATGAAACCTAGCAGGACTACATGGGTAGAGTCAATCACCAATTTTATCTTCCAACAACCAAAACAAGATTAACCAATCATCTAGAACTTCAACGCTAACCAGCATTGCAATGATAAGTAAGCAAACAGGTGTACCAGCTAAAAAACCAACACTCTAGCAAACTAAGGTTAGAAAACTAAATTAATCCAAAAACTCATCAAATAGAAACATTTTAAAAGACAAGAAGCTTTTGTTGACTGTTGTTTCTTGTTCAATTCCAGACAAGGTTATGTTTGAAAGAATAACACAGAATCATTGTGTTTTTTGTTGTTATTTTAAATACAGAGAGTAAACAAATTTCTCCTACTAAATCCAAATTTCAAAACCAAAAAAAAAACATACGAGGCCCATTTCAAGTAATGATAAACACCAACAGATTCAATAAACATGTCCTCCTTTTCTTCTATTTCCTCAACAACCAGAACTATCTAACACTGGTAGGCTTACTCGAAGAAAAATCAAGTTGAAACAACTATTCAATCAACAATTTCTATAAATTATCATCCTTTCTTTCATTACCTATCATTCAAACAGAACAAAACGAAAACAATCTCCATTAAAAAAAATCTCAATGCTTGAAACACCTTCAAAGCACGTTTCTTGGTTTATATAAACCAAAAGTACCAGATTTAATCCAAAGATAAAGAAGGGTTACTAAATCAAAGCTCACCAGCTTGAGCAGGGGGGGCAGGCCTGGTGGGGAGTTTGGCAGGCTGAGAAGTAGGAGCAGCTAGCTTATCAACCTTCTTGGGCTTCTCAGCTGCCTTAAGCTGAGCGGCGGCAACGAGCTGAGAAAGGTCCTCATTGTTGTCATCATCACCAAGGATATCAAAAGGGTTCGCGGTTGCCATTTCTCTCTTTGAGTTTCTGATAAGCACAAATAATTATAGAGTCCTTTAGCTTGTTTTCTTTAAAATAGCAACCAAGAGACCCTTATTGATTGCGTAAATCCATTGCTGACTGATAGTAGTTTAGGGTAGGAGTGTTTGGGAGGCGAGAAGATGCTTTAGCAAGGAGAGTGAGCAGTGTTGGGAAACCCTAGCCAATGCGGCAGAGAGAATATGGGAGCGTGGTTAGGGAGAAACCTGGTCCTTAAAAACCCTAGTATGTGATGTTAGTGTATGGAAGGGTGTACGTTTATCATGTGGGCTTGCTGTCTTTGTTTATCTTTAGCCCTGGTGATGTCAGCAATGGACCTATTGGACAAGATTTTTGGTAGTTTCTTGATTTTTTTAGATAGTTATACGTATCTAAATGAATATATGGTATAATTATTTTATTAATTGTATTCTAAATTTATTGAGTTTATTTACATGCTTTCAATATTTTAAATAGTTAAAATAATTTGGCAATGTATTAGCATGTATGTTTAGGAGTTGATGAAGCCATAGGAAACTTTCCTTGATCCTGGGCTTTCTTTACGGATAATAATAGGTTCGAAAGGTATAGAAAAATAACTAATGAAAGTGTAGTTGGAACATGTTGACATCTTCCTCGACATATAAATTGTCAACATAAATACTAACAAACCATGGAGGAAGAAAAAAAAAGGACTAGATTGCCTAATTGAACCAAGTATAAAAGGATTTAATCCGAAGCTAGAGTTGTCTCACCTTGACCAAGTCAAATTAAATTTTATGTTGAGAACGTTTTAATCATGGTCAAATCGAGCTTAAAAAAATCAAACCAAACCCAATACAAGCTCAATCGAATTTAGTTTTACATAGTTAAACCAAGTCTAGAATAATCAAGTCGAGCACAAAAGGAGTCAGACCATACCTAACATAGGCTCAGGTGGGCTCAATTGACTATGTTAAACCGAGCTCGCGGGCTTAATATAAATCCGCACTGTATCTTTTTCTTTTTAACCTTTATCATCAAGATTGTTTTAAAAAAATTATTTTTATTGTATAGGGTTTCATGTAGTGTATGAAAGAGAAAATAAGATCAATTTAAATTTTAGAAATTAATAATTTATTTTTGAACAATTTCATTATTGTTAGTTTTTTCCTCTTAATTAGATATAAGGCTGGATTTGCGTATTAGTACCGGGATATTTTATAAAGTCAGTGGTGTGCCGAGGGTGTAATGGTGAATGGAAAAAAACAAATTATTATGTTAGTATTTATTATTGCATTGAATTCTTTTTTTCTTCTTTTCCCATTAAAAGAAAAGGACTACTCGGCCGATGTAAAATCAAATTCTATTTCCTCTGTGTTACAGTGGGCATGACAGAGATAGAAGGACTCGATCCCACAAACTGGTGAAAAAAGGATAGTTATGTCTAACACGGGACTGAAGCTTCGACATTAAGATTTTTCTTCGAAAGCGCGTGACTAGGAATGGTGCCTTTCTTTTTTTTTTTTTGTTTCTACGTAAATAAATATAAATAAAATAAAAATAGACGGGTAGTATTGTTTTTTAAAATGTATTTTATTTAAAAATATATTAAAATAATATTATATATATTTAATATCAATACATTAAAACAATTAAAAAAATTATTATTTTTAAACTAAGATTTTTATAAAAATACGTTCCAACCGCACGGATAAGTACGCTATTATTCTTGATGGATTGCCGACGGCGGAAAGGCCGAAACCCTTGGTCCTCAACGATTTCTTTTTATGGTCAAGACCACAAAAGACGACGACTTTGGAAATACAACAAAGAAAATTATTTTGTAATTGTCTAAATTAATACAACTTACGACGAGGGCTGACCTTATTTTGCAAAAGCAAGGTATTGTTGAATAGATGATTAACGCGAGGATAATTATGAACAATTAAGACAAAAAAAAAAGACAAAATAATAGTTTAATACCCAGAAAATAGAAAAGCGGTATGAAACTGTTGCTTGGTGCTAAAGCATGTGAAATTTTCAATAACCTTGGCGGGCCAGTTCCAAAAGAAAAATCCAGAGGATTTTTTTCAAGTATTTGGTCAAAAACATTAAATACAATTTTTGCTTTTGAAGGTGTCTCTACAATCACTAATCAACGCCTTCTGAGAGAGCTTGTCAGGATGGACTCGGCAAACACCCGGAAGCGGCCAGTCCTTTCCTTTCAAAACTCAAACTCAAGGCATGTGCCTTGCTTGTATACAATCTCTTCACATTAGATCCCTGTTCATTGAGCAACCTAACTAGACTCCTCTTGGCATTTGCTCTGAACGGACAGTTTGAAGCGATGAACCCATCAACCAGGTGGAGGTACGCCTCCAAGTCATGGCAACATGCCACGTCAGCATTGGGCTTTAGATACGGCGACATCTTTGTGTCTACACGTAATTCTGTCCCAACATGTGCATAGGCCAATGGCATGTTGTCATTTAGCTCTTCTACCATGGGTATTCCTGGGACTCTAGTGATAACATCCTGGCTATTCACAATTCTTAACACCTTAACGTTTTTGGCATTAATCTGGTTTGCAAATCCTTTGTTGCCGACACGAGGACCACCAAAGGAGAAAACTGCGACTGGTGGCACTTGTGGCGCACATGTACTTAATTCATCGCCTACTAGTAGAGCCAAGGCAGCGCCGAGGCTGTGTCCTGTGACTGTAATGCTTAAGGTCTCACCCCTGTATAACTCCATAAGCCTCCTCACCTCTTGAACCACAGACTGGGATAAACTAGGCACATTAGCCCCTGCAGTTTTATACAAGCTCAAGAACCCGCATTCCACCTTCGGTTGGATTTCAGTCGGGTCGTGCTCTCCAGGCGTTTCAACTAACTGGGCCCTCATATTCTCTGCCCATTCAAGACATGTAGAAGTCCCCCGCAATGCGATAACGATATCCCTCCTTCCTAACCGTTGGATCTCCCTCCGGTCCTCGCATACGGCAACATACCCGATCCAACTGGACCGTTGGGTCATCCACCCAAGATCCGGTGCCACATCGTCCACCCACTTAGGCAACCCAACCGAGGAAGTCGCATAAAGACTCTTCGTCACTCTGTAGGACCTATCGGGAAGTGTCACCTGTTGGGGTAATGGAGGTTTCGCTGCTGACATGGCGGGATTAGAATGAAAAGCATGATAAGATGCTTGAACAAACTCTCCGTATCTCACAACTTCTCGCCGGAGATTCTCGTCGAGTGGGTCAAGAAGTCCCTTCCAATCATTGCTACCGTGATACTCTCGCCACCGAGGACCAAGATGGTTCCTCGGAGAATACTCCTCTGTCTTAGATAACAGACGTTGAAGCCTGTTTAGATGTCTAGGTGACATTTCCTCAGCTGCTTTCATTGCAGGCCAAACTCTAAACGAATTAAGACGTTCTAATAAGTTCTTTCCCCAGTTATTCTCCAAGGACCCATTATTAGAAATTATGTGAACTGGTTGCGAGACAGTTTGGTTAATTGGTTCAGGGACTTGTTTTTGGAGGAGTTTTTCAAGATTTGCTAGGTGTTTTTTTGCTTGCCCGGTTGTTGATGATGATGTACTGGAATAATTTAAAGAAGGAGTTATTGTTGAGGTGGGTTTTAGCGTAGAGTGTTGGCGTTTGAAGCTGGCACGTCTGGCCTGAAAGAGATGGAGTTTTTGGGCTGGAAGCGTTGAGCTAATCTGTAAAGCCATTGAGAGAGAGAGAGAGAGAGAGAGAGATGAAAGAGTCAATGCGAGATATGGGCACTCAAAAGACAACAGCCGTTGCTACTTGAACCGAGTAACGCTGATTTGATCAACAGCCGCTGCTATATATAGAGGCTGGTTCTCTAAATGCCCTCCAACTAGTATAAAATTACAGACAACCTTATTGTTGAAAACAAATAATATCAGAGCTATATGGTTACATCAAGGGTATGATTGGAAAGGGAGTAAAAAATTACTGACCACGTCTCACCTGCATGCTACGCGTTTAAGTTAGTTTCGTTTAAAAACGAAAGTCAGTATCGTCAAAGTCCGCAACGAGTGAGTATAAAATTAAAACTAAAGAAAAGGCTACTTTTCTCTATCAACCAGCAGAAATATCATATTAAAAGCAAAATTATGTTAACGAGATCATGAAGACATTTCTTAAAAATAATATTAATCATAAGTTTATAATTAATTTACAACATAATAAATTAGTATATATATTTTAATATTTTCTATAGACATTGATTAGCAAACTCGAGAGAATTTTTTTTGTCTTCCTCATAAATCGACCCGAAGGGACAATTCAACAACTTTGGGCCCCCTGATGGCTGTAGCATGTATACTGGTTAAAAACGAAAATAATAAATTAAAAGAAAAGGAAGAAAACATAAAATTTTGTCATGGAAATTTTGATCAGCTAGCTGAGAAGACACCTGATGGGTGAAATATTAAACAACGCTGTACGGACAGGAGACCAGCTGTGTCAATGTGAAATGTAGTATTTTATTGATACTTAATTTTTACCTAATGTTTTATTATTAATATATACCTAGATACTTGCCTTCATCCTAGCTACCTCTGCCCGTGATTGTCAAGATACACCCCTGTTCAAACGCGTGTTATTTATTAAAATATTTTTATTTGTATTTTAAAAGTATTTTAAAAAAATTAAGATTTTTTATTTTATTTTAATTTAATAAATAATTTTTTAAAAATAAAAAATATATATTTTTAATACATTTCTAAATAAAAAATATTTTAAAAAATAACTTTCATTACATTCTCAAAACCCCTTAAATTTGTAAATTACTTGGTAGTTTCTCAAAGAATGGAAGATAAAAATAAATTAAGAGAAAATGGGATCAAACCTTTTCCCTTGTAGTTTACAATCCATAAAAAGAAAAAAGATTCAAAGAAAATCCCTGCCCAACATATAATTGGAGATACAGACTAACCATCGTATACTGCACATTTATTTTTATATTTCAAATGTGTTTTATAAAAACAATTATTTTTAAAGAAAACAACAACATTTAATTGAAGATACAAACTAACCATCATATACTTAAAGCATGTTTATATGTATATCAATTACTATATATATATATATATATATATATATATATATATATATATATATATATATATATATATATATCAAGAAGGAGCTTAATATTTCGGTTTGAGTCCTATGGTTATTAATATGATGGTCACTGAAAGTTTACATAGTCATTAACTTTAGGGCCCGTGAAATTAGTCGAAGTTCGCGGAAGTTGACCCGGACACCCATATTAATAAAAAAAATAAGCTTAATATTCATTTTTTTTAAAAATAGAATTAAAAAAATAATAAATAAAATTTTCTATTTAAATGCAATATTTCTCCACCCAGAAATTAAAGAGCTAGTTTTTTAGTTGTTTAATAAGTCTGTGAAACACATTTAAAAGATTTTTTGCATTTTTTTATATAATTTTTCATTGTTTGATTTTAACAATATAAAAGATTAAAATTATTTTTTGATATTAAATTAGTTAATTTCATAAATTTAATTTTGTTTTAATAGAAGAATTTGTGATATTGGAATGATCTCTATGATTTGATATTAAAAAATCGTCAGTAATCTTGGTGCTCGACAAGCTTGAGATGTGATTGTACGTGGGGACATGCTTTTCTATCTACTGCTTCTTGCTGCAACTATTGTGAAAGAGACATTACTGCCACTGCCGTTGTTAATAATTTTTTTTTAGTTTATATGGGTGTACGGATCAGCTTGTATGTATTTTGACTAATCCCACGGGTTCTGAAATTAACGACCATATAAGCCTCCAGTGGCCATCATATGAGCAACCACAGGGTTTGAACCTGAGACCACAGAGGAAGCAAACATTTTGGTCCCAAGCTCTTACCACTGGGCCACCACCTAGATGGTTATAATTTTGTTATTATAGGTTGGCAGTGTGGTTATTTTTTAAAGTATTTTTAATGTTGGAATATATTAAAATTATTTTTTTTATGTTTTAAAAATTATTCTTAAAATTAGCATATTAAAACGATCTAAAATATATAAAAAAAAATTAATTTTTAATAAAAAAATTAATTTTTATCCAAACGCTATTAATTAACATGCAAAACTATTATATTTTTTCTGTGATGTTGGATGGACAAGACACCATTATATTAGAGTAATACTTACTTTAAAAAAATAGAATAAAAAAATTTTAAAATAAACTTTTTATTTAAATACAAGTATTTCTCTATCCAGAAAACTATTTTTTTTAGCTTTTTAAATTTATATCAAGTCATATTGAGTTTGTGAAACATATTTTAGAGGTTTTGCACAGTTTTGCTTTATACGTTTTTCAAATACAAAAAATACAAGAACAATATAATTTTTCATTTTATATACAAATATTTTTAGCAATGTAAAGTATTAAAATTATTTTTTATTTTTTAATATTTATTTAGTGTTATAATTTTTTTTATATAAATCTAATATATATATTTTTCTTTTAACCACGTAACTTTTTAATAATAATTTTTTATTTGAATGAAATAAAATTAATATTATAAAATCACATAATTATAAATACAAAAATATCAAGATAAAATTATGATTTTTATTTTTTATGAAAAATAGTCGCTATCTTGATATATATTTTTTGGTAAAAACAATCTTTGTTTTTAACAGATAAATATATTTTTTATATTTTTATTGAAAAAGAAAAACTGAAAATAGAAAAGAAAAAAGAAAAAAATAGTTTTATTTTACTCACACACCCTAAATTCCCGATAATATGAAAATATTATTAAAACAATATAATTGTACCAAAAGATACAGAATGTAAAGATTCCCACTTGCAAGGAAATATTCGAGACGCGCGAGATTTTTCTGGTTGTCGAAGAAAAGAAAACATCACATGGAAAAAACGCTAGTCTTTTTCGCTTCCGGGATCCACCTTTTTTATGCTTCTCGCTCGTCAAAAGGAACCGAGTACAGAATTAAAAAAAAAAAAAAAACTAAAACGTGTAGGAGTTTCACTGTAATTTTATATATAAATTATGACAGATTGATATAGTGAAATTATTTTTTTATTTTTGAGTAAAGAAAATTTAAACCTTCAAGTTGAGGTTTGTTCGGTCTTTTTCTCTGATTTAGTAGTTATTAAAAGATTGTTTAGGGTGTATGTATTTTTTAAAATTTGTTAACATGATGAAAATATTATTTTACATCTAGAATCAATAAAATATAAAACTTTTGATTAAGAGCTTTCTTGAATTTTCACAAGCTTTATAACAGTAAAAATATTTCCTTGCCTTCAGGATCAAAAAAATATTAAACTACTGGACAAGGGTGTTTCGGGTTTTTTTTTTACTTTTTATGTACAGTAAAATAACATTTTTAATCTTAGAAAAGACAAAAACAAAAAAAAAGCTTTGTTGTTGGAAATATTTTGGTATTTTCGTATGGGTATTTTGTGTAATTGAGATAGTCATGAGGGGCGTTTTAATATTTTTCAAGTTTTGTTTTTAATTTTTTAATCGAAAAGTTGTTGGCACGTGTTTCACACGTGTCAGCAAGTGGGTGGCGTCTGTGCCTATCTGGTGGCACGTGTGACACCACCCCATTACCAAATCTAGCCATCCCCAATCTTCTTAGATGCGCAATTGTATTCTCTTTCACATGGTATGACGTGTGTAAGCTTGTGGTGATTGGATTGTGACCGTTAATTGATTGTTTTTGTTTTTTCTTTATTTTCTCCCCCTTGCAGCTAAAGTACATAGTTGCCTATTTGTTTGTTGTTTTTTTATTTTAGTCCTCATTCTTTGAATTTCTTATTTCATCCTTATTTCTTTTATAGACTTTTGTTTTGTTTTTTCCAATTTTGCCATTCAATCGCAATTTCTCATATGTTTTTTTTTCATTTCAGTCCTCGTTCCTTTAATTTCTTATTTAATTTTTTATTTTTTTATAGTTTTAGTTCTCCTAAATTTGTCCTTGTTTTTATTGATGTTTCATAATCTATCCTCTTAGTTTTGATTTTTTATTTTGATCATTTTCTCTTTTGTTAAAGTTTTATTTGTTTACAATTTAGTCATTCAATTCTAATTTGTGTGTATGATGTTTTTCGATTCGATCATTCTACTTTCTAGGGCTGAGCATTTTTGGTTCGGTCTGGTTTTGGACCAAAATAAACAATCAAACCGAATTTTTTTTTTTAGTTTTTGAACCGAACCGAACCGAAAACCGGTTCAAACCGATTAATTTCGGTTCGGTTCGATTTTTTTCCCTTCCAAACCGGTTCAAACCGAAATTATGATGCTCAAGCTAATTTCAGATTCAATCCACTCCTTCTCCAGGGAATGTTACAAGGCCTACCAATTGCAAACAAATAGAAAGCATTAAAGCAATTCCCAGCATCATGCATGCACCCAAATCTCATCATATTGAGGTCACCAAAGATTAGATCGAGTCCATGATTCTTGGATTCAACCAGAAGCATTTTCAAAAGCAATTACCAAACATCGCCGCGGGAAAGAATTAATCGAAGCATGATCTAAGAGGTAAACATAAAACTGTCAAGCACCACAAAACCACAATATTTGGGCCAAGAACATGTAGATCCGAGAGATGAGAGACAGAGATAAAGAGCATGGAAGAGAATAAAACAGATTTAACTCAAATCATTTGAGAGATGAGAGACAGAGAACGAGGAGAAGGGGCGGCTGAAGGAGATGGAGCTTAAGCAAAGGAGCATGGAGCAGGAGTTTAACAATTAATGAGTAACAATCGTGGAGCGGAGCATGAAGAAAAATAAGAGTGGAGAGACAAGGGGGAGATGTAGAGAGCAAAGGAAGGGGGGAGATGCAGAGATGGAGAGAGCAAAGGAAGGGGGGGCGGCTGAATATAGGTTTAGGGTTAGGAAACTTTCTATTTATACTTGTTTTATTTTTAAGTGGTGGCTTTGGTTGAACCGGTTCGGTTCGGTTCGGTTCAATCGATTTCGAGACTTTGAAAACCAAAGCCGAACCGAACCGACTTTTTTTTTTTGTGATTTTTTAATCGGTTAATTCGGTTTTTTTTTTCAGTTCGGTTTTTTCGGTTTTTTTTTTCGGTTTTTTCGGTTTTCTCGGTTTTTCGGTTTTTTTGCTCACCCCTACTACTTTTAATTTTTTATTTTTTTGGCTCTTTTATCAAAGTTTTTATAGTTTTAAATTTTACTTTTCAAATCAAATTTATGGTTTTTTTTTTCAATAGTGATAATATTTATCTTAGTTTGGTATGTTTTTGTTTAATTTCTTATTTGTTTTATTTGCACTCCTATCAAAGTTTTTATGATTTTTTATTTTATCCTTTAAGACAGTTTTATGATTTTTGTTAGTTCAATAATAATAATGGTAATTGTAGTAATAGCGCAATAACAACAATAATGATGATAATATTAACAATATTATTAATAATACTACTGATAGTGATTATAATGTTAGTGGTAATGATAATAATAATAGTTTATCATGATAGTAATAGTGATGATAATGATGATAATAATATTTATAATAGTAATAATAATGATGATATAGTAATAACAACAACAACAACAACAACAACAATAATAATGGTGATGACGGTGGTGAAAGTAGTGGTGGTGATGGTGGTAGTATTGATAATAGTAATAATAATATGAATGATATTAATGATGATGATGGTGGTGGTGCTAATAATAACAATAATAATTTATTATAATATTTGTAATGGTTATGATACCAGTAATTGTGGTAATGACAGTAGTAACAATAATAATTGTGATAATAATAATAATAATAACCACATAGTAATAGTGATAATAATAATATTGACTGTGATTGTAATAGTAACGACAACAATAATAGTAACAGTAGTGGTAGCAGCAGCAGCAGCAATAGTAGTAATAGTAGTAGTGGTGATTATGATCGTGGTAGCAGCAACAACAACAATAATTATGGTTACAACAACAACAACAATAGTGATAAGAATAGAAATAATAATAATATTAGTTATAATGGTGGTGATAATAATTATAATAATAGTATAGTAACAACAATGATAATAATAATGATGATGATAGTGATCACGGTAATAATACTAATAATAACTATGATATTACTTATTGGTAATAGTAGTAACGGTGATAACTGTAATGACAATGACAATATTGGTAACGACAATAACAATGATGAGGATAATAATTGTTATAATAATAATAACAATAATAATAATAATAATAACAATTCATCATTCGACGTTAGATTTGCTGGAAATTGAGTTTCACTATTTTTTCATATATAATATTTTTGATCTAATGTCCCAATTACTAATGTTTGTATTTGCTAGGAATCCATATCTCTAATCACTCCTTACTAGTAATAATAACAACAATAATAATAATAATATCGACAATATTATTAATAATAGTATTGAAAGTAATAATAATAATAGTTTATTATGATAGTAATAGTGGCGATAATGGCGATAATAATATTTATAATAATAATAATAGTGATGATGATGATAGTAACAATAACAACAATAATATTAATAATAATGGTGGTGGTGGTGGTAGAAGTAGTAATGATGATGGTGGTAGTTGTGGTGGTAATAATAATAATAATAACAATAATAATAATAATAATAATAATAATAATATGAATGATATTAATGATGATGATGAAGATGCTAATAATAATAATAATTTATCATAATAGTTGCAGTAGTTAAGATATCAATAATTGTAGTAGTAGTAATAATTACGATAATAATAATAATAATAATAATAATAATAATAATAATAATAATACAGTAATAACAATATTAATAACAATAACACTGATTGTGATTATGATTGTTATAACAATAACAATAACAATAATATAGTAATAATAATAGTAATATTAATAACAGTTATTGTGATAGAAGTAGCAACAACAACAATAACAACACCACCACCACCAACAATAGTGATAAAAATAAAAATAATGGTAATATTAGTTATAGTGGTGGTAATAATAATTATAATAATAGTATAAACAATAATATTATTAGTGATGATAACAACAACAACAACAACAATGATAATGATAATGAATTAGTGATCACGATAATAATACTAATAATTATTATGATATTACTTGATAATAGTAGTAATGGTGGTAGCTATAATAACAGTGATAATATTAATATTAATAATGATAATAATAACAATGAAGATAATAATAATAATAATAATAATAATAATAATAATAACAATAATAATGGTGATAATTTACTATTTAATGATAGATTTATGAAAAAATAAATTTTATTTATTTTCATATATAATATTCATGACCTAATATCCCAATTACTAATATTTGTATTTGCTGGGAATCCAGATCTCTGGTCATTCTCCTTCTAAGGTCATGGGGGGAAAAGTAATATTATTCAAAACCTGTTAGGTGGATGTTGACATAAACATCAAAAAAGTGGGAGTTGAGAATTCTTGACTAGAGAAAGATGATGCACTTCCCAGCACCTAGTACACGTCATCAAGAATGTTTCACCGCTTGTCTCTCAAGGAAATTAATTACATTCATCTTTCTCTGATTAAAAGAAGTCAATTCCAACCAACGGGTGCTAATCCCTGAAAAATAACAATTCAACAGGCACTGTAGCAACAGCACGGGTGAAAGATTCATACATAGCAGCTGCTTTTTTTTTGTTTTTTTTAATTCAATGGCTCAGGAGTCGGACGATTTTAAAAGCACCAAGGAAGCATAATAGCTGCCACGAAGAAAATAGAAGAAATAAATAAAAGAAAGACAAAGTCTTGCAGCCCGACCAGAAACAAGAACAAGCAAAAACCAAGAGAAATATCTGAGAAAAGTTGCTGCAAAAAATCAAGATTCATAGCTCAGGACTGTCCAGTTCATAGCACCGTGGTACGTTCTAGGTTGGATTAAAAACAATTTTTAATGTTAAGAAAACTTTAATGTCCGAGAAAATTAAGATTCAATGCTCGCAGTTTTCCCCCAGCCAACTAACCAAGACAGGACCTCTCAAGAACTAAAAACACCCACCCATCTAGTGGTGACCCGGTGATAAAAGCTTGGAATCAAGAGGTTTACTTCTTCTGTGGTTTCAGGTTCGAGCCCTGTAGTTGCTCATATGATGGCCACTGGAAACTTACATGGTCGTTAACTTAAGGGCCCGTGAAATTAGTTAAGGTGCGCGCAAACTGGCCCGGACACCCACGTTAAACTAAAAAAAAAAACTAAGAACACCCTTGTTTTTAAAAAAAACAAAGCAAGAGCCAAGCACAACTATCCGAACAACGGCGCTGTTTCCTCAGTGTTTGATGAAATTATGATGGAAAATGATGAAGACAACTCAGAATAATAAGTCATCGAAGAAAAAAATCCCAGTGTTGTGAAGAATTTAGTGTCGACCATCAGAAGAGAAAAGATACCTTTTTTTTTTAAATAAAAAAAAGCAATGTATGAATATTGTTTAGCTGTGATTACTGTAGCATATGTTGAAAATAGGTCGGAAAAAAAATAGAAATCTTATATTTAATTGTAACGGAAAAACTTGGTGAAGCTTTGAATTATAAATATTTCGAGCCACGAGAAATTATGAAATTTTTATATAATATTAAAGTAATATTGATGAAGAAATGTTATGAAATATGTGGAGGATAAACAACTGCTTTGTGTGTAAACTAATTACGTTGAGTGTTGTGTTGTATAAATTTCAGGTACTTCACATTTTGTATTTGTAATTTTATATAATCAATGCATGTTTTGTTGTGTAATATAATCCTTTAACAAAAAAAAAGTGTATGAATCTAAATTAATTATGGATAATGTATTTTAATTAGTTTATTTTAAAAACATACAAGTATTATTATGCGGACTATGTTTTAGGTTTGATTTTCATTGAGATGAACATGTGTTTAGATTTAAGTCATAATTATAATCTCATTACTTGAAATATTATTGAATAATATAATAATTGATTTGTTTATGGAAATATAAAAGAAATATAAGAAGTTTGTTTTTTTGGGGTGGTTATAAGATATAAATATAGAAGTCCTAAATAATGGGAATATATTGAAATTTAATTTGCAGGTTGTAAAAGTTGATTGGATCGATAACTTAATATTTAAAAATATAAAATAAACTTCGTCGAGATTTTGGTAGAAATATATATATATATATATATATATATATATATATATATATATATATATATATAATGATAATACAACATGTAAATGAAATATCATGTAAATAAATTTAGGGTTATTACAAAAACAATGTTTAACCGGTTAAAAAAGATAAAACATGTCCTGCTTTCTCGAAGCATGATCTATTTTTTCCAGCAAAAGAAGGAGAAAAAACCCTTAATAAAACTCATCTCGTGAAGTGGAACTTATTTACACTAAGAATGATTTTTTTTTATTGTTGAAATATGATTAACTGATAACTTCCTTTTATTTGTCTTACTTTCTCTAAAACTTAGTCTAATATTTAAAACTTGTAACTTGTGAAATTTTGGATATGGATTTAATCAAAAAACTTAACTTTCAACAAATTTAATTTTTAAGGATAAACTAATGTAAAAATTATCAATAAAGAAAACTTGCAAAATGAAAAAAATAGCAACAAAAAGAATGGGGATAAAATTTAATAGAAAAAAAACCAAGGAGGATAATTTTTTAAAAAAATATTAAAAACAACCCCTCAAAAAATTAAATTACAATTAAAAAAATGAGATCAAACCTTTTCCCTTGTAGTTTACAATCCATAAAAAAACAATTCAAAGAAAATCCCTGCCTAACATATAATTGGAGATAAAAACTTTATTAAATTTTAACCATCATATACTACACATTTATTTTTATATTTCAAATGTGTTCTCTAAAAACAATTATTAAAAAAAAAACAACAACATTTAATTGGAGATACAAACTAACCATCATATACTTAAAGCACATTTATATGTATATCATTTACTATATATATCAAGAAGGAGCTTAATATTCATTTTAAAAAAAATAGAATTAAAAAAATAAAAAATAAAATTTTCTATTTAAATGCAATATTTCTCCACCCAGAAATTAAAGAGCTAGTTTTTTAGTTGTTTAATAAGTCTGTGAAACACATTTAAAAGATTTTTTGCATTTTTTTATATAATTTTTCATTGTTTGATTTTAACAATATAAAGGATTAAAATTATTTTTTTATATTTAATTAGTTAATTTCATAAATTTAATTTTGTTTTAATAGAAGAATTTGTGATATTGGAATGATCTCTATGATTTGATATTAAAAAATCGTCAGTAATCTTGGTGCTCGACAAGCTTGAGATGTGATTGCACGTGGGGACATGCTTTTCTATGGACTGCTTCTTGCTGCAACTATTGTGAAAGAGACATTACTGCCACTGCCGTTGGTAATAATTTTGCTATTTTTTTTTATTATTTTTTTTTATTCACGTGGGGTGTCCAGGCCAGCTTGCGCGCACCACGACTATTCCCCACGGCCCACTGGACATCCTGCAAGTCACACGATTGACCACAGCAGCTAGGCCCTCAAGTGCTAATTTTGCTATTATTGGTTGGTAGAATAAAAAAATTAGAGTATTTCTCTATCCAGAAAACTATTTTTTTTTAGAGTATTACTTACTTTAAAAAAATAGAATAAAAAAATTTTAAAATAAACTTTTTATTTAAATACAAGTATTTCTCTATCCAGAAAACTATTTTTTTTAGCTTTTTAAATTTATATCAAGTCATATTGAGTTTGTGAAACATATTTTAGAGGTTTTGCACAGTTTTGCTTTATACGTTTTTCAAATACAAAAAATACAAGAACAATATAATTTTTCATTTTATATACAAATATTTTTAGCAATGTAAAGTATTAAAATTATTTTTTTATATTTTAATATTTATTTAGTATTATAATTTTTTTATATATAAATCTAATATAGATATTTTTCTTTTAACCCCGTAACTTTTTAATAATAATTTTTTATTTGAATGAAATAAAATTAATATTATAAAATCACATAATTATAAATACAAAAATATCAAGATAAAATTATGATTTTTATTTTTCATGAAAAATAGTCACTATCTTGGTATATATTTTTTGGTAAAAACAATCTTTGTTTTTAACAGATAAATATATTTTTAATATTTTTATAGAAAAAGAAAAACTGAAAATAGAAAAGAAAAAAGAAAAAAATAGTTTTATTTTACTCAACACCCTAAATTCTCGATAATATGAAAATATTATTAAAACAATATAATTGTACCAAAAGATACAGAAGGTAAAGATTCCCACTTGCAAGGAAATATTCGAGACGCGCGAGATTTTTCTGGCTGTCGAAGAAAAGAAAACATCACATGGAAAAAACGCTAATCTTTTTCGCTTCCGGGATCCACCTTTTTTATGCTTCTCACTCGTCAAAAGGAACCGAGTACAGAATTTAAAAAAAAAAAAAAAACTAAAACGTGTAGGAGTTTCACTGTAATTTTATATATAAATTATGATTGATTGATATAGTGAAATTATTTTTTTATTTTTAAGTAATGAAAATTTAAACCTTTAAGTTGAGGTTTGTTTGGTCTTTTTTTCTTATTTAATAGTCATTAAAAGATTATTTGGATTAAACGTGTCTTCAAAAAAAATTTAACTTTGTAAAACTATTATTTTACATCTAGAATCAATAAAATTTAAAACTTTTGATTAAGAGTTTTCTTGATTTTTCACAAACTTCGTGTCAGTAAAAATACTTCTTTACCTTTAAAATAAAAAAATATTAAACTGTTGGATAAGGGTGTTTCGGGTTTTTTCACTTTTTATATACAGTAAAAGAACATTTTTAATATTAGAAAAGACAAAAACAAAAAAAAGCTTTGTCTTTGGAAATATTTTGGTATGAGTATTTTGTATAATTAGGATGGTCATGAGGGGCGTTTTGATATTTTTCAAGTTTTGTTTTTTATTTTTTAATCGAAAAGTTGTTGGCATGTGTTCCAGACGTGTTAGCGAGTGAGTGGTGTCCGTGCCAATTAGATGGCACGTGTGACACCACCCCATTACCAAATCTAGCCATCTGCAGTCTTCTTAGATGTGCAATCGTGTTCTCTTTCACATGGTATGACGTGTGTAAGCTTATATATAAATTATGATAGACTGATATAGTGAAATTATTTTTTTATTTTTGAGTTAAGAAAATTTAAACCTTCAAGTTGAAGTTTGTTTGGTCTTTTTCTCTGGTTTAGCAGCCATTAAAAGATTATCTGGAGTATGTGTGTTTTTTAAAAAAATCTAACATGGTAATTTTTACCTGTAAAGTCAATAAAATTTAAAACTTTTGATTAAGAGTTTTTTTGATTTTTCACAAGCTTCATAATTCTTTTACCTCTAAAATCAAAAAAATATTAAACTACTGGACAAAGATGTTTCAGGTTTTTTTATTTTTTATACACAGTAAAAGAATATTTTTAATCTTAAAAAGGACAAAAACAAAAAAAAAACTGTCTTTGGAAATATTTTGGTATTTTTGTATGGATATTTTGTGTAATTAAGATGGTCATAAGGGGCGTTTTGATATTTTTCAAGTTTTGTTTTTAATTTTTTAATCGAAAAGTTGTTGGCACGTGTTCTACACGTGTCCGCGAGCGAGTGGCGTTCGTGCCAATCAGGTGGCACGTGTGACACCACCCCATTACCAAATCTAGCCATCTGCAGTCTTCTTAGATGTGCAATCGTGTTCTCTTTCACATGGTATGACGTGTGTAAGCTTATGGTGGTTGGATTGCTACCGTTGATTGATTGTTTTTGTTTTTTCTTTCTTTTCTCTCCCCTGACAGCAATAGTACATAATTGTCCTATTTGTTTGTTGTTTTTTAATTTTAGTCCTCATTTTTTGAATTTTTTATTTCATCTTTATTTCTTTTATAGACTTTTGTTTTGTTTTTTTTCAATTTTATTATTCAATCGCAATTTCTCATATGTTTTTTTTTCATTTAAGTCCTCGTTCTTTTAATTTCTTATTTCATTTTTACTCTTTTTATAGTTTTAGTTCTCCTAAGTTTGTCCTTGTTTTTGGTTGGTGTTTCATAATCCATCCTCTTAGTTTTGATTTTTTATTTTGATCATTTTTTCTTTTGTTAAAGTTTTATTTGTTCACAATTTAGTCATTTAATTTTAATTTGTGTATATGATGTTTTTCGATTCGATCCTTCTACTTTTGATTTTTTATTTTTTTGGCTCTTTTATCAAAGTTTTTATAGTTTTAAATTTTACTTTTCAAATCAAATTTATGGTTTTTTTTTAATAGTGATAATATTTATTTTAGTTTGGTTTTGTTTGATTTCTTATTTGTTTTATTCGCACACCTGTCAAAGTTTTTATAATTTTTGATTTTATCATTCAAAACAAGTTTATGATTTTTGTTAGTTCAATAATAATAATGGTAATTGTAGTAATAGTAGCAATAACAATAATAATGATAATAATATTGACAATATTATTAATAATATTACTGATAGTGATTATAATGTTAATGGTAATGATAATAATAATAGTTTATCATGATAGTAACAGTGATGATGATGATGATAATAATATTTATAATAGTAATACTAGTGATGATGATAGTAATAGTAATAACAATAACAATAATAATAATAATAATGGTGATGGCGGTGGTGGAAGTAGTGGTGGTGATGGTGGTAGTATTAATAATAGTAATAATAATATGAATGATATTGATGAGTGCTAAAAATAATAATAATTTATTATAATAGTTATAATGGTTATGATACCAATAATTATAGTAGTGACAATAATAAATGTGATAATAATAATAATAATAATATAGCAATAGTAATAATATTGATATTGACTGTGATTGTAATAGCAATAACAACAATAATAGCAATGGTAGTAGTAGTAGTAATAGTAGTAGTAGTAGTAGTAATAACAATAATAATACTGATTGTGATTGTGGTAGCAACAACAACAATAATAATTGTGGTTACAACAACAACAACAACAATAGTGATAAGAATAAAAATAATGGTAATATTAGTTACAACGGTGATAATAATTATAACAATAGTATAAATAATAATATTACTAGTGATGATAACAACAACGATGATAATGATAATGACAATAATAGTGATCACGATAATAATACTAATAATAATTATGATATTACTTTTTGATAATAGCAGTAACGATGATAACTGCAATGATAGTGACAATATTGGTAGCGATAATAACAACGACGAGGATAATAATTGTTATAATAATAATAATTCATCATTCGAGGTAAGATTTGCTGGAAATTGAGTTTCACTATTTTTTCATATATAATGTTTTTGATCTAATGTCCCAGATACTAATATTTGTATTTGCTGGGAATCCATATCTCTTATCACTCCTTACTAGTAGTAATAACAATAATAATAATAATAATATTTACAATATCATTAATAATACCATTGATAGTAATAATAATAATAATAATAATAATAATAGTTTATTATGATAGTAACAATGATGACGACGACGATAATAATATTTATAATAGTAATAATAGCAATGATGATAGTAACAACAACAATAATAATGATGATGGTGGTGGTGGAAGTAGTAGTAGTGATGGTGGTAATAATAATAATATGAATGATATTAATAATGATGATGATGATGCTAATAATTATAATAATTTATCATAATAGCTACAGTGGTTAAGATATCAATAATTGTAGTAGCAGTAATAATTACAATAATAATAATAATAATAATAATAATAATATAGTAATAGCAATAGGGATAACAATAACAATAACAGTGATTATGATTGTGATAACAATAATATAGTAATAATAGTAATAGTGATTGTGATGGAAGGAGCAGCAACAACAATAACAAAAACAATAACTACAACAACAATAATTGTGGTTACAACAACAACAATAGTGATAAGAATAAAAATAATGGTAATATCAGTTATAGTGGTGGTGATAATAATTATAATAATTGTATAGGCAATAATATTATCAGTGATGATAATA
Source organism: Populus x sibirica (assembly GCA_019202695.1). Lineage (NCBI taxonomy): Eukaryota > Viridiplantae > Streptophyta > Magnoliopsida > Malpighiales > Salicaceae > Populus > Populus x sibirica. Next base: position 3,141,970 of record JAGMVL010001291.1, on the reverse strand, counting down.
ATAACGATAATAATGATAATGATAGTAATCACGATAATAATACTAATAATAATTATGACATTACTTGATAATAGTAGTAATAGTGGTAACTATAATGATAATAATAATAATAAGAACAACAACAACAACGATGAGGATAATAATTATAACAACAACAACAACAACAACAACAACAACAATAATAATTTATCATTAAATGTTAGATTTATTAAGAATTAAATTTTATTTATTTTCATATATAATATTCCTGATCTAATATCCCAATTACTAATGTTTGTGGTGGCTGGGAATCCAGATCTCAGATCATTTTCCTTCTAAGGTCATGGCAAAAAAGTAATATGATTCAAAACCTGTTAGGTGGATGTTGACATAAACATCAAGAAAGTCGGAGTTGAATTCTCGACTAGAGAAAGATGATGCACTTCCCAGCACCTAGTACACGTCATCAAGAATGTTTCACTGCTTGTTCCTCAAGGAAATTAATTACATTCATCTTTCTCTGATTAAAAGAAGTCAATTCCAACCGACGGGTGCTAATCCCTGAAAAATAACAATTCAACAGGCACTGTAGCAACAGCCCGGGTGAAAGATTCATACACAGCAGCTGCTTTTTTTTTTTTTTTTAAATTCAATGGCTCAGGAGTCGGACGATTTTAAAAGCACCAAGGAAGCATAATAGCTGCCACGAAGAAAATAGAAGACATAAATAAAAGAAAGACAAAGTCTTGTAGCCCGACCAGAAACAAGAACAAGCAAAAACTAAGAGAAATATCTGAGAAAAGTCGCTGCAAAAAGTCAAGATTCATAGCTCAGTACTGTCCAGTTCATAGCACCGTGGTACGTTCTAGGTTGGATTAAAAACAATTTTTAATGTAAAGAAAACTTTAATGTCTGAGAAAATTAAGATTCAATGTTCGCAGTTTCCCCCCAGCCAACCAACCAAGACAGGACCTCTCGAGAACTAAAAACACCCTGTTTTTTTAAGAACAAAGCAAGCACAACTATCAGAACAACGACGCTGTTTACTCAGTGTTTGATGAAATTATGATGGAAAATGATGAAGACAACTTAGAATAACAAGTAATTGAAGAAAAAAATCCCAGTGCTGTGAAGAATTTAGTGTCGACCATAAGAAGAGAAAAGATGATTTTTTTTTAAAAAAGCAATGTATGAATATTGTTTAGCTGTGATTACTGTAGCATATGTTGAAAATAGATAGGAAAAAAATAGAAATCTTATATTTAATTGTAATGGAAAAACTTGGTGAAGCTTTGAATTATAAATATTTTGAGCCACGAGAAATTATGAAATTTTTATATAATATTGAAGTAATATTGATGAAGAAATGTTATGAAATATGTGAAGGGTAAATAACTGCTTTGTGTGTAAACTAATTATGTTGAGTGTCGTATAAATTTCGAGTACTTCACAGTGTTACACGAGTATTGGATTTTATATTTGTAATTTTATATAATCAATGTATATTTTGTTGTGTAATATAATCCTGGAAAAAAAAAGTGTACAAGTCTAAATTAATTATGAATAATATATTTTAGTTAGTTTATTTTAAAAATATACAAGTATAATTATGTGGACTAAGTTTTAGGTTTGATTTGCATTGAGATGAACATGTGTTTAGATTTATGTCATAATTATATTAATCATCTCATTACTTGAAAAATTATTAAATAATATAATAATTGATTTGTTTAAGGAAATATAGAAAAAATATAAGAAGTTTGTTCTTGGATTGGTTATAAGATATAAATATAAAGGTTCTAAATAATGGGAATATGTTGAAATTTTATTTGCAGGCTATAAAAGTTGATTGGATTGATAACTTGATATTGAAAAATATAAAGTAAACTCTGTCGAGATTTTGGTAGAAATATATATATAAATTTCCTATATTTCTAATGACAATACAACATGTAAATGAAATATCATGTAAATAAATTCAGGATTGTTACAAAAACAATGTTTAACCGGTTAAAAAAGCTAAAACATGTCCTGCTTTCTCGAAGCTTGATCTATTTTTTTTATAGCAAGAGGAGGGAAAAAAACCCTCAATAAAACTCATCTCGTGAAGTGGAACTCATTTACACTAAGAATGATTTTTTTGATCGTTGAAATATGATCAACTGATAACTTCCTTTTATTTGCCTTGTTTTCTCTAAAACCTCGTCTAATATCTAAAACCTGTAACTTGTGAAATCTTGGATATGGATTCAATCAAAAAACTTAACTTTCACCAAATTTAAGTTTGAAAGATAAAATCATGTAAAAAATATTAATAAAGAAAACTTGCAAAATTAAAAAAATAGCAACAAAAATAATGGGGATAAAATTTGATAGAAAAAAAAACCCAAGGAGGATAAATTTTGAAAAAAAATATTAAAAACATCAAAAAAAAATATTACAATTAAAAGAATGAGGACCAAATTTGAAAGATTAAAAAATCATAGGGGTGAAATTGAAAAAAAATTATAATTTAATAGATTATTTATAAATTAAAAAATGGTAGGGAATGAAATTGAAAGAAATTGCTTAGGGCTATCCAAATATAATTAAAACACAAAAAAATCCAAAAAAAAGGATAGAAAATAAAAAATATATATTAGTTTAGAAAAATAAAATAAAAACCAAGCAAAGTAAGCAAACCTTTTAAACCTAATTTAATCTCTAAAAGTCGCAACCCGTAAAATATTTCAATAAAAAAAATCTAATTCTCAACCAATTCAATAAAAAACTGTGAAGATAAAATTTAATAGAAAAAAAATTCAAGGAGGATACAATTTTTTTTTAAAAATGTTGCTAAATAAAATAAACATCAATTAAAATAATGAGGGTCAAATTTTAAAGATAAATAAATCAGGTGAAATTAATTTTTTTTTGTAAAAACTAAGCAAATATCTTAAATCTGGTTAAATTTTAAAAACTCGTAACTGGTGAAATCTTATATCCGAGTAAAAAAGTCAATTATGAGCCCATTTAAAAATTTAGAATCACCCAGGCATAGTTATTAAACCCGGCCCGGCCCGGCGGGTCGACCGGGACCCGGTCGACCCGGTGGCTGGACCGGTCCGGGTTTAACAAAAGACCGGCTGTGGCAACAGCCCGGCCAAACCCGGGCGACCCGGTGGGTCGACCCGGGACCCGGGCGAACCCGGACGAGACCCGGTTTTTTTTTTTTTCCTTCAAATGTGGGATTTGAAACACATTAGTATATATACTCTATGTTCCCAAGAAAAAAGTCATGTTTTTTCAATGTGGGATAAAAAACCTTTTGGTTTAAATACTTCAACTTAAAAGGATAACATAGTATTTTTTCAATGTGGGATTTGAACCCCTTTCATATATATACACTATGTTCCCATGAAAAAAACCATGTTTTTTCAATGTGGGATAAAAAACCATTTTGGTTTAAATACTTCAACTTAAAATAATAACATAGTATTTTTTCAATGTGGGATTTGAACCCCTTCATATATATACACTATGTTCCCATGAAAAAAACCATGTTTTTTCAATGTGGGATCAAAAACCTTTTGGTTTAAATACTTCAACTTAAAATGATAACATAATATCTTTTCAATGTGGGGTTTGAAGCCCTTTCATATATATACACTATGTTCCCATGAAAAAAACCATGTTTTTTCAATGTGGGATAAAAAATCTTTTGGTTTAAATACTTCAACTTAAAAGGATAACATAATATCTTTTCAATGTGGGATTTGAAACCCATTAGTATATATACTCTATGTTTCCAAGGAAAAAGTTATGTTTTTTCAATGTGGGATAAAAAACTTTTTTAGTTTAAATACTTCAACTTAAAAGCTTAACATAATATCTTTTTAATGTGGGATAAATTTTTTTTAAAATATTCTTTTAAACTTCATAATATGTATAATCTATATTTACATGGATTTTTTCATATGAAATATTAAAACTTTATTTTTTTTTAATTTTTCCGGGTTAATCCGGGTTGACCCGAGTTGACCCGGGTTGACCCCTGAAACCCGGGACCCGGCCCCTTGGCCGGGTCAATCCCCGGGCCGGGTCTTATAACTATGCACCCAGGCTTCTGTCTCTGGCCCAAACTTAGGCTTCACAATTTTGATTATTTCAAGGAGCCGAAGAAGTCCAATAACAGGTTATGGTCCATACCAAGTTACTAGAATGGATCATGCAGGCTTCTTCAGAGGCCCATGCGTCATGACTAAGGTCAGTCCAATGGGCAAGAAAAGAAAAAAGTAACCACCATAATAAATTCCTGTAAGGTGAAGTAAATAAAATTAACCTGGAAAAGATAGGAAATCGGTAACAGATAAAGGAGACCGTGAGCTTAGAATTCAGAGCTAAATTCTAAAAAGGGCAATAGAAGAAGCCAATTGATGGACGTCTAATCTAATCTAATTTAGTTTAGTTAGGTATTAACCCCGACGACCATTTTCCTCCTCCCTTTGACCTCTTCCTCCTCACTTTCTACTGTTCTACCAAGCATCCAAATTTGAATTCGGTGATTTTCCTGCAAAAATTTCCACCTACCAATTTCAATTTTTTTTCACCTATCTTCTTTTCTCCTTGTACTTTACATTAATTTACTGCCGTTATGGTGCTTTAAAATTCAAATTTGGTCCGTGGATTATCTTAGATTTGTTCTGATTAGGGATTTCTTTCGCGAATCAAGCTGAGCTAGGTTATCGATGATGCTTCAAGCTGTTGTTTTTGATCGTATGCAGTTTTTTTTTTAATTATTTAACTGGTATGAAACAGGAATTTGTAACGGAAAAAATGTGCCATCAGAATTGTGGCGTGGAGCATTTGTCCGTAGAAGAGGCAATTGCTGCTGATGAGAGTCTACTTATTTACTGCAAGCCTGTTGAGCTTTACAATATCCTTCGCCGCCGTGCTCAAGACAACGTAATTAATCCCCCCTTTTCTTACTTCTTATTCTATTTAATCCAAGAATCTCTATATTTAGTCAATTTTTTTTAAATGATGCTTTTTTTTATTAAATCATCGTATGACCTTGTTACCTTTTCACTTCCTGGAACTTGCTAACGTAAAATAGAGTCAGTCTGATTGTGGTTTTTGTGCAATTTGTCTTCAACGGTATAAGGATGCATAACGTGTTATCTACCTTATTGCTCTGACTCCGTTCCTGATGTTCTTCACATTATTCCTTCTCTTTTGTATACTGGATTCTAGTGATGGAAAATAGTCACACTGTGATCACCTTTATTTGATAAAATATGTTCAATACGATGGTTAGGTATGCGACTCATTTAGCTTAATTACTGTATCATCATCAAACTCTTCTTTAAATCTGTTAAAATGCAAGAAATCAACAGGGTTTTTTATGCTATATCAATTGGATTGCATTGTTATCCTTGATTTATTCAGCACAAGATATTTGATGCCCTTTTCATGTTTATGTGTTATGTGTTTGTGCTTAATTTCCAGGGCTTCTTTCTTAGACATTCATGCGATGTTTCTACTTTCTAATCACATGCTTTATTCGCTGCAGCCTTCATTTCTTCGGAGATGTTTGCGTTACAAAATAAAAGAAAGGCGTAAAAAGAGGTATGTGTTTCAACCCTTATAAGTTTCATTGCAAGGCACTGGCAATTATAACTTCATCTGCTTAATATATGTGGCTGCATATGCTTGTCTAGGTTAAGAGATGGAATTGTAATTTTCAACTACAAGGACTACAAGAACATGCTACGAAAGACTGAAGGTTATTCCGACTCTTCTGTGTAATGCTTTTAAGATTTTGTCCTTGCATGTTACTTGTTTTCTCTGTGTTTGTTTAATTTTTTTGTGGATTGCTGGTAAACTTTTAAGATTCATGTTCTACCAACAAAATTTGTCCCACCGTGATCTTCTAAGGTAAAATTGTTGTTTGTCCATTAAGTACTCTCATTTTCTTGTTGATTAGCATGTGGTAAATTCCCTCGCCAGATCATTAGCTGCTGAAAACAATATGTTAAAATGAGATTAGTTACATTGAAATTAAGCGACATGAACTGTGTAATTATTTCAAACTTCTTATTTATCAAGTGGGCCTGGTAACTTCACGTTGAATGCTATGAAATTTGACATGTGCAGCTTTGGGTTGACGTATATTGCTGTCTGGACTGAATAATTGCTTCCGTGAACGTTTAGGACCATACTGCATGGTTCCATCTGTTAAGACAAAATATCAATATTCACCGTTCTAGATGCTTTTATCAATCAAAAGATGACCATCATTCTTTCTGATTCTTCAGAACAAATACTTTCAATTTGTCAAGGATATTCATATTATATGTTGGTTAATTTACCTTTCTTTCTAATATGCAATAGAAATCTTAAGTGTCCTTGTGAAATCAGGTTATCAAGGGGTAGAATCACTAATTAGAATGCTTTGGTTACTCAGTGAGAACATGTTTAATTATTTCACCATCTGCTTAGAAGCCTATTGATTATGATTCTGGAACCACTATTCGTATAAAATATACTGGTAATGATGCAATCTTAACATGATCTGTTCTGAGTATTTCTACTCTGAGCCTCTCAAAGCACTTTTCTCCCTTGCTCTTATCATTTGTGAAGGTGGAGGCTTTAATGATTTTGTTTTTGCATATCAATTACACTCCGCTGAGATCTTAACGCCTTAGACAGTTAAGACTTGGCTTCTGAAATAAGGTAACTATTAGTTGGAATGAAGGTCTGCTTATTTAATTGAAAATCTGTTGACCGCTTGCATGGGAGGTGATGTATTAATCTTGGTGTTTCTCCTTTGAGAGAGCAGTGCTGGTAAATAATTTGGATCAAGCCAGTAATTTATTTTACAGAAACCAGACTTTTCCTTGGTGTACTTGCAAATATAATTGTTGACACACTTTTTGTTTATTCGAAACTTTCCTCCAGCTCTTCAAAATGAAGTTACCTCTTATAGTTTGCACTGCACACTCTTGTTTAATAAAAGGCAGAATGTGACCTTTTGCAGCTCTATCATATTATGATTATTGTTTTAATTGAGCTGCTAACCAATTTTTTTCTGTGTGCTTTCTCAACCTGCAGCAACCGAGGACTTCTCCTGTCCATTTTGCTTGATGCAATGTTTAAGCTTTAAGGTGGATGCTCTATCTTAGATACGTGCTCACCTTTTTCTGATTTTGCTGTTTTCTGCTGTTCTATCCATAAGTTTGAAGGGCAAATAGGTATTTTAAAATATACAGTTTGGTGAGGAACTAAATAAAAGAATCCTAAGATTTTTTTTGTTTTGTGGAAAATATTTTTTAGAAAAATGTTTTCTTTCATTTTTCAGTGTGAAACAAATACAGAAATATAAGTCAATGAAAAATATTTTTCAATCAACCCCAAAACAGTGACAATTTTATCATCATCCCACCATAATCAACCACCACCCCACCACCCCACCACCGTCGCCCATAACCATGATCACCATCTCATTACCCATATTGCCATCATTTTACCAAGATCCCACCACAGTTTTTCACCACCACCACCACCACCACCTTGTTATTAAAATAACCATCATTTCATCACTATTGCAACCATGACCAATATCACAATAACCATCATTCTATGACCACCACCACCAATATTATTATTATTATTATTATTATTATTATTATTATCACAAGTACTACCACCATAATCATCATTAGTGCTACCATCATAACTACCCCTACCACCGTCACAATCACTATCCTTATCACGAATATCGCAACTTTCTCATCTAAACAATGGAAAATAACTCGTTTTCCAAGAAAATGCTATTCTTTGGGAAATATCTATCGCGAAACAAATGTACCCTAAATTCTGAGTTTGGCGATCCAAAAAAAAAAATTGAAAATGTTTGGATTACATATTACTAGAATTTATGGCTTATGTAAATTGTTGGTTTTCCCACCAAATAATCTGCAATTCATTCACTCAAAGGTGATGTCCCTGGTTCTTTTCTTACTACTTCCCCTTTTCAGCTCACATATTCATAGACATGCTATAACCTCAATGTAGTTACAAGATTCTGTTCACTTGGATACTCAAAAATCAAAATTTACTCCTCTGTTTCTAGGGCCTGCGGTATCACTTGTGCTCTTCTCATGACCTATTCAACTTCGATTTTTGGGTTGGTAATTAGAATTCATTCAATTTTCTTTCATGAATTCTTGTAAAAGCACTAGCAAATTAACATTATTGTGCAGGTGACTGAAGAGTATCAAGCAGTGACTGTCTCTGTGAATATTGATAGATTTATATCAGAGGTCAGAAAATTAGTTTGTCTTGGATATACTTTGGAAGATTCATCTTTTTTACTCTTAGTCGGAAAATATTGCACGTTGCACATTAAGGAACTCAAAGTGAACTAGGCACCTGGTTGATTTTAATTTTCTTGGAATTTTAACAAAAAATCTCTTATCAGGGTCCAATCAAATTGAATTTCTTTGCAAATTAGCGAAGAGAATGAGGAATTTTATCTTTTGAGGGTCCATTTTAGCTTGTAACTGTTTTTGCTTTCTGGAAACCTAATGCAAAAGGCATTATTATATAATAAGTAGCCACACCTTTCGGTAAAAGAACCAGAATAAGTTCTTATCTGACTATTTGCATCCCATCAATGTGTACAGACTGTTGCAGATGGAATAGAGCAGCGACAGCAGACATTTTTTTTCTGGTGGTCTTTACATATCTACATGAAGATTCTAGTTCTTTTAATTTTTATCTTTTCTGCAGTAAAAGTATTGAGAACTGAAATCATGAAATAAATTGTATATACAGCTCAAAGCCACGAACACGCAAGTCAATAAACCTTGACCAAAATGTGAAGAAAGTTTCCATAAAGTTCTTGGAGTTGAATTCATCCGAAGGCACGAACAATGGATTTTTGGGGAAGGAAGAGGGTACAGTTTCTTTCCTGCTTCATATACAATTACTTCAAAAGTATTTTAATGACGAAATTTCTTAAATATTGAGAATGTTTCTCAGGTCAACTGTAAGTATATTAATAGTTTCAGATGCCAACTTCCTTGGAGACCTTTATGATCACATTTAAGTAATGATTGAACTGAAAATCACATTAGTGGTTTTCACTTTTACTCTGGTGATTTGCCTGGCTCCTCCATCTTCTTTTCTAATAAATTGGACATTTTCCACAGTACCAATATATAAATTTTATTCTTTTAGAGGGACCATATGAAGGGGAAAAAAAGAAATCATAGAAGAGCATGAGGGAGAAGGATCTTTGCTTACTTTGTTGAAGGATATTTGGATTGGCATCTTACATAATTGGCACACAGAACAATCCTTGACTTAGAAGATGATTTCCCTTTTTTTTTTTTTTTTTTTTCCAATCTTCTACCAACTGTAGGTTGAAGTTCTTTTGTGTAGTTTCTTAATCCTGTAGATGGGATGTACCACTGTGGCTGGCCTTGTTATATATACACATTTTAATTCGTCAGAGAGACTGATAAATAATCAAGTTCCATTACTTTGGTTCTTCTGCTCATGTAATTTCTTTATGAGCGTTGCTGTTTATATTCATCATTTAGATGTATCTTGTATAGGTGAGAATGCTTCCAAGTCATCTTCTAGTGAGAAAGATTTGCTCAACATGAGAGATGGAACAGAAAACTATGGTTCTGAGTGTCCTACCGCTACAGAGTTAATGGAGCGTGTTGCATCCAGTTTTAGTATCCCTGGTGTTTCAATTGCCCAGGCTCAATCTTCCGTGGATCCTGAATGTGTTAAATCACAATCTGGAAGTGAACCTTCACTTCCTGCTGCACTCCATGTTGCAAAAGCAAGGAAGCTAACTGTGGAACGGTCAGACCCTAAATAGTATGTTCTTTTGGCCTTTTCCTTCCTAATCTGTTTTCAACTGTATTCAATGCCTTCTCTTTATTTCCTTTTCCTTTTCAAATTCACAATATTTTGTTTTTGGAAGGCCCTTACTTCACTTTCAAAGGTAGAATAGGCATGTGCTTGCTATGTGCTTATTTCTGTACATGTGTTTTAACCAAGCAGATAAGATTTTTTATAAAGGAGGTGCAATGCCTCTTCTAACCATGTGTAATTCAGCTGTGCATATCATAGCATCACACCATCTCGTTTTGTCCTTTGTCTTGTTATTATGGTGGCTTCAACTTGTATGGCTTTTTTAAAGTGCAGTCATTAATCTTTGTGCATATTAGAAGCTTGATATGGGATAACGCAGCATCACAAGAAGAGAAAACTGCTTGCCAAAATTTTTGTCTTTAATTTTGTCAATCTTGGGAATTCTAATCCAATGTCTTCTGAAATTTTCTTTTTTCCAGCCGTGCGCTTCTGCAGAAACGACAATTCTATCACTCTCATAGAGTTCAGGTGATTAATTATTACTGAAATCATTACCTTGAACTATCTTCTGCTTCATTTGTCTGATCTGTTAATTGTTAGTTAGTTCAGTTGTGATGGAATTGACTTTAGCATTAAGCCTGTCATGCTTAATGAATATAAATAGCATATTATTTTCATCCTATCAAAATTGTGAGGCTATCATGCCATGTTAATTTTCCTTGATAATCTTAAGGTCTATATTGATCCTTTTGCACCATTCATCTCGATCATAGACCAAATCTGCCTCAATAGATCCTTCATTAGCAGTACCCTTCGTGTTATCTTAGATCTTCCTCTTCCCTGCCTCCTTCCTTCCACTGTCTTAAGAATTTGAATGCATCATGAGTTTTCCTCTCGTCATGTTTTTCAGTGGACTTTAATGAATCTAGTGTATATGCATTTTTACTTGAGGATTCTTCAAAATATTTGTTTTTTAATTGGATAAATGGTTTCTATTATGCAAGGAAAATTGCCCAAGAGTTGCTAATACCTATCGTTTTTTTTTCCTTTGAAATTTCTATGTTTTTTTCCTCGTGTTTTTGCATTTCTTTCAAGTTGTGTTTTCCCTTTATCTTCCAATTTTACGTGGATCACTTTAACTGTTGGCTTGTCAAACCATGTTTTTCTTGCATTCCAACATTTGCATATGCTTTTTACTATATAACACCAAGGTAATTCCCGAAGTTATGGTTTTCACAATTTAGACTTATGATTTAATTTGAATGTGAACTGAAATAATAATTTCGATAAAATTTTCTTGAGGACTTGCATTCTTGTATTACTAAGTGGCATATATGTGCAACTTTACTTGATAAACAAATGAAACTTAGGCACTAATGCTTGTAATTTATCAGAAACAGCTGTTGGTCTATGCTTCATCCACACCAGATGATCTTAAGGGGGATGAATTCTGGATGTGCATTTTCAGGAATACTGTAGGAATTGAGATTGTAGATTTTAATGTCATTTGTCAACAGGGAACTAATTTTCATAAATTTCATATTGAAATAGTGGTTATTGTTCGTATGATGGTGCACATCAGATGCTTTATTTTTTGGTCACTGTTGACCAAAATGCGGTAAATGATTCTTCTTCTGTATGTTGATTGAGTTTTGTAGAACACCTTGTAGCGACAAGGTGGCAAAAACAATTAATCACCATCTAATTTCATTTTCCTGTTAATTCTTATGTTCCTTTTCTTTGGGACTTTAAATGCTTGTATTATCCACAGTTAATAATTTGCTTTTGTGAACAGTTTCCCTAAGGACTAATTGACCTTTTTCCAGTGGCCGGTGTTAGTTTCCATTATTTTAAACTTGTGTTCCTTTCCCCCTTGCTGATGCATTACTGATGATATCGCCTTTTTTAACTTGAAGCCTATGGCATTAGAACAAGTAATGTCAGATAGAGATAGTGAAGATGAAGTTGATGATGACATTGCAGATTTTGAAGATAGAAGGGTATGCTTGCTGATTATGTCTTTTTTTTTTGCTTTGTTTTCTATATCTTGATTTTTTTTACAACAGTGGAAGTTGCTTTTCCTTCATTTTCATGTTCTATTTGACTTGTTTAAATTTGTTGTGCATTGTATTTCAATAAGAGGTGTTTTGGCTTATTCATATGCTTGAATAGCCATGTGAAGAACTTGTTTGTTTGCTTTTATGGTAATTAGGAATGCTTTGCATGGTCTTTTGATAGAGAGGTTTCTTTAACTACGTAATGAGAGATAACATGAATGACAGGCTTGTGGTTTTGTGATTTTGAATTAGCACAATCACCTTAGCCTGGTTCAAAATTTGTCCTTTGAAACTTTTGGCTGTATCCATAGTGAGTTTGACCTGGGGGCTGGGATCAAGTGAATCAAAATTAAGATTGGATGAAATCATGAGTTTGTGGGAGTCCAACTATGCAAAACTGGAAGGCTTTAGTTTTTTCTCATTTATGCCAATATCCCAAACTTCTTTGAAAAAAATTTCCAGAAGAATAGAGAAAAGAAAAGGTCTAGTTAGAATTGATTACAGAAAATTTAGTAAAAGAATTGTGAAGAGATGAACTTATTGTCAGTGGTTGAAGTTCTTTAGTGGCTAATGGAAATATCAATGGGAGGATGGTATATTGAACTCGTTATTAAATGTTTCCTAATTCAGCTAATGTATAGTAGTAAGTTGGTAATAAAAGTAAATCTGACCACCTCATATAAGCGGGTTTTTTTTTCCAAAAATGAGAGGTGATATATATCTCGTGTTTTCTAATGGGATTGGGTCAAAGCTTAAAATTTTCTACATGCCACCCTGCATGTCGTTATTCTCCAACGTTTCATAGAGTCCCATCAATATGTGATCTTGATATTGTAAAATTTGCCACTCAATAATTGATGGGTGAGTAACCTTCTATTTTAGATTCAATCCATTTATGTTCCTTTGTCTTTATAGAAAATTGAGCTACATTTGCATTTAATTTTCACATGATTTTATCTGGTTCGTGCTGGCTTTTCAGCTCCTAGTTGCATCCAAGAACAAGATATACTCAACTCATCTCTTAGTAGTGTTTAAGATAACATTGCATCAATTTGTTGCAGATGCTTGATGACTTCGTCGATGTTAGCAAAGATGAGAAGCAAGTCATGCATCTCTGGAATTCATTTGTGAGAAAGCAAAGGTGCATGGGTTATATCAATTCCTTTTGATTTCATTGTTTCTTCTTTTTCCTCTGCTCTCCTGCTTATTTTCATTTTATCTTTGTAATTTAAGAAGTTAAACAGAATCAGAAAAAACCTGCCGTGGGCCATGTAATTCTTGTTCAGTGTTTGGTGCCATAATGAAAATGCTTGCCTTTTGCTTGGGCAGGGTCCTAGCAGATGGTCACGTTCCGTGGGCATGTGAGGCATTTTCAAAACTTCATGGACAGGAGTTGGTCATCTCTCCTGCTCTCTTTTGGTAATATTCCGGCACTATCTTTTCTATTGAACACCGATCATATTTGCATCGATTTGACTTTTCTATTGATAATCATATTGACCTACCAATGGATGCCATTGACTAGGCCTTGATCAACTATCAACATTTCTTTGAAGATTCAGAAAATATATATTCCTGTTCTGTAGGATATAATTCTCTCTGGCAAATTTCTTATCAAGTCAAGGTTGATATGAAATTGAAGTTTTGAAACAAATTCTCTTGAGATTGCATTAAATTGGAATCGATGGAAGTAAGATCCTTTTGCTGTTAAATGACAGCATGGTTTTGTAAGATTTTTGGTTGCAGCTTCTTTTGATGGATGCGTACAGCCGAATCATCCTCTTACCACTGCTCTTTCTGAATAATGATGTTATTCTAAACATCATTGTGTTGCATATTAAATTTCAAATAACATTGCGGTGCATGCATTAAAACAGTGATTTATAAAGGCTTGCAAAATTAATGATTGCCTCATTTCTGGGATATTTTTTATTTGAACTGTCAAATGTACATGGGCTCAGGTGTTGGAGGTTATTTATGATCAAACTCTGGAACCATGGTCTTCTCGACGCATCCACGATGAACAACTGCAACATGATCCTCGAAAGATGCCGAGATGAAGGGCTGGTTGCTGCAAAAAGTGAAAGGCTAGAAGATTGACTGGTGTCAAGGAATCTTCAGTTTTTTAGATGACAGGATAAGTGACATTGGTTTAGTGCTGCCTTAACCCATTCTTTTACCCCCGTTTTACCTCAATCATTGAGCCATAATTTGAATTATTATTATTCATTCATGCACATGAGAAGGGATAGCACAGGACCTCCTTCGTGCTGTTGTCATCTCATTCAATACAAACCACCATTGTTTAACTCTACTGAATTTAAGCTCAGATCAATAATTGCTCATTGATCAGACTCCTTGTTAGTATATGATGTATTATATCAAGACGTTGTCTTCCTCTCTTTTTAGTTGAGAAACTGTGAACCTCCACCATCTGGACATAGTTTTCTGCCATCCTTTTTTTATCAACTATCATCTATGAATCCAACAGCTAACAAACTCTCAAAGGCGTGAGTACTTCATTGTGAAGAATCTATGTTGCCCTTAAAAACAAAACAGGAAACATGTTATTGGGGGTAATTCAGTAACTTCACAACAATTTTAAAGAGAGTCGCTTTTATAATCCAATGTAAAAGGATCATTATACTTGAACCTTTTTTAAGCTTGCACACGTGGGTGTCTTCGTCCTTTTTATTCTTAAAGAACAATAAAATAACTTGCATGGCCTTAAAAAGTGAGATTTTCTATATATTAGATTCAGGGATATTTTTCTATTTGCACTCGTTTTTTTTTTTCTTACTGTTAAGTTGGTTTAAGGGCAATTTTATAATTTAATATATACAAATATTATTTTTTTTAAAATTGCTAAAACATTTGAGGTCATCTAGTGATCAAGCATTGTTTTTTCTTCACGGTGTTTAAATCGTCTTAGTATTCCCTTCATGATGAGGCGGTTGGTGTAGTCAATAACCATTCAATTTGGCATTGATAATTTTTTTTTTCCTCTCTCCTTAATTCTTATGATTATCCCTTTAAAAATTTAAATCGACACTTTAATTTGTTATTTTTTAGAGTTGGTCTATGTTCTTTTGATTATATTTTTTTTATTTGAGATAATTTATAAAATTAGAATTATTTTTCAATTTCATCCTCTTTAATTTTTTTTATCTTTTAAATTTGATCCCTATTCTTTTGATTGCTATTTCTTTCACTTGATAATTTTTTTAAATTGATTTTTTTTCTAGTTTCATCATTCAATATTAAATTGATTTAGAATTTAGTTTTTTGATTGAGGTTGGGTTTAAGATTTCACAAATTGCGAGTTTTAAAGATTAACCCAGGTTTAGAAGGTTCGCCCGAGTTATCTTGTTTTTTTTCTTCATATTTTAAGCTTGTTCAATTGGAGATTGGACTCCGTTGTTTTTATTTATTTTTTTCTATAGAGTTTCTTACTAATTCTGAAAATAACCTGGGTTATCTTATTTTTTTTTAATTTTTCATTCTTTGTTAAATTTACTTTGACAATTTTTCTAGATTGATATATTTTTTATTTTATTTTATCATTTAATATTAGATTGATTTTTTTTTCTTCAAGTTTCACCATTCAACATTATGTTGTTTTATAGTTGAGTTTCATATTTTTATTTAATTCGCTTTCATTGATGATCATTTTTTTTATTTTTTATTGGCATAAATAATTATTTGATTAAATAAAAAAATTATTCTAAAAAATGGAATTATTAAACATGACCAAGTATATAGCCCATGTTACAAGATCAAATATTTTAATTTTAGTTATTTTTTTTATCAAATATCAATTTAATTAAATATATATATATATATTAATTTATAATTGAGAATTTTTTTATATAAAAAATATATTAAAAATTTTTATATATTTATTTTTTTACTGAAAAAAATTATCTATCTGGCGGCAAAACACAGGAATAAAATAACTAGCGAAGGTCTAAAAGGAATATATTGCGAGAGAAAGCTCAGCTGCTCAGGTAAACTTTAGTTTCTAACCTTCCCCATCAACCGGCCCCACCCCATCCCACCACCCCCGCCTAGTATTTGAGCTGCTATATTTATCATAACGTTATAAATTGATCATTATGGAGCTGGTCGTGCTGCCATTTGATTCAGGAGTTTCAAGGCTCATGCCTCTTGATCTTCAGATTCAGGAATTTTAAGATTCAAATCTAGACGAGCTAGTTTTTCACAGTTATCACTGTTCTCATCCACTTCTGCATCCGCATCCATTGCTTCGGGAGGACTACCAGCTGGGGTGCTGAGAAGGGCCTTTTGCGGCCTTACTGTGCTCGGAAACATGAGGATGTTAGAGCTGATAATCTTTTGGCTTAAATTATTATCAGTCGGAGAAAACCCGCATCTCCTCTTCCACGTATCAGTAAGCTCCTGGACTGATGGGATGACGACTAGATCTTGTTCAACTCCAAGAAAGGACAATCTGGAAATTGAATCAGAAGTACCAACGTGGTTTAGCAGAAGCGGCATGCCTTGATTGATCAGTAAAGATTGATTATATTTTTTTAGCAGCTGTGAGCATAAGATCAACTACAACCTGAAAGCTAGCAGTAAAGGTTTGTAAATGAAAGATAAAGAGAGAAAGTACACTAACTGAGGGGCTTTTTTCGCCGGAATTTGCCAAGGGTTGTAGCATAAAACTAGATAGAAGTCATGTGTTACGCTGAAAGCTTACTCGGATATTAACTTGATTGAATCTAAGATATGATAATTTAATAATCTAATTTAAAAGATAGATAATAATAACAGATGAATTGTTTAAAAAAACATTTGGCAATAATTTATTATAAAAAAATGAACCATCAATATTATATATGGGAGGAAAAGAAAAAAGAAATTTGCTAAAGACTTACCGCCACTTCATTATGGACATCGTCAACCATAAAAAGAGTTTATCAAGATGGTTTCCAACCACACTGCAAAGGTTTGCACGATGACACCGTAAGAAGTCATGTGGGTCGCTAGAGCAACAATCCAGTAAAGCAAACCGAACAAAACATAATGAAGTGAGCGTTTCATGTCTATATTCAATTAATCAATCAATTCTATTTAATTCAAGAATAATAAATAAAAAGATCTGAGATAGGCCAATTAAATAAATAAATAAATAGATAAAACAAAGAACATAGAAAGCAAATTAAAAAGAGCCTAATTTCCAATTAAATAAATGTTGAATGATGAAATTGAAAAAAATCAATTTAAAAAAATGATAAAAATACAAGCAATCTCGGAAACTCTCCAAAGCTAATTTTTGAAATATATAACCTATAAAATCTTAGACACGAGCTTAACTAATGTAAATCCCGAGAATAAACTTTTACATAAATTGAAAATTTAAATTAAACTCAAATATTAAGGGGTGAAATTATAAAAAAAAATATAACTCAAATTGTAAACAAAAAAAAATTAGGATAAAAAAATAAAACACTTAAATGAGTGAAGTTGAAGTATAATATAAAAAATAAAGACTATAAATATTCCATTTTCTTCTTCCTACCCATTCGGTTGGGCTTCTTCTTTATTTTCATCTTCCTTCTTTCTTTCTTCCCCAATGCTTATTTGGATGGGCCATTGGCCCAACATCTGGATGGTTGGGCCTTTCCCTTCCTCCTCTCATTTTTTTTTTTATTCTTCTTTTTCTCTTCTAGTTGGGCTGCCCATTGGGCTAAGTTGCCTGGTATGGCCTTTCTCCCTCTACTTTTTTTTTTCTTTCCTTCATCTTCTCTTCTCTTCCCGATAGCCT
Organism: Populus x sibirica; assembly: GCA_019202695.1. Taxonomy (NCBI): domain Eukaryota; kingdom Viridiplantae; phylum Streptophyta; class Magnoliopsida; order Malpighiales; family Salicaceae; genus Populus; species Populus x sibirica. The sequence continues at coordinate 3,124,270 of JAGMVL010001291.1, read as the reverse complement.
ACTATTAGGCTAGAGCTGCTTCGTCAGGCCTTTTTTTTTTTTTCCATCTTCGGATTATAATTTCTAACATTTACTATTCAATTTCACCTTTTTTTACAAGTCTTGTAAGAAAGAAATACAAAAGTAAAAAAAATAATATTTAAAGTCAACTATTATTACAAAAATAAAAATGCTAAAAATAAGCATTCATCAATTTCTTGTTCTATAGAGAGGGTTGGCTTTGCTTCTTAGTTGCCATTCAATCAATTAGTTATGAAATATGATTAAGAGTATGTTTAGTTTGCACCACGTTCCCTTAAAAAAAAATTTCATGTATTTAGATCTTTTTTATGTGCTGATATCAAAAATGATTTTTAAAAAATAAAAAAAATATTATTTTAATATATTTTTAAATAAAAAACACTTTGAACCGCAATCACCATTACAGCTACAAACGAATCCTAAATCTTTGTGTATTGCCCCTATCTCTAAGTTTGGTTCGTTAAAACATAAAATTTCCCTTCTCCCTTTTTCTTGGGTCTAAGACACCTAATTATGTTTTTCTTCCTCTCCCTCTCTGGTTAGGTCGAAGGTGTTCGGATTGGCCTTGATAATTTTACCTTTGTGAGGTAGTGATCTAATTTTGTGAGATGTTATGGTTATTTTTTCATCTATCCTTTATTTGTGACTTTTCATCACAAATTCTTACATTTTAGCATGAATTTTTATTTTTATTTTTATTTTAGGGTAAAACATGTTCTCGAATAAAATTATTTCAAAATCCATTCCAAAACTTAAATCTAAAAAGTCAAGTGAGTGAACATATCTTTTTAACCATTAGATTACCCTTCATTGCATTTTTATTGATTTTTTATAATATATAATATATAATGATAATGATAAAACATTATTAATCATGAAAATCACCTTGTTATACTTTAAAAATATCCATAATCAACAACCATCTAGTAAGTGGTCCAGTGATAAAAGTTTATGACTCAAGGGTTTGCTCTCTCTGTAGTCTCAGGTTTGAGCCATGTGATTGTTAATAAGATGACCACTGAAGGCTTACATGGTCGTTAACTTCAGGGTCCGTGGGATTAGTCGAGGTACACGCAAACTGACCCGGACATCTACACTAATAAAAAATATATATCCATAATCAATGTACTAAGTCACTTGGTAATAAAACTTAGTAAAATGTTCAATATCCCTAGATTACTTTCTAATAAAAAGGAAGATGATAAACTAAAATAGATTATTTAATGCCATTGAAACCGCAAAACCTAGCTCCCAAACGAAATAAAATGTATAGATGCCAGGGTCAAACATAGCCAGCAATTCTTTTAAGATACAATTAAGGTTGGTAATTTCACCCAATTTAGTCGATATTCAATGTCATTAAATTTAAGTTAATGAAAAAGTTCTGGAATATTATAAGTTTTTTTTTAATAATTGATTTAATATTCAAATTTTACTTATAACACCATTGCTCATCTTCTTCCTCAAATCTTTTTTTTTTAGGTCTTTTTATATTTTATATAATTCATGATCTGCATCTGTTTTAATTTCATCGATTCGTTGGTAAAAGAAAGCCCGGCCTGCCAAACCAGTAATCAAGCCCAACCCAGCAACCAACTACGTGTCAAACACGATGCCCTAGTTTCCACTCGGAACGGCACCGTTTCAACAATTTGAAAACTTTTTCTTTCCCTCTCCCTTTGCTGACGCTTTTCTAGTCTCTGGGATTTTAATTTTTAAATACCATTTTAAGATTAACGCCGTCTGCCAAATCTCAACTTGACCCTATATTTTATGATTAAGGGACCTAATCACGCACGTTGGCCTCCTTCTTATCGATTGCTAAGCATGCTATTACGTCATTAATTAATTAGCACGGTAAGATCATAGCCATGGCCTCTCGTTGAGCACATAGTTTCTACAGTCCATTGTTCATGTATCAGACTAATCATTATTAAAACAAGATAGATTATATGGCGAGGAACTCTTATGTCCATTGTTTAATAAATTAACTATTATGAAGCAGAATCCTTGCCTCTTGATTGAAGAATTGTTTTTAGAAAAAAACATATGTTTTTTTTTCTAATTAATAATCTAGTATTTAAATACGTAGTTAATGTATAATAAGGGATGGTTTAACCAGGGCACCATTAATTAGCACGGGCAGCCACCATCGACTTGATCCATATGATCTTGAGCATTGCTAAATATATTCAAATTCAAACAAATAATCAAGTAAGTAATGCTCCTGTTTTCTTGAAACAATCGTGAAATAATTAACGAATATATTGATAGAATCAATTGTATCCAAATACATAAATAGATACGATGGCTTTTAAGAATATCATTATATTATATTATTAAAAAATAAACCAAAGAATATGGGAGAAGGAATAGTGCATTGTTTCTCTCTATTCTCTTGATATCAAGAGACTAAAATATAAAAAAAAAATTAAAATTTAGATTTGAAATATAAAGATAAGTGAGAAAATTGAAATTTTAGAAAGCATATTAAAGTTCTTCATGCCAAAATCTAAATGGGGTTTATTTTATTTTTTGTTATTTTTTATCTTTTTTCTTTTAATTTCTTTTTGTTTACTGTGATTAAATTCTTATTTTACAAAATTGATCTTTAATTGGTCATCAAAATGTTCCTTAACACTTTGTACGTGCACTTCGTACACGCGAGAGGAATATTCTCATGACTAATTGAAGACTGATTTTGTAAAATAGAAATTTAGTTATAGTTAAAAACCAAGGAAATTACAAGTCCATGAAGTTTTTTTATTAATTTAATTTTTATTCAAGTTTACAAGAAGAGATACTTTGTTTCCAAGATAATCGACTACAAACAACAAAAACTTTGATATGTGATCGATTTGTTATCAATTTAGGTTTTGGTAAGAGTTTATTTTATTATATACAGAGAGAAAATGTCATAAGTCGAAGAAAAAGAAGGATTAGGGTGTTATTTGGTGGGTTTTATGATATAATTGTGTTTGATATTACGTTAGCTGTTGTGGTTGTGATTTGAAAAAAATTATTTTATAAAAAGTACTTTTAGTTGAGGTTGGTTTGAAAAAATAGATGTTTGGTTAAAACTGTGGTTAAAAAAAAGTAGTTTAATGTGTTTGGTTAAGAATGCTTTTGAAATTGAGGTTATAAAATAATTTTAAAAAATATATTAATATTGATGGTTTTTAATTTAAATATTGTAGATTTAACTATTACTATTATATCATGAAATAAATAATACTTTATATAAAATATTTTTTATTATTCCATTAAAGTTTTTAAGAGCGCAACAACATAGGTAAAATATAATTAGGAATAAAATTGAGATTGCAATCAAATTCTGCAAATATTACGTCATCAAGTGATCTCCGTCTAATTTATGTAGTGTCATTGAATAATGTTTAACATTAGGGTTACAAATAAATTTATTGAGATTCTTAATTCAAGTTTACAAGAAGAGATACTTTGTTTCCAAGATAATCGACTACAAACAACAAAAACTTTGATATGTGATCGATTTGTTATCAATTTAGGTTTTGGTAAGAGTTTATTTTATTATATACAGAGAGAAAATGTCATAAGTCGAAGAAAAAGAAGGATTAGGGTGTTATTTGGTGGGTTTTATGATATAATTGTGTTTGATATTACAGTAGCTGTTGTGGTTGTGATTTGAAAAAAATTATTTTATAAAAAGTACTTTTAGTTGAGGTTGGTTTGAAAAAATAGATGTTTGGTTAAAACTGTGGTTAAAAAAAAGTAGTTTAATGTGTTTGGTTAAGAATGCTTTTGAAATTGAGGTTATAAAATAATTTTAAAAAATATATTAATATTGATGGTTTTTAATTTAAATATTGTAGATTTAACTATTACTATTATATCATGAAATAAATAATACTTTATATAAAATATTTTTTATTATTCCATTAAAGTTTTTAAGAGCGCAACAACATAGGTAAAATATAATTAGGAATAAAATTGAGATTGCAATCAAATTCTGCAAATATTACGTCATCAAGTGATCTCCGTCTAATTTATGTAGTGTCATTGAATAATGTTTAACACTATTTTTTCGAATAAAACACAATTAAAATATAAAAATATATTTTTTATTTTGTTAGATCGGACCCAGTTCAATGTATTTTTAGCGTTGAACCGGACCAGTCTGGCCGAAACAGTGAAACATGCTCCACTGCTCATGGAAGAAAACCCATGAACAGTGGAGTATGACTCCACTGTTCATGAGTTTTCCAGCTCAAGAAGCAGCAAATAGCTGCTTCTTGCAAACCCGTGGCTGTGCCACAATTAATAGTAGGCCCTATCAGTATAAATTTGTTGTTGGAGTATTATCAAACGGTTGAGTTGTTGTGATTGCTTCAAACGCAGAAACAACTATATTTTGATTGATTTGAAATTTTTTATTGTCTGAGGATGTTTTTTATAATTTTCAAAATAATAAAAATAAAGTGTAATATAAAATAAACTAAAAGATGGTTAGAATAATTTTTTGTATGAATAATTATGTTTTAACCTAATTTCTAAAACTTTTAAAATAATTTGTTGATTAATATTGAATGAGAATAGAATATTTATTTTTTATTATAAATATTTTATATAATTTTCTCAAACTTATTGATCTTTTACATTTTTTCATATATGTGCATACAAATAATTAATTCATGATTTTTAATTTTTATTGAAACTTTCTTTCACAAAAATAATTTTTCATCAATATAAATGAGAAATGCATGAATAAAAAGTTATTTTTTTTTAATCATTGATACTTTTTATTCAATAAACTATGTTATTAATAAAAAGTTATTTTTTGACAAAAATAATTACATGAATAAGAAAAGGTAATTTTAACTAAAAAAATACAGTTTCTTTCTATTATCTTTCTATTATTTTATTCATTGCCCCCCTTAAATATCTATTTTTATTATAAAAAATAAAAAAATAGATTTAAAAAACTTTCTGGGTATCAATGGGCGGCGAAATCGCTGGTTATAAATATTAAATTACAAATTGAGATGCAACTCGCGTCAAATAGAAGGCAAGAAGTATCCAAGCAGCCTCCTAATTAAAACACGTGAAGGTGTGAGTTATTTATGTGGAATTACGTGGCAACTTGCCAAATTATTGTTCAGGATAGTTTCCGAGACCAAAACTGCCTGCGCTTACTCTTTCGTCTTGTTTAGGCTTCACTTCAACTTGTTTTTTAAAACAATTTATTTTTTTAAATTTCTAAATATATTAAAAATAAATTTTAAAAAATAAATCAATATTATTTTAATACATTTTTAAATATAAAATATTTTAAAAAACAATCTACAACCAACAACCTCGTTCAAATCTTAAGGGCGCACGCATGTGTTGGTCGTTGGACCAAATGGGGATTGGTATGGTTACTTCTAATAGGAAGTCAAGAATTCAGACACATTTGACCGAATCTGTCAGCTTCAAATGCCTCTATATTGCTGATGTTTCTTGTCAAGGCCGATTTCTTGAAGAACTCGCCATTAATGGGCATTGAAAATCTATTTGCGAGACTATTTTCCCTGAAAAAAATGGGACATTGTTGATCTATCAAAAGCCACCACCGAACTGCGAGAGAGAAGAAGATTTTCTACAACTTTACTTTTATTATTACAGAAACCATTTTTTATCGGAAAAAGGAAAAATATAACTACATTTTCACTGTGTCTGATCAATCAAGACTGGCCACGGACGGTATAGGATCATTGAGAATCAAGGCATTCTCAAAATTGGTCCAGGGAAAACAAATGAAGTGAAAAGAATTATTAAGAAAAATAATATTATTATTTTTAACGAGGAAAATGAGCGGCAACAAGTTGCCAATAACACCAACCAGTATCAGGCCCCGGCCCACAAAAAGCACCAATAATATCGAAAAGTACGACTCCGGTGGTTGCACTCCCACTTCCATGTCAAGGGACTCCGGTGGTTCCAGTCCCACTTCCATGTCAAGGCCAAGAATTTAAGCTAGCCGTCCTTGAGAGGAAGGGGAAAAGGTGGAAAAAAGGGTCATCATCCATATGAGATACACACCTTCCTTGAAGGTAACTTGAAGGGAGAGGGAGTGCAATCTGACGACGAAGTGGTGGGTCACTATGCTCAGGGATTGATGATCTTGATGGAAAATCGACTTTTTGAGAGACTTATCAGCATCCATGGAAAATTTTATAATTTGTCCAGGACGGATGGATCCCTGTTGCAACAACAATGGCTTCTTTCATGCTTTTTTCTCCTCCCTGGTCGCCCATTAGTCCACGCTGCCTCCTGCTTTTTCCCCGTCCTTTTAATTTCTTGGGTTGATTTTTCCTCTCTTAATTTCAGGAAAGAAAAAAACACCTCGTGAAAAACATGGATAAAAATTAAAATTTAAAAACCCCATCACATTAAAATATAAAAATAATTAAAAAAATTTTAAGAGTGATAATTTAATTGGTTATATTTTAAATTTATTTTTTAAAAATTACTAATTTAAATGTTATAAATTTTAGAGCTATTAAAGATTTACATGATTGTTAATTTTAGAATCTTCAAGAATTAATCGAAATACACGTAAATTGATCCGAACATCTATAATTAAAAAAAATAGTTGAAAAATATAAAAAATAAAAATAAAAAAACTTGAAAAATAATTCATGAAAAAACTCATATCGTTTTGTAGATTTTTATTCACCGCTGGCACACTATGTTATTCAAGTTTTTCATCTCTCTATTTTTTGCATTTCCGGTTTATTTTTCTAGGTCAAGATTTTTACTCCTTGAAGTTTTCCAAATTTATTCTTATTTTTTTTTTGTATTTTAAGGGTTGTTTTGCATTTAAAAATAATAATCAACTGATTTTTGGTCTGTTTGGTAGTCAATGAGAGAAAAAAATCATTTGACAAGTTTAAGAAGAAAAATCACGATGACCAAGGAAAACTAGTCGATCAGCGATATCCTTATTATCCTTTTGGTTATATCTATTTCATATGACTCGTAATTGTTTAGGTAGGCGTTCTAGTAATTGTTTTAAGCAACATTCCAAATCAAATAATTTATTGAAATAATATCTTAATAATTGACTTGAAATGATGTTAAATTCATATTAAATTCACATTGCAATGTATATTAAAATATTTGTATATGTAATTATTTATAAATCCTAGTCCAAGACAAGGTTGTGATCATAGGTTAAAAGGACTGATCTAGTTTTTTTTAGATAATATTATTTTAATAAAATTAAAATTAAAAAAATAGAACCAAAGAGCTGAATTTTAACTAAATCAATCTAGATTAGTCAAGTCTAAAATTTATTTTCAAGTTAATTTATTAAACCGGTTTGGATGGATTTTATAACTATGTATATATTTAATGAGTTGATGATTATTTTTTCCTATTTTTCCTTAACCCTTAAAGCTTTAGTAAAATCAAGGGTGATAATTTCACTTAATTCATTGAATACTTAGTGTCATTCTACTCGATCGAGTTAGATTTTTTTTTTAATTTGATTGAATGATATCCAAGTTAATTTTTATTGGGTTCATGTCAGATGTGAGATAGCTAATAAATTTGATCGTTCCATGATCTTACATGAGTTAAGGATGGATGATGATTGTAGATATTTCAAGTTGTATGTGTACAGAAAAAACCTGATCAAATGTGAATTTCATTAACTTACCGAGTACAGGGAATTTTTTTTTAGGGTATAAATTGTTTTTTAAAATATTTTTTAATAAAAAATATATTAAAATTATATATATATTTTTATTTTTAACAATATCACATCAAAATAAACCAATAACATAGAAGTAATTTGAAATAAAAAAAATTAATTTTTTTTTAAAATTATGATTCGACCGCACTTCTCCGAACCAACCACCCCAGCTTTTACTTCTATGTATTATTTGAGTTTTTTCCACCCATTATTTAAGTGTTAAACAAGCACTTAAAAGACTTATTTTGGGATAAATATAAATTGTTTAAATTAAAAAACAAAGAAGCTAAAGTAATGAAGAGCCGTACACCACACCACATGACTAGGGAATTTTTTTTTTTTTTGGATTCGAGAAAGACTAGGGATGTTAATGGATATCCATGGATCATACTCTATATATATATATATATATATATATATATATATATATATATTACTCAACTATGGATTTCGAGAATCCATTACTCAACAATTATTTAATGTTTAATAAAAAAATAAAGTAGTCGGCGATCACAAGGCAGACAACAGGAGATAGAGAAAGAGACAAAAGACAACTTGCTGCTCTAAAAGACTACAGATGACATCATCATCCCCTCCTCATCAAAGAGGTCCAGACCGAAACAAATATCGCAAATTGAAACACGTGACTAAAACTGCACCCGATATTTTTAGAGAAACTTCAAAGAAAAAAAGGCAGGTTCCTCCGAAGCCACCATCACGCCCACAAAGGATAAACGGCAACCCCACCTGCAATTTTATTAGTATTTTTGAAAAGTCTAGCCCTCCCCTTGGTACATGCACCTTCCTCCCTATATATCCCCAGAAAATCCCCATCAGGAAAGAAATACAAAATCTCAAAACCCACAGCTTTACTCATCCGTCAGCACCCTCTAAACCTCTCATCAAATCTTGAAAAAGAATTAAGGAGTAATTGATAATGTACGGGCAGAGCTTACTTGATCAGCCCGATTATGCCTTTCTTGATCCCGTTCGCTTGCATTTGCAAGGCGAAACTGTTTCTACTGCTCCCACCACTACTTGCAGCTACACTCCAGCAATTACAACGACGACGGCTGCTCCAGCTGCTAATTGTACTCCACCCCTTGTTTATTGCAGGAGCACAAGCTTCAGCAGCTTGTATCCTTGCTTAACAGAAAACTGGGGAGACTTGCCACTCAAGGTCGACGATTCCGAGGATATGTTCCTTTATGCTGTCCTCCGCGACGCCGTCACCGTTGGGTGGGTCCCATCACTCAAAACCGATCAACTGGTGCAGCCCAATTTCCCACTAGTGAAATTGGAACCCACAGAGAATCTGGCTGTCTCGCCGCCCTCCACGGCGGTTCCAGTGGCTGAGCCTGCGGTGCTTCCGTCCAAGGGGAAGCATTACCGGGGTGTGAGGCAGCGGCCTTGGGGGAAGTTCGCAGCGGAGATTAGGGACCCAGCGAAGAACGGGGCCCGGGTTTGGTTGGGGACGTTCGAGACGGCGGAGGATGCGGCGTTGGCTTACGACCGTGCTGCCTATAGAATGCGCGGGTCGAGGGCGTTGTTGAATTTCCCGTTGAGGGTGAATTCCGGTGAGCCTGATCCGGTTAGAGTGACTTCGAAGAGGTCTTCTCCGGAGCCATCATCGTCGGTGGACAGCGGGTCACCGAAGAGGAGGAAGAAGGTTGGTGGCACAGCGGGTGCCGCTACAGTGGTGGCTAAAGCTGGGTTGGAAATTGGGAATGGGGTTGGATGTCAAGTGGGTACCCATGGCGAGCAAATGTTGGTTATCTAGATAATGTTTGAAAGTGAAAAAGTCTCTAACATTGTGGTGATTTCCATAATTTTGAAACTGTTAGGGGTGGGAAAAACAATCACTGCTAACTGGGGTAAAACTGTAAAAGGTTTGTGAATAGAGTTTTGCTATTTTGTGATTTTGATGTAAAATCTCATCCAACGGAAAATGGAAACATTTCATTCTATTTTTGGATATTTCTAGTCTTAACTCTTTTGGTTATTAATTTTATTTGTTGATAGTCATTTCAATCATGGTAACGAACATCATCATCTTCATCATTATTATTCAACTCATAATTTTCTACTTCTGTCATTGTTGATTTGCGGTCAAATTACCACAAACAAAATGGGAACATTTTAAAGCAGACATGTCTGGCTTCTCAAATCTAAGACTATCTATGGAAGATAACCAGATCCAAGGGTAAGATAGATCACAACCACGAGCACCAGACTGAAGAGACTATTATACTGTTGTACCAGCAGAATCCCAATGCCCGACCAACGGAGGCATCATGGAGATGCGAGAAATCTGTGTAAACATAATCAATTGCTTTGGTTTTGAAATATCAGCTGCTGGTTTTAGAAATATATTGACGTGCATGCAGAAAGACAATAAAAACCAACATCCTTGCCTTGAGATAAGGATACGAATCTGCACTAAATTTGAATAATTTCCCCCCTGAGACTTCATTTTTTTTTTAAAAAAGAGAGAAAATGGTGACAAATTCTTGATTCTAGCTGGATAAATCCTGATTCTAATATGCCATGAGCAACTTGGTTTACCACCAGGAGACACATCAAGGGTACAGCGACCTTCTTCGCCTGTAATTGTGCGGTGACCAGCTCCTGCGATTTGGAAATTAACAAGATTGAATCATAAGACAGAGAATGGAAAACATGCAATCTATGTGAATTAAACCTGATGAATGGTGAAGTACATGTAGAAGATGGTGATTAAGCCGCTGCATTTCTTCTTTTTGATAAGACATATCATTATATCAATGAACTTCACTAAGATGGTGAATTCGTATCAGATGAAATCAGAAAGGTTTAATTGAGAAACAAGGCCATGGTGCCACTTTTGTTTCATTAATTGCACATATTTCACATCCACCAATGTCAAGGATCAAGCTGATGAAGAAAGACAGCCAGCTTACTTTGTCATGTTTCAGCCACAAGAGGACGAGAAAACTGGGTTTTCTGAGGCTCAGATGCATGACTATAGGTTACAGTTCATACAAAAATAACTTGCTTAGTTCCCTCGTTAATCAACTTAATTCCCCATCCATATATTCAACAATATCAATGGAAATTACTGTTTGCCTGAAATGAATGAGTAATCGCATACAATATAGAACACAACTTTAAGATGGATTACCTCTTGGATCGCATGAGATCTTCTTCATGTTCCATTGGTCCACCAAGAAAGTCAAAACCATCACCATATTCCAAGAAACAAAGGTCCTGCTTGTGCTGTGATTTATGCCAACCAAAAAGAAAAAAAGGGACCTTATAACAGGAACATAATTTGCAGGAACATACAGCTCAAGATTCAGGGTTACTAAAATCACAGCACTCGAATTCCTCCTCATCACATATTCAGGAAATTTTATGGTAAGAACTGCTTCGTTGTATTTTATATAAAATGAAATGTGTCTGCTTAAAACTTATGAAGAGATCAACTTAAAACATTTAACATAACCAAAGTTTCTTTTACTTGTCATGGTTGATTCTCCAATGCCACAGGGATCACTGATAGCCAGAAATTTAGAAGTCAAATTACAACAGGAGAGCAAGGAAAAACTCACAAAGTAGAATGCATATTCAGCTTACACCTTAAAATGGATATTTTTCTTTCCTTCATCAATTCTACCTTGGAGTTCCTGCTGGTGATCCATGTTCAACTGACACATTTTACTAGCGCAGTCAATCTTTTCTTCAATCAAGGAAAGCACGTTGTCTGAAGTGGCTAACCTGAAAGTTGCAAACAATAGCTGTGACATCCTTCCACACCAGCTTCACAAGGACAATAAACATAAGGAGTTTACGGGGGGATTGGACCAAATTAAAATGGGATTTAGAAAAAAAAATTCATGCTTTGGTGAAATTAATGTGAACACAACAATTTCAGAAAATCCGAAGCAGAGAACGAAATCACATGATGTACACAGCAGAGAACACTAGCCACTCGAGTTAACCAATAGATCCCAACACATCATTGCCAACAGAATATGCAATTGTAGAAGTCACACAGCGAACAAATGACAATTTGATTTTCACGATCTTATTCAAACCACCCAATGTTCAGTGTGACCACCAAAATGTGGCAATAACACTGGACTAACTTTGTCCATACTCACCCACAACAAAACTAAAATGGGCAACTTATCATGGATGAGATTTCAGCAACATTTCATCCTGCATTAATCCTTGTCTCAACATCTTGTGGGATGTTGAATGACATAACTGGATGAATGATGGAACAAATACTTTGATGGAAAGTGGAGCCCCCTTTTCATACAAGTCCCCAGCACATCTCAATTGATTTTTTTAAGAAGATCCTCTTGATTGCAAAACGCAAGACAAAACTCAAATTCTTTAGTTTTGTCCACTGGGAGTTTATTAAAACATACTTTCTTCAGTATTTGGCTGCATCATGATGCCAAGTTCTCCAATAGTGCATACAACATGAATCCTCAACTGCTTATCCTCCTTCAGCATCCCTATTCTTGGCTACAAATTGTGATTTGTCTCGAAACCACGTGAGGTTGCCCCTATGGTTAGCTAAAGGTAAACGATCATAAAGTGCAATGTAGAACATACAACATGAATCCTCAACTGCTTATCCTCCTTCAGCATCCCTATTCTTGGCTACAAATTGTGATTTGTCTCGAAACCACGTGAAATTGCCCCTAGGGTTAGCTAAAGGTAAAAGATCATAAAGTGCAATGTAGAGGGTGACGTTCATGAATACAACGTCTATTGAAATGACTCATCGAGACATCATCTCTCCAACAACTTCTTAAACAGAATATAAAGCAGTAAATAGTTTAATAACTCCACTATTTAGATGCATATCAATAAAAAACATGTTTTCATAAATTGTACTTCATTATTCCAAGTCATTGATAAAAGAACCATATGGTGAAGCCCCCTTTAACATGACAGAACAAGTCTGCCTGTGTTTAATTACCAAGTCCAGGGATCGCAAACAATTTGAACCGAGGCACAATTACTGCACCTTGACAAGAAAGAGATGCTCCAACCAGGAATCATTCTTAGAAATGCAGAAACTAAGACAGTCAATGACCTTAAATAGGACTGTGTGGAATCTGTGTTGAAATATACTTGAACTATAGCATGTATTTGAAAAAATAGGGACTATAAGCCTACCAGTTTCCCAAAGTATCTATCATACTCCCAAGCTGCCCATGCATGAGATCCCTCTCTGCTGCAAATTGCACCTACAAATGAATTAACCCCAGAGAATCAAGCATTAAATCGAAAACATTTATTAGAGACTTGATGAAGCCAAACAAATGACTTATTCTTCACAGGGTAAATAATTAAATCTCAAAACATCTTCCCAACTGATTCAACTTCCCTTTGACTATGCCCTATAAAAAAAGCATTACAAAAGGATCATTCAGAATTAATTAACAGGGAAGGCAGATACATGTTTCCAGTACCTGATGCAGAAATGGGGAGACCTACCGTATCATGCAGTCATTTATAAGGAAGTCTTCAAGTTCACGCACATTAGAAACCTCAAGCTCCTCTTGAAGTTTATTGTAAGAGAACCTACAAGGAGTAACTAAAATTATAACAGCAAAATAGCATTTTTTTTCTTAATGGAGAACATGAAAACAAGCAAGAGTTTATCCTGTAGAACATGAAGCAAAGGGAAAAACTCGAGCATAAAATTCTAATTTTGCAAGACAAACTGAAATCCCATGAAACGAAACAAACAAAATAAAAGGAGTTCACTCCAATTGCAGCTATAAATTCGATCCAGCGCATAAATTTCAAGAATTTCAAATGAGAAAAAAACTAACATTAGTTAAAATCCAGTACCTTATTGGTCTCAGAAAGAGTAAGCACAGTGAGTTGTTTGAGCTTGAGGATTTGATCCTGTGACAACTTTGGCAGCATAGCAGAATTACCTTGAGGATTACAAATATATAAATATTCAAACATGAAAAAACAAACCTACACGCACAATCTAAAGAAGAAAGAAAAGAAAAGAAAACAATCAAGTGCATTGCTTGTAGGAGATAGATAAAGCCAACCCACAAAACAAAATCGACAGCCAAAAAAAAGGGTAAAGTTTGTTTCTTTTACCTTTGTAATCACGCCAGGTTCCATAACCAAATAAGCGAAGCAAATCAATATAAGCAGAATCCTCAGTTCCTTGAAGCTGCCATTGAGAATTCAGGTTTAAAATAAATCAATTTCTCTACAAGAAGCAAAACAATTAAAAAAACAAAGATGAACATTGTTGAACGCACCAATTAATTTATTAGCTAAAATAAAATAAAGAAGAAAAAAAAAAACCTGGAGGATATTAGGGAGAGATAAAATCTCCGAAAAAGCGAAAAGAGAAGGGTGAGAAGTGGCTTCAACGATGAGGTTGGCGAGAGAGGAGGTGGTTTCAAGAGTTGAGGCTTTGTTCACGAACTTTTGGATTACTTGGGCTTGCCCTTCCTCTATCTCCATTGTCGACTGCTGTTTTTTTCTTTCTTTCGACAAAATTTGAATGGGACACCAAGCTCAAGTCTTTAATATATACATAGACACACACAAAATTTGACGGTTTCAAAGATAAATTTTCATGCTACGTGATCATGCAGAATGACCACCTTCATTGTGGATTGTCGCACTGTTATTATAGACAGTTCCATTGTTATCGTGGACGGCTACACTGTCATAAATGGCTGAAGTATTAATAGTTAAATTGATTAGTTCTCTGATTATGAGTTTGAGTTTACTCAATCATTAAAAAATTATATAATTGTTAATTTTAAAATTTAAAATACACGCAAAATAACTCAACACGCAAAATGAGAGGATTGATGGGCTCTGGTCTAAACCAATTTCCTCTCCTCTTGGGCTCGGTTTTAGTTCCCTTCTTCTTCTTCTTCTTCTCTTCGGCCTCGGTTTTGAATTGGACTCGATCTTGAGCCTTTCTTCTCCTTCACAAGCTCGAATTTGTGCCCACCATCAAGAGTATATACCTCTTAATTATCACATCAAACCCCTGATAATTGCCCTCACTCTCTCTTTTGGAACCATTAAAACTTTTATTTGATCAGTAAAGGGAAAATAAAATGGAACAGGAGCCTAGTTTAGCAAACGCATGTTCAGTGGCTCCAGTAGAATTCGCTGAAGGGCGAGAAAGCAAGAAAAGTTGAGGACCTTTAGCTTCATGCTATAATGCGGGCCTGAAAAAATAAATGTTCAAGTGATAATAATACTTTCAAAGAATAAGTGAATTGGATCATTGACTTAGTCATACTCCCAGGTCAACATGAATTAATCTACATGTAATTTTATATATAAAAAATCAGAATAATATCATAAAAAATAAAAAATAATAAAACTCAATTCGAACAAACCTAATAAAATAAAAAAAACAAAAAAAACCAATTATAAAAGAAAAACCTAATGCAACTCACAGGTAGGTTTTTGTATATTTGTAAGTATATACTTCATGATCCTGTAAATAGTCATGGTTGTTCAAAAACATGAGTTCCTCCACCACAGACCCAACACTCCACGAAATTGTTTAGTGCAAATTAAGAAATGGACTAATGACCATTGACTTGGAATGAGCTGAAGGGAGAAGGGGACCGTACCACCATCTTCATTGCAGGTCCCTCCACCACATTGACATCTCTACCCACCTTTGCAGCCTCTCTCTCTCTCTGTAATCCGTCACCATCCTGTCGTTGTCCACCGAAAGATGAATGCTCCCTCCAACACTGCCATCATAAGCCCAATCTGGAAGAACTGCTCTTTCTCCTTCTCCTTCAAGGTCCATTACTGATCTTCAAGAACAGCGCACCAAAACTGTAGACATCCACTTTAGCAGTTACAGGCGCATTCTTGAACCATTCACAGGGCACATAGACTCGATCGTGTCCCTCTGATCATCGTACGGGTTCGAGTTTGATTTGAGAGTAGCAGTTTTTCCAACCCAAAGGCGGTTATTCCTGCATTGAGATATAATAATCTAGAATATGTTTTGAGACTTAATATCACAATGGATGATTGGGAAATCACGTTCTCCATGTGTTGCTGTAAGTGTGATATATCATTGGTTAATCACTTGACCAATCATTAATTTCCTTGTTAATATTCTACTTGTTCTTCATTTTTTCCAAGATTATTAAAAACATTTTTGCACGCGATCATAAAATAACAAGTAAAATATTTTAATTAATTATATATTGATAATTTCAATTAAGTAGTAAATAATAATATAATACAATTAAAATAAAAATAAAATAAACAATATAAATGTTCAAACACCTTAAAATATATAATTCAAATAATTTGATTAAAAATATTAAATTATTTTTAATAAGTGTTTTAAGGGTTAGCAGAATCCTAAATGTATTGATTGAAATTAAAAAAAAAATATCTCCACAAGATTAGCCATCATTTCAAAAACAATTTTTTTATTCATTTTGGTTTTTATCATTGTACAAGCTATGTGCATGCGATATTTCAAGAACATCAATAAAATCCTTTCTTGGTACTGAAATTATAAAAATAATAAATATAAATGATAATAAAATCCTTGCCGGCACTCATTGTAACCCAATTTACTACTTGAGCTTCGGAAGTTGCAAAAACATGTCAATTTATTTTTGAAATATTAAACTACATAAGAGTAAATTAAAATCAAAACAATTTAATTAAACTATATAAAAGTAAAATATTCATCTCAACTTTGCACCACACAAAATCCTTCTTTTATTTTTGAAATATTAAACTACATAAGAGTAAATTAAAATCAAAACAATTTAATTAAACTATATAAGAGTAAAATATTCATCTCAACTGTGCACCACACAAAATCCTTCTTTACCACTTTGACTGCGTCGGCCTCCTTTAAAAACCACACCCTCCTTCTCCTCCTCTCTTGCATTTCTTTACTTTACTCCTCCTCCCATAGCTTCTATTTCCACCACCCTGAAATTCTTTGTCTCTTAAGAGGGTGTTTGAATGGGAGGTAGCTTGTGCTTTTTTGAGTAAAAAACATGTTTTTGTAGCTTTTAGAGGTGTGGTTTGTGCTTAAAAGGTATTGTACCTTTGATAAAAAGCCACCACACCTCCAAGCCAAACACACCTTTAAATCCCCCTAAACAGATTTCTTTTCTCTCAGAAATACCACAAAAACTCTCTTTTCCTCCAACTTCCACTCCACTTCCCTCCTCAAAACCAAAACAATCCCCCCTCCCCCTCTCTCACCCACCCTTCTACATCCCCAACAAAATCCCAGACCCCGATTAGCGTTGCTGGTGCTAGTAGTATGCTAGGGTTGAGAATGTGAGATTTGGGCAAAAAGCAAAGGGGAAAAGGGAGGCGACCGAGAGTCAATAAATTTTGTAATTTGTGTCAAACTCGTAAACTCGGTTCGAGTTTATCGAGTTGACCGAGTCTGACTGACTTTGCTGGTTTTCAAGTTTTTAACTCAATTTTACACGTATGATTTTACGAGTCAACTCGCGATTTTGACAACATTGGTTTTTTTTCCCTTCAAATAAAGAAGAAACTGATAGCTACCTTGTAAAATTTTAAGATTTTAAACTTTAAAAATGATAATTTTATCTCATTTAATGCCAAGTAAAAATGAGAACATGCACTAGAATAAAAAGATAAGAATATAAATAAAGCAAAATGCTAAAAACAAATAGGTTGAATAAAATTGCATTTATAAGGTTGTAGCAATCATTTTCACTAGTGGATTACCTATTTATAATGCTTACATATTAAAATAAACTAAAAGAACTCTTTATTTTACAATGGTGCAAATTAATGTAGTTATAGACACAAAACACCATGAATTGCAATAGAGCTCCATGATTATTATTTTTTTGTTACTTAATTTTTTTTATAATTTTATAATTTTTATATTGAGTTGATTGGAGATCGGATATGAAGCTTTGCCTAGGTTCAATTTGCATGGGATTCTTACAGTGTTAAGAAAAGAATTCTACATTTAGTTGATGTTCGGTTTTGAAAAATAAAATTTGATTTAATTGATTTAAAATAATTAAAATTTTATGGGCCAAATTCAAAAGTTGCCAAATGAGGAACTAATTTGAACAAAAAAATAATAATTTTGTTGGCATTTGTGAGGGAGGCTGCCACATCGTGATGCCAATTGACCTCTAAAGGCATCTTCCATGGTAGCTTTGGAATCATCTTGGTGAAAGATTTCTAAATTCGACGATGCATGTTAATAAAAAATCTCCAGTTTAGCGTTCTCTCTTCTTTGCTTAATTATCACGTCTAACTCTTTTCAAAATAACAAAATAGATTGTGAATGTTAAATTTAGTTTTGATTATTTTTTATTGTTATTTTTAGCAACAATATTTTTTTAATTTTATCTTTCAATATTAAATTGGTTGAAAATTGAGTTTTGTTATTTTTTTTTATTTGTTTTTTATAATACTATCTTGGTTTCATCATCCATGTCATAAGTTTAATAGATTCAACCAAGTTTTTAATGAAAGTCATGCAAGTTAAACTACATTGCTAAAAATAAAATTCATAGATTTTTCATGCATCATCCCTAAAGATATTGGCTGTATGAAATTCTATATGAAGACCAAATCAACTCACTCGAGTACAGCAGGGGGGCATCGAATTGAGTCTCATAATAAAAACGTTTTTATTTTTTGGTAAAGCAGGCAGAGTTTTGTGCTAAAATGTTTAATGGAAATAGTTAAAACGAAAGGATTTCAGGTGCAGAGATACCTAGCTACATTGACGACAACTGGAAGAACTAAATAACATGTTTGGTAGAATGTGAAGTGATGAAAAGAGGAAATGTGCATCTGTTATCCCTTTCCCTTCCATTACAATATATTCTACCGAGCATTGCCTAAAATTGCAACCATCTGCGCCTGGATGAGATCAAAACACCAACCTTGGACTGAAACCTTAAGCTCTCTTTGAAATTGCAATTACATTAAAGTTGAGCGAGCCAGGATTTTTCTCGATCATGCCTTGTATGACTTTAGCAGCATCCTGTCATGCAATAAAGGTCATTAAAATACATACAAACTCAAGGGTTACATGCATGTTCATTCCTTGACGTAAATTACTTTTAAAAAATTTCCAGATTAAGGCCTGCCTGCAGCATAGTATTGGAAGGGTTTGAAAGTTCAAAAAACTGTCATGACCGACCAAAAGGCTGAGCACAGGACAAACAGCATAGAGTTGACAAGACAGGTTTGTTGAATTTTTAAGCATAAAGGAGAGTCTTGTTCTTAGCTCAGAACATCTTCAGCAGCCTGGCCTCTAAAACAAAAATCTTGTGTACCAAAAATCTTTCTAAGCCACAATATTCAACGACTTCCACTTGGTAATTAAAGCAATAACCCTCTCAGTGCTTAAAATTATCATTTGTGCTTCATTCTAATTGTTTCAATATTTCTATTACCCAAAAACATTTATCTATAATGTTCCCTTCCCAGCAATCACATACTCTAAACGTTTATACAGACAACAAAATACACTACACATTTATCTCTAATGTTCTCTTCTTAGCAATCACGTACACTAAATGTTTAAAAGAACAATAAAATAAACTAAAGGATTGTAATCTATACCTGTAGCAAGCTGCCTGGTGAGGATGCACCATGAGATATTGGCCCAGATTTTCTTCCATCAAGCTCAAAAAGTTTTCCTATGTACAACATAACTATGACTTAGGATCATGAATTAAGAAAATCACATTTTTTCTTTTTTAATGCTTTAAACAAGCATAGAGAAAGAGAAGTCAATTATTTTAGTATTTACCATCTACAAAGGTGAAGCAGATAAAATGAGTGTCCACATTATCCGTAGCCTGCACAACCAACATTTAACAAGAAATCAAAAGGAATGACCTCAATCAAGCAAAATGAAGATGGAGCAAAAATATTGCTACTTTTCAACAAAGTTTATTGATTTTGGTCATTGAGTTTCATTGCAGAGCCTTTACAACCATTGCTGCCCATTATTCCCCCATCAAACATGAGAAATAATGCCATACCTGCAACTTCACATATTAAAAACCCAAGCCCAGACTTTTTCCCCAATGAACATAGTTTCATCCTACGTTTCTCCCAAAGTCTGTTCATCAGCCCGTCTTTCTAGCTCTTTCAAGATCCAACCTCTTCTTCATTAATTTCTCCAACTCCATCCTATTCTCCAAATTAAACTGGTTAAAAACCATGAAGATTTCATTGAGCTTCGAAGAGCCTATTTGATGAATTTTGCCATGAGTCAGAAGCTCATGTAGTTATGACATGTTTCTAACACAGGTAATTGACCCAATTATGCTAGCTTGAGGCAAACAATTCCCATCCAACCTCCAGCGCTCCAACTCAGTTCTTTAGCACCCATGCTTAAGGTTCTTAACTCTATGGAATATAGCAATCATTATTTTCTCCAGTAAAAAACATAAATACTGACAGCCTTGTGTATATTTCTTAACCAGCATGCGCATTAAAAAATAAAACTTCCTGTACATCAATTAGAATAAGATAAAACCTTTATCAGTTTGATCACTTGTTAAGGAAACATAGCTTGATTAAATACTATGATCTATTACTGTATTCTCTAATCATCAGAGGGGTTTCCTGCCCATGCCAAGAATAAGTAAAACAGAGTAAATAAGAAGGCTTATTCTTCATGCCTCCTTATGTTTATAAATAGACATGATGTCACCAGATAAAATACAACATTCCATCACTAGTCACTAAAATTGTAATTACCAAAGCACTCACCTCTGTATCACCTCCTGTGGCCGCTACAGAATGAGCATCTTCCATTTCTCTGTCATTCTCAAGGAATCTTGCTCGCTACATGAATAAAATGAAGATGTCACAAGGAAGAAAAGGATGCAATCATAAAATTCATCATCAAAACATCAAAAACTCTGTAGACATGAGTTTTTTGAGGCAGGAGAAGGGAAACAGAGCAGCAGCAGAATAGCCAAAGACAAAAAAGAACTAAAGTAAAACCTCCAATGGATCCATGTTTGCAGTTGATTTGAAAAATCTATCCAAGAATGACCCGTCAGCTGAAAATAAAAGGTTAAACAACAAAAAAGTAAGTAATAGTTAAAGTGATAAGGACTTCAAATCATGTGGTAATGATCCTGATAATATTGGCAGATGCATTGAGTCCTTAGTTCACAACAATTCACATTGACAGGAAGTATGAATTCACAAAAGATGGCATGCTTCTCAGGTGAAAAAACACTCATTGTTGATACTGAATTAACTAAAACATTAAATGTGCCTGGGATGGCAAGTTTACAATCACACAATGGCTATTTATGCCATTTTGAGATAGCAAACTCATAGATTTCCGCATGATCCAAATTGTCAAAACAAGACAGGCAAATGGTTGAGAATGCAATCACATTGCATGGCAGGATCCATGCAATGAAAAGTACTTATAGATATAACAGTATAATAGATCCTTCCATGTGATTCAGAAGCTAAGTTAAGTCTTGTTGCCCTCTATGCAGCCTGTCAGAATTCATCCTATAAATTCAAAATCTAAAACAATTGAAACCACTCACATGGATGATTTGGAAGCAAAGCCCATCTGTATCCAATTCCTGATGTTTTTTACTCCACTGATTCCCTTCAAGGCTCTCACCAAATTAAACAAGAAGCCTTTTCTTTGATCAATTTTATTTATATTTATTTTGGGGAGCTACGGGCATTCAGAACTGGTTATGAAATACATATTGAAGCTTTTAAGAACTTTGATATCATGATTTAATTATATAAACAGGAGGGAAACCTTGTGTATTTTTTCTACAGGGGTGGGGGTGATTCCAGGACTATATTTCAGTTTTCACTTGCTAAAAAAGATGGCATGAAATACTTACTGAGCTTGATCTCTGAAGTGATATTCCCAACTGCATGAAGGAGTCCTATTGTTCCGCAAGCATTACCCACGGTTTGTTTCATGAAATAAACTTTACTGCTTGGATCCTACACCCAGAACACATGAAGAAATGGCAATTGAATTATCAAAGCAAAATGAACCAGAAGTCAAGAACATTCTATTTGTGGACAAAGCAAAGTGAAATAAATTGTGGGCAAAAGGTAAAAGCATTTGATAACAATGCTCAACATATAAACCTCGGATCTTTGACACACAATGGGAGCATCTGACTGATTAATTCTCTTAATCATTTCCCATAATTTTTACAAGTCCGGTTGAACAATTCAAAATTTGTCACTAAGATTGAACAAAAAGAATTCTAGTGACACACATGATGCATGCCGATTAATGCAAAGAAGTTACATTCAACCTATGATCAAATGCCACTGTACTCACCGTTTCAATGCTTTCCTGCTGAATTCTCTCAGCTTCGCTCTGGATTAAGAAATAAGATTTTCCCAAAATCAGCAGATTCACATATTCACACTAGTTTTGCAACATGCAATAAAGTACATCTTTTGGGGAAATTAAACTTCATTTGCTAAAAAGGTCATGATCAAGAAAGGAGTTTAGAAGTCTAGCGGATGTGGATGGTTGGTGCTCTTGAATCTACTAAATCTAACTCATGAAAAACTATTAAATATACCTTCAGCAAACATGAAAACTTGAATTAAAGAATTCCGAAGATATTCAAGAGAAATCATAAAAGCAGAAGGAAGATAGGAAGGAGGAGCTGTTTTTACACGTTAGTGTAGATGCATAAGTAAAAAAGAAAATCCACATAGCAGTTAAGTACAAGAAATGCAGTCACAACAGAACTTGGCAAGAAAGAACAAAAACCTGTGCTGTTATAGGATATAGAAACAAAACAGCAAGTACAGGCTTTGGAACCATTTCCAAGAGTTCCTCATCCAAGCCATAAACATCACAGCACTCTGCTTCATCCAGTGGAAGTCCTAGCCCCCAAAGAAACTGCACAATGACAAAAATATCAGCACAGATTCAATGAAGAAAATGTGAAAAAAGAGAGACAATCTGAAATGGAAATGGCATTTCAGTAGCAATCTGTAAAAAAAATTATTTTTATTTTTCCTTCTTAAGAAGAAATCAACTAAACCAACCTGATCCTCTATGCCATTAAATTCCATTTCACAACCATTTCGTCAATGTTTTCTCAGCAACCAAACGCAGCACAGCACACATAGGAAGAAAAAAAAAGAGAGAGCATCTCTAATCACCATGAAACAACAAAAACCAATCCAATCATTGAGTAAATTCCTCTCGAAACCAAAAATATCCCCTTCACTCTTCTCAAACCATAAATCAAGCAGAACCAAATCATTCACAAAACCCTAACTGATTATTTTTTAGTTTGAAACAATAATAATTATCAAACAGATTCTAAACATTACTTCTTTTCTTTTTTAAAAAATTTCAATGACTGAAAAACAAAATTATTAATATATTATCTCTTCGATTCGAAGCATCCAATCAATCAAACAGATAAGAAATCAATTATTTTCAAAATAAATAAAAAAATAGAACATTACTGGTGTAGTAGGGTACCTGATTCATAACATCAGGGTTAGCTTCAAGAGGAAGCCACCTCTTAGCACCAGCACTTTCATCGATAGTCGTCATTTCTCTCTCGCTTTCTAATCCTTCTCCTTTTCTCTCTCTCTGTATATATTTTTTTAAAATTAGAACAACGAAAACAAACAGAACGGAAAAAAAAAAGAGAGAGTGAGAGAGATGATGCAAAAAAGAGAAGGGCAGATGCTGTTTTTTGTTGCTAGACTCTTTTATACCTTGCTTGCTGGCTACGATGGATAATGATGATGCAAAAAGGCTTTCGGATAGTTTTTTATTTTAAAGGTCAGTAAATTGAAAATATATTAAAATAATATTTATTATTTTTTAAAAATTATTTTTGATATTAGTAAAAATAATCTAAAAAATTAATTTAAAATAAAAAATAAATAAATATTTTTTAAAATATAGAAACAGGTCTCGTTTTCGCTGGCGTAACCATCAAAAACACAATTCACTAGGGGTGAATAAAAAAATTAAAAAACTGAAGGTATTAAACACACCGTGGGGACTGTAGTAGTGTCCTTGGTATCCTTGGACGTATCCATTATGAGGCCCATTATATATGAAGCCTAGACCCAAATCAAACTCCCTCCAGCCCATGTTACAATTTTTTACTTTTGAGATCCAAACAAGGATAGAGTGGACACAGCAATTGTTTGCAAACTCAACATATTCTTCTATATAATGGGCTTTAAGCCCGAAATTAAAATAAATGAAATCTTACAGCCCAAATCAAGCCTATACTCTCTAAATTGACTATTCATAATGGGCTTTATGCCTAAATTTAAACAAATGTAATCTTACAAAGCCCAAGCCAAGTCTCTCTCCATCTATCAGCATCTTTCACTGCCAGCAAAAAGAGACACAAGGGTTTATGCTGTCTCTTGGTGATTAAAGAAAGCCAGAGGCAGCGCACACGCTCGCACAGAAGCTAAAACCCAAACAAAACAGACACAGAAAGAGAGAAAGAATGGAGCTTGCGATAAAAACCCCTATTGCCCCAACAACACAAAACTTCTTAAAACCAAAACCAAAGGTGAAATCTTTGAGGGTTTTCAGTCTCAAATGCGTATCTTCTCTTTCTTCCTCAGATGGTGCTGCCACTGGTAAAAGTCTCTTCTGTTTTGCTTACCCTTTATCTTCTTAATGTTATTTTTCTGGGGTTACTCTAAATTGTTGATTTGTTGTTTTAACTGAGTGTAATGTGGAGAATGCGTGCATGAAAATGTGAAAAATTGGGGGCTTTTTTGTTTTTTTAGGTGTGGTGGAAAGACCTTGGAAAACTTCAGATGCTAGATTAGTGCTTGAAGACGGTTCAGTTTGGAGGGCTAAGTCATTTGGTGCTAGAGGAACTCAAGTCGGTGAAGTTGTTTTCAATACTTCTTTGACAGGGTAAGATTTCTTCGTCTTTTTCGTAAAGAATTGAGTTTTACTGCTTGTTTGAAATCAATTCTTAACCGAATTCAATTATAGTGTTTGATTTGAATTCAATTAATAAATAAGATGAATTCAATTATAGTGTTTAATTTGAATTCAATTAATAAATAAGTTGAATTCACATGTTTGTTTGAAAGAGATGAAATTCAATTCATTTTGTTTTTTATATTACCCTCATTACTTTTATTTTATTTCTTTAAAGTTCTCTCTCTCAAAAAAATATGGGTATATGGGTATTTTAAAAAAACTAGTTTTAACATTAAATTACTTCCCTTTGGAATTGTAAATTAGAGGGGTTGACCTCTGATTTACTTTTGTATAATTTTTAGAGATTGAATTCTATTTGGAATTCAATTCTTAATACTCAAAATGATTCCAAACATGGGATTTCATTAAAAGCTCTGAATTGAATTCAATTCAAAGAGTTCCAAATATACTGTTAATGATTTTTTTGGGGCTTTTTTTTATAGTATTATGATCTTTTAATATTGTGGAGTATTTCCGTTATGATATGCTAGCTTGAGTTGAGTCAGTAAAAATAACCTTGATGTAAATCAGATTTTTTTTTGACAAGGTAGAGTTTTCCTCGGTTTCAAAATTTTAGGTTTGAAACATTTGGACTGAGATTACTCTAGCTTCGTGTATTTAGATCTGAACTGACACATTCACCATAATATCGAGCTGAGCTTAGACATTGACCATTTGAAGTGGTAGAATAAAATAGGATAATTGTCAAGTCCTCCCATCCTAGGAATTCTACTCTGTTATTTGGTTTAGATAGAAATCCTGTAAAAACCGATGTCTGAGGTGTGTTAAGGGACAGAGAAGGGGTTTACCATTGATGCAGGTACATTAAGCGAAGGCATATGTGATACCTATTGAAGGCCAGTCAATGGCAATAAGCTGATTGGTTCAAGTCTTAAATAAGTTCTGTAAACTCTACAAAGATGTATGCCAATTCAAAGTTTTTCCAAAAGCTAATGCAGCATTACCGTGGTGGCTTTCCAAGCCTATGTGAAGTGCAATGTCTGTTTCAATTGTTAAAAATTTTGCATTATTCATTATTTGAGTATATATCTCATATTTATTCACATTCTAGGTATCAAGAAATCCTCACAGATCCTAGTTATGCTGGGCAGTTTGTTCTTATGACAAACCCACATATTGGGAACACAGGGGTAAATTTTGGTAGGTGAAATGGCCTTCAATTCTTGTCAGTATATCACAGGAGTATATATCTGATTTGATGTCTTGCATACCAGATGATGAGGAATCAAGGCAGTGTTTCCTTGCTGGTCTTGTTATCAGGAGCTTAAGTATCAGGTGCTGTTTCTTCTTCCAGTGCTTTCTAATCAGCTCCATCTTCACTTGGCATATCTAGTTTTGCATCTTTTGTTATTATGTTTGTTGAAACTATCTAATAACTGGATTCAGTACGTCGAATTGGAGGTGCACAAAAGAACTTGGTGATTACTTGCTTGAAAGGAACATCATGGGAATATGTATGTTAAATTTCACTTTGTTGATACTCTGTTTTCTGATTATTGTCCTGCTTTGCTTGTCGTTAAATCTTAACCTTTCTACTTGATGCTGTTTCAATATATGACAGATGATGTTGACACACGTGCAATCACCCGCAGATTGAGGCAAGACGGAAGCCTTGTCGGTGTCCTAACCACAGAAGAATCGAAGACAGATGAGGAACTTTTAAAAATGTCTCGCTCATGGGACATAGAAGGTAAAAGATTTAGTTTACTTGACAGATATGGTTGTGAGTATTGCTGAATATTGGCAGTTCTCACTTTTACTGGTTCAATTTTCCAGGTATTGATTTGATAAGCGGCGTCTCTTGCACTGCCCCTTATGAATGGGTTGACAAAACAGATCTAGAGTGGGACTTTAACTGCGAGGGAAGAGGAGAGATTTACCATGTTAGTATGACTCGCCATAGTTTGTTTTCAGTTGAAGATCTTTGTTTACAAGTTGATCTTACTCTTTCTCATGCTTATTCTTGGATTGAAGGTTATTGCATATGATTTTGGGATCAAGCATAATATACTCAGACGCTTAGCATCTTATGGCTGTAAAATCACTGTGGTGCCTTCAAATTGGCCAGCATCAGAAACTCTAAAGATGAAACCGGACGGAGTTCTTTTCAGCAATGGACCTGGAGACCCTTCTGCAGTTCCTTATGCTGTTGAAACAGTCAAGGAATTGCTGGGAAAGGTTCCTGTTTTTGGAATTTGTATGGGCCATCAGTTGCTTGGCCAGGCATTGGGTGGTAAAACCTTTAAGATGAAGTTTGGCCACCATGGAGGAAATCATCCCGTCCGCAACCTTCTTGCAAACCGTGTAGAAATTAGTGCCCAGGTGAGTTTGCTCAGCAGTGACCTGTTTAAATAAATTTCCAATATTTGAATGGTGAAAGTCATGAAAACATCAAAAGCAGGTTTGATTTTTACTAAATGCCAAAGTTAATTCATTAGATATCAACGAATAAGCATGATGATATTATCTCCCATGGATTTTCAACTCAATGTTTGAATTAGAAATTAGAATGCAATGGTTAAGACTGTATGTGCGCATGGTTGCATGCATTTAGGGAGAGCTCTCCTTTTATTCCATTCTAGTCACATTCTAACATGCAACTGGTAATGTGGCAGAATCACAACTATGCAGTTGACCCTGCATCACTTCCCGAAGGTGTGGAAGTGACACACATTAATCTTAATGATGGAAGCTGTGCTGGTCTTGCTTTTCCTGCGCTAAATGTCATGTCTCTACAATACCATCCTGAGGCATCACCAGGACCTCATGATTCAGATTCTGGTAATCAAAGTCCTCTCTTTTATTTTACTTGTTCCTTTTCATTCCATTTCTTGCCTTTCTATGCACAACATAAAATTACTTCTCACTATATAGCTGACACAAGTAGCTATTGCAATTCTGAAGCAGCTAATGCAATTCTCAAGTAATTCCTCTATATTACTGAAAGGGAGAGGGAGAGAACAATGCTTAATTAAGTCCTATCCTCGCTTCATTTTAGCTTTTCCCTCTGCCCACAAGTGAAGCTGGGTGGTGTTTAATCATTTTTCTTCTTGTTGATGATGTGCATCATCATTGCATCATGATCAACATTGTCGTCATCTTCACCTCAATGCTTATTTTAAAATATTGGATTTAATTTCGTGCACATCATATCAACCTAGTGCTTTCTTGCTGCAGTTTTTGGAGAATTCATGGAGTTAATGAAGAAAGTAAAACAAAAGGCATAAGCAGAAATGTCTCTGATTGTGGGAAGAAGAGACGGTGATAATCTCAGGGTTGTCTTGCTATCAGTTTTGTTGGTCTGTACGAAATAGCCGAGATAATTTATGTTTTTCCGTTGTTGTAGACCATTAAAGAAGTTCCGTGGGCTCGAACGTACCATGTAAATTGTCCTAGATTTATAATGTCCTATATTTGGTTCTACAAGAGATTCGATAAATTTTGGCGTGCACAATGATTTTCTTTTCCCTGATTTCTGAAGAGCAACGCAGAAAGACATTTCCGTGGGTTCATGATGGTAGAAGTTCATGATGGTAGAAGCTTGTTCAAGTTTCAAGCTTAAAGAGTAATTTTTTATTTATTATAAAATTATATAAATTAAATTTTGGAATTTTTTAATATGGTTTTATTTTTTTAACAAGAAGTAAGCTTTTGAGTTAAAATTGTTTTTTTACAGTAATAACCTGCATTAATGTAAGGCTCCAGAACAGATAGAGCTCATGTCATGACATGGGACCGAATTCAGTAGTAATGGAGATATGGTCAAGGTGGGGCGGGATTTGCTTCCTTGAAGTTACTTCATGCTAAAAAAAAATAGAATGACGAACCTTTTTTTTCAATTAACAATAGAAGAAGCATAAGAGTCCATGTTTATTTCAGGAGTTCCTGCAACCAATCTCAATCTTATTCCTTTTGAGCCTTGTATCCTTTCTCATCCTTTGTCTATAATTGGATTCCATACAAGGTCCAGTTAAGATTTTAAAGCATTCTTTAACAATTTCCTATAAAATCTATAGTTGCTCAAAATAAAGGAAACTTGTCCTTCTGCAACGTACAAGAACTACATTGTTCTTCTGATGTTGCTTTGTTTCGCTCAGAAGTTAATTTTGGCCTGGATCTATCCATTCTAGAATCTCAAGAAACTTCTTTGTGTTCGCATAATGTAAAAACACAGTCAGCATTTGAGTGTTGGTAGAAAATTGCAGGAACTGGAGAGCGAAGACTCAAAGCGGCTTCGTTACAGTAACTCGTGAAGACAAATTTGAGAGTAAATTATTAGCTGATTTTTCACATGAAGAATACAGTTAGTTCTGAATCCTGGTGATAAAAGGAGTGTACAGGTCTCAGTCTTGAGCAATCTCATTTCTTTATGATCAACTCCACTAAAATCATGCAATGAAAAAACATAGAACTAATGTCATTCAATAAGTGTTTATTACTCAAAAAGAATATAAAAAAATGGAAAAGAAAGTCTACAACAACAGCAGAAATACTGTCAAATGTTTTTTATTCATGAAAACATTTTTAAAAGAAGGCATGATGATATGGTCTTCTTTCTACAATCAGGACTAATCCATTGTTTGACGCTCTTTTTCCATGTGAACAGCATCCACTTCGTAATCTAGGTTTTCTCCCGTGTCAAGTTCCTGCTCGGCACTTCTACCAACAGCATATGTTTCCATGCTATTACGATATACATCTATCATGTAAAACACCCTCCTATTAAGATCCTCTTCATAATGGCTCAAGTTATTCATCCTGAGGAAGTGTCTCTAGCCTTTTGTAAAAACAAATGTCTGAGTACTTCTCCGGTATGAATAACGGAAAGTCCCCTTGTAAACCATAAACGATATTTAAGAAGGCAAATATGAGAGTTCAGTTTTCAAATGTCTTTTGGTGAATGACAAGCAAAAATTCTAAGAATAAAAGGAAACAGAGTTTCAACTCTTAAGGACTTATCCATTCCATCTCCTCCATATCTGGAAAAAGACAAGTCAATTGTTAGCTTAGTTTCGGTTTGTGGCTCACATTGGCGTCGAGAAACATTAGAAGTTTGTTCTCAAAAGTAGCCTTGTTTCAGATCAAGTAAATCA
Organism: Populus x sibirica; assembly: GCA_019202695.1. NCBI lineage: Eukaryota > Viridiplantae > Streptophyta > Magnoliopsida > Malpighiales > Salicaceae > Populus > Populus x sibirica. Next base: position 3,094,395 of record JAGMVL010001291.1, on the reverse strand, counting down.
TAATAAACGCGTTACTCGTTTTCCTAATCAAACAGATCTAGTTTACGGCACGTCAAAGTCATGGTGATTATCAAGAACGATGCTTTCTATACTGACCGAAAAGTTCTGCATAAATTATGGCAGTGCAAATTCTTTCCAAGTCCTATAAAGCAAACTCACGCTACAGAAGGATCATATTGTTTCTTTAGTATATTTAATATATTGAGTAAGTCATCTAGAAAATCTGGAGACATCTCTTAGCAGTAAATTTACAAACATGGGGTAAGACTGGAAGATAGCTTAATGCAGATGGTTTAACTCTGGAAGGATCCCTAGGTGGAGCTTGTTGGTAAAGAGTAGAACCTGTTCCTAGATTTTGTAAGGCCTTAAATCCATATCTCATTTCTAATATAGATTTCTCTGAGATCATTGAAATTTTATTACTGGAGCATTAAGATCTTTCCATTGACTAGGGGCAATAATGTCTTTTTTCATTTTAAAAACATGGCGAAAAGATAGAAATACCCTTAAATGCAAAAATTTCAATACTAGTGTTAAGGGCAATTTGGTACGTTCAAAATGATTTTTTCATTATTATTATGTAAGATGAGGGGCAATTCTATATTTGATCAAATATATAAAAAACAAATTCAAAAACACAATGAAACAATCAAAATCATTGAAAGTAAAAAAAAATTAAAATTGACCTCAAATGGCTTTTTAATTTTTTTCCAAAGGATTTTTTATATATTAACATGTCAGTTGAGGAGCAATTTATTATTTGTTTAAATATAAAAAACAAAACAAAAAAAGATATGCTTGTGTATGGAGGTGTGTGAGAGATTCTAATGCACTTTAGACGCCCCGCGAGTAGCCAACACACTTTGGGCCGCTCGCAAGGCGCCTCCCAAAGTCTAAAATGCCTTCCGCCAGTGGTGGTTTAATTTGTCATCGGTGAGCTTTTCTTCTTCTTTTTCTTTTCTCTTTTTTTTTTCTTTTTCCTTGAAAATTACAACTTGACTCTTTTTTTTGTTAGTATTTCAACTTCAGTCTTTATTGTTTTGATTTTTAATTTTTAATCTTGGTCTTTTTATAGAAGTTTTATTTGTTTTTCAATTTGGTCCTTATTTTTTAATTTCTAATTTTTTTTATCCTTTTGTAAAAGTTATTATTCTTTTCAATTTTATCATTCAATCAAAACATTATTTTTATCTTTTATGTCAATTTTGATCCTTATTCTTTTAATATTTTTTGGTCCTTTTACCAAATTGATTTTTCTTTTCAATTTCACCCTTCAAGCAAACATAAAATTAATTTTTTTTCTAATTTTATCATCACTCTTTTAATTACTATTTTTTGAATCATTTTGTATGATAATTTTATTTCAATTTCATCATTTAATATATATATATTTTTTATAATCATTTTATTTGAATCTCATTATTGAGACCCATGATTATAAATTTATCATGTTAACTCATATGGACTAAGACCGATTTTTTTTTATCATTTTTATTCAATTTTGTTCTTTCATATTTAATAGATTGTAAATTAAGATATATTATTTATCCTCTTGAAAAAATATCTTTTTCTCATGTTATCCTAATTATTTTTTAAAAAAAATTAATTAATTTACTGTGTTTTTTTTATCAAATTAAAATAAAATCAATTTATTTACCTCAATCAAGTTTATAAGTTTATAACCCCGTATATTTTTCTTTTTTTTTAAAGATACACTTGTGCTGAACAATATTTTTTGTGCAAAGAAAAATGGCCAGGTCTGTGGCGAATCACGGGCACAGAGACTAGTTATCTCACTAATTAAACTAGACAGCTTTTAAAATAACTAACAAAACATTCAACACCAAATTGATTATGACAGATAAGATAAATGCTTACTATTTTCTTTATTAACAATATACATATCAAATGCTGCCTGGCATTAACATTTCCTCAGTGGCATAATTTATAGGAAGAATGACAATTAATCCCCAGAAACTTGTCCAGAAATTCTTTTGTTAATCAGAAATTCTTTTGTTAATTTTATTCCCCTCTGTACCTTGGTTTCCTCTTTTCAGCAAATGCTGCCAATCCTTCCAAACGATCTTTTGTGTTCAAGATCTGTTCATAGCACTCTTCTTCCAATTCCAAAGCTGATGGTAAATCTATCTCAAGTCCCTCATTGATAGCCTTTTTTGCCATCCTAATTGCTACTGGACCCTGTCAAGAGTACACACATGTCAAAGTGTATGTGCAACAAACAGAAAGTAACAAATTAGTGCTCTTTGTTCCACATCCAAATGACTTCAGTTTTTACAAGGTTTACACAATACCCTTGAAATGCTGTGCATATGGCCATCAAGTCATTTCGGTATCCAAAGTTAACATCAAGGAGCCCCTTAAACCAATTCAATCCAGAGAATAAAGGATCATCAATGCATTTCCGGAAGTGCCAAACATCTTTAAAATCATTTTTCCCAGCCCCACTAGAAAAGAGTTTTAAAGTTAAATGATGGGATTCTAGTCCCATGCTTTTGGTTAAGCATGACATTAAACACACAGGGCCTTAGACCTAACAGAATTTCCCGTCTTGAATTAGCATTTAAAACTTACGAGTTTTGAGTATTCTAAGTTATAGCAGAGATTTAGTCTTCTATTTTCAACAACAATGTTTCTGCAGAGTGCAGAGCTGCACTTCTATTTTGTGTGAGAAAAATCCTTGAGGTATATGATTTGTACCTTCTGAATAATCTCCCGAGCGATTTCAAGTGCTTTTGAATGAGCTTCACTGGCAGGGACAGAGTAATTGGCAAGCCCTGAAACATAACAAGACTTCATTGCCAAATATGAATCAAAAACAGAAAAATTCAAAGCAGCTACCAAGTAAACATACCCATTGGCATAGCCTCTCTACCACCAATCTTGCGGCCAGTAAATATCAGTTCCTTTGCCAGTGATTTTCCTACCAACCTAGGAAGTCTTTGAGTCCCACCTGCACTATTAAAGACCAAAGATTCCATGAGAGGATGACCTATCACTAAGCGGCCAATTTCCAATAAAACTTAAGAAGGCTTCAAGCACAACGAAGAATGTTAAATTTTTACATATTAGAAGTCCATTCCAGGTACAGTTCTTCATCAATAATAGGCAGGAAAAACTATGTTGCAGAACAGAATTGCTCCGGCAATAAGTTGAGGAGATACTATGCATCCATGGTTGCATATATTTATAAAGAACGATGGATGTCCTTTTCTTTTCCATGGAGCAAGCAAACTTGCAATCAAATAAAAAAGAAAGAAAAGAACATGTAGTGCCAGGTAACTAACTACGAATGACAAACAAAATATAGTAAATACCCAGGAATTATGGCAAGTCCTGTTTCTGGCAAGCCCAATACTGCATCTTCTCCTGAATCATTGATAAAGGGCATAGAGATGTAAGAATCACGTATCGATTATCAAGATATAATTTTACATAAGAAAATATTGTTCAGTGTGGCAAATGTGTGAGAGACTAAATCTGCAACTACCACATATCCGAAGATCACATGACAAAGCCATTTCAAGTCCACCACCTAATGCTACTCCTTCAATAACAGCGATGGTTGGAACACGGAGTGCCTACATTTACAGAAACATGTTGCTTATTAAGTGGTCAAGGAGGAGATAGAAGCTGAGACAAATGCACTGACATAAAGACATCTTATAATAAACACATGGATCTAACATTCTTGGGCTATAGTATAGGTGGAAAGTTTTGAAGGAGTTGGCTACATGCAAAATTCAAATCTTTGAACAAAAGGTCACGGATAGCATTGTAAAGACGAGCTGTAAGAATTTCATGCATTCCTGGAGAACTAGAATTTGAACAACACATACACAAGTCATCCATATGTGGACATGGAACCCACCCCTGTAACTGTTCCACACAGACCAAGTCTCACAAACACATTCTCACATCAACTATCTACGATGTTCAAGTAACAAAAAACATAAATAACTATTAGAAAAGATGTAGACAATTATAAGGAACCACCTCTATGAATGAGAACGTAGATCGCAATGAGTTCACAAAATTTTGAACTTCAGATGGAGTCATTGTCTTGCGCTCCTGCCAATCCAATCAAAGGCAGATCAGTCAGGTATCTGATTCGCTACCAAATATATGTGCAGACTTGCAGTTTCCTAGAGGAAATACTATTGCTACTGTCATCCTTACAAGAAAGAAAGAAATAACTAGCAGAAAGGGAAAATAAGAACAACAAAAATCACTAAAAGACCACACGAAAAGCCTCAATGTGCTTCTGAACATAGAGAATATAAGCCACAGCCCATAAGTGAGTTTAGAGAACCTGAAAACTTAAATTCTATGAGTATGAAAGTGATGCAGGAGGATCTGAACAGGCAGATACAGAACTGTTGCAATTGGACCACGGGGAAAGCCTAGCACGCACATTTATAGACTAGATGGACAAGTTTAAGCCAAGAAGAGGTTTAGTCGTGCCAAATGACTTGACTTTTGACGGAAATGACTTAACTTTTGATCTACTATATCATTCTCAAATTTTACAGGAGAATTTACAAGTCATGTTATATTGAGGGTCGGCTTGTTGTAACTAGCCAAAGTTGTGAAAGACCTTCAAACTAGGACCATAATATGCTGTTTTTTCTAGTTTTAGCATATCACTTCCATAGTTGTATTGAACCAAAAGAGAGTGGGACGAGATTCAAAAGAAAGAAATTGTTGATTATTTGCCATCAGTTCAGTAAAATGTACAGAGAATCTAAACAACCCAACTAGACTTTAAGATTAGAACTTAGAAACTCAAAGAGATGAAGTCTCCTATACTTTCTAATTGTCCATTGTAAGTTTTCAGCTAAAAGAGCAAGCTGCTTTCCATGAAGTCTCTTTCTTTTGGGATATAATGACATGAGACCTTTCGTGACATGGCAAAAGGTCTTTAACAAACAAAATCCCCAACTATTATTGAGGAAAGAGAAAAATCAAAGTCCAAAGAGTGAACGCATTACCTTTAAATCAGCACCAGCACAAAAAACCTTTGGAACCGAACTGCAAATCAAAACAACCTGAGCAGATTCATCACTTTCGATTGTTTCAAAAGCATTGCGTAACCCTCTTAACATTTCCTTTCCAATTGAATTTTTTGCTGCAGGCCTATCCAAATTAACCTCAACAATCCCTGTTTTAGTAACGAAACTCAAATGGGTTCATATTTAAACGATCTAAAACAAAAGGGAGTACAGAACCAAACACTAATGCAGAGAGTTTGAGGTGGGATTTTCACCAGAATCCGAATCTGACAACCTTCGAAGCCTGACTGATTCATAGGATAGGGATTCCGAGATGAGGGTTCTATGGGTTTGGTACTGATGACCGTTGCTGTAAATGTAAAGATTCGGCAAGTTATTCGATTTCGAATTTTTCACGCAGCGATGACCCAATGATCTTGTTAGAGCAGAGAAAGTACCCATTTGTCTGTTTCTTGGATTCTTGAGAGATTTAGACAGATTTTAGTGGGAGTTTAGACGGGAACAGAGAGACAGGTTCGGGTTTCTTTCTTTGATTTTAGCTGGGGATGGCCGTGGTAAGCTATTATCAATCATTCGTTAATCAATATCACTAATAATAAATTGTTGTTATTATCGGGTAAAACTATCAATTTACTCTTGGATATTATATTATTTATCAATCGTGCTCTTCCATACAAAAACCAATTGTAATTTTTAACTTATTAGTATACCTTTTCATCAACTATTTTCATAAAAATTAATATTCTTTTATATATATGTGTGTGTGTGGGTGTGTGGGTGTGTGTGTGTGTGTGATGGTTTTGATATGAAAAATATCTGTTTAGATTGATAAAGAAAATTTATAAAATAAACCTTGAGGGGTGTAGTTTAACTGATCAATGTTTAGGTTTGCTCCGTAAAGGTTATTAGCTCGAGTTCTACAAACCTCAGGGCCACTAGAGGCTTACATGGTCGTTAACTTCAAGATTCGTGGAATTAGTCGAAGTACGCACAAGCTGCCCAGATATCCACATTAATAAAAAAAATTAACATGTAACAAATAGATTTTTTTTTAATAAACACGCTTATTCAAATACAAATAGATTCAATAAATAAACACGCGAACATTAATTTTGTTTCTTATATTCTTTTAACTTAAAAAGGATATTTTTATACATTTATAATAAAATCACTCACTTGTTATATATAAGATTGTCAATTTTAATTAAATTATTTATGAGAAAAGTATATTAGAGAATATAAACATACTAAAAATTACTATTACTTTTTTCATATAAAAACATAAATGAGAAATAATGTAATATAGAATTGCATGTATTAATAGATTTCCCCTTCTTTTTCTTTTTCTTTTTCTTACTGCTTTTATAGATAAAAACCTTAGTCTTCAATGGATCCCACACTTTAAAACTATAATTTAATTGACAACCAAACAATTAATTTTAATAATTTAGATGAAACAGAGCAGCTGTCGCACTAACAAACTACTTCTCTGCATGATGTGCATCATGAAAATTATAATTCATCTCGTAAAGCTAAACCTAATCTACAAGAAGATTCAAATGACCCAATAACAAAAATGAGAGCGAAACAACTGCAAAATACCTTGACAAGTTAAATTGTAATGATTGAAGCTGCTTCGAAGTTAAAAGCTAGCAATCTGTTTGGAATTGGTTAAAATGTTCTTATTTGCCTACAATTGAAACTTGGACATGGAAAAAGCCCTAAAGGGTTCTTTTAATGTTGGGCTACTTGAGTTTGGATTGATAATGCAAATCAGTGAAGAAATTGATGTTGTTTACGATCAGAATAGTAGATGAATTTGAACCCGATTTTGAAGTCATCCATTGCATGTGAAGACAAGACTAATCTAGGTGGATTTCAAGTTTAGAATGTGATCTAACCATGACTGCATTGGATTTTTGTGCAAGAAGTTATACCCATTTTTAATTTGGTCTGTTTATGTTTCAATTAAGGTCAGAAAACGTGTGCTAGTTAAATTTGTCTAGTTACTTTGTCAAATTCTAATTTTTGGGCTTGACTTCTGTCATGTTGAATTTTCCTAACTATGGAGGGATGTTCCAATTATAAATATAGTATCAGAATATGTAATAAACATTTTGGTCAAGATTTGAAACTTAATTCAAAGAATTAAGAGTTGTTCTTTCAAATTGATTTTGTGAAGAATTCTACCTGACTTATCACTCTTCAATCACAAAAACTGTGGTGTCGAAATTCTAAATTAATCTTTATGGCGTCCATCAAAGTATCATTCTAGTCTATCCTCCATCTTATTTACCTTAAAATTACTATAATTCAGCCTAAACACTAAAAAAAAAAAACCAAGTAGACCCATCCTTCATCCATTTTCATCACATTCATGATTTTCGAATCATTCACAACATAACTGATCATTGTTTTTACTTTTCCTTTTCTTAATCTTAAAAGAAAGTAAGGATTGGTATTTAAACTAATTATGGAATATTTAATTTTAATCTGTACAGCGAAAATAAAAGAATCTGCATAATATACTCTGAAAATTTTATAAAACCAAATAGGTTTTTTGATTTGTATAGTTAAAAAAGAAAGATGATTAAATTGAAACATACCAATCCCAACCCCTTCGTAGTTGTTCATCAATTTTTATGTGATGAGAGATAAGATTCGGGTTTTTCTATATAACCCACTAGATTGGATTCGAGATGTTTGCCAGGCTCAACGAAGACAACTTTCTCGGATTGGTCGAGCAAAAACATTCCAAACAATAGTCCAATTAAACAAATAAATTGAAACACAACTAGATACACGACCAAACCAAACTAATTCTTTCACTTCTATGGACCATCCAAAGTTCCAAACAATAGACCAGTTAAACAAACAACACAAGTTAGAATGCAACGAAGAAGACAATCTCAAGCCCAAATTCGATCTGACTTTGCCGGTACCTTGTTAAGCAAGATCGAATTTGTGCTTGAGCTCGACTTCTACTCTGCAATGGACGAATCTTCGATCAATTCAGCGATCTGGGTTCTTTTGGTAGGAGGGAGAGCGGGCTTCTGATGGATATATATACCATATACACTACTATCGACTGTTTTTGGTAAACGGCGAGCTGCTCTTTTTGTGAAGGCTATTTTTAGGGTTTGGTATGTGGTTGTGGAAATTGGAGAATAATGATTGAATCACTCTTTACACGTGATTATACTCAATTGGCTTAAAGCTGAAAACTTGCCCCGCCGACTATGATTGTAGTCCGACCGTCATAGGCCTTATATAGGTGAGGGTCTGACACTTTGGGCTTAAAATGATACACTTATCGAGATTCGGTAGTTAAGAAAAAAGAGGTGTGAAAAAAAAAAAAACAAATCGAAGTTGTTGACAAAGTTATAAACTCGGTCTGGCCAAAGGCCCAGGTCATCGTGTATCATCCAATTACAAGTCCTCTACAGAGTTTTCAACTTAAAGCTGTTATAGCCTGTGAACCCATCGTTCAAGTCGAAGCTGCTTCATAGGAGGTCCCAAATTTGGCTTACTCTTCTGAGGACACTTCCATTTTCCAGTGACTCCAATCACATCAGGGTGTTCAAGATTAGATACTTCTGATAGCACCTTTCTTTTTACAGCGGCATCCTTTTCACCATCTCTTGAAGTCATCCCTCTACCTTTTGGACATTCCAACAAAATCTGTTGTTGCCTATGCATGTCCAAAGAATTTTCAGCATTTGGTTTCGCAATTCTACTCTTCCTTGTTGTAACAAAACCATTTCGTTGAGCTTCTTTTCCTTCATTTTCTTTGTTATTGCTCCTTCCATTGGTTGACTGACTCATTGAAAAAACTCCGGCACCTCGAACAAAGTTCACATTGCCCCGAGGTGATACAAGATCAATTTCTGTTTGAGCTTTAACCAAGTTTTCTGCGGAATCCTTCCTGCAGTTCAACCTTGTTGCAGATTTATCGCTTGATCTCACATTACTCGTGACTGACATAAAACCAACTTCTTGCACTAGATTTTGCATCTGTGGCTGTTTAAATGGAGGCACTTCTAACCTCAAGCTTGGTTTCTCAACATCTTTGGATGGAACAATAGCATGGCTCAGAACTGATTCATCTTCCATGCTAAGCTCCCCTTCATGGTGCAGATTATCCAGAATAGATGAGCCCTCTTTCTCTACATCCCAAGAGTCCTGTGATGTGAAAAGAAAATGACTTGGAGAATCACTAAAAAAAACATCCCCTTCCCCTTAAGACCAGCTAAAACACCATCATGCTGAAAAGAAAGATATTAGCTATAAAACCTGTCAAACATGTCAAAGCTGACCTGAGAGGGAGAAACCTTATTCAATAATTTTTCCTGTTTATGTTCTCCTAAGGAGCTATTGAACTTCAAAAATCCATTTGAGTGTTCAATTTCATCTGAACTTCTGTTATGTCCTAATTTCCATGAATTCGTTTCTTTATCTCTCTTGCTGTCTTGATTAGCAAAATCATCTCCCTCGCGTTCAGTTTTGTCATGAAGAAATCCAACGCTTTCACCCAGTACAGGAGATTCATACACGTAGCTGGGGAACCAGTTCCTTATGTCAGGTGGCTCTGGCAGACAAGAGACACAAAACAATGTTATTACCCTATAATTAGCTAGTTTAGATTTTTCACTTCCTTATTTTATTCTGAAAGAATCAAAGTGAAAAGTAGATTCCCGTGGTTTTTTCAGCTTTCGTTGATTCAGTAGAGCCAAGGAAGCATGTTCTGAAAGTGCTACTAACCAGAAAGGAATGAGGATGATTGAGAAGAATCTGGAACCTGCAACATTCAAATAGTAACTAACTTCAAACACCATATGATGGCTGAGAATTTGCGCAACAAGTGAAAGAATATCAACAGTGATCAATGTAACACAAGTAAGAATGATGGATTGAGCAAATGCACCTTACTTAAAGGCTTGTTGTCACACACATCTCCAAATGAACTCTTACACTTAATGGACCCATTTGAGGATGGCTTCTCATTAGCACGTACTTCATTGTTGTTTCCAGAGTTGCTCAAATCCCCAGCATTTTCTTCTCTTCTATTCTTACTCTCTTCAATAGCAAATCCATCCTTCTCACCTTCACTTTCTTTAATAACAGATTCGATAAAATATTCCGCTGTATCCAGAACAGGAGATTCGTACTCATAGCTCGGAAACCAGTTTCTGATGTCAGGAGGCTCTGATAAAAGAGACAAAATAAGTTTAAAACGGTTTCGTGTCCTTAGTTTATTTACTTAAAGGACAGAATGGTGAGAATTGAAGGTATCTTTTCTTTCTTAGATCACAATGTCAGCCAAGAATTTGCTCAAATTCCATCAAACCAAGCACAAAAAGGAATCGGTACTAACCAGAAAGGAGAGACAATGAGCACAAAGAATCGGGCATCTATAACGAAAAAATTAGAAAGTGTGTTAGATATGAGAAACTTTTAGCATGTAATTATTTTATTTATTACTTGAACAAACTAGAAGATACAAATACATGATTATGCTAAATGAGGCACACCAAGAACCCAAGTCATTGCCGGTGACGAGATCACGATATTCAAATCTAAATCAATCAATTTTATCCTAACCAAAAAAACGGTATGTTATTGACAGGAAGCCTATTATTGAAGTGTGCTAAATATAGTAAATACCACAGGTAAGAACCTCACCCATCCATGATTGTGTCAATGAAGCACAACACTAAATCCAGACCCAAATTACAAGTTACAGCAATCATCCATTTGATAAAAGATATGGATTGGTAGTAATTTCCAATTTTTAAGAGAAATTTATGCGCAAGAAAGTAAGAGGTCAGTAATTATACCTACCTTATTAAAAGACTGATCTTCATGCTGATTATCATCACTGCTGTTGTTACCGATTCTTGTGGCATCGCAAGAAATTGTTTCCTTACCTTTATTTCCCTCTTCAATGCAAAGACACCCATCTCTCGTACACTCAAAGTCAGTTTCCTTAAGAATAGGACCTCCAAAAACATCATAAGTATCCAAAACAAAAGATTCATACTGGTAACTAGGAAACCAGTTTCTTATATCAGGTGGCTCTGCAAGAAACCATATGAAGAAACTTGGTTATATACCCATTTCAGAATACATTGTTTTTTACTCAAGAAAATGAATAGGTACCAGAAGGAAGCGGCAAAGAAGAATCAGGAACCTGCACAAAGTAAGTGGGGAAGGTCATAAATAGAAAAGGGGAGGTTTGGGTTTGTGAGAAAGAAAAGATGCTTACCGCCTGAGAATCAGAATCAGAGGTGTTTTCCATTAGAGATTGATCTCAATATCAATCTATCTATCTATCGCATACAATACAAATACTACAAGGAGATTGACCGGGGGCTATAGTAAGTATTAAATAATGAAGAAAGTAAAGACTGATCAAAACTCCAAGCCCTAGCTAGGAGTAAAAAAGAAAGAACTCTAAAGACTTAATTTAGGGTATGAACAAGAAGAAAGATCAAGAACAAGAACTGTTTCTTTATCTTGGATTCATGGTTTTTATGGATGCTAGTGTGTGTTTGCCTTCATTTGGGGTGCGTCAAGTTCTTGGGGGAACTGTGGGGTTTTGTATTTTTCTCTGTAATTAGGATTTCTTTCACCTTTTGAAACCTAGCGGGACTCTTTTGGCGCCTGTTTTTTTTCTTGAATTCTGCTGGGCAAAAGCCTAAGCTCTTCCGACAAGCCCAAGCTCAACACAATAAGGTTTGGCAGGCCTGCCTTCAACGACTGGTCCAGATATTTAACCATCGAGAGTTATGGGTTCGCTCAAGGTTGAACCGAGATTCAAGCTAAACATGTACATATTATTATTTAATAAAATCTAATAATCTTTTTTTATGTTTTTATAAAATAAATAAAAAATAGAGTGAAAATTTAATGACCTAATTCGAGAGATCAGAAGGAAATTAAAAAAAAAACATTTTTAAGCTTGAATCAAACCATGACATTATTAGCATGCTTGTTTTTACGGTGAAATTTTTTTTTAAAAAAATTTAAAAATTATTATCTTTAAATTATTTTTTAATATTTTTAGACTATTTTAATGTTTTATAAACAAAATATACTTTAAAAAACAATCATCTCAATGCTAAACAAACTCTATAATAACCAAGTTATTTCATGTTTTATCTAGTTTATGGCTAGTTATTACTATTCTTTTTTCTATTTTTTTGACTATCCTGGTTTTTGCTACTAAACTTAAAAAGATTTTGTAAAATTGATAATCGAATCAATTCACAACCTTTTTCAAGTTTAACAATTTATTTGATCTGGTTTTAAAAAACTTTTATATTTGAAACACTAAAAAAATAAATTAGAATAATTATTCTAAGATATCATGAAATTATAATAATCATTTAAAAGATTTAAACATTTTAAGAAACCCTCTTCATATTTAAATAAAATATTATAAAAACTCTCCTTTTATATTCAAAACACCCTTGATTAATTACTATTCAAATATTGGATAAATTATAAACTTAGATATTAGAAAAAGATGTTCAAAAATTAAAAAATCAAATCAAAATCAACCAAATTAAACGATGAATTTTATATTCTATATCTACCAAATATACATATATTTTTTTGGATTTGAATTGCTCATACGCAGCATTGCCATACGGGGAACAAGGCTTTAAAAATTATACCTGGGATTCCTCAAGTATTAATTATTGCATGTAGATTTTCACTCTTTCAGTCTCACTTGCTCTAATGTCACCAGGTCCACCAGCCCAAACTGTTTCTGAACAGTTTAAAAGCCATTCTAACCAGACTCTCTATAGATTGATTTTTGTTCTATTAACAAAACAATTCTCTGTCTGATTCTGAACTGATTGGAGGATAAGATTTAAGAAGATAAATGAAGTTGATCCCTGAAACAGAAAGATTAAAAGCTGGGCTTTGACAAAAGAAGAAGAAGAAGAAGAAGCTCAACTCGCCCTGGATTGGCTTAGAGGTAACTCTTGGGCAACCCAGTCAAGCGCCAGCTAACCCTGGGTTAGGCTCAAGGTTCTCGAGTCTAACCCGACCTCTCTCTTTCATTTTTTTTTCTCTTTAATTTCAATTTCAAGACGATATTTTTATTTACGAATTAATGACTCGGCGAATCATGCAAGCTCTTTTACCGCCAATGAGGCTTGCCCTCTTGTTTCACACGACAAGAATCCTCTTCAGTCTACATGGTATATAGTCGTACTGATAGCGCCACCCTAGCTAGCCGCCCTGAGTTACGAGTAGGGTTAATTGGCACCGCTGCACTTGTAAAGAAGAGGAAAGTAACATTTAAGCTTTTGGGATAGAGGTATGAGACTCATCTTGATGAGACACTGAATAATCTTTTCACCTGCTTATCCTTAAAATAACAAAAACTCAAAAAAACTGAATGAGGCATCAGAATAAAAAAAATGAGGCATCAGAATAAAAAAAATGAGGCATCAGAGAGTTTTTTACATGTGATACCAACTCAACTCATCATACCGGTGTCGTTTAATCCATCATCAGCTGTGAAAAAACCCGAAGATCTATCAAAGCTAATTTTACCTGACTTCATCTTAACCCTACAATCTATCCTGAGAATTAATACCACATGCCATAGATATAATGACATAGGGCATAACGATATTTTTAGGGTTTGGAGTATAAAGTGTGAGGAGAGATGCACGACAAATCTTCTTAGGGGGACGCGACCATTCAAGCGGTATGGACAGAGGCGTGGAGAAGACTTAGCCAAGGTGCGGCGAGGCGGTGGAGACGACTTGGCTATGAAGAGAGGTTGTGTGCGTATTCAGGATCCCATGTAGGATAAGGGACCTAAGTAAGGTGCGGCTTGGTGAATTTTGTAAAGGAGTCCGAATTCCATGCCTTGAATTAGTGTAAATTAATATGTTTAATCAAAATATCCATGATTTAAATGTGTAAATTAAAAGATTTCATCCAAGATGTGCGCGTCAAATCCACCTATACGGCTATACTTCAAATAATGTGTACATGAACAAGCATGGAGAGAAATGTTCTTAGCACTTAATTTTTTCGGGCAACAAAATATGATTTTTGTTTTTAGCATGTGAATAGATTTAGAGAAAATAATCTGCGTCGGTATTTTCTTGGGAAGGGCATTGTTAATTGATTATACGTGTAAAACGTTAAAATCGGCGTTGAAATCTTGGAAGACCAATTCAAAAATTGCCTCGTAAAGTTTTCTTTTTTATTATTATTTTTCAAAGATGTTCATACTAAACATCCAAGAATCTTTCAAAAAGCTCGAACACGAAGACTTCATTAATTTTATATTGTTCCCTTACATAAGGATTAGCCTATTAGGTTCGCACGTTCTAAGCAAGTTCAGAGTTTTTTTTGTTTGTTTACTATAAATAGAATCTGTCAACATAAGTCCAAACCCTTAAGGAGCCGGCTGTAAGAAATTAAAGATTTATGCGTTCTTATTGTATTATCGTTCATTCCTAAAATGTTTTTTTATTTAAAAATATATTAAAATAATTTTTTTAAAAAAATATATTTATTTTTAATGTTAATATATTCAAACAATCTAAAATTATAAAAAAATTAATTTTAATTAAAAAATCCAAAAACATTTTTTTTATCCCAAAAGCATACACATAATTAATCATCCCAAGCATGATCAATAATTCACAATTACTAATTCTAAGGGGTGGTTGTTGGATTTGCTTTTTAATAATTACATGTTTGAGTTCTTTTAGGATCAGATTTACATGATTATTAATTTTAAAATTCGTGGGATTAATCGAGGTACACGCAAGCTGACCCGAACATACACGTTAATAATAATAAAAAAAATCGGATCCAATTCTTTTGCACAGTGCATAAATGTGTTCAGAGCTGTTCCAATTTCTTAATCCCAATCTTGTCTCCACTCTGAAACACTTTTTCCACCCATTCGTGCGCTCTGCTCTTGGAAGCAACCAGGAAGCACAAACCAGATGGATAAGAAATGCCTTGCCTTGTAAGATTTAAAATAACAATAATAAGTTGTCCGTAACAGCCTGTATTTTTAAGCCCTAGCCATCAGACTGCCCCTTTGACTACGATCTTCAACTCAATCCAACGGTTCAGAATGGATGAAGACTGCGAAACGGGGAAGAGGACCTTCTGTGGTCAAAGAAGCTCCGTGGAAAAGTCGCCATTTTTCATTATTCGTGTCATGCCCTCTGTGTGTGTGTGTGTATATATACACCCTTCCCACTACTCCTTCCACTCCCATCCTCAGCTCCCTGAATATTTCAAAACACAACTAGCTTTCAAAAATAGAAGGGAAAATCTCTTAACCTCTTCTTTTGTTCTTTGAAATTAATTTTGAAGCTCAGCTCGATCCAGTATTGCAAAAGATGGAAACGGATCAAACTCAGCAAGTATCTTCAGCCTTAGAGTTCATCAAGCAACATTTGCTTGGCGATCTTCTTTCACCTGTTGCTACCTCCTCCACTTCTTTTTATCAATTTTCTACAAATTCTGCAACCTCTACTTCCCTACAGTGTGAGACTACTAGCTGCTCAAGTTCTGACTTTTCCACGGCACTCCCTGATTTTTTCGGTTCTCTTCTCGAGTTCACTTCCGTTTTGAGTCCCGCTCAAGAGAACAACACCAATATCTTCGAATTTGAACCTAAACCTGAAATCATTGATCGCTTTACGCCAACACCACTCAACTCAACCTCCCACATCAATTTCCAATCAAGCAGCAGCAGCACCGGCAGCAGCGGCGGCAGTAACTTCTTCGAGTTTGAATCCAAACCTCAAATTCATCAGAATTTCGAGTTTGAGTCGAAACCACAAATCGTTTCTCAGCGAAGCAACAGTTTCTTCTATGAAGAACCAAAGCCTCAGGTTCAAACAGCTCGGAAACGCTCTTTGAAAATATCGCTGCCTAGCAAAAAACCCGAATGGATCCAGTTTTCTTCTAACCCAAACCCGCAAACCGTGGAGGATAATTCTGGTGTTGCTGCTCAAAAGATAAGGCATTACAGAGGAGTCCGACGCAGGCCATGGGGCAAGTACGCAGCGGAGATCCGGGACCCGAACCGGAGAGGTTCACGAGTGTGGCTAGGAACCTTCGATACAGACCTTGAAGCAGCTAAAGCCTATGATCGAGCTGCCTTCAAGCTGCGTGGGTCGAAAGCGATTCTCAATTTCCCATTAGAAGCCGGGAGGTGTGAGGAGGAAAGTGAAAGGAAAAGAAGTAGAGAGGGTGGCGTGGAAGAGAGAGAGGATGTGAAGAGGGTAATGACGGTGGTTAAGAGGGAGGAACCTGAAACTGAGGGGGATATCCCGTTGACGCCGTCAAGTTGGACGGCTTTTTGGGATGGTGGTGATACGAAGGATGTCTTGAATGTGCCCCCGTTGTCTCCGTTATCTCCTCACCCACCATTAGGATTCCCACAGCTAACGGTTATTTGATTAGAATTGAAGAGCTGTTTCTCTTCATATTATTCGAGATTCTTTTTTCCAGAATGTGTGTATATTAGAAAATAATATTAATTTTTTCCACAATAATAATTACTATATTTTCCCGTAATCATTATTCCAGCCCTCGAATATCTTATAGTTCGTACGAGGAACTATATGATAATATTATTAGTAGAGATGTCACATGCATTTTTACCATGTTATATGCCTTGCGTTATTATTGGTTTTCTAAAAAAACATTTATTTCCAAATATATCTAATTAGTTAACAATTAACCTCGGATATGCTTCCCAAACAAGACCGCAATCCAAGGTCATTAAGAAAGATTGTTTAATCTTACGTATCTATGGATCTTAATTAAGATATCGTGCGGGATCCGTGGCAGATGATTGGCAATTCCATCATCAATTAACAATGCCGGTGAAAGCAAGTCTTACGGGACCTGTAAGCATGATTTTTGCGTTAAATATTCGATTTCTACCTGATTAGTCAAAATTAATGTCCCTGTACAGAATGAACGGGTCTTCCCAGTGGCTTGTCCATGCCTCTATATATAATTTTATTTTGTCGGGTACTGGTTTTATATGATACGACTTAATGTCGAAGACAAATGCACATGAATATATTTAATATTTATTATTTAATGTTGCAGGGCAGATGCACATCCAGGGTGTGTCCTAACCTTCGTTGGCCTTTTGACCTCTTCATTGAATTTTGAAGAATTCAACTGCTGAAAAGCTCCACAAATTTATGACTTTTTCGGGCTGAACAATCTCATGCTTATTGCCTTATTGGGTATATATATATTCAGCTATTGCAAGAATCGTAAGCTTATTGCAGCTTCTTGACATATCCGTTTGGGCCGGGCAAGACCATGTGAATTTACAGGACTTGTGCAGGGATTGAGAGATACAAGAGAATTATTGGCGCGACTTGCTTAATGGTCAGAGAAAGCGATTTAGCAAAATGGCTTCCCTAGGAAGCACGCTTCCATCTCATGACAAGGAGTCACGTTTGTATAATCACCACTCAACCCCTAAAGCCCCAGGCTTCAGTGCTGTCGAACTCAAATATGGGCATGCATCGATCATGGAGTCAAGTTGTTGGCTCCCGGTATTGACAGGATAAAAGTACAATGCTAGCATTAATTGGATATATATTTATTATATCCATCATGTTTGTATCTTGAGACGAAATGTTTTCAATAAAATAAATTTTTTTAAAAAATAATCAAAAACTAAAAAAATAACTTTGAGCATGCTTTGCAAGTCAACTGGATTATGGATTGATTTATTAAATTATTTAGATTTAATTAAGTTATTTTTTTAAATAATTAAAAATAAACCCGACATAAATTATAATTTATTTATTGAATTCATCATAATAGATCTAATTTGATTGTATCTTGTTAAAATTGATTACTTATTTAGTATGTCAATTTTCTTTTCTTTTTTCCATCTTGCGTCAAAGACTTTCAATTTCTTTCTCAAGTATTTTGATATATTTTATTTATTATATGTTAATGTGTTTGCTAAATTACCTTTGAAATAGTCATATCTTCGCTAAATGTATAAGGGTTTTTCAATTTAAGAAAAAGAAAATTCAATTTATTTTTAATTGAGCCTTTGCATTTCTATTTTTCCCAATGGAGATTTTGAATCTTTTATTTTAGTAATTTGAGTTTTTGAAATTTAAAATTTTTCAATCTAATACTTTAGTTAGTTGGAGTTAATATTCAATCATTGATGTTCCCTTAAGTGTCCAGTTGTCTTCCTGTATGCATGTCATAATAATTCCTTAGGAAAAAAAATAAAAATATAAGGTTTTTTATTCATATTAAATTAATAAATTCACCTTAGTTGAACTTGATAAAAAAATTTATAAAATCGAATATATATATATATATATATATATATAGGACGTGTTTATAATAAATTAAACCAACCCAATCGCTCAATTAATTCTTATGATTATATATGATTTTGCGTTCTTGTATAAGAAATTGGTCTTGATTTCGGACAAACTTAAAAAAAAAATTAAATGGTAGTGATTATTTCTTGCTGCACCTTTGCAGGATTTTGTATTTAAAATTTCTAATTTATAAAAATAACTAAAGCTTTTAGGTTATTAAATTATTAAGGGTTTGGTTTACGTGAAAGTGAAGGAAATTGAATGAATCTTATTTATTTTTAGACAAGTTTTTTTTTTATTTGAATAAGTTTCATATTTGCTACTTAGTTAATTTGGTGTTTTAATTTTCTTTTTTTTCTTGATTGAATATTGCCTCCGAAACTATGTTACATGAACATTTAATAAAATATCACTAATATTTAATTAATGAATTCATAGAGAAACACTTAAGTGAACAATCTTTAGAAACACGGAAATCCGAGAAGGAAATATAAAACCACACCTACCCAAATAGAAAAATCGATAAACACAGACAATACCGATTAAAGTAAATTGAAAGGCCCATTCATACTTGGCGAGCATGTGAGGATATAGACCTTGTGTAACAGATGGAATCTCTATGATTTAGATAATTTATATATAATCTAAATATATATGAACTAAGAATTTCAGAAAATCTTAAATCTCTAGCTTGAAGTTTTGATTAATCTTTGTAACCAACAAAGGATCATGCTTTCTTAATTCTGAGATCAAACTTTTGCCTGAACCAATTACTTGACTTGGATGTTCTAGAAAACTAATTAATATATGGAATGGCTCAATACTAACGTGGTAAATGCATTTACCTCCTCACGGGATGATCATTCGAGTAATTAATTAGAAAAACAAGCGAATGGCAATATGTAAGACTCATAGCAACGTAAATCAGCTTTGTCAGTGCTTGAAAGTCGGAACATTCTGAGTTTCTAAGTAGGAGAAAGCGAGCTGGAAAAGAAATAAGTGAAAGGGGTGAGAAAGAAGATGATGTGTGTATCTCTGGGGTATCTATCTAAAATCAACTGTGGAGAACTGAGAATATCAGCCATCCAAACTACTGGCCATATATTCTCCGAAGAAATCAAACCCTTGTACTGACTGACGACGACAGGTGCGGTCGTGATCATGGTGGATGGCCATAATGGGCACCCACTCTCCGACCAAGACAGGTGTGCTTCTCACTTTTACGCAGCGATATTTCAACATCTTCTCCATGCATAATAACACGAAATATTTCTCTCTCTATTTCTTGTAAACTTGTAGTTATTTTTGCAAGAGATGGTCGTGAACCGTACAACAAAACAAACCGTAGATCACCCAGAAAGAGGAGGGAAAAAAAAGAAAAAAGAAAAACCGGGGTGGCGTTTTCAATCTAGTCAGTGCAGTGAGCAAGAAGAAAAAAGTATGTGGGGCAAATTAAAAAAAATATTTTAAAATAATTAAAATTTTAATTATTTTATAAAATAAAAAAGCTAGGAAAAATTTTCTAACCGGGCTCTGCCAGCCTCCCCTCCCCCTGCCTCCGCCACTGAGTCAGTGGACATTGATTGTAAATTGTTCAGTACCAAACCTTTCGAAAATTCAACACCGGCACTCAGCCAAAGTCATAAGTATCCAGCAACTAGCAACTCTTGCATCATCTATTGCTTTGCGAGTTTAGGTTGCTATCATTAACTAGACATTCAACGTTGAGACTTTCGTACTAGCTAGCTTTGTAAAATCAAACTAGACCGAGCGATCGGATAGGGTTAAGAAGGTAGATCACGTTGAATTGTTTGGGTTCGAATTATTTAGTTTTCAATTATATATGAATTTCGAGTCAACATATATGTTTTTAATGGAAATTCTATAATAATTATGTAATTAATTCCCATCAATTAACTTAGTTTATTTGTGGCTGATTTGCAATCGAACATTATTTTATAATTTTAAAATAATTATCACCAATTTAAGATAATTAAGGAATTTGAACTTTTTAACACCTCCATATGGATCAGTTTGGTAAATATTAGATAGAGGGGTATAAATATATTGTAAATAAGAAAAAAAATCAATAAATTTGGTATAAATTTGAAAAAAATAGAAGGGAAGCTCAAAGTTCAAAAAAATTGTTTGAAGAGCTAAATTAATAAAATAATATTTTGAATAGTATAAATATAGCTTTTTTTACTATGTATACTCCAATAAAAAAAATTATTTGAAAAGCTAATTGTAATAGAGTGGAAGAAATAAATACTTTATTTTGTTTTCAAAAAGTTTGATGTCATTTTCTTTTCACTACTGCATTTAAATGATTTATTTCTTTTGTCAACACTACTTTATTGGTTTTAGTGTTTTTTAAAGGTATATAGAAATAGTATTTTAAAAAAAATACATTTTGATATTTTATTTAACACTTTTTTTAAAACATGTAAAATAAGGGTTGAAGAATTAAAATAATATTATCTTTTTACTTTTGATTCAATACACCCATCGGAGTTGGTCTTATAATTCACATACTTTTCAATTTGGATGGATTGACTTTTGTCTATCCATTTTTTTATATAATTTTTTAATTTACTTTTATTTATTTTTATTAGTCATACAACTAGAGGGATGATAATAAACTATTCATCTTTTCTCATTTCTTCTCTTCATTTTTTTCTCGAATCATCTTGAAAAGTTAAACTAATAAAATAATATTTTAAATAATATAAATATTTTTTTTTCTATGTATACTTCAATGAAAAAAAATCATTTAAAAAACCAATTGTAATGGAATGAAAAAAATAAATGTTTTATTTTTTCTTCAAGGAGTTTGATATTATTTTTTTCTCCACATGACCACATTTAAATGATTTATTTATTTTATTAGTTTTACTTTGTTGATTTTAGTTTTTTTAAAAGATATATAAAAATGGTATTTTAAAGAAAAATACATTTTGACATTTTTTTCAACACGTTTTTTAAAGCATGTAAAATAAGGGTTGAAGAATTAAAATAATAATATTTTTTTACTTTTCATTTATTACACCCCGTCGGAGTTGGTCTTACCTTTCAATTTGGATGGATTGACTTTTGTCTATCCAATTTTTTATATATAATTTTTTAATTGACTTTTCTCAAGTCTTCTTTCTTCTAATCCATCCTTCCAGAGAATCAGACCCTTAATCTTCCAATTCTTATTTATGACTTTTTAATAAATAAGAAATCTCTTCTTAATTAGATGTTCAATAAATCATTGCAATCCAATCCTGTAAGTTGACAAAAAAATAAAATTGAATTTATATTTTTCAAGGAAGACTTTATTTTATACGCACACGGTCAAAGTCACACTACTTGCACAAGTAGCAAGTACTTGCACCAGCTGATATGCACCGCGATGGGGACATTGAATGGGTTTAAACCATACGTTTTGGATTTACTTTTCCAATTTCCATGGAACCCAGTTTGAGGCCGACAAAGATTGTACTTTGAAATGAGTTTGTGGTCAAACTCACGTCAGCGACTGGTCTCCGGTGAGTTAATTGATCATGTGGTTACCGTTCAGCGATGACCAACTTTTTTATCATTGCTTGAGAATTTAAAGCCTGTACTGTAGGAACATCTAATCAGTGGACGTATAAGACCGCGTCTTGTTACCATTCGTTTTATAAATAAGCTCTTAACATTTGAACTGGTGAACAGCTTCAATTAGCTGGTTTTAGATTTGTGGCCGCTAATTTGCCGCCGGCTGGACTAAAACTATTTTAACGTGGAAAAAGATATACTGGTAATGACGTTAGCGTTTTCGGAAAAAGAAAAAGAGAGAGAGAGAGAATTGAAATTTAGTTTGTTGACGCAACTGGATTTAATAATAATAATAATAATAATAATAATAATAATAAACTGAATAAATAATAATAATAATAATAATTAATTATAAAAGATGAATTGATGTGAATCTTGTGATTACGTAATCATATAATCAAGATTGATATAAGATCTCGGAAAGTTGAAATAGATTCATAGAAATGTGACATAATAAAAACCTGTTATAAGACACCAACATTATTGGAATGAAGTCAAAAACTTGTTTTAAACTAGTTAATCTTTTGGAATGAAGTCGAATCAATTCGTTCAAAAAACAAAGAAAACAAGATCTTTCTCACATATTAAACTGAAAAGTTCAGAAGTATTATTCATCAAAGATTACTGAAACTTAGGCTTACAATAGTATAAGTACTTCTGAAAAATTAACTCTAATAAATCTAGTCTTATGTGATGAATTGATCCACTTACAAAACTAATCTAAAACCTATACTAGTAAGCCCAAACTATAATCCAAAGAAGCCTTTGACTATAACTAAAAATAAAGTATAAATTAAGCCCGAACAAACCTTGGGCAATAGCTAAAATAATAAAAATAAATTAATAAGTTAATTCCCTAAGTTGCTATGAGAAGAGAAGAAGAAAATCAAACAATACAAGTCTAATATAAGGCTTATTTATAGCCAATAATGATGTCCAATGATACTAGAAACCAACATATCATTAAATACTAATAACCATTCTTTCTTTGTGTAGTTAATATGAATAAAGAATCCTTGTAAGAAAAGGATTTAGGAAAATTTAATGAATTATTGTCACACTTTAAAATCCTTATAAAACTAAAAAGTTTCCAAAACAAGTTGTCACATGCTTTTAAAAAAAGGATCATCATCAAATAAGAAGTCTACAAATCAAAAGGAAGTGAATAATAAAATTCATAAAGCTTATTTTGACCTACATCACAAGTCTTTCTCGAACTCCGATTCACCTGAATTTTAACTTCAATATAGAAAAATACCTCTAAAATCTTATGATAAAGTTTCAACTCAATCTAATGATTTGATTTGGAGTTATGCTTAGTAGCGTCAAACTAGATGGTAGAGAATTTTACGTTAAAATCTGAATCCGACCTTACTTGGATCATATCATGAATGCTCGTAAATATTATAGAAACATATCCTTTCAATGTTCTTAAAAGGTCTCCATGATCTTTATCGTAACCCAGTTTTTACTAAGCATAATAAATAAATAAATATTAATATTTGCTTACTTAATGAATAAGGTAAATGTTTAATTAAGAGGTTTGGTTTATAGATGTTACTAAGATGCTTAATTATTATAACCTCGTATGGTTAAATGTTACATCAAACCTAATAGTTGATGTACATGTTTAGTTGATGGTGGTTACACTGAAAATCTGAAATTCAAATTTTAGTAATAATTATTTTATTTAACTACCATTAGCTGTTAATAACTAGTCTTTCAATGAGTGCATCGCCCATTAGCTTTTCCCTTTAATTAATTTTAAATGAAATTAATTAAATTTATTTTATTTTATTTATACTTTTTTTTTTGTTGATGAGAGAATGGGAATATTTTAATTTCACATGCAGACGATTGATACTTCAGGCAGATAAAAAAAACACCCAACTACTACCTAGAACTGGGCTCAAGCTGAATCGAGAGTATTGGGCAAGTCTAGGTGATGGTTTCTAATTTATATAGGCAAAACCCAACCTCCGAGACCGTATCGACTTCTAGGCTTTGCTATAAATCCAGTTCAAATAGGCTGACAAAACTGTATAATTGGCCTGTGTTTTTTTTTTTTGTTTTGTTTTTTTTAAAGTTGATTTTGTCTAATTTCTCTTATTTGTAGACAATTTACCGGAGCATCTAAAGTTATATATAAGTCCATTTTAAGTATTCAGGGGGAAAGAATGGTGAAATGCAGTTGTTTCTTGGTATTTTGTATTGAATAAAGTGATGTGGTTTATTGAAAAATAGTTTTTTTTTAAAAGTAGTTTTTATGAAATTCTGAAAAGTAAAATATTTTTTTATATTTGATAGTATCATGAAATATAAGTTGAAAAACTACTTTCCGGTATTTGACTATATTATGAAAAATAAATTGAAAAATAACTTATTTATATTTATTATTTTTTTGAGTTTATTAAAAGAATATTAATCAATTTTTACAGATAAAAAAGTTGAAGAATGATAAAATTAAAAAAAAATATTTTATAAATTATTTTAAATAAAATAAATAGTAATAAAAAAATATGGATCAAATGTGAAAGAAAGGGATAAGAGAAAAACAAATAACAATCAAAAGAATGAGAATCAAAGTTGATATAAAAATCAAATTAAATCAAATTTTAAGGGATGAAATTGAAAAAAAATTCAAAACAAAATATATAGCAATAAAAAAAATTTTAAAATCAAATTTGATATAATCAACAAATAACAAGATATTTTTGAGTTTTTCATAACTTCTAAAAAGTATTTTCTATCTAAAATAAAAAAATACTTTTTTAAAAACCGAGCTAAATTTATTTCCATTGAATTTTCTATCACAAAATTAAAATTAACTATAAATTAACACAGGAGAAATTTTTTTGATGAAATAGCATGCTTTTACATGTCACTGTTAAAAACCATAATATTTAAATTGATATTACAATTAAGATTTACAGTAAAATTTTAATTAATATCACAATTTATAACTATGATATCAATTATATTTTATAAATTGATTAACTAGTTATATATGTGTGTGTGTTTAAGAGCCCGCTCTAGGAAATTTAAGTTGATGTCGAGAGGTCATTTTAAAGAGCCGCTCCCGACGCAACCTTCTTCTAACATCTTCATGTTCTCTAGAGTGAGGTCTCCATAAAAAAAAAGTTATATAATTCCATGATTTTTTTTTTAATCTTTCCGATTACCTTTTCTATTTCACAAAAGTTATACAGTGTTTGAATATTATTTTTATCAACGAACTGTCCAATCATGAATAATTAATTATAAAAACATGAAAATAAAAAACAACCATTCCAAGCATCCGAGAGGAGAAGAGGATTCGTGGCATCTCAAGGCTCAAGCACAGAGATAGAGATGGCTCTACTGCAATAGAAGATGAAGGAGAATCCGTAGGCAATTGGTCATTCCTAGAAGATGATAAAGATGCAGGCTGCTTTTTATAAGAGCATGGTGCCGGTGATGGCTGCTCTCTAAAGCTTTAAAGATGGAGTCGGGCTGGAAACTGCTCAATTCAAAGGGTTTTTGGACTCAATTCTAAAAAAAACAAATATCTAAAAAACAAAAGCCTCCGTGGCTGGCCTCTCTTTCTCAGAATTCTTCAAACCTTTGTTCTTAAATAATTCTCATGCCTCATATATGTACAAACACATATAGCTAAATCAACCCACCAGTTTACAAAATATAACCGATACCATGATTAGCACTGAGCAGTGCCCAAATGCATACACAAGTCGGAATGAATCCCAAAAAGGCGAGGTCAGCACAAGTAGTATGAACATCTTCGCATCAATTTTCTCATAATTAATAATTTGTTTTCATGTATTGAAGTAGCCATCGTTCTCGTACAAGACAAGGGCCAGGGTATGATCGTGTCTCTGAGCTCATCAAGCAGAAAATCCCATCAGCAGAATCTAAATTGTACAAACAAGTGCGAAAGCATCTGCAAATGGCAGGCAGATCTAAGCAGGCGGCATTGATTTTGTTGTCTTAGAGCATTCACAAGGTTGGAAAAGTTGTACTTGGAATTACACGTAGGTGCACAATCTAGGGACAATGATTTCAAGAATTCGACAAGTACGACGCCACGCTGTATACTGTTTGAAATTTTAATTATTTTAATGTATTAGTTAATATTAAAAATATTTTTTCAATTAATAGTCACTCATATAAATACTTAATATAAAAAATTGATGGTGGGATCCACGGCGGTGATGGTGTTGTTTTGAAATTTATTCTTTTAAATCTTTCTTAAGAAATACCATCACTCTAATTATTATATATTCTTAACTACATTTGCTTTATTGTTTAAGATTTGATCATTAATTGAATAAGTTTTCGGTTACATTTAGTATGAATTTTTTTAAATTAATTTAAATTGTTTTTTAACTTTTATCCCGTAAAAATTTATAAACGTATTTAATTAAAAATATATATTTTTTATTTAAATAGAGAACCAGAATGGAGTTAAAATTCTGGTTTTATCAAAAGTTAAGATTTTTAACTTTTAACTTATATATTCTAACTTTGGAACACATTTATTCTTCAAAAATAATTTTGAATATTTTTTACTAAACATATATACTAATAACTTAAAGTTATTTTAACTTATTTTATTAAATTATTTATGAAAAAGAATTGAATCAACATTTAAGATAAGAAATCATTTTTCACAAGTGAGTGATATGACAAATTTCATTCATTTTAACAGGCACAGCTATTATTGGTGTCTCCTGAAGCTTTCGAGCTGGGTAGATGGCTCCAAAGCATATAAAATTAACATTATCCTAAATACAATTTGATCACTTTCATAGTAAAAAGGAAAAGATACAACTGTTGCTGAAGGTAAGCAAATGAAATGTCCGAAACGACGTATTTAACAGCATACTCTTGTAGTCATGCAGAAAAAAAATATCCACAGGATCACTGTCTTGTCCTAGGGCACAGTCGATGTTCATATATGGTTTTTATCCCCAGGCATCGTACAAGGAGAACCCTACTGCAGACAAGAGTACTCTGTATGGATAAAGGAATGCACTGCGAAGTTTTTGGGCCTCATGACTCCATATAATTAAGGACAGAAGTCAAAAAAGAGAACCCTTCAAGCAAATAAATGACAATTCTTCGAAAAAGAAAGAAAGAAGCAAGTTATATCATGAATGGCAATGCCACTTGGCTTCTTCCATTTTGTACAGACAAAAATAATAAGATGTGCAAAATGCTCTCTCTCTTTTTTTTAAAATTTATTTCCAAAAAGAAATCCAGAAGTCGATCATCTTTGGAAGCAGTTTGGAAACAACAATATTTTTCTGCTCACTTTGTTGCATAAGTTCTGATGACGGAGTTTCAGAAGCCAACTTTCTGTCTTTTCTTTGCATCTTGTAATCAATGATCTTTACGATATTTCTCTCTTTCTCCTTCTTCCTTTTCTTGTCTCTCCTCTGGCATTGACTTGTTCGTGCGTCTTATGCTAAATGTCAGTCTCTTTAATATTCTCTCCTGGTTCTAGCTGCCTTGTGCCTTGGCAGTTCCTTGTATCAGTTTCGTTATAAATATTCATTGATTTCTTCTTCTCTAAACACCCTCTCTCCTATAGTACGAAATTGCAAGAGCCGGTACTTTGGCTTTTGGCTCCAAGGAGTCCTGCCTGCTGCATGATAAAGAATTAGTGCCCTGTTCTTGAATTCTATTTAGGTACATTATTTGCTTAAATGATTTTCCTTATATATATATATAGATTTTTACGTACGGTTCATGGGATTTGCCCATTCATCTTAACTCTATTTTTTCCCCGCATTTCATGATTGATAATTTGGGAATGAAACGATCTGCAATTAATATATCAATTCTGCAGCTGTTTAGCTATATATCTCAAGGTGAAAAGTCATTTTATGGAATAAAGCTAATTGCAGAAGTAGGATTTGAAAATTTAGTTTCTTTACTTTCTCTTGTGTGGTCTCAATAGTCAAGGCGCCGAATGATTTCTATGTCGCATCACTAGATTGTGAGCCGACTCAATTCGACCCTGTCCCTCAATTCTCCCTAGAGGGATGGTAGTGTATAAAGATTGGACAGCGATTGCCCGAGCTTTATGTATTTTTTTTTCAGTAACTCATTCAAAAGAGATATATTGTGCTTTAAAAGTTGATGGAAAATGGATGTTTCCTAACATTAATATTGTAAATGCCCTTGAAATGAAGGTGGGACTGGAGGATCTGAAGGAGGAATACTGCAATGGACAACACAGCAAATGCACTTGAAGCTATTAGCAAGGAAACTGTTGATCTGGTACATATTTATGAATAATCTACTGATAATGTGCTCTGAGGATCCTAGTTGAACCACAATCACATTCTTAATAGAGAGTCATAAAATCTATTTCAAATGTGCACTCTGGAAATAAGCGCATAATAGTGTTCTTATTTTCAATTGTGGTCTCCTATAATTAGTAAGGGATACAAAATTGGATCCATATCCTTCATGGGATGAGGGCAATGTTATCCCTTCCACCAGCTACAACATCTCCGTGAACATCATTCTTCTAGATGCATCATTTGATTTGTTTTTATTGTCATGTGATGAGCCAGAACCTGAGAAGGTAAACACCAGAGGAGAAAATGTAATTTTCTCGTATGGATTCTGTCACAGAAAGACCATAAACTTTGTCATGGAATAAAATAACAATAGTACGGATACAAATGATTCATCTCATACTCACTGTCTATAAACAAGTCTAGATTAGTTGAAAGGTCTTTTAAGGATAGCGTTCTGATAATCTGTGACTGTTCTGGCAGGAGAATGTCCCTATTGAAGAAGTTTTCGAGAAGTTGAAGTGTACCAAAGAGGGTCTCAGTGACGATGACGTTCAAAAGCGGTTGGCGGTGTTTGGATACAACAAACTCGAAGAGAAAAAGGTCTAGAGAACTGTTTCGGCTCCAGTTTCTTTTCCTTCGATTGTAGTTGATCTTGTTGCTAGTTTCCTCCGCAACTTCATGTTTTCCAGCTTCCTACGTCAAAATTCAATCCCATTATTTGCTTTACAGGAAAGTAAAATACTCAAGTTTTTGGGCTTTATGTGGAATCCATTGTCATGGGTTATGGAAGCAGCAGCAATTATGGCCATCGCACTTGCACACGGAGGGGTAAGTATCATATGTTGAAATCCCCATCTTTGACATGATTGCACTGCAAGCAAAACAAGAGCTAGTGATTGATTATTGTGAGGCAATCATTGTGCAGGGTAAAGGTACAGATTACCATGATTTTATCGGCATTTTGACGCTGCTTATTATCAATTCAACCATCAGCTTTATAGAGGAAAATAATGCTGGAAATGCAGCGGCAGCTCTTATGGCTCGGCTTGCACCAAAAGCAAAGGTTCGGGATTTATTTCTGTTTCTTTTCGATTTCTTTTTTCTTTTTTGTCTCTTACCTATTCTCCAACTATTTCATCAACTTTTCCTTTCCCTTACCTGTTCATGTAATAGGTTTTACGTGATGGGAAATGGAGAGAGGAAGAGGCCGCAGAATTGGTCCCAGGAGACATTGTTAGTATCAAATTAGGTGACATCATTCCTGCCGATGCTCGATTGCTTGAAGGAGATCCTTTGAAAATTGATCAGGTGCCTTACCATATAAAGCATGTTTTGGAAGTTGTTGCTTGTACACCGTTCTTTGAATTTGTAGCATCATTTAACAATGAGATAGACTGTTGGAAACCCAAGGCCCGGGAAACATAACATGAACTAGAACTATGGAAGTTGGAGACTAGCAAGACTATTTATCTAAGAAATATTTCTATTCTATGCTGTTTTTTATGTTACTTTTCTTTCCTTTTTAGTCTGCCCTTACAGGAGAGTCGCTTCCAGTAACTAAGAATCCTGGTGATGGAGTTTACTCTGGTTCAACTTGTAAGCAAGGTGAAATTGAAGCGGTTGTTATTGCTACAGGAGTTCATACCTTCTTTGGAAAAGCAGCTCATCTTGTGGAAAACACTACACATGTTGGGCACTTTCAGAAGGTTAATCTCAGAATTACTTAACTTTTCGAATACTGATTAAAACTTGATGTGGTTGTGTATAGTGTCAACCAGGCACGCATATTGCTCTCTCACATTCAAAGAACGGAAGTTATATACCCCATTCAAAGGATATAGTCTTTGCATGTGACTTCTGCTAAACTATTACTAACGCACATATAATGAGAGATAATCTTGCTAATTGTTCCAGGTCTTGACTGCAATCGGAAACTTCTGCATCTGCTCAATTGCCATTGGGATGTTGATTGAAATCATTGTAATGTATGGGATTCAAGGAAGGGCGTATCGTGTTGGCATAGATAACCTTCTTGTTTTGCTCATTGGTGGTATCCCCATTGCTATGCCTACAGTTCTTTCCGTAACCATGGCTATAGGTTCTCATCGTTTGTCTCAACAGGTCTGTGAAGCTGCGTGTGTCATAATCATGGAAAACTGCAGTAAGGGGATAAACCAGTTCTTGTAGGAATCATTAACGATAATCAAATTTTCATGCAGGGGGCCATAACAAAGAGAATGACTGCTATTGAAGAAATGGCTGGGATGGATGTGCTCTGCAGTGATAAAACAGGAACTTTAACTCTTAACAAACTTACAGTCGACAAATCTATGATAGAGGTGCTACTTTTGATGCTATTTTATCAAGTCTCCTCAATATTTATAGGCAGTATATATGTACAAATTCCTATTAACTAGGAACTTACTTGAGCAGAAGAGTACAGCTTTATGATATATGTATTTTTGCAACTAGAATAAAAATTGTCTTTAAATATCTATCAGAACAGGTTATATATTGAACTTACCTTGTGAGACGTTTGACCCCATCCATTTTATTGCAGGTTTTTTCCAAGGAGGTTGACAAGGACATGGTTGTCTTGATGGCTGCAAGAGCTTCACGGTTGGAGAATCAAGATGCTATTGATGCAGCCATTGTTTCCATGCTGGCTGATCCTAAAGAGGTAGTGCACCTTGCCAATTAAATAAATGTTCTCACATTCATGCGGATATATTGTTTTTAATAATATTGTTAAGGTGTTGTCAAGTTGCAAGAAGTGGATGTTTACTTCATCATATGCAAGAATTGCTATGATTCTTCCAGGAAAACTGTATTTGGCCTGCTATATCTTTCAAAGTTTATAGCCTTTTCATTTGTTCATGAATAATTAGATAAATTATGGTTGGTATTCTGCATATTCTGTGCTCTGTCAAAGTAAATAAATTTTTTTGTGCAAATTGAAGGCACGAGCTGGAATCACAGAAGTTCACTTTCTTCCCTTCAATCCAACTGACAAGAGGACAGCACTTACATACCTAGACAGTGCTGGAAAGATGCACAGAGTGAGCAAAGGAGCACCAGAGCAGGTTCTTAGTTAGAAGCTTCGTGTCTAATCTCTTCAATCCTTATCATAAATCCAAAACTTATGCACTTCTTATGCGGAAATGTAGATTCTCAATCTGGCATGGAATAAATCAGACATCGAAAGAAGAGTGCATTCCATAATCGATAAATTTGCTGAGCGTGGACTTCGATCTCTCGGTGTTGCTCGACAGGTATAAGCTTTGATTTTCTTATTTACTGTTCTAGGAGTTCGTTCCTCAATAGAACTTTTAGAAATGGTCTGTGCTATTACTTACAGGAGGTGCCTGCTGGTAACAAGGACAGTCCTGGTGGGCCCTGGGAATTTGTTGGTCTTCTCCCTCTTTTTGATCCACCACGCCATGATAGCGCTGAAACTATTAGGAGAGCTCTAGATCTAGGTGTAAGTGTTAAAATGATCACAGGTGACCAGCTAGCAATTGGAAAGGAGACAGGAAGGCGGCTTGGTATGGGAACAAACATGTATCCATCATCCTCTTTGCTTGGTGAAAACAAGGATGGAGTTGGAACTCTACCAATTGACGAGCTCATAGAAAATGCTGATGGTTTTGCTGGTGTTTTCCCAGGTAATTAGGTTCATTACAGTTTGTGCCATGGTGAACCAACCTAGCGTTCCCATCTGACATATTATGCCTTTTGTAGAGCACAAGTATGAGATTGTGAAGCGATTGCAAGCTAAAAAACATATAGTTGGAATGACGGGCGATGGAGTTAATGATGCACCCGCATTAAAGATAGCAGACATAGGAATCGCGGTGGCAGATGCAACAGATGCTGCTCGTAGTGCCTCTGATATTGTTCTGACAGAACCTGGACTTAGTGTAATCATTAGTGCTGTTTTAACCAGCCGTGCCATTTTTCAAAGAATGAAGAATTATACCGTAAGTTGATACAAGTGACTGCTGAATTAGGGAATTATACATGACTAAAATCCTTAGTACACGTTACCTAACATTCGTTTTGTTTCTTCCAGATATATGCAGTATCAATCACGATACGTATTGTGGTAAGTTTCTCGTTCTCTCTTCTTGGTTCCTGGAATACTAGTTCCTGAGGAGCTCACCATATTTGCAAGATGTAGCTTTCATCGGTCACCACTCATTGGCTACTTGATATTGTTGTAACAGATGGGGTTCATGTTGCTTGCTGTCTTCTGGAAGTTTGATTTCCCTCCCTTTATGGTTCTCATCATTGCCGTTCTCAATGACGGTGAGCATTTTGGCAAAATAAAATGCAATTAGCAATCATCTTGACATGCAAATTCTCATATACCTTTCTTTCAACTTATTTCCAGGAACAATTATGACAATATCCAAAGACAGAGTTAAGCCATCCCCAATACCAGACTGTTGGAAGCTAAGTGAAATTTTTGCAACAGGGATAGTGATTGGCAGCTACCTTGCTGTAATGACAGTCGTATTCTTCTGGATGGCTTTTAAAACCGATTTCTTTCCGGTAAATGCATCTATTGCTATCATGTTTCTATAAGCATTGTGTTCTTAATTTTTCATTGCAGGGTAAAGAGGGAACCTGGTGTTTTCTTTTTTAGTAAAAATGCAAAGAGCTATCAGCTCAACTCATTTGCATCATACACTGCCTTTTGACAATATCTACATTTCCGTTTTGTTGTCGCAGAAGCACTTCCATGTAAAAAGCTTTAACCAACATTTAGATCTTTCGGATAAAGTTCTCTCCAAGGAACTGAATGGACAGCTAGCATCAGCCGTGTACCTTCAAGTTAGCACCATCAGCCAGGCTCTAATATTTGTGACTCGTTCCAGGAGTTGGTCATACAAGGAAAGGCCTGGTCTTCTTCTTCTTTCTGCTTTCATCATTGCTCAATTGGTAAATGCTTCGAAACTTGCAAGTTATTAAACAATATTTCATTGCCTGAAAGATTTATTTTTACTTTCTAGTCCAAAGAGACTACAGTTCTAAACTAACTGTTTAACTGGTACAGATTGCAACTGTGATCTCTGCCACAGCAACATGGGATTTTGCTGGAATCAGTAAGATTGGCTGGCGCTGGACTGCTGTCATATGGCTATACAACATTGTCACATACAAGCTGCTTGATCCTATCAAGTTCGCTGTTCGATATGCACAGAGTGGCAGAGCCTGGAGTCTGGTATATAACCAAAGAGTGAGTGAAAGAAAACCTTAATCGTCTTTCATTTAAATTCTTGAGAACTTCCTTCTGAGATTTGGCCATTATTTATTGTTCTCAGACAGCAATGACCACCCAAAAGGACTTTGGTAAGGAAGCTCGAAAAGCTGCGTGGGCGGCTGAGCAGCGAACACTTCATGGCCTCCAATCTATGGAAGCAAAATCGTTCTCCGAAAAGCACACTTTCAGGGACATTAACATCATGGCAGAAGAAGCCAGAAGACGTGCAGAGATTGCAAGGTTTGGTCTCTTTCCTCCGAATTTCATATTTCATGCTTATTCATCACGATTCCACTTACAGTATTGCATACAAATTTGATGTCTCTTTTCATGCCAAGCAGATTACGAGAGCTTCACACCCTGAAAGGCAAGGTAGAGTCCATTGCCAAGTTAAGGGGTTTGGATATTGATGTCAACCCCCACTACACAGTCTGAACGATGAATTCATTACGCAAATAAAGTGCCTCCTCGGAAACCGATTAACCGGTAGAGAACGGCCGCAGTACAAGGTCTCAATGGTGCTTCTGCTTCAACTTTCCTTTTCTCCTTCAATTTACCCTACGCTGTGCTTGTTCACCACCATTTGAATGAGGTGCACCAAGCTCAAATGTTCCAAGTAAAGTATCAATAAAAGGTCGAAATTAGATGGCCATTTTTTGCCCCTTCATCAATGTTATTGCAATATTTGAATGTAATCATGAATTCTCATCATAATACAGCTTTGTAGAACAATTAAATTTTTGTTTTTCAAGGGAAGTCCTTTCACCACTCAAAATAAATAAGAAAGCCGAAAAAGATTGCATTCCACTGTGTAATCCAATCATCATAAAAGAAAGAAATGCTTAGTCTAAACTATAGTGTAAGTCATCAAAACTATAAAAGTAAGAGAGAATCTTGGTCAACCCATTCACGTATAACAAGTTCAGTAATATTATATAGGATTTGATTGAGAAATTTTATGACGATAATTCGATAAAGGTATAATTAACCAGGGAAGTGATTGCAGAGAGACCACAACTGGGGAGACCCTTTTCTGTTAGCATACAAACTGCAAAAGCAAAACATCAATGAGATGAGCAGCCTCGGGAATGACAGAGGCAAGAAAGAAAAAAAAATCCAGGAAAAAGCATTCCCGAAAAAAAAAAAGAATTGAAAAGGATGGAGTAAAAAAAAAGATGAGAAAAAGCAGAAGTAAAATGGCAATCTTTGGGTTCTTGAGCCTGGATTTTTCTCAGTTTTGATTTCTTACCAGAAAAAAAACCAGTCAATATAGAAAGCTAAAAAAAATGAAACCAGGACCTGATCTGAATGTTTAGGAGGGTGCCTCTCAAAGGAACCTAAAAATGGTAGCACACCCAAAATCAAGCAACATCAGTGAGAGTGCCTATGAAACATGGACAAACAGAGCTCGTAATAAAAAAATAGCTGACAAAACTTATGCAGCCTGGCCAAAATTGTGGAGAAGTCAGCCAAAATCGAAAGCAAACAACAGATTTCAAAAGAATCAAAGAACCCAACCGAGAAGCCAGCCAAAATTGACAGGAAAAAAATGAGAAAAGCTAGTGCCTAACCCAAGTAGCCCCCCGAAAACAGCTCAAGCCAGATACTCCTGGGCAGCAAAATCTCCATCAGCCAAGATTAGTCGATCACACACGAAGATCACATTCATAGCCATAGATGCCACACTATTGAAATCCATAGGAAATCACAGTCTGTATCCACAGTGCATAGCACAGTAATATCGCCGGATGAATTAGTTTTTTTTCTGTAGCTGTAATGTAATGTGATAATCAGGAATCAAAGGCTATTTGTTTTGACGAAGCTCGCCCAAGCTGTTTGAATTAGCCAATCTAAAGTCTGGAGAAAAACCAGCTGAGCAAAGCAGCCTGCAAACCCAGTCCACAAAGAAGCCAGTAACAAAAAACCCAGCCAGCCTCAGCCCATCCCAGTCCACAGGAAGGCAGCCAACAAAATCCAAAAGATGAAAGAAAACCACCCAACCATGTAAACTGTAAAGGACGCATGAAGATCATTCAACCTAAAAGCACTATTATGGTGAGTATCAAATAAGGGGATGTGAGATTTCAATTGGCTAGTTTATAAGCATTATGGTTAGTAGCCATTTGTATATTTCAATTGGCTAGTTTATTTCATCAAGTTGCAAGAAAATTTCTAGATAACTGAAGCTTGTCCATTTTCATGGATTCTCAAGATAGAAATTCTATCACTTAACACAGAGGACATTTCAACTAAGTTAGATGGTTTTGAATGGAAATGATCAATCAAAAGTGGTTTATGTTTTTGGTTTACACGTAACTTTCTTCGCCTATCCATTATACGTTGCATTGAGTGAAAACTTTATCTGCATAGATCTTTGGCGATGCGTGTAGCAAATCAAATTTCTAGTTAGTGCTTATTCCTCATCTCTAATGCACTTTTGTATCTGTAAATTATAAAAATATGCAAATGTTTTAATTCTCACAAGCTTTTTTTTTGCTGGGGTTCACGCGACTGTGCTGTTTCCTTCTTGCTTTTTTTACCGTTGATAACCTACACTGACCAACATGACCTTCTTCTTCCATCTCCTTAATTTTGTAGAATATGCCTTTCTGTTTTCTTATAAAATTCAAGTTCAGATTCTAGTGGTATTCATGGTGAAGTGGTAGTAAAATGTGTTATTTATAGAATTTAAATCTCATCTTAATTTTATTCCTAATGATTTTTAATTGACGTGGTTTTATATTTACAAACTCATAAAAACTAAAGTTTTTTTATATTAATTATGTTCGTGATGATATTATAACGAGTTTAATATGACAATAAATTAATATTATATTTTGCATGACTATTTATATAATGTATTAATGATGAAATGCACATTAATATAATTAAAAAATAAAAAAATAATGCATGTCCTAAGTTATTTTATTGTTAGTATTAATTTCAATTATCATTTTAATTAAATATATTGAACATGACTTCAACTATAATTTTAATTAAATATATATTTTAATCAAATTAAACATAATTAAAAATATTTTTTTTTTATATTTTTTTCTCCTATCACAATCCTAAAAATTATTATAATATCAAATAGGAAAGAGGCTGATGGTTGTTGAGGTTTAAGGCGCCGCGTGACAGCGAGTGAAGAGGGTAGTGCTGTGATTTTGGTGGCATAGAGTGGTACGAGAGAGATAAGGCGGGAAGTGATGTTTCTATTATGACATGATATATTAATAAATAAAATTATAGTGTAATTAATAAAATGCTATTAGTTAAACCTGAGTATCATAATATATATATATATATATATATATATATATATATATATATATTGTAATCCCGGTTACTTGGAGTAGTAAAAGAAGCAGCATAAAAAAATTCAAAAAAAGAAATTAAAAATGTTTGGATTATTATTATTATTATTTAGCATCATGAAATTATTATTATTATTTTTATTTTTATTGACATTGATTGATCCGGATCATTTGACCCTAATGATTAATCCAATTATGTTAAGTTTCCAATAACCATTATATTAACAATCACTAAGCTCGAAATTAAAATTAAAAAAAATAAATTTTTTGATTTCAAACTATTATCACTAAATTATTTACTAGATGGTTGGAATTAATATTTACTATATGGTTGGAATTATTATTATTATTATTTGGTAAGGAGTAGCATGATTCTTGATAACGTTCAAATTCTTGATAAGGTAAGAAATCACATGGGCCTTGTTAGGAAGAGAGTACATACATGGTTTTAATTATATGCGGGTGTGGTAATCGGTACACAGCATCTCTCAAAAGCCTCAATCCAGATATTGCTGAAGAAATTACGTAGTGCATTGCTGGCCACGTATTTCCCAATCACGCGTTCATGCCTGGAGTATGTTTCACGCACCAAAAATTAGAAAAAAAGAAGATCTTTTTATGATTTCTTTCACCTCTGTCGGTCCAACGTAACAGTTTATATAATTGAATAGACTTTGGGAGTGTTTATATAATTCAGTAATATTGAGTTGCGAAGTTACTAGCACTAAAACAAATTACTTATCTGCAATTACCTATGAAAAAAAGAGGAAAAAAAGAAAATATGAGAAAAAAATTGGAAATGAAACGGGAAAAAAAGGTTTGTGGAGGAGCACCTTTCCGTTTCTTTTTAATCTTTTTAAAATTTGAAGGAGATGTTCAATATTAGATATTTTAATGCAATATAAAATCACACATGAACTTATTTAGCATTAAGCTAAATTGATAAAGTCTTCCTTGGATTTAACGTCATTTAAGAATCAGTTTATATATATATATATTTTTTTTCTACGTGTTTTTTAACATAATTTTTTTTAAGTATAGATTAAAATTTTTATATAAGCATCCAATTAAATAAATCAATCGAGAATCCTATATAAATAAATATAAAAAATCATCATAATAATTTGGAAAAAAACCTTTGGAAGCACAAAGTTGAATAAAAAAAGATGAAAACCAGGCTTCAGTCAATCCAGGGTAATGTGATAGACATGTAATATGAGTAATAAGGAATGAGTCAACCTGCAAAATTCATGACTTAAGTTATGAGATCAGGATAATTCAATAAAAAATAAATTAAAAAAATTCACAAAACTAGTTTTTTTATATAAAAAAAACTAATATCAAACAATGAAATAGAAAAAAAAAATAAGTAAAAAACAAAGAATGTTGACACGCATTAGTTTTTTAAACCATTAGCCCGGGTTATTAGACTGAAAGCACCGTATAGGAAGAAAACATGAAGCCTAATCCCCAATAAATCAAACATTGAAGCGTGAAATTAAAAAAAAAATAACAAAAGGATTTAAGATTAAAAAATTAAAATTAAAATAAAAAGAATAAGGGTAAAAATAAAATAAAAAAATAAATTAGAAGGTAATCAATTTTTTTTTTATTGGAGGGTAAATTGAAATGGGAAATAACTTAAACAAAAAGGAAAGAAAATCAAAATAACGAAGATCAAATTGGAAAAAATAATATACCATAAACTTGAATTGGAGGATGAAATTGAAAACAAATAATACTTTTACAAAAAGGCCAAAGAAAAAAAACGGAAATCAATAGAATAAGTTGCTTTTCAAAGTGTTTTTCGCTTATAAATGTATTAAAATTTTATTTTTAATATTAGCGCATTAAAACAATTTAAAATATAAAAAAATTAATTTGAAAAAAAAAATTCAAAAACATTTTTCTACGCAAAAATAAATATTATATGAAACATCTCACTTTGTAGTTTAACATTCCTACAATCTCCACTCTTATTCTCTTTCACCGTTCATGTCAATTTGTTTGATCTCACCATTGAAAAGCTATTCAAAATAAAAAAAAATCTAAAATGATTTTGAATACTTTTGACTTTTAAACAACTTTAATAACCATCCAAAGCCATTATTTTCTTGATTTTTTTTCACTTTGTCTTAGGACTGACTTATA
Source organism: Populus x sibirica (assembly GCA_019202695.1). Lineage (NCBI taxonomy): Eukaryota > Viridiplantae > Streptophyta > Magnoliopsida > Malpighiales > Salicaceae > Populus > Populus x sibirica. The sequence continues at coordinate 3,055,356 of JAGMVL010001291.1, read as the reverse complement.
TTAATCTTATAATTTATTGATATATGTATGAGTGTGTGTGTGTATATATAAAGTTAATTTCTTTCTAGAGATAATAAATGGTAAATATAAAGTTTTAATAAATATCATGATTTTGAAATAAGAATATTTAAATGACATTATTTAAAAAGAACTGAAGATCCATGAATTGTTGCTCCTAATTAAATATCATTGGTGTTGCATGTCTCCATCTTCAGCCACTTTGTCGGTAAATCACCACAAACAAACTCTCTCCAACGGTATCTACATGTCTTCCTTGTAGGAATATGCTTTAACATCCATGCCCTCATGTAAAATAACATCATGTCACCCTTCACATTCCTGAAAGGCGCGTTTGACAAAAATCTCATTTTTAAACACACTCCCTAGTCCCTCCTCTCTCATGACTAGCTGGTTTAATCTTACTTGATATCTTCATTTTACACCACATGTTGAGCAAGATTTCCACTATACTTTAATCTTGGCTTTTTGCACCATATCTTGGTTTTTGTCACTTCATGAAGTTTCCCTGCAGTATTTTGATTTGTTTGAATATGCTATTTCTTTGTCACAAATCGAACTTGGCCATGCAAACCATTGAAGAATCCGAATGACGAAGAGCCCAATAACATTTTCTTGTTATGATAAATTTTTTTTATAACCCCCCTCCCTCCCTCTATATATATATATATATATATGATTGCTTTCGATTTGTAGGGTTGTGGTTAGTTGGGATTTGAGTTACATTTTCATCAATGGAGTTGAAGTTTCTTGATTCCAAATCATCATCTTTATCTGAGAAAGCAGCCCTCGTGGCAAGGACGAAATCAAGTCCGTTTTCCAGTTTCGAACATTCAGTTGGTGTTAAATTTTCTCAAGAGTTCAGTTCTTGCAGAGGTAAGTGGGACTGGTGATGAATCATTGTATTAGCACTACAAGTCCATGCGGTTTTGTTATATTCCTTGTTTTTCTCTGTGTTGCTCAATGTTCTTGGCATTCAAGCAGGGCATTTACACATTTGATTTGAAGGGTTTGTTTTTGTTTCTGTATCGGACATTTTGAGACCCACTTCATGCTCTGAGCCATTCTTTTTTCCTTCTGAAGTTATCTGTGTTTTGCCGAGGTTGTTCTGCTTTTTTCTAATTAGTCTTTAAACAGAGACCAAGTGCTAGTAAATGATTATAAACGGACAACCATGTCTCATCTCATTAGATTTCATGCTCTGAGCAAATGAGTGTTTTGCTTCCATGGCTTCTTATGTTCAGGAGCATTTACGAAGGCATCTTTTTTGAGTTCAAAAGGTACATTTATGCCAAAGAGGGCTATTAGCTCAGTTGACAAAGAAAAAACCGCAGCAGAGAATTACTTTTATCAGATTAGCACAAATGGTGCTGGTTCAAGTCTGTTTTCCAGAAATGTCGGAGTACTTGATGCCTGCGATGATGAGTACGGGGGAGTTGTGGTTGATCCGGATAGATTACCGGTTAATCCAGATGCCTTTGCTCCAATGCTCCAATTTTCCCTTTCACACTGGAAAATGCAGGTAAATTTCTGCCGATGCATGATCAACTCCTGTGTGGCTTAAATTGTTTCTTGGATACCCTATGTTGGTCACCAAATTGACTTCTACCATGTCAATTTACTGCAGGGAAAGAAGGGAATTTGGCTCAAGCTGCCCCTGGAACGATCAGAGCTTGTTCCAGTTGCTGTGAAGGTAACTTGTGCTCAAACTTAAACATTACTACTGAATTGTTTCATTTCATTGGCTTGAAGCATCTGCAATTTATACCAGTTCATTAAATGACTCAAGAAAATGATGAGGAATGTTTGGCTCCTTCAATGTTTTCACGAGACATGCAATCTGAGTGGATGAGTAAATTGATTAACAGGAAGGTTTTGAGTACCACCACGCAGAACGAGGATACGTGATGCTGACTTATTGGATTCCCGAAGGACCTTGTATGCTTCCTTCTAATGCTACGCATCAAGTTGGTGTTGGGGGATTTGTGATCAATGACAAAAATGAGGTATGATTATTGAGGAAAAGAAAAGTTTCTCAGCTGCCCCAATTAACTAATTTTGACAAATTTAGATCTTCAGTCCTTCAGCACTCCAATGTCTCAATTTTTTTTAAAAGATCTTTGGCAATCAATTGCAGGTTCTTGTAGTACAAGAGAAATTCTATGCTCCATCATTTGCCGATCTTTGGAAAATACCGACTGGTTTTATTCTCGAGGTACGTAATTTTATCTTGAACCAAGGAATCAGCTATTTATGAAAACTTCGAATGAAAGACCAACCTTAATATATCATTTCAGCTTTTAAATCTCAATTGCTATATATTGTTTCAGTCAGAAGAGATTTACACAGGAGCTGTAAGGGAAGTAAAGGAGGAAACTGGTGTAAGAATCTTCAATCTCGTACTTAATTTATTTAAACTAAAATTTCTTTTCCAGGACCATTGATAGCTATCAACTTACATCAGCATAATAAATTAACATTGAACGATCAAGTCGTGCCAATAATGTCAGCTGAGTTTTTGTTTATTTTGCAGGTCGATACCGAGTTTGTGGAAGTCATAGCATTCAGGTTAAGAACTTTTGACTTTGGCTTCACTTGTTTCCTCTCATAGCAATATTCATGCACTGAACAGTTCTGGAAATGTGCAATCGATCCTTTTTTTGCTGTGCAAAGAAAAGAAATGAATGAATGATTTGTAATGGAAGCATCATAGGTTCATAATCATGTATATCTAGCTACAAAGATGCTATGCCTGATGAAATCTTCTAGATACACGAGTATCGGACAGCACACACACACATGTATGCCTTTCCCAACGCTCTGTCTAATGTAGCCTTCAACACTGATTTCAGGCATGCTCACAATTTGGATTTTGACAAGTCAGATCTATTCTTTGTATGTATGCTGAAACCCTTGTCAGCTCAGATTAAGGTTGATAATCTTGAAATCCAAGCAGCAAAAGTAAGTACCTCTCCTTACTGATGTGTGTAAGTTAGCTTCACATTATTCATTCTTGAATAAATAATTGTGAAAATTTTGGAAATGAATTCCTCTGTCTGATCAAAGATATAATTGAATCCACAGAAGCTATGGCTTATTTGTCTCATGCATCACCAATATTCTGACTGGCCTGAAGGTGATTCATTACAATCACAATGATCACACAGTGCTAGCTTGTTCTTTTAGCCAGCCAAACGACGCATGATCATTAGATTACTCTCATAGCTAGCCACTGTCCCCCTGTTATGTGGGGGTTTCGTGTTTTTATTTATTTATTTATTATTATTGTTTTAAGAAATCATATTTTTTAATTTTAAGTTTATTATTCTATGTACTTGTGGCTCTTTATTTATGATATTTTTTTTTAAAAGTTTTTGGTAAGATTTTATTGTATTGATAATATATATATATATATAAAAGTAGTCATCTCACTCCCATATTTCAATAAGATTACATCTTGGGATCAACGAAGAGTACTGGAAATTGAAGCTGAGCTAGGAGTTTTTCAATGGATCTACAATAAAGGATTTTACTTGCAAATTTATTAACACTGACTATAGTCTCTAAATCTCCTTAACTTTCTGGTGTTTTCATCCTGCAGTGGATGCCCCTTGTTGAGTTTGTTGCGCAGCCACTAATCCAAGAAGACGGATTGTTCAAGAAAATCATTGATATTTGCATTGCTCGTTTAGGGAAACATTACTGTGGATTATTACCTCGTCAAGTAGTTTCCAAATTTGATGGCAGGCCATCCTGCCTATACTACAATGTTCTTGACACTGGAAATGTCAACTGCAACGGCAATTGAAGCCATCCAAACACTATTTCACAGTTCTTAACATCCCTTGCCTGTCTTTTCCTGGAAAGCCTCTGGTATTTCCGCTTTGAAGCACGCAACGGTAGCAACTGCTGTGTAAGCATACGAGGCTCGACAAGTTAAAGAGTAAGGCACTAAACATGGAGTCTTACGTTTATTATACCTGATGGGTTGTAACATGTAGCTTCAAATATCTTTGATTGTAAATATATGTTCTTCTAGTAGAACGTGGTTATTGTAAATGTGTGAAGTCACCAGTTCTTCTGTTACTAATGGAATTTCACTTATAATTTCTCTTAGCAAGTAGCTAATCTGCCATGTTATGGCATTAAATTTACTAGCTGCGTTTGTATTCGTTGTGATTTCCCTGCTAAACCAATGGAGCATCATTTTGTGTAAATTTAAAGTACTGAAGTTATCCGAGAAATGGAGCGGAGCCGTTCTGTTGCATCATAGTTAAGCTGCATATTGCTTCTGTGTTTGGTGCAAGCAGTTCGCACATGAAAGAAATACTTCGCTATATTTAACAAGATTCTTTCTAAGAAAAGAGATTGCATAATGCATATCAAAGGCCATAATGCATGCAGAAAGCACAGGATTGCAGTTAGGGGCTATGGGTGGCACCTGCACAAGAACCCAGTAAGCTCATTTCATAGCTACTATACTAGCTTTTTGGCCGGCGGAGTAGATTGGTTTTTTTTTTTCAAGCCTAAAAAAATATACTAAAACATTAAGATGGTAAAAATTTGATGCATAATAGCTAAAATATTTTTAATTAAAATACTTAAATAGTGACATATTAAATAGTATAATTTTTTAAAAAAAATTAATTGAGACAGAGATATATTAGATTGACTCGAGTCAATAATGGTTAACATGTGAAACCTATAATCTAAGGTATGAGATCATAATAAAACTATGAAACGTACATTGAAACAAATGAAAAGATCCAATTATAATGAATCAAATGTCAAAGGCCAAAACAAAAAAAAATTAAAAAAACACAAAATGACTTAAATAAACTTATATCAATGGCTAGCGCAATGTCTTGGGTCAGGCCAAATTTTTTTTGGAAGTAAGAAGAACAAAGTTAAGGCAATGCTAGGACTTCTAATGAAGTAAAAGAAATTCAAGACTTGAGTCGTTGAGTCTACTAAGTTTAAGAAGTTCGGTTAATTTAATAATATAAAAAACAATCCTAATTTAATTTTTTAAAATTGTAAATCGTGAAATCTCATATCCGAACTCGATCAAGAAGCTCAATTCCTATATAAAAAAAAAATTCAACTCGTGTTAACCTATTAAACTCGGGATCCAAGTCATTTGACCAAAAGTATTAAATTTGAAAACCTTGAAATCTAATTTTCAACTAATTAAATGTTGAAAGATAAAATTAAAAAAAAACCTCAATCATACAAAAGAAAAAATTGTTTTTAGCAATTATAAGGCATAAAAAGGCTCGAGCCCACCCGGGTCAACATGCCAAACCCACATATTAGATTATGAGATCAAGTAACCCAATAGAAAGAAAAATGAAGAAAATCATGAAACCTAATTTTTTTAAAAGCCATTGTTAGCTTATAACACTCGTGGCACAAACCATTTAGTCGGAAGCACCAAATATGAAAAAATCATGAAGCTCAATTCTTAATAAATCAAATATTGAAGGATAAAATTAAAAAAAAATCAACCATACAAAAGAATCTAAAAGAAAAAAGAGTAATTAAAAGCAAAAAAAAAGATGTGAATACACACGGGTTAACCTGTCAAACCCACAGGTTAGGTCATGAGATTGAGATAACCCGATAGAAAGAAAAATGAAGAAAATCATGAAGCCTATTTTGTAAAAAAAATAATCAATGTTGAGTAATGAAAAAGAAAATAAGGCAAAAGAAAAAATGTTAACCCATGTTAGCTTATGAAACCTATGACATAAGCCATTTAATTAGAAGCACCAAATAAAAAAAAACCACAAAGCTTAATTTTCAATAAATCAAAAGTTAAAGGATAAAATTGAAAAACAAATAATACAAAAAGATCTAAAAGAAAAAACAAAAATTAAAAGAATAAGGATCAAATTAAAAAAAAACAAATGAGAGGATGAATAAGTTTAGATTGAATAAAAATAAAAATTAAATTCACAAAATAATTAAAAGAAGAAATTACCAAAACAATGAGGTCTAAGTTAAAAAAAATAACAAAATATTTTTTTATTATTTATCTAAAGATGAAATTGAAAACAATTAAAAGTTTATAAAACGGGCAAGAAAAAAAATTAAGAAATAAAAGAATCAAGACCAAAATTAAAGAAATAAAAACAATAGATTTAAATTGAAGAATGAAATTGAAAAGGAATAAAAAATTTACAAAAGGATCAAGGATAAAAATTACAAATCAAAAGAATGCGAATCGACACTCAAATACACGCAACTAATGGGACTACCTTGAAATTTTAAATTGCCATCATGAATTTCAAGAGAGGAGAGATAAAAGAGAAAAAAAGAAAAACTTTGTCGAAGACAATCCACCGAGAAATAACCAACACGCATCATCGTCTGAGGAAGAGGATATCATGAGAAATCCAATGATGTGACGGACAAAGTCTTTTAACCATCGGAGTCAGTTGCATGTGTCGTCCAAGGCAAAGAAAGTAGCTAACGCATGCGACGCATGTGTCAACAATTTTTTTTTTTAAAAAATTAAATTATTAGATTTTTCCTATGAAAAAATAATTACTATGAAATAACCCTTATGAAAATACACAAATGCCCTTGAATCTATGCCTTGAGAATTTTGATTCTAAGGAGTAATTGAGTCATTACATTGTGCTTAAGAAAGTAAAAAATATAAAATACTCCCAGGCAAGGTTTTTTTTTTTGAAGGGTATTCAAGTAAATTTACTGTGTAAAGAAATTGGGAAAAGATTGAGATGCCCCAAACAAACATAGAATGACAAATGAACCCCTTGAAAAGAATATTTTACCCCCAAAGGCCAGTTCAATTGATTATTTGTTAGAGCAAAATCATCAATCCACTATTTTAATCCACGGTAAATCAAGGCAAGTGAACAATTTTTTTCCCACGTGTTATAGGTTTATGTAATAATATTCTGCCTTTCCAGAAGTTCACTAATGACAATGTTAAGTGCGTGTTTGTTTTTGCAATAAAAAAACACTTTTGAAATTTTTTATTTTAAATTAATTTTTATATATTTTAGAATCGTTTTAATGTGTTGATGTCAAAAATAAATTTTTAGAAGTAAAAAAATATTTTAATACATTTTCAAATAAAAAATATTTTGAAAAACAACTACGACCATAATCTCAAACACTATCTAAACCAGGTTAAGTTACATACTATAATACAAACTAATCATAATTATGATGCAAAACTTAGTTACATTTTTTTCACTCAAAGAAGAAAGGAAGAAAGAAAGAAAGAAAGAAGCAACATTACAATGAACATTCAATCTTCCTGACAATAAACAAACAGTAGAAATTAAATGTCGGTTTGGTGACAAATGGACAAAATCTTAGAATCCATATTCCAGCCACCATTCCCCCACTCCAAGGAGCAAAGTTAGACAATGCCATGAGTGATGCCTGACAATGATATGCTCGTGCCACACAAGGCATGGCCCCAAAGCCAGATGAGGGCTCCCAGTTTTCATTCTCTAATCATTCCATTTTCTGGCATGGTTACTTCCTTTTTGAGCTGTTTCTTTCGTTCAATGGCTCAGAGGTTGACGCATTGCTTATTGCCCAGCTAGTTGCTGCATGTCTTCCCCAAGCCCTCCAATCCAATGAGGCAGTCACTCCATTTGGAAGGAAATGCAGCCCGTTCACTTTCCGCGGTGTTAAAGGATGAGATTAGAAAAATAAATTAATTAAAAAAACACATAAGAAATAACATGATTTAATTTGTCAAATTCATTACTCGGGTTATGATATCGAGATACACTAATAAACAAAAACAAACTGATTCAACACTCTATTTATATGACTAAGATAACCCATAAGGAACAAATTAAAACAAATTACGAAGTTCAATTCCAATTGACCATACCAGATCCATTGTTGAACGATGAAATTTGTAAAAATTAAAATTATAAAAATGACACAAAAAATTAGCCAATTCAACCCAGGTTAACCCGTTAAGCATTATTCTCATGTTATGAGACTATAATAACCTAAGAAAAAACAAATCAAAATAAATCATGAAGTCTAATTCTTAATCAAACACAATATTAATTGATGAAATTGAAAAAAGAAATCAATTAAAAAAAGATCAAGTCGATTGGGTTAACCAGCTAAACCCGTGATCCCGAGTCATGAGATAAGAACAACTCAATAAAAAGCAAATACAAAGTTGAAGGACCCGAGGACCGAGTTATGAAACCTAGATAACCTCTTAGAAAAAAACAAAAAAAAACAACTCAATTTAACCAGGGTTAAAATGACAAAACCCGTGAACCTGGTCATGAGACCAACATATCCCCATAGAAATTAAATTAAAACAGATTATGAAGCTCAATTTCTAATTGATCCAATGTTAAATGATGAAATTCAAAAAAAATATCAATTAAAAAAAAATACAAAAAAACAATCTGGATCAATGCGGGCTAATCATTTAAACACCGTTTTCTAGGTCATGATGTCAGCATAATTTAATAGAAAGCAAACAAAATAAATTATAAATTCTAATTTTTAATTAATTTAATATTATAGAATAAAATAAAAATAATTAATTAAAAAAAACTTAAATTAATCAGGTTAACTCGCGACTCGTATCTTAAAAGTAAAATAACCTAATAAAAAAAAATTAAATTTAGTATGAAAAGATAAAAAAAAAAACAATACTATTCCAATAAACTAATAAATAGTGTTTCATGTAGATATACAGGAAAAAAAAACCCTTTTTTTGGGTTAATAATTGTTAATGATTGAATTAATTAATGCCGTGAAGTCAATAATGACAAACATGTTTGGCATGTAGCTAGAAGAATTTTGAGATCAATTTAAGTGGCGGTATTGAACTGTTAGTTTGGAAGGTAGAAAGAAAGATAAGACCTATTTTTAACTTTTTTTACCTGTCCTTGGGTCTGTCGTTTGGGTCGCTGTGAAACTGATCATACATCCCTTTTGGCCTGTGTGATCATATACAGAGTCGAGGAATGTTTTTGGCTTGTTTTTAAATGAAGGTAGGAGACACTGCTAATCATAATTAATTAATGAATTAAATAATACTAATAATAATAGTTAACTAACTTTAATTAAATAGAAGCTCTAATCATTCAGGCCAACTCCTTTTCTTTCCTCCCTGGACAAACAAGAACAGCGGAAAGTGATTCAACCCCCTCCCTCCCACTTTCCGATCCGAGAGACTCATTTTCCTAAATAATCATCTCTCGTAAGCTCTCTGTTTCTCCCTGCCTGCGCTTTTATATATATATATATATATATATATGAACACTGCCGTCTCTTTCTTTCTTCCCCTCCTTCTGTTACAATTGAATTCTTTTCTAATAGTTTTTTTGTAGTTTCAATTTTTTCTAGGGTTTGTTCGCTTCTATTACTTGCACATAACTCTCTCTTTATATCCTCTGTTTGGTTGGTTGCCGAGAAAATGCAAGAAAGAGTTAAAAACTAAGCACTCCAACTTTTCACAGCAACCAAACAGCTTGATCAACCTTTTTTTCTCTCGCTTCAATTTCTTGTAATTTTTGTGTTATTCTGTTTTTTTAGGACTCTATTGAATTGCTTTAGAGGATGGTGAGTTTGTGATAGAGAAAATCTGGACTGTAAATTGAAGAATCGTGGATTGCAAACAATGCGGTTGTTTCCTTTGAGTTCAAGTTCAAGCTCAAGCTCGGAGAAGGAGAAGGAGCAGAGTAATGGAGGGAGCAGTCGCGTGATGTTGTATCTTAACATCTATGATCTTACACCTATAAATAACTACCTTTATTGGTTTGGCCTCGGGATCTTCCATTCCGGTATTGAAGGTAATTAATTGAATGTTAATAGATGATAGACTTATTTTGTTTTCTTTCTTGCTGCTTAATCTGCATGATTTTGGCATTTCTAGTTGAATTTTGCTTGGTGAGAGTATTCTAGGTTGTGGACTTTTGGCTTGATAGTTGTGCATTAATAGAAACTCCAAATGATAATCATTGTTCAACCTGCGTGGATTTTTTTATTTTGCCTTTGGTAACAGGGTATGTTAGGGTAAAAATTCTATTTCTGGAGACTTTTTAAGGTAGACTGAGTTCATGATGAGGGAATCACGAGTCAGAAGAGTTTGGCATTTTTAAAGGATTAAGACTAGAAGGTTGCGTTTGCAATAGGGCAGATCACCGAAGAATAAAGTATTCCTGCACATAAGAGTCATTGATATCTTGAGACATGAACAAATGCATCACTATGATGCATTGTCGCATTTATAACCATCAAACCTTTTTTTTTTCCCGACCAATATGAATTGGATATGGATCATAGAGATGCAATATGCAGTAACACAGTGGCTAAGATGGCATCTACTTCTCAAAGTAATCAACGGAATCTCTTGTTTATTTAATTCAAAAGAGTTATTGCTTAAAAATAATGTAAAGTATCTATCTTTACAGATGCAGATTGAATAATTCCCGTCTCATTGGTAGGATAAATTCAGTATCCAAAATTTCTTATAATCACCCTGCACATGTGACACAACTCATTTCTTCACTAAATTAAATCTAGAAGGAGCAAGGAGAAAATTTATGCTAGTTTATTTCCTTCCACGGTCCACACATTCACAAACTGTTAGAGTGGAAGTTCCAAATTGGCAGAAACTATGAGCAAGAAGGATGAACTACTCTTTCTGAACTTGATGCTGATACCATGTATATGTGGAAATAGGCTAACTTTTAGAAACAAGATTATTAAGAAGATCGTGCTAAGCAACATTTCCCACTGTAAGGGAATTATGATGGTGCCACTCATGAGACATCCTTAAGTTTTTATTTGAAAACTAGTTTTCCCACGATAACTGTAAGGAGGGAGGGGGGAGGCAAATGCACCAGAAGGAAGGAAGATGGAGATGATAAGAAGCAGAATTTTATGATACGCGCATAATATCTGAAAGAAAACTTCTGGCTCACTCGGAAGCTTTTCCAAGGCCCAAGAGTTGTTCTCACAAACAGAAAAATAAACACAAAGCTTCCTTTCTCACAGAAGATTGATTTCACTCCCAGAATGACCATAGAAACACACAAGCACCTTAAATAATTGCCTTGGAAAATCCATATTGTGCGAGACAGTGAAACCATAATGCATCTTGGATTGTGCATGAGAAAGAAAATGCTGATTGTGAAAGATTTCCCTTGTTTAGATAATTTGCCTTCCACTTTTAAATGTAACGTAGAAAAGAAAGTTTGATTCATCTATATTAGATCTTGTAAAATTTAGAAAAATGTTATCCAAATGCTCAAATCTCTTGTAGCAAATAATTTTCTTAACATTTATATTTTCATGAACTCTGATGAGATTATTGCAGCTTTGAAGAAAATGGTTGTTGCATTAAGTTGCAAGGAAACCAACTTGTGATGTGTGCTTCATAATTTCATTATGCACAAGCAACTCCCCTGTATTTACGCATCCCCCTGCCACTATTTATTTTTGAACTAGAAATGTTTGCCCACTCATTTTACTCCGTTGCTCTTTTTTTTCCCCGTAAAGTTAATTGGTTGTTAAATACAAAAGCTAGAAACATTGGTGATGTGATTTCATGAAGAAGGTAACTACTACTGCCAAAAGAAATAATTGAACCCAAAATCATGAAATTCAGTCCATCATGGGCTGTTCATTAAGTGTGTAGGTATTATTTCAGGGAGTTTCATTTACATGCAAAAATGAAAATAAAGGAGCAAACTCATGGGGCAAACTTCTTGCCAAAATCAAAGGTGCATAGGTGGTTTTATATAGCCTTCCCTCGTAAATAGTATTTATCTCTAACCAATTCAGAAAGAAAGTGGTATTTTACCTTTGAGCAACAATTCTATGAAATTTTATATCCTCAAAATTAGCATCAATTTCAAATATTTCTGGTTAATATTGGAGGTCACCATTTTACTGAAATGGAATTCTTATTTCTATTGTGACAGCAGGCTGACGTAACAAAAGCAGACATATGGTTAGAAAAAAGCCAAAACGCTATTCATTCTACACCACCTTTAACTGAACATTAAACACTTGAAACAAAGTTTATAGCTTAGGATGTTCAGATCTAGTGTTATCTCACAGCAGCTGTTAAATGTGGGCTGCTTGGATTATGAATTGCAAAATCAGTAACTTGATGCTCTTTTACTTATTTGATTGTCTAAGGATTTTTTAGGAGAAGTATAAGTGCCTGAGGAGAACTTGGTACTTTATTTACCTGAAATAAACCCTTGAAAATGGTAATACATGAGACATCTTGAGGAAGGCTTAGCAGAAGCTACTTAAAGGTGGCTTGAAATTATGTTTTATGGTCTGAGTTTCTCCATGTATTAGGATGATTTATCTAATATAGTACTGCTGGATATAAGATAAAACATTTGCAATATTGAAACATATTTCTTATCTGATATGTTTGCCTTTTTGTGGGTGAGTTTTAACATCTTTTCGAATTCACATGATAGAGGATTGCTGGTTGGATTGGATTGAAGCTAACTATATGTGAGATTAGTTAAGCTTTAGCTGTACACTGCATGTATGGACCCAATTCTCCTCTTGTCAAACTCGTTCCCAACAGCCTTCTTTTTTCTGTATTCCCTTTTGTATTCATGCTGTATTCTTAGAACAAATTACAAACTAGGTTTGAAGGTCAAGGGAACTTGGTGTTCCAATTTGGAGGATTCATGGTACAGCAGTATCAATGGATTGTTATTAGGAGTAATCAGATTGTTAGAACCTAGAGATGTAATCATATCACTTGAGTAAAATATGCTTGTAAAAGGTTTTGTGCTATGCTGTGGTCTTTATTTTCTATGGGCTATCTAGAATATCAAATGATCTATTTCTTCTCTAGGGTTCTTTTGTTTGGAATTAACATTGTTTGTATTAACATAGTAAACTTGAGATGTAAACGACACATTAACATGGGAGTTGAAAAAGAGATGAAATTTAGAATCATATTTTGAGTTGTCCGGAGAAATAGCTGGAATTCTCCCATTGTAAGATGTCTCAACCATTCAATGACAAGTAACTCCTGATTGAAGCTTTTCCAGCTGGAGTTAAAAGGAAATTACTCCTGGAAGTAGGATAGTTTCCTCTAGATGTTCATTAGTGAGATCCTAAGATATGAATTTCTTTTGGCAAGACAATGGAAACTCTCCTTTTCCTTGAATGACTTATTTAGGATGTGATAATTCAAGGTTACTATCGTCAACATCATTGGTGTTGTGCTGTGCTTAGTTGCTAACTTGCTAACTTGGTGCAGGATTGGGACAGATTGCCTAATAGCTGACATCAGTTACGTAGGGAACCAAGTGATTACCAGGCAGGGCTATGTAAAAACCACTCAAGTTCTGTAGCATACTATTCCATAACTTAGAATTCTCACGATTGCAAGATCCCTCAAGTTTGAGTTTGCTGCTTCATCTACAAGCATGATAATGTCCTTATAATGCGCTGTTATGGTTGCTTTTAAGGCAGTGCCATCAGATCTCAGCTTATCACATCTCATTAATTTTGATTAGCGTGGTTATTTTTCCCGATGCAAGCTGCAAGACACCTTTAAACCTTATAGGTGTCTTGTGCATGATAATGTTCTTACATTTCTTATCAGCATTAGGCAGATATCTAATCTGAACTATCGACTGTGGCTATTTGTAGCTAGTTATATGCAAGTCGTCAGACAGGAAAGATCACTATCATTTTTGTTATTGAGGAGAAAGATATTTTAGGAAGTCTAGGTATAAACAGCTGTGCTCTCAAACCCCTAAAACAACAACAACAACAAATTGTTTTAATTTGTATCTGGCTAAAAATAACTATAACAGCTGTGGTGATTGATAATCCTTAATAGCACTTCAAATTGACCTGAATTTTAGTTGACACTAAATCCATATTCTCTAACCATCACCATGTTCCAATTTCAATGATTGTTTTTACTCTAAAATCAGGTCTGTGTGAATAATAAATCAACCTGTCATTTTCTTCAGCGTCTCTATCTTGGAAATTTATGTGCATTAACCTGTTGCAACTGATCTTTTAATCAGTGCATGGTATGGAGTATGGCTTCGGAGCCCATGAGTACCCAACCAGTGGGGTGTTTGAGGTGGAACCAAGAAGTTGTCCAGGCTTCATTTTTCGACGGTCTGTGTTATTGGGCAGCACCAACATGTCTCGTTCAGAATTTCGGTCATTCATGGAACATCTTTCTGCAGAATATCATGGAGACACCTACCATTTGATTGCCAAGAATTGCAACCACTTTACTGATGAAGTCTGTAAGCAATTAACTGGAAAGCCTATTCCTGGATGGATAAATCGAATGGCTCGATTAGGTTAGTCGCATGTCATGTTATATGAGAAGCTACTTTCTAGTTCACTGGAGATTTTCTAGGTGTAGTACTCTGCACGCAAAAGTGATCAATTATTTTCATAAAAAAAAAAGATAAAAAAAAGTGTGCAATTTTAAATGCGACTTTTTGTTGGAATTTGTGGCCAATGTTTGTGCGTTATCAACAACTGTGAATAACCAGCATTGCTTTGTATTTTTGTAAATAATATATGAGTTATATGGTGGTTTCAAATGTCAGCAGCAGCCTAGCTGCTAAGTTTCTCAGCTCTGTGTTTTTGGATTTTGTGGTCCAGTTCTAATATTTCCCTGTCTGATCGAGGAGCTTTTATTTGAGGTTTCAGGTTCTTTCTGTAATTGTTTACTGCCAGAAAGCATACAGATCACAGCAGTTAGACATCTTCCTGATCATCCAACATATTCTGGTAATTTTCTTCCATTAATCATGTTTCTTCCCTTCGTTAGTTCAAGATCTGCAGGAGAATTTATCTTACTGGGTGTTCAAGTTGATGAAGGCATTATTTAAAGTTCTATTCCTCAACAAAGCGAATTGACTGTGTATTCTTGATCACTTCTTTTTCTGGTAGAACTGGGATCAAACCCAAGAAAAAACCTAACAGTTAGATGTGACATAGAGGTAGAGCCACCCCAATAACATCCTGGTAAAATAAATTAGAAAGACCCCAGGAGCATTTCTTTGTTGATAATGGATCATAATAAGAATGAATGAGCACCATGCTTGAACAAAGAAAATATGTGGTTTAACTGCCAGCAGGCTGCAGATTGCTCTAGCCATCTCACTAGCCGTGACTTTTTTCTTAGCTGATGAATCATGGATATTAGGAAGTTTACCGTGCATGGCTCTCTTAATTATTCTACCTGAATAGGTGGCCATTAATGTATAGAACAGTGTGTATATAGGTATCAGGTTGGGAATCCATTTTCATTCAATTGATTGAGCTCTAAGATTTCCCATCAATGAATGCTCTGAATGTTAAGAAGGGGTATTGCTCTTCCACGTCGGTGTGTGCATGCAGATTCCGGAGGGGATGTCTGCATGTGGTTGTTTGGTACTTTGATGGATACATGTTTTCTTACCTTGGTCCCAATGCCAATGCAGATGATGATGATGATGATGGGTTGGAATCTGTTGCGTCATCTATGACAGCAGGGAGTGAAGAAGAGGGTTCAAATCATCATCTGCTCACTGCACCAAATGGTGAAGTTGCATTTTTAATGGAGAAACCAGTGAGGCTAGCAAAGGAACTCCTATAGGGTTTGTCCTGCAATTCCTATTCTTTCTATCTTGGATCTTTCTATTGTTTGTACTTTAGTGTATCATCTTGGTAGACCGGAGAATGTGTCTTGGCTGAATTATTTGAGTACTTTAGTTTATGTGTCCTGGCATGTGACGATCTTGCTTCAGACTTCTCAAAGTGCCTGTGATTTTTCTAAAGGTATGGCTATTCCTCAGCATCTTGTACCACAACAACTTATGCACTATCATAGTATACAACCCCCAATGGGCTGCTGATATATGATATCAGTTTCCAAAGAAGCTCGCATTGGTTGTTCATAAATTGTGACTGCTGGATTCCCCAATGGTTTTTTTTTTTTTTTCTTTTGCTCTGGCAAGTTTTAAGTTGGAACTGACTTGAAATATGATGCAAGTGAAAATGTCATGTTCGGCTGATATAATAGAATGTAAATCTAACGAGTGATTCGATGAACCATTCTATTACTTTGTATGGTCGAAATTGATTTTTTTTTTTTAATTATTATTATTATTATTATTGTTTAGTTTATACACTTTATACTATTTCACAGGCTTGCTCAACATTGCTAGTCCAAGTTTAAAAAAGCATAACAAAAATATTTAGACAATAAAAAACTATTTAATGTAAACTATTTAATGCTGTTATTAAACCTGTTTAGTGGATAAACATTGAAACCTTCTTATCTAATTTTGGTCTAGTCCGAGTTTAAAATTAAATTGTGTGGAAATTTGTTTGATATCATCTAATTAACTTGGTTGGTCTAAAAGTAACTCTGTTAATCAATAAAAATAGTATGAGGATGAAATTAAAAAAAAAACATTAAATTAAAAGAGAAAATCTCTTGGTAAACTTTTTGCATAAATTGGTTTAGAATTAAACTATGTAAGATTTTTTTTGATATAACATATTAAAAACCAACCTAGATTATTGGGAAGAAAAATATGAGTACGAGATTGAGAATGAAAATAATAAAATTGAAAGAAAATTTTTTTCCAACTTGAATTTTTTGTTTAATTCAAGTTTAAAATTAAACTGATGAAGAGTTTTTTTTTTACTGTGATTTAATTGATTAAATCAATTTAAATTTATATTATATCATTGCCCACATTATAACGTGGGTCAAATTAATTATTTTTTAATATAAAAAATATTTAAACAATATTATTGTGTTTTTATAGTAGAATATTTTTTTGAACTATATAAAAAATAATATAATATAACCTGCATAACATGAATTTCATGTCAGTGAAGATAGTTCTGCACTGAAATCATATTGGTGTATTTAGGAGTATAATAATAATTGCTTTTTAAAATGTTTTTTATTTTAAAACACATTAAAATAATTATTTTTTATTTTTTAAAAATTATTTTTAACATCAATACATCAAAATAATTTAAAAATATCAATTTAAAAAAAAAAACATTTCCAAAACACAATAACAAGCGAACCATATCTGCTGTAATTTAATAAATGGAAGTTTTATTTCAGTTTCTCAACACCCACCAGGGAATCTGGACTAGTGATCTGTCTTTACTTGGGAAGAGGATGCCCGAGTCCTTTACGGTCCAATTGTCAACTCTCCTATCCTTGCAAGGGACAGCAATTGCCGGCTTATAATATAGATGTTGAGAATATCCATTTAAGTGAGAAGGAAGGTAAAACTGATGGTGGAGACGATGTTTTTCGTTTTGTGCTTTATAATTTTTTATGAATCCTAATTACTTTTAATTAGATTAGATGTGCTTTTCATAAAAAAAATATTCTCTTTAAAATTAATGGATAAATAAAATTAAGCTTTGCCTAAAGAAATGCATTTTTTCCCTTGCTTAATTTAAATTATTTGAGTTTTGACGTATATTTATTTTAATTGATATAAGTTCTTATCAATAAAAATCATAGATCCATGAAAATAAAAATCATTAATAATCAAAAGAAATATTAACAAGAAAAAAATATATTTAAAAAAATTAGATCATTGGAGTTTCTATGATCATTTATTTTAATTATCGCAAAAAAAATCAAAGAATCTATTCATCTTAAATTTTTTTTTTTTTTTTTGATTTAGCGTTTTAGCCATTCCCCATGACTAACCCCATGACGACCGAACCGACATCCTGCAAGGTAAATGTTTTGCAGGTGGTGCCTGGATATAAAGGGTCTTTTCCGATTTTTACTAACGTCAAACATCAATTTTCGGCAATAAATTAGCTTAAATTAGCTTCCATGATAAATGAGAGAAAGCGAGAAAGCGAGTCAAACGAGAAGGACAACTGAGGTAAAGTTTTTGCATGTGCTTAGATCTTTTGTTTTTTACTGGGAAAAATTTTCTTCGTTAATCAGTGTTAATAATTTTTTTTTATAATTAAAAGCATTATTTTTCAAATAAAATTTAAGTTTTTTTTATGGTGATACTATTAATTAATCTATACAAAAAATTCTCATTATCACATGATTAAATAAATTCTCAAATATTTTTTCCTATAATTTAGATAATTGAAATAATTTAAAAAATAATTTCTCATTATCATAAAATTAAATAAAAATAGATTTTGAAAATCATCCTACAACAAAGCATATAACTAGTTATAACTAATACACATAAATTGAGCAATAATTTTTTTTTTAACCTCTAACCTATAACTAATGCTCCTTTTCCATTAAGCCAATGTCTCAGTAATCGAACTCATTTATCTTTTGCTATGAAATTGCTTAAATTTTATCAAAGACTAGATTAGCAACATGTGCTAGGTTATGAGTCGGACTAAAGAAAATTTGATTTTTTTTAAAAAAAAATTTAGACAGTACTAGTGTATTTTCTGGAAGCAAGAAAAATCTATAACTTGAGTTATAGACCCAACTAGGTTCAATAAATTCATTTCATTTAATTATATGATAATAAAAATAGATAACCACAGTAAATTAACTAAATTAAACAAAAAAAATGATCATGATAGCATGCACAAAAATAATTTTCACCAATAAAAAGATTTTCTTACTCGATAACAAAATAAAAATTAAATAATATCCAAAATATATTTTTAATTAATCTAAGAATATAAGTATATATTAATCAACAAAATATTAAAAGATAAAACTAAAAAATATATATTCAATTTTAGAAAAAGAACCTATAAAAAATGACCCGATCGAGTCAACTCGGGTTAACCTGTCACACACATGACTTGGGTCATGTGAATGAGATATCCAGTAGGAATTAAATAAAAAAATTATGAAGCCTAATTCAAAGCCAACCTAATATTGAAGAACGAAATTAAAAAAAATCAATTAAAAAAAATTAAAAAATTACCTAAGTTAACCTGGGTTAGTTGTCAAATCCCCAACCTGATTTGTAAAACTGAGATAATACTATAAAAAGCAAATTGAAAAAAAATACAAAATAATTTCCAACCACCCAATATAAAAGGGTGAACCAACCAAACTTAACCCGGAGTCATGAGAGCTGGATAACTCTATAAAAATAAAAAAAATTATAAAACTCAATTCTAACCGGTTCAATATTAAAAAATAAAATTAAATAAAAATAAAAATAAAAAAATAAAAACCAAATTAGATATTGAAAAATTGAAAGCCACTCGAGAGAGTCAGGCATGAAAACCAATAAAAGGATAAAAAAGAGAAAAAAAGAAAAAGAATGACCTACTGAAGCTCATCAACCAACATGCACCGCCTCATAAAAAAGCCACCACTGAAACAATTCAAATAATACCGATAAATACCCTATTCGTATCTCAGAGGAAGGCGCACGTGCCACCGCATCACAATTGCTTTCCCACATGTTTACACGTGTGTTATACATGACAAACTAGTTTTCCCTTTCAGTGCTTGGTGTAAATAAAAAAGTGGTTGAAAATTTGTTTATGTTTCAATTTGATCCCAAAAGTCTAGATTATTTTGAATCAATAAAATTAAATATGATTTTGTCAAACTGACGATTAATATTCTATATATTCTCACTACTTTAAACTTTAAATAGATAGAATGAAATTAAAAAATAATCAAATAATAATTAAAAAAACCCAAATAACAACAAAAAAAAAAACTCCAATGCAATATTACAATTCACGGTGCATTGTAAGTGAGGTTATAGTTTTAACTATGAGATATTTTTTTTTTTTTTAATTGCAATTAATTAATACTGTTCAGAATCTTACGAAGAAGTCGAAATCTACGTAAATGTTAACAAAATACACTGTTTATAATCTTACAAATTGGGAGAAAGAAAATTTTGTGAAGAGCATGCGCCCAATGGTCAAAATCACGTAAATGTTGGCGAAATACTATGAAAAGTCATCTTCTTACGGAAAGACCCACGAGTGAAGTCTTCCAGAGGATACAAGAGAGACAGACAAGTGGAAGGCAGCAGAAAGTGATTTGCAGTAAATGATTTTGAAATTCTGCATACATCACCATCAAGGCTACGTGAAAGAGAGGCCACTGCCTAGATTTTAGATCACCAAACGCTGGAGCTACCATCTTGTTTCCATGCCCAGATTTTTAGTTGGGTCCCAAGCAACCTCTTCAACTCCCCTTGCAGCCCAGCCCGTTGCTTGCTTTTTGTAAAGAACATATTCCAGCACCAAAAGCAGGGGAACAAAAAAAGTAGAAGGTAAATAAACCCAACAATTTAATCTTGTTACTTAGGGCCGGCTACGGCTTCCATGACTAAGACCTCGCAGTGCGCAGTCTCACTCTAAATTAAAATATTCTGCATGTCTTCCATTCATTTAGGGTGTCCTACACTTTCTTATTTTCTTCTTAACCTTTCCATAACCTCAGAAGAGTTCTTTGGTAGGCAGGAAAGTCCTCTAGAAAAGTGCTGCGTGCGTGGGCAAATTAAAAGTAAGTTGTTTCCAGATAGTTTTCCCAACATTTACGAGTTGGAAACAAACTTTATAGTACTTTCTTTCCATCTTGTTTGTATTCCACTGGGGAAAAAAATATATTTCTTTCCATCTTGTATATCTTCCATTGGGAGAATTTACCAGGAAACAAGTTACTTGCAAGGCAATTAACTTGTAGTGAGGAGTACATATTTCCTTGATAGTCTAGCATTTCAATCAGACAAGGTTGATGCGCAAGATCTTTTCTATGTGACTTGTATAGGGGAGAAATCAGAACCAGCCAAACTGTTGTGTCTTTGTTATTACAAACAATGGATGCTTTTATGTTCTTTACACTCTTCTCCTCCATGTTTCTAACCATAAATGCTTTTGAATCCAAATGTCCAATGGTTAAGTGCAGTCACGGCGGTCCTGATATCCGTTTCCCATTCCGAGCATTAGGCCAACAACCCCAGCACTGTGGTAATCCTGGTTTCGAACTTGTTTGCAGAGATAACACCACCATGATTCATTTCCCAACTTATGGACCCTTGGTTGTGAAATCCATCTCTTATGATATCAGAAAACTCAGTCTTCTTGACCCCAAAAGTTGTGTCCATGAAGTCTTTCTTAATCTCAACCTCTCCGGTACACCTTTCCAGTATTACTATCTTTTGAAGAACTTTATATACCTCAACTGCTTAACCAGGCTTTCGCCTTCTTTCGATGAGGTTTCATGCTTGAGTGGTTCCAGACATCATGTTTACACAGTCGAATCTTCGTTGCCCATTCCAGTTTCTTGCAGACCATTGAAAGCTATTCCCATTCCATTTTCATACAGTCCTTATCTTGCTGATAATAGTTTTGGCCTTGGATTAACTTGGAGTTTGCCTGGGCGCAAAGATTTTGAAGAACAAGTAGGCTCATGTGTGTTCCAGTCCAAAGCAGGACCAAAATCAGGCTGTCCCAACATAACACTGGATAAAGGTAAAGTCATAATCTTCTGATAGCCCTTGGATCACTGTTAGCTACTAGTCATTGCCGAATGGTGCTGCTAAGAGGTTACTAATCTGATGCCTGGAACAAGTTGATCAAATTGACAATGACTTTGAATTGTAAACAAGACTAGGAAAAGTCTTCTGGGTATTTCATGAAGTTTCCTTCTGGGTACCAGAGAGAGCATTCATTTTCTAAAATATCATAGCAGTGGTCCACCTTTCCCGTACTTCGAATTTCTAACAAGTATCCAGACACATTTTTCACAATTAGGCGTGTACTTATTTCATTTTCATTATTGAGAATTAAAATCCTTAGGTTTTGTTGTTGTTCACTTAGGTCCTCTGCTGCCCTATTCAGAAGCAACTTAAATACATAATTTGATATGGAGATCAGTTTAACATTCAGATCTTACTTTTGCAGGTTTTTCAATTGTGCATGTATTGTCAGGTGAAGCTGTGTCTATGATCTTGAACATTCTGCTATGTATTTTTGTGGTGACAACAATGATGATAAGCATAAAAATCTGTAACTCGAAGAAGGTTGATGAACAGACAGAAAATGAGAATCTACTGTAGGAAGTATCCAACTGAATGATTTGCTCCCCTACATACTCGAGACAACTTCTAAAGAGTGAGATTTCAGAAGGATATTATTAACAGTGGTGGAGCTCTGTTGTTATGTCTTCTAGTAGAACAGGCTTACCATGATATGATTGATGAAAACACAAGTCATCACTAGGCAAGCAGATTCTGTACTATCAAGTCCTGAAATCTTGTTAGAAATAGTCTACAGTGGAATATTGTAGTGGAAACCAGAAGGAATAGACTAGGATAATATTTTTTCTCTCTTAAAATATGATGCATAAGAATTCTACTTTTTTTCTTTCACTTGCATTAGATGTTTCGTTTTGAAGATTTATGATTTGGAAAAGATAAAATATTATGAAATCCAAATCACAGTGTCCTTTCAAAATAGCCACCAGAATCTCTCTTATTTCCCTTATCAATTGTCTACCTTTTTGTCTAGATAACATATCACATCAAGATTATCATTTTTGTTTTACAGGTTTCTCTGTTGAAGTTGAAATGGAAATTCCACTTCTATGATCACAGTGAACAGGTTCTTAAAACATGCTTACTTACGATAATAATAAAGATATTCTTCTCCTTGATCTGAAACCATTTTTCCATAATGAAGGAATGAAAGCAGGAAATAGAAAAACCTGATGGAACTGGAATCCCTCCCTTACCGGCTCACAATCCAAGATTGTAACTGTATACAATAAATTGTCTTAAATCAGACGAGAATTTTGGCTAGTGAGAGCTAGAAGGATTATATATTTTGCATCCAATCTAAAGCAGACTGTCAGCTGCAGGCTTCCATTTCATTACCAAAGCATCACTAAAGCACTGCTTCATTATATCTGTTGTTTCAGTATTGATGTATGTTATATAATGCTCACGTTGTTGCTCGATTGCTTCTATTTCTTTTCATAGTTACTCGATCTCTTAAGAAATCCTTCTTGTTATATAAAATTACCTGAGCTTGTTCCTCTGCAAACTGTTCAAGACCAAACTCGCTTTGAATGATCTTTCATGAACTGAATTTTGAAGCCACCAACAATTTCCACTAATTTTATGCACTTCCACCATATCTGACAAACAAGTCTCTCTCATCATAGGGATAAACAATCGAGGGATCATGGAATCCCCATTGACAAGGTTCGAAATCCTCAAAGATAAGTAAGCTTCCAAGTTATGGATAAGATGGCTGAAGATCTTGCTGACAAATGATGTTGTTGAAGCTGTAAATCTGTAAAATCATTCCCCTTGGAAGAGCATGGAATTCTTACAATAAAGATTGTTTTTCCTTCTTTTTTTTTAACCAACTAGCAGCCCTGGTATTTTCTAATACTAATTAATACCCCTACATTGACCTACTGACAATTATGAGTCATTATGCACTTGTAAAGAATTGGCGGTTAAAGATTTTTCTAGGTTAAGGTTGGCTTAGAGAGTTTTATATTCCACTATATTGTTGGGTAAATAAAACTTAAAACATAATCCATATTTAATGGTATGTTTTTCGAGGCTAATTAGCAGAATTCCAGCTCCATACTCATTTACATTGGAGGACCCATCTATAAATAGTTTCCAAATAATGATAAAAGGTATAGATTTGGTTATGGTATCCTTTTACCCTTGGGATACTCTTTTGAATGAGCATTCAACTATGAAGTCCATCAAAGCTTGAACTTTTATGGTCAGCTAGGGTTGGCACTAGAGTTTAAACTCCTTTGATCCTTCATAAACATATTATTTTGCTTTCTAAGACAAATAGATATGAACATCTTTGATGCCAATTAGTTCTTCTTATTATGCCTATTTGTTTTTATGGAGAATGTCATGGCTAAATATATGATGCTAATCATAAAATTAATCTCATGAATGAAGGGTCATCCAATTATGACATTGTAAACTAAGTATATTTTGATGACTACGAAGGTTTGCTAGAGAGTTTTGTATTTATGATAGGTACCCATAATGATTGATATATTTAACCTTCCACTAACATACCTTTCTTTATATCTCAATCAATGGTGTTTAACCAACTTTATTTTAGAATTATTTATTAAGATATAGTTCATCATATTTTTTAAAAGAATATTTATCGTATTACCACTTTCCATTGGATCTCTATTGAACTTGGTGATTGGTGAGGATTTTGGTTATCAGTATGGTATCATATAAAGGAAAGTTATATCTTATCCAAATTCTAAGGTAAACATAATTGACTTATTCTTTAAGTTCAGGAAAAAGACATCACCGATACTTGTTTCTCATATACTTTGTTTTCTTAGTTAAAGTCTCTCGTATGGTATAATTCACTTAGGATTATGTTTATCTTTAAAAATACCTTTTGATATCCCTATTTCCACCCCTTCTCTAGTGTGGTCAAAGTACTCTTTTTTACAAATTATTAGAGATAACCCTTGTTTATAAGCCTTTATATCTTTTTTTAGATAAAGCATTCATTGTATTGTGGTTTTTATATTTATAAAATAAACAATACTTTTTTATGATTTTAGTTTTGTGGATGGGATGGTGAAACATATAGTCTTTTTCTTGGATAATCATGTAAACTTTTATTTAGTTGACTTTCAATTGTATGGTTTGAAGCCTTAAAAGCGAAGACAATAATACACTAACCGTTTTGAGTTTTTCTTATTACCCAAGAGTTGTATAGAGATTAACTTTACTTAAGTCATTTATCCTATCACATATGGTTATGAAGAAGAAATTATCTTTCCATACTCGTTTCCTACACCCAAATATAATTTGTTATAGCTTGCATAGCTTTTCAAAGTTTTTTATCCGAGAGGGGGTTTAATTCATTTTATAAAGCTAGGTCATGGACCTCATTAATCAAAACCTTTATGGTTTTCAACTCTAATAAGCTTTATACTTTTAACATATCTTTATTAAACCTTGTAAGGTAAGCTTTTATGCTCTCGTCTTCTTTTTAAGAGATAACAAAAAAAATTTGTAAAAATTATTTCTATTGGGATACTAGTGCTAAATCAGAAAATGAGCTTAATATAGAGATCCTCAAAGATAAATATAGAGTCAGGATTTAAGTTATGACACCATGTTCGAGCCCTCTAAATGTTGTAGGCAAAATCTTGCACATTATGTTGGTATCTTATATGATTAACTGTAGGTTACTATGTATATTTTTCACATGCTATCTAGAGGTAGTTAATCCATTATAACTTTAAAATTTTATTTTGGTAGTAATAAATTTTTAAGGGAGACAAGTATCAAGACATATCTTATTAATAAAAAGATCTTTACTGATGAGGATAATATAATTCTACCTCAATAGTCTAAACCACTATGAACTGACTTTTACCGATGACTTTTTCTATAGGATTACTAGAGGAGTTTGAAGAATAATGGTGGTGGTTATGGATCGGTTTTGGTTTTTGTTTAATATTTTTTTAGCCTTTTCCATATCGCTTTTCTATTGTCTACTTGGAGAGTGCTTCTCATAGTTACGAGAACAACTTCCATAAAGATTATAAGAGTGATGACAATCTTTTTTTTTTTTTATCTTGTCATTTTGTTCTTCCTCTACCTTAAAAAAGAAGTTGTTTGAACATATTAGAAGGAGAAAGAGGTGAAACAAGTGGAGTTTGTAGGGTTTTTGGCTATTTCTAGCCTCAGTTATAAGCTTCACTTGTTGATATAATCTTTGAAGATCAAGGAGTATTGTTAGTTGAAAGGCCAATAAATCTTCCAACCCTTGATGTATCTTGATTAGTAGTCATAGTTATAGAAAGAAACCTTAAACTTATAAAATAGAAGAAGGGCAGTATTTGTTCAAAGAGTGTTTTCCATGAATGGTGCCACTAATAAGGTTATTGAAAACCTTTGATGAGAACGATCTTTTAAAGAGGTCGAGGAGATAATAGAAATTGATTTATATAGTTGTAAAACTTGTAAAATAACTCCCTTTATGAATTTGAGGATAGAGATGACAATTTAATCTGAACCTGAGAGATGCCGATCCAAATAGATGAGTATTTTTTGAACTTAGTGGATAATGAGTAAGATATGAATATAGTCAAAATTGACCCAAAACTTTTCCAAACCTAACCCAAAATATATATTTATATTATATAAATATATTTATAGAATATTTAGATTTTTTGAATACAAATACAATATGATATATTCATATATAAATATTGACATAAAACATATATATTTTAACTATTTTATTTTTTTATTAATTAATAAATAATAATAGATAATAGATATCCATTGAATATTTAAAACTTGATGGATAATTTATGAATTTTAAATATTTTACTTTATAAATAATAAATAAAATATAAATATCAAGAAATTCAATTCACGAGAACCCATTACCATTCCTATTTGAGGACATTCTAATATCTAAATTAATTTAGATTTGAAACGAGGGCTTATAAAGTTTTTTGCTTGTGTGTGTTTAGTTGTAGGGCAACAATTTTAGAACATTAAATTTTAGAACATTCCTATTTGAGGACATTCTAATTATCAGGATTTGTATTTATTATCTATAATTTTGAACTACTCTATAATAAAAGCCTAATAGTGATAACAAGTCACTAAGAAAGCTGTCATCATTCTAGGTTATATGAGTTATGTGTGGTTTATGACAAGCATTAAATTCATTTTTAAAATAATATTGGGGTGAGAGGCATGCTCACATTTAATATATATGTTTTTTTTTATTTAATTAATGACGAATGGATAAAGATTTGACTATAAGGTTATAAAATTATATAGATTACGCAAAATCAAGGCAACCCAAACCTAAATAAGATTACCTTTGTTTTTATATTTCAAAAATATTTTTGAAAAAATTTAAATTTTTTTTATTTTTTTACTTTAAATTAATATGTTTTTGATTTTTTTAAATCATTTTAATGCGCTAATGTTAAAAATAATTTTTAAAAAATAAAAAAATATTATTTTGATACATTTCCAAATAAAAAGTATTTTGAAAAGCAATCGCAACCATATTTCCAAACATGCTTGTCTAAGTCTCTAATTTTATTTTTAAAAAAATTATAAGATAATAAGTCACAAATATTTAGATTATTTAATATTTTATTTTATTCAATTAATCACGGGTTAGATTTTTTTTAAAAAAATTACTAGTTATTTCTTATAAAAGAATTGAAATAATTAATTATGTAATATGATATATCATATTGCTCCACAATTCATAACACAGCATGGAAGACAGACCTGCAATTATTGCTTTTATCAATTGCTTTGGACGAAACGATTATGACAGCCAACAAAAAAAGAAAGAAAAAAGAAGCACGATTGAAATTAATATTATCATTTAGGCAATTACTATAATTTTTTTTTTCTCTGGCTTAATTTTCTTTAAAATAATAATTATAATTCCAGTTGGTGACTTGAAGAAGCAAGAGCAACAACAAAGATGCCAAGAGTCAAGTTATTGGTATATGATCAGATAGATTGTCCAAATTGATAAATGCCACTGCCAAGGGGAGTTGTTAGAATCATGAGATCTTTATTGCCTCCATGTTTTTAGCTTTCTTCTACCTATCCTTATCCTCCCCTTGAAACTCTTCTTCCCCGGAACTTCAACTTGTTTCAAAAGTTCCTGGAGCAGCTAAAAAACAAAACAAAAATCCCACCATTTCCATCATGCCTTTTCACTGTCCTTGTATTGTCTTTCTCTTCATTGTTTTGATTTTTGTAATCAAACCTGTTGCACATTCCTTGCCCTTTATAGTTCTTCATGGTAATTGTCTTCTGCTCCTAAGCAATTTCTTTTTTTTTTTTGCCATTTTTTGGTTTATTAATTGAGTTTTTGAGTGACCCGTTCTTGTATCTTGCTCTTTTCTCTTTCTGGGTGTGTTAATTTAGGCAGATAAAAACTTATAATGGAATATTTTGGAGTCTGATTGTGTCTATTATTAGATTAGAAAGTATTGTTCTGCTTCTGTGTAGTTCACTACTAAAGTGAATCATACTGTTTTCCTTTTCCTTTTATCTTTTATGAATGAATGGAAATATAATTATATTATAATGTTATTAATGGATTTGGCAATTGGCATTGAGCAGTGACATTAAAAAAATTCTGTCCAGATAAGATGCCTTGACACCAACACTATTTCGATTTAATATGTTTTATTAAGAATTTGAAGAGAGAAAAAAAGTGAACTTTTGCGGGTATTAACATATGCTGCAGATTAGGAGGAAGATGATAGGAGAACTTAATCTGCCCTCGCAGACTCTTTTATTTTATTTTATAGGAGAACTTAGTAAATAAAGCATAACACTAAAAATCATGATTTACATGTGAACATGCTGCTTACCGGAAGGAGAATAAAATGAAATCTAATTCCACATTCGAGAGAAATTATTGTATTAGGAAAAAGATTGTAACTTGTATGTTTTCATACCAGGTAAATCATGCCGTTCAATGTAACACTAAAATAAAAACTATAGAGAATGAAAGTGTTTGATTTTCCTGCAACTGTTCTTATATTATAGAAGTGAATTCATAAATCAAGGACAGAGGGCATATGTTGCAGATGTATTCAGACTGGCTGATTATGTAAACTGGAGTTGGCAAGAAAACAACAGTTACTTGGAGTGCATAATGTACTGAGTTCTTGTGATAGGACTTTCTTATTATGGCAGATAAAGTATTGCATAGGTTTTCATCCCCATGCATGGAGTAAATATGGTGCAAAGCTTGTCTAGAATATGAAATACATATTACTTAGCAATATTTGGATGTTCTGCAGATTTTAGACACTCATACTGTTGTGTGTGAATTATTTGTCTTTAATTCAGAATTTGAAATTAGATGAATGCTTTTGTTTCATTCTGGGTTTTTTTTTTTAGTTTCTTTTGGGTGATTGTTTAATTTAAGTTTCAGCATTTCCAAACTATTGGGCTTTCGCTTTTTATATTACTTATGTTAGTTAACCTTTCTTATTGACAATGCATGCCTAGCTTTGTAAATTTTGTCGAACCATATATCATAATAGTGGATACTGTAGTTCAATGACATTCTATTTGAATTTGTATTTTTACGCTTCTGTGATTCATTGTTTTTTTTTTATTCTTCCTTTTATGGCAGGCATTGGAGATCAATGCAAAAATCGAGGAGTAAAACATTTCACTGAGGAACTGACAAGCATTTCTGGGTCTCCAGGATATTGCTTGTATGCTTTTCTACTTTCCTATCTTCATGTCATTTAAATCATCCTAATATATCTATTTTTCTACTTATCTAATTCATTTCTCGCTATTTAAACATTGGTTTGTATTAAGTGGCCACTGAGAATGTGAACCTGTTAAATTTTTGTGCAAAGTTTTTTTGCTACAATCAGCCAAACTGAATCTCTAGTAAACTAAAGTGAAAAAACTTGACTTTTATTGTCTTTCAACGCAAAACTTGAGAATTTCAATCTCTTTTTTTCTCCTTCCCTCCTGATAATTGTTACAACATGAGCACTAATGGGTAAATTATTTTCCAAATGTGGTTCCATTGCATCAATTGCTTTTCTTTGTGCAGAGAAATTGGGGATGGAGCGTGGGATTCCTGGTTTATGCCTCTTGAGGAGCAGGTAAATTTAGTGGAATTACTACCAAGCCTATCATTTTTGACATATCATTCCTCACTCTCTAACAATTTGAAACATATAATGTGTTTGCAGACAGAAATTGTTTGTGACAAGGTGGGAGAGCTCTGTGGGTAATTATGGTTACTTTTTTTTGTTTTATCATTTTATGTTTGTTTGACCACGAACATATTTGTTTCTATACCTGAAGATCAAGCAAATGAAAGAATTGAGCAAGGGCTACAACATAGTTGGTCTCTCCCAGGTAATTTATGGCCATTGCATTATTTCCACATTGCACATATTTGTTTGGAACATTCTCTCCGTTGATGTTTGTTTTTTTACACAGTTCAAAGGTGCCTTGTTTTATTATATCAGATCCTTACTTTTTATTAATCCTTTTACCTACATGACCTGATTACTGTTTCATACAGTAGGAAACCAGTAATAAGATTTGATCAAGAACAGTCCTACAAAGCTGTAAAGGCAAATCAACTGCATTTTTATCCCCTCATCAGAAGTCAGAACATGATATTGAAAGTGGAGTGCATATGTGTTTGTAGGAGTTCATAAACGTGTATTAAATATATAAGGTCTCCCCATCTTGATTATCCAACTATTGCTATGAAGGTTTCCTAAAAAAAAAGGGAGAAAGAAATCAATGCCATCCCTTCATTCAAGTAATTTCACATCAGTACATGTGATCTGAATCCTCTCTTGGAAATTATTCATCATTTTTAGTTCAATTGTTTGTTATTGCATCCTTTCACCTCTTAAGAAAAATGGTTGGTTGTGCAAAGCCCATTGTGGGATCTGGTCATGTCATTCTGTGTTTCTCTAGAAAGAGATTGAGTTCAGCTAAGAGAAGGCTTTCCTTTGGATTATTGACTATATGGAAGAATCAAGCTGGTCTCATTGTTTGTAAATGCTGAATGCAGCATCAATCATTCATTTCAACAGGAGTTCGTACGAATGGAATTTGTCGTACATTTTTCCTTGCCAGTCTGTTAATCTAGGATATTCTCTACTTAAAATATGATAATGGCACTTCAATCTTTTTTGGTAGGACAGAGGTCTAGGGAGCCAAGTACTAAGAAGCTTTCCACCCTCTTATTACTTTAGCACATGTAGTTTGAATCACTCTCCTCAATGCTTTCATATTTCTCATCTCATCCTGCTAGTCATTCTTGCTTTCATCATCTGTTTATGATGTGATACTAATTTTCTTAAGAGCAAAGGGTATGAAAAAAGAAAGCAATGAAGAAGTTACAGAGTCAGGCAAGAGAGAGAAGGCAAAGATAGAACCAGAGAGAGAGAGAGAATGAGTCATATTTACTTAACTGAATATTCTATTCAAGTGCGGCTCATCTTTGTAGGCAATAGTCCAATTATGTTATAACATCAACTAACTCCCAGCAAAACCAACTAATACCTTCTAATTAACTAACTTCACATGTTTTTGCCACCTGTTCAGTATAAACAGCATCAGTTTTAACCATTAGCTTCATGCCATCGGTCCATCCAGAATTTGTTTCAGCTTTATGGTGAGAGATCACAAGTTTTTGTACTTGTCCAGAATGGTTTACATTTAAAGTTGTTCTTGTAATGAGTAAAATGGATGATTAATTTCAGCTACTGGCCTACTTATTTGAAAATCTTGTGGAACTGCATTGATGTAGCATATCTACCATAAGGTCCATAACTTTTCAGGATATTGCAATTTGTTGTTGAAATGGTTTTTTAATTGGTGTACCAATCTTATACACTTTCTTGAGGATAAAAGATGGTTCTGGTATTTTCTGGGGAAAAAATGGATGAATAAATATGTAAATAAAGTCAAGAAGAATGCCTGTCTGGTCTGCATTTATTATGTTTAATGACTTAGAGTTTGTTACAGGTTATAAAAAAAATATGGTTTTGTCACCTGATTTTGATGGTTAGACAACTTCTGTCTAAGTTGCTCATTCCTTTTTTGTTCCCTTTCACCTTTGGTTTAACAGGGCAACTTAATTGGTCGAGGTGTGGTAGAGTTTTGTGATGGTGGACCTCCTGTAAGCACAACCTCTATATGAACTTCTTTAGCTCTCCCTTTTGGAAATAGTATTTCTGTATTCCACAGTTCCTTTTTATTATTGCATTGAGCAGTGCTGCTTTAGGTTGATCAATATTACAGATCAATCTTCTACATAACATTCTGATAGTATTCTGTAAAAATACATTTTTAAATAACAAATAACTTCTCCGTCTCCAAACAGGTTAAGAATTTCATTTCTTTAGGGGGACCACATGCTGGCACTGCCTCTGTTCCTCTTTGTGGGGTAAGCTCTTTCTTGGTTTATCCTTATTTGTACTTCATCAAGATATCTCTTCATATTCTTAGAAATGCCTTAGCAGGGTTTAATGGGAAAAATGCTTTTGAGAGTCAGCTTTAAAACCACTGAAAATACAGAAAAGCCCTTCAAATTATCTATACCTATTTGTAATGATAGAAAGTGGAAGCAGGTTCAGCAAACACCCTTGCTTCAAATTGCATGTTACATCTTCAATCAACTCTTATGATGAAAAAATATTTTGCGCATGGCCTTGTTTCAAGCTGCAATTACCCACCACCTTAGCTGTATATAAACTTGATTTACAAGTTGTAAAAGATCTATGTGGTTAAAAATATCGTTAAGCTTCTCAACGAGACAATGTCAAAGCTACTATGTTAAAAAGTTTTGTTGTCTCCTTTCTATTTGGTAATTGGTAGGAAGACTGCACTGTAATCGGACTTGTGTTATTGAAAATGAAAGGGCCTTTCTGACCTAAATACTTGTGGATATTCATTGTCATAGATAGGAGATAAAAGGTTTCATACTAACGGAAGATTAATCGCAACTTTCTAGCTGTTGTTTTGAAACTAATTCACAAATGGCATAGCTATCTTTTGCAAATTACAGCATCTGAATTTAATGGGACCAAAGCACAAATTCATGGAGTTGAAATTCAAATGTTGGATTTGAGGTACAAAGGGATGTACTTAATGCATAATAAATAAAATTTAAGGCACAAAGGAGTCCTGATTGTTCGGTTGGTTGGTTTGGTTGATTTTGGGGGAATTTCTAAAGGGAACAAAAAAAAAAAAAAATAGATTTCCTAGAGCAGTGCCATCTGAGTGAGTACCAATATAAACCAAACCAAACCAAAAAACTTAAGTTTGGTCTTGGGTTTATTTTGCCTTCTGGACTGATTGAGATCCAAAACTTTTGATCAAATCAGTTAACGCTTGAGGCTTGCTGTACTTTCCAAACACAAATCCTTTTTTGTGACGCTTATATTAGTAGTTAAGCATGAAGGGAATGCCTTTTATTAAAGATGGTATCAAAATAATTATAGAGGTTGTGGTTCTCATTGTAAATGATGATGTGAGTTTCATCTTAAGTAGTGACCCTGTTTTTGAATGAGTTCATCATCGTACTCTTACAGTAAGGCCATTAAGCTAAATCATTTTTGTGATCTCAGACCAAGTTACAGTACTCTCTATAGTTTTCCATAGCAAAATGTAGATTGGTTAATGCATTTTTGAAAATTTTAAATTGAACCATAAGGCTGGTCTTTAGGTTATAAGTTGAAGACAAATCAAAGAATTAAAATGTGTCCATTTGGTTCTAACCAAATGATCCTCATCCTTATAAAGGTGTTGGACTGAAGATAGAGATATAGGTTGAAGAATAAAATTATAGAGCAGAAGGAGAAAGACATGAGGTTGAAATACAAAGGTACGAATCAAGTTTAAACATATAGGGTAAAACACAAATGAATGGCACTGAAGGGCATGGGGTTTTATGCACGATACAGAGTCAAAATGCAGTAATATGGACTTCAACTACAAAGGTGTGGAATTGACACAGGTCCAAGAACTGCTTGTGCATACATTTATGAAGGCATTATTATGGTTTATTATATATTAGTTCTTCTGAATGTGGGAAAGCACCTATAATAATAATAATAAAAAAACTCCTTTTTAGTTTCTTTCCAAGGGTTCTGATTAATATGTTTAAAGTGACTATGCTTTTGCAGTCCGGCATTTTTTGCATACTTGCAGATGCCCTAATGAAGTCCGAGATCTATAGCGACTATGTCCAGGTATGCATCTATCTCTAGGGTTTCTTTAACTTTTGGAGGAGCGAAGAAAAGGAATTCTTTTTCCCTCTTTCATTACTGCTGTCAAATATCTTTCTCGTTCAAATATCCCTGAGAAGGCTTGACAATTTATAGTTGACATGTGGAATTGCAGGCTCACCTGGCTCCCAGTGGCTATCTTAAATTTCCTAATGTGAGTAGCATGCTCTTTTGATGTATAGATACCAAAATGAAGTTTCTTTTGATTGCATGATCTCTCTGTAATCAATTTCTTTAGGAAGCCTGTATGATTGTGCAATAACACAGAAATCTATAGCCTGCTTGGGCCAATTTATTGTTGGTTTATGATTTTTTTCTTTTTTTCGAAGTGTGTTCTCATGGAATCAATCTTAT
The DNA here is from genome assembly GCA_019202695.1 of Populus x sibirica. Taxonomy (NCBI): domain Eukaryota; kingdom Viridiplantae; phylum Streptophyta; class Magnoliopsida; order Malpighiales; family Salicaceae; genus Populus; species Populus x sibirica. The sequence continues at coordinate 3,021,188 of JAGMVL010001291.1, read as the reverse complement.
AAAAGGATGGCCATTATAGATAGGTTTTGTTGTCTCCTTAAATTAAATTGTTTTATACTAATTGGGTAGTGATAGTTCAACATCTTGATATGAGAAATATTTCTTGATTGGTAGGATATTCCACGCTACTTAGAGAAATGCAGGTTTCTTCCGAAGCTTAACAATGAAATTCCTGAGGGAAGGAACACAACTTACAAGGAAAGGTTCTCTAGCTTGCAAAATTTGGTGCTTATCATGGTGAGAAGAATTTCCTTTTTTTCTTAATATAACATTACTTGATCCCTTTGGAAATTTTATTCTTGATTTTGACAGTTGGTGGAATTCTAATTGTTGCTTCTTTTTTTTTTTTTGAATTTCAACAGTTCGAAAATGACAGTATTTTGATACCCAAGGAGACATCTTGGTTCGGATATTATCCAGATGGGGCTTTCAAGCCAATTGTCCCAGCAAAAGAGGTATAATCTGTTTTGTAACAAATTTTCAAATCTAAATATGTTTCGTGGCTGAGACTTCTGCATAAGTTATTGAGCTTGATATACAGAGATTTCTGCATAATCTCTGTTCAACTGAAACAAACAAGTGAATAGCACAAATTGCATGGATCTCATTTTAAGATTTATTTAACTTTATGAACTATAAGTTTCTCTGTTAAGAAAAATATATATATATATTTGAGCAGGAGCTTAGCTATCGTACGTAACCTTTTTTCTTTTTCCTCTCCATGCAGACAAAGCTTTACACCGAGGACTGGATTGGTCTTAGGACCTTAGACGAGGCTGGAAGAGTTCATTTCGTTAATGTGTCAGGAGGTCATCTTGGAATTTCTAAGAGCGATTTGAAAAAGCATGTTGTGCCTTTCTTGGTGGATGAAGCTTCAGTAAAAAAGTATAGTAACGCCAGGGTGCATAGACTTCCAGGCACAATCACACAAAACTACCATAGGAAACAAGTTGCGGGCAGCTTTAATGACGGAACACCTTCTTCAGTAAAATACATTTTCAGGGAACTAGTTGGTCTTGAAGAGGAGAATGATTCAGATTGATTTATGAATATGGAATATCGAAGCCTACGGTTATTTGTGCTTGACCCTTGACAGGGATCATCAACACGTATAGTAAAATTATTGTCCTCTTTTGCTTTAGCCTTGCTATACCAAAGACATTCTGATCAAATCCCTTAATGCCTGCGATTCCACACAGCTCCAGGATTTGGCCTGTATTGTTGCGTTGAAAACATGAATTACGACTTTACACGGTAACTATTGGTATCGATGGCGTTCTTAGATCCACTATTTTGTGTCTCCCTGCATCTGGCTAGTCATGCGTGCATGAAATCCAGGTTGTCCAGGAAACATATCTGTACACAAGTGCAGCTATAACATTTGCTAGCTAAATTGGTTCTTATACGTCATTCAAGAATAAAGAAACATAATCGATTAATAATTTATTGATTACTTTCCTGTTTTCCCAGCCTGCTCCCAGTTGCCGATTGAAACCCGCAATAGTTCTGTGCAAATCCACGCATGTTAGTTTCTGGTTCTCCTTTCTTTCCTTTGCACGCCCTTCTCATCAGCAACCTGGAGGCTCTACAATGGTACGTGCAACCAGTATGGCATGTGTGTGAGTTTATTGTGCACTCAAATAGTAAATAGCGGCCTGGGGTGAATTTCTTGGCCTGTATTTTTGCGCACTCTTTATTCAGATTTGCTGAACCTGTGGGCTCAGCGTATTAAATTAAAAAGAAATTAAAATCCATCGGTAAAATCACTGTGGCATGTAAGTGAGTTTACAGTGGACTCATATAGTATATGCTAGGTTATTTCACAAGCTACGCTGGGAATAGGATTAAAAAAAAACATAACCTAAAAAAATAATATTCAAGTCACGAGAAACTCTTTAATATTGTAGTTAAATTTGTTAGTGATTTGAAGGATATAACTTCACTTTACTTAGAAGGTAAGACAAAAGTGTGGTTTGAAGGATTTTTGGTAGGGAATCATGATCTTACTAAGTGGGAGGAGTTTGTTTGATCTATTTGTACAAGGTTTGGCAGCCGAAATGATGTAGTAAAGGAGTATAATAAGCTTGTATAGAATAGAGGAGCATGTTGAATGATTTGAGGAGCTTAAGTTATTAATAAGCACTTCGAATCCTTCACTTTCATAATTAAATTACATTTCTAGCTTTATTAGTGGACTTAAAGATGACATTAAATCAAACACTGAAGATTTTAAAGCTAACAATCTTAGTACAAACATTCGATTAGGCCAGGTGGCAAGAAGAGTCTAATCAGGCTATGTCTAGAAGGAATAGAACATCTCCTTCATTCAATAATGAAATACCATTAGGTAAACTTTTTTCCAATACTCCTTATACTATAAAAACTGATGTGACAAAAGGAGGAAAACGAATGCATGATTCCTTATATGAACAGATGAGAAAGTTAGGGCAATGTTAAAAGAGTAAGGATAAATTTGTTCTGTGCCATAAACGTATCAAAAAGAACCTGAATATGATGAATGGTGTAGATGAAAAAAATGATGAATTTCTAGAAGTAGAGGAAGGAGATAGTAATGAGATGATAACTGGGGAAGATCAAATAGATGAGTATGGGTTGTCACTAAATACTTTGGCTGAGAATTATGCCCATAATACAATAAGGATTAAAGAAAATTGTCAAAACAAAAACCTTATAATTATTATTGACAGTGTTAGTGCTCATAGCTTTATAGATGAATATGCAGTTAAGAAAATTAGAACTACTATGGAGAAGAGACCACTGTGTTAGCAGCAACTGTTGCCAATATAAGTGTTATGAGGTGTAATGTGTTCTGTCTAAAATTTTGATGGTTAATACAAGGTTATAAATTTCAACAGATTTAAGATTTTTAAAGTTATGGAGGTATAACGTGGTTTTGGGAGTGGATTGGTTGAGAATTTATTCACCAAATTCTGTTTGATTTCATCAAGGTAAAATTGTCTTTTAAGAAAGAAAGAAGGATGATTGAGCTTAGAGGAATACTTGAAGAGGCTAGTTTAAGGATAATCAAAACATCAAAAGTGCATAAGAGTATGGAAGAGGCATTATATGGCTTTGTAGGGGCAATTCTTCTCAATTTAAACAAGAGAAGAATCACAAGAAAAAAAAAAGTGCATCCTAAGATTAAGACCTTGCTGATAGAATTTGAAGAACCAAAACAATTACCTCTAGTAAGAGCATTTGATCACAAAATTCCTCTAATTGTAGACGTTAAACCAGTGAATATACGACCTTGTAGAAGTTCATTTATACATAAGAAGGAAATTGAAAAACTAGTGAAAAAATGCTTCTTAATAGGATAATTTAACTTAACAGTAGCCCATTTGCTTCTATAGTTTTGTTAGTTAAAAAGGACAACAGTTAGAGGTTTTGTGTGGATTATAAACAGCTCAATGAACTGACAATAAAAAACAAGTTTCTAATTCCATTAATAGATGACTTCTTAGATGATTTGCATGGATCTCAGTGTTTCTCAAAGTTGAACTTAAGGTTAGGCTATTACCAAGTAAGGCTGTATATTGCTAACATAGAAAAAACTACCTTCAGAATACGCCATGGATACTATGAATTTAAAATGATGCCTTTTGGACTTACAAACCCCCCCGCAGCATTTCAGGCATTGATGAACAATGTATTGGAGCAATTTTTAAGAAAATTCATATTGGTTTTCTTTGATGATATCTTAATCTACCGTTCTACTTTTGATTTACATGTTAACCACCTCAGGCCAGTACTGGGAACATCACATAACATATCATCTATTTGCGAGATGATCTAAATGTACATTTTGTAAATATCAAGTGGAGTATTTGAGGCATGTTTTATCATCTGAAGAAGTTTCAGAGACCTTAAAGAAGACAATGACTGAGTTGCTTAAGAAGAATTAATAGGTTCAACTGGAATAAAGATGCACAAATAGCTTTTGGAAAACTTAAAATAGCTTTGTGTAAGGCACTAGTTTTGAAATTACCTGATTTTAAGAAGACTTTTGCATTGGAGATTAATGCTTGTGCTACAAGAATAATGGCATTACTCATTCAAGAAGGAAATTAAATCATTGGCTTTTCTAATTAAAACTTTGTGCTCTAAACATTTAGGGCTATCCTTATATAAGAAGGAATACCTACCAATTTTAATGGTAGTAGACAAATGAAGGCATTTTTGGAGCATGATCAGTTTCTCTGAAAATATTTGTTACATCAGAAAATTTATTCTCCCATGCAAAGGAAAGGATTGACAAAGTTAGTAGGACTACGGCACTAGATTCTTTACAGAAAAGGAGAAGAGAATAAGACTACTGATGCCTTATTAAGAAGAGTGGTGATGGATAATGGATTGGACAATACAGATGTTAGGGAAGGCTAAGGTAGCTGTAGTACCATGACAGTGATAGTGCCAACATGGTATAAAAAGATCATGGAACCTTATAAAAATGATTCTTAACTACAAGAGGTTATTACTGGAAAGCTTGTGGGAGATAACAATTATTCTAAATGTAGTTTTGCTAATGGGATACTCAGGTATAAAGGAAGAATTGTGGTTGGAAATGAGGGTGACATGAAGATAAAAGTAGTGAAAACAGCTCATGATTCTTGTTTTGAAAATTATACTGGAATTTAAAATTCTTATAAGAGGCTCAAGTTTGTGTTTTATTGGCCTTTAATGGTGAAAATGAAGAAAATTGATCTGATTTTTTTATTTAGTTTAGTTAAAAACCTTAGAAAAGTAAACCCATTATTCCCTCATCTTGCCTTTCAACCCAGATTCCACAAACCTGCTGCGGGCTTAATTTTTTTTTGGATTTGAGAAAATCTCATCTTCCGGAAAGCGCATTTTGTGGGTCTAAATAAGCAAGTAAAACCATGGTTGTTCCAGGCTCTTACAAGAGATGTACGCCCTGATTCGAACTCCAGACCTATTGTGCAGATCTCAAACCTTTTACCATCACGCTACATCTTTTGAGGACGCTGCAGGCTTAACGCGGCTGGCTTTGTTTGATCCCATGATTTCCAGTCCTGAATTTTCTCTTTTTTCCGATCAAATCATTCTGTCATGCTATGTTTTGATGCGCATGTTCACATTGCACAGCCCTCACGAATCCTTTTCTGATTTGTCACAACTTAACTCATCGCCTCTTCATCGCATGATGATGGCTAGCACATTATCTACTCGTGAAGTGGATGAAGAACAAGAAGATAACTGCTAAGTCTGCAATTTTGATCTCATTCGCAGGCAACAGTGCTGTCCTTCAACTGCCCTGGTAACTATCGATTTGCTTGCACTTTTGCTATCATTTATGACTCTATCTACATTTTCAGAACCTTGATGCTTAGCTTGACTGGCCGGTCTTGATGCTCATTGACTGTCTCCCTACCTTTTGCATGGATGCCATTTCCATTCTAATCTTACCTACTATAATAGTAGTCAATTTATTTTCTACATTATTACCAGACATTTGTATTTGTCTCTTTTGTATCCTGTCTCCTTCATTTCCTAATTTCTCGTTCTATCTTTTCTATCCTGTCTCCTTTATTTCCCAATTTCCCATTCTAATTTCCCTGTTTGTCTCTTTTCTATCTTGTCTGCTTCATTTCCCACTTTCCCATTCTCTATCTTTTCTATCTTGTCTCCTTTATTTCCCAATTTCCCATTCTTTTCTGTTCTGTAACATGGGATAGTAACTTGACATTCATTACCTTACAGACATTCTCATCAACAATTAATATTTATTGATCCATTAACCAGCATTTTGGAAATTATAACCTTCAGAATGGCAAAATTTTAACTTGAAATTTCTAAAAGGGATTACTTGATATTGAATTTTCCAAAGCATTCCATACCAGCCTAAAAACACATGACTAATTAGAGAAATATCTCATTTGCTCATCATCTCTTAGCCCTGGCTGTGATAGTCCATCAACTCATACTTTCCTAGTAAGCTCAAAATTTGCTGGTTCAGGATTAACATAAAAATACAAGAAGCAAATCACATCACAAAGCATGAAAGCACGTTCTTCCGCAAACAGCACCATCATTAAGGGTGTATTTGTTTTAACCGCAGTTTAAAAAATATATATATTTTTAATAATCTTAAATCGTTTTAATATGTTAATATAAAAAATATATTAAAAAAATATTATTTTAATATATTTTTAAACAAAAAACAAAAAGCAATCACTATCATAATACCAAATGCATATATTGACCATAATGCTCATGTTTCTTGCATTGACTTGAGACAGAACAACTCGATGTACAAGGGGTGCCAGGAACCGAAGTTCTTTCCTGCCTAGTTGAACATTATTACTTTCAAGAGATTAAAAAAAAAAAAAAACTTGTCAAACTAACATGCAATTTTACCAGAGCTATTCAATACACATGAATGTCGACACTGATAGCTCCCAAGTGATCCGCCCTGATTGAGCAGCTGTTCTTCCTGTTTAACTGCTTCCCGACAATCTTTTGGTGAGCCTGGCAGCGGAGCCAGAGGCAGGATATTCTTGCCAGAGCTGCCTGACCAGCAACTCGAACACGGCAGACAACACTTAGGTCAGCCCATATCTCACTTCCCCCAGGCCCAGATTCAATACTTGGATTATATCCATCAAGATCTGCTTCTGTTACAACAACTACAGAGCCATCATCAAATGGCACTATACCCTGCAGAAGGGCTGGCCTTGGAGTTCTCAAAACTAAATCGGCCAATTTGAAGTTGTGATCGCCAGTGTCCACCTTTAGATAATAATATTCCTGAACAGCCTGCATTTACTAACAAGAGCTAGTAACTAATCAAGGATATACATGAACCTTGTTAGAAAAGATCTAGGAAGTTCTAACATGCATTTTATGGACTTCAGTGAAAATATTCAGTTAAAATTATCATCATTTTTTCCTTTCAATTTCCTTGGTTATAGGAATCAGAAGGAAAAGCAAAAATGCCGCATAAAATACCAGAAATTCTAACTATCAAATTCTTGTGTACTCAGTTTCATGAAGTTGAGTAAAATCTAAGCATGAAAACTACAATTTACACATGAAATTCTTAACTTCTTGAGCTAAATCATAGCAAAAACAAGGTCCTGCCCAAGCATACCTGCCATTGCGCAGATGCTAGAAGCACTCTTGGTCGGATTGACCTCACATAATTATATGCAGCAATAGGTGTCATCTGCATGTGGTGCACCTGCACTTTAAAACACAACTTTAGAAAAGTTGCAACGAAAAAGAAAACCTACAAACTTTTGAGTTTTGAATTGGGTTGATGACCAGGTAGCATATAACAATTGTTGTGCTGCGTCCCCGTCCTGCTTTGCAATGAACATATGTAGTTCGTCCTGATGATATATTTTCTTCAAAAGTAAAACAAAACATAAGCACATCAGAATCACAAGAATAATAACTTCACCTGCATGTAAAAATATTTGTTGTCACAAAGCACAAATGAATCTCACCATGAATGAAGGCTACAGCTTGGCATATATCATTTAAGGATGGAGCAAAGCAGTAGTCTCTTGTGGGGATCACCAGATGATCAATGCCATAAGCCTACCAATATATTTGTAAGTCAAAATGTAGAAACTTTTTAAAAAATGTGTGGAATTTCATATAAATAAATGCCAAACGATGAGAATTGACAAAATATAGAAACAGACAATTAAACTAAAAATGCAATCACTGGACAAACAACGCAGCTGAAATACTAGGTGGAAAACCATGAAAGCAGACAACTGTCCAGGCGGGCTGTGAAGGCTCATTTAGTAGACAGCAAGTGAGCAGGAAGCATGTGTTAATAGCTCTTCACATAACATGTATCAGCTATCTACCGCGGTGACCAGATAATAAAAATATGAACTATTAGCACATGCACCCCTATCAAAGGATAGAGAGGATAGAAAAAAGGCACTTACATGGTATAAAGAAGTTGGCACTAGCGTCTCATATGGTTCATTCAGTGTTATCACGCCACCAACACCGAGTCCCTTCAGGCATGGAACATCAGAAGGGAATGGAACAGCACCTAACAATATAAACTGCAAATAAACATATTAGAAGAGATGAAATTGAGAAGGCTACTTGATATGAAATTCATTACACAAAGGCACAAGTAAATTTTCAGACAACTCCAAGAATCTTGAGCTCAAAGAATATGGCGTAATACACCTACTAATGATATTAACATTTGCAAACACATCATGTAAAAACAATCCGGAATAGACAAACGGAAAATTGAAAACTCGTTCACAGATAATCCATGAGAAAAAACTGCAACCATGGTTCACCAAACAAGAACATTTAATAAAAAAACACAAGCATTCTTAATAAACTTTAATCCAAGTATAAATTTTTACAAGCATAAAGAACCAATGATAAAAGTTCCAGATTGGAGTGGCTCCTCACTCCAATCATCAGAAGTTCAGCGTCCTGGTAAGTTTACAAGCACAGAGAAAACAAATGTGTTTTGAAATCTAAACGGTACAAGAGAACAAAAATAAAGTTGGCAAAAGATAAGGGAATGAAGTTAAACTCCCAAGCAATATTGTCACTTGCTTTGAGACAACTCTTTAATAACTGCCCAATCTCCTATCCTAAACACACACTTCCTTCACTTAATCTACACATAGAGACATCAGAACTCAACCAAAAACTGAAATAACCCCATAAAAAGAACAAACACAATAAAACTTTTTAGCGTTAAAACACATGGCAAGCATGTAAAATCCACCCACACACCCAATCTCCACAATCCTATACTATAAAAAACCGAAAAACAGAATCAAATTTGAAACGTCAAACACCCCCAACTAAACCAATCTCCACATATAAAGCAAAAACCCTCATACATGTCATCAACACGTGCCATATTAAACACACACATACAAAAAAAAAACATCAAAGAGCTCCAAAAGCAGCGAAAAAAGAAAAAACAATGATCCAAGCATGAAACAGCGAAAATTATACCTCATGAACTCTATCCCACCAGCGAAACTCAGTCTGGACCTTATTCCTAACAACATTATAAAGCAAAGTTGGGTAAAACAAAGCCCGAGCTCCAGCTCCAATAAAAACCCGTTTTGCATTCCACGCAATAACGCCTTCACTCTCCTTCTTATTAGCACCCACAGCACGCCATTCCTTATCCTCTTCCCCTCTCTCCACCTCGCCTACTCTCAATTCCTCAATTATCATAATATCCCCAAATTATGACACCAAATCAATCACAATCACGTCCAAATCCCTAATAAACCCTAATTAACAATATCTCTATATACTATATACCTGAGTGAATCTATGGGTATTTACACAATAGTTGACCAAACTGAAATCTTCACACCAGTTAAAATAAAAACCCTAAGCTTTTACGGAGATTACATAGATGGAGACTGATCTTAGGAGAACCGATTGACTTCGAAATAATTGAATTGGGATTTCTAGATGAAATCACCATCGTCAGAAAAAAGAAAAAGGGGTCTTGATCGGGCGGTGAAATCGAGATGGTGAGATCGTGATCGATGAGAGATGGTGACCAATTTGATTTTGTGAAAGAATTTTTGGAAACTAAAACCCTAGATTGCCTGGATTCTACTCCTTCCTCTTTTTTCTCAACCAACTTTCACTTACAGAGAGAGAAAGTACTAGTATAGGAGTTTTAGAGATTGGGGTTACGGAGGGAGGTTACATTGACGAGCGGGTGTTAAGCATGGATTTCTGAAATCTGATAAATGGATGACACGTGGTGTTAGGTGGATATGGGTTTTGAAAAAACAATTGGGTACGTGTCATGTTGGGCCCATGGCGTGGAGATTGCCATCACTTTTTAAGACGGTCGTGTATTTATCTGTATTATATAGGTAATCCTTTGACGGATAATATTTTTTATTTTCTTATGTTTTGAGATAAGTTTTTTATATTTGCTTGAGGTCTAATCTAAAGAATTTAAAAAATTTTAGTTTTAAATTAATTTTTATATATTTTTAAATTATTTTAATATATTAATATAAAAAATAAATTTTTAAAAATAAAAAATATATATTATTTTAAAATATTTTTAAAAACAATATCCATCCTAAGTTTAAACAAACACTTAATTTCTCTTGTGATCTGTTTTGACATGGGGATCTAAACTTAAACCAAGATTAAGGATGGAGCTCCGTGAGATACCTTGAAAAGCTTACTCCACATTCCTTGCATGTTAAGGTTGGTCCACTAGTAGCCACTTTCAAGACTACTATTTTTTTTTATCGCAAAATATTAGGTATTTATCTTGTGCTTTTGATGAATTGACTGAAATTTTTTAAAATGGAAAAGAAATATGCGTATTTTTTATTTGCAAGTAAAATTTTGATTATAAATTTAGAATTTAATGTATACAAGGTGTAATTTAAAAAAAAAACATCAAAATGATGACATCTTCAATTAATTTGGTTAGTCCAAGCTAACTCGCGACGTAAGTCATATACCATACTAATCTTAATAATATCATTTAATTTTTATTTAATTGTATGATAGTAAAAGTTTACAAGAAATAACAAGATATTTAAAATAAGAAAAACTAATGATGGTTTGTAAAAAAAAAAAAAAACTTTCTAGTATTATAAAAAAAACTTGAAAAAAAGTAAAAATTGAATGGTATTTAATAAATTTCAAATGTATTCTTAATTAATTTAAAAATTAATGAATTAACATATTTATAATATTTTAAACTAATTATTTTTTAAAAAAAACTTAAATTTAAATTAAAGAAAAAACAAAAACAAAAACAAAAACAAGTGAAGCGAGTTTGCCCTGCATTAAAAAGCCCATGTATGACTATACTTGGAAGATCAGACTTATGCCTAAGGTTTTTATTTTTATTTTTTTATTTTTAAATTGGTTGAGATATCACCTGGAGAGGCGAGTGATCTATCATATATTAGGTTGTTGTTCAAATTTCAACCATCACTATGGTGTCTGCAAAATTAAAGATTGGTCTAAAAATCTATTTTCCATCTATTTTCACCTAAAAACACCTTAAAAATCATAAAAAACCTCTATAAACTACCTATACCCTAAAAACACCCAAAAAATACTCAAAACAAAAAAACAAAAATAAACTAAATCAATAAATCTAAATGGATCTTGATCTATTTTTTCAGGCATATATATAGAAAAAACACCATAATTGAACTTCTTTTATCAAATAAAACTCTTTGATACCAAGATTGGTCTTTTTTGTTGCTAAAATACAACCAAAATTGAAAAACCCTTTTCTCTCCACTACAATTCCCAAAGACTTTATCTCTTCTCTTTCAACTCAGGAACTAAAAAATAAATGAAATGAAATTTGAACTCAAATGAAGATTCTGAAAACTTTAAGACTGGCCATCTATTTTCTTTATGTTTACATTATAGTCCTCTCATTTTAATTTTATATTTCCACTACAATTTAAAACTTTATCTCTTAAAATTAGACACAAAATATTTAAATAAAAAAATAAAAAAATATTTAAAAAAAAATAATTTATTGTTTATATAAACAGTGAAGTACCTGAGGAATAATTTCATATCTTTTAGTTGTATTGATAATGGTGATTTTGAGTTTATTAATTGTAAAAGATAATAAATTATGATTATAGAGAAATAATTAGTTAGTTGGCTTGCATCTCATTGCTAGTTGGATGGAAAAAATTAATATTAAAAAATGAATATGTATGTACATTTGGCTTATTAAAAGAAAAGGTCACACATGCATACCTGCTAAGGTATACCCACACATCGGGCTGTTTAATTTTTTCTCACTAATCCAAGGGCAAATAATATGTCATTAGCCCCTGTTTTATATATATAAAAAATAAAAATGAGAGCAAACAATTAAAAAATTAATTGAAAATCGATTTGTGATTTTCTTAACCTAAAATTCATTTTCAATCTATTTTATGCTAAACAAATTCTTATACTCTTCAAAAACCTATCTATCCACTCGAAAAAAACCATATCCGGTTCAAATACACAAAATTAATTGAAAAACAAACTTCAGCCTCAAACTCAATTTATTTTTTTCAGCAAAATGAAAGATAAACAACACCTTAGTGGAACTCTCCTAATAGAATGAAGCTCACCGACACCAAGAACCAATTTATTAGTTGTTGGAATGTGCACATTCAATAACTCTCTCTCTCTTTCACATTTTCCCAATAACTCTCCCTCCTATGCAAACTGAAGGACTAAAACATTAAGATAAAGTTTTGTACCAAATTATAGTATTGTGAAACCCAGAGGACTTAAATAGAACCTAGCCAAAAAAATTAAAGGAAAATTGAGTAGAAGGCACTGAAAAAATAATGCCAATAAAGAAAAACCCTCAAGTTTTACCTGACTTTCAATTTTAGTCTCTTTCACTTCAATTTTTCAATAACAAAATGATTTTTTATATATATATAATTGAGCATCAAGTCATTCCTTATAAATCCCTATACTATCTTCATGTAAGGTTGTCACTATGAAGAATTGGATTCTTTAAAAGTTAGTGACTCGCCTCACTAGCTTACTTAAGTACTTAGAAATGTCTTTGGTGAAGGTCCTTCCAGCCGACCCGTCACCTTTGTATAGATCGCGACAATAATCAGCCCGAAAAAAAAGAAGCAAACATGGCTAGGAACCTCAACACAATTCAATATGTGTACAATCAGCAACACCACTGTCACTCTCTACAGTCGTAGATGCATTCACCAACTAGTTTCACAAGACAAAGTCATTTGATGACATTGATTAAGATAAAATGACCACGTCATCAAGAGATCTGCATGAAATAATGTCTTGTTTAACTAATTGCACATATTTGTTTGTTTAACAACCAATTTAGCCCATCTTGACCTATACAACATACATATAATTTATTCATTTTCTTTATCACTAGTACAATCACCTTTGGTCATTCATGCATCAACATACATACATACGTATATACCTATTGACTTAAACAACTTACTAGTGCATCCTCAATTCTGATCGCCAATTCACATACAACACAACACTTTACATTTCTTTTTTTTTTCTCTCTAAAAGTATGCCAAGAATTACTCACATAATTAATAATCCAAATATTCTAACCATGTATACGTAACAAACACATACACATGTAAATAATAAATTTAGTCAAATTCCCAACTTTTTATCATTCAATATTTAATCACCCCTAAATATATTTTTAGTGAATCATATTAAAACATCCAAAATAAATTGCAAATATTTATAATATAATTCAAACATCAAATATCACACAATTTAATAAACCCTCTAAAATTATACCAATGTTCGACACTAATTTAATTACTTTCCATGTTCATATCAAATTTTTCCTTCAATTAATCACCCATTCAAGTCATTATATCCCCAAGTTAATCATCAATTGACACAATTATGCATTTTCATTAGATTTTTTCCCATAAAACCTAGAAATCAATATTTGGGCCTTTAGAATTCTAGATGTTAATCATCCAATTAAACCTTTTCCTTGTTATTTTTATAAACCAAAATCATCAAAAAGATAACCAATTCTACATTTCTATACAATGAACATAAGTCCCTAAAATTCAAGAGTTGGGGGTTTTACAATACCACAATTACATTAATTAGCTTTTACTCTCAAATTCACATAAACCCTAACTTTTTTAAATTTAGAAATTTCCCATTTCCTAACACAATTAAAAAAAAAAGAGTGCAATTAAAACATAGAATAACACTTCACCAATAAATATCAACCTAATTTCTCAAGTCCTTTGAGTTCATTTCCAAGTTTCATCGTTTTCTCTATCAATTATGCAATCCTTTTTTCTCTAATTTTCCACCAAATCTCTCACTAAACTCTTTATTTAGGGTTTAAATCTTATGCTAACATCACTAATTAACCTTACGAGAAACAAACTTAGTGAAGAGGAAGAAAATTTGAGAAAATTTCTAAGTCTTCCTCTTCTCTCCAAGCGTCAGCCTCATTTAAAAAAAGAGGTGGAGGGACTTTTTATTTATTTATAGTTTTCCCTTTATTGGTTATCCATAGATTATTCCGATTAATTCTCTGATCATTTGTATTTTCATATCTATTCATCAATACTTTTCGCATATGATTTATTATTTTACTTTGTTTATGATTTTTCAAATTAATTTACTAGTGATTTTCACCCTTAATCATAATAATTTTTTTAAAAAAAATTAATCAAAGATTACATTATCTACCAATGATTTATAAATTTTGAGTAGAGATTTAAAAAAAAAAAAACAAAGGTAAGCAACTAGAACAGAGAAAAAGAGAATGAGGCAGGAGGCTCAGGTATCATGTCAAGAAAGGGACAAAAATGTCAATCTATTTCAAGCTTTGCTTGAAAATATTATGAGACTTTAGTACAATAATCTCTGTTTCTTCACCATGGCAACTTCTTGTGGAGCTTAAGTATAAGCTAGGCAAAGGCTCTTAATTGAATATGTTTGATTTTATGTTTTAAAAATGTTTTTATAAATAATTCAAAAAATTTATGTTTTTATTTATTTTAAATTAATATTTTTTATTATTTTAAGATTATTTTAATATGTTGATGTTAAAAATAATTTTTTTTTAAAAAAATAATATTTTAATATATTTCTAAACAAAAAAAAATACAATCACATTCTCAATAACATCAATGTCTTGTAACAAAGTACCTTATACTCTAAACCAAGTGTGAAAAAACTGTTTTGGCACTTTAAAGTTTAGGTAATGTTTAGGAATGCAGTTCAATCCGCGTTCCCAAAAAATTTGAATTTTTTTGTTTTATTAAAATTTAATATGGTTTGTATGTTTTGGATCGTTTTGATGTGTTGATGTTAAAAATAATTTTTAAAAAATAAAAAAATATTATTAGTATGTATTTTAACATAAAAAATTATTTAAAAAACACCCACAACCACACTGACAAACAAGCTGTTGAACCTAGACTGTCTATCTCTACGCTGTGAACGTGGAAACTCTAAACATGTTGAAATTCTATTATTATATAAATGCATTGTAGATAAAGAGATAAAAATACCGTGTACTTGCACATTGGATTTTCACGTCCTTATCAAGACTAGTCTACACTAGATGCTAAGCCAGGCCCAGTTGTTGGCTTCCAGTTGTAGGCATCCTCTTGTTTTTCTTAACAACTAAGCTCAGCCTTGTAAGATAACAAGAATAATTTGCACTGCAGTCAACAACACAACCGCCCCTCCTTTCCAAGCCAAGAACTTGAAAGGAATTTGGGTGGCAAAAGGCTCCATGCTTTTGTATGTATGGCGTAGCTCTATTTGACATACAGCGCTTGTGACGTGGCCCAAGTAATCTTTGTTTGCCTATCTTTACATGTCTGACAATGCAAGGTGACATCAACCGAAACTTGATTTTTTTTTTCAGTGAATTTAAAGCTATTTTAAAAATTGAATATTTAATTTAAGAAATAAATTACAGGGTTAAAAAAAATCTTGGAAGGTGAAGAGATTACTGGCTTTAATTATAAAAAAAGAATGTTTTATTTATTATTAATAAATATTTTTTCATTAAAAAGATAGATGCATGTGATTTTGATTTTTTTTCCTGTAATTCTTTCTTCTTTCAAACCATATTTGAAAGAGTAAATAAATTTAAAATATAATATGTTATCTTTTTAAGTTAAAGTATTTAAACCAAAAAGTTTTTTTATCCCACATTAAAAAAACATGATTTTTTTCTTGGAAATATAAAGTATATATACTAATGGGTTTCAAATTTCATGTTGAAAAAACATTAATTTTTTCATGGAAGCATAGAGTATATATACAAAAGGGCTTCAAATCCCACATTGAAAAGATACTATGTTATCCTTTTACGTTGAAATATTTAAATCAAAAAGTTTTTTTATCCCACATTAAAAAAATATGATTTTTTTCAACATGCGATAAAAAACCTTTTGGTTTAAATATTTTAACTTAAAGAGATAACATAGTATCTTTTTAATGTGGGATTTGAAGCCTTTTCGTATATATACTTGATTAATCTCACAGGTCCTGTAGTTAACGATCATATAAATCTTCAATAATTCTAAAACTTGTAGAACTCAAAGTTTCAAATTAATAATCCATAAAAAATAAATTTAGATTTCACTACTGAAGCTATGTTGTTTTTACCTATTTTCTTCTCAAGAAAATCGGAAACAACATGTAAATTTTGCTATTTTCCTAAATAATTTTTTAACGGCGTTATTTCCCTCTTTTTTTTCTCCGACCGATGCTACCTTGCAAAACAAAACTCAAACTTTTCTTTTATATCATAATGCTACGAATTTCAGACTTAAAACGGTACAGTGAATGCTGAAAACATAACCCAATTTTTCCAGATTAGCAACACATGCAGGGCGAAGTAATATCTCTTCGGTAGCCATAAGTGCCATTAGTGTAGAATAAATTTTCTTCAGGTCAGGCAGGAAAAGATTCATGTCAATTTACACCTTGAGCAATAAAACTAGAGCGAGGCATGTTCGGCCACCAAGAGTAGTCTCCCCACATCTAGTACAGATATTTGCAAGGCAACGTTGTTTTAACTGATCATAACTCCTCTCTTACATCCTTGTGAAACGCAGGTTAAAATATATACTTTCTTGCTGGGAGAATTGCTTTTATAGATCCTCTCATAGGAGAGTGCCAAAACGTGATCAGATTTTTCATATCATCAATCAAACTCAATAATGTGATCAAGATATGAAATGAAAGGTGGAAGAAAGCGATTTTCAAAGTGCACTAGCACCAAACAAAAGCTGACAGAAGTTTAGGAGCATAATTGAAGCTCTTATCACATCAGCACTAGCGTGCAGAATGAAAATCCATTCAAGTCATTGCAAATGGAGGATGACTACTGAAAGCAAAATGGCAGAGGACACTGTCCTGTATTATCTTCCACTGATGTCTTCACTCTCGTAGTCAACTTGAACGTAAAAATTTTAGTAGTTTACAAAAGAATTGAATGAACAGATTCAAAACATGAACTGGGAAAGGCTTATTGGAAATTGAAGCATGCCTTTTAACTCAAACATCCTCAAAAAATCTTCAAGAACAAACTACAGAAACACACGCAGCTCTCACATTATCAACTCGATTGCGTATTCATGGGAGTAAAAAGGCTCGAGTAAAATCTGGCATGATGTTGTCAGATAGAAACCATCACTTCGGTCGTGAGCACTCAAAAAGACAACAAGAAGTGGCAGTCAGCGTTCCCTACATCTTATATTGTGAGGATTCTTAAGGTTCCTTTAATGCAAAACCACAAAAACAGGGGGCCCTGGGTGTTGAGATGATTATGATGAATTTCAGAAGGATCCATCAATGAAAAACTAACAAAGTAGGGCCTGTAGAATTGCATATCCCAAAAAGATGCTCAGCTCTAAGAAGATATTCTCGATTCTTAAATTGACAATCACATGCACCATAGACCAAGCCACAAAAATCAAGCTTACAGATCCATCATGTTGAATTGTTAAAACCCACAGAATGAATAAGGTCTAGCTTTGTTTCATGTATCGCACAAATTTAACAGATCCATCATGTTGAGAAATGATGTTTTCGATTTAGGGGCTAAAGAATTTTATTATTCAAATTGAATGGTGAATCTTATTTGAATGAAGAACTTTGAGCTTCCAGCACAGCTACTCAATTTACCAGAATGCTCTTGTCACTTTCATCATAGTTTATGATCAACTAAAAGCTGACAATGATTTGCAAGTGGTGCCATGGTTTGTATTAAATAAATGTATACAATCTTTATTTTTTACATTACATTACAAATCTGAACGCATTGATTAATGTAAATTGAGCGCAAACATTCATGAGCACCTACTACACAATAACAGCCTCGATGTCTTCATCCAAGCAACTAGGAGAGAAATGGCCACCGCAGCCACATTCTTTAAAACTTGAGTGGAGGGAGTCAAGAGTGGAATAATCATAATTGAAACTCAAATATCTGATTTAATAAGAAAAAAAATAAAACTTTAAAACAAAGGTAGGCTCTACCTAACACAGTAAATGTGCCCAGACCAAACGTACGTGTCATGCAAATTGCCAAAAATATTAATAATGTCAACATAATTAATGTTTGAAACTAGAGAATAACAAGCAAAAGATAAACTTTCATAATTAACACTCCTAAATTTAGGGAGTCGTATCGTTTAATATATGGTGTCAAATTAAACAACTCATTTTAATTAGAAAGTAAAAAACTGTTATTATTATTAACGGTTGTTTATCCTGAACTTCATACCAAACAATGATAATTTGATAAAAGATCTAAAGAGTGATTAATTTTTTTGTGATTGAATTAATCGATAAGGATTTGGAATAACTGATGTTTTCTTACTACTCTATTTTTATTTAATTAACGTGGATGTCTGGGTCAGCTTGCATGTACCTTAACTAATCCTACGAGTTCTGAAATTAACGATTATATAAGTCTATAGTAACCCTGAAGTTTATGAGACTTGAAGTGATGATCTCTAGATAACAAACCTAGAACTTGTCCAATTAAACCGCACCACTCAGAATTCTTCCTTTGCAGCATGTTCTCAGTGGGCACTAAAAAGCAATGGTACGCCTAGCTCCAGGGGAAGAACTAGTGCATTTTAGCCTCAAATGCAAATAAGTGGACATGACAATTGAATTAGATAAAAGAAAAAGGAAACCTAGGAGGGTGACCATATAAGTTTTCAATCTTGGAGACGGAGGCATTCCTGCTGGAAGCACTCTGCAAAAAAAAGCCAGTGGCTGTCTCGCAGAACTCCATTTTCAGAACCTGGTTTAGCTAGCGTTAATCTCTAAGAATACAAAATTGACCAAGACAAGATAAGGTGTGATGAATGTTTCCTCTCAATAAGCTCTCATTTCATGCATGCATTTTCCTTCTGATCAACCAGAACCTTGCCGTGTAATGATAATCCTGCTATAAAATAAGAAACAATGTGTATGAGGTGAATTGTTCATAAAATATCTAGTAAGTATATTTGTGCACTTAATAAGAAATAAGAGAAAGAAACATGAAATGGCTCTCAAATAAATAAATAAATAAAATAGAGCTACAATCTCCTCTTTATTGCATCCTCTGCAGTTCGACGGCGAAAGTTATTTTAAAAAATCTGAATTATTCAAATCAATACTAATAATAATAATTTTATAATTATTTCGAGAAATAGTAATTCAAGTAATCACCCGATCCTGGTGGTTCTAAAAAATAATTCAAACTATACTGATTAACCTAAATTGATGTCTTTTTTCTATTCTTACTTGTTCATTTTTATAATTAATGGCGACTTATAATTTTTCTTTGACCTAATTTTATATAGTTAATTATTTTTTTTAGCATAAAAACATTAATGGGGGCAGTGAGTGAAAAACTCAAGTTACGCCAATTACTAGTAAAGCACATTCAGATAAAAAGAAATCAGGTTAAAGGGAAAAAATTGAATAATTCAAGTAATATTTATTTAAAATGACAATTTTTCATCTAAATTATCCATATGCCCATTCGTCTAAATCAACTCATAGCAGCAAGCATGATACTTGTATGATCCTCCGATCTTTGATCCTCGGTTCTTCTTTGTTTTTTTGGTAATTATGGGTATCTGAATCAGTTTACATGCACCTCAACTAATTAATCCCTTGAGACTTAAAATTAATGATTAAGTAAGTTTCCAATGATTTTAAGATTTGAGGCACTCGAACTAGTAATTTCTGGTAAGAAAACTCAGAACCTAACTAGTTGAGTTACACCTTTTAGAGTTTGATCCTCGGTTTTATTGAAGCATTACATGCGAGTTTTATTTTAAACAAATTTCTTTTTAGTAAGTAAGAATTACACTCCTTTAATCTAAAATTTATTAGTTGATATTTTAATTTCTTAACTCAATAGGATAATCAAGAAAGTTTGCTTCTTTGTTTAACTTCTTAAGTTCAAATTTTAAAATTAATATTGAGATGAATTTATCAATTTAAATACGTTTATCAAAATAAAAGATACATTCTCAAGATCATTCAAAAAAAAATTACTCTCAATTAATACATCCTAATTCAAAAATATCATTTATCATCGATGAAAAAAGAGAGAAAGGATCATACTTTGGTTTCTCATAATTAGTTTTCAAGTCTAGTTATAGTTATGGCAATATTTATCCAATATCTAGTTATTGTCGTATTTTAATTTAATAATTCTAAACAAATAATATATAAGCATATATTATTATATATGCAAAAGTACATAAATTTTATCCAAATAATATATATAACTAAGCTATATTCACATAATATAGTTTCGTATGATCTGTCACAACCACATAGGCTTACCATCTAGTTTATATTAGAACTATTAGAGGATGAATAGTTTTGGATTGAAGGGATACATTAAAAAGAATAGTAATTTCATAAAATATATAATTAAAGAAGAAACCACCAAAAAAATAAAATTTTTTAAAAAAATCAACAAATTAAAAATCTTGATTAAATGATAAAATTGAAAACAATTGAAAGTTTATAAAATATGCAAGAAAAAATGAAGGAAAAAAAAAGAATCATGACCAAATTTGAAAATTTTAAAATTTAAATTGAAGGATGCAATTGAAAATAATAATAAAAACTTACAAAAGGATCAAGGATAAAAAATCAAAAATCAAAAGAATGAGGACTAATATTCAAATATACCCTTCCAAGAGGACTGTTCTAAAATTTTAAATGACATACATAAAATTTGAGGGATCAGAGAGAGAAGAGAAAAAAAAACACAAAAGAAAACAACCTCGGTAACAATCTTTTCTGCAAAACATAACACACGTCACTTATGGAGAAAGAAGACGTCGTGGAAATCCAATAACACGACAGAAGAAAAATTTTAACTACTAGAGGATGGAGCATGCACCGCTGAAGTATCGTGAAATCCTCCCACACACCTGACAGTTTTTTAAGAATACGCTTTAGTTATTGTAAAAGACTAATTTACCCCTCAACCAATCTTAGTATAACAAAAAAAAACCACTTGAAAAATAAATAAAAAAGCCCCTAAAGAAAGCTTAAATTAGTTTTGAAACAATGGTTATTTTAGTAAATTTATTGTGATAAAACATTGAAAATCTCAAAAAAAAAAAAAAAAAAAAAAAAACCTAGTTTTGATACTTAATTGTCTAATGTTTTGCTTTTAAGAGCGGTGAATTACTGTTTTTTTTAAAAAAAACCTTTAAACCCCAGACAAAATGAAAGTGAGAAATGAATCACTTGTAAATACCATTTTACCCCTAGCTTAATTCTCTTGGATGATTTGATAAAGGTGCAAAACCGTAAATCCACTATTGCAATCAACACCGAACTCTTTTTCTGGTAAATTAGTTCGAGAGTGTTGAAGCGAATTAATCACAAGACGCATATTCCTAATTCTCCAATATAAAAAAGCTAAGAATATATGTGTTTCTTAACTAAAACTAGTCAATCAATTAAGAGCCAAATCACTCTTTTGAAATTTTCTTTTGTGCATGCAAATAATTAAATACTTATTCGCCAATGTGAAATAAGCAACAGCTAGCGTGCATGGAATCTGATCCGTTATCTGTAAATCTTTCCAAGGAACATAACTTTCGGCCACAAAATTGAGAAAAGAAGCTAGGTGGGGACCTCCTTCTATGTCCTTCCTCTCCTTTTTGTTCCCATGCTCCTTAAGCCATTCGTTAATTAGCGTATAAAATTAATTCGATGATCAAAAAGACCTTCACATGCATATGTATGTCTGTCTGGTGATCAGCAAAAGCATGTTATTTCCAGAAAGATTTTGAGGTGTGAATCATGAACAATTGCGTGGCAATGGCGTGGATAAGACAGCAATGTTTCGCTAGATTTATGCAAATCCTTGGTGAAGAAATAAGAATATCCTGGGAACCCTGTGCTATTATCACAACCATTGATATATTCCCACGTCATTCCAAATATTTGCATATTTCTCTTATAGATCAAAACTCGGCCATTAAAGTAAACGTACACCAGCTTCTGATCATTTGCCAGAGGTAAAATGGGCTACTAGTGATCAGTTTATTCTTGTTTTGAGGAGAAACAGAAGATCTTGCTGTTAGCTTAAGATGGATATGTGCCTTTTAGAGTTTGTTCTCTCATTTGGAGAGATTCTCAATTAGTTTTGGTTGGGAAAAAAGATTTACCGTTTCTAAGATAAATAATCAAGGGACAGAACATTCCATAGGATTATTTCTCTGTACAGTCCTAGTTGAGGTACAGATTACGCAATAAATTATTATGCATGGTGAGTGAAAACTGTTGCATCGTCAAATAGCAAATACCTTGTGTCACGGAGCAAGGCATAAGAAAGTTAGAAAAGGTCGTCTGTGTGTGTGTGTCTATATATATATATATATATATATATATATAAACAGCGAGATTTCAAGTCAATCCATAAATTGATGGAATATTGGACGTCTGCTCCATTATTTCAACTATGTGCTAAAGGCAGTTGATGATGCAGAGATGACTAGTTTCTTCTTCTTTCTTCCGTTCTTTTTAATTTTTCAAATCGATGGAAAGAACGTTGTTATTAAATTGAGCATGTTCGAATGACTGCGTGGGTCTTAAGAGCATCTAACATCATCTTCAGGTTGAAGATGGCGAGGGTGAGGATGAGGATGATAAGAAAAGTATTCCATCAAAAGTTGCAGACAGCTTTTCTTTTTTTTCATTTTTTACGAAGTATTTTATATGCCCCTCCTCAAAAAAGCTAGCGTACGCAGCCCAAAAGAAGAATCCAAACGACATCCACGCAACCTATTTGCCCCTACATTACCCGTATTCCCATTCCGCTTGATATCCCTACTGAAGATTCTATACCATTGACGGCATATGAGGTTTCTGCAATTTGCCATTGCAAATCGCTAATAATATATTCTGGGTCTTTTCTCTGCTATAATTAGCTGTTCATTCCTGTCGTTTAAAATAAGGTCCAGGAACCCAAAAAGAAAAACCTATATTACAGATGCCTTACCTCTTCAATTAAAAAGTAGAGGTTGCTACAATATTTTGAAGATCTTTATATTTATGCAATAATCTAGAATCATTTGATATCATTTCCGATTTTTGTTTTTATTTTTAAACTTTTTAAAACAAAAATAGAAAATCTGTTTGTTATTGTTTTTTTTTTCAAAACATAAAAAAATGCAATTGATTGCCAAAAAAATTTTAAACCAAACGAAACAATCATTCAAGAATTTCAAATTAGTTGATAGATCTACCTTTTCTTATACCCATGATTGTGGGATTACCGGTTAACTTAATTTGTCTTGAGTTGTTTTTGTTATTTTTTTAAATAAAAGCACAATAATCAATTTTCAATCAATCAATTATTAAAGGATGAAATTGAAGTTAAAAAAAATAATTTTTTTAAAAAATAAATGTTGAAGAATCAGATATAACAAAGAAACAATTAAATGACAACACAATAACTTTACAGAAAAAAATAAAAAAAAATAAAAGCTCAATTTCAAATAAATAAAATATTAAAGGATAAAATTAAAAAAAATATATAATCCAAAAAAAATCGACAAAACTAGACTCTAAGTCCACCTAGGTTAGCATTCGTTACTAGAGGAAATAGTTCCCATGAAATTCTAGAGGCTATCAAATAATATTAATCAATGGATATTTCACCATATCAAGAAACATTATTAATGCTACACTACACTGACTTGCAAGGGTTCTAACATGAGATTGATTGTAGACATCCAAATCCAATAAAATATACTGCTAACATTCAAAGGTATAATAATCTCCAAAAAGATTGAGTATATGTATTCTTGGATGATACTAATGATAAGCTGGATAACATTCATAGTGATGTATTATAGTTACACGTGTTTCCTATTGTAGAGCAAGCCTATGCTCATGTCTATAGAGGAGCCCTTCACCAAATGGTGATGAACTTAGGCGACCATGAACTACTAACTCTTCTAGAAGCGGTGCTTTCTTCAAAAGGCCTGAAGTTTAAGATCTTTAAATCAACCCCTAAACATAATGGAATATTTGGCTATAAAACCTGATCATCGTCTAATGAACAAAAGTGCACACGTTTGAAAATTGCTTCCAACCGTATGAATATCTTGATTAGTGGCATGAACTCTTAACTCAAAAAAAAACGAACATGAAAAAGCAATACATTATTAATATCATTTACTAGTATTGTAAATGGTAGTAAAGTGGTCTCACCTGTCACATGAGATCTGAGTTGGATATGTGATGTTATTACCGGCCTCTCTTTAATTATACAACTTTACTTGTTCCTTCATTGACTCACAAGTTACTATCTGGAGCCAAATTACTACAAACCTTAATTGGATGGTACTCTCACCAAGCAGATAATTGAGCATGGTACTAAGAAAGGGATATACTTCATGGAAGATTTCAATGTTGGGAGAACGCACCATGTCTCTTCTTTATTGGGTTCCAAAACTTGACAGTTTTGGTTATGGCTTCGTCATTTAAGACATCAATCATTTGGGTGTCTAAAGCATATGTTACCTTATTTATTTTCCATTATAGAAACTTATAAGTTATATTGTGATACTTTTATTTTAGCCAAGCATTATAGGGTCACTTATTCATTAAGCATGAATAAAAACGATACTTCTTTTACCTTAATTCATTCCAGGACCATCTCTCGTTTTAATTTCTTCTGGTGTATGTTGGTTTATGACATTTGTCTATGATTACATACGCATGACTTGGTTATATTTGTTAAAATATAAGGATGAAGAATTTAAGGTTTTTTAATCATTTCATGTTATGATTCAAACTTTGATTTTCTGCTCATATTCGAATTCTTCATTCTAACAATGGTAGAGAATATATAAATCATCACTTTTAACTCAACGACCTTGTCCATGATACTCTATGTCCTTAAACACTACAACAAAATAGGATAGTTGAAAGGAAAAATAAACATATTCTTGAAACTTCTTGAGCCCTCCTCCTCATTGCACATGTTTTCACAAGACATTAGCCTAATACAGTTACAACTACTTTTCATCTGATCAATCGTCTTTCATCCAAAGTTTTAAATTTTCAAACCCCATTACAATCCCTATCAACCTTGATCTCTCTACTTACTACTCTTAAGCTCTCACCCTGTATTTTTTTATGTGCGGTGTATGTACACCTTTCCAAGAACCAACATACAAAACTTGACCCCTGTGTTGTTTAATGCCTCTTATTGGGCTATGTTGTGCATAAAAAAGGCTATCATTACTATGATCCTACCTCTCAAGGTACATACATGACCATAGATGTCACTTTTCTAGAGTCTACCTTTTTCTACACTTCTTCAGCGTCCAATTCTTCTCTTCAGAGGGGACACTAGATGAAGAGTTAAAGTGGCTAACCTTTGAATGGTTTAAAAATCAGATTGACATGTCATCAAAAGAGGAGCTATAAGGGGAAGAACTTATAGAAACTAAACTTACATCATTAGAAGAAGAGTTAGAACCCCTCCTGGCATCTCTTAGTACTTGCAGGTCTGACTCCTAAAAATATTCTTGATATAACTAATATTGGCACACCTTCAATTATCAAATTATCAATACTATGAATACTTCTGTTGGGTATACCTTTTAGGCATAAACAAGGCAAACCACCAAATATATATTCTTCAAACATTTAAGAAAGAAGGTCGAGGTATCCAATTGCTAACTATGTTTCCATCAAAAAGTTACCTTAGCCTCTCAAGACTTTTTCACATGAGCTCTTTGCATGTCATATTTCTATTAGAGTTCAGGAAGCATTAATGGAACACAAATGGATGAAAGCATTAGAATAAGAAATAAAGGCACTACTAAAGAATTAACCATGGACCTTAGTTCCACTACCCTAAAGAAAAAGGACAATTGGGTCTAAGAGGGTCCTATCAGTTAAACATAAGGTTGATGGATCTATAGAACAATACAGGGCAAGGCTAGTTGCAAAAGGATATACCCAGACCTATAGTGTAGATTACCGAGAAACTTTTTAACTAATGGCTAAATTAAATGTAGTCAGGGTTCTTTTATCTCTTGTAACCAACCTTGATTGGCCATTACATCAACTAGATGTAAAGAATGTTTTTCTTCATGGTAACATTGAATAGGAAACCTACATGAACACTCTTTTAGGCTATACAACATCTTCAAAAACAAAAGTTGTGTGGAAGTTGCAGCCCGTATTATATGGTTTGTAACAATCACTTTGAGCATGGTTTGAGTGATTCAATCAAGCAATGAAGAAGTATGGCTTCTGCCAAAGTAATTTAGATTATACACTATTGTTTTAAGTATCAAAAGGGTAAAGTTACAACTTTAATTGTATATGTAGCTGACATTATCATTACAGTGGATGATACAAGGGAAATTACTAAGTTCCAAAAACAATTGGCAACCAAATTTGAGATGGAAAATCTAAGAGTACTTAAATATTTCTTGGGAATGGAGGTTGCTAGATCAAAGTAAGGTATATTTCTATCTCAACAAAAATATATATTAGACTTACTATATGATGTTGGAATGCTAGATTGCAAGCCAGCAAACACTTCAATCATTCAAAATCACAAGCTCAAGGAGTATCCAAGCCAAATACCAACAGATAAAAGAAGATACTAGAGATTAATTGGGAAACTTATTTACCTTTCACATACTCGTCATGATATTGCATACACAGTAAGTGTAGGAAGTCAATTTATGCACCAACCTAGTAAGGACCACATGAAGGCAATGATTTGGATTTTGCGATACTTAAAATCCTCTTTGGAAAAAAGATTTATGTTTGTAAAGAATAATCATCTTCGAGTTAACCAGACACATATTGGACAGGGAATACCACAGATAAAAGATCCACCTCAAGCTACTTCATGTTTATCGGGGGAGATCTTGTTACGTGGAAAAGTAAGAAGCAAAAGGTAGCGGGACTATCGAGTGCTGAAGCATAGTTCCAAGGAATGGATAAAGGATTTCGTGAACCTTTATGGCTAATAAGACTTCTAACATAAATTGGCTTTGCACCTACCTCCAAAATGGACATGTTCTGCGATAACTAGGTAGCCATTGCTATTGCTCACAATCCTATCTGGCATAATCGCACTAAACACGTGGAGATTGATAGACACTTCATTAAAGAAAATTTTAAAACTAAAATTATTTGGTATCCATTCGTGAGGTCCGAAAACCAACTGGCAAATATTCTTACAAAAGCCATACTAAGTAACAATTTCTACAACTCACTACACAAGTTGCACATTAGAGATTTGTTGCACATTAGAGATTTGGATGATTCCACCTGAAGGAGGAGTGTTGACATAAGTTGTAAATTCAGAATCATTCAGAGATATTGTATGAACACATACTGATTCTAGTAACAATCAAAAATATTTTAGAAACAAATTTCAACATTATTCTATTCTTAGATTTTGTATATTGCATCATATATATATATATATGACATCACTGTGTATCATTGAGGAGATTTCTTATATAGAATTACTTAGATTCAATGACTTCAAAAGAAACTATAACTGATAGCATTCTTCAATGATCGATCCACTTTGACTTCGTTAATGTGCCTAACTCTGTAGAACACCTGGCCGCAGACACGAAATATTCCCTTCGTCTTTCCATAATAAGATTGTTTCCAGTCCCTACTCGAGACCTCCAAGTCTTAGGTGTTCAGCCCACATTAGTCTTAAGGTTATTCACCATTTCAACTCAATCCCGGAGGGATCAGCTACTTTCCCCAGAAAAGCAAAGGATAAAAATGGGAAAAGGAAAGCATCAAAGGCACACTGATGAGTCAACAAAATGCTAAAGCCTGAAAATAAAAATAAGGTTTCAGATCGAGAATAAAGCAACAGTCATCGCCTAATTGCTATATCATTTGCAAAGAAGCATTAAAAGCAATCCAGTTAAAAGCTTGAAATTTGCTCACTCCTCCCCAAAACATTCCTTCACTGTCCCTCTCTACCTCTTGCTTCATCTTCGATCTTCCCTTTGTTCTTCACTTTTTCTTCACCCCGAAGTCTTCCCTTCTACTTCTTATTCTTCTTCTTCTCTTTGAATTAACACCAGCAAACAATCACCAGAAGATCTTCTCTTGCTCCTTCCTTTCTCTTCTTCAATGGCAGATGCAACATACTGCACCAAATACCAACAGCAAAAACAAGCAAATCCAACCAAGTACTATACTCATTTCCTCTACAAAGCTCTCATAGTCACAGTCTTTTTAATTATACTCCCACTTTTTCCTTCACAAGCCCCTGAATTCATCAACCAAACTCTAAACACTAGAGGTTGGGAGTTTCTCCACCTTGTCTTTGTTGGTATAGCTGTCTCTTATGGCCTGTTTAGCAGGCGAAATGATGAAACAGAAAAGGAAAATAACAACAGCAGCAACCAGTCAAAATTTGATAATGCTCAATCATACGTGTCTAGATTCCTTCAGGTTTCATCCGTTTTCGATGATGATGTTGATAGCTCACCTAAGTCCGGAGAGACCAAGGTCCAAACGTGGAGTAACCAATATTATAGGAATGATCCTGTGGTAGTTGTAGCGGAGCAGAACTCCGTTCTTGATAAAGAACAGAGAGCTACCAGCTCAAGAATTGGTGAAAAACCACTCTTGTTGCCTGTTAGGAGCTTAAAATCACGAGTCATAGCCGCAGATGTTGATGAAACTGGTAAAGAATCTACTGGTAGATCTGCTTCTATTAGTAGGTCTAATTCTACAGGTTCTAAAACATTTTCAAGCAATTCGAGTAAACATAAGGGTGGAGAGTTTGGGGGGTGGGATTGTCTGGAATTGGAAGAGAAGCTGAAGGGGAATGTTGTGCTTCCTTCGCCAATTCCATGGAGATCAAGATCAGGAAGAATGGAAATGAAAGAAGAAGCAGATATTCCTCCTTATAATCTGCCTCCTTCCTCGGAGGAATTTGAATACAACAGGTCTTTTAATTCCCAAGTTCCTCGATCAGCACGAACCAGTTCTGCAACTTCTTCACCGAAACTGTCCCCTTCACCTTCATTTTCTTCACCAAAAAAGTTTTCTACTTCACCGTCTTTCTCATCCGAGGAGCAAGGCAAAAGTGTTGAGGATTTTGTGAGGAAGAAGAGCATTTATAGGTCTCCTCCTCCTCCACCACCACCACCACCCCCGCCGCCATCAATGAATCGAAAATCATCATCAATGAAACCAAGTTTTAGTGCTATTCATGATGAGGCTTTTCTTGAAAGAGAACTGAAGCGAAGTTTCACAACTGAACCTAAAGATTTGAACAGGGGTGGCAACTTAACAATGCCAAAGTCAGTTAAGACATTTAGAAGCAACGATTTGCTTGGTGAGGCGAGGAAGGAGAAAGAATTTGATGACAGAATCAACAGCAATGCAGAAAAAAGATTGAAGCAAGTTGAAGCAAGTGCAATGGAGAGAATAGGAAGAAAGACAGTGGGATTTGATCAATCCTCATTTAAGACTGATAGGCAGAACCGTGAAAGAGTGACTTTTACGCCTCAGTCAACTTTCATGGAGTTCCCAGAGGAAGAAGAATATGTGGAGAAATTGGCCATGGAAACTGACGAGGAATCAGGGACTGAGGAGGAGGGGGGGGATGAGGATGAAGATGAGGACATAGCAGGAAATTCTTTCGCTTCAGGCATAGCGGCAAGGCCAAAAAAAGAAGCAGCGGCTTCTAGCAGTGCAATTGATGGAGGACCTGATGTTGACAAGAAGGCTGATGAGTTCATAGCCAAATTCAGAGAGCAGATCAGGCTCCAAAGGATAGAGTCTATCAAGAAATCAAGTGCACAGATAAGAAGAAAACCTTCAAGGTAATCTTCGAAGATCATTCGGTCTATTAGAGAGTTAACAGGATGGATTTGGATTCGATGTTTAAACTTTTCTTTTTCTTACTCACATCATGACTATAATTTTACTTGGTATCAAGGATCTTAGAACTCATGGTATACAGAGATTGCTTAGTTTACTATTATGTAAACTGCAATTGAATTGGAGAATTAATGTATCTTCTTCCTCTTTGTTCTTCAGTCTTGTTGGTTACAATACTTTTTGAATCGTTGTTGCTAAATAACCATGGACTTTTTCATACATTCGATTCTTCCTTTCCAGCATACTGGTGGAAAGCAATGTTTTCTGAATGGTTTCGGATTTATATTTTTCATAAATTGGAGTCTATTTCCTCGCTCGAAATCAGTGTCGGGAAAATGGGTGTCAGTTTATCGAAACCTGGAGTGCTGCAAATGAATGTAGTAATGGAAAATGAAGGTCTGATTCCTTACTTGAAATATTGAAGCAGCACACTGGCTAATTGAATCATATAGACCCTTAAACAGCACACTGGCTAATTGAATCATATAGACCCTTAAACAGCACACTAGCTGAATGGAATAAAAGTTGTGAATTGCGACTTCCATTTATATGCAAAGCAGGTGTTTCATCTCATTCCAATTTAGCAATTTTGACAAGTTACTGAAAATGCTAATCAGTAAATGAAGTCATTCTGGATTCAAATTTACAATTGCTGATTCTAACTTAGTTGATTGATAGACTCTGCAATCTACACGTTGCCTTCAGTTCCTATCCTTGTAGAAGCAAACTACAAATTCCATCCTTGCTATTGCTTATGAACAATCATTGCAAATATTTCGTATTTCTCCTTGTAATTGCTTCATTTTTTAGCTCAGATAAATCTTTTTTACAACGGACACTGCGCTTACCCAAGGCTGAGGATGGTAATGGCGGAGTCTTTGCTGTTGCTTGGAGTTGCTATCCTATCCAGATCAGCTTGGTCCAATAATATTCTCCGATGTTCGATTTTCATGTGTCCCAAATGCCAAGACTACAAAGTTCTTTTGCAGATTGCAGCGTAAACTGCATTCCGCCCAGAAGCGAAAGATGCAATCTGAACCAGTTTTGAAACTGTGGGTAAAAACTACAGTCAGTCTGTCAGTTAGCATGCCAATAGACTTTTGCTGCCCACAAGTCTTCACGTTTAATCCTGATCACGTCCGAGATAAAACAGATTCGATGGAGCAGGGATACTTCTGCAACATAGCCTAATTATTCAGAAAATGTGTTAAAAGAAAAGGTCAAGGAAAATTTCCTTTTTTTGTATAGCTTGTTGATGATGTAGAGAAAAACTTCATACATGAATGGACTTTTTAGGCTGCCTTTTGGGCTGATTTGAATGTGAGGCTTACTCTTCAGGCACAATGTTTCCTGCAAAACAAGTATCTTGTAGGAATATTATAGGAAGAGGGGACATTTCGATGCTTAAATTAATAAATATACAAGAAAAAATTAATATATAATAAGAAAAAACATAATAAAATTGTAGAGAATGTTTCTGTGTGTGTGAACCTTGTTGAATGGTGGCTAATTGCCTTCCTTACCTGGTCATCAAGGGCGGAGGGGTGTAGAAGGTTTAGGTGGGTTGTAGCCCAGCTAAAAAAAAAAGATCCTAAAGAAATTCAATAACTCACCTTATAAGTAATTAAGTATAGCCTTTTTTTTACCTCCTTCCAAAGCGAGGATCTGCATCTGTAAATAGCCCCGTCTGCATTACTTCTTCGTGGCCTGATCCCTTCTCATTAGGCTTTTTAGCCTTTGGCATCCCCTTTTTTTTTTAACCGTCTAAATAAATCTCTCAAGATTTCTCTCCTCCGGAGGAAAGAACTCATCCTATATCCCTATTTATGTATATTTGCTTAGTAGAAAAACACTAAAAAAATAATTTAAGATAAAAAAAATTAAAATAAATTTTAAAAAAACATGAGTTAAAACTCACTCTCAAACTGTGCCATTCAAATCTAAAAGGTTAGCAGCACTAGGAAGTTTAAACTACAGGGGTTGAAATGGAGCACTGTTGAATCTACGGGGACTAAACATAGCTTACTCTTTGCCCCATCTCAAAGCAGCAAATAAATACTCAATCCAATCCAAGATTTTGAAGACCTAAAGGTGTAAATAATATAGCGAAACTCAACAAACAGATTGATATTCTGTGAATAAATATGCCCATCCATTGTTTGGTATGCCGACTTGGGTGATTTCCAAAATAAATATAGTTTGACAATGTAACAATTTAATGACGATCGTTGACAACATGGCAAAAGAACATCAACACATTACCAGACAAGAACTTCATGATATTTCACGCATTTCCCACATCTTTTGCACCTGCTTAACTCTCATTGGTATGGAGTATGGTTTCTTAGCTCATCCTTCGATTCAAAATTGGGAAAATTTCCATGTATCATTAGTGAAGTGATGAAAAACAAAAGGCCTGAAACCAGAGTGTCTATTTAATGAATGATCTTGGAAAACAATTTATATGTATTTGATTCATAGCTCAGGGCAGAAAAAATTCTTGGCTCTGTCCCGACCAAAGCAGGGTATTTATAAATTCTAGTCATGTTTGTTTATCTCCTAGAGTGTGGAGAATAGAGTTGTAGTTGCAGGTTCTTATATGGAGAATGGAGTCGGCATCATTAATGGAGATTGTGGTACTTGCTATGATTGGTAAAGAAGTTGGCGATTGCCACTTACATAAACAACCATTGGCGTAGAAATATGATGCCTACTCTGCATAGAAAAATATGGCTCAAAATTTGTGTGTCACACAGTCCTATAAACTGAAAAACACACAGAGGTGTGAGCTGGGGTAAGGATAACCTGGCTTTGTAAGGAAGAAAAGGAAGACGCAGGAAGAGAGGAGAGAGAGAGAGATAGGAACTCCAGTCATTTTGACACCCTATCCTTCCTTTAGCATAGATTAATTATTTCATTGCAAATATCAATTTTCTTTAGATGCCCGACTATCGAGATTAGTTTCTGTAACAACTCTCTTGGCACTGATCCAAAAACCATGTCAAAACTTCCCCTGCATTCTGTGTCACCACTAGGTTCTCCACCACCACCACAAAATAATGCAAAAGCGAGCTGGAAGTCTGAAACCAATTTGTCGGTGTCGCAATTAGAATCAGTGGTTTTAGTTTTGAATAATTGGTCCTGTGTTTTATGTCCTGTGTTTTGATCAATGATTTGCACGTAACTGAGTTGTAGACAGTTACGTCATTTGCAATTTGTTGTTAGACATTTCCTGTTCTCTGTTAACAGAGAAGGGAATTCATTGAAGAACAATGAAAGTTCATCAAAGTGTTACAACTAAGAATTCTCTCTTTAACACAATCTTTAGGCTCTCCCTTCGTGCCTCGATCTCGTTCTTCTTTGTCATTGCTGATGAGAATTTTGCTGTTAATTTTTTGTCGAAAAATTTTGCTGTTAATTACAAAATCTATCAGTGTTTGACATTGCTGATGAGAATACAAATGAAAATAAAATCTCCAATGATATACTTTTCAGTGACGGGTTTTTGTAGACAATTAAAATACCAACGAAATATTTACCTAAACACCGACAGA
The DNA here is from genome assembly GCA_019202695.1 of Populus x sibirica. NCBI lineage: Eukaryota > Viridiplantae > Streptophyta > Magnoliopsida > Malpighiales > Salicaceae > Populus > Populus x sibirica. The sequence goes on along the minus strand of JAGMVL010001291.1, from coordinate 2,987,661 downwards.
ATATTCCGTTGACATTTTTCAATTTTCTTATAGTGATAAAATTAATATTTTATTATTAAATTATCATAAATATAAAATATTATGATGTTTTGATTTTTATAAAAAATAGTTGTAATCTTAATATATTTCTTAATTTTTTCCGTGAAAAAAATCATCTTTGTTCTCAACTAATAAAAAAAAATCATTGGAAACGAAAAACTGAAAAAAAAAATGAAAACTGAAAAAGAAAAAAAAAAAACTGTTTTCCATTACTAAACACACTCTAACTATCGTCACAAGCAAATTCTACAGGTAAAACCAGAGCTCAAAACTCTCAGTTCCCCTTCTTCTTTGCTGTTAAATCCTGTTATATATAGAATTTTCGTTCTTGATGACCTTGACAATGGTTCTTGACTATCACATGATTTTACAGCTAACCTGTAACGAAGAAAAAGCAGAGAGTTGAAGGGACAAATCTTCCACATGATATGATAGTGGAAGTCCTCTCGATACTTGCAGCTAAATCCTTACTCTGTTTCATTGTGTTTCCAGATCACGGCCTTCTTTGATATGCATCATGAAAATTTATTTCTTGTCTTTAAGAAATATCATTACTCAAATGGATACTTGCTTCTTGCCCCAGCTAGGCCTCTAGTAGCTAAACTAGAGGCCCAGGTTACCTCTAATTTTCCCAAGAAGTCTGAAGTCCATTCGTTTGAGATGAATAGGCCTTCATTCAAAATTGGTCCAACATCTTTTAAAATCTCAAAACTAGAGGCCCAAGTAATCTAGTCCAATTTATTTACAATTAAGTCCTTTCTAATCCAATAAATATCCTTCAATCTCGCTCTTAATCGTCCACATTTTTTATATCTTGCGGAAGTACTCTCCCCAGCTAATAGGGCAATCGTCTCAATGTCAAAAATTTATAGACTGTCTCGGGAAAGAGCTCTCTATTGGGAATTTCATGCTTTAATTAATAAGCTAGAAAAACAGATATCAACATAATAAAAAAAAGGGGGATAATTTTTGCCAAAAACTGTGCCGAAACAAAGCCCTGAGATTTGGATGCAAGTGTGATGAATCCCCAGCCAGCCATTTGCACGAACAAAAATAGTAACTAAGAGTTAAAGAAACAACACCTCGCTTAGCTTCGACTAGTAGGCTAAAATAACAAGGAAATACTGATCTTTACATCCGAAGTCCTCTTCCTCCCGTTCCACGGCTTTTCTGTGTTTGACGGGAAAAGGCGTATTTAGTATTAATTTGCTAACGCTACACAGATTAAACTAATTATGTCAACCCTGTTTTTTAAGAGATTGATGGGTCAATAATACAAAACATGAAGACCCACCAAATCGCACTGCAACAACCATATCTTAGACCAAAGACTTCGAGCACGAGAATACGGTACGCTGTTACACCTGGCTCTTGCCCCCTCCATTTCCTACACGTCCCACTAGCCCTTGGAAGAGTTAAATGACCAAGAGGCACTTGTTTTCTGCTCTAATTACGATCGAGGACGTAGGACATCAAACGGAGTTGGTCCACGTGTGATTGGTGCGGCTGGGGCCCATGGGTTGATGGGGATGGGCCTGTGATGAGGAGGAGTGGGGCCCATATGGGGATGGGACCTAGCATCAACGGTGGATGATGCGGGCGGTGGGACCGCAACACGCTCACATGATGGGCACATGGTGAGGGTGGTTGGTGGGGTCATTTGCATGTAGAACTGCGGGGAAAGTTTCAGTGCTCTGAGCTCCTGAACTTCCTTTTGCAACCTCCTGTTCTCCGCCGTTAGGTTCTCACAGCACCTCTTCAAGAACTCACAGTCAACCTCAGTTTGCTTCAGCTTTGTCCTGCAGAATTTAACATTCTTGCGTAAATAGGGGGAAATTATATGTGAAATGCCAGGAATGCCCTTGATGCCATAAGAGATTATCTCACCTTGCCCTTCGGTTCTGAAACCACACCTCCACTTGTCTAGGTCGGAGTCCTAGCTGTTTAGCCAAGGCCATCTTCTGCTTCTGCACGTAGCAAAACAACAGATTGTCAGCTCCAATTACCAAAATACCCTCCGAATCTAACCCCAATAAAAAAAATAACTTCTCTGTTGCATTGTTTGGTTGCTCAGAAAACACGGGAAGGCCACCAGTATTCCCTTGCTTCTGACTCTAAAGAGTCGGATAAAAAAATCCACCAGTCAAAGATCATTTTTGTCCACTTCTCCTCAATTTACTCAACAACCAAGGAAGAAAGTTTGGGTTTTTAGCTTAAAAAATAGAATACTTACTGGGTTGAGAGTGTTGTGTTCTTTAAAACTTTCTTCGAGAATAGCTGCCTGATCTTTAGAGAGCCTGAGCTTCTTTCTCGAGGTATCACCATCCTCTTCATCACTGATTCCACGAGAATACTCTCTCTCCATCTCATGCTCCTCTCCGTTAATCCCTTCTCTTTCGCTTCTCTTCCCACTTATACTCGATATCGTGCTATTTGGAGATGATACACCCGCCTCCTCTTCACAATCAGCTGTAGATGGTAACCTGTTCACGTCGATTCCTCGAAGGAACGATCTGGTCTCGGCGCGGTATGGATCAGAGTTTTGATCTGCATGTGAGATGAATTAGAGTGTCAAATGGGGCTCGAATTAGTCGGAGATCGAAAGTCAGAAAATTTGTGGGCTAGGATCTTGAGAAAAGAAGAGGGGGTGTTTGTGTTTTCGAATAGAAGAAAAGTAGAGTAAAAGCGATTAATAAAAGCCAATACAACATGGGGGGGGAAAGCAAAATAGAAAAGGTACGGTTGTTTTATTTTATTTGAAAAGAGAAAGAAAGGCGAATAATTTTAAAAAATAAAAAGGCTTTGTAATGTGTTTGTTTCTTGGGAAAGTGAGGGCAAAGGAAATAGAAAATAGTTGGAAAGGGAAGAAACAGGGCTGGATCTGAAACAGGAGGCCATGCAGATCTTGAACTTACCAAAAAAGGAAGAAATGGAAAATGTTTCTAAAATAACAAAAGTACATACCTGAAGGAGGGAAGGTCGCATTCCATGAGGGTTTTTGAGGATTGAACCCAGAAAGAGAAGAAGCAGCAGTAGATGGAACCAGTGAAGGCATGAGATTAAACTGCAGAGAATGCTGATTTTGAGGAACACTAAGACTTAAACTCAAACCCAGATCTTCCTTCTCAGCCATCATCATCTTCCTTTTCCCAGTAAGAAAAGGGGTTTATTAAAACCCTGCTGCTGCTATTCCCTGCTGCAAATTATGTAACCTAGTTTTGTATATAAATGGGCAGGAAACTAAGCTTAAAATTAAGGTTTTTCTGTTTTGGTTCTGTTTTGAGAGAGAGAGAGAGAGAGAACAGGAGAGATATGGAGAGTTGATTGTGTTTGGATTAGCAAGAGAGTGCGTGTGGGGGATTATATAGAAAAGAGAGGGGGGGGAGTGGTGGTAGTGTGTAAGTTCAATCATGACTTCTTGTCAGGAAGGCTAATTATCTCAATCATGGCTTTTGCCTCCGTATATAAATATAATAATACCTAACTCTGGTTTGCTTGAATTCATAAACCATGGTAAATGGGAGGCTCTGTTATATATATATATATATATATATATATATATATATATATATATAAAAGGGAAAAAAACAGAGACAAGGTTTTTTTGTTTTTTTTCATTGTACTTGGGTGGACAGACTGGAAAGGATATCTAGCTTGACTATGCTGGAAAATAAAAATAAAAAATAGAATGTATTACAGTTTTACTGTGCACATAAATTTAATTTACTGTTGATTAAATGGTGAAATGATGAATTTATTTTTTCAATAGAAAATTATTGAAATAACTATTAGAGATAATAAAGTATTTTTTTTCTAGGTTTATTATTCATCATTAAATAGATTTGGGATAACTTAATTTTTTCTTATTTAAAACGATAAAATTGTCATTCAAAGCAAAAATTATTTAAGTGATGTCCTGGGTTTTTTTACATTATAACTTTTTAAAAGCACAAAAAAATAAATAAATATTCTTAGAAGCAAAAATAAATGACTTATGTACAAAAGGTTTTTTGTATTTTATTTCAGTTTGTTAGTTATAATCAATTTGACTCAAGGGAAATTTGGATTTTAATAGATATAAAGTATAATATAAATGAAAATTAGTTGGCGCCTAGTAGGCGACTCATAAGGAGTCTCTTGGTGGCCAAACACTGCCTTTCATGAAGGGGTTGGAGTCGTCTCGGTAGCTTTTCCATTCCTCCTTGACCTGTGTTGATTACTGACCTCCGGTTTGGCGTAGTGGCCTTTTCTCTCATATTTTCTCTTTTCTCCTTGATTTTCATGTCTGGCCCTTCAAACTTTCAAAACAATCCTTCATTTTGTTTTGGTTCCTATTATTTTGATTACTATATGTTATATTTGTAATAATTTATAAAAAAAGAATTTTTTTCAATTCCAACGTCCTTCAGTTTTTTCATTTGTCAGATTGAGTCCTCATTTCTTTGATTGCTATTTGTTTTATTTTAGATAATTTTTAAAATAGATTTTTTTTAAGATTTTATACTCTTCCAGTTTTTTTTTCCTACTAGATTTGGTCATCATTCTTTTTATTACTATTTTTTTTACTTTAACAAGTTTTTAAAATTGATTTTTTTTATTTCATCATTCAACACTAAATTTGTTGAGAATTGATTCTTAATTGAGTCTAGATTTAGAATTTCACAAGTTGCGAGTTTAGAAGATTAAACGAGATTTAGAAAATTTACTTGAGTTTGCTTTTTTTGTCTTTTTTTTAGCTTATATTTTCTATTTTATCATTTAACATTTATTTAATTGGAGATTGGGCTCTATTTTGTTTGCTTCATATAGGATTTTTCACTAATTTTAAAAATAACTCAGGTTATCTCGAGTCTTTTTATTTGTCATTCTATGTTATTTAGTTTTTTAAAAAAGAATTTGTGTTTTTTAATAAATTAAATTAAATGATTAAATATAAGCTTAAGATGCTTATTTCATGATATTTTGTTTGATTTGTTTTTCAAGTCGTTACTTTGACGACGCATGCAACCTCATGTAATGGTGTTAAAACCATCTCGGTAAACTCTTGCAGGTAATGAGATCATATTCACAACGGAGCGAAGATGAGTCTTCAATGAATTTTTCTTTTTTCTTTTCTTCTAAGTATGATATTAGCAGATCATGTTTTATAGTTAATTATTGCTCCTTTTTTGTTTGCATTATTATTGTAGTTGCTTTTTTTCTAATCATATTATTAAATTAATCAAGTTTATTAAACTCAATTAAGTCAATGATCTTGATCTTATATTTTTTTTTCTACTTATTTAAAAATGATAGTATTGCCTAAACATTCTCTTTTTTTACATTAAAAAAAAAAATTAATACAGCATGTGATGTAGCACTAGCTACCTATCTTGTGTTGATTATACTAACACGTGCTGCAATTACCTTCTCTGATGAAACAAATGGAAAACATTATGGTGCCTGATTTTTTTTAATTATTATCTTTGAATTTGCTAAGTCAAATAGATCATGTTATAACAATTTCTATACGATTTAATTTAAACTTGACTTAGGAAAGAATTCAGGCATGGAGGTTTTTTTTTTAATTTCATTCTCAATTTTTTTTTTACCAATAGACAAAGTTGTTTTTAAATCGGCCAAGTTAATTAGGTTATGTTAAGACTTAGATCGAACACATAATTATGTGAAGAGATTTCAAAGTTAATATGTTAATCATGATGTAATAATAATATCAAATAATTCTCTATAATATTAATATTTTTTAGTACATTATTTTTTTTATCAACTCATAAATAAATGTGTGGCGGGCATGTAAACCAGTCTCGAGCACATAATTGATTGAGGGATTTAGGATGTAGGAAAACGATTACCATTAATACATGCTTTAGTGTTTATCTTCAGTAGAAACTTAACCCACTTTGTGTCAATCTAATCATTGTATTGTTGATAATACTTAAAAGAAAATTTAATTAAGGACTCACAGAGAGCACTGTTGTCAATTGTTTTAATGGATGATATGAAGTATCCCATTGTGAGTCAATCTAATCACTGTACTGTTGATAATACTTAAAAGAAAAGTTTTATTTGCTCGGCCATTAAATTACGATATATATAGTCATGAAATATTTTATATTTATTTCAAAAATAAAATCATGAATGACACTTTTCCAAGACGATATATGGTATTTACAATATTGGGATAAATTGGCAATAAGCACGCAATAATAAAAATAAATAGCAAATTAACATGGTAACAATAAATCAAAATTTTAATTGATATTGTTATTTACAACTGTAACATCAATTAAATAAAAAATTATTTAATTAAATGGTCCATAATGATCAATTAAATTAGTTGATTGGTTTATAAGAAAAATTATAAAACTACTAAAATCTAGATTTAAATAGAGATTTTTAAAATTTAAAGATCAGATAACTTAGATGATTGAATGCATAGCTATTTTAAGAAAAATAGCCCTAAAACATATGTCACAGGATGTCAATGTGAGAGCGAAATAAACCTATTTTGAGAAATAAAATAATAAATGATGGGTGTGAGTCCAAAAGTCATTTATTCTACTTCTTCACACCATAAATAATAGACATCAGTCAGAAAAAATTAAGCTTATAGAGACCCGACGCTCATAAATATCCCCATCTCGTTCATCACCTCGTAAATGAATTTAAATATAATAAAAACATTAGAGAAGAAATAAACGCAATGGAATAAAGAAAGATGCATGCATCTCCTTCATTGAGAGAGTTGCGATATTGGAAGTTGGAACAACTCCATAATTCCGGACCATCCTGCAATTCACATGCTTGCCACCCTATCGCACGTGCAACACATATGTCATTCAGATTTGCTCAGTTCTAAAACCCGCAGCTACATTAGAATATGGTGAGGATCTTTTTATTAGAAAAATATATTTTTTTCTATTTTTGATTTTCTAGTTTGTACTATCATGTTTTTCTTTTTTTTCATTCATTATTAATAGTTTTTTCTATATAAATATTGTAATAGACTTTTCACATGTGAGATTTTGCTAAACAAAATAAAATATTTGAAAATCTTCTTGTAATTATTGTTCTTAATTTTAGTCTTTAAAGATTTTGATTTGTGACAAATCTCCTTATCATTCATCCTCATTTGTGTTGGTTGACATTAAAAAAAAATGATTGCCATGGAGGATTTATTATGTTCTTGGACAAAGATCAGTATTCACCACAATAGTATAACTACAATTTTGTCATTCCAATAAAAAATAAATGAATTTGCTATTGGAGATAATACGATGATTTTTTTACGTGATTCATTAGTCATTATGAGATCAATTTAGTTTTTTAACCTTTTAAGAACTCAATGTAAAAACTATATTACATTTTAAAATTTTTTTTTGAAGATTTAGCAGGGCAATTCAATTTTTTAATATTTTAAAAGCACAATTTAAAAACTATCTTATCTTTAAAAGCTAAAAAATTTCAAACGTGCATCCATAGGCTTTTTTGGTATATTGAATCTCTTTTTTTAGTAATTAACAAGTTGATTGGGGCGATTTGATTTTTTAATAAATATATATAAAAAACAAAAATAGTTGGTAAGTACTCTAACGAGTAAGCGACACGTGAGGAATTGTTCCACATCCAAACATTTTTCTTGTAGCAGCGTTGGAAACGTCTCGCCATGATGTTTCTCGTGGTGTGATATGTGTATACAACGGCATAGTAGATGAAATTTTTTCTTCCTCTTTTTTTTTTCTTTTCTCCTTCTCAAAATATATCATCTATATATCAAACATCATCAATGAAGTAATTCACTAAAGTTTTATGCCAATGTTTCTTGTAAAAGAAAAGGACAAATGAATATACAAATATTGAACACCCATTTTTCTTTTGAATTTATGTGTTTTTATTTTATTTTTTATCCGAGAGGTTATTTTTTCTCATTAAAAACAAATGATTTTTTATATATAAAAAAACAGAGCATACAAATATAGTTTATTTATATCAAATAGAAAATATAAATTTCAATAATCCTTCTAAAACATTATAAAAAAACAAAATAATTTTAAGAAATAATTACTATTTTAAAAAACATGGACAAAAATAATTTTGACTTTCGCATTGTACTTTAAAAAATTAACTTTAAAAAATTACATTTTATATCTTGAATTTTGTAAGCGCAATAACACTTGTAAAAAAAAATTAATTATTTTAATGATTACTATTGTTTTTCATTTAATATCTAAAAAGCCATTGTACTTGTAACACTTGTAACTTTGTCCACAAACTAATATTATATCTTAGCCAAGAAAATTAAAAAACAACTAAAATTTAGTAATTGATATTTCATCACTTTTAGAGTCTTTATCATACACTGCATTTGCATATTAATCCAGACCAAACTCTTCATTACTAATTATGTGAACAGATAATAAAGGGATTGCAATATCGAACACCAACTTAGAACTCTCCCTGTCATGAAGAGTTGATTTGCCTTCCGACACGCAAGCTATATACGTCCAACAACTGAAAAACTGAAAATCCTCGGTCAATTTATTCAGTAGATTCTCAGCAAGTTCTAAAAATCAATACATGCGGATACTTGTGGCTTGTGATTTGGGGATTTTTTTTCTAAACTTTGATTGTTGGGATTTTTATGGGGGCTTTTTTTGTTTGTTTTTGAAGGGAATTGTGGGTGCTGGAGGGAAGGTTGTGAAAGTAGCAACATTTGATGTGGCGCCAGGTTACAATCGAAAGGATTTGACACTTGAGTTTTGAGAAAATCAAATTCCAATTTTGGGGTTCCAAATCAACCACCATCTCCCCACAGAACCAAATCAAGCCCTGAACCCACACAAATCAGTCCTCCATACACAGGCCATCGTCCTCCCGCACTTCCTCCTCTATCCTTAGCCTAAGCCACCGTTGACCAACACTACAGCATCCCTGTCAATCCTCTCCTCACTGGAATTCACTTATAAATCAGTGTGTAAATCCTCCATCTCCCATCCAAACGGCCCAACACAACCCACGTTTCCTCCCTTCCAAAACCCTCCATCAGCTAGCATCTCTGCCCAGGCCATCAGCTACTGCCAACCTCTAAAACCCCCTATCAACAAACCTACTGTGCACCTTCACGGCCACCAAAACTGTAACCCACAACCACCTTTCCACACCTCTCGGCCACAGCTCCACCATTGAGAGTCCCGGAACCAAGAAAAATTGTCGCCACTCATCATCCAGCTCATCACCACAAACCCCTTCAACTCGAGCTCTATAACCCATCTTCAAGCTCAATCTATTCTATTTCTTAATGTTATTTCTTTTTCTAGGCTAAGAAAAGAGGTAGCGAGACATGTATTTATCAGTATTAGTGTTGTAATAATCTAGAAGAAGGCTTTGGATCTGGCGGAACTGAATCTGAAATCGTCGTCTGTCATCGTCATTAAGAGAGGGGATCATAGAAGAGAATTGAAAGAGGAAAAATAATAAAATAAGAATTGTAAAAGAGTGTTGTGTGTTATTTTTCTTTCATTTATTTATTTTATATATGAGAATAATGTTGTCTTTTAATTGTTTTTAGAATCTTTATGTGATTCGATATGTAAAGTTCGATTTTGGAAAAATAAAAAATATAATTATTCTAAATTAAAAATAACGTTTGAGGATATCTAACCTTATTTACAGTTGACATCTCTACAGTACGGAGATACAGTGTTGATTACAATAATACCCATCCATTATCTTTCTCGTATATTGCAGTATAATATTATAACTTGTATGATTGAAAATTATATTACACTAACAAATTAATAATTTATCTTGAAAGTGTATGAAACAATAAGACTTATTAATTAATTCTTTAGCATGCATGCATGCATGTATGTATGTCTAAGAAAGGGATATGTTCATGGTAAAACAAAAAACACACACACCCAAAAAAAAAAAAAAAGTGTTAATGGGACAAAAGAAATAGTGTAACCAGTTGATCGGGTACCACAAGTAAAAAAAAAGTACCACTCTTGCTGTAAAATAAATTATTTTAATTTAAAAATTTAAATTATTCAGTAAAATTTTAATATATAATTAATATTTTTTATTTAGCACATCATAAAAATCTTTTAGATTTATTTATATATTTTTAAACTATATTATATTATTGATTAGATTTTTAATGAAAAAAAAAAAATAATGCCATTTGAATTCATAATTTTTTAACTATTAAAATTTTGATATTATATCAAAGAAATTTTTTACATTTAAAAATTTAAACAAATTATTAAGTGATTTTTTTGTTTTTATATTTCAAATTTTTTTTTTAAAAAATTAATTTTATTTTTATTGTTTTGATTATGATAATTTAAAAAATAAAAATATTTTATTGATATATTTTTAAGAGTAAAGTACGTGTTAGGTACTCCGCTCTAAACACCCTACGGTGAGGGTTAATTCATACCTTCCAATCAACCACCGGCAGTGATCAAATCCAGGTAAAAAACAAATGGTCAGAATATCGAACTTTATGAGTAGGGTCATCATATCCTGTGCTCATTACATAATTAGGGCAAAAGCAGGGAGGCACGCAAGACAACCATCAAATCAAGGTGTGGCTGGTGATGATTGGAGGCTGACAGATCAACTTTTGTTTTGATCATCAAGCGTGGGTCCCGCATTTTCCACCCCTTATCTTTTTTTAATAAAAAATCTTTCCTCATGCTTTGGCACGAGGGGGGTGTTGCCGGACAAAAGCGTCGCTTTCGTAAACTTTTCTAATAATATAATACTGTGAGCGCTTTCCATCTGCTGGGATTTCCTCAATCGAATTTGTGCGCGTGATCTACACCAGCGCGCCCGATGAAGTATGAACCGTCATTTGCTCGCTTATCTCCAGGGGCGTGTTGTTGACGTAACTGAGAAGAGTATGCACGTACACCAGTGGATCTAATAATTGGCTAATTTATCGAGATGGCTAGGAGCTGAAAGCGTTTGTCGGCTTCGGTATCACGCTTCGTGACAAAATGATTGTGGCAACGCCTAAGGATCTACAGGTTAGCTATTAGACTATAATCGAAGTAATATACCAATCACATAAAAAGAAAAACTTCACATTTTATGGTTTTTTTTTCTTTTTCATTTCTAACACCGTTGACGAAAATATACAATTTTTTCCTATAAAAAGATCAAACAACAAACAAACCCTAACTCTAACCTCAAACTAACCCCAAATACAAACCTTAAATAATATACTATCCTAAATATAATCCTAAATCTCAAAAACAAACCATAAACCCTAAAAACAAACAATAATCAAAATCTTTTAGTTTTTTTTCTAATTTCATATGGGGTTTTCATTTAATTTTATCCTTGATGTTGGGTTGATGGTAAACACTAAATAAAGAAAAAGAAAAAAAATCTAGAAAAACCAAAAGATTTTATTATATATAGTTAGTGTTTGTTTGTAAGGTTATTAATTAGTGTTTGTTTTTAGAATTAATAATTAGTGTTATTGTTTAGGGTTTGTTTTTTAAATTTAAGGTTGTAGTTTGGTGTCGGTGTTTGAATTTTAGGGGTAGAGTTAGTTTGCCGTTTGATTTTTTCAGTTAAAGTTGTTGTTCTCAATCATATCTTTGTTAAAATCACTATTAGTAATCTCATTTTAAGAAAATTATGTAATGATTTTCTAGTTGTGATCTCATAAAATATATAAATTCTTATTATAATTATACACATAACTTCTTGTCAAAATATAATCATAACAAAATAAATGTAGATCTTCTAAAACTCACTTTAGAGTATTTTGTGGTTATAGGACAAGATAATCTTAAGAATGTATTTGTTTTTGTGTTTAAAAAATATTTTTTAATTTTTTCTTCATATGAGTTTTTTATAATTTTGAATTATTTTTATATGTTGATGTAAGAATTTTTTTAATTTTTTTTCAAATAAAAAATAATTAAAAAAATAACTGTTATATATTACTATATCAAATATCATTTAAGAATTTGTATCCTCTCGTAAAATCATAACTACACTTTACAATTAATAAGCTAGCTAAATCTTCCTAATACAATGAAGATTTTTTTTTTTGCTTTACATAATTCTCTGATTAATTTTTAATACTAATAATTTTGTTTTTATTATGTATAAATTCGGATTCCAGACACCAGAAAAGGCGGGGTTTATAAAAAATAAAAAGATAGCAAAAACGAAGGCTCGCAGCTGATGGGTCAAGTTGAGCCAAGTAGATATAGAGTCTGAGCGTGGAAGCAAACGATTGGAGGTTTTACTTTTCAGACGAGAGGGGAAAAGAGAGAGAGAGAGAGAAAGGAGGAGACAAGAGACGGTGGAGTTCACGTGGGGTGAGAGGGTGCGGGAAATAAGGGAAAGCGTGGAAGAAAACACCACCTGTCTTTGCCCCCTCCCCGAACTCACGTGGACCAGCATGTCTTGCCTGGAGACACGTGCCATCGCACCCCCTCGTGGTCCCCACTGTCTCTTTCAGCAGTAAACCCTCTGGCCCACACCTACTTCATCAAGATAACATAGTCGTCTTGTCACCTCACGCCCCGACACTGGCTTCTTCACAATCATTTGAACTCTTCCTTAAACTAACCTAGTTCACATCCATCTCTTTTCACGGTGCGTGTATCACACCGTCACTACTCTAGCAGCTTTCTGTCCCAGTATCCCCAGTATCATATTCAAAATAATTATGATATGTTTGGTATTATGATAGTGATTATTTTTAAATAATTTTTTATGTTAAAATAAATGTTAATAATATTTTTTTATTTTTAAAAAATTATTTTTGACATCAACACATCAAAACAATTCAAAACATACAAACCATATTAAATTTTAATTAAAAATAATTTAAATTTTTTTGGAAACGCGGTGCAAACGATTTCTTAGTAGTATCAACTCGAAAAACAAAATCTAGAATAATTCTTCTTTTTCTTACTAATATATTTTGCAGTAAAAAATATATATCTGCCAAGGTTCCTAATATGATAAAAAAAAGGAAAATCAATTACAACAAATAAAAAAAACTAGATTATTTAAAATAAACATAAAAAAATATATCTTCAATTCAATTAAAACCATGTTATATATCTCATTAAAAAGGTTTTTTTTTGGATTTTCTTCATTGAAATATTTGTTATTTAGAAAAAAAAACTTATAAGAATCATGAAGGCAAACTTTGATGTTTTGATAATCTTGACCTCAATGTATATATAAAAAATATATATATAAATTTACGAGTTGGTGAGGGAAAGTTTTTGAAATCCAGTTTTTATCTTACCACATGATAATAAAAATAAAAAATATACAAGAAAAATACCCAATAAAATTAAAGGAAAATATTTTAAAAATTATGAAAGACTATATAAAAAAAAGATGCTTGATATGAAAAAATACTATAATATTTTTTTAAGAAAAGGAAAAATTGAACATTTAATAAAATGCTATTCTAAAATTCCAAGGCTATTTTTTTTTAAGAGAAAGAATTTGAAAAAAAATTCTAAGGCTATTTTTTTTCAAAAAAATGTTGAATAAACAATAATAAAAAAAAGCATTTATTGTTTGCCTTGATGTCAATTTTTGTCCCCTTACCATTTAGCAAATAATAAAACAGAATTTTTTTATGTAAAATCAAGCATTAATCCAATGTTGGAATGTTGTTTTTTGGCATGATGATAACTTAATATAAAACAAGGATAAATAAATTGTCACGTCCAATTCTAAATTAATATAACATTAAAAGATAAAATAAAAAAAATTCGATGATCAAAACAAAATAAAATAAAATCAAAAAACCAAAAAAAGAAGGAAACTTGTTGTTCCAATCGATGGTAAACTATGTCTAATGCACATTTTTATCTATTATCATTCTCAATTTTTTTTAACTAATTAAAATAAAATCAATATATTTAATTTAGTCGGGTTTATAATTCATAATTCGACCCACAAATATTTTTTCTTTTGAAAGTATATCTGTGACACCTAAACATCATTTTATACATTAAAAGGCAGTCTGACTTCGCGGTTGCCATCATTGTAAATTACTTTTGTTTATATAAATCTTATATACAACTCAGTGGAAAAGTACAAGTTTGAGAGATTTGGAAAAAGAATTAAGGGTCAAATAATGGTCTTAGCGGCATGGTTTAACATTTCCAATTTAGTATATTTGCATGAAGTTTTGCATACCGTTAATGTTCTTGATCTTTAGATTTGAATGCAAGTCGGTATTTCTCATAAAATTAACTGAAAGTTGGATAGCTTAGAAGAAATCACGGTGGCTGGCCGGAATCACCATATTCCGGTGGCAAAACAGGCACCCAATCCCATCTGAGTACTTTTCTCGAATACTCGTATTTCATGGGGAACAAGTAGAACAATCAATCTGTCTGCAATTGGAGGGGGCACCTTCCCTTCTAGCACTCCAAACTTCGATCTTGATTTTGATATTGTAACCTTTATCACCTTGGAACAAAAGCAATTATTGCTGTTGCCATCAATTTTATTTTTTTTTGTCATGCTCCAGCTAACCTGATATCTGAGTGCCTATCTTGTTTTAGATGAGTTGTATAATCGCTTTACCTATTCATTGAACTCAAAATAATTAACGCAACAAGAACAATTAAACCATCAGCAGCCAGGAACAACCATTGTGGTATTAACTGGACTCATGAAACACGAGTCATTTCACAATATTACGAGGAAAATAAATACGAGTTATTGGTGCCTAATTATTATTTGAGAATATAAAAAATAAAAACATACAAAGATAATACTAGCAATTTCATCCGCAGATTGGATAACTTTTTTGAAAAATATGTAAGCTTTTCAAATGTTTTTTTTTAAATCTAATTATAAATAAAAAAAGTCTATACATGGATTTAATTAAATACATCAAGAATTATATATGCTAATAAATAATAAAAACAAAGTGTTAAATTATTTATTCAACTCGCATCACTGCAGGTTGAATAATTCTTTTATTCTCACGCAAAAGAATTAATGTGCATGTGTTATTAATTTTTTTTTTACATGAGTAAAAAATATAACTATAAATAAAAAAAATTGATGATTACATATAATAAAACATAGTAAAGATCTCAAGCCAATTTTTAACATAGTAGATGAATGGAACATTCGTATAATTGCTACAATGAGACACTATTTTCTTAGTTTTTGTATAATAATTTTTTAAAAAAATGTAAAGAAAACAAATTTAAAAATAGAATAAAGATAAGAACAAAAAAAAATAGTATAAATAGACCAAGTGTAGAGTGATAAATATTCAAATTGTAAAATATAATATTTTTTTCAAAAAAATACTGTAAAGAAAAGAAAAGGAAAAACTAAAAAAATATTATCAAAAAGTAAAAATAAGAAAAAAAATAATGATAAATAGGTCACGTGTAAAATGATAAAAAATATTAAGTAATAAGAGAAATAAATATAAGAAACAATTATTAAATATATATATATATATATATATATATATTCACCATCATTACAATAAAAAGATTGACAAAATTTATAATTATGTCATTTCTACTGGAAAATACTATTTATATGTATAATATTCTTATATTTTCCTTGTTTTGAAAAATAATTAAATTGTCATAAAATTAAATTTATTTTTTTATATTCGTAATTAAGTATATTTATATCTTTTTATATTATTTCTGCTGTCATCAAATAGTAATTACATGCAATCATACAGTTTGGTTTATGGAGACAGTCAACCCGACCCAGATATCTGTTAAAATAGAACCCGTAAATCAAAAGAAAAACACCCAAAAGGCCCAACAGTATCCATCTCGCAAATCGAAATATATCCCAAAACGAAATGAACTCATCCACGCAGTGCTCGAGGAATGATGGAAAATGGTGTTTTTGTTTCGACGGAGGAGACGACGACGGGAGACAAGATGTTGGATGGTGATTGTGGGTGTCCCCACGGGTGAGAGATTGAGTTGTCCCACGTGCTCTCTCTAAACAGTCTCCAATAATCAATCCCTTTAACTCTCTCTCTCTCTCTCTCTCTCTCATCGTCTTCGCTAGCCAACAAGGTGTTCCAATGGCCCCCTCCGCCATCTTGGCCGTATGAGTTCCATTCTCCATGTGATATGCACGTGAACTCGGTCCCTTTGCGGGATGCTAATGGTTGCTTCTATATCTTCCATTTTGTAATTACCTACTTATCCTCTCTTTAACGAGCCATTTCCTTTTCCTTTTTTGTTTAATTCAGTGATAATATATATATAGGCATTGACTGGGGATGCACTTTTAAAAATATCCAAGAAATACTTGGTGTCAATTGATGTGAAATTAAACAGAAGATATCAATACAATAGATTGGGAAAAAAAAATATAAGAATAAAAGGTGAAATGGAAGGAAAGAAAACAACAAAACTTTCAAATCTTGACTCGGATGATTCGATTCCAAATCGTAAAATCTCTCCAACCCTCCAAATGGAACATTTAATTCAAGGATGTAAATGATTGAATCTCTATCGATTAGAAGACAAGACAATATCCCGTCACTCTCCTCCTCCGCCCGTACGAGACTCGTATCCATGTGATTCTCACGTGAAACCGGACCCTCCAGGGGTTCCTGTCACTCAACTACGATGCTGTCCTCTGGTGCGCCATGCAATCATGTTGCGCTCAATCATTTGTGCTCTCTGTTACATGGCTAGAGTTTCAGGTCCCTTGTTACTGGGTCCCAGCTTTTGATTAGACGACTTCACAGTTCGGCCTGGTCATGTCTTGATCACACGGAATCTTAGCCTTTTTTGATCATCCATTCTACCCACCAACCGCATTATGTGGTTTAGCCGCTTCAGTGACCTTTCCTTTTCTCGTCATTTTGTTTTTTACTTCGTGTATGCATAAAAGAATAAACTCAAGGGCTAGAGGGTTTGAACAGTGTTTTTAATTATTACTTTTGTATTGAGTCTGATAACATTTATCTATTTTTTTGTATTTTCATATTTTTACATTTTTACAGTAGTTTTTTATTATTTTAATTTAAATCGAGGGACCATTTAGTATTTGTCTCAATATTAAAAATAATAAATAATTAAAATGCAAGGTAAAACAATGAAAATAAAAGGAGAATTTCAATTACAAAGTCATGTCATAAGAAATATGTATTTGGTTAAATAAAAAATAGATGGGAGCGCGTGGTGGAGCACTCGGGGGCTCGTGAGAGACGCCCAAGCCCTTCCACAGGGTCATTGTGGAAGCATCATTTGGTGAATTTTGTTCCCCAAAAGTTATTATTCACCAAATTACCACTCTTTATTCACTACAACAAAATAACATTGTGGAACGTGAGAACCAAATATTAAAAAAATGATGAATGTCATGTTGATAAGTTCATGAGCATCTCCTTGTAAGGAGGAATTCTAACTATCAATATTCATATACTTGACAAAGTACCCCATAAAATGTTAAGAAAAAAATACTATATGAATTGTGGAAAAATAGAAGGTATTCCTACATATACTTGAAAATGTGAGGGTGTCTTGCAAATATACCAATACATGATCTTAAAAAGGTGATCAATATAAGATCTCAAACTCTGTATTATATATTTATTAGATATGCATACAATAGCTGTGTATAACAGTTTCTTGTACAAAAGTTAAATATTAAGAATAATCATCTTAATACTATTATAAAATCAAGGAATGCTATACTCTTTGAGGATGTTTCCATGAAAAGATGCATAAAAAATCATTCATGTAAGAGAACAATTAAGCCTAGTTCAAGTAATCACCATCAATCAAAAGATGATGAAGTTGAGATTAAAAAAATAAAAGGGAAAAAATGACCAAAATATTTGATTCTAATTTTTTAATATACTTGTTAAAAAACGAACCTCAAATCTACTCCAAGACAATGTCTATCAAGAAGCTTTCTTTTTCAAGGAGACAATCAATAGTTAAATTAAATCCATTATAAATAATTAAACATGAGAACTAATGGATCTTTCTCCCAGAAGTAAATCATTAGGCCACAAGTGGATCTTCAAAATGAAGATGAAAGTTGATGGTACTATTTATAAATATAAATTTAAACTTGTTATTAAAGAGTTTAGACAACAAGAATGTATGGACTATTTGTCATTCATTTGTGTTAAGACTAATTATCATACCAACAATAATAGTCATTGCAGCTATTAACAAGTTGAAAATACATCAAATGATTGTAGAACGAATTTTCTTAAAAGTGACCTTGAAGAGAAGGTTTACATGGAATAGCCCAAGGGGTTTGTTATCAGTAGACAAGATTTTTTTTTTAAAAAAAATAAATATGATTTAAACAAATTATGAGTGAATGACAAATTAATCTTAAAGAACCCTTGGTTTTTCTAGATTTATAATGGCTAGTCAAATGTTAATAATGATGGGAATTAATTCTTAAACCTTTTAGCTTCTAAAATTTACTAAAAAAAAAGGGTTAAAGAAGAGTTCAAACTTGATTTTTGTTAGATTTTTACATTCCCTTTCTCACCTCATATTTTAGTGTTTTCTTCTCATTTTAAGTTTTGATTCCTTTCCAAATCTAGAGCTCATGTTTATATTGTTAAGAGATTTTTTAGTCTCATATTATATAATTCAAAGATCTTAGTTGCAAGTGTATCTAAATTACGGTGATGTTGGTGGAATCTTGATAAACATATTACAAATATTCTAGTTGCACAAGTGAGAAGCAATAAAACATTGAGGACAAATGATTCATCATTGACAACAACAAAAATCTCATTCCTTTAAAAAACTTCAAGAAGTAAATACTCTTCTTTGTTTTAATTTAAATATGAATATTTTTTATTACTAGTATGTATACTAGAATTTTGAGTTAATATCAATTGCAAGTTTGATTATATGCTTAGTATGCATGCTACAATTTTATTATTATTTTTTCAATGTTGAAAGCATGTTTACCTTTAATTATGCTTATAGTTTTAAATATGTATAAACTCTAGGTTTTGGATGAATATCTTTTGTTTGTTTATCATATTTTTATGATGAAAAACTAAACTTCTTTACTCACACACACACACACACACACATATATATATATACACATACAAACTCAAGGCTTGGGTTTTCTATTGTTCTTAAATGAAAAAGGTCAAGGACGGAAGCAAGGGGTAAGCAGGGCCCAAGCCCCTGTAAGACATTTTAATATTTTTCATTACTTGGTAATTAAGATGAAATTCAAAGGACATACATTAATATGCTAATGTTTATCAAACATAAATAATGATTCGCTTTAGCTAATGTTTCTTATGTACTTTGTATATTTATATTTGATAAGTATAAAGATCAACAATATTAAAGTGATAAATATATTATGAAGATGAAATTAACTTCATTGTTTTGACTCAATTTGGTATTGTTCCAAACCTTTTACCTTATACAAAGATCATTATATGTTTGTAGTAAGTTATTTGAATAAAACTAAATAATACATGTTTTTTTTACAACTTATATACAATAAATTAAAATAAATATTATATATTATTATATTAATTTTGGCCCTCCTAACAAATAATCATAGTTCTGCTCATGAAAAAAGTGGTAATCTTTCCAAAGATTTCCATTAAAAAACATACAAGCATGACTTTTTTGAATTTCTTCAATGAATTTTTTGAAACTTTATCATTGTAACATCATTCCAAAAAAAAATTAGCAAGTTAATTTTATATCAATTAAAATGATAAGGAAATTATTTTAAAATATCCGATAAACTATGTGAAGAGGCTGTTGTTACTTTAATCTCAAGATCGATTGACATTCTTTGCAGATTATCATTAGCAGTTTTATTACCAATTAAATTATGTATTAAAACTAAAAAAAAAAAATATAAGGAGAAATAAAGTGCATGAGAGGTGACAGTTAAACGGAATAATATTGAACGAAGGAATGGTGGGTGAAAATGAATTAAGAACCCCCACCATTCATTTATTTAAAAAGATATTCCCCAGTTTATTTGTTAACAAGAATTTACACGGCAATTAGGCAACCTCGGGTTCTTAAATCCAACGTGCGCCTCCATTATTACCACTCATGTGGATCCTATGTGGCGCATCATTCCCTATGCAGCTCCAAGACAGCAAGGCACACGTGTGTCCTCAAAACCCGCACGTTCACTCCCAGTCAAAGTCACCGTGTCTTTGCTGGATCTGTTCAACGGTCAAACCCCCCTACAAATCATTTCCCTATTCGCTGGCACCAGCGGTGACCACACGTACGGACTCCTCGCAGCCGTTAGATGATTCGCAAGCTAATCCAAACCGTTGATCACGAGATTTCCCGCACGTGCACGTGCAACCATTAACCAAGAAAATAAAGTTCAAACTTGAAAGGTTAGAAAGGCCAGCTTTGAGTTGGCAAGTATGGGGGGTGGGTATTGCCACCCCATGTGACCGGCTGAGCTGGTAACCATGTGATCAATGGTTAAGGGGCTTCTTGGAAACGCAGTCCAAAGAAACATTTCACAAAAAAAAATGATTTTTTTTAATGTGTTTATATGTTTTGATATAATAGTGTTAAAAATAAATTTTTAAAAATAGTATATTAATATTTTTTTAAAAAAAAACACTTTAAAAAACAACCGTCACCACAATACCAAAATCAACGCAAGCAAAATCATTACTTATGGGATGTTTGAGAGTATTGTAATAGTTGCCTTTTGTTTTGAAAGATATTAAAATAATATTTTTTTTATTTTTAAAAATTATTTTTGATATCGATACAATCAAAATGATTTAAAAACACAAAATAATAATTTAAAATAAAAAAATTCAAATTTTAAAAAAATACTTTTAAAATATATTTTCAGTAAATCTATGTTTTGGCAAGCGTGCTTTTGAGGCACGGTATGGGTCGTGAATGACATTCATACCCAAAGTATTGAATGGGAATTATGATTGCACGGGTGGGTGGTAGGGGCATTATTGGATTCTAAAACGGAATGTACAAAGTTTTTTTTTTTGGATTTTGTTAAGGAAGCATGTCTGGTTGGCGAAGTTGTTGTTAATTGCAAATGGGAATTGCAGAATGATATAATAAGAGCACAATCATTTAGGATGGCAAATTAGTCATTAATCTATGAGTTAATTATTAGCTTACACTCACCTAATCATGCCATGGCTTCAAATGATGAAAGTTGTAGTCATCATGGCCATGATAAGATCTCCCCCTCTCTCCCTTTCTAGTACAGTTGGAGCCCACTTGAAGGTACTTTTTTTAAAAAAATTGCACAGGTGAATCTATAGAAAGACTCCCCCATCTTGTTATCTTATCAACATCATCATTCCCATTTTGTAAATAATTAGGCTCTTAATGATGATTAGGGCCACACCAGCATCTCTGGTTGGCTGTAAACATGAGGAGGGTCGCCGTGGCGATTAAACAATGCCCTTACTTTGCTGCCTTCCTAGCTAGCATTGTTCCCCATGGCCTTGGAAGCATAAACTTCCTTTAAGCACTAACGTGGTCTACTTGTCCATTTTTATTCTTATTATTCTTCTGATCTTCTACCTGCCTGTGTATTATTAAATTAACAAGAAGCCGAGACTCCTAAGCTGTCGGGCTGGTCTTTTTGTTCGATAATGCTTTCACATAGGTTAAAAAAGAGAGTAAAATTGCCTAAAAGCCCACTCATATGTTGCACCCATGCCTCTATATAGTGTATACAAAAATCATATGTTATTTTCGTGCACTACAATGATAACAACATCATAGCATAGCGTATTTTTATCGATCGATCTCTTTCTTTTATATAATAGCATAGCATATTATCTGAAGCGTATGCCCGAATTAGATTTTTATACTATCAATATTAATGAGCAGAGATAGTCAAACTTGAAAAACTCAGATGATTTCACCAGTCAATCTAACTCAGTCACCCACTCATGAGTTCATCAACCAATCTTCTTGATCGAAAATGATCCGAAGATATGGTTAATTTGATATCCAAGACATGTCTTTGTCTTACGTTTGAGATTAACCTAATAATTAATAAGATAACCACCAACATTTATGTATCGATTAACCTAATGATTAATAAGATAACCACCAACATTTATGTATCGAACCTCTATCTAAATTCCTTCCCTTGCCATAACATTGGTGGAGGCATTTGTTTCAATATTGTCAAGATTTTCTGTATTTTCTCTTAGTGTTTTCTTTTCCTGTTAGGCGCAGATCGCTTTGGTATCTCAAGCCATCAAACTGTACAATCAATCTGAAAAACATACAGCTTCATTGATGATATTATGCTATCACTTCAGATACAAATAACGTTTACCCAGCGACTTGGTAAAACAAAATCATAACATTTTGATAAACAATAATTAATATGCATTTACCCAGTAACTTGGTAAAATAAAATCACAACGTTTTGATAAACAATAATTAAACTTGGTAATTTGGGCTTTTTTCCCGAGATCACGGGCTGGGCTAATCATATTGAAATCCTTCCATTAAGAAAATATTTTTTTTGGAGGAGGACAGGTCCAAATAATTAGACCGGCCTCATAACATACGAACTTGCCCATTAGGCTTCAAGACTATAGGCCCATGAAACGAGCGCATAATAGCTGGTGTAAAGTAAAATAATATTACCGTCAATGATTGATTGGTCGAAGAGGCCCAGGTTTTCCACTGGACTTGACCCGGGCTGGGCCCCTCATTTTTGGAAACGAAAACGCACCTCCCTTCCGAACAGAACACCGACAAAATTATTGGCAAAAAAGTTTTAATTATTTCCCTTGCCGTGCCAGTCACCAAGTAGCACAGCAGGAATGGCACCCTTCTCTCCCCTTAAGGTTAATGCTCCTTTAATTCTGTTCCTTTAATCGCGATTCCGGCTGAAAATATGGAGCGAAACCAAATGAACGGTCGTGCTTCACCTTCTAACTCCACCGACTGCGGCGGCACGGCTTCCCCTTTTCAACCTAACTACAGCAGCCGAGCTGTTCAAGTACGTAAAAATCTATTTCTTAATCATTTTGTAAAACCCTAAATGCTGTCGCTAGCTATCATGCTACTGCTGTTTTTTAGGGTTTTAGGATCCTTATTGTCTCATTCACCGTGAGTGACATAATTAACTTAAGTCTTAAGTTTGGTTTAAATTTTGAAGCGGAACTCTTTATTTTGATGGTATTGTTGTTTGAAGTCAATCTAGCCTTTTTATTTAAGCAGCAGCTGCTGCTGCTTGCTATTATGAATCTATCTGCTTATAGTTATTAGTTCATTGGAACGACCTCCCGCGGTAATCTCAAGTATATATGGGATCATCCGATCAGGGTTTTGTCATTTTTGCCGTAGAATGTGGGATTGAGAAAATAGCTGAATATAGGTTTTGAACCATGATTATGAACTGATCTTTCCTTAGTAGGATTAGAGAAAAATAAATAAAAATTCTGATACGTGGTAGTTAATTTGTGTATTTAGATGTATTGATAATACATACAATGAGTAAAAAGCGAAGTTTGTAGTATGATGTAGTTGGGGAGTCAGATTTTTAATGTGTTGCTACTTCATACATTGCGCCTCTAGTTGGTTTTTATTTTACTTAATGACCATGCTTCTTGAGACTGGGTTTGATAGCACTCGTCTGAGCTGCTGACAGAGAGGTGATATGCTGGCTGTTTGTGTTGACAAAGCTGGTAAGGTTAGAACCCATTACTCCTTTTCAAAGGAGGTATTTTGGGGACCCAATTTTTCTTTCACGAGCTTCATCTAACTGGTTTTATACCTAACTCATGGTGTATTGAATGTTTGGAGTTAAAGTTCTGCTCTCATCCAATTGTCACCTATCCATACTTGAGGATTCAAGCATTCATGGTTTTGTTTTTTGCACTCAGTACAGGGATACGTCACATCTCGTTCTGTATGTTCATCGTTTACTTGTTTTATGAGGAATTATATCTTGTTGCTGATTCTTATTTCAGGAAGCATTGGAACACTTGGCATCTATTGATTTAATTGAATTATGCAGTGAAGCAAAAGTTGAGCGTTGTCGAGCAACTAGAGATTTGAGAAGTTGTGGGCGCTATGTCCAGTATGTGTTGAACTCATGCAGCCATGCTTCCTTATGCTCTGAGTGTAGTCAGCGGTGTGATATTTGCCCCATTTGTAGAATCCCTATCCCAAAGACTGGAATTAGGCTCCGTCCTCGCCTTTACTATGAGTGCATAGAGTCTGGCCTTGTTTCCAAAAGATGCGATGAAAGATTTCAAGAGAAAGAAGATGCGGACAATGAATTAACTACTGATGTCCAGCGGCTCTATTCTTTATTTGATGTTGCCTTGGAAAATAACTTGGTTTCTTTGATTTGTCACTGTATCCCTTCTCTGCATCCATGTTTAATCGCATTGAAAATTGGTGCATTGGAATCATTTCTAATATTTCTAAATGAAATCTACTCTTAACATTCTTGCAGAGGCAATTCCATAAAATATTATTTCTTCACTTTTGTTCCTTTTTTTCTACATGGAAGCATTTGGACAAACTAAGAAAACTGTAAAAGTGACATTTGAAACATGGACAGCCTAGTACTTCTGGTATTGTGTGATTGTCTGGGCATTCATGCTTTATAGAAATGTACTCTCATTTCTGAAGGAAATTGAAAAAAAAGATAAAGTCTCCCTTTGCTGAAACTTATGAACAGCCTTAACATAAATTTAACAGATGTTACAGATGTTTGTATGGATGAAAGTGCCGTTTCCAGTGATCCTGTCATTGCTTTCTTGTTGGATGAAGTGGTTGTCAAGGATTGGTGCAAGCGCACGTTTAAAAACATCATAGCAGAACTTCAAGGGATATGTATCCTTATTTTTTTTTTGAAATTTGATATTCTATGGCCTGCTATTACTTTGTGTAACTGCATGTATGTTATTTGGTTGATCGCCTTAGTGTAATATTCTTAACACTTTGTTAGATAACCTTGAAACAGAAGAAATGAAAACTAGGTTGAGTTTACTTCTTAAACTTTCTGTGCATCTGGTTGGAATATCCAATGTCCTTGAAGTTTTGGAATCGTCATTTAAGGATAGTCTTTCAGCACAGCTTCATGACTTGCAGCTCCTTCTAGAGAACATATTAAAGGCGAAGCAGGTTTGGTTGCTTACAGGATTGAGTTGTTAACAGAATGCTACATTCAATTGTTTATAGGCTCTAAACTTCTTTCTTTCTTTCTTTTTTCTGTAGTTCTTGCTTTCCTATATGTTTTTACTCTACAGCACAGAATGTCATCTGGTTCCATCCCTTTTCATTTCCCCTTGCAAATCTTTTGTGATATTCTCTTCTAGTACGTTTAGATCCTATTGTGGACATGATTTTTTAGCTGATTTTTGAAAAGCCCACTAAACAAGAAACTAGCATGGAATTCAAAAATATCCTGCACATTCAAATTTTTAATGCATGTACTTTTATCTCTGACACCGTTGCTGTAATAATGATTTGGACTGTGTGTTCTATTGAACTTGGAATAGCTTGTTCAAGTTCTGCAAGTGTCGTAGAAAAACCACATTTTGCAATATCATGTCTTCTATAGCTGCATGCAATTCATAATCCTTTCTTATCGTTAGTTCTTGATTTTCAGCATATGGAGATTATAGCATGGTGTGTAAGACATCACTTTCTGGAGAATGTCGGGTCTCGTTACAGCAATTTATCATCATGGCGTACTGTTGTCCTTGAAAGGAAATCAGCTGCAATTAAGCGTTCATGGCCTGATGTACCAAATCAATCTGCTGAGCCCAGCATGCAGGCTGGTTCCCTGTTCATTGAAGATGCTCTCGCCAATCTTGAAATAGATCAGGGCCATATGCAAGAAAAGGGAGAAGAGTCAGAACTTGCATTATTGCTGAAGGATGGAAGGTTGTTTTTCAGGTCTAAGCTAGAGGGTTTGGCAGTATGCTATCCATTTGAAAATCTCCGAGCTGCTGCTGATGTACTTTTTTTACATGGAAGTTCTGATTTGGTGCTTGCAAAGCAAGCAACTGTATCCTTTATCTATTTTATTTTTCTTAAATATATTTCTGATGATTATATATTCTCATTTTGCTGAGCATTATGTTATCCTTTGTTTTCTTAACATAGAATTAGTTTCTTTACTATCTTTTTGATCGACATTGGGCAATGCCAGATGAAAGTTGGCGACATATTGTAGATGACTTTTCAGCTACATTTGGTATAACCAGGCATTCATTATTGGAATCACTTACTTTCTATCTTCTGGATGATCACACAGAAGCAGCTCTGCAGGTAACGGGATTTCTACCTATTCTGATGCTGAATAGTCGATTAATCTTGTCACCAAGTTTACCTTCGATCAAGGCAATGCATACAACAGTACAAATTTTTGTCAAGCTACATTTTTTGTTAGTAGTTCTTGTTATTTGTATATGAACTATGGAGTCTGAAAGTTTAATGATACAGAAATATAACATGCAAGTGAAATCTTTTAATTCAAGTACTAAAATACATATATTTCTCACTCAATGTGTAGTTAATAATACTGCTTGTCAAGCTAAACGTAACTGAATGAGGTTCTATTTCTAATCCTACTTTGGTCAAAGTTTTTAAGTACGTATTCTCCTTAAGTAAAAGATCCAGAGATTTTATTACTAACGGGTAAAAACTCCTTTGTGAGAAAATTATACTCTCTTGAGTATGAAAATATCCTATCTAGATCCATCATTACATTCTTTATTCTATGTTTAAAGTGCTTAGAATTCTTGCATTCTTTATGCTATGCTTAAAGTGCATAAAATTCTTCATATTCAATGTGTTGTGGTGACATATATTCTGTATTTAGGATACTAGGGTATCTGTAGCTACATTTTGAGAATGGCTGTGACACTGTTTCTAATCCTCTCATAATACAGTGAACTCCGTGCTTTCCATGACCTTTTATATGCTGACAGCTGTTCACTGATGTACTTTTCACAGGAAGCTTGCAACCTTCTTCCTGAGATTTCAGGCCCATCAACTCATCCTAAGATTGCTCAAGTGCTATTAGAAAGGAAGAATCCTGAAACAGCACTGATGGTCTTAAGATGGTCTGGGCATGATGGATCTCAAATGGTTTCTCTCAATGATGCTGTTACTGCTGTTCGGATTAGGGTGCAGTGTGCGCTTTTGACTGAAGCATTTATGCATCAGAGAATGCTCTGCACCAAAGTCAGGGAAAATAAGTTCAAGGCTAGACCACCTCGAGATGCTTCTGATGATCTTAAAGGCGAATGCAGGACCTGGGAAAACTGGGTGGAGATACTGGTGAATGAAATTTGTTGTCTTTGTATCAAGAACAATCTGGTAGATCGAATGATATCATTGCCATGGAATTTGGATGAAGAGAAATATCTTCATAAGTGTCTCTTATATTATGCTTTCCATGACCCTTCAACAACTATTGGAAGTCTTCTTGTTGTATTTTATCTCCAGGTAACTTCGAGCACAAATCTTAATAAACTTTGACTCAGGGTTTGAAGAAAATTTGGCTCTTTGATGAATTTACTACTTAAAAAGGGAAAATAAATGAAAAGAAATGTCAAATTGAAATTTTCAATATGTTTAGTTATGTGACTAACTTGGTTAGGTTTCAATATTCCCTAAACTTTCCTTTTTATTCGTGCTTAATTATGATGTTAGGTTGATAGCAATTCTGGGATCAATGATATTTTTGTTTGGTTGAACGGTTGATGTAACGTTAACTGCATGTTTCCTAAGTCATCATATTGCAATCAATTGTGCTGTATAGTCCTAATAATGACACTAGCTCACCAAACTCCATATTAGGTACAGTTCTAAAGTTACCATTTTCCTTTTTTCATGTTCATTTTTAGTTAAAATGCACTCACAGTGAAGTTTTGGTTATAAATTGAAGCAAAATACCTTCTACAGCATATGAAGCAAGCAGAGTCACTTTTGCAAATGATTCGACAAATTCATCTCTGTATCCTTTTAGTTTTTAAAATGAAGACTTTGCAAAAATCAAAATATTTGCTATTGGCCACTACTATATAATTGCCAATGACCTCCCGTACTAAATTGAACACAGGGGTAAGGTTGAAAATTAATCAAACAATGATGGAGACAAGCCTATATATCTCATCTAATGTTTGATTAAGATGTGGATTTTGAAAACCTGGAATGCTAGTGGTTGGTGTTTTTTACTGTCACCAGAGCAAGACTCCACCGGGACTGCTACATCAAATAATTTGATGTTGAAACTTGTAATCTTGTGAATGATTATATTACAGTTATCTGCTGTTATTTTTATTTAATCAAGTTCTGAATTTCATTTTACTTCTAGATTACTCAATAACTTTCCGTGACATATTTTTCTCTGTTCCAGCGCTACAGATATGTGGAGGCATACCATGTTCATTCCAAACTTCAGGGTGTGGAGCAGGAGTTCATTTCTAAGAATTCTCTCAGTGAAGAAGTTTTATCCAGAATGAGATCAGCTAGTCACCACAGAGGAGAACTTGCTGTAAGTGTTAAAACCTTGTAGAATTTTTGTGTGCATCTTTACCGAAAATGGAGCCTTAAACATGGGGGTGTTATGAATTTTAAGTCTGATTTTCTTTAATCTAATCTCCCAAAATAGAATAGTGATTAACTAATTAACAAGCAAAAAATTAAATCAATCCTGTGGGAAATCTTATGGACTAGGCCCTCCTTCTGATTTGCTTTTGGTCAATTTTTATAAATTGAATTCCAAATGGATTTCAAATCAATACCCTCAAAAAGGTTCCAAACACATGAATTGATTTAACTCTGTGAAGTGAATTCAATTCCAAGAGTTTCAAATAGTCTAAGTTTTTGGGTGCTACAGTGCTGGTCCAACTAGCAGTGCTTAACTGTCAGTAGGTTTCTTAGAGCGAAATCATTGTCTATTGATGCAAGTTAGAGCATCTTTGTTGGAACATCACTTCCTCTGCATTTCATAATAAGTATCTTTGGGAAGAAATTGGATTAAAGTAACTGACCAAACTATACCTTCTTTAAACAGGTTCAATCCATTAAGTTGCTTCCAAAAATTCAACAGGAACAGCTTAAGACTGGAAAATTGTCACCCGAGATCCATAATACCTCTGGTGAAGAAGTTGAAATTCAAGAAAGGGCTGATCTTCCCTTGGCACAAGAGCCAAAGTCAAGCAGTTTATTAATTTCCCTGCCTGCAGATTCTTCTCTGGTTTCTCAGACAAATAATAATGTTACTGTTAAACCAGCAGCTCTTAAAACTCCACCAAGATTTGGTGCATCTATCAAGAGTCCTCACCTGGAAATGGGTAACTGTGACTCTTCATCTGTTCTTCATCAAAGGTTATTTAGAACTCCAGAAAGAACTCAAAAGTATCAAGTTAGTTTCAACAAAAATTTCAAATTTGATGGCATCTCAACTCCTGGAATTCATCAAGATAGTCACATGAAAACCACGCCATTAAAGGAGACCAGCAGAACTTCATTAGAAGTGCTTCCGAACAGCAACCTGCACCACAGTCTATTCGATGAAGTCTCTCCAGAAAGGGAACAAAATGGGTTTCCTAAGCAATTACGAAATACAACTCCTCCATATTCCCATAGGATTACTGCTAATCCAGTGGCTATGACTGGCAGCAACAATGGTCTTCGTAATGATAAAAATGATAGATCTAGGAATAAGGGTTCTATAGGTGATCCAAAGGACATAGCTTGGAGGTAAAACAAAATTTCTTTTCCTTTAGCCTCTTCTGTTTTCTTCCAAGGCTTCCTTCTGAAATCATTCTAGAGCAAAAAAAAAACCCATTTTAATTGTTAAGAAAAGCTTTTTGTTTGCTTAATGGCAATATAGTGCTCTTATATTCTGTTTTTACTTATGATTCCGTGATATTTCAGTGATAGAGAGGAGTTCATTGTTGATGAAAGGGAGGTAAATGATGGGCTGAGATGGAGAACTGATGAAACTAGTGATGAAGAAGAAGAGCATATTCCAGAGAGAATTGTTGGAGTTGGTTCGTTTGCAGCAACCGCTAGGAGAGTTAGAAGAAGTAGATTTGCTAGAAGATGAACATTGTTTCCTTTCTGTAACCTATAGGTGCCTCTGACATTCTATGGTCGCTTCTCTCTGGATCAGTGACAAGCAGGAAGTGCATGAGCTAGCAGTGAAATGAAGCCATGGATTTTTTTTTTCTTGAGAGGGCTGCACTGCTAAGATTTACTGGTTTCGATGAGAGGTATATAAGCATAATGTATACTGATTTATAGTTTTTGGACATGGAATATGAAATTCAAGCCATCTTTTTTTTCTCCGTTGTGTTGATCAAATATGATTTTTGATTTTCCCCTCTTTTTTGTATCGTGAAGTAATTCAGTTCTTGAACCAGTCTTTTCTTTTCTAGACAGTTTCATTTTCTGTAACTTGTGTTATTGTTAAAGTGCTTGATATGAGATTTAAAATCCAATAAAGAAATAAGATAAGCTGACATGAAATGAGTGAATAACAAAAAAAAAAAAAAATTATTAGGGACACACTAGAATTTTATATTTGACACGCCTAATAATATGGTTAAAATCATTTTGTTTTTCAAAATTAGTTTGTTGATATTTTTTTAATGATAGTGAATGTATAAAAAACAAAGTTTATATCATCATAATTCATTTTTTCTCACTTTTTTTCTTTTCCTATTTTTACTTTAGTAAGTATTTGGAAATGTGGCTTTTTTTTTAAATAATTTTTTATATTTTTAAATATTTTAATGTTCTGATATTAAAATTATATTAAAAAAAATATTATTTATATATATTTATATATATATAAAAAAGCTATTATAACACCGAATCAGTTTTCAAAGAAATTGCTAAAAAGGGCTTGGACTTTCACTCTGACCGAACAGAACTCAATACAACAGGCCATCACCACTGACTTCCTTTTTACCGTACAACTACTTTGGCCATCCAAATAAAATGAAATGACACAAAAGGGGGCTTTGGTCAGGCAGACGTGAGAAATGGCAGAAACTGTGAAACTCCCAATCATAGACCTCTCCTCGCCCGATCGCATATCTACAGCCAAGTCAATCCGTCAGGTCTTCATTTCACTCTCTTCTCTCTAACAACTCTTGTTTTCTTTCATGCCATGTTATTTCATTCTCTCTCTCTCACAGGCTTGCGTGGACTATGGCTTCTTTTACCTAGTGAACCATGGAGTGGAAGGACAACTTCTTAGCAAAGTTTTGGAAGAGAGTAAGAAATTTTTCTCCCTCCCCTTGAACGAGAAGATGAAGCTGTCTCGCAAACACCACAGAGGTTACTCTCCATTGTATGCGGAGAATCTTGACCCCCTTTCAAGATCCGAAGGTTTTTTTTCCTCTTCTTTCTTGCTTTTCATTTAAGTACAAAATGTTATTTGACCCTTTTCAATTATTTGAACACGGATTTTTGCTACTTGTTGTGTAGGCAATGTAATAAAAATTAGAACTTGATTGTCTTATTCATAAATCTGGATATAGGTGACTCAAAGGAAAGCTTCTATGTTGGTCCTGTGGAGGGGGATATGGCTCAAACTAATCTTAATCAATGGCCTTCACAAGGTATTTTCTTTCAGACGTATCTTTTTCTTTCACTGTTGTTAGAATTTTTTTCCATTACATTTTATCTTATGGTTTGAATCTTACCTTGAAAACCATGGCATACCTTTCCTGAATATTCCTCGTTTGTGTATAAGATGTATGTTGCTACTTTGATCATTACTTAATTTGTTCTTTTGGCTGGGGAATTTCAGAAATATTCCCATCTTGGAGATTGACAATGGAGTCTTACCATAAAAAACTCATGTAAGTCATGATCCTTGTAGTTTTTTATATTGATTGTATGTTTTTAAAGAGTCTTACCATAAAAAAAACTTATGCAAGTCATGATCCTTGTAGTTTTTTACGTTGATTATATGTTTTTAAATGGGTTTGCAAAGCTGAGTATTTATGATCTTGGTTGGTTATAGGCTGTCTTTCAATTTGATTTCCTAGTAATTATTTTTGAGTATTTTGAGATTTTATCTGTGGAAAGTGTGGAAGTAGAGGTTTTTAAATTCGACAGAGTCTTGTCCCTTTCATGGAAAATTATTCTCTAGTTAGGAAACTCTAATTTGGTATTTATGTCTTGATTATATATCTCCAGGAAAATCAGCTTAAATTGGCAGTTGTATGTTTGAGCATAGCTATCTTATTGTTGATTATCTGGAGTTTAATCTTCAAGCATGCTCATTAAGTGGTTGTTTGGAAATTTTACTTTAGTAGAAAATAGCAACAAAATACAAAGTCCTCTATGGTGTTACTCCTATTGTTTCAGGTCTGCTGGGAAAAAATTAATCTATTTGATTGCTATGGCTTTAAATCTGGATGAAGATTACTTTGAGAAAGTAGGAGCCTTGGACACACCGAGTGGCTTCCTTCGTCTCTTACATTACCCAGGTATGCTGGCTTAGTTTCCCCCTTTTTTTGGGTAATATACATGTCAGCATTTGTCAGCTTGATGCAAAACTGAAGATAGAGGTGTGGAAAACGTGGTCATGCATTGATAGTTGGCTGGTCCCTTTGATTTCTTATAAAAATCTGGCCACCTAATTGTTATCTCAGGTGAACTGGGGTGTTTTAATGAGCAAATATATGGTGCTTCTGAACATTCAGATTATGGAATGATTACTCTTCTTGTTAGCGATGGTGTTCCAGGACTTCAGGCATGTGCATATTTCTCCGCTTTGCTGTTTTTTAAAATCTCAGGGACTTTATTAGTGTTTCATGATGCTTGAATGCTATCCTCACCCTTCAAAGTTTCAAGTGCAAAATATTTGGCCATCTTATCTTGATTTATAATTTTAATAGGTTTGTCGGGAGAAATTTAATCAACCACGGCTGTGGGAAGATGTGCCACACATAAATGGGTGAGTTTGAAGTAGTTGTACTTTATTGAAAGAATAACTGGTGTAAGAAGATGCAGTGTTTTTAGTATGTTCAAACAGAACAATTAACCTTAATAATGATTTAATCCTATGGAAACTCGTGTTTTTTTCTTCTTTGAAATCAATTGAGACATGATGACTTTGATATGATCATATGATTAATGAAATGTGAGCTGTCCAGCTAAGTACACCAGTCAGTGCAATTTTTGCCCCACCATTGTTGTTGAAATGAATTTGTGTTGTGGATTGTTGTTGGAAAACCATAAATCCTATAATCTTAAGCAAACATCTTTATCAGCATTTTACTTGCACGTTCAAATTTACATGACTACATAAATATGAATCTGCAGGGCTTTCATAGTTAACATTGGGGACATGATGGAGAGGTGGACTAATTGTTTGTTCCGGTAATTTACCATTCCTCTAATTTGAGGCATTCAATCTTTACATCTTTCCTTCTTTGGAGAGTTTTATCATATTTTTTAAAAGTTTTTCTGTCCCTCCCTTTGGTGATTTTTGTTTTAATCCTAAATCCATTACATGTAGGTCAACACTGCATAGAGTGATGCCAGTGGGACAAGAACGCTACTCTGTAACCATCTATTCACTTCTCTATTTTTTTGGGTTATCTTTTGTGGACTTATACTTCTAATAGTTTCAACTCTAAATTCTAGTCAAAAGCCTCTTCTTTAGACATGTGAATTATTCATGTTTTTGAACCTGTGTATAGGAGTTTCGATATTGCGATACCAAACTTCTTGTTTACACGCTGACCTGCAGGTTTTGCACATTGGTCAGTTTGGAATTACTTTTATGACAAGTTGAAAAATTACTATATAATCCTATAGGATGGATTAGCTGTTAAATGGTTGCTTGGGGGAAGATTTTATAACGAGAAAGTTGCCAGCTCAACTAGTATATGATACAGTGTAATTCAAAATAGCTTTAAATTGAAACCTTTGCATCATATATAGGGAATGAAAAATAATAGTGGGTGCCTTATAAATCGAATTGTAGTTTATAAATATCTCAGAACTAAAATGCATCCTATATGGTGGAACAGTCCTGAAAGTCATAAAATGGTTCAACATGATAATGGCTATTAAGAGAAATATAAACTCTACTAACATGGTAATGGTGATAAAAAGAAATGCAAATGACTGAAGAAATTACTTCCAAATGTTGTCGAAATTGAACTAAGTGCTTTTTTTATGCCATATGCTAACATATTGGGTTTTGATGCATATGCCATGTCTTCTGTGATTGGATTTTTGTTTTGTTGTTGACTCTTTTTGTGATACAATGTGGCAGTTGGCATTCTTCTTAGATCCCAACCCAGATTGTGTTGTGGAATGTTTGGAAAGTTGTTGCAGTCCATCATGCCCTGCAAGGTAAATTAAATCTGTTTTCCTTATAAAGTTTTCTTGTTAGTTCAGTGTTGTTTACCTAGTAATCAATAGTTAGTGTTTACGATTATCTCCATAATAGGGTATTTAATTTTCATCAACAAACTAGCAGTATACATTATGAGAATATCTAACTCATCAAGTTGGCCCTGAAAGAAGCCATACCTTTTCACTTGATAGATTTTACTAGCGGAGTATTCTGTATTTTTTAACCTTAGTGGTTAAGCTAGAAAATACTGCATTCTATTTTTGCTAGCCACTTCGATAAAAGCGCACTGGTATGTCCTTAGTTTCTAATCACTAACGTGAAGTTCTACTGCTTTTACGAGATTCGGGAACTTGCTGAGAATTTTGAAATACTAGTTTGACATGGAGGTTGATTACTTGTTTACAAAGATGTAGTGTATAGAAATTAAACTATGTATAAATGAAGGGAGCTTCGGAAAGGCCTTGAGAATTCTACAAGGTGCTTGGACATTTGCTTTCCAAAATTGCGTACGAAGGTGGAAACAGACTCCTGTTTACTCATGTAAAAATAATTATATTATCATTGTTTTGGATCGAAAAATGGAAATTAATTTCTTTTGATTATGTTTGTAGATTCCCCCCCATTCGCAGTGGGGCCTATTTGGAAGAGCGGTTTAAGCTTACATATGGCGAGTAAAAGCTTTGGATGATCAAAGACTGCTCTTGTTGCTCTCAAAAGTGTAAGATCATATTGCTCTTAATTGGGATTAACTTGTGTCTCACGGTTTTGGTCCTCCACTTGAGAGGCATTTAACGGGGATTTGTCTGTTCATCTGACATCCACTAATGACCAATTTTCTGAAGTTTCAGTTGAAATATTAGTCCAAAAGTTTCTTTGCTTGGAAAAGAAAATATGCTTTAGATGTAAAGGTGACTGCGAAAACCAAAAATAGAACTGAAATTTGGTTGACAGAATGATTGCCCTACCGCTATTTTGCTTAGAAGTAACTAGATATGTTCCCGCCTGCAGATGAGCAATTTTTTTTTTTTTAAAGTGTCAGGCTAAAAAAATCTGAGTTATTGGTCTAAGCTGTAATTTAAATAATATAAAAAAATAACAAAAAATAAATTGACAAAAAAACAATAAAAATAAAGATAAAAGGAACTATAGTTAAGTTTATTCATATTATATATAAAAAAAAACTCAATGCAAACTCAATAGAAAATTATAAAAAATAAAAAAGGTTACTTAAAGAAAAACATTAGCATAAAAAAATTAAGAAAACTCGGGCGAATTTTTTAGATCTAGTTTAATTTTAAAATCTCGCAACTTGTTAAATTTCTGTTTGATTTCAATTAAGAAGTCTAATTTGTTATTTAATTTAATTTTAAAGAATGAAATTATTTAAAAATATTAATAAAAAATCTTGCAAAAATAAAAATAAAAAACAGTAAAAAAATTAAGGATAAAATTTGAGAGAAAAACTAAAATTTGAAAAAATAAAACTAAAATAATCTAAAAATATAAATAGCAACTAAAAAAATAAGTATGAAATTTGAAAGATTAAAAAATTAAAATTTTTAAAATTCCTGAGCCTTCTTTTTTTTGTGTGGTATTTGAGGTTGGAAAGTTTGATTAGAAGTAAAGGATACTTTACTAAAGAACAATTAAATTGCCATAAAAAAAAGGACTAGGTTATAAGAAATATGAAAATAGAGGAGCTCGGTCTTAATTTTTTTCAAATTAAAGAGTATAACTAATTATTTCAGTAAAAAAATATAATGGGATGAAATGGGATGGGATGATTCATTACATTTCTCGGTTGTAGGGATTATTATAGTGATGTGATGAAGGCTTTTGTAATATTTATTTTTTTTCCCTTTAATTTTAATCTCTATATATATATTTTTATTCACAAATTTATCCTTATTTGGAAGTTTTTTGTTCTTGTATTTTCCAAGAATTTAATCCTTGTAATGGATTTTGTTTCTATAACCATGCCATATTGCCATTACTCTTAATAATGTAATGGTTTTTTTTTTTCTTTTGTAAATCAAATACAATGCCCTAGTTAGTCCTATACATGTGACCCAGAAAAAAAAATTACAATAGCTAAATGATGGAGTATAATATCGGTTAGTCATAGACCCTCACTGACCCTCAGTTACTGGGTCTAGTTCTTCATAAAAAGTAAGAAATTCCAAATATTTTGACGAATTCAAAGTGAAAAATGAGGTTGCTTCCTTGGCAAAATTGGAATAAAGTTGAGCCAAAAGATCTCAGTTTAAAATAAATTCATGAGAAAATGAGATTTTTTTAGGATTTATATTAAAGTTTAGAAATTAGTTAATTGATAAATATACATGAACTTGATGTCATGTTCAAGAAAGAGGTTCGAGCACTAATAACCCTGCTAAATAGTGATTTAACATAAATTCTATATTTTGAAACCAAATCAATTTTGAAGCAACTTTATGATAATGGAACCACCCAGCAAAGAAAACATACTATAAATTGAGAAATTCTATATTTTTTCCTTCTGATTCGCAAGGAAAATACATGTGAACAGTCGTGTCGATGCACGACGAGAGAGAAGAAAATTATAAAGACCAAAAGCGAAAGAAGAAGAAATTTGAAGTTAAAGATGGAAGAACATGGGGGGGAGGAAAAAAGGTCAAAGAAGGGGGGAAGTTGAAAAGGAGAAATTGTCAACTTCCATTCCATTACACGTGTCTTCAGGAGACACGTCAAAATCTAGTAAACCACGTCCTTTAGTTTGGGTAGGGGGACCAGAAGAAGCAACACGTATGACAGTGAACCCATGAATTACAAAGGAAGATGGTCAAGCAAGGCAAGCAATCTCTAATAGCTAGCATGTTTATTTTTGTATTTGAGTTTAAAAATATTTTTGAAAATAATTATATTTTTTTTATTTTAAATTAATTTTTTAGATGTTTTTAGATTATTTTAATATGTTAATATTAAAAATAAATCTTAAAAATAAAAAAATATTATTTTAAAAACAACGAACAGACAAGTTTAAGATTGTCGTTGAATCCACACCGTACAAAACAAAACGAATCATGATTTGATCACATGCACACCCTTCCCTTAAAGTTCACCATAGTTTTCTTTTCATCAATCTTTTTTTTATCCGTTCAATCCCGCCTGATTATTCCTTTTCCTTTTTCTTTAGACAAGAGCAACACGTATATGTTTTTTATTTTTACGACAAAAACACTGTTTTTTTTTAAAAATTAATATTTTTGAATTGTTTTGATTAATATCAAAAATAAAATTTTAAAAATAAAAAATATTTAAAAAACAACTGTTATTATAATATCAAATATTTTTTTTATTCTTAAAAGCATGTATTTTATCATCGGCCATGCCTCGGGGATCAAATTTATTCCTAGTGATTTCTTTTACGTATCTATATAATAAAGATTTGAAAACAATATCCATATGCAATTGATTTATTTCTTATGGAACTCTACCATTGGTCCTACTAAAGGTTACAACTCTCGAGGAGATAAGTAACCACACCTTTTTCTTTTTAATTTTTTTAATACAATTTTATTTTTAGATTACTATACATATTGTTTTTTTAAGTATTTTTTATTTTTAAAATTTATTTTTAATATTAACACATAAAAACAATTTTAAAAAAAATAATTTCAAATAAAAAATAATAATTTTAACCAAATAGAATTTTGGCCGGAATGCAGGGGAGGGCCCACTGGTGATAAATTACAAAGAAGCTGGTGCCGGTGGATAAGGGAGGGAGGGGATGGATAAGCAATAGTTAATAGTAATCGTACGATAAGAGATTCGAATCCTAAATAGGATGCTGTTATACGCTAGAATATGCCGTACCCAAACCCACTTTAATTACACATCCACGTGGGCTCACACCCTCACAACATCTCACCGACTATTCTATTTTGTAATCAGATCACGTGATGCTCCTAACATCGATCCTGATCCGCACACGTGTACCACGCTGTTGCGGAAATTACAACGGAACCTAGTGTGCGGCTCGTGTAAATAATTAGAGGTTATATTTTGAAGGATAAAGGGTTAAATGTTAATGATGGTATCTAAATATAATTTATATTAATAATTATAATAATAATCTGTAAATAAATATTAAAATGAACATAAACTTCGATTTTTTCCTCTCCTAAAAAATTTACCACCTCAACCTAATAAGTTAACATTTAACCTCCATTTAGATGTTAAATGTTAACCCGAACTTTATTTTGGGTGTGTTTAGTAACATAAAACTATTTTTCTTTTTTAATTTCTAGTTTTCTTTTTAATTTCTAGTTTTTTCTTTTCTGATGAAAAAATTAAAAACATGTTCATAAAATAATTTTTCCAAAAAAAAGAAAGAAATGCATCAAGGTTGTAACTATTTTCCTAAAACAAAATCATAATCGTAATGTATAATAGTTATCTTAATATTTTATATTTGTAATAATATAATTATAGAATATTAATTTTATTTCATTTGAATTAAAAATATCATGAAAAATTTATATAGTTAACTAAAAAAAATATTTATATTAGATTTATAGTAAGAACTAAATTTATAACACTAATTGAATATAAAAATATATAAAAAAATAATTTTAATTTTTTTATATTACTAACAGGTGCTTGTATATAACAAAAAGTATATAGTTCATGTTTTTATTTATTTATTTGGAAAACAATATAAAACTTGTATTGAAAAATTATAGAAAACTTCTTAAATATGTTTTTCAAACTTAGTACAATTTTGAAAAACTAGAAAACTAAATTTTTAATTTTTCAAGTTCTAGTTTTCCTTTATATAACCCTAGTTTTTTTTATTAATATGTTCTGAACAATCTATTTTCTTTTTATTTTTCTTTTCCTTTATATAAAAAAATATATGTTCAAGAAATAATTATCAAAATAGATAATTTAGGTGGAGTCACTACTCGAGATAAATTAGAACCCTTAAAAATTAAAAGGAAATATGGGAAAATGGAGTCCACACTTTGTTCTCCAAGAAGATTAAATTTTTTAAATATATACTAGTTTCAAAGATTTGAATAAATATTTTGTTACGCTTATGAGAAGATAAACATCACTATTTTTTCTAAGAAAAGGTTATCTTATTTATATGTTTTCTTCTAAATTTATTTTATACATGCTATTAACTGTTTAAAATGTTTTCTGAGCTTATTCACAAATCATTTATTGTTGATGAATATTTATCAAGTTAGCATCATGCCTTCAACCAGAAGTCCTATATCTTGATGATTTTTCTTTGTTATATATATCAATTTATTTTTTAAAATCAAAAACTTGAACAAAAACTGCACTAAACCCATGTCGGTCCCTCTTGAAGGAGTCTTGTGAACTTATTAATTAACTCTCTTTTAGTTTAAATCATTGTGATATGTCTAGGTTGACCTTTAATTAAATTTCAGGGTTTCAAAACATAATGTTAATTTGATGAAAACATGTTTTCTTATTATTAAACTCATTTTAAGATTTAAAATGCTGCGCTAGGTCTATATTAGTTTTTAAAAATTAAGAGAAATATTGACCTAGCTGTTAAAAATCAAATTTACTCAAAACATGAATCTAACTAGATGAAAAACTAATCAACATAATTTTTGTTTTGTTTTTTTGTTTAAATGAGTTTTTATACACACATGCATATATAAAAAGAACATATTACAGTTTCACGAAGTGAAGATAATGTTAACACAAAGCATATAAAAATAAAATGAAAATGCACGAGTGAATAACGTTTATGCATGAATAATAACATGTTCATTAGAATGCACTTTGAATAGTAATTTTCATGCAAACTCAAGGGAAAAAGAAAAAGGAAAGGAAAGGGGTTTGGTTACCTTGGGGCTTGTTCTAGACAAGGGTGGAGCTATTGTGGTGGTTGTTGGTGGTAGAGACAGTGGCTGGCTGACGGTGATAGGGTTTTTAGGTGGTTTTTTCTCTCTAGCTTCGGTTTTCCTTTTCCTTTTGTTCTTTTTTCTTCCCCTCTTCTTCGATCTTCTTCACCCCTCCCACTATTGGATGGCTTAAACACACCCATATCCAGCTAAAAAATCCTCTCTCTCCCTCTTCGTGTTTTTCTTTACATTCGAGTTTCCTTTTTTTTGTTTTTCCTTTGTATTTTTCTCTGTCTCATTATTCTCTCTTTTGCTACTTTCTAAACCAAACCCCCCTTCTCTCGGCTCAATACTCTTTCTTTTCTCCCCCCCTCTCTCTCTTGACATTCTTTTTCTATCTTAGATCCCCTTGTTTCTTGCATTCCCCTTACTTATATGCAATGACGAAGCTCCTGAAACCTTTTTCTTGGTGGAATGCTTGTGGCCATTAGTTTTCTTGGGATAATCTAAGTTCTTCACTATGCATGATTGTACACTTTAGCAAAAACATGTTTAGGTTGGCCTCTTTACACTAATTTTTCAACAGTTTGAGAGGTCAAATCATATAGTGTTTGGCTAAGAATATATTACACATGCAACGGGAGAGTGTTATTTGGCATTTATTAGGTGCATAGGAGAGAGAGAAGAGTGGACAAAGTCATCCTAAAAGCCATGAAGAAAACAATAAAATAATAGGAAGCATGCTAGAGAAGAAAAGGGTATTGTTTTGGCCATCCACCAAAACAAAGTTTGTTTTGGTGGCATGTCTTTAAAAAAAAAAAAACATATAGCATGGAACGATTTTATTTTGCCCAAAATATGATGATTCATTTAATTGCAATTCTCAAATTTGCACATTGATCCCTTCATTTTATGCCTTTTTAAATTTGGTCGGTGTCTTTTATTGTTTTAATTTTGAATTTTTTTTCTTAATATTTCTTTCAATTTGTTCCTGATTGCATTTAAAATGGTTTCTCATTATTGACACCCTTTTCATTTAGCCATTTACTTTTTATTTTTCAATTGTTTAGCCAATTTCCATCATTTTCTCGCATTCTTCTTAATCTCATCCCTTATTGCGTGAAAATAGTCCCTCAATTTTGGCATAATTTTCAATTTAGTTATTGGCTTTCTAATTTTCTATATTTATCTAAATTCAATTGCTTACTTATTTTTTTTAAATTCATCCCTAATTGTATTTTTTTAATTTTTATTTATTATTCTTTAAATGTTTATTATCACTTTTTTTTGGATTGAAGTATTTTTTTTATTTTGCCTTTATATATATAAATAAATATTTGAGAGGGTTCAGAATCTGAATTATCACACCGTGAATGCCATCACACTTGGGTTTGAGTCGCGTCACTTTGTGAGCTTTTAAATTTCTACCAGTCCCTTTTAATTTTTTTACAATTTTTGGGACTTTTTGACCCCTTTAAATGGGTTTTAAATTTCTTTGTTCGTGAAAATTGGAGACATGATCCGTAGCCTCCTCGATCCCCAGTATTTACCAAAATAGATTTTCGGTTATTGTAGAAATAATAATAAAAAAAACATGATCATGGAGTATATTTGCTATTTATCTAATCTTAATTTGTTAGGAAAAAGTAATTCCATCTTTTTACAAGAAAAAGTAGTTCAAATGTTAAGAATATATATATATCACCTTGCGAGTGTTAATTTAAACGTCATTTATGATATATATGAAAATATATAAAAGTTGTTATAAAGATTTGAATACATTAGCTCTGAATCAAACATTATATTTATTTTATGAAAAACATATTTAAATATGAATTAATGTGTTAACTGTAATAATAATAATAAACATATCGATACGAATAGTTGATATTTATTTATTTGTTTATTTATTTAACATGTGATTTATCACTGTTCAAGCTTGTTCATCTAAACAGTACAGTAATCTACTTTCTAACATTCTCATAATTTGTTTTTTTGAATTTTTTTATATATGTATTTTTTAATTTCACCATTTAATATTTATATCTTTAGTTATTATATTATATTATTTTTATTTTTTTTTAAGTTTTTTAAATTTATATTTTTTTACAATTTTATTTTTAAAAATTAAATTGGTTGGAAATTAAGTTTATTGATTCAACTCGGGTACATGATTTCATGGATATCAAGTTTTAAATATTAAACAAAGTTTAGAAGATTTGCTTATATTTGCTTTGTTTCTTTTCTATTTTTTCAAACTCATGTTGTTTTACTTTTTTTAAAAAGTTTTTTTTTTTATTTTTACTTCTATAAAGGTAGACTCATATTTATTATCAAAATTATTAGTTTTAAAGTTTAATGCAAGTTGATTTTTTTTTATTTTTAAATTTATTTATTTTAATTTTATCATTGAATATTTTATATATTTAAAATTGATCTTTGTGTTTTTTTCTCCTTTTCTTTCAAGTGATTTTTTTTAAAATTGATTTTTTTATACTCTGAACTATGTTAAATTTTGTATTGATATTATTTAAATTATTGATGTATCGTTAACTCCAGCCTTAAACTTGTTTTTTCATTAGCATTATTTTTATGTAAATAATTTTTTTTACTGCCCCGAGCAAAGCGTGTGCCCCGGATCTAAATCATTGCGAGTTAAAAACGCCAAGGATAAACAGATTAAGCATTATTTAAATCCAAGTCACGACAAAATATATAGTCATGGTCAATGCATAAGGTGCCAAGTACTTTCCAGGCTCCCAATCCCTAACCAAACCAAGTGATTGCATGAGATGTTCATACCCCCAATCTAAATAAGATTTTTTCATTATCATTCATTCCCTTAATAATTATTGGTGACGACACACGCAATTAAATTCCAGCTTTTTTTTTTTTAATAAAATAGAAATAGAAAAAGGAAAACAACATCCCGTTTCCTTGACCACATCCACTCTAGCAAGTTACACAAGAACCAAGTTACTCAAATTCCACGACACCCACAAGACTGGGGTCAAAGTCGACTAAACATTTTTTAGTCGACTTTGACCAGATCAACGGCCAAGAGAACAAACTCAAAAACATCTCGCGAAGCAGGTGATAACTATCACCTCCTATATCTAATAATCCTCAGACCTAAACTTACGGATATAAAGATATTGTCTCTCCCTCCCTCCCTCGCTCGGTCCTCTCTCTCCAATCTGGAGAAACCAAAAACACTATCTTTCTGTTCGGGTCATGCTATTCGGATCCTATTAGATCCGGATTAAAACCAATTTCTGATAACCTGAACCTGAATCAAAGATGACGAGGCGGTGCTCGCATTGCAGTCACAACGGGCACAACTCCCGGACTTGCCCCAACCGAGGGGTCAAGTTGTTTGGGGGTCCGATTGACTGACGGGTCGATCCGGAAAAGTGCTAGTATGGGTAATTTAAGTCACTATACTGGGTCTTCTAATGTGGGTGGGCCCCTCACTTCCGGTCCGAACAATCCCGGATCACCAGGTGATACCCCTGATCACGGTATTGCCGCCGCCGCCGCCGGTTATGCTTCTGAGGATTTCGTTCCTGGGTCCTCTTCGAGTCGTGAGAGAAAGAAAGGTTGGTTTGAATTATGTGAAGTAACTAATTTAATTATGTTTCAAATCTCCCTTATCATGATTTGATTTGATTTGTGATCATTAGTTTAGAACTGGGTTGACCTTCATGAGATTGTTTTTTCCATGTTTAAACGTTTAAAATTGTGTTCCTTTATGCCTTAATTTGATTTTATTTTGTTGAGATAAACAACTGCAAGGTTTTTGTTTTCTATAGAAAGAAAAAAAAAAGTCCATGTTGGGTTGTTAGTGAATTCAGTTATTGAAGTTTCCGAAAAATGAAGTCTGATTCTGGTTAGGAGATTATGGGGGGAGGATTCGTGTTTTGTTTTCTGGAAATAAATGAGGGGTTGAAGTTTACATTCTTATTAGTT
This sequence comes from Populus x sibirica, assembly GCA_019202695.1. Lineage (NCBI taxonomy): Eukaryota > Viridiplantae > Streptophyta > Magnoliopsida > Malpighiales > Salicaceae > Populus > Populus x sibirica. Next base: position 2,943,421 of record JAGMVL010001291.1, on the reverse strand, counting down.
GAGTGCTATAAAGACCTGATAATGTTGTCTGTAATTATTTGTTTGGTATCTGAGATGAGGACAAGAAAAGAAGATTGTACTTTATGCTTGGTTTTTACTTTGTTTTTCAGAAAGTGATAGGCTTGGCTTAAATAAGCAAATTGTTTTCCTGGGCACATTTTATTGCTGCTGTATTGGTTCTCCGTGTCCCATCCTTTTTATGCAGACGAAACCCTTATTGGTGTGGGATCTTTCCCTTTTTGCTATTTCATTTTTAGCTAGTCTCCTATGGAGTTAAAATGATGAAATAAAGAAAAATACGACACAGACAGTATGGGAGTCTCTGAACACCCATAATTTAGGTTTGTCCTGGTTTATCGAGGGCTAGTCGAGGAAAGTAGGGATGGAAATTTCCATACAAGAAAACTTTTGATGAACAGTGTGCCTTCCAAACTAGAAATTTTGTTTGTGGTGGCAAAAAATCGCAGATATTCAACAAGGAGTTATGAGGAACATGTGGTATCAGATTTATATGTTTCTTGTATTGGTATATGCGCTCTTTAATCCTGAATGACTAATAACAAGTGGTGCAGGTGTTCCATGGACTGAAGAGGAACATAGGATGTTTCTACTAGGTCTGCAGAAGCTTGGTAAAGGTGACTGGCGTGGAATTTCTCGTAATTATGTTATATCAAGGACACCAACTCAGGTAGCCAGTCATGCTCAGAAATATTTCATCAGGCAAAGCAATGTGTCTAGGAGGAAAAGACGTTCCAGCCTGTTTGATATGGTTGCTGATGAAGTGAGCTCTGTTTTTTCTTTATTGTCTATCTGAGCAATGAATCACACGTTCAAGTGCAGCTTCATCTCCATGCCACATTAAAATATCACTTTATGCTTCTTCATCATGATATTCCACCCATCTCCTATTACCTCGTGATCATTTTATTGATGCATCAAGTTTACAACTCTTGATCTTCCCACCCTTATGAGTTGTCTGATTTATATTTTTCCCTGTCCATTCTGCATTTGCAGCCAGGAGACACTCCGATGGAATCACAGGACTTCTTGTCTACAATCGAACAAGAGTCTGAAGCACAAAGTGAAAATCCAGTGCCTGTCCCTCCTCCTTTGGATGAAGAATGTGAATCTATGGATTCTACCAACTCCAACGATGGGGAACCCCCACTTCCTAAGCCAGATAGCTCACAGTCTGCTTATCCAGTAGTATACCCATCTTATTTCTCGCCTTTCTTCCCATATTCTTTTCCATTTTGGTCTGGACACAGTGCGGAGCCCACAAAGACAGAGACACATGAGGTTCTTAAGCCAACAGCAGTGCATTCAAAAAGTCCAATCAATGTTGACGAGCTGGTTGGCATGTCAAAACTGAGTTTGGGAGAATCTATTGGCCAGGATGGCCCCTCTTCTCTTTCCCAGAAATTGCTTGAAGGGTCACCAAGACAATCTGCTTTCCATGCTAATCCAGCCTCTAACAGTTCGAGCATGAACAGAAGCAGCAGCCCAATCCATGCAGTTTAAAGGCAGCTTTGCTGCGATTGAAATCGTAGGTTAGCTCAGTGCTGATGAGCTTCACAATTTACAGTCTATATCAGACTATAACGTGCAGGCTGGTTTGGGTTTACATTCTTTTGTGGGATTCTTGTAATAATGTTGTTCTTTTAAGTTCTAGCATTAACTTGTTTAAGTTAGTCTTATGTAGGCTGTTAGCATCTTGTCTAAAGTTATTTGAATCTTTAACGTTCTCTCTGTGCATTCTTTGTTCTGTTTGCTGCACCTTCCTCCATTTATCAGTGCTGATTGAGAATGTCAGTCAGAAAACCTTAACTGGGAGAACTGTGCTTATTTGACTTTGTAGGAATGACTGATAAAGTAGTTTCAACCAATCTTCAGTGAGCTAGAGATAGGGTCCGAAACCGAAAACCTCTGACCATTACGGACATTTTCTTTTGAAGTTTTGAGATCCATATCAAGCCGCTTCTGCATATGGCATGGGGACCCTGTTGCAACTTTAAGAAACCGATGAGCATTGTTTTCCAAACGACGTCGTTTAAGATGCCATGATGAGAAGCATCAACATAGATCACAGAAGTCCAGAACGGGCCGCCATCTAAGTCCAGAATGGGCCTCCATCTACATGCACGGCACAATGCAGCTCTTAGCTGCTCATCTCATCGCTTCTGAAATTGAGAAATTCAGTGCAATGTTCTTGGGGAAAATTAAGGAGTAGGCGAGGGTCTTTGATTTTTATGTTCTTGATAGTTAAGGCTTCCCCTCCCTTGAGCATAGTTGATGATGGTGGAATAAGGGTTTATCTAGGGAAATCATGGACCTGGGGTGTTGTTGATGCTAGTGGGTATGGGTTTGTGTGTGCTGACAGTAAAAGAAAGAGCCGAGATCGAAGAAAAGAGGCTCCTTTATTTTTGGTTTGAAGGCTTAGTTTCTTATGGGTCGCAGGTGTGTGGCTTCTTCTTTTTTGGTGATTTTTTTAGGAGAGAAAGTCTTTGGTGAAAATCCAAGTAATCGTGTCAGTTTTTCTTCTTTTTTTTTTGGCTAACGCTTTTCTAGATTTCTTTCTTCACTATTTATAGGTAATGCAATTTTATCTCTTATTTATGTTTAAGCAATTTGGTTTTATTTTTATCTTTTTATTTTTTTACCTTGTGCTTGGGTCCTTCATTATATTTTTTTTATTTTGATCTCTTTATTTATGTCTAAGAATTAAAAATGTTTGAATTTTCAATTCTTTTAAAAAAGTGTTGGAAATAATGCAAAGATATCAAAATATATTTTTTAGATTGTTTTGTTGTTTTTACGGATTTCTTAGAAGGAAATTGGAAAAGAGAATAAAAATTCAGGTTATGAGCGATAAAAAGATTTTAAATTTTTTTTCTGTTTTTTTAAATTAAAACCCGTTTCTATTAGTTTTTTCTAAGTTCTCAAATAATTTTTAAAACAAGATTAACTAAAAGTAAACTATTATGAGTTATTAATAATTATAAATCTACTCCAAAAATCCCACATTTTTGTTAGCAATAATATATATATATTTTTGAAATCAACTAACAGGCCTACTGGGCCGACAGCCAGACGTTCATCGGAAGGTGTCTCTTCCAAGTTCCAACGTAAAAACAAAGGCAAAATGAAGAAAAAGCTGAAAGAAAGAAAGAAAGAAGGAGAAGAAACAATGAAGAATGCTGCCTTCAATCTTGACAAAAACACAACAAAATCATCATCATGGATCAAGAAAAAACAAACACAACCTCTCAAATCTCCGCTTTCTCTCTTACTAATTCTCTCTCTCTTCCTCTTTATTTTCCTTTTCATCTCCTTCTTTAAAATTACCCCCAATTCACTTTTCTCCAAAACCATCACAAATAACCCTCTAATCTCGCAATGCACCAAATTCCAAACCCTAGCCCTAGGAGAGAAGTTCCTATGGTATGCACCACACAGTGGGTTCAGCAACCAGTTATCAGAGTTCAAGAATGGGATTTTAATGGCTGGGATTTTGAATAGAACCTTAATTGTGCCTCCTGTTCTTGATCACCACGCTGTTGCTCTTGGTAGTTGCCCTAAATTTAGGGTTTTGGGACCTAAAGAGATTAGGGTTTCAGTTTGGGATCACGTTCTTGACCTTGTTAAGACTGGCAGGTGAGTCTGCTCTCTAGCCTTTACTGGGTTTCTTTTGCATTTCATGGTTCTTGTGTTAGTATGTTGATTCAGTTTTTTATTCTGAGTTTAGTTTGGGCAATGAGATCCGGTCAATATTTTTAGGACTATTATCAGGTGGTGAGAAAACTGTACTAAGGAGAAGAAGTAGAACCTATGCTTTACTGGATGTGTGAGAATTGGGATGTCTATCTCAGCTGATACTGTTAAGACTGTAAATAGATTTCAGTAGAATCTGAAATTGAGATCTCTGAGACTTACAATCATATATTTTGAAGTAAGTTCCCCGTGGAAAACCAGCTAAATATTTTGTTCTACTGTTTTTTTTTAAAAAATTTTTAAATCAAGACCTACTTCTATCTCTGAACAAAGGAATGCCAAATTGTTCGGCTTAGACCAGTACGCATTTTTGGACGTGGTTGATTAAATAGCCTTATTTTTTAATCTCAATTGTTGAGAAATGTAAGACTTCGACAGTATTTTTGAAATTATTTCCCAGCAGCCTAACAAGCTTTAATGTCTTGCCCTGCTGTTTTCTGAGTGCTAGGGTATGGAGACTATGCCTCACAAGCTTTATATCTCTTTGCTGTCACATCAATTAATGATACTCAATTTGCTTAAGTTTATTTGAATATGCCTTGCCCTTTTGTTTTGAAGAACAGGTGTATCATATTTCTTCAATTGAATACTCCAATCGTCTTCAAGATTAGCTTATGTATATTCCTTTGTTAATTTGCAGGTATGTCTCTATGGCCGACATCATCGATATTTCGTCTCTGGTACCTTCTTCCATTCAAGCGATAGATTTCAGGGTTTTTGCATCGCTATGGTGCAATTTGAATATGGATTTCACCTGTTCAAATGATTTAAATGCTCAATCTTCTTTGTTTGATAGCCTCAACCTGTGTGGATCTATACTGTCCGGGATTGATGGTAATGTAGACAAGTGTTTATATGCTGTAGATGAAGATTGCAGAACCACTGTTTGGACTTATAAGAATGGTGACGAGGACAGAGTGTTTGATTCATTTCAACCTGATGAACAGCTAAAGAAGAAAAAGAAAATTTCATATGTTAGAAGACGCCAGGATGTATACAAGAGCCTTGGACCTGGTTCTGAAGCTGGATCAGCCACTGTCCTCGCATTTGGAAGTCTTTTCACTGCTCCATACAAAGGTTCGGAGCTCCATATTGATATCCATGAAGCACGAAGGGATCAAAGGATACAATCTTTGATTGACAACAGTGAATTTCTTCCTTTTGTCCCTGAAATCCTAAATGCAGGGAAGAAATTTGCTTTAGAGACCATAAAGGCTCCTTTTCTTTGCGCGCAGCTCAGGTTGTTGGATGGACAGTTTAAGAACCACTGGAAGGCTACATTTCAGGGCTTAAAACAAAAGCTAGAAGTTTTAAAGCAGAGTGGATCTAAACCTATACATATTTTTGTAATGACTGATCTTCCTCAAGGTAATTGGACCGGAAGTTTCTTGGGGGACATGGCTAGTGAGGTTAACCATTTTAAGCTATACTTTTTGAGAGAAGAAGATGAGTTGGTCAAGAAAACAGCAAAGAATCTTGCGGTTGCTGGGCATGGCCTGAGGTTTGGATCTGTTCCGAGGAGTGTTAATGGAGAGAGCAAGATGAAGACAAATTGTTCACATCAGAGGTTACCCGACATACTTCTGTACATAGAGAAAAGTGTTTGTAGCTGTGCTTCCCTTGGTTTTGTTGGGACTGCTGGGTCAACTATTGCCGAGAGTATAGAGTTGATGAGGAAATCTGATGTATGTTCTAAGTCCTAGTCTGACTGCAACATGACAGTTGGTCCTGGTTGTTAGATTGATGTATGCCTGGGATGGGTTTCTTTTGATCACAGTTGACAGCATCGCAAGCGTGATGAATCTGAGTTTCCGCATGTATATTTTTCAGCAAAACAAGTGTTGGTACCAATCTTATGCAACCTTGTTCTATCCTATGATTCTCAGCGACCCAAAGTGCATGCAAGAGTAGAACCTTTTTGTCTATGAAGATTCAACTCCTACACGGGAAGGATTTTTCTGCATTCCATTTCAATTATGCCGGTTTAATTTCTATATTGCTTTCAGAAAAGAGAGTCATCCATAAATGCAAGGAGGCGCTTGAGAATTTTGATAGGTAGTTTTACTGCGCTGAGATCAATTGTAATTGTAACTTAAGAATGCAAGTCGGATAGTTTAATAAACACAGAGGGTTCTTCGTATTTTGGACTTTTACAAAAAAACAGAGAACTACACGGGCAATCAGGCTTGCACAAATTGGCCATGATAAATATTAGAGCAGCACAGGCTCAGCACTGGTCCAAAACTCAACCATGTGAGTCCACTCGTAGATTCCATATGTTTGTATCTTGGGCTCATGGCGTGTTAAGCTCCTGCAAGTCCTGCTCCCATCTAGTCTTTTTCTCAAACAATCGGAAGAATTTATTAAATCTTGCTTATAAAATGAATTTTTTAATCACAAAACAAAAACCCTTAAAGCTTCAACTTTCAATAAACCATCAACAACTTGCAATAAAAAACTTAAAAATTATTTTTAACGTCAATTTATTAAAACGATAAAATTTTTTTAAAAATAATTTAAAATAAAAAAATAAATTTTTTTTCAAAACACTCTTATAACAGTACTTTGAGCAAACTTTTAAAAAGTCCACAGCCTACAAAAGCATTTTAAAAATTCTTGATATATCAATAAAATTTCCAATCAAATCCTTCAAATAGCATCCGATAAAGCAGTCACATGAAATTTAAATGGGATAGACTGAGAAGTGAGAACACATACGAAGATATTTTCTTACACTTTCGTTATCTAAGCAGTGTTTGAGATTGTGCTTTTTAAAGTATTTTTAATATAGAAATATATTAATTTTCTTAATTGTTAATCAAGTAAAAAAAATTAAAATTCAAAAAGAGAAAAATGAATAAATAGAATTAATTAGAGAGGGGTGAAATTGATTAATATGAATTGTTGATAAAAAAAAAAGGCTGAATAGGAGATAAAAGAGTGAGGTTAAAATGAGGATTTAGAGAGTTTGAGGGACTATGAAGAAAAAATAGAAAAATGAGGGGTATAAATACATAAATGGCTGTTTAGGGTGAGAAAAGGGGTATAATACATAAATTCATTATCAATGTTGGTTGTTTAGATTTGGAATTATGGAATATTAGATGAAGGAATATTACGTAGAATTTAATGGGTTTATTATGAATTTATAGAAGGTATTGGATAATTGAATATTGTGTATTTGAATTGATGATGATATGTGATTAAATGATATAAAAAATTAGGATGTTTTAAATATTTTGATAAAAATATAAAACTACTGATGTGTGTTTGTATATATATAAATTTCTAAGTTTTAATTATCCTAAACTCATCAAATAATTTTCCTAACATAAAAACCAAGACAAAAAACTCCAATACCTTCTATAATATTAACAAAACACGTGGAACAAATATAATATTAACAAAAATTCATTTTAGCCTGCATTAATGGGTTGCCATTTAAACATGTAAAAATGAGTGTTATTTTTTTTATTATCTTACTATAACTTAATACCTTTTCCTCCTTTTTATCACAATTAATCTTATTTATGTGATAATTTTCTTACTATTATTTTTGTTCCATCAATTTCTCCATACATTAATGCTATCACCAAGTCTGTCAATACACTTTTGTAGACCTTTGTTGTTAAAAAACAAAACAAGATTATTGAAAAATATGTATTCTTGAGTTTATTTAAACCAATTATAAATAAAATGTGATGATATGCTTGGAAAAAGAAGAAGAAAAATATAGTACGCAAATTCTTAGATGTCTTTCTAACATATGATTGCTGAGTATTTAATCATCGAGAATTTGATATCCTGTTTGGTTGGAAAATTAATAATTTTATTATTGTTTTTATTGTGATCGATTCATCCTTGAAAATCCATTAGGAATGCAAATACTCACACAAACACACCACATTTTTTTATATGTGAAACTAATATATTAAAATTATAATTGATGAACAATAACTTTAATTTCATATAATTATAATTATGAGTAAAATACTATATCTACCAACAATTTATATAACATACATAATATTTAATTATTTTTAATTATATTCTAGAATAATTGATGATTATATTCTAAAACACACAAAAAACACACTAATCACACGAAACATTTGTGTAAATATTAATAAAAGAAGGGTATATTAGACAATTTAATAGGAAAGATGAGATATTGAAGTAAAAAAGAAAAATCACAATTCCAAAGCCTTGACATCTCAAATTTCCTTCATTTTAGAGGGGAATTGCTTTCCTAGATTTTAGAGGGGCATTTTAGGTTTTTTAACCTTGATTTTCTTGGAATTATCCTATGAGATTAAGGGTGTTTTGGTCTTTCTATAATTAAAAAAATAGTTAGCGAGTGTAGCATGCGCCGACGAGTGGGTGGCGCATGCGGTGCCTCTTGGTGACTATTGGTAGCCTTCTGCAGCAGCGTCTAAAGCATCATGTCACTCTCTACACAGTGGGTTGGTGCGTGTTAGCTTTTTCATGGAATGAAAGAGCTTCGACAATAATTTTTCTCTACACCCTCTTTTCTCTCTCCTCCATCTCAAAATATGTGCTGGCCTTGCAAAGTGGTCCTCAATCATTAAATTGTATCAAATTTGATTTACTTGTTTTTCAATTTCATCCATCGACATTTTATTTTTTATGTTTTTTAATTGAATGTTAATCCTTATTTTTTTTATTCTTATTTATTTTTTGATTTAATCCCTAATCATTTGATTTTAACTTTTTTTTTTTTAATTTGATTTTCATTCTTATAATTGCAATTACTTTTATTTTAAGTTCTCTTCTTGATTAAGTTTTTTTTTTTTGCAATTTCATCGATTTTTCATATCATATTTGATGTTTATTTTTTATCATGTTTTTAAAACTTGGCGGGAGTCAACCCCATCATGTCTTAGGTCACGAGTTGGGTCGAATAATTGGAGTTATCGGAGTAAATCAGATTTTTTATTATACAGGAAGTAAAAAAGACATTATTTTGATAAAAACAATAATGGCAAAAAAAAATATCATTTGATTATTTTTCCCTAGTTAATCATTTGATTTTTTATTCAACTAAAAAGTAAAAATGGTATTTTTTTGATAAAAAAATGGAGAAAAAAATTTCAATTATAATCCTCTTTTCTTTGTCTTTTCTTGTTTTAGATTCTTTTTTAGATTATTTTTTTTCAGTTTCATCCCTTTCCGTTTACTTTTTTTTTTGTTTTTATATTGAATATGATACTCATTCTCTTGATTATTGCTTTTTTATCCTTTTCTCAATTTTTTTTCTTTCAATTTTGCCCCTCAATATTTTATTTCATTTCTTTTTTTTTCAAATTTATTTTTCATTTTTTATCCTTTTCTTAATTTGTTTTATCTTTCAATTTTTTCCATTAGTATTCTATTTCATTGGTTTTTTTTATCCAATTTTGGTTCTCATTCTTTTAATTGCTCTTTTGTTTTATCATTTATCTTTTTTATTCTAGTTTTTTATTAAGTGCTTCATTATTTTCTTTTATTAGTTTTTGTATCAGATTTGGTTCTCATTGTTTTAATTACTATTTGCTTTATTTTTTAATTTTTTGATGGTTAAGAGATTTGTTCAGGATTTGTTTTTGGTCTTCTATATATGGTCATCTTAGTCTCATGACCAGAGTTGCTGGTTTTGAAAATTAGCCCGATTTAACTTCTTTTTTTTTTTCAATTTCATCCTTTGACATTAGACTATTAGGTCTTGAGCTTTCTATTTTTTTTCCCTTTTCTTTTTATGGGGTTATCCTAGATAGCGAGTTAATCAAGTTAACCTGAATTCACTTAAGTTATTAGCATTTGAATATTTTTTTTTTTATGTTAGAAAAAATTGACCTACCACACAACGTAGCATGAACAAAAAAATCTAATCCAAAACTATAGATTGTAATCACATTAATCACTTTATCATTTGCATGGACATACCAACAACGGTGCATGATTATATAAACAACCATGAACCTCAAAATATGTTATTATCATATAGATTTTTTATTCTAAGAAATCATCTCTATAATCTTTGTCAAGCCAAGTTCTATAAATACATACAATATGAATTTAAAGGTTACATTTCTCCATCATTAGAGCTAACTTAATTAAGCATTAAAATGTCTCCTAAACACAATAATTAACTTGTCATGAGATCATGATAACCCATAGAAAGCAAATAAAAAATAAATTATGAAGTTCAATTTTCAATCAACCTAATATTGAAGAATGGAGTTAAGAAGGAAATTCAATTAAAAAAAGAATAAAAAATGAACCTAGTCAACCTGGCTAATCTGCAAAACTCATGACCTGAATCATGAGACCAAGATAATTCCATAAAAAGCAAATCAAGAAACAATTATAAATTTAAATCAACTAACAATATTTTTTTTAGTGGCTAAATACAATATACGTCCCTGAGGTTAAGGGTAAATTTCGTTTGTCCTTCTAGGATTTATTTTATCCCTGTAAATATCAACATTGAATTAACTAACAATTTTTTTTAATCCTCAAACTTCTAAAATTTGAATAAATAGATTTTTTTGTAAACAATTTAACAAGATAAGATCCTCAAATTTCATTTAAAAAATTCAAATAATTCCATCAGAAAGAACTAATCGAGGAGGAGAAATCATTGTTAACTTTAATTGGAATAATAACATTTTTTTTCTTTTTTCGCCTTTTGTTTTGCTTGTTATTTTCATTTTTATATTTCAACATTGAGTTTATTAGTAAATATTGAACTTTGTTATTTATTTTGGTTACTTTGTATGAGGTCATCATGGTCTTTAAAAAACATTCTAGCATTGGATTCGTGTTCAATTTTATTATCGTCTACTTTTTCTATAATATTATTAAATAAAAAATGATTCCAAAAAAAAACATTATTATTAAGAATTAGACTTATGATTTATTTCAATTTACTTTTTATAAGATAATCATGATTTCTGAAAAATATTATGGTATTGAGTTGGTGCTCAGTTTTAAAAGTATTTTTTTTTATCAAATAACTAAATAAAAATAGTTTTTAAAAAAGTTATTGAACACAATGAAGTTCAATGGTTTGGCGGGTTAACTTAGGTTGACCTGAGTTTATCCAAAGTGTCGTAATCTCAATATTGTTTTAGAAAAACTATCATCTTGAATATACTTTTAAAGTCAAACTATGTTTTTACTATTCGTTCGAGTTTCCTTTAATCCGCCAAGTCAACCTGGTCATGTTAGGACACTTGTTATATAATTTAATTTAAAACTCAAGTTAGGCAAAAAGTATATTCGAGAGGTTTCATAATTGACCTGCTAAGTTAAATTTAATGACACTATCAAAAAAAAATTTCTTGGTCTAGACATTATTTTTTTACTTGTAAAAAGTTTTTGGTCATGCTCAGCGTAGCACGAATAATAATCTATTATTTAACTATGTCATTTAAATTGTTTATTTTAAAAATAATAAATAAATAACAAAAAATAGAATATATATATATATATATATATATATATATATATATATATAAACTAAAAATTATATGCAAATAAAGAGTTTAAAACTACAAAGCTCATAAAATAAATTAGTAAATTACTTTATGATTTTTGTTGAGGGAGTCGAGAGTTGCATCACATCCAAGTGTTAGCGTTAATTATTATTATCAGAAATATTGTTACTTTACTAGTTGATGATTATACCTGTGTAATAGTACAAAAGTTTAAATTACTTATTTTTAAGGGTTTTTTTGGGTTTTTCTGATTTAATATTTTTCTTATTTTCAAATTATTTTATACTCTCTTTACTTTCAATGCAAACCATATAAAAAAATGATAACTTTTAATTTTGTATCTCATATTTTTAAATATAAAAATGATGTACATGACATCATTTAAACCTTTTAATTGAATCCAAAATTTGATATCATTAAATTATTTTAAGAGGATTTTATTTAATTAAATTTTAAAAATTTAGAGACGGAAAGAAATATTCTATTAATTTTGATAATCAAAAGAAAACTATTGATATGTAATTGAAATTTGAGAAAAAACACTGACATAATTAAAAATTTTAGAGAAGAAGTGGGGGAAATAAATTGAAATTAACCACCCAAAAATCTTTTTTCAATGAATTTATTTTGAACTTTGAAATCTATAGCTTGTGTGTGTTTGTTTTTATAATTTAATTTTTTTTTTTATATAAAATCAAAATATTTTTGTGTTGATTTTTTTTATAGTTAGGATATAGCCATATTAAAAATAAAAATTTTAAAAAATATTATTTTAATTAAAAATATTTTTATAAAAACACAATGGAACACGTGTAACACGTTACGGAACAGTGGATACAAATACGGAAAGAAGTATTGCTCGAAAAGAGTTGAGGACAAATGGCTCAATATTTCTCTGCTCTTTTCCACTTCGTTTTCTCCTTTTTTTGACACATTACGCTGCGGACCCACCATGGGCCCCCGTCTTTCCTGTACGGACAATTTTTTATACAGTTCCAGAAAAGCCAAATTGATGATACAGATAAAAGCATATTTTCTGTTTTCATGAACCAGACTCGAAGCCCAAGTATATAATTACTAGGTTTCATAATTTTTCTTCAGGATCCAGTTTTGAAAATACATTTCTGTTTCCTTTAGGGATACTATTGATTGTATACAATTTAATATCACAACCAAAATATTGCTTACTATTGATGGAATATTCCATGGCATTTAAACATTGATGCTATTGAAAATAAATTTACTAATAAAATTATGGACGGTAATTGGTGGTCGAAAAACTTATTGTTGATGATTTTTATTATTTTTCTTAATCTATCGGTAATATAATTATCAATGGAGTTATAGGTAGAAAAAGGCGACAAACAAAATTTATTTTACCGTTATTATTTTACTAGCAATTCCATCGGTGAGTATGACAAATCACCGACATAATAAACCAGTGGTAATTTCATATGTGATTGAATTCATATTACCGATGAAATTAATCTATCGGTGAATCACATAATATCAGTGACGATTCCTGTAATTTTTTTACTCTCTGGAACTTTTCAATAAGTTTAGTCCGTCGATAATTTAGTCTGTAATTGTCAATGACAAAGACCTGTAATTTTTTTTTGTCAACTTTGTGGAACTTTTTAATGGACTGATTCTTTTGGTCATTTCGTTTCGGATTGACATTCCATCGATAATTCTATTTGTAGTTTATGTAATTTTTTTAAAAAAATACAAAAAGCAAAAAAAATTAAAATAACTAAAACTAAAATAAAAAAACAAAATTTTATTATTAATTTAAAAAATATTATTGAATACAATTTATCTTGATGACAGAAGTTGAAGGAGGAGGAGGAGGCGGAGGCGGAGGCGGAGGCATATCTTTATTGGGACTAGATGGGCGGCGAGGAAGACCATATGAACCACCAAGGCTTGACAATAACTCCTCGTACAATCACTTAAGTTCATTCATCTCAGACCTAAGTTGGGTCATCTCAGCACTAAGCCGGGTCATTTGAACTTTAACTTGTTTTCACACAATCGCCTGGACGACAAAAGAATGGGAGCTCAAACCCGATTACAAGGAGCTAAGGATCGATACACTACAACCTATTCACATATCCTCAATTGTAATGTTTGTGATACCACAATCCCAATTTCTATCAGGTCTACCAGATGATCTAACCTCCAACCACAAATCTGGATTGATTTCTAGATGGATTAAAAGATCATCCTTGTATACCTCTTACAATTGGGTGTTATATGTTTCTTAAAAAAACAAGTCAACAAATAAAAAAAAATAACTTAAGAAAAAAATTGTTGAAATCCAACCTACCATGAACTTCTGAGCTCGGCTATCCATGAGCTATTACACCCTTTTTTGACAATCCTTGTTTCTCATGTGAGTTTCAACAAAAAGCTCCATCAATTTTGGATTGTGTCCAAGAACCGTAGCCTATAAAAGAAATCTATTATTAGTTAAAGGATGTAATAAAACAAAATCCTATCATCCATTTTGCATGCAAAACGAATAGAATGGATTCACTAGTGTGTGTGATAATTGAACCATGATCTTTATTTCAATTCTCCACACTGAACTAGGATTGCTGCACAAAATGTTCAGACATCACGTGTTATATATAAGCTTTCCAAATCACATCTGAGACGTGCGAAGGTCTAAAACCCCTCCACACATCCATGTCTTCGCAACCTGGAAGGCCTTTTTCTCTTGCATATTTCTTTGATTATTTTTACACCTTATACCAAAAATCACACAGCCTATATAGTATAAAGAAATTGTCAATTAAGATAAGGAAAAATATATTTTGAAAATTAAAAAAAAATAGAACATTTTGAGTTCAATATTACCTAATAGTACTGTTATTCTCCCACACTATCTTGGAAACAATGTTATCAGCCTGTTCTCGGTAAAAAAATTTCTTTGCACATCTTTTTTATAAAATAATTAGTTCATTGAAATTAAAAAGTTAACCTAATTCAAATAATAATTAAAAAATTATTTACACACACACACACACACACACTAACCTTGAACTTTTCAAACAATGCATCAATCATAGGCTTCCATTCAAGATATTTAGAAACTTAACTCCACTAAAATAAAGGCATTTCTATTAATGATTTTCTTGTCGATGTTATCACGCGACCAATATCGATATTTGTAAACTTGAAATTCTATTCGTTCATTGAAATTAATTATTCAAAAATTATCTATTGTTGTTTATTTTTTAATCGTGCAAGAAAGGAAAATAAACTTACATGTTATGGTCGGGCTTCCACTGAGCAATGTACTTCCTAGTGTATACATCCAACTTAGAAGGAACACGCCTTTTATGAGGTGACATCACACTTAACAAACCTGCATTGAAAGAGGTTGTCTGTGCCTCAAGTGTCTGGTCATGATTGACACCTAATGACTCATTGTCCTTAAAAGTATTTCCAGAAGAACCAACAATGCTCCTGTCCATGTCACTCACTAATGACCTTCTTTTCATCATCTAAACAAGTTAAGCATAAAAGGTAATAACATTATTATAATATCCTATTTAAAAAAACATTTCGGCAGCAAGTCCCCTATATAGGAGACTGCCTAAAATTTTATTACCTAAAAATATGCATTAACAAATAAAGTCATAAACTGGTTAGTTTTATTTATGACTAATTCTCACTCATTTTCACTTTTTTAAATACACTCATACACAAACAGTAATTACCTAAATTCAAAAGTAACTCAATTATTGAAAAAACAATAAACAATAAATAAAAAAATATTGTTCCGCTCTTTAGGATGAAAAAGAATCACAATCAAACAATTAAGCCATTGAATTTTGGTGGAGTAAACATAAATGCAGTATTCAACTTTGACAAAAAAGGTTTAAATTATTTGTCATTTCCTATCATGCTAGTCTTACATTCTATATGTTATCACACTAACAAACCAAAGCGAATATCTAACTTTCCAAACTCACCATTCCTATTAGTTTATAAGTACAATATAGTGGTTTCCTCGTAATTTTTTATTAACCCAATCTTTGGAGAATGCTCAACAACATGTACTTGTAGATTCAACACACAACTTGATATTCATGCTTATATAAAAAGGAAAAGAAAGAAAGAGAGAAAACAACTAACCAATTAACTATTTTTTTTGCTAATAGATTAAAAAGAATAAAAAGGTAATTTTTATCTGATAGAAAACACTAGAATACAATAAAAAGATAACCACAAATCACCAGAGACTCCAAACATAATTACCTTTATATAAAATAAAAATCAAGAGAGATACACATATATAAAAAAAACTGTTATAAGCCAATCTATAAGGATTAAAGACTATTTATTTCAGTGTATAAGTCAAAACCCATCTGGGAAATGGAAAGATTTTAAAAAAAAGATTACTCTTAAAATCCCAATTCACAATATTAACACAAATACAATAAAATACTAGGAGATATCACACACAAAAGAAATAAATCATAATATTCTTAATTGAAAAAAGGAGAAAAGTAAAAAATCCTCAATTTTACTACACAAACTCTCAATAAAATAGAAAAAGTTCAGTCATCACTAAGAAAAAAACAAAACCACTAATGGGATTCTATTAGGACTATGCCAAAAATAGAAAACAAAAAACAAACACCATGCATTGAATGCATAAAAAAAATAGAAAAAAAAAAGGAAGAGTAAAGACTTACCTGGCGTGGAGGCATGAAGGATGAAGACTATGTTCGACATTGAGGATGGAGGCAAAGTGGAAATGAATGAGAAGCAAGATAGAAAGAAAAAGTTGACAGATAGAGAAGAGAGAAAGAAGACAAAGAGAAAGGGGTTAGCTGGGAGAGAAGAAGAAAAATAGAAGACAAATGAAATTAGGGATTCTAGTATTTTAATTGAGGATTTTTTTACCAATAAAATTATCAACAAACAATTATATATATATATA
Source organism: Populus x sibirica (assembly GCA_019202695.1). Lineage (NCBI taxonomy): Eukaryota > Viridiplantae > Streptophyta > Magnoliopsida > Malpighiales > Salicaceae > Populus > Populus x sibirica. The sequence goes on along the minus strand of JAGMVL010001291.1, from coordinate 2,927,194 downwards.
TATATATATATATATATATATATATTAATTTTTAAAATCCATGAGTAATTCCATTAATAATTAAAACTTTAAAATTTTAATGAAACTTGAAATTTTGCAAACCTCAAAAAATTATCCAATGAATTTTCGGTCCATCAATAATTTCATCTATAATTGTTCGTGGTAAAATCTGTAATTTTCATTACATCAATGATTCCATCTCGCATCTATCAAGACTATGCTATAATAGAAAATAAAAAAAAAAAACATCATATATTGCATGCATGTAGAAACAATGGCAAAAAAAAAAGAAAGAACAAAGACTTACCTAACATGAAGGCATGAAGGATGAAGACTACGTCTAACGTTGTGAAGATATAAAGAAGAAGTTGAGAGAGAGAGAGAGAGAGAGAGAGAATGGAAGACATGGAGAAAGAGAGAGATAGATTGACAAGGAGAGTAAAAGAAAATATATAAGAAGAAAAATAAAAGATAAATGAAATTAAGGATTTTGATATTTTAATTGGGGCTTTTTATCGACAAAATTATTAATGGATAATTAAATATATATTAATTTTTACAATCTGTCGATAATTCCATTGATAATTAAAACTTAAAATTTTTAATGAAACCTGAAATTTTGCAAACCCCCTAAAATTATTCAATGAATTTTTGGTTCATCTATAATTTCATCTGTAATTGTCAGTGGTAAAATCAATAATTTGTATTCCATCACTAATTTTGTTTGTTATTTTCAGTGACAAGATCTTGTAATTTTTTCCAACTCTCTAGAACTTTCAAAAGAGCTTAGTCTATCAGTGATTCCATCTGTAACTGTAATTGGTAAGGTCATGTACTTTTTTTCCAACACTCTGGAACTTTCCAAGGGACTTAGTCCATTAGTGATTTGATTTGTAATTATCATTGGCAAGGTCATGTAATTTAATTCCAACTTTTTGGAACTTTCTGAGGGACTTAGTCTGTCGCTGATTTCATATGTAATTGTTAGTAGCATGGTCATGTAGTATTTTTCCAACTCTCAAACTTTCTGATAAACTTAATCCATCGGTGATTCCGTTTATAATTAGCAGTTGCATGGTTATGTAATTTTTCCAACTCTTTAAAAATTTATGAGGGACTTAGTCCATCGGTGATTACGCTATTTTATGCAGTCCATCAATAATATTGTTGATATGAAATAGTATTTTTTTCAAAGTTTTTTTATATCCAATCTATTTAACCTACAAATACAGTAAAATCACAACATAATAATACCATTTCTGTTCATAATAATAAAATCACAATGATAAATGTTCCATCAGGGTTAACAACAGTTCATTGTAAATGACCAACCAAAAAGATTACATTAAATTCAATTTCATTACACATTGATGTTTTACAATTTAGTCAAAATTATCTTCTTATTCTTTTTTAATTTTATCATCGTCATGTCCATCATAATTTTCTTCATTGAATTGATACTTGTCAATATCATCATCTTCATCGACCTTTGTATATTCACTAGTTATGAATACAACATTTAACTCCTTAACGTCAACATAAAAAAAAATATTCTTAGCAAAATCAAAATCAAAATTTTCATATAAGTCGATAGATGGAAGTTAAATTATGAGAAGATTTTGATTTTTCTACTATGATTCCTTTATTGGTGATATCATGCCGATAGAATTTGAATAAAAAGACTTTACTAAGCTTGCAATGATATTGCAGTTCAATTACCTCTTCTAACTTTCCATAATAATTAATCAACTTCAAACTCATTAGAAGTTGAACCCTTAACACAAACTCCACTATTATAAGTCTTTTTACCCTGACCATACTCTTCAGTATGAAAGATATATTTATTGATGAAAAAAGAAAATCAAACAAACTCATATTGAAGAAAACAAAAAGGCTGATTTATATAGTAATAGATGTAGGCCCCGTTTGTTTTGTGGTTGGAAAGTGTTTTTACAAAATTTTGAACTTTTTATTGCTTCAAATTGATTGTTTTTTTTTTTGTGTTTTTAGATCATTTTAATGCACTGATGTCAAATTTTTTTTTTAAGAAAAAAATATTTCAATATATTTCCAAACAAAAAACACTTTGAAAAACAATCACTACTACAATACTAAATAGGCTTGTACTTGAAGTGCCCGTCATTCCTTGAACTATCATTAGTAAGTGTCGTTTGGTATTTTTATTTTTGAGAATTCTTAAAACAAAGAAATCATCTATTAATTTATTTTTTTCTCCATTTTTCAAAAATATAAGAATGCATAATCAGATACTGAAGTTTTTAAAGAAAAAATTCAAAAAAAAAATATATTTCTATTTCCAAAAATTTGAAAACAAATACTAAGCTCGAATAAATTAAAATAATTCCAAAATATTTAGAAATAAATCCAATTTTGATTAGTTTTTCTATAATTAATTATTTCTTTTATGTATTAATATATTAATTTATTTATTATAGGCTGGTAACTTTTATTTTATTTGTGTGTTTGATATTGTGGTGTAAGATGTTTTTCAAATATATTTTTCACTTAAAAATATATTAAAATAAATTTTTTATTTTTTTTAATTTCTAGCACAATCACATCAAAAAAATCAAAAAGCATAAAAAAAAAACAACAACTTGATGTTTTTTCAAGAGTTACACACATAAAAACATAAGCTAGCACACTTCTAAAGACTTGCTAATTTTAATCAATCCGCGGCATTGGATCCTCTAGGTGTCATCAAAATAGGTCACTTTCTCTAGTTAATACATGCTCTAAATTATGTTAGCAATTTTGGTCATGAATTCTATCTGGGTTTGTCTAAAATTATCTTGAAATTGACATGCATATTCACTCTGGTTCTAACCACTCGTATCTTGGCATCCATCTAAGATCATGCGTCATGTGAATACTTGAAGGACGATGATTGGTGTAAGAAGCTCGAAAATTATTGGACAACGAAAAGAGTTAATTTGTACTGCTGAACAACATAATGCTGGTTCGTTCTATAAATCGTGTCCTCACGTAGTATCATTTCATCAGTCATTATCAGATTTGAAAGTAGTGTCCACTGGGACCTCGCTCTGTGTTTTATCAGCATCAAACGGGTCCGAATTTAATTCAGACAGAGAGTTGATGTCATTGTTTTGAGCGTTTCAATTGACTTTCTGGGCCACTGCCCAAAACAGAAAAAAATAAATAATAATAATAATAATAATAATTCATCTATCTGAAAATGTTGATCCAATTAACAATTATGTTATATTTAAACATCACAATTCCAGCAATAGGTAGTTCTTTAAAGTAGTTGCCAGTGGCTTATTGCTCTCTTTCATGGAGACGAATATTGACAAGGATAGTGAGAGCAAGACCAAAGTACCATACAGAAGAACACAGCACTGAGTACCTTTTTTTAACCCCTGTTGTTTGATTAGGTGTGAAAATAAATGCTTCTCCGTATGAAACATCGCGAGATAGAGGGCATGGCCGGCCGGTCAGTACTGTATCCTCAGAGAAATGCATTAAAAACAAAAATGCTGTAGATGATTGATTGATTATCAAACTTCAGCCCTCGATCTTAAATGCAATGTTTATCAAATTAAAATAGGCGGCTCACTGGGTCTAATTCAGTGACAAATTGGAGAAGACACTTCAGGGATCATAAAATTAATATGCAATTCATGATTACTTTATTATTTATAGAGATTATTAAGCTTTGCCATTCATCTCCTTCTTATACAAGCTTCATGTAGATTGAAAGGGAATAATTAAGGCGCTGCTACACACACACACACAGAGGTTCTACAGTATCTGTCAAAACCAAACCTACATACTCAAACTTTGATTTACTGATTTTTCTGTGTCTTCCGGAGAAATTGAGCACAGAAAAACAGTATACTAACTTGTCGGTTTAATAAATGTTTCTACTTGATTGGTATTCCCACAAAGAAGGCTCCTCGCGGTGCCAAAATCCAACATCTGATGTCTCGGTCCCAACCGGCTGCCATGGTGACAAGTAACAAAACTCATCAAATTGATGACTTATGTCTTGCAAAATGTCTGGCAAATCGATAAACGTGTCATCATCATCATCTCTTAATGGTGAGCTTAATGAATACTCCTGCGTCTCATTAGATGCCAAAGTACTATCCAGGGAGCGAGGAAGCATCAGCTCGGCTTCAGCTTCAGTTTCACGGCCCTTTTGACCTGTCTTGCAGCTCAAGGTAGCTGCTAGGGCAGCGGCAGCTTGAATATCTTTGGGAGATGAACTAGCTGCACGTGGAAATTCATGAGCGAGTTCGGGAAAATTAAGGTGAGCTGAATGACCTTTAATTGTAAGGGCAGCTACATCGTGCGCTCGAGCCGCCATTTCTGGTGTTGAGAAAGTTCCTAGCCAAATTCTTGACTTCTTCTTTGGTTGCCGGATTTCGGACACCCATTTGCCCCATTGACGCATCCTTACTCCACGGTATGATGGGTGCCTTCCGGCATTTCCTCTTCTCTTAGCCTGTTTGTCACTTTCATAATTGTTTGGGTCTTGATTTCGCTTAGAGCTGTTTTGGGACACTTGTTTTGTGGAATCCTTCATTGCAGAAGGAAATGAAGAGGAGGAGGAGAAGGTTGAGGAAGAGAAATAAATTACAAGTGTGTGATGAAGAGCTTGAAACAAGGGATTATTGGCTACTAGCTATATAGTGCTAAGCCATTACAGTGAAGATATATAGAACACTGCAAGTATGCATCCATCAAAGAGATGGGTACTTGAAAGAGAAGGACAGGGACCTAGAGTTACCGTTGTGGTTATTTTGTTACATGTTTCGATTTTTAATAGAAAAAACTATCACCCCTCTTAATTATAACTTTTTTTTATACTTAATTCTCTCTCTTTTTTTAAAAATTACAATTTACATTTTGAACAATTATAATTTTTAAATTTAAAAAAGAAAATGAATCTATTATTATATATATTAACTCAAAACATCCACTAATAACGACAAATCAATTTAATAAAGCTTCTCTCTTTACATGTAGTTTCTCTCTCTTCTCGATGAATACAGTTTCTAAATCCAAACCACAACCTAATCTAGTTTTTTTTAATCAAATTATTTAAATATCACTTGAACTGAAGAAGGGTGTGTAAAGCTTGTTGTTTTTGGCATGCTAAGTACTTATGTTTCTTATTTTCTCCTTTCATGAATTAATTCCTTAATTTTCCTATTGGTTAAGGAATTGATACAAGTAAGTGGATGGATATTTCTTGGGGTGTTTTTTCCTTTTGTTTTGTTGAATGATGCAAAATGTTAATAATGTTTTTGTTTTTTGTGTTATGATTATAATGCTCATCGTCTAATTTTCTTCTTCGTCAACTATAGCAAGAAAAATGTGAGCTTAGACTAAGTAATTTAAAAAATATATTTGAAAGTATAGTAACAATTGCTTTTTAAAATATTTTTTATTTAAAAATATATTGAAATAATATTTTTTTATTTTTTAAAAATTATTTTTAACATCAGTACATCAAAATAATATGAAAATATCAAAAATTATTAATTTAAAATAAATAAAATAAAATAATTTTAAATTATTTTAAAAACACAATGCCAATTTAATGGTGTTCTCTGTTCTCTCGAAGTCAATGAGCAAAGAAAAGCAGTTGAAAGAGTGTACTTGCTTTGAGTGGTGGTTCAATTGGTGCATGCTGAAATAGAGGATATTTGTTGAATTTGGGTAGCTGGATTTCGGGGAGTAGAAAAGGACAACGGTGATGTCTTTTTTATATATAATAATAATATAATATTTAATATAAGAGGTTTTAATCCATTAATTAAAATATAATGATAATCATGTATATATTTTAAACTTTTTTTGTTGATTTTTTTATATATTTATCAATGAAGATGAAAAGTATATTAATGTAAACTGTAATTTTTTAAAGAATATACTCAAAGTAAAAGGATAATTAAACTATAGACAAGACATGATATTTTTTTTCTTTTTAATGATGCACAGCCTGTCTTTGTCTTGTATTGTTGATTGCTTTTTGGCTCTCTCTCCTCGTGTCTTGGTTAGATGTCTTAATTGAATTATCTAGGCATTCTTAATTAAAATTAGGTAAATTACTAAAAGCACCATGTGTTTTAACCATGAGAACATTTTATATATCAAATTTTATTTATTATGGTTTGCATTCTATTATTTATACAGTTAATTTCATATTATATATTGAATCATTTATATGTTTACTGGATAAAAATATGTAAAAATTACAATTTTGATTAGGGGTGATATTTTCCTGTTTCAGTTTTTATAAAAAAAAAATAACTAAACTGAATTTTTTTTAAAATTGAAACCAGTTCAAACCGACCAGTTTCGGTTCGGTTCGGTTTTTTAGAAAAAAAACCGGTTCAAACCAATTTGACTCGGTTTTTCGGTTTGACTTGGTTATTTTGGTTTGGGTCGGTTTTTTTCCGATTTGGCTCGGTTTTTTTCTGGTTTTTTCGGTTTGGGTTCGGTTCGGTTTTTTCGGTTTTTTCGGTTTTAGGCTTATAAAACTGAACCGGTCGGTTTTTTTAAAATTTAAATCGGTTTAATCGGTTTTTTTCATTGTTTGGTTTTTTCAGTTATTTTTTCTCGATTTAATCGGTTTTTTTGTTTGTTTGCTCACCTTTAATTTTGGTATTTAACTTGTGTTATGATTTTGTTATTACACAAAGTTCCATTATTAAGTGATTTTGATGGTTAAATATGGAATAGCCATCGCAGTAGCAACTAAATTAAAAAACAGTAGTTCTTGCATTAACAATGTTAAAATACAAACTCTTTCAAACATCAATTTATTTCTTTCTCGTCTTCTTCTTCCTCCTGTCATTATTATTTGTGTGTGTGTGTGTGTGTATTTTCATCTTAATATCCGATAGTTACATATACACCATTCTAGCCACCATTGCTTCATTTTTATTTATTTTTTGTTACTTCTTTATTTTTTTTCTCTAAAAAACATCCATTTTTTTCTTTATCATAATAACAACCAATAATCACAAACACACTATATATATATATATATATATATATATATATATATATATATATATATATTCAATATCCATTACACTATTAGCATTTAGTAATTTCATATTAACCATAATAATAAGACATTCGGACATATGCAATTAAATTCTACAATAAACTATCATTTACTATATAAGTTCATATTAATTATATTATTCATACCCATGATACTACAACATATATGACATAGATTAAAGACTTTAAATCTACAAAGTTCCAAAAGGGAAATCAAAATTTATTACTTTTCTGAGGGGGAGTGATGAATCGTGAAACTAATATTTCATAGGGTAAAGAAATGACAGGAAAAATTATGTGATATAGTGAAAGACGAACAGGAAAAATTATGTGATGTAGTGAAAGACGATATTATCCACGGCTCATTTGCCACAACTGGGAGCTGAGGAAAAAAAAAACAATTATATCAACCAGGTTTTCAGTTTGGATGGTACAGATACAATAGCTTCTAAGAAACTAAAGCTCAACCTTTTAACTTCCTGGTGGTTATGGTCTAGGTAACCTTATTACCTTTTATTATTCACAACATCAAAGCACATGGAGCCAACAGCACAGCATCGTGCTCTTCAGAGTCTTGCGTTGTGGAGCTGTGGCTTCAGCATAGGGCGGATATACTCATTGTAGCCATCAGGCAAAACAGAGTCATTCAGAGGATCCTTCCATGCTTCTTCATAAAGTTTGGGATACACATTTCCATCATAGCGGCCGAGAACCGACCCAAGGTAGTGATCAGTGTAATTAAATGCATCGACAAGTGCAATTGCATTGGGTCGGACCTAAACCATGACATCAGAAATCAGATTATAGCTTAGATAACACAAGTAGAAGGATAAATTGAATAAGTCACCTGAAACTCACCTGAGAATATAAAGATCTCAGCTGATCATTTGCGAGTGAAGCTTGCTTGGGGGTAATGCAGCCAGTAGAGAGGAAATCACCCAGATGTTTGTGAAGAAGGTTTAAAGCATAGATGTAGCAGAGATTCTGCAACTGTTGTTTCACCCCATTTCCAGGTATATCTTGCTGCAATTTGTCAAAGAACCTGGAAGATAAGGAAATTTTAGAAAATTGAACCATAAAATATAAAGAATCAGGACCGGCATCCAACTTTAATTTCTCAGATTACCGAATCACCAAAAAATGCAGAAAGTGAAATTAGTATGTATTATATCAAGATTTGGATATCTCAGATTGTGCTTTGTAGATGATATGATACGGAGAGCTTCTCCAATTCACTCAAAAATCAGAGCCATGCTTGCATCACTTTACCAGACACCAGATATTGATAAAGCAGAAATGGTTTACAATGTATAGGCATTTGGCTCATTGGTAGTGGCCTCTTGGTTCTACCAAGAGACCACAGGTTTTCCACCCCATGCAAGAGGCATTGTTTTAAGACCCGACCTGGAGGTCGACCCAGCTCAATAGCTGGGTCACAGGTTGGCCGGGTTGACAACCTAGTTCAACCCAATAAATTGTAAAAAAAAGTTAAATTGTTAAAGTCCTCTCCCACTCACACAAGGGTGAAAGTTTACAAGTTTACTTGTTTGTAGTGTTGCTCGTGTATGTGAGAGAGGGAGATAAGTGACTATCGAAGTCAAGAGTAAAGCTTCTTGATCAGAATGGATCAAAGAGAAAAGGAAGTTCTAAATTACAAGCTACAAGTCTCTTTCTCTACACCACAAGCAATCCATGAGAGGGGTTATGTTCATTTGAAGAAAACCAGGTCTTGAGCTTCTTGGCCCCTTCACAATCTTCTCATATATCTCAACCTCTCAATATTCACATAAGGTTTAGTCATAATTATTAGCAAATATGTATTTTATACTATTCTGTATAGGAAAATCTTATGCATCTAGACTAGGGAAGACAGGAATTGGGATTTTTTCTTGTGTAAAAATTCTCTTCTAATTGTGTTATTCTGCGTGTGTGGCTGCCCAAGCTTTGTGAATTTGGAATTGTTCCCTAATTCAAAACGGCACTATTTTTATCCCAAAAAAAAAAAGGCAGGTCTCCCCAGGCTTTGCCAAGTCTCCTGGGTTACAGGTTGCCCTGGTTTGATTGGGTAAATTTTCAAGTGGGTTTTTGTATGAAACCGGGCCAGTCTAGGACTCGGGTTAACCCACCAGGCTGATCCAGATTTTAAAACTATGGCAAGATATGGCCAAGCTAGCCTCTCATGTTTGCTGTTGGGGTCAGATTAATCCCCTGTGATGGTGAGTATTAAGTTCTGCTCCTCCTCCCTCCTAACACTAACAACTAACCACCAATCTATATCGGCTTGTCAACAAAATATGAAAAAAATAGTTAGCAAAGTATTGTTAGTCAACTTCAGTTCTATTCATGTGTGTACCAGAGAGCCAAACACCCATTGTCCATGGGTAGTTAAATCTGACATGGCATGTTTTTAAGTTGGCACATGAAGATGAGTAAACTTACTTGGAAACAACAATTAATTGGCAATGAGCAACCGCAGCCTCAACTAGATCAGCAGAGAGTTCAGCAAAACCTGAAGCAAAAGGATGAATTAGTGGAAAGGCATGTGATCCGTCAAGAAACATCTGCCCTTGAAAGAACCAAAAGGAACTACTCTATCAGTGCATGAGGGGAGCATATATCCAGTAGAATATAGAAATTTCAATTTCATAATCAGATGCCAGTGTTTCTATCAACTCAATCAAACTGTTAAAAAACTGCTGGCCAGAAACTCTGTCAAAATTAGCCACCAGTAGGGGCTGATAAATGTTGTCCCGGACCTTGAAAAACAAATTCCCCTTGCTCCAACCATCTTCAAGTGCTCCCATGACATATTTGGTATAAACAAAGTATAAAAGAAGAGAACTGACAGTAAAGGACTTCAACCTAAATCAAGGAAGAGAAAACATACCATCTTCAGGATTTGCAAATTTGCTAAGATTTTGAGCACGGGCAACGCACATCCTGGCAGACCTGGCTTCAAATGCCTCCAGCATTACACTAGGCTTTAACCAATCCTCAGCTGCATTTATGGAATAAATAACACCGACTTAAGCACATGCATATGCACTATTTCAAATGATGTTTTGGAGAAAATTAAGTTTGATAAATTGCAATCAAAAAGCAAGTGTTTCAGGAACCAACAGTCACTGTCTAATCAAATTCGTCCAAGAGTAAATAATCCTAATGGTTTTATTTAATTAACTTATCATTCACCGAATTTTAACTATAAATATGAAAAGAGCTTAAAAAGGCACGGAAGAGAAACAAAACTAACAATACATTACCTGTTTGAACTTCACAGCGACACTGCATAAGATCCTGGACTCGTCCCAAATAAGCTGTTGTTCCAATAGGCTCTTTTCCAGAACCAAGCTGAGAAACAGTCTTCACGAGAAACCTTGCAACCTATAGAAAACATTTGTTAAGTAGAACGTCAAAAACAGTTCAAATTATTATTGATGACGTACATATTTGAATATGTGAAGAAGGCAGGAAAATTAAAAAATTAAATTAGTCAAGAATATCATCTTTCAGAAAATATGCATGACAAAGTCCAGCCACCAGTTCTCCCCTTACAGCCCATCCTCTACCATGTCAGTTATGGATGTGCATCATATGCTTCCTAAACCAAATGTGTGTTAGATTCCCTGCATTTTATATGCGTGGGAAGGGCCGAGTAATTTGGTCAACAGTTTTGAAGGGCTTCAAGTTGGTCAGCCTTCCACTGTGAGACTCTGGTGCTCAGTATCCAATTCAAGTTTCCTAGGCAAGCTTTCGAATCGAGAGTCTTACCTCATATTTCTTCTGTCTGTTTTTTTTTTTCCAGACCATTTTTTTTCTGGATCTTATACAAGGATCTTCTCTGATCTGCTATATGCAATGGTTCAGGGATAGAATTCCCTGGATGTAATTGGGGCTAAAGATTTTTTAGCACAACCACTGTATTTCCCATCTTGGCCATGAAATGTTCTCTTTCTTTGCCCATGAACATGAGCAGTGGTCAAATTGCATATATTATTGCAAATGCGCAATTGATTTGTAATTTCATTCTCCAATGTTGATATATCAAGCCCAATCTAGGGTTCTATCATAACAAATATAAATGAAATAAGACATAATCTGCCATGTTCCATCAAAGAAATACTTTTATCACTACCTGTTACCACATCTAAAATGGAAACACAGACATTATCAAATACAAGAATGGTGATACTCCACGATCCATACCTGTAAAAGGAGCACAACATTGTCTCCTTCATATGTACAGGCAGGGACATATACTGCAAACAATTCAGGAAGCCCACTGGCACAAAGATAACCATGGCCACCACACAATTTCCTACATTCTTCAATAGCATCCTGCAGCCGAAGTGAATTTTTGTTTTTAAGAGATTAATGTGTCAGATCAATCATAAAAAAAGAGAAGGACAAAAAAGTGTCATGCTTGAAGCTAGCACTATAGAACTCTGCCATCCAGACCCAGATCCACAAAGGTGTATTGTGCGTATGAAACAAAATAGTTAGGCCCAAGAGCACAATTGATTGCAAAAGATAGAATAGCTAAAATAGTAAAATACCATCATAGGAAATTCTTTGTTTCATCCACACTGACATTTGGAAAAATACTTACGTACAGATTTATTAACAGTATGTCACAGTATTCTGCAAATGCATAAATTGGTTGTCAGTGCTAGTCTAGAATAATTACATTTTAGACAATAAATTGAACGCGACTGGTCATCCTTCCAGAATAGCATTATTATGGTGAAACAATACAGGGAACTATGATGAAACTGCTAAAAATAGGAGCATTGAGCCATGATTTTAGTTTTAAATTAAGATCACCAAGTTTAAGCTCAATGAATGAACCTCAAAAGCACTTAAGCAGCTTGGCTTGTGAAACCTCATTATGCTGTCAATCCTTCAGAGATCAACACTCAGCCAAGTTCAAAGAAAAGGAAATCAAACGATGAATTCTAGTAGAAAAATGTCAGTAATAGTTACATACAGCAGTGGCAGTGGTAGTCAAAGACTTCAAGCCTGCGGTACATGCATGAGCCTCAGGTAATGTAGAAAAATCATTAGCTTGCAACCTCTGGGTCACATCCGTATAAAGCCATTTCAGCCATTCACCAACAAATCTGAATGCATAGGCAGAAGCCAGCAAAGGAAAGAGTCTATTTTGCTGAGTTTTGTAATCAATCACCTAAAACAGAGCAGATAACAAGAGCATTAGAAACATTCTCAGGGAGCAACTAAAATATCAATGTCCAATCAGCCAGTGGAGAGAGAGGGGACCAAGAACACTTTCTAACACATTTTTCAAGATTATACTTAGTTTGGAACAAAGAAACAGGTGATACGTGTACGCAGTACCAAAATGGTCATTCAACATAAGTTGTGACAGATTAACAGCCATTTCAACCTGTTAAACTACAGATGCATGTACAGCTGTATTGCTTACATGCATATGTCATGAGATTTACATGCATAACAGTCTTCACAATTTGGTATCATCTAAAAAAACTATCATGGATGGAAAAGATCTGGACAGGGAGAGGGTTTTGCCCTCATTGTCTCGCCCTGATCAGGGCAGGTTCTATACCCTGAAGGCTGAAAAATAAATTTGTTAAATTTGTTTTTCCTTTCTTAGATTCATTAATATGTAGGTAGATAAATATTGTATGTAATGAGATATTATAAAATAACTAAGCATAAGTAAATTATAAAAAGAATTAAAATAATCAGTTAATTATGGGGCACACTGCAGATTGTGGGTATAGGCTTTAGCAAATGCATTTTCCCAAAATGAAGATTAGCATAAGGAAATAAGTTTTAAAGTATACCTGGGTCTCCACTCCATCCTGTGAACCAAACTGTCTGCGAACAGCGCTATACCTTGTAGCAATACAAACTGCCCGAGACAAAGCAGAGGACGCATCAGCTACAATTGTTTGTCGCACGAACACCATAGTGCCATAAATCAACTGCCGTGGAACATTGGATTGCACACATTTCCCTTCCCTGGTAACCTGAAAGACTCTGAAACATCCAAAGAAAATTTCTAAATAAATAAATAAATCACATTAATCATATAATGATAACATGTAAAGTTTTATTGTTATGAAAGATCACAATCTGAAACTCCCTGAACTTTTAGAGAAGTTTCATAATTTCACTATTAACTACTGGAGAACAAAGGGAAGCCACCAACCATTTCAATGCAAAATCTAGAAGTGGGGTCAATTCAAGATGACCAATTATGATCCTACAAGAAACTTGTGACATCTCAAAGCTGTGAGAGGAAAAGGAGAAAAGGGAGAGGTATGTGAGGTACCAACCTCATCAACATCTGGTTCCTTGGGATGCGAACATGATCAAATGTCAAAACACCATTATCCATGGTGTTATATGCCCCGTTTCCAAATTTCATTCCAATATCACCAATGGTTATGCCTGGAAGAGGCATGTGATCGTCCAGGCTCCTAAGCTGGACAATAAAACCTGAAATTTGCATTTTAATATAGTTAATTAATACTCAGAAGACCATTTTCAAAATTGAGGGGGGGGGGGGTTGTTTCATGCTTACCATGCACTCCATATTCTTCACCATTGGTTATAAGGCGTGCATAAACAACAGCGTGTGTGGAAACTTTACCCAGTCCTCCAGGCCACCACTGCAAAACAAAGTGCAGTAAAAATAGAATCCTTCTCCAGTAAGAAGAATAAAAACTCTTGATCCTGTTTTGGTTCAATATTCCACGCTTGCGCCAAATTCAATTCCATGCATCACATGGATGTTCGATCACATTAGCAGATAATATGAACACTTCTCTCCAGTCTCCGTACATGATATTAAGATCAGTCTCATAGATTATCTCAAACTAATTAGTTAGGCTCTTAGTGAGCAATTTACTTACTTTGCTTGATGTCAATGTAGGACTATGAATGACAAACTCATCCTTGTCAGGATCAAAGGTTGCAGTTGTTTCAAGCCCTTGAACATTGGATCCATGACCAAGTTCAGTTTGTGCATAGCAGCCAATTATCTGCATCTTATATGCCAATGGCAACCACTTCTGTTGCTGCTCTTCAGTGCCTTGTCCTTTAATAGCAGGTACAAACATTCCCTGCCCAATGCCAACCCCACCCACACACACAAGAAAAGACAAGAAAAGGAAAAGAAAATAACTCAGAGGCCTTGTCTATAATCCTCAAGAAAATGAACATGGAAAAGAGCACCTCGACCTTTAAATATCAAATCAACAAACATATTGAAAGAAACAAACAATGCAAAACAAGGTGTAGATTGCAGAGCTTACCCAATGAAGATCAGTAAAAGCAGGCTCATCCACGAAAAACCTTAGCCTACCAGCCTCTTCTTCTGTAACAAAACAACTTCCAAAGCTAAATCATTAAAAAAAAAAGAGAGGAAGATTTTAAGGGAAGGGAGTAGCAGCATTGCAAAACAATGTCAAATCCCAGGTTAAAGCCCGACGGACCAGTAAGGCGAAGCTCAATGATACGTTTCCATGCATAAGTTGCTTTCCTCAGAGTGTTTTTGAACAATTCTTTCCTCCCTAACCGACTCCTGTTGTCCTTTTGAAATGCCTGCAACAAACTCAAACCAATTGAATTAGATGAAAACAATTACTCTCATCAATGGGTAATAATAATAATAATTGATGACAAAAATTGAGCTAAAATAACAAAACATAAACTTAGTCTAAAGAAGCAATTAGCCCTCCAATTCCAAAGAAAAAAGGAAAGAAGAATACCGGATCGGAGGCCACAAGACGAGCCATGCGATCTGAGACTTCAAACGCGTGGCGAGAACCAGCCCACACGATCTTCATGGCGTCCACATCGAACTGCTTCTTGCTCCTCTCGTGAGGCAGGATATCCACTCCTTCCATTTTCTTTTGTTTTTTTTTTAATTCCAGTCGAAGAAATTCAATAAATTCTTGCAAACAAATCGAAAACTAACAGATTCTACGAAGTAGGAAAGAGAGAGGGAGACAAGGACTCAGATATGTTCGATTCGGTGGTAGAGTCGTCGAGATTGAGGAGCCCCCGCGCACATGGATATATATATATATATATATATATATATATATATATAAAGCAGGGAAAAAGTCCACATGGATATTCCATGATTTGGATGATATAGTGCTTTTCTAAACGCTCTTTTGACAAGTACGTGTACTATTACGTTCACATCGGTGTGGACTTTGGGATCCTTCGCTGTAGTCTATCCTTCCACGCTTTCCCACGTTGCTATTTTTGGTCGGAGGAAACCCAAACCATTCCGTTTTGTTCCTTGTTTTGATATAACTATAACTTAGTATCTGTATTTTATAAATAATAACTAATTAGTCCTTTATTTTTCAGAAACCTTATATTTTCATCTATTTCATGTTCTCTTCTAATTTGATTTGTTTTTTAAAATAAATAGAAAAATAAAATAAGAAGTAGATGATATCAAAAGATTGATTAGAAAGAAAGTATTTTTGGAATAAAATGTTGTTAAATTGAGCATGGTCAATAATAGACAAGGGAATAATTGATTATTTATTTTGTTAATTATAGGGACTAAGTTATAATTAACTCTATTGTTCATTTTAATTAAAATTATTTTAATATATAGTGTCATCAATTACATGTTTTAATCAAATGAAAATATTATAATGACATTGACAGACTGGAATTTACCATTGCAAGTTTTCCTGAGAAAATAAATTTCATTCCTCCACGGAAGCATAGTCCGCAAGGAAAAGTCACAAGTTCTTACGTGTTTTCCCTTATCTTTCCATCGGGCCTGCCCCATGCGTTGTACAAGTCTAGTAGGGTGGCTGCTGCCTAGTTAATGCTCTCCTTTGTCGACCAAATTTGAAAAACAGTGCTGAAGAGCTGGTACCTCTTTTCTGTACGTGGACTTAATTATGTTTAATAATTTTATTTGTTATGGTTAATTTTTTATTTAATTAAATAATAATAATAAAAATGATTGAATAAAAAAAATTCTGATGTAAGGTTTGTACATATTCAAAAAATATATATATTTTTATTTTATGTAAAAACCAAGTAAAAACTATCTGATATTTAACTAAATACTAAATTTAAAAGTTAAAAAATAAATATTGATATGAATATTTAATCCTAGACTTAATTATATCTAATAACTTTATTTTTTAGAATCAATATTTTATTTAATAAAAAAAATATACATTCATAGTAAAGCAATTAAAAAAATTAAAACAATTTAAATAGGATTACACAAAAAAAAACCTTTAATATTAGAAAAAATTGTTGAAATCTTATTCGTAAAAAACCTCAACATAAAAAACCAACCTGGAAAAAAAAACTTATAAGTTAACAGGTGTTTTAAGGTGTATTTAGAATTGTAATAGTAGTTATGGTTTAAAATGTTTTTTTTTAGAATTGTATGAAAATAATATATTTTTATTTTTTAAAATTATTTTTAATATTAATACATTAAAATAATCTAAAAATACAAAACAAATTAAAATTTAAAAGAACAAGTTTCAAAACAGACTCTTAGTGCCACTAGGCCCGGCTCCCCTTCGACAAAGATAAGCTTCTGACCCCCACTTGGACCCTCTACCTGAGCTATCCTCTTATGTCCTTCCACTGGACTCAAGCCCACCTGTGTTACCCTTTTCGGCCCAACGCCCTTCACAGGCCCTTTATCCTTCATAGCTGGACCTCGCAGAACATTATATATTTATTATATGATAACGCATAATCCTTTTCCTTCGATGTCGTGCCCTTATCCATGAGCTCCGCCTTCCTCTAGCTGCATGGCAGAATTTTCAGGATTTGTTGGCTCTACCAAAACACTAGGGCGAGTCCCCTCTGTCACCCCGTCCTTCAAGGTAGCCCCTCGCTCTAGCGTCCTTCCATGAGAATATAATGGGCATGATCTTGCAATATTATGATGTGTAGCTGTAGCCCCTCGTGCTCGACCTTATACCAGTACTGCTCTCGAATCCATGCCTTCCCCGCATCAGGTTGGTTTGAATCTATTTAATACAAATCTTGACAAATTTCCCTCTCTCTACGTTAAGGGTATTCATATCTACTTTGACAAGAGTCCCAGAATTGTGGCCAAGGCTAGAAGAAAACTTTCATCGTATATAGTATACGATATTCAGATCTGGGATCCTTGCCCAAACTAGAGTTCTATCAATTTTAGCTGTAGAAGACACAAAATTTGGTCGAAAATCATCCAAGGATCTCCGTCCATGACTTTCTGTCTGTCATTCTCTTGATCAAACTTGGCCATGAAGAAGCCATGCCCTACGTCCATAAGGTCAAAACCACCATTCAGTTTCCATAGGGCACTCAAACGAGAGTTCATCTGGGTATACCCTATATTCTTCCCCAACAATTTGATTATCAATGAGTCACCCCATGGATAACACAAATCATTAAAACTCTTGTCATCCAAGAAAATCTTCGGTAGCAAACGATCCTCGTTTTCATATTGAACATGAACAAGTTGTTGCCCTATCATGTCAGTTTTTTCAAGTGCAGGGGGTGGGTTTCTGGTTCCCAACACTTTATCTCGAAAGGAAATCCTCCCACCTTGAATCTGTTCGTTTGACAATCCGCTAATATCAGGTGGCTTTGCTGGGACAGTTTCACTCTCTTGTGCCCTCTCTGTAAACTCGACCTCCATGATTTTCAAGTCTAAGTTGTTCTAAATGTTACAATAACATACTAAGAGTTACACACTAGCTTAGAACATCAAGCAAACCGGGAAACAAAAAACCTGAAACCATGATGTCATCCGGTCCATGTGAAAAATAAAAGGTTTTACCTTTTCATTCATCCCATCATTGATGAGCAATTATTTTGAAGTTGAAGTACAATAACTAAATTGGTGAAAAGGCGGTTACAAGGAGAGTTAAATGCGTGAAATCATGAATCGAAGATTTTCTTGAAAGGTATTGATTGATTCAACTGTGAGCAGTTCCACATCAATGAATTTCTACCGATTACTGCTCTTTCCTTGTGCTCTCGCATATTTTCTACTTGTTTAATGACTAGAGAAAAGTAAAAATCGAATACCATTGCAAGCCACGGACTATTTGATTTTTACAATTTATCTTTATTTATTTTTAGTTTTAGTCATTTGAGATTAATGGTCATCTCATTGAATTTGGGAGTCATGTCTTATCTCTTATATAGTCTCATCATGATTTTCAAATGTCCCAAAACTAATCCCAACTCAACTTACAAGAAAAATTATTTTTTTTCATAAAAAAAAAATAATATATATCAGTCTTAATAACTCTAATTAATATTGAATCGCATTGGCTATGAACATTTAGAAATAATATTTTAATACAATGAAAATTTCATACATAATATATATCAGTCTCAATAACTCTAATTAATATTGAGTCGCATTGACCATAAACATTTAGAAATAATGTTTTGATGCAATGAAAATCTCATAATTATAACAACTTTATAATTTTTTTTGTAAAATATTTTTGTTTCAAGAACTTTATCTTTACTCTAAATTCATTAATCAAATATTACATTTATTAATAAGATATTTAATGAATATTAAAGATAAATAAGGCCTTATTAATAAGCTTTACACACACACACACACACACACACACACACACACATATATATATATATATATATATATATATATATATATATAAACAAAATCAATATCACATCTAGCCAACTAATTACCTACAAAACAGATACACAAATACTTACTTCTCCCCTTCATAAATTGCCCAAGTCCAACATGCATTTATGTCCGTCTCATATAAATCACCAATTGCATCTCCTTTTTGTGCCGCAGTCACCAGCTAACATGCTACCTGCATCTCGCTAACTCTAACAATTTCCTACTTCAAAAAAACTGTCTTTCTTATATTTAAACTTCTGTATCTCTCTTTCCTCTCATGGCTCCCAAGAATACTGTCACTGATGCATCCACTAAAAAAGTTATGAGCAAAGGAGCATGGACGGCTGAGGAAGATAACAAACTAGCTCACTGCGTTGAAGTTCATGGTGCAAAAAGGTGGAAAACAATTGCACTTAAATCAGGTCAATCTCAGTCCCAGTTTTCCTCGTAAAACAGCTAGCCCCGTATATTTTAGCAATTACATTTTGCCAGGGTTTCGAACAGTTAGTACTATTTTTTTGTGCTCTATGCTAGCTAGACGGACCTCCATATTTTCTTATATTTTTCAGGTTTAAATCGAAGTGGAAAGAGTTGCAGATTGAGATGGATGAACTATTTGAGACCTAACATCAAGAGAGGCAACATATCACATGACGAAGAGGACTTGATTATCAGGCTCCATAAGCTGCTAGGAAACAGGTTAATTATTATCTAAACTCCGGACCACTACGTACTCTAATTACGAGAGCTATACTGATATAAATGTTCATTCTATCTTGTGCCGTGCGTCTTCGAGCACTATCGTCTAATATGATAGCAATTTGAGCAGTTTTTTTACATGAATATAGGTGGTCACTGATTGCTGGGAGACTTCCAGGGCGAACAGATAATGAAATTAAGAACTACTGGAATTCTCATTTGAGCAAGAAAATTATAGATCAAACTCAAAAGGAGAAAATTCCAGATCAACCTTCCACACCGCTAGCTACCATGCACCAAAAGACTTCGGATGCCATTCAGGTCGAGGAAGAACGCAGCGCTAGAGAAGCATGGAACTTGGAGACTGGGAACTTTGATGTCGACGAGTTCTTTGACTTCTCCGCTGAAGGATTTTATTGGGTTGATAAATCTCTTCGATCAACTTGATGGGGATTCAGTGGCTCACCGATCGTGAAGAGGTGACCATTATGTGATGCAATGAAAGTGGTGTTTGCAAGAATGGGAGTTTTTTAAAAAAATATTTTTTTTTATTTGGAAGTTGATTAAAATAATATTTTTTATTTTTAAAAATTTATTTTTTACATCAGCATATCAAAATAATCCAAATAAAAAAATTAATTTAAAGCTAAAAAAAATTTAATTTTTTTCAAAAATACAGTTTAACCGCAATGTCAACCTTGAGTTAAAAGGTTAATGCATGATGTAAAGCCACAATTAATTATAAAAAGTTGCTCATTTTAGATAGTTTAACTAGATTAGTGGTCCGTATAATGCGGCGAGTTGTACAAATTAATCTTTTTTCAACCCAGAAAAAAAAGTTCAAGAGATGGTTGTGTTTTTTAAAAAGTAAGAAAATTTTGATAATTGGGTTAAACCTCAATTCATTTCATATTATAAAAAAAAAAATTCAGGCAACAACAACAACAACAAATACATTTTTAAAAAATATATTCAATTTAAAATTGGGCTAACACGCAATACTTGTGACCTGATATATGAGATCATAATAACGCTATAGAAGAATGACATCAACAAAAAAGGACCTAAAAAAAGGATATAAGCTAATTCGGTCCTATCTTTCAAACCCGTGACCGAAAGGTTAACCAAACCTTGATCAATAAAATATTGAGAGATACAATTGAAAAAGAAAGTTTCAATAAAAAATTATTAAAACTAAAACAAATAGTAATCAAAAGAATAAGGATAAAATCTGATATAAAATAAAATGAATTGAAGTATTGAGAGATGCAATTGAAAAAAATCAATGAAGAAAATGATATAAAATATTGAGGGATGTAATTGAAAAGATAATTTAATTAAGAGAATAATTTTAAAAAATCAAAATTAAAAGAATGGGGACCAAATCTGAAAGGTGAAAAAAACAAAGGATGATTAAATTGAAGAAAATTCTAATTTTATAGATAATCTAAAGTAAATAAAAAGAACTTGGACCAAATCTGAAAGAAAAATAAATCAAATGGCTAATTTGAATGAAAATGTGCAGGGGTTGGTTATGGAATTAAGAAGAAGAGAGGAAAGAAGGAAGGAAAAAAAGAGATGGAAACCGGTGCAAAACTTAACATATTTGTGCCATACACGCTACTCAGGAATAGAGGCAATACCATGAGGATTAAAACGCCATCATGGAAGCCGAAGTTTGGTCATTGAACGGCATAGTATGTTTCGTCCAAAGACTGGGGGACAACCCACGTGCGTCTACGTAACCCCACGCGCGATCTCTTTTCCAGATTAAATAATATTTTATTTATGCAAAAATACTAAAGTACTCTTATTCAAACTTGATAATTACAAAAAACCAAAATAAAAAGATAAAAACACCCCTTGATCAAGGCTGTCGCACCCGACATCGCGGCGGCCTTAAAAATTTATTAAATCTTTGGAAAGAACGGATTTCTGGCATCCTATTCTTTGATAGGGAATGATCTTTATTTAAGGAGTCGCCACCTAGTATTATGGTTACTAGGAACCCTAACTGGTTAACAGAGATTCTATGGTCCGAGACTGGTTACGTAAAAGGGAAGATATTATCACCCCTTAAACGTCCCGCCTAAGGCAGAATGCATTGCCGATCTTTGTCATTAATTGCTAACATTTTTGTTGGTTTATACTATGATTGTTTGCGTGTAATATTCCTGACTCTGGCGCCAGTGAATATTTAACTACGGATATTTCCAACTCCGGCGCTGGTAAATATTACGTAGGTATCAAAATAAATAAATTTAAATCATTATTTTTTTTATTCCTGACTCTGGCATCAGTGAATAAACAAATAAAATCAATTTATTTTTTACGCATACGCATTATTTTTACTTTTATGTAGCTAAATAAAAACAAAACACAATAAAATAAAATAAATTTACATTAGTATTTTTATTCCTGACTCTAGCGTCAGTGAATAAACCAAATAAATTTATTTTATTTTATCTTATGTTTTTTTTTTTGCACGCACATTTTTCATTTTTATATAACTAAATAAAATACAATGAAATAAATTTGAATTGGTATTTTTATTCTGACTCTGGCGTCAATGAATAAATAAAAAAAATGAAGTCTTTTACATACACAATTTTTATTATATATTTTTTTATCTTTTTTATCTTTTTATTTATTTTTTTTTTGGTCAATTTGGGCTAAATCCCCGCCAAAGATATATTGATGGTCGGGCCGAGCTCACCCCACAGGCCGGGCTACGCCTAGCCGCCCGGCCCGACACCGCCTGCCGCGTGACCGGACCGGGCAAAAGGCTGATGCACGCATGAAGCACTTTCACGCGTGCATCAACAGTGCAAAGGTAATTAAATTACCTTCGCACTGTTCAAATGCAATTTGAACACAGAAGAGCGAAAACAAATGGAAACGGGCGCACCTGTTTCGGAGATTGCGAAGAAGGCCGCAACGCCTGGTGGGGTTCGACGCTTTCCGTTTCGCGATGGTGAAGAAGGCCGCAATCTTGGTGTGGGTTCGAATGCTTTCGTTTCCGGCTATGGTGAGGAAGGCTGCAATGCTGGTGTGGGTTCTATTGCTTTCTGTCAATAACTGATGGTTCGGTGATCAATTGTTTTCTTGCAGGGAAGAAAACAGGGTTGATCCGTGACTCCCCTCTACCTTTCTCTCCTTTTCTGTGTATATATTTTTTTGGTTTATGCCCCGTTTTTTTTTTTTTTTTTTTACTCTGTTTTGGGTTGATGTTTCCGTTCTTAACTCGTATTTTTTTGGGTTGTGTTTTGTTCGCTCTGTTTTTCCGGGTTGATTGCTCTCTTTTTTCTCCTTTCTCTTCCTTCTTTTTTTTTTTTTTTGTCAATTGTTGGGTATTTATAGGGACCAATCCTCCTCTCCCTCAGGCCTAACATCTCTCATCCCGATAAGCACGGCCGAGAGAGACGGTTCCTGCTAGGACTCGGACGCGGAGCCTAATGCTTATCTCACCGGGTTGTGATTATCATGAAGATAAAGATTGCTTCTGTGTTTTAATCCTTATCTCACCGGGTTGTGATTATCATGAAGATAAAGATTGCTTCTCTATGTTTTAAAAGGACTAGGATGCTTGGTGTTTCACACTTTTGTTTCCTTCTTTGCAGGCGGTGTTCGGTGCTTTGAAGACGAAGAAGACGAACAACACCTGATTGAAACGATGCTGTTTTTAGGGCTGGAATGGTTATTTCCAATCTGATCCTTGAATTTTTTAAATCCTTGCATTCAAACCCCTGGTCTTTTAATTTTCAAGATTTACCCTCCTTAAAATTAAATAAAAAATGAATAGGTTAAAATTAGGTTCCAACAAAGGCAAAGCCCATTCTGATTCAAGGACCAGGTCGTAATTTTAATGTGCAACTAAAGCAAAAAAAGTTAAAAGTACCCTTGCCTATCAGTAACGTACTTTACTGTGCAAATAACAATGAAAAGATTATTATACCCTCGTTTCGAAGACCAATTGTGTTATGATAATAGCGGCAAAATCATTTATGGGCACCGTAATAGATGCAAAGTAAAACCAGTAGCCCTTTAGTTTCTTTTAATGTTTTCTTTTTCCTTTTTTCAATTTTTTAATCATTTGGGACCAAGCTGGTGTTGATACTGAAAATACATACCATTATTCTAAGAAACACTTTCCATCTTTACCCCTAAACCAAAAGTCTTGGACCAACATGTCGAACTGGTCATGATATAATAACATTACAGAAATGATTTACGAATAAATTCTTTATATTAAATTTCATACAAATTGACGTGTTAATCAAAAAAATAAAATTGGAACTGTTAAAATATAGGTCTATGAGTTTTAAATAGTTGACATCCTGTGAAAGAAATAATTGCCACTTGTTTTGTACTAAAATATTGCATGAAGAGTCTTTTCTTTTGTAAATATTTAATTATAATTAAAATGCATAAATATTAAATATGATATGCCATGAATTATCCTATTACAGCTATTGGGGAACAAAAGACATGTAAGTTTTTGCATCAAATAGTTCATTTATTAGCACCAAAAAAAAACAGAGAGAGAAGGCCAAATCTCATTCATTTAATTCCCTTTCTCATGCGGGTGGCTGCATTCACTCCTTGGAATTAGAAATTGATTCTACAACCACCTGTTTGTCCCCGGAATCGGTGTAAACTTGTTATGGACAACCGCGAAGGATGCTCTACTGTCTTCTCTGCACAAGAAATCTGGAAATGTAAATTTTCATAACAAACCTATCATCATTGAAAATTAGGCAGTGTTTGTTATGCTAAATAAAAATGAACTCGGCATTTTAATTTTTTTTTGAAGTTGTTTGGTGTAATTTTGGACTGTATTAAAATTAATTTTGGGGCAATGCTCGGGTTGACCATTAACTTGTGCCAATATAAAGATTAAAGTGGTTATTATCATAATTTTAAAGCTGGACTTTGAGGTCAACCCAGGGCAAGACTCGAGTCACAGGTCAGTAGGGTCAACCCAAGTTGATCCAAATTAACAATGGCACTACCAGAAAATCAATAAATATAAATGGAAATATCGAAGGAATATTTCCGTCGGTAAATTTTCAAGAGATTTTACCGACTAAAATATTCCCTCGATATATACCGAAGGAATTACAGTGGGATAAAAATTAAAACAAGGCAAAAAAATAATAATGTGTCATTTTTACCGACAGAATTACCGATGAAATTTATTCTGTCGGTAAATTAATTGGTAAATTATAAATACTGTTCATCATATCAATTACAAAATGAATCACTGACAGTATTTTCCATCAATATTTTTCCAGAGAAATACAAAACTATTCACTTTCCAATTAATTCAAATTCTAGGTCAACCGGTAGTGTCATCAAATAGATAAATTATAAATTGTCAAATCCAATTCAATTCTCACCAAACATACAAGAAGATAATTATTTATTCATTTCAGTCATGTCCTGTCCAATCAATACTTTCCAACATGCCAAACACCACATTAAAGAATGAGAAACACGAAATTTTTGAGACAAGCCTTTTCTCCTCAGCATTCCTTCTATGATATAAAATTTGCCGCGCTGTATATATGATTGTAAGTATGGGAGTCATCAGATTCGAGTTTTCCAAGTACCTGTGGCAAGAGCCAACAGCTCCAGCTAACAGACACATATAGAGGTTACGAGTTACAAATGGCGCAGCTGCCATTTTACACATCGCTAAATTCTTAAACGTTTGGTTCAATCATTTTGTATGCGAAATCCGAGCTCCTCCGTTTCATGGTATGGGAGTCCTGGGAGTGGTGACAAAACACCAACATAATGGAGCAGGCTATATATAGGCCGGACCAAATATTAACCCTAGGTTCAATAGCACCAGCGTTCATTTATTAAAGGCAAGTGGGGTGGCAGCTAACAGCCATCGACGTCCATCCAGTATAGCAGATTTATGACTAAAGATAATGCAATCTGTAAATCATAGTGTACATGCCTGTGTCATGAACTTTCATACGTCCTTGGCTTTCTTCCCATAAAATATTCATTTCTGCTTTTTCAGTTGAGAGTACATGATTGACATCAAGCCATTTCCAGGGATCACAGCAGTTTTACAGAATTGATACTGGCCATGTGGAATGTCTACTCTTTTGGGCTCATCATCAATACTTGGCTGTACTTTGCCGAAGTATTGCACACCAAATTAAAGGAATTGCTACGATTGTGGGATTTGAACATGGTTCAACCTGCTAAACCAAATGGAATGCAGAATCATGTGGAACAAATCGTACCTGAGTGGTCTTGGGTTCCAAAGAAAATGCTTTTGCACCGTCTTCAGATTAGCTAGCATTGTAAGATATCTTCTCAGTGGGATAGCCAAAAGAATCTCCTTCAGCTTCGGGATATCCTTCTCCGCTACAACAACAGAGAAGGCACTCCAATCCAAAACTTCATTGAAAGGAAGAACAAAATTATCTGCAATGATGACTGGAACACACTCGTAATAAATGGCCTCGACGATCCGAGGGCTGTTAACTTCATAGCCCATTGGACATATACAGTACTTGCTAGATTTCATATGTTGAACATAAGTCATCTTTCGAGATATACCAATGGGTAGCGGCCCATATATTTTCATGTCATCATCTTTGTTGTGCCAGTACTTCAGGAGTGTCGGTCGGACCCTTCCATGCAAATTTCCAGCGAAGAAGGCAAGGATTGGACGCTGTGATACTCTTATACCACCACCGACATTTCTAAGTGGTCTCTTGGGACTCCTTATGGTAGTTTCAGGCAGGGATACGTCCTGGCCAGCAGTAAAAATACCTTCAGACACATCTGCATTGCATAAAGCCTTCATGGTGTTTTTGGTTAGTTCCTCGTGCATAGTCAATGCGTAAGGTCCCTGTATGGTTTAGAACATAGGAAAACTAGGTTAACAAAACATAATGACAGTAGTTGAACAATATTCAAGAACAAACATTCCAGCATTCTCAAAGTAATTGAAAGAAAATCGCAAGAACAAAATTCATATTTCAAAACATGTATCAAGCTGCACGAGTGCGTATTTGTAGACATTTAAATGAGTAAAATTCATGTTAGGAGGACAAGTGAAAGTTGAACCAGGTTGATGTAGTCGGCTTGCGATAATGAGTGATTCTGAGCAGTTAGATGTAGGTTTATCATAGATAAATTATATGGATGATTTAGAAGATATAAATATGGACCGATGAGATAGTTATAGGTTCAAGAAAATGTTTGGTCACGTCAAACTAGCTAGAATGATAGCTTAAAAGAATCATTTTTTATCTGATCATTGTATCGCACTTAAATTTTTATTAGAGTTTTTGGATGTAGTTTCCCCTATAGTAGCTATTATGTTGCTACGCAGACCATTAGATATTTAGATATCAAAAATCTCGCTCAAATTCTCGATTTTAGTAGTTTTGTGATTTTCCTTGTTATTATCATGCTTCTTTCAGATTTTATATTTCTTTTCTTTGTAATTTCAGGTTTTTTTTTTTTTAATTAAGATAGGGTTTCTAATTTATTTAAGATTTTATAAACTTTTTCGATAGACAGACTTTATTATTATTATTTTTAAAACAACTAAACCTATAAATTTAAGGTTCATATGTATATCTATAATCCCTTTGGCTCATCAAAATTATGTATGTTTTATTTGTTGTGATCTTTAACTTTTCGTTTGCATCATATGTCTAGCGTAACTACCCACTCAAGTAAGACTTGTAATTATTCAGCTAAGGTTGGTTGTGAAGCCAAAGCCTTGACGTTGGCATGCAACAACTTGGGGTAAACATTTGCATTTAAAGCTTTTTATCTTACATATCAGGTTCAGCATCCAAACTGATTATTGTAATATTCTAGTCACACTTTTGAAATATTCACAGTAAACATTTGATGATTCTATGCATGATTGTTTGCTAGCGCATTTAATTATGTGTTCGGGTGAGATCAAAGACTAGCTTTGTTATTGTCTTCATAAAAGACAGATGACCAAACAGAATAGAAAAGGAAGATACAATTAATTGTTTTGACAGAGCTATAGGTTGATGGTGGAAAAAATATATTAAAAAAATATTTATTTTTAATATTTATTATTGTTAAATTTAATATACTTTTTAAAAAATAATTATATATTATTTTTTTAGTTTAGTTTATATTAAATGCTAAAATTAATAATAGTATAATAACCCTAGTTATAAAACATAATTAGCTTAATAAGTCAACTTAATTGGAACTCAATACACCCGAGACCTGAATCAGTCCGAGTTAAAAAAAAATTAAAAAAAAATTGATCTAATTAAAATTATTATCATAATTTAAAAAAAAAAACAAGTTGAAGCACGCTCCAATTATTATCATACGGAGAGGATATATCAGCACTCACAGAATCAAAATGGAGATCTACGGAGAGGAATAAGAAATTACCATACCCAATCATGGCATGCAACAAGAAAATGGTCCCTTCCATGTGTGCGGTTCCAATATGGATACTTTGCAGCAATCATGTTTGCATAGTCTCGCATAAAGATTGACAATGGTCTCAAATTATGTGAATTAGGCACATAAACCGCTACCTCCAGCTGGCGTGCACTGTATGGAAGATAAAATAGATGAGCCTTTTCTGGATCTCTCGAGACAAACTCCCTGCTTGCCTCCATAAACTTCATAAACCATCCTTCAGAAGCATAGATTCCATAGAGATGCGGTTGATGAAAGATGGGCTTATCTCCATCTGGGTAGATGTAAACTTTAAGTATCGTTTCCATCAACTCGTAGCTCCTGAAATTCAGGTTGAATTGCCTTCAAACACATGTTTTTAAAACAATTGACAACAATGGAATCATGTTGTTCGTTGAGCTGGATAACATATGGTATCAAAGCCCTGGGAGGCCAAACTAGAAATAAACTGACTTTTAGAACAGCTACAGGTATGCTAGCACTGTGGAACAAAGGAGTAGATGGAAACTAACAAAACAGGACAACCTCAACCACTTATTGATTCAATTAGTTTGAAATTGTTTCAAGCTAACGTTACTCTCCTCCACTACTTAATTAAGATATCTTACATACTGGGCGAAGTATTTTTATTCTGATGATGATGCGTTTAATTACAGTATGCAACAAAAGAGAAACTTCTGTCATGGCAATTCAAAAGGCAGCCTTAATAACAAGTTTCGCTATGCTTGCAGGGAATCAAAGGCTTGTCGGTTTGGCTGACCTATTTGTTGATTATCATAGTATTTCATAAATGGAGAAAATTAACAGGTTTGCGTGCACCTCGACTAATCCTACTAGCCCCGAAGTTAACAACCATGTAAGCCTTCAATGGTCATCATATGAGCAACCACATTGCTCGAACCTGAGACCACAGAGGGAGCAAACCTCTTGGTCCCAAACTCTTACCATTGGACCACCACCTAGATGGTTATCCTATGTCATTACTCGATTATAGCATATACTACATCGTTGACATGAGTTATGTTGTTAGCTTGATGAAATTTTTGTTTAACATAAAAAAATTCGAAGGCATTACTAATATGTTTTTTTAGAAAGAATTTTTTTAACAAATCGCTCATCAATTAAACACCAAATTATTTTTTAACAAATCAACCTAATTGAAAAGAAAAAAAAACTTGAGTAAAAAAAAACACAAATACGTGTCACTATTACAATCTATAGTGTGCAACTACACGGAAACCTAAACACTTATTTCAGTTTCAAATTTGATCCTAAATCTTTAAATATTCTAAATTAATAAAATCAAATTTTATTTTAACAAATCGCCCATCAACCGAACACCAAATTTTTTCTCTAACACCGTAAAAACCTCATATGAAGTCAATTGAATTAGATTATCAAGTCCAATTCTAAATCAATTTAATTTGAAAGGATAAAATTAAAAAAAAAACTTGAAATAAAAAAAAAACAATCCAAGATGTTTTTATCTTTACATCTACGAGAACCCTAAATATTTTAGTTTCTTTTGTATTTGTATTTGTAATGGTAATGTGGTATTGAAGTTTCTCTATTCTGCCCAAGAGTATGGCGGATAAAAAGGAGAATCTTTGATTCGGACCTAATTAGTGTCATCTGAACAGGAAAGAAAAATAAATGTTTTCTTGTCATAACAGCAACGCAGCACTTATTCTTAATTTGATTGCCTACAATGCAAGTCGGTTAAAGAGACAGTGTATTTCTAATTCTTCTAGACAAGGGGATAATGAATTTTCTTGGAAACCTCTAGCACTGAACGAAATGAACTATGCCTGCTTATCGAATCTGGACAGGGAGTAATAGAAGTACTCATCAGAAGAACTCAAAATACAAGAATGGTATGAAGCTGCAAGTTAAACTGAACAACACAGACACAAAACTGAAATGAGCCACGACTCAACAAGGAAAACAACCGAACTAGCTATATGAAGGAGAAAACTAGACCAATTTCTTTTTTCCTCGATCCATAGCAAATCCATTGCTAAAGACCTATTCATTAAATTATCTTCATATTGCATGACCGTGACAAACCCAGTTGAACTAGTTGTTTAAATACTGCAAATTCTACCTCCGTGCAATTTATGCACTTCTATTTTTCTTTCTTCTATGCAACCAACAATGAAATGCCTATCTGTCTCCCTCTCTTCATATGAACAGATTGGCATGGTTCATGTTATCTTTAACTTAGGAGACCATAAACTGGCGGTGAGAAGCATTACATACCTCTTAAAAACAGAAATGTTGCGGAATATAGGGGCACTCAGATAAGGATCATCAATAACCACTGGGGCATGCTCAATCTCCCTTTTGGCATATATAAGTGCATCATTCGGTGACAAGGACCAAATGAATCTCTGAATTATATGAAAGGAGGAAAAATAATTGTTTGTAGAAACTCCTTTATGATAATTCCCAAAGAAAAGTTTGATGTTACAATACTCAATGGCTGTACCTGCATACGAGGAGGTATAGGACTACGAGGAGGAGGAAGAACAACCTTTGACTCATCATTTTCCTTGCTCTTCTTCCTTCTCCTTTTTAATACAGAGTTTCTCGTCCGAGAGACTTTGGCTCTTTTATTTTTAGATGGTACTGTGGTATTCGGAGAAAGAACTGAAGCAGCAGAAACAGGAGGAAATTGTTGAACCCTTGCTTCAGTAAGAGCCTCTCTTAACTGCATACTACCATTCAAGGATACGTACGATGAAACAGCTAGAGGTGGAGAAAGGAACCACATATTCACTGTACGAGGAAATGCAAATGTGGGAACCAAAACTCCAACTATTGTCATGACCACACCAAGGAACAGCAGTTTTCTCCAATCAACTTTTTTCCAAGCGCAACGCCATAATAATTCTCTCATCAGAACAACTCCAAAAAGTTCTCTGTTCCCAATCATCTAAGTAGTGATAACAGTATCAAAAAACTCCTCATATAAAGGATGAGCACATCAATCTAGTCCTTTGGGATTGAAGATTCAGAGATTTCACAGATTCGGTTGCCTGGGGGGGCCAAAACAACATTAAAACCATCGGCAGCGCGTGAAAAAAAGCAGAATCTTGGTTTTATCTTGCAAATTATACCCTTCAAATCTACAAATCCAAAAAGGCCAGCTTCTGAAACAAGAAACTGAAAACATCAATCAACTTAAAAAAAAACTGAGAAATCTCAAGCATTTACCCAATTCAATCGGAATTACAATTAAGAAAGAATACATAATCCATCCTGACAACATATTTTACAATCTATAGATTAACTAACTTTAGATAGTTACAACAATCCAATCTCCAATCATCTGTGCACGTCACACCTCTCCAAATTTGGAGGCTTTATTTAATAACCACTTGATTACTTTTTTTATATAAAAAAAAAAACTGGGTTCATTTATATTTATTTTTCAAAGCTTGAGAGGGGGCGGATCCATTAATGGCATGCTTTTAATAATTTATACCAATGAAAATTCTCCTTGTACTTCAATACTAACCTTGAGCATTCCGTTATTAAGGGGAGATTAACGTAAGAAGGCATGAGTATTAAAATCCAAAAGTAATTGGTGACTTCAAAGAACTGCAAAAAAATAAAAAGAAAGAGATGGAGAAAGTACCTGGTGTTGGAACAGAGATTGGAGGATGAGATTGGGAAGAGATTGGGAAGTGAAAGTACTTTGCGAAATTGGAAGGAAATGATGAGATATGAAAAGCTTTAGTGATGAAGGAAGGAAGGAAGGAAAGGAGAAAAGTGAATTTGACTGTTTGAGTGGAGGGAAAGAAGGGAAAGCATTGCGTCTGCAACGGACCCGGTAAACTGACTGACCGTTGCGCCTTGAAATACCTTTTCTCAATACTAACTTTTCTTTTGAGTTTTCTTTTCCAGGGCGTTGCGTCTATTACTTTTTTATAAAAAAAAAAATTATTTTATTTAATATTTGAGCAAGATAGTATTTTATAAAAATTATTTTTTATTTAATATTATTTTTTATATTTTTAGATATTTTAATGTGTCGATTTTAAAAATATTTTTTTAAAAAATAATCACTACACTGCTGCATACTTTTAATTATGATAAGTTTTCATCCACTCTGATGAACAACTCTTTTTTCCTAAGATCTGTACCTTAAACGATAATTTAATAAATCATAATCACTTAATAAGCAAACGAATTCTCCTGTATTATTGAGGTGTTTATAAGAACACATGCATGCATGTGTGAGTGTGTGAAAGCATCCGAATGCATTGTGTTATAATATTAATAGGAAACTCAATAATATTCACATTTGGGTACTATTCATTATCAAATTACCTTCTTTACTAAAACATCTGGTTTTTTTCAAAAAAAAATTCTTTCAATTTAATCCTTCTATAACCAAGTTAGATGAAATTAGTTTTGAAATTATAGCAAAACTACCAAATAAAAAAAAAAGATGACCGAAATATAAAACACAAAGAAAATACATGTCTAATCCTAAATTCTAGACAATTTTTATTTTAGTTTAAAAGTTCATTTTCATTTCCTAGCTTTGATCATGAAAAGAGGAGAGAGAAATTCACTTGGAAACAATGAAGAGATAAAAAAAGTAGTTTGTTTGACAACTTTTTTTAGTTATAAGATGTCAGGTTCTATTCGATGAAATGAGTTTAATTATGGTAGGGTTCTCTTTATAAACATGCATGAAAAAAAAAAGATTGGGTTTCATTTTGATTTGTTTTATTTGGTTCATTTTTTTTTTGTTGGTTTTGGGGTTGATATATGGTTTAGAGAGGTTTTTTATGGTGTTTATTAGTTGTTTTCGAATGAAAATTGGTTGGAAAATAAATTTTAATTGAAAAAATCTCATTCTTGATTTTTCAGGCACCATAGTAGTAACTGAATTCTAGTAACAAATATGTCACCAACATTTTTAAGAAAACAAAAAGAAAATAGAGCCTATTTGAGTGGCTTATAATAGGCCCACACATCTCAGATATTTTTTTTAGATTTTTTATTTTTTTTCTTGCTTTTAATTTTTTTTGGTAATTTCATTGATTAATGTGGGTTTTTAATGAGTTTTTTATCTAAGATTTTTTTAAAAAAATAAGCATTTTTCTTAATTAATTTTATTTTTCATATTATGCATTATTATACTTTTCTAGTTTTTTTATCCTAATTTAAAGGAATAGTTTTTCTATTTTATTTTTTATATTTAGTATTATTAGGTTTTTCTATATAAATGGTTATAATAGCCTTTTGATAAATAAAGACTTTAAGGAATAAAAAATGAATCTTTTGGATGTCTCCCCATAATTAAAGTGTTCTTAATCTTTAGGTATCTTGACTTGTAACAAGCATTGTTACTTTTCATTTTTATTTGTGTCAATTGCTAGCAAATTCCAATTATTCCTAGTAATTTTTATTATGTATTGTCAAATCACAATGATTAGAGGTCGTAGAAAATATGTATTAAAGCTCAACAATTTCTGATGATTAGTTGAAGTGTGTTGTTGAATAATTATTAGTGAAAGAAATTGCAAAATAAGATGTGCTTGTATAGAAAGAGATGAAGAGGTTCCCCCTCCAGAAAGAGAAGTCTAGAAAACAATGTGTTATTTTCATCTACATTAGTTCATATTATTGAAAACTATAATAACGAGACCTGTGATGAGACGTCTTACACATAGGTTTTAAGGTTCACAATAGAATAGTCCATACATGAAAAGATATTTGTAGTGAAAGACATTTTATATTTGATGTTTGAACTTGAGGATGAGTTTCTTTTAACTGGGGGACATTGATACTTGAGTTTTTTTTTAGAAAATAAAAAAATAGCTAGTTTTATTTTTTTTCTTTTTTGATTCTCCAATTCGATATTATTAGGATTTTCTAGTTTTAGTTTCTAATTTAAGAGAATAGATTTCCTATTTTATTATTTCCATTTAATATTATTAGGATTTTTTAGTTTATTTTCTTATAAAAAGTGTTGTGATGGCTTTTTGATAAGAAAAGACATAGATGTATAAAAAATAAATATTTTAAATGTCTTTTTAATTTTTAAGAGTTATGACTTTTTATAAACTCCATTGCTCACATTTGCATCAATTTTCTAGTTTTTTTAATTCAATTTTACTCTTAAATTTTAATTATTCATCATGATTGGCTAATCTATGCTACTTCCCAGCGTTAAGAAGCTCAGCTCTAACTCATTGCTACTTAGCATGCAAACATTGCTTCTCAGAATGTAAATAGAAAATAATAATAATAACAATAATCATTAGCGCTTTCAATTGGGTAGAGATCCGGAACAGAGCTCAATGCATGTTGGTTTTATAGGCCTTCTGGGGACAGAATGGATATTCTGCCTTTATTAACAAAATTAGATAACGATGTCGTTGCATCCTTCTATTTTTGCTGATTTTCATCTTTACCCCTTTACATTCATCAATATTCCACTTCTACCTCTATAGTTTAAAACTTTCGGAATTACTTTTTTAAGATATTATAACATCAATAGATAATCGAGAAGGAAAATTGAAAGAAAATAAAGCCTTATAAAATAAAAATATGAAACAAGGTTAGAATTTTGTTAATTATTTAATAATAAAGGATAAAAATAATCCTATAAAATAAAAATATTTCACGTTTCATTTTCATTTTCAATTTCAATGTATAGCTCAATAATAATGTAACTCAAACCTTTAAAAAAGTAACTTAATTGATCAAGTTCTAGATTTGTTTCTTAAAAATTACCGATTCGAATCTTATAAACCTTAAAATTACTAGATATTTATATAGTCATTAACTTTAAGATCCGTAGAATTAGTCGAGATATATACAAGCAAATTCGAATACCCATATTAATTAAAAAAAATTAATATAACAACGCAAAAATAAAAACCTCGACGATCCAACCATGTTTTAAGAATTTTTTATTTTTAAATTAATATTAAATTAAATTTTAAAACATAAAATAATATAGTTTTTTAAAATAGTATTTACCCAGCGCTCAAGCGGTGTCATCAATAACTAACAGCGGCACCGAATCACCTAACTTTCAAAGGCAAATCAACAAGATTCGGCAACATCCAGAACTTAAACCCCTTTCTCCTAAAAATTAAGTAAAGAAAAAGAACCGTTCAGCTTCGTGCCTCTGTTAATTTTTTAGATTAGTTTTCGATCTGTGATTGTGAATTTTTCTGATCTGATAACGTAAATGGAACCATTTTTTTGATCTCCGTTATACAATTAAACGACTTAGTTTTCTTTCTGCTTCTGTAATCCTAGCGCCTCCATGGCTGCACCTTTCTTCTCTACTCCGTTTCAACCTTACGTTTATCAGGTACACGATTTCACTCTACTTTCACAATTACGTCTATATGATTGGTCGCTGATGTCAAGGAATAAAATTTGAATGATGGAGGTTGAATTTAGGGTTTTAGTGTGGTTTGATCCCTTTTTGATGTTCATTGTTCATGGCTGAGCTTAGTAGCAGAAGTGACTTTGTTACTCAATTCGATATAAATGTGATCTGTTTTTGCTAATTGAACAAGATTTTGTGTAAAATGGGATTTTTTTTATTTATAAAATTAAGGAATATTTTGGAAATTGGTATCACTGATTTTTTTTTTTGGATTTTCTTACCTTTGAGGTTCTCACCTCATCAGCGAACGCTGATCAAACTATCATCTAGTTTGTAAACTCTTCTTCTTGTATTGAGGAAGATTCTTGGCTGCTTGGTCTGTGAAGCTTTTTGGAACATGCTCTAGGTTTAAGTTTGGTTCTTCTTTGGCTGTTGCCTATGTCAATATGAATATGAATATAAAGATTGTATGATCAAAATGATGAAGATTGAAGATATAAGAAGAATATGCGGAAGAAGACAATAAAACAGTAGTGATTGATTGGGCAGGCTGATAAAAGGAAAATGAATTCTGATTTGAAGAGAGAGTTTTGGAGTTGGTTCCGCTTCACAACTGTTATGACCTAGGAAGTCCTACTGTGGTGCAATGGTTTAAACTTAATTCACCATTCAATTTATATCATTGATGATTACAATATATAGAAACCAATGTTGGGTGATTGGTTTCCACCTATTTCCTTTAGGTGGATATGTTGTTTATTTTGCTAGTCCTGTGGGTATCATTCTTCCTGGTTTGGTATCATCAGTTCTGCCTACTTTATGAAGACTAATTTAATCCCAGGATCACCAATTTATATTGCCTCCTTTGTTGTTGAGAGTCTGTACTTTAATTTTGTAATATTACATACACTGAATAATCTCATGAGGGATAATGTAATGTAGAGTCATGAAGGTGCTGTGATACCTTTCCAGATTCTGGGGGGTGAAGCTCAGATGGTTCAGGTGTGTATGATAATTATCCCTAGTTTGTGCCACTCCTTTTTGGTTCTCTGTTCTAAATTTCTTCAATGGTATTGATTTTTGCATATTCAGATAATGTTGAAACCACAAGAAAAAATTATTGCAAAACCAGGTAAGGTGATTGAAACTCGATTTTCTTTATGGCTTATACATATCTGTGTTAGCTTTTTTTTCCTTTCCTTTTTTTTTTTTTTTTGATGAATGAATGAATATCATTTATAAAGGAAACAGAAAATGTTGGAGCCAATCCCTAGTACAAAGCAAAAGGCAATTTTTTCCATGGGTATGACTCTTAAACTAACCCCCAAATGTAGCAAACATTAACAAAGGAGGTTTCCTGATGGCATCTTTGCACATGTCGGTATTTTGTAATCTATTTTTAATGATAAAAACTATATTATATACAATACTATCTGTTGATGATGATTGTTTAGAGTGCCACCTGTGTGTTTCTCTCTTGCCATATAAGATCGAGGCAAGCACACCAGGATATCCTTAGGAGCTAGGAGAGGAAGGATTTTTTATTTCAAGTCGGTGCTTTGCCCAATCAAACATCTTTAATTATGAAACACACATTCCATTCACTATTACCATGCCGCATGGAACTGATACCCAAGTAAAGTGCAGGTTCTATGTGCTTCATGTCTGGGTCCATTGAAATGGAGAATGTTTTAATCCCTGAAAATGAAGTGGGTGTCTGGCAGTGGTTTTTTGGCAAGGCTGTTACTAGTGTAATCTTCCGTAATCCTGGTCCAAGTAATGGATTTGTTGGAATTGCTACACCTTCTCTTGCAAGAATCCTCCCGGTTTGTGCTTCTATTATGTGAAGTTTTGAGATGCATTAAATTTTTTTATCTTGTGATGTGAAGCTCATGATCCCAAATTTATAATTTAATATGGCTGGCCATTGTTTGTAATTTGTCTGGTCTGTTGTTGTTTGTCTGCAGATTGACTTGGCAAAGTTTGGAGGAGAGATTTTATGCCTGGTAAAGCTAATTCACGTTTTTTGTTGGTGTCCCTGGTTTTGCTGATAAGAATTTTCTTTTTATGGTATTAGTCATTTTGCAGTGAAAAAACTTGGATGCTCAAAGCTTGTATTATTTTCGAAGTAGAAGTATGTTTTTTTCTCCTTACTCTTTACCTGCTGGAAATTTATTTCTTTGTGAAATTGTTGTGTAGCCAGATGCATTCCTTTGCTCCGTCAATGATGTGAAGGTCAGCAATGCATTAGATCACAGGGCACGCAATGTCATGCCTAATATAGAGGTTAGATTATGTTTGTTTGCAAGCACTCTCCACTCTGAATTTTTCAATTTTGTCTGTTTGCTTTTGTTGACTGACTGTCATGGTCATTCAAGCAATCTTTTTTTCTGTTTAAACCTGTCTTATCTTGATCTTTCCTCAAGTCATCTGATTTTTTTTATGGTGATATTGATGCTTCTATAGGGGTTTTTGAGGCAGAAGCTAACTGGACAGGGACTTGCATTTATTCTTGCTGGAGGATCTGGTATGCATTTTCTGACATCTCAAGAATTAGAAAGTACTTTCCCTGAATTCTATATATGCAATTGGATCAGGAACAGAATGGCCTTTTAGGCTTATCTCTGTGGTTTGGAATATCTTGGCAGGCTTCAGTGTCCACTCATGCTTGTTTGCAACACCCACTCACTTGTTTCCTTTCTGTTCTTTTCTTATATTATCACTTTCCTCTTCCATTTCTCCCTGTTGTGCTTGATCTTTGATTGTATACACTTTTCATGGACGTGTTTACTGTTTTTTCTGTCACACTAATCTCTGGATCTGTCCCGTTTTGCACTGACCTGGGAGCTTTATGGCTTTTGTTTTATGCTAGTTGCACAGAAAGTTCTTGAGGTGGGTGAGGTATTAGCTGTTGACGTGTCTTGCATTGCTGCCCTTAATACCACAGTCAATGTCCAAATCAAATACAATGGGCCAGTGAGACGAGCAGTCTTTGGGGTAAGTTGCTCTTTTTTATAGATTTCACTCTCTATTTCTCTCTTCATTTTTTTTGTTTACTTTTGTCTTTGCTGGTCCAAGCCCTTAATTTTTAGTGATGTTGTGGACTTTCTCCATTACAGTGTGCTTGTTGTTCGATTATAGTAATCAGTTAATACTCACGGCTTCTTGCCTAATGTGATATTGTTAGTGTGCTGACTTGCGCCTTTACACTGTTGGCATAACAGAAAACGGATGGAGAATGAAAGCAGATAAAGTCTTTTTCTTGTTTAGGTGTTAGCAGCAAATAAAAACAACGCAGACTTTTGTCTTTTTTCATATAGAAAATAGTAGCTTATTTTCTCTAAATTTTACCTTGTATAAGAGTCCAAGGTTACCTTGATCTGTTTCGTCACCACGAAACACAAGTGCTCATTTACAGGGGACCAAACAACCACGATACAAAATAATGAATCAACAAAGTTAAACATAGCTTCTTTGTTTATGAAAAACACCCTGCATCCCTTAAGTATATAATTAACATTTTGCAAGAACTGGCTGTTCTAAACTGTCTTTGAAATTACAGGGCGACAATTTAGTAACAGCCACTCTAACAGGACCAGGCATCGTCTTTATCCAAAGTTTGCCCTTTCAACTGTTTTCTCAGCGCATTGCTAGGTAACATCATTTTTCAGCATGGCCAAAACGTCGATTTTCTTTCTTTGAAATTCTTACACTGTATCGATTGAAGAGTCTATTTTGATCTTTTCATTTTCGCTCTTGCCCCTCCATTTGAGGTTTATCAAAGCTAATTACTCTCCATTGCAAAGCTTAACGAAGTTGAATGGTTTTCTGATTGACAGGGCAGTGACATCCCCAAACATGAGAGAGAATCCAAAGTTCTTTGTGCAGATTGCGATTTTCTTTTTCCTGGCATATGTTGTGATTGTATCTTCATTAATCTTGACCGATGTATGAACCTTTTTTTTTGTTCTTTTTCCTTTTTTTTCTTTATTAAACCCCACATTATAGCCCTTAATCGAGCGTTGTGCTGCGGCTTATTTAATTTGAGTATGACCGTATCAATGGGAACAAGGGTTTTGAATTGGTCTTTTTGGATATGTATATTTTGTTCGTTATGATAGCTTTGGTTACGTTTTGTGACAAAAGAAACAGAAACAACAACTGGAACAGAAGGGATGGCAGTCGACCCTTTAGATTCAACATCAAATATGCTTCAATCTCGTATCCTCGCTGGTGAGGAACATTATGAAACTATACAAAGAGTTGAGCAAGCTTCATATTATTGTTGCAGCTATGTGAGTTGTTATTGTGATTTTTATTTTTATTTTTGGATCCCATGAGATTTATATAGTAGTCAGTGTTGATGCATTGTTTTTTTTTTTTTTGTCTCACTTTTTCTTTTAAAAAAATCAATACTATCTTATATACACATGATAAATTTTATAGTATTATTGGAGTAATTAGTAACATCATATTAATTAATTTTTATAATTTTTTTTTTAAATAGAGAGATAATAAAAAAAAATAGATGAAGATATTCTTATTATTTTTTATGGATAATAAATTTTATATTATTTCTTCTCTTTGTATTTATCTTTTTGTTTAAGTAAATCTCAGGAAGTAACTAAGGATGTCTCTTGTTACTTTCTATTAATTTTAATTTTTAAGGATATTTGGGATGTTAATAAATTAGAAGTTGAAATGTTGGTGGAAAGATAAAGACAACGTAATCAAATTATTGGGATAATGTTCTTGTATGCACGTATTTTCATAGTTAAAAGTCTCTGTATTAATTTATGTATTCAAAATGGTAATAATTAATTTGATTTAAATAGATATACTAATTAA
The DNA here is from genome assembly GCA_019202695.1 of Populus x sibirica. Classification (NCBI taxonomy): domain Eukaryota; kingdom Viridiplantae; phylum Streptophyta; class Magnoliopsida; order Malpighiales; family Salicaceae; genus Populus; species Populus x sibirica. The sequence continues at coordinate 2,887,100 of JAGMVL010001291.1, read as the reverse complement.
AAATAAATAAAATTACTTTATTTCTCAATAATTACTTTATAATATCAATAATCTTCTTTAAATTTTTTTAATTATTATATGTATGATATGATTTTTTATTTTGATTTTTTTCTCTTATCATCATAAATTTATTATTTTTAAATAACTTTTTCTTATAATTTAAACTTTTGTTTTCAACAATATCATATATTTATGTTTACCATTCTTAACAAATTTAAGGTTTAACATGTAGGAATGTAATTGAAAAGCTTATTTAGGGACCAAATGACATTTATACTAAATAATGCGGATTAAAAAAAATTCAAGCACTTAATTGTAAGAAAAAAAAAAGAATGTTTAGGTTCAAATAAATATTTTGAGAAATTATAGGGACCAAAATATGCATCACTAAAATATTACATATTGTAATCAACTAACACGTATTACTGTTATTTAATAAGTGCTTGACATTGTGATAGCGTGATTGTGATTTAAAACATGTTATAGATATATTATGAGTTGTTATAAATATCCCATATTAAAAATGAAGAAGAGAAGTGAGGGGCTTATACGCGCGCACGAGTTATCCCATATTAAAAATGAAAAAGAGAAGTGAGGAGCTTATACGCGCACGAGTTCAATGTTTATGAGACTTGTTTTAATAAATTTATTTTTTAATAAATACATTATTATAATAATAATAAAAAAAAAACAGCTTATTTTAAAATAAGCTAGCAATGATTAGGTTTGCAAGGACGGGCAGTGCCTGGCCCAAAATAAAAAGCTCAAACATGAATGAGTGTGGAAGATCATGTCTACATATCTCTTTTTTATAGATTGAATGACAAGTTATCTTCTAATATAAATTCTGGTGTGGCTAAGATATTGTTTGGAATTGCGTTTATAACTGTGTTTTATTAAAATTTTAATTTTTTTTTTGCTAAAATTGAGTACGGTTTGTACTTTTTGGATCGTTTTGATGTGTTGATGTCAAAAATAATTTTTAAAAAATAAAAAAAAATCATTGGCATGCATTTCGGCATGAAAAGCTATTTGAAAAGTACCCGCAACCACAATAACAAACACGCTCTAAAAAGTATAGCTCAAGTTTTTATATCCTAAAACCTTGTTTTTTAATTTTTTTACCCAAAAACATCTAAAAAACATGTTATGAATCCATTAAACCAGTTTTTAATCTCAAAACATCCTCCAATCAATGGAAAAACTCAAAATGAAAATGAATAAAAAAATTTCTCAAGCCCTCGTAAAACTCCTCTCTATAAATCAAACTCATTAACTCTAAAATTGATTTTTTTTGGTGTCCAGAGTATGTTCGACTAACCTTTTCTCTCTGATTTTTTTTTTAACAACTTTCTTTCTCTTATTTCAACAATTAATGGGACTCCAAAGTGATAAAAAAAAAAATTAGTATTGAAACATAAAATCCATAAATTTCAAGGACCAGCTAAAATTTGTAAACTAAAACTTCAAGAACCAAAATAAAATTTCTACGCCTTTTCAATATTAGGTATTTTTTTTCTTATTTTAATCTTTGTTTTTTTTTAATTTGTTTTCAACTGAAATATAAAAATCAATTTCAAAAAATCAATTTTTAATCTAACACTGCAATATTTCTCAATCCTTTGCATATGCGAAAGCATCTGAAGCAAAACAAAACAATCCCTGACATATAAAATTAGGCTAATATAATTTGGAAGAACTCAATTAAAAAGAAATAAAGTTAGATGATCAAAATAAATAAATAAAAACATTTTGGAATGAACAATTGAGATAGGAAACCATGATAATGGTTTTATTGTTTATTAGTTATTTGACTCGTGTGTTTTGCCGGGGGTCAAATAATTGTTTCTTTTAGCAAAAAAAAAATGAATATACAAGCTTTTCCAATGTATTTTTTGACAATAACAAATTCTAATCATAAATCAAAATGCTTATGCATGCATTTAATTAAATAAATCGAGCATTATCTATGCCAATAAATGAAAAAAAAAGATGTTAACGAGTCTATTTGACTCGCTTTGTTGTGGGTCATATAATTGTTTCTAACACAAAAAACGAGTTTATAGGTGTTGTTATTGTGCTTTTTAACATCGAGAAAAAAATATAATTGTGGATCTAAAATTAGATACTTACATATAATGAAAAAAAAACAAGGATTATATGCGTTAATAAATCCAAAATAGAGTTGTAAACGCGTGTAGAGTCTCAAGTTATTTTTTAACATGGTAGAAAAATAAGACAATGTTGCAAGCGCGTTTAAATGTATCATGATTCTCTTAATTGAAAAATGTAAAAACAATGTGTATGCTAAACAAAATAAATCTTAGAATGTATGAACCGATAAACTAAGAAAGAAATATTAATGCCTATCAAATTCTAAAATAATAGGATAATCAATCTCATAAAATAAAAGATAGATAAATATAATATTTTATTAATAATACTATCAATTATTATATATATAAAAAAGATAATTATGATATTTAACCCCAACTTTTTCTTTTAATGCATACAATTTTTTTTACCCTAAAGGTTACATTTTCTTACCATGAAAATAATATTTATTCTTATAAAAACACCATGAAGATAAAGTTCATATACATAAAAAAATATAGATGAATTATAATAATCTATTCAAAACATTAAATACATACAAAATATTTTTAAAAAACAACCACTATTTTAAAAGTGTTAAATAAACAATCTAAAAAAATTAGAGGGGGTATTAATTTAAAAATATATTAAAAAATATTAAAAAAAATACGTAAAAAAATATAAAAAAACAAAATTAAAAAAAAGACTAACTGTTGTTGTTGAGCTAAGTAAGTTAGGCCTATATGCGAGCCTCATCTTTTTATTTGAAAATTCCATCCACCTCATTTAAAAAAAAACCAAAAAGCTATGTGTTGCCCACTTTATCCTTGATTCTGCATGGAATAGTAGCTGAAAAATTGGAGGTTTCGGTTTTTTGATCTAAAAATTTATTTTTAACTCATTTTGACCAAAAACACTTGTAAAACACTCTATAAACCTTAAAAAAACTCGTATATGGCCTTAAATAACCTAAAAATCAGTTCATAAATATAAAATCAACTTGAAAAAAAACTACAAGCTGAAATGTCTTATTTTAGGCAATGAGAAGGCTAAATATGTAAGCTTCCCCTTATCAAATAGAACTCATCGACACCAAAATCAAACTTTCTCGTGGTCTAAATCGGTGTTAATCAAGACTTTCACTCCCTATTATTAAAATCGATGAATTTCTCTCACATCTCTCAAATCGAAACTGAAATAAAAGGAAAATGAAGTTCTAAATCAAAATTGAAATTTCAAAAACCAAAGAGATCAAAAAAAGAAATTGAAAAGTATAAGAATCAAACTGAACTTTTTAAAATTTTAAGGTTGCTGCCTTTTTCATCTGTTTTTTTTATTATGATTATCTGTCTTTTAATTTTTTCATTCGTAAGATGATAAAATTAAAAAAATAAAAATAAAAAAACCTGACACATAGTGAGTACACAATGTATTGAAAGCGTATTTGATATTGTGGTAATAATAGTTTTTTAAAGTATTTTTTTGTTTGAAATTATATTTAAATAATATTTTTATTTTTTAAAACTTATTTTTAATGCTATTACATCAAAACAATTTAAAAATATATAAAAAAATAATTTTAAATAAAAAAAATAATTCAGCGTTCACAAACAAGCTATGAACGTGTGTCCATTCAGCAACTCGACAGCAATTTCCTCTCAACGAGTTTTCTTTAATAAAACAATTTCACATGTAATGTAATAATTATTCTATATTTTTTTCTTTGTAAAAACAGTAAAACCTGGCGAATATAATTGGACTCGATATATAAAGATGGGCCCTTTCGGGACGTTATCCAGAAGTCCGAGACTCCTAAACAAAGCGTCAATTGGCAGCACACATATAGGAATACAAACCAGTAAATAAATAATAAACCCGTGCAACGCAAGCAAAAGCTATCACGTCCCCCCCTTCTCTCTATACACACCCACCCGCACTCCCACGCACACTTTTTTCGCCCTTGTAACCACAGATCCGTAAAACTACCCCCCTAATCGGGTTCTCGACAAGCCCTAACCCTAACCTGTCTCTCTCGCTCTATCAAATGAGGTGTCGCGAAGAATCCCTCGAAATCTCTCGATTTAAGGGTTGTCGCAGTGAAGCTTCAATCAATCTCCTTTAATGATAATCATCACTGCACCCGAGATTGTTTTCAAGTTCGTGATTTTTTCTCGGTGATTGAGGATTTGGCGGCTGTTGTCTAATCTGACCGGGCTATGAAGATTTGGATCGGCTGATTTATCAGATTCAATCATTTCCCAATGAAGTTCGACGATTATGGGGTTTATTTTGCTTTAGGTGCGATCTTTCAATTACCACTCACAAGTTCCGAAATTGTTCGATTGAGTTAAATTGCGACCAGAGGTTTCTTGTTTCAAGGATTTGATTGGTCTGATTGCACTCAAAGAGAGGAGCTTTTTGCTATTGGCTAGGTTTCGAAGGGTTTGTTGGGAAAGAGGCACGCGAAGCGAACGGTTCTTCTTCCGTAGTTGGTTTGTTTGATTGATCTTTACTTGAGAAGGATAGAGAAAGGAGAGAGAGAGTTCAATTTTTTGTACTGTTATCTTTTTTTAGTTGAATAGCAGGCCTTGTTTTTTGAGAGGCACGGTTTTATTGTGTGTGCTGTTGTTTTGATATCCGATCATATTTTTTTTATTGAATTAGTGGAAAGAAAAAAAATGGCTGTGTATTACAAATTTAAGAGTGCTAGAGATTATGATTCAATCCCAATGGACGGTCCATTTATATCCGTTGGTACTTTGAAAGAAAAAATATTTGAATCAAAGCATTTGGGAAGGGGTACAGATTTCGACCTTGTTGTCACTAATGCCCAAACCAATGAAGGTTGGTTTTAATTCTTTTTTTAGTTTAACTAGATTGTTTTTCACTTAGATTGTCCTTCAATTAAATTACAAACCTAATAGCAATGCAACTCTTAATTCTGGGTTTTGCTTCTGGATTCCTCATTCCACTTTCTGCCCATATTGTTTTTAGCACCTGGATTTGCACACTGATGCACGTTATGGAGAAGGCTAGTTTGTGCCCAATGTATCCAGTTGCGTGCAAATGAGCTTTCTTAACTGTGGGCAGTGGAAAAACCAAACAAATTTCATGCTGAATTGTTTGTAGATGCCTATTGGGGGTTTTGTAGATGGACTAACTTCTTATGACTAGGAATGATTGGTTCCACCAAATGGGATTGCATTTGATAAACTATAAGTTTGGTTTTATAATTTATCATTCTTGTAGTGTTTTATAGCCTTGCTGTTCCCTTGTTTCCAATTTCAGAGTATCTTGATGAAGCAATGTTAATTCCCAAAAATACCTCTGTATTAATACGCCGAGTTCCAGGGAGGCCTCGTCTGCCCATTGTTACAGAGCAAGAGTACTATCTCAAACCTTTAAATTCTTAAACGCTTGATTGAGTTTATTTAGTTAAGGCCAATGTTTTTGGAAGATGGAGCATGAAATGGTTTGATTTGTGGAACTGTCATAATTTATATCAGCCCAGACATTTGTAGAGTTCTTGTGCTTTATTTATCTGTGGAATAGGGTTTAAGGGTGCAGTTTCCTCAAATAGGTTACTTTCATTGACTTAATGATTTAGACAGATCCTACAGTGCAGTGCTCGCAAATTGATTTTCATTTTGTTTTAGCTTCTTGTTAAACAAATTCAGGGCTAGGTTGAGTTTGTCCTTGTTATATTTTGCAGGCCAAAGTTGGAAACTAAGGTGGAGGACACCCTTCCAGAGAAGGGTAGTTGTATGGGTGGTGATTCATCTTCCATGAGATATGTAAGCTTGGATGCTGCCATCTTTTCCTTGAATTGATTTGGTAATATAGCAATATAATTAGTATGAATTTGTAGTGTGTTTGTTATGTGTGCTATTTGATATTGTAGACTGAAGACAATGAATGGGATGAATTTGGAAACGATTTGTATTCCATCCCTGATGTACTGCCTGTTCAATCTAGTAATCCACCTCCTGATGTGGCCCCTACAAACAAGGCTGATGAGGACGACAGAATTAAGGCATTGATTGATACCCCAGCATTGGACTGGCAGCGGTGAGATTGATCCTCAGTTGTGTTACATTGAAATCTGCGTGCTTTTACTATCTGTGGAGTTATTTGTATGTATATTTGTTAAATTTCCATTTGGGTTTGCAGTCAGGGTGCTGATGGCTTTGGTGCTGGTAGAGGTTTTGGTAGGGGTGTGGCTGGAAGAATGGGCGGGCGTGGTTTTGGTGATTTTCTTATTCCTTCTCTTGTGATTATTGCATTGTTTTTTGGTGTGTTTCCATAAAGCTAAAATTTCTCTTTTCCTTTGTGATTGTGTGCTTGTCCATGTTGGACATGTGCTAGTATTAACATTCACTAAAGAGTGCATGTTTACTTCAAACATTTTCCCAATACACTGACATAAATGATTTTTTTGTTGAGGTCGATTAGGCTTGGAGCGGAAAACACCTCCACAAGGCTATGTATGCCACAGATGCAAGATTCCTGGTTTGTAACTGTTCATATTTAAATGAAAACACCTCCACTTAAACTTGTTGGGCAGGAGAGCAGTATGCAAACCTTTAATTTTTGTGTCACCTTTATTCAGGGCATTTTATTCAACACTGCCCTACAAATGGTGACCCTAATTACGATATTAAAAGAGTAAAGCCACCTACTGGTATTCCAAAGTCAATGCTGATGGCTACCCCAGATGGCTCATATGCTTTACCTAGTGGTGCAGTTGCTGTTTTGAAGCCAAATGAGTAAGCTGATATCTATTTTATGCTTCAATATTTCTTCTCCATATGGTTTTAAATTAGATATGTTAGCAATCAAATTCATTATGAATGTTTAAATTTGAACAGGGCTGCTTTTGAGAGAGAAATTGAAGGCCTACCTTCCACACGGCCTGTTGGTGATCTTCCACCTGAACTTCACTGCCCACTGTGCAAGGAAGTTATGAAAGATGCAGTCTTAACAAGCAAATGTTGTTTCACGAGCTTCTGTGACAAGTGTAAGTGTTCTTTTTTATTTTTTTCCATCTCCTGTATCACCTTGTATTGGAATTTCATTTGCCACCTGCCATATAAATTGTTCTACCACAACATTAAATTTTCTTTGAATCGGCAATTTGGCAATACTTCTCCACCATCTTCTACCTCGTTAGTTTTAGGAATGTCTAGTTTGCCTATTATAACTCATTTTATTTCTTTATTTCAGTATTTAGAGTATTCTTACATGTAGTTACCGCCCTTTTCTGTTTAATACAGGTATAAGAGATTACATTATCTCAAAGTCAAAGTGTGTATGTGGGGTATCAAATGTCCTAGCAGATGATCTTCTTCCTAACAAGACTCTCAGGGATACAATCAATCGTATTTTGGAGTCTGGTAACAGTAGTGCTGAAAATGTAGGAAGCGCCTTTCAAGTTCAAGGTTTGTGCATGTGTTTGTTTTGTATTAGTTGCATAAATTTTCTGCTAATTCAATTACATGCATGATTAATTGCATTCTAACTTTCTAAGTTTAGATATGGAATCTGCACGCTGTCCACCTCCAAAGATTCCATCACCCACACAGTCTGCTGCATCTAAGGGAGAACATAAGCCGTCTCCTGTTAATGAAGAATCTCCAATTTTAAACAAGGAAATAGCTGAGGAGGAGAAGCCTCTTATTGCTTCTCAGCAAGTCCCTGAGAAAGTGAGGACTGCTAAAGCTGTGGATGTATCTGAGGCTACACATGAGTCAATAAGTGTGAAGGAGCCAGCATCACAAGGAAGTGCTCCACTGGCTGAGGAAGAAGTTCAGCAGAAGCTGGCTCCTGGTGAGGCAGGTAATGGCCAATCTTTATATATACATTTATTGTTGTTGTTGTTAGGGCGTTATGGAATCCTCTGTTTTCTCTTAATTTCACTTAGAAAAGACACATGAGAGTGGCTTAATTGACTGTGACTTTTGCTTTGTCAGGGAAGAAAAAGAAAAAGAAGAAAGTTCGCATGCCTCCGAATGGTATATTGGTTGCTTTCTTTAGTTTTTCCTGGATAAATGGGTTCTGTAACTATGGTTTCATACATAATGACTGATTAATTTTTTTTTTGGATTAGTGATATGTTCTTTATTCTAGGCTTGGGGTTTTTGTATTTATTTCAATTTGTAATTAATTATTAGTGACAATATTTATGATTCCCTCGATGAATGTAATGTATCACAGATTTGTGGAAAGCTTCTCAGGATCTTGCAGCTGAGAGCTTTATGATGCCTATGGGTCCCTCTGCCTTTAATCCATATTGGAGTGGCATGCAGACTGGAATGGAAGGATACATGGCTCCTTATCCAGGTCCAATGCCCTTTATGGGTTATGGATTAAGCCCTTTGGATATGCCATTTGGGGGAGTTATGCCTCCAGATCCTTTTGGTGCCCAGAGTTATATGATGCCTGCTGTTCCACCTCAGAGGTACACAATTCTGCATTTTGGTTATTTTTCTTGTCTTGTCTCTGCAAGCTGACAAACTTATTTGGAATTTTCTTATCTCCCAACTGCTGTAGGGATCTTGCTGAATTTGGAATGAACATGAATCTCAGACCTCCTCTAATGAGCAGGGAGGAATTTGAGGCTCGCAAAGCTGATGTCAGGAGGCGTCGTGAAAATGAGAGGCAAGCTGAAAGGTAATATTACTGTTTCTCATTATTTCCTAGTGGTTTAAGAAATGATGTAACATTTCTTATGTTAAATTGCATGGTTCTTAAACCATTATATTAAATATCAGACCTGTTGCTTGGTGCTTGATACGATACCCCCACCCCCAAAAACACTTGCGTGCATGCACATCCACCCCAAACCCTTGGGTGGCTTGTAAAATATGTTATAATCAGCTCATTTAGGAGTTTGATGATCATGTGACTTAACCAGTTCCTTTCCCCCCCCTGGTTAGCCCTGTGATCTCATTTTTTGTCCATTTAATCATATTCTTGTTAATGTCTAAATAATTCTCTTTCTATAGGGAGTTTTCCAGAGATTGGGATCCGGGTAGGGGAAGTGAGCGGCGGCGGCGATGTTTCTTCAATGAAATCTGTATGTCTTTTATGATTGTTTGGATTTCTCTTTATTATCTATTTCTGTACTGCTCAGGTACCTTCCATGGTGTTGAGCAACAATTTAGCCAGAACACACTTTTGTCTTTTCAATGCTAGAAAAGATAATTGGTTATTATTATTTTACTGGGGTTTCTGAGTCCTTCCTCAACTTGAAAAAAATCCTCATTTACTCCATTTTCAGATGAACTACTTGGAGTTAGAACCTGAAATTAACACCAAAGCCAACCCAGTTTTTGAATTTTCATGGTTCCTCGAGACTTTTTATTAGATTTGTCGCCATTCACCTCTTCCATCTCATGCCTTCCATGTAAATTTTGTAAATCAGTCTTTCTGGATTTGCTGGCACCACGTCCTTGAACAGAGCAATTCACTCTCCCCAATAAGGGTGACTCTGCTTCTATTTCTCCATTTGTTGTTTTATTGAAGTTTTTTTGACAGAACAGTAGAAATTCTTTTCCGTTAATTATTTGGAGTTGAGTAAATATTTTCTTGTTTTTTTTTCCCATAATAGTTAAAGATGAGCACTAAAAACCTCGAATCTATAGTTGAAAAATAAGAGTACCATTGAATTCATGCCTCTTTGCAGCCTTAATTTTCAGGGACAGAAGTTTTTGTACGAGAAATTGATTGTTGTGCAGTTTTTTTTTTTTTTTGCTGTAGTATAGAATAATAATTAATAAAACTAAGAGCTTTTAGTCTCCGGAGGTAAAAAAAAGGTTTTTTGATAAGTATAAATTTTAATAAAGCACTGTATGTATCATTAATAATTAAAAAGAAGGAAGAATATTAAAAATTAACCAGGAGTTGTTTTTTCTTATATCTTAATACCAAAAATGAAAGGAAAGAAAGGTGATATTCTAATAGTTATTCCTTATCTGTTGGTGCAGAAGTCAATACCACAATCCAGTGCCAGCAGCGATCCCCATCATCATCGTCGAAGGTCTGAGAGATTATCACCGGAACGTTCAGCCCGTGAGATTGACCCATTACCACCACGCCCTTCTAAAAGAAAGTCTGACCGCCATGAACACGGTGATAGAGATGCTGATGATTTTGATTACCATGAGCGTGACCGTAGTGACCGTGATCACCACCACCACCACCGCCACCGTTCAGAATCCTCATCCAAAGCTGTATCTGAGACTACCACTAAACCCCCTTCTACAACAGTAACAGACCGAAAGCAAAAAGTTAGCGTGTTCTCTCGCATTAGCTTTCCAGCAGAAGGAGAACCCACCAGTAAGAAGCGCAAGGTATCATCCTCTAGTGAAGCAGCACCAGCAGCTACTGGTGGTGGCGGCCCTTTATCTTCTACACATCACAAGTCATCGTCACCAGTTAATAATGGCTATTATGATGACTACAAGTCATCTTCTGTGAAGACCAGAAAGAGCAGTAGCAGTGTTGCTGCCACGGCCATGGACTACGAGTCCAGTGATGATGACAGGCACTTCAAGAGGAAACCCTCTAGGTATGAGCCATCACCTCCTCCTCCAGCAGAGTGGGAGGAGGATGTTAAGCATTCAAGAAGAGATAAGGACCGGAAGCATAGATAAGGGAAGATTGTCCTTTTAGTTTCCAACCGATCCTTTTTTGAAGGAAAATGAAAGCAGTGGGAGCTGCTGTCTTCCTGTTACTGGAGCAAGGTGGAGCTGTATTAGCTGGTGGTGGTGGAACCTCTCTCGAAAAAGGTGGAAATATGTGGAAGTCTGCCCAGCGAGTGAGCGATTGTACATCGAATAAAATGCTTTTAAATATCAAAATGGGAGATACAACTGTCAACTATGGCTTGTGAAATTGTAACAACCAACTCATAATTTTGAGTTCTTCCACTCCATTTTTAAGTATATGTAACTAAACAAAACCAAATTCCTCCCAATTTCATCCTCCTTTTAGTTGACGATTCATTCATTCTGTATTCGTCTGCTCTTTATTTTTGCAATCATTTAAACTTACGCGGTTGTTTATGCTGCTGTAGTTCTTACCAATCTTTTCATCCACTTCTCTCTGGTTTTATTCTCTTCCTTTTTTCTGTATCTTGTTCCTCGAAAGTAGATGACAGGATGAACTTCTCACTCTGTTTTTTGAAATAGCACCCTAACTTTTTGGCAATACATGCAAATATTTGATTAGATACTTGTGCTCTCAGCAGGCTCTTCCACGAATATGGATTCTTCTTTCCTCGATTAAAAACTGGGACTCCTTTTCTACCAAAAAAGGGGTCTCTTCGCCTTGTGGGAAAATAAAAATGATAATACTAAATTAAATGAACAATTCAAATTTGGAAAAACAATTGACTCCATTAATTAATGCAATGAAATCAAGGGATTTCTTGAGCAGTGATCATTAGCTGGTTGATCCAAAACAAAGAAGTTTGAGAATTAGCGCTCATCCGAGCTTTTGTACATATATCGTGCACTCCTGGGTACAAAGATTGGATAGCAACACAGTGCCTGAACAGGAGATACACACATCAAGCAATTACAAGACTCAATAAGAGTGAAATCATTCAAACAATAAAAGATATAACTTAACTGATGAAATTCTAAGTTTATTTATCGAGGTCACTAGTTCAAGTCCCACAAATTTTAAGGCATTGGAAGCTTACATAGTCGTTAACTTTAGAGTTCATAAAATTAATCGAGGCACATGCAAGCTAATCCGAACACTTATATTAATTTAAAAAAAAAAGAGTGAACCACTTCAGACTAAATTCTTCTTTCTTTTGAAGGATAGAGGGTAATGCTTAAGAGTGAAGATGCAACATCTATCTTGCAATAAAGCATGATATGCATTCTACAGAAACCAGGAACTAAACTAATTCACATGAATGCGGCTTATCCCTAAACAAAAACTGTTCATGCCGGGCGTGATATATTCACAAATACAAATTATAGAGTCAATTTGGATAGTAAACCATTAGGATTGTTGACAAGCTAATAATATACGAGTTCTATGTTTATTTTCTTTATTACTTTATCTAATCCCAAGATAAAATAAGGGAACATTTATGAATATATCCAAACCCTAAGATTAACAAGGGCAACCAACATTATTCCTCATTCTCAGTGTCTTCGTCATTATTTGACCTGAAAAAAATACATATTGTCAACTATCCAAATTCAATCTTCGCTTTGTTAATCCTTTTTCCCTAAAACTCAAGTAATTTACCCATGAAGTTTTCAAAAATCACAACCTAGAAATGACAAGGTCATCTTAATTCCACAAGATTTACCTCGGGACAACGTTTAGTTATCGACTTGAGTTTTATTAAAAGTCAAATATCTTTATTTTTTATATAAAAAAATTATATATACAGGTTTTTTAAATATATTTTTATAGTTTACAACATCTAAGTTCAAAAAAAAAATTATATACACATATAATTAAATTAATCGAGAATTATGTGTGTGTATAAATAAATAAAAAGATATTAACGATACCTAAAAATAAAGTTTGAAAAATCAAGAGACAAGTATAGATTAAGATATTTAATCTTAAAAGATGAGATATTTATCCGGTTGTGTTTGTTAAATTTATTTATTAAAATAATTTATTTATTTAAATAAATAAATAAAAATACAAATAAAATTAATAAAATAAAATAAAAACATAATGAGTTTAGCGCAGCCATACAGGTTCATCTAACTTTTACTTGGGAAATGGGGATGAAAGCAAGATTTCGAAGGGTATGTATTTGGAAATTGGAACTTTGGAGGCCCATATTCTCATAGCCCAAGCACCTAACCAAAACAAAACGAACGACTTCGGTCCAAAAAAGTAACGCTCCTATAAGATAAATGAATGGCCAAGGTTTCGTTTCTCCATTCTTGGATACCAGGGCTTTGTTTTCTTTACTGACCCAAGCCTTCTCTCTTTTTAGCTTGTAAACTAAAAACCCTAGTCACCAGTCAGGCAACGCTGCTGCTCTGATTTAATGGGTACTCTCTCTCTCTCTCTCGCTCTCTCTGAGCCAACATTCTTTCTTTGCACCTATTAATTTCTCAAATCTCTCCTTTTTTTCTTATATTCTGATCTGCTAGCTTCTTTAGGTATTTCCACAGACCAGATTTTGTTTTTCTTTCTTGTCTATGTAGTTTCCTACTTGGTTTTGACAAGGATTTTATGCGAACTGTGTTACATGCGTTTCTCGTAAATTCATTTTCAAAGAAAATAAATAGTACGCTATTGTTAAATTCTCAATATAGTGAATTTTGAAGTATGCTGTGAAGACTGTAATGTTTTTTTTTTTGGTGGGTTTGATGAAAATAGGGGCTTACAAGTACGTTTCTGAGCTATGGAGGAAGAAACAATCAGATGTGATGAGGTTTTTGCAAAGGGTTAGGTGTTGGGAGTACCGCCAGCATCCTTCAATTGTTCGTGTCACGCACCCCACACGCCCTGACAAGGCTCGCCGCTTGGGCTATAAGGCCAAGCAGGTAGCACTTTGATTGCCATTTTTAGCACGGGTCATGTGTTTCTGAGTTCTCAGTTGCATCATTTACTGCTATTTCAATTTTCAGCTTTCGTTTGCTAGGTTATGAGCTTCAGTTACACGTAAGCTCTACAAGTAGTCTTTCTTGTTGTGTTTTGTTAACTGATTGAGTTTCAAGCGCTTTAATGTTTTGTTTTGTTGATTACTTATAGAGTCATTTCATCTGAAATGTGTGAAGTGAGAAGTATTTTTAAGTATTTCTCTCTTTGTTGGTTCTACTTTGTGGTTCTCGTATAAGTTCCTGGCTTTTCTGTATCTGACGGCTATTGCACTAAGTCTGGAGGGCATAGTTTGTTTTGGCTGATGTGTGTAGTTCTGAGCCACTATGAATGGACATAACCAGCCTGTGATCATGTAAATGTTGCCATTGCCTAGTTAATGCATGCATTTTGTGATTCCTGCTGGCTAAGCAGCTTCTTGATGCGTTTTCATTCTTCCCTAGGAGGGTGCATACATACAATGATGGAACGCATCTTGAGACCAGTGATATCAAAATAATCGATCATCTGACCAAATGGGCTCGCGCCTTGTTGGACTCGTTTTTTTCCCGATCTGATACTGTTCTTGTTGTTCTTTTTGGAATTTGTTGTTATTGATGTCTTCAATTTTATCATCTAGTTGAACTGGGAAGAAACTGTTTGGATGTGAAATTAGTAAGTTGGATTTTCACTTTACTTTTTATGTCCAAACAATCAGTTTGTCTGCTAATAGACCACTAGGAATTTGTGATTTTGATAGTTAGGTGAATTTTTATAACATTGGAATTTATAAAAATGGAGATCAGTAATGCCATTGTTGAACCAAGCTAGTAAAGTTGCTATTCCTGCCCTTGTTTTTTCACACAATTGTGTAGTGCTTTTAAATCTGCATGGATGCTGAAAATTGATTATTTTTAGGGATATGTTGTTTATCGTGTACGTGTTAGGCGAGGTGGTAGGAAGAGGCCTGTTCCCAAGGGTATCGTATATGGTAAGCCCACAAACCAGGGGGTTACTCAACTCAAGTTTCAACGTAGCAAGAGGTCTGTGGCAGAGGAGCGTGCTGGCCGGAAATTGGGGGGCCTCAGGGTTCTCAATTCGTACTGGATTAATGAGGTCAGTCAGCCAAGTCTGAGTTTGCATCTGTCTCATTTCACTGGTCATTATGCCACGTGTAGCCTGGCTACCTAAGAATCGTACTTTCTTACTGTTATTCATTTACTTGCATTAATAATGCATTTTCTTCAATGCAGGACTCAACTTATAAGTACTTTGAGGTAATCTTGGTTGATGTTGCCCACAATGCAATCCGGAATGACCCAAGAATCAACTGGCTCTGCAACCCTGTGCACAAGCATAGGGAGCTCCGTGGCCTTACCTCCGCTGGGAAGAAATACAGGGGTCTACGTGGCAGGGGACACTTGCACCACAAAGCTCGACCTTCTCGGCGGGCAAACTGGAAGAGAAACAATACCCTCTCCCTTCGTCGATACCGTTGAGTCCAGTGATGTGGCTGTTTTGTGTTGTCAATTATTGGATTTTTTGGAGGACATTGTGGTCATTGAGTTGAAAATTTTGGATATTGGAAATCATGGAACGTGTTCTTCAATTTGAATTGGTGCATTAGAAGTTACAAGCTGTGTTGTATATTCAAGTCGTGTTTATGTATGGTGTGTTTCTGTTCCGTCTCTTTCGTGAAATTTCATTTTTTTCACCCTTAGTGGAGCTATGATGTCCTTGCCAGTACCAAGAAAAAGGATGTGGCTCTTTCCCGAGATCCAGAGAGAAAGTATGACACCCTAGCCAGAACCAAGAAAACTAGAAGGATTACTATATCTTCCAACATCCATTTACATGGATGTTAAGGTTCTGTCATAATGGTTCTAAAATATCCTCTGATACTGCCAAGATTTTCACAGAATGTATACATGGTTTTAAAGAGATCTGGTTCTCATTGCTTCTGTGTGATCATATTTAGAAACAGATAAACGTGATGCCAATAATTTCATATCATCAAGTAAATGCACCTATTTCTTAGAAATGGGCGTGTTGGACTGATGTAAAAATTCTTAACGAACAATGATATGCATTTCGCAAGAGAAAGAAAGGTCCCGAGAGAGAGATAGGGGGCATTTACCAACAATGGGTGGTTGGTGACGATGACTCCTTTCTCTGCTTCTGTCCTGTGCATGTTGCGGTTGAAACTTTCTTTTAGAAGCAGAATAATGGATGAAGAATATGAAAAATACTGTAACTGTAAGGTGTAAACAAATGCACATTAGTATTCAGTAACTTAAGGCAAACTTAAAGTGACTAATGTGGTCAGAAAGATGATTTTACAAGGTGAAAAGGGCCTGAAGAAACATGGAGTGCATAATCTAGGGCTGAAACCATAATGTTCAAGGGGAATTTCAAAGACAATAAAACATGTTATAATCTATTAATCTTCAAAAAATAGATCCACCTCACACTGGTCCAATATGTGCAATTTGTCTCCACTTACTGAGCATGAAGTATCTATGCCTAGTCAGGTAAAGTATTCTCAAAAGCAGATACTTGCAATTTGGTAACAAGATTGCCACTTGGATCTGCAAACTTGGGAGGTTTTTTCCCATCTTCACTCCGAAATCTAGTAAAATATGTCCTTTTTTTCGTTTGGATTCAAACAAGGAAAAGTTGAAAAGCTTTAGCACGAGTCCAGTGTCATCCAACTTGTAAAATTTGGTCTCCTGTCTACGTGCAACACCACTGTGGCTATGGATACCTGATGGCACGTCTATAACTTATATGCAAAAAAGTTTCAACTATTCGGCTGGAAGGGATGCATTGGAATGTGAATATGCCAATGCCACCAGTTAACATATGATCAATGAAAATATAGCAGTTATTAGGCTGCTTATTTAATAAAAATAAGCCTCCTTGTGGACCAAGTTAAACTGTTAACAGGCATTACCTACAAAGAGACGCTACACAGTTGTATGGATAAAGTTCATGAAACAGTACAGTTTTTTTAGCTTTAAAAAAAAACTTGGTTCTAAAAAATAAAAATTTCAACAGAAGAACACTCACTTATTTGATATTTAACCAAATTATCGAGAAGACTTTTACCTGATTTGAGTAGTCAATGACTAAGTACTTAAGATTTAACCTCTAGTATGGCATTGTGGCATGCAAACTAAATCTAAGATTGAAATCTTTTCTTCCAGTCAAATTTGAGGCAAGCCAAAGTTCTGATAGTACCACTTGATTGTAGCTGCAGCAGTAGATAAGCAGGGATAATATTGCTTTTAGTAAGCATCCAAACCATGAGCTGAAGGCTCTTTGGCTGCTAGATTTTTAACCAGTACAGCACCCTGGAACATTATATGACAAAGGCAGTGTATCAAATATTCAAGCACCAGTACCCAGAAGTAAAACACCATTTAAAGAATGAGATGTTTCCCAGCTACAACCTTGGTGTTCAAAGCAACCACAGGCCATTAGAACCTACAAAATTCAGCACATAATACCATGAAATCGGTGCATGAACAGAGATAAAGGAAGCAGCATGAAAAATTTCTAACTTGTTAAAGAGGTTGACTTTCTTGACTGAAGCATAAAATTGATCTACCAGCTCTGAAATTCCGACCATACCATCAGGTGCATATTTATTAGGAGGAACAACGACGACCACAGGATCATAAAATTGGAGCAAAGATTTTGTATTCTGACACGAGCTGCTAGTTTCACTATACTGAGAAAGATGCAGTGAGGCTGACCTTAAATCAAAACCAGCCATTCCAACCTGCCAGTCACACAATATCAACTTATTTAGCGCATGAACCAATTCAGATTTTTTAAAATCTTTCCATTTCAATTTTTCATTTATCAGATTACCAGCAACTTTTGAGTGATCTTTACATGGCCAAATATTTGAAAGAAACAATTAATTTCTTGTGATTAAAACATTCAGTTCGAGCGTCTAAGATTATATTTTATATACATCATGAATCTTTTTATCTTATTGATTTGAAATTTTCAGTTAATCACATTTAAAAAAAGAGAGGATTTATAATTCTAGAAGCTCAAGAATTATCAAATGTTAGGAACTAGAAGTCTAGATCCAAGATTAATAAGCTATTTTTTTATAGAGTTTTTTTTACGAATTAAAAAAATATAAGGATCTATAAAAACATCAGAAACGGAATTTCACATCTAAGATTCAACAAGCCATTAAGGAACTGAGATTTCAACCATCAGTTCTTGTGCTAATTAAATCGGAGAGGACATGAAATGAATCAAAATCTCAAATTTTAATACTGTTATCTTAGTTCAGATTCTGGTGTAAATAAATGCATGAATGCGAAATAGTGAATTTTACAGTTGTAGCAACTAAAAGTTTCACTAATTTTGCAGAAAAAGTGAAAAACAAACGGAGACCGCACCATACCTCTTTGGCTCTGTTCTCTATGAGGCCGATCACAATGCTCGATTTCACTCCCGTATCGTCTTCCATTTTGCGTCGATGTGAGTGAGTCAGGTATTAACAAATGCGCGCTAACGCGTGCGCTATTTTTCCAAGTGCTATTTGAAGCGGGGGTGCACGCTCTGTCTAAGATAGTGTTTGAATATATGGAATTAAAGTGTTTTTTATTTTTTGAAATATATTAAAAAATTATTTTTTATTTTAAAAAAATTATTTTTTATATCAATATATCAAAATAATCTAAAACTAAATAAATTATCTTTTAAACAACACTATACTACTAAAAAAAACTAATACACTCTAAAATGCGCAACAGCGGGTAAGCTACGTTCTCTTTCTAGGCACTACCTTTCCTTTCTGTTTATTTCGATTTGGAAAAACATGGACGGGAGAGACTAAGGCCATGAGCTACTTAGCCCAGGTCCATGGGAAAATAAGCCCACAACTAAATTGCAAGCCCAGCTGAAATTTAGATGTAAATACTTGCAACTTTGCGTGCAACAACAATAAAATAAATAAATAATCTCCATGCATTTTCACGTGTGATGATTATTTAGCCGTAATGCGCTGCCACCAGCCATTTTTAGGAGATCAGAACATGCATGCATGAAGTTTACATAAATGTATCTCTGGCCTAAAGCTTGAAAAGCACAAACAAGTTCATTCATAGAGAACAATGAGGGTCTCAATTGGAACTCAAAAATGGGTCGCTATTTCAGGTTTCAATCTCTCAATTTTCCTTTTAGTTTTATGAAATATATAGGAAAAAAGAAAGATGAAAGAACAATTGAAGATTCTGTATAAAAGGGGATTTTTAATTTATCCAATGGAAACATGAATTAATTGTTTTTCTTCAGTGGTAACAGTTAATTATCTGTTTATTAGATTGAGGACGTTCTCAAACTATTTCAAATTTTGATTTTCATATCCGTTCATCAAGCTATGTTTCTAGTCTGGATTAGGCATTCATCTTATCTCAAGATATTGAATCTTGTAATGAATAAGAACGATCAAAGCTGACAGTTTTCTGGCGATGACCTTTTTTTCATCTTATTTGTATTATGAATCTTGCCACCGTCCCTTTTTCTTTAGGCCATGCACTACCAGCCAGTAAACATCATTTGGTTGAAGCTTGCAACGAGATGTTATGATTGAAAACCTTCCTCAAAGAGTTGGGTTCTTCTTGCTTCCATTGGACCGTTAGTATCTCTGATGTAGCTTTTAGGCCGCCCTTGTATCAAACTGTTAGGATATTTTCATTTAATGGCAATACCCCACTACTAATTGTGGCTTAGTGGAAGCACCACTAATGCCACAATTAGTGGCATGATTTCAGGACTCATTGTCCCCTTGATGTGCTGGAGAAGGCTGCTAAGAAATGCATATAAAGGAGGCTTATATTTAAGAGCAAAGTAGAGAGAATTGTAGAGAGAGTGCAGAGAGTGAGAACGTGAGAATAGAGAGAAAGAGAGAGCTGCAATGGCAGGAGCCTTGCTGCCATTGCAGCAGCTTCAACAGCTATGTGTGAGAGCTGGGAGTAGAGTAGAGTGGATATAATCCTCCTCCTCCATGTATTTATTGTATCATTTTCTCTATTTCTAAATAATATGGACCTCTCCCGTGGATGTAGGCGATTAGCCGAACCACGTTAAATATTGTGTCAGTGTGCTTTACCTCCTATGAGAAAATATCAGAACACCACTGGTCCGTGCATGGGGAGCCGGAATCCCCAACACAAACGACTGGGAAGGTCTAGGTAGACAGTTATTTTTATCTCCATGAATGTCTTAGAAATAGTCTGGATGATGAAGACAATATTGTTGATTTTAGTTTACATGATATATTATATCAGTAGATTATTTGTTTGACTTGTTGACTGTTAGTTAGTAATATTAATTAAGGATTTTTAAGTTAAATTATAAATTTTTATTTGAATTATATATTTTAAAATGCTTGAATTTTTGTATTGTTTATTTTATTTTTGTTTGAATCGTATTATATTATTATTTGCTATCCAGCTGAAATTATCTATATAATTAGTTAGAAATTTACTTATAATTTTACAAACCGAATTTACATTGCATTTTCCATATCGTGTTAAAATGACAATCTTGGCTTAGCCATAATGTTCATCCATGACTTCCTGAATTGTGACAAATTGGCCCTTCTCAATGGAAAGCTGTGCTGCAACTCCAATAGCAACTGAAATCAACCCATCTTGCAAATCCACTGCAGGAGCTTTTTCACCTTTTGCTCGAACTGCAGACAAGAAGGTAAGGTGTTCCAAATAGCTGGATCCATGATGCAGTCCATCATATCTGAAAACAAGTTCATTTAGAATCACACTGAAAAGAAGCCTGATGATACATTCGTAGATATAATAATCCAAAGCATTTTCACATATAGACTTCGAGGAAACTCACTTAATTCGGCGATCCTCGGCTTTCAATGTTTGTACACCATCCCTTCCTGCCACGCGAGTACCAAAACGCACTAAACTCTCTGGGACAAAGGCCTCCCCCTGTAACAAACACACAGTTTGAACAAAATGAGTGGAAGGACTTGCATACATGCCCAAGAATGGAGCAGCATGCTGGAAATATAAGTAAATGGAACTGTTGGATGTTAAAATTAAAACAACAATACAATTGAATAAGTCATTTATAATGGACTCTTCCAAACATTATGAAGCAGCAAAAGAGGTGACTGACTATAGATGAGGGAGATGGTGAGTGCGGAAAAATATATATATATTTGCCGGATCAGCATTCACTTGCATGAATAAAGCTACAGCATATGTGTGCATGCATAAGTACCTTTCCTATATCACCAACAACAGATATTTCTTGCTCGTTTTTACTGCCTTCAGCAAACATGCAAAGGTCAAGCATCCCTCGGGAACCATTGTCAAACTCAACAATAACATATGCATTGTCAATGATATCTGGTACCTGAACCACAGCAAGGTTATCAATGGAACACGGGGTTATTCACAGCTCAAAAGGTTTTAAGGAATTAAATCTCGTGAAAGGAAAGATCAAGCATTGCAGAGCTTGAACTGTCAATAATCACCAAACTAAAAAAGCTACATGCCTGGATTCGAGCTTTTACTCACTCATAGATAGAACACTCAATTCATTTAGATAGAATTCAACGATCTAGCAAAAATAGCTGAAAAACTAGCAAACATGATCTGAAGATATAAGTCAATTCTGATTTAATTACAGATATGCGTATAGAAAAGTCCCTCTTCAATTCCAACATCATTTCAGATATGCAAATCCAGAAAAGCCCTTCCTCCTTCAGCAATATTCAGACAGGGTCCCGTTTGACCAACCAGTCCTAATCAAATGGACAACCAAAGCACAAACAATTACATTTTCAGCATTTTGTTTCTGAATGTGACCATGTATCTATTTCCAAGCCTCATCTATCAGAGTATAAATCATGAAACTGTGCTTTGTAAGTTGTAATTTGAAAATGTTACGGCATAATTGAGCCCATAGACCATAATCATACAGCCATACCCCTTCAGTGGCCTAACCAGGACTTTTCGTAATGAATCTCTGTCCGTACATTGTCAAGTTTATTGGCCTCAAGGGCATAGCTCACAAGTCAAAATGCTTGTCAAATGACTTGGATATCTTCAACGTAAACAGCATGAAATTTATGTTTATTTTATTGTATATAAATGCACTGGAGAGATCAGCAACCATTGCATTCTTGTGCACCATAAAACAGCAGAAAACATAAAATTTAATACGGATTATGGAACTATCTCAAATATAACTCGTGGGTTTTCGCAAACGAGACATATGCACTAAGCAAACCCAGCTTCATTCTACCAACTTCCAAGTGCTCCAAAATACAAAATTAGCGAATTGTGTAATCATGCCATGGTTAAAGCTCTTTCCTGTCAGCCACCGAAGCCCAGGTCTAAGACTAAGTTCCACTCCATGTTAGATTCGAACTCTCAGTAAAAAAAGGTTAATATACTGAAATTTAGGGGATTGCTTACGCATTTGAATAAAAAAATTAAAAGAGAGCTCGATTGAATTGCATGTCTAAGTCCTGCAGCATTATAAACTCCCATAAAACATAGATCCATAAATAGCATTGCAAAAAATATGGCATATGAATTATGGTATCTTTATCAAATTATCACCAACATGAACTTACCTTCCCATCATATACTTCATCCTTGTGATTAACATCTATAGCTCCAGAAGCCATAACTCGAACAGGATTCGCACCCGCGAACAGCTTCATTAAATCAAAGAAATGGCAGCACTTCTCCACCAGAGTACCCCCTGTGTTAGCATTGAACCGGTTCCAATTGTCAACCTAATCAAAATCAGCAGTCAGAAACACTGAATGACTACAACAGTATCTTCATAAAGTTAGTTGCCTAATTTACCTTAACCAGGAAAGGAAACCGATGTTCCCTGATTGCCACCATTTTCACTTGCCCAACGGCTCCACCCCTTACAACTTCAATCAATTTAGCAACCGGTGGCATGTATCTATACTCCAGTCCAACCTGCACGAGCATGTCTGTCCTCCTTCTAGCAGCATCAACTACCTTCTTGCAATCAGCAATAGTGGTGCACAACGGCTTCTCCACTAGAACATGATGGGGTTTTGGGTGGCTAATAATGTCCATGAGGATTCCATAATGAGTCATGTTTGGACTGGACACAACCACCACATCACAAAGTCCGCTGTCCAGTAACTCTCGGTGCCCTGAAAATACCTTCAATTCAAGTCACTTCAATGTTAGTCCAAAGGAAAGGAGGGTGATAATTAGCATTAGTTGACAGATGAGGTGTGATTATTGATTTTAATACCTCGAGATGCCAACCAAATGATTGGGCTAATTCAACAGCTAGTTGTTGGGAGGGAACATGAGGATCAGCTATGGCAACAACGCCAACGTTTTGACTGCGAAGATGGTAGAGATTGATGAGGTGTTCTCTCCCCATCATTCCCACTCCTACGATTCCGTACTTCACTGTACCATCATCATTCTCGACTGAAGCCATGGTTTGGGTTTTTTTTTCCTTCGTTTGTTTTGACCTCTCTCATCCACACAATCCCTTGTAGTAGCATGAGACATATAGACAAAATAGAAGGTAAAAAAAGTCTATTTTTATTTTTAATTTGAATTACCATTAAACTTAAGATATTTGAAAGAATAATTAGTATGATCTCGGACTCGTATTGTTAATTTGAGCTCCTCGAATTGCAACCATGTTGGTTTTAACAAGTATACGAAGGCGTCGTTTGTGGAAAATAGTTTTTTTAAAAAAATAGTTTTGTGAATTTTTTAAAAATAAATTATTTTTTAATGTTTATTAATATCATAAAAAATAAAAAATAAGTAAAAATATATCTTTCAATGTTTGACTATACCATAAAAAAAAACTAAAAAATCACATATTAATATTTTATTTTAAAAAAAAATTGTCTAACATGTAAGAGCATTAAATATAATTATCTAATCATTTACAAGAAAGTAATAAGATATAAAAAGTGTGATGGTGAAAAAAAAAGAATTTATTATATCATATATTTATATATAGTTTATTTTATGAAATATAATATAAATATTTAAATATAATATTAAAGATATATAACTATTTTTTATCACTCGAAAAACATTGAAAATAAATTTATTTTCAATGGTAACCTAATTTTATAAGACAATTTATATAACTTAACATATATGATTATTGTGAGATATAACATGGTTTGTATTCAAATATATTTTCTAGCAATATTATATATATTATTGATGAGATTATCATTGTTGTTATTATCATTATTTATATTATTTTTATTAGCATAATCATCATCAAAATAAATATTATAAATTGATAGAGAATATCAATTTATATTTATCTTATAATAACCAAGATCATTAAAATTTCCATGATATTCATCTTAATCAAGAAGTTGTTTTTTTCATAAACATGTTTTCAAAGCTGATAATAGATCTATGATCACTCTCTTAATGATTCTCCAGGATTTTTGTTCTTCATCTCCACCGATTGATCAAATAATTCTTTTTATCTTTGTAACTTTATCACCACTAGTCAACAAGTTAATTTTGTAACTTATCTCTACATGTATTTTATCACTCGTTCATAAATATCTTTTTTTTTAGAGAGAATCTCCTTATCCCATTACAAGAGCATGTGATATTCTATGACCAACTTTTAAAGCATATCCAATAGGAGATGCTATATTAAATAGCTAAATTGATAAAATAACTTTTTGAATAGTGTAAATATAATCTTTTTGTTTATGTACATTTCAGTAGTAAAAAGCTATTTAGAAGAGCCAATTATATTTAAATATATTTTATATTAAACTAATTTTAATATAATTATATAACTAATTTAGTTATTTTTATACAATATAATCATGATGTTATTAATTATATAATTAATATGAGTAATTTATAAAATTAATGAAGTAATATGAAAGTTAAAAAATATAATCTTAAGCTCAAAATTAAAATTTTTAAATTTAAAATTTATTTGTATGAATATTTTATAATTAACAGAGCAGGGACACAACTGATGTTATTAATTAATTGGAGGACAACTGTTTCTTGTTTTTCCAAACCACAGATAAGCTGAGGCACAAGTCTTTGAGATTTGCAAGTTTATCTTCTTCTTTTTATTATATTTTTAAAGAGGGAAACAAAGGAAAAAGACGTTGGCCAACAAATATATGTACTTTCTCTTGCTTTTAGTTGTTCTATAGAGAAGTGTAAAAATAGCATTTCAGAGCACGAAAAGGCATTTTAGCTATTCATATAGCTATTCCGTTGGGGTTGTTAAAACTAAAAATAATAGGTAAAAGTATAGTTTTTTGGTTTTGGCTATTCCGTTGGCTCTTGCGTTGGAGTTGCTCTTATAGCCACAATTATTCAATAACACATAACAACTAGCCACCACGAATAATCAGAACTAATAAAGATTAAAATAACATAAGAAAAACAACAAGCACATGCAACATATAATTCTACCAAATAAGGTCAAAACATAAAAACTATAATTCAAAATTTCATTACTGAATATTTTGTCCTCAAATAATTTGCCTATCTAAGAGGCTTACAATTAATTAAATAAATTCAAAAAACCAATATAAACAAATTAGAAAACTTGTAAATAGGAAAAAATAATAAAAATTCTAAACAAACTAAAAAAATAATATTTAATTTTTCAAACTTATTAAAAAATAAAAAATAATATTTTTTCTTAAAACTTTTTACATTTATATTGCTTTACTATTTGAATCAAATTAGTTTATTAAATAGAAAAACAATAGTGAAAAAAATATAAATATAATTTAGCGAATATCTGCCTATGAAAACTTTTTATGTTTTTGTTATTAATATTTTTCAAGATTAATTTATTTTTAATCAAATAAGCAGTATGATATCCCATGAATCCTAATATGTAACAAAGTTTTAAAATCTCTTGATATTTTTAATTAATTAATTAATTTTAAAATAAAATAAATATCACAAAACACCATTAATTTCAATAGTATTTTTTCTTTAAATCTATGTTTTTTTTTTTCTAATTTCATATTTCAACATTTAGTTTATTGGAGATCAATCTTTTATAATTTATTGTGGTTTACTTTATACATAGTTAGTTCAGCCTCATAACCTGTGTCACGAGTTTGGTGGGTTGATTTAAGTTTTTTTTTTTAATTTATATTTTTTTTAATTTCATCATTCAACACTTGATTAATTTATAAATTAGACTTCATGATTTATTTTGATTTATTTTCTACGAGGTTATCTCGGTCTCGTGACTCGGGTCGTGAGTTTGGCGGGTTAACCTAGTTGACTCGAGTTTTATTTTTGTCATTTTTTGTTAATTTCATAATTAAACATTGAGTTGATTAGAAATTAGGTTTCATGTTTTGTTTCGGTTTACTTTCTATAAGGTAATAATAGTCTTATGACTCGGATCACATGTTTTGTGGATTAATCCGAGTAGATTCGGGCTGTTTTATTGTGTCTTGTTTTTATATTGAGTTTTTTTTTTTTAATTTTATCCTTCAGCAATGAGTTTATTGAAAACCAAACTTCATAATTTGTTTTGATTTTTTTTTCTACAGGGTAATCATGGTTTCATTACCTTGATCGCGAGTTTGACAGGTTAAACTGAATTGAGTCAGATCGTTTTTTTTGTGTTACTTTCAATGAGGTTATCATGGTCTCATGACACGAGTCACCGGTTTGGCATATTAACTTAGTTTTTTTAAAAAAAATTTTATTTTTCAACACTGAATTGATTGAGAATTAAACTTCATAATTTGTTTTGATTTACTTTATATGAGGGTTACAATGGTCTTGTAATTTGGATCATGAATTTGACATGTTAACTTAAGTTAGCCCGTAGCAATTCAATTTATTATCGTTTTAATATTTATTTATTTTTAAAAAATATTACTTTGAATTTTTGTGTGTTAAACTATGTTTTTTAACATTCGTTCAAGTTTTATTTTGACTAATCAAGTCAATCATGTTAGATTCTATCAACTTTCACTTGTAATATAAGTATTTTTACTAAAATGATTTTTTTTTGTATATTAAAAAAACTTAATTTGACAATTCAATAACTCATGATTTTAAGTCATTTAAATGTTATCCCACCGTAACAATTCTATGAAATCCCTTACTCTCACTTGAAAACCCTAAATTCAAGAATTAAAAAATCAATAAAAAAAAATCGATAATTGGTTCAAATTAGCCTAGAGCACTTTACCACGCAATAATATACACTTTAAAAAAAGCTAACCAATCAAAATCTCTTCAAGCTCTTTTCTTTTTCCTTCACCTCCCTAACCTTTTCTTTCTAATACCTTACTTTTCCCTCACTAAATATTTATAATTTCAAGTAATTGAGTGTTTATTCTAGTAAAATTCCACACTTCCCCCCCTAAATCTTTAGTTTTCCCTAAATTTTCACAAGAGTAAGCTTACGAAAACGAAGAACTTTCATTATCTCCTTCTTTCCCTTCAAGGTTGGATATAATAATAATAATAATAAGTATTATTATTGTTATTATTTTATTAATTCCCAATATATCCATTCTTTACACTTTTTTAATGTTTTTTTGGATAATATTTTCCAAGACTCCATCATTATGCCGAATTTAAACTGGATTATTTTGAATTTCATTGAATTATAACCTAATACCTTCCTTTTCGCATGTATCATTTCTATTTTATTTTTATTTGTATTTTTATATTTTTTATTTATTGGTCATTTTTTATTTTTTTTATTTTAATCTTTCAGATTCATTTCATTCTATTCAATATCTTTTTATTTTATTTTTTAATTAACCCACAATATTCTTAGGTTAAATTTAAATTTTCATTAATACTAAAAATTCAGATCTGGTTTACAATTTTCACAATACAAGCTGATTTAACATCATCTTTAGATATTGTTTGTTTTTCAATGCTTTTTATTTTTTCATTTTTATATGTCGACTCTATTTGTTTACGTGGTTGCATTCACGTTTAGCTGCGTTCACAATTACAATGTGTTTAGCTAACAACGGGCCATACTTTTTGATGCATGGATCCCATATAAATCATTATGCATTCGAAACGCAGGAATGTCTAAAGCAAGGCTGTCTTGCTTTTACCGTGGCTGCTGATTAGAAAACATGGAAAGTAGAGAATGAAAATAAAAAAAGAAAAGTTTTTAAATGCAAGATTCCAAATTAGTTAATGTCATTGTTTTTTATGATATTTTTATATTAAATAAGTATGATAATGACAACATCTTATTACTATTTTAGAAAAAATTATGATAACCTTGGAAAAGAAATATATTTCTTGTATAAAATTTATTTAAAAATTAATTTATTTTGTGTATTATTTATATACAAATATTTTTTAATTTTTAATTTATTTCTAAGAAAATACATAGAGAATAAATAAATAATTTTTAAAATAAAAAATATTAATAATTAATTAGTTTTATTATATATATATATATAAATAATCGATTTTGGATTATATGTGTGGACTTAACACTTTGATTTATGTTTTGAAATTAGGTGGTAATTATGAATAGGTTTTTGTGATATTTAGAATTGTGTGTTTTTGAATTAATTATTTTTTATCTTTTTAATGGAACAATAAAAAACTACCGAATGTGTTGGTGCACGTTAACCACCACATTATATTTATGAATTTGTTGCAAGTCATGAAAACTATAGTTCTTGTCGGATGAAATTTATACATGATGAGATTGCAAATAGTTTAATGGAATAATAAAAAATATTTTATATAAAGTATTATTTATTTCATGATGTAATAGGAATAATTAATTTTATAATATTTAAATTTAAAACCATCAATATTAATATATATTTTTTAAAATTATTTTATAATCTTAATTTCAAAAGTATTCTTAACCAAACACATTAAATTATTTTTTTGTCAACCTCAATTTTAACTATAGTTTTAACCAAACACCTATCTTTTCAAACAAACCTCAACTAAAAATATTTTTTATAAAATATTTTTTTTAAATCACAATCATAACAAATACTACAATACCAAACATATTTTGTTGATTTCTGAAGTACTTTTTCCCTCTGCTATGGCAAAATTGTATGGGTTGTGCAAAGGGAGAGTTTTTTGCCTGCAGACCCAAACTAGTAAATGATTAAATTTTCCAGCGAGCGCGAAAACGGTGTGCGCCAATGCGCGGATACAAAGAAAACCCACTTCCTTTCGAGGTCAAAACAGTAAAACGGTGCACCACCTGTCGTTTAACCATCCATCAACAAACCATCAGCTTCACTGTGAGCTTCCACAAAACCCTAACCAGAACAACCATCCCTGCCAACAAAAGAATTCAACAACAATGAAATTCCGGTATTCCAACAAACTCCCTATTTTTGCTCACTCTTTACGTCTGAGCCACCAACACCATCAGCGACGCCAGTTCTTCACTTCGCTTCTCAAAAGGGTCCAAACAGCATCTCAAGTACGTGCTTCTTTCAATGGAAGCAGTGGAAATCCCCGAGGTTAGTTAATTGATTGAGTAATTCTCCCGTTGTTCCTGAGAAAATTGAGGAGAAAGAGAGGGGGAAAATGTCAATTATTATTATTAATATTTTAACTATCTTGGCTCCCTCTTGCAGTTTAGCTTGTTAGCTAGTTGTTAAGGTTGCTTGGACGGAACTATAAAAATATACTCTCACTTGAACTGTAATTTTCCGAGAGAGAGAGTGAATAAACTAATGATTCTTGAGGTCACAAATTTTTACAGTGAATAATTTGGTATATTTTAATTGGGGGCATGGTCGTGCAGGTAATATATTTCTGGTACCTGGTGCAACCGTGGCCACTTTACTCATGCTTGGTGCTCTTCATGCTCGTCGGCTTTATGATGATAAGAAGGTATATTATTCTCACTCTTTTACTTATTTCTTGCAAATATATGTTAGTTCATGCTCTTTAAGAGTTTGAGTATCATTATGTTATCTTTTATGTATACACTCTTTGTTACAGTTTCCGTTCCCTCTTGATGCCAGGTCGAAGAGGCGCGGGAGAAAGGAATTGAGTTTGAGTTCCAACCTGATCATAAAGTAATATGCTTATATAATGACCTGAAATTTAAGTTTTGATACTTTAACCTTTTATTTTTATGGTTAAATCTGTTTCGATTATCAAATTCTGTGATTTCATATATAATTTTTCTATTAATTCCTATTACATTCTCAACATCAGGCGTCATTTCTGAGGATGTTACCTTTACGCTCCATTTCTAGACTTTTCGGTTCCTTGACAAGTGTGGTGAGTATTCTTCACCCTTTTCTTTTAGCTGCAGGCTCTAGTTACCTCTGATATTATAACAACACATCTAGTTATGGAATAGGTTTTATGCACTGGCCAGCCTGGTCTCTGATTGAAAGGAAAAAAAAACCTTGAATTGACCACATAAATTCCTCTTTTCCCTATCACTTCCTTCACCATTGTGTTACAATAGCATTGGTGCTTTGCTATTTCTGTATGACTTGCTAAAGGAACAAAATTTCAGGAACTTCCTGTTTGGATGCGTCCACATGTTTATAGAGCATGGGCTCGTGCATTCCATTCAAGTATGATTGCTTACTGTTTCTCTGCTCCCTTTTATTGATCGATACCTGTACTTTCTTCCATGTTTTGTTATTTTTTTTAATGGATACTGTATAGTATGTGAATTGTTAACTAAAAACAAGGATATGAGAAAATTTCTAAGCTTGTGTTTATATCAGACTTAGAAGAAGTAGCCCTGCCTCTTGAAAACTATGCTTCTTTACGGGAATTCTTTGTTCGGACCTTGAAAGAAGGTTCCAGGCCCATCGACCCTGACCCACATTGTCTGGTAACTGGTAACAAGCTTCTTGTGGCATCTTAGTTTTCCAAGCTGTTTCAATTGCTGATTGTTTTACAACTTGCTTGTATATGTTTCATTTTTTCTTCAGGTTAGTCCTGTGGATGGTACTGTTCTAAGATTTGGAGAGTTGAAAGGCTCAGGGACTATGATTGAGCAAGTCAAAGGTTTTTCTTATTCTGTTTCTTCTCTTCTTGGTGTTAGCTCCTTGCTTCCCGTGATAACTGAAGGGGATATGCACAAGGAGAATAGTGAACAGCAAGGAAATCTCAAAGAGAAGAACAAGAAGTCATGGTGGAGATTTTCATTGGCTTCTCCTAAAATCAGAGACACTGTGTCAGCATGGTACTCACATACTAACATGTTTCCTTTTTTCCCACTTTATGTAAATGTATTGAATTTTCGTTGCAAAACTGACATGAATTATTATTAAGCACTTTCCTTTAGATTAACCTAAAAGTAATGGATATCATGCTTCTAGAATTTGCTAATACGTTTAATATAGCCATATTTTCTTACTACAAAATTTATTTTCTTTGTAATTCGATGAAGTTATACTTCCAGATTTCATGGGAAATCTTAGCTAAGGAGCTATGTTGTTCATGAGAAAATGCCATTGGGATTCGGGATTGAGATGGGGAATGTTAAGAATCCATGAATAATTTTGTTAGAACCTAAGAATAGTGAACAGTAATGAAGAGGTTCAGGTGTTGTCACTCCTAAAGTGCCTCTGTGCCAGAAATGTGCCTTTACCATTTATGCATGATTTCAAAATCTTGAAATGCATATTAAATTAATAGTGTCACATGGAACATGGTATTGGCTTTCATTCATCTTCGAGATTAAAGCTTTGTTGAGTGGAGCATCTTAATATGCGTGATACTTTTATTGCACTTTTCATGCAATGCATTTAGATCTTCTGTTAGGTTGTGACATCATTAGCTACAGAAGATGCTAGCGTACTTTCATATTTTTTTTTTATTTACATCCACATGTTACGGATCTCTGATGCATTTTCAATTGCTTGATAAATGTTGATGGTTCCATCCATGAATAGAAAAAAAATATGCATATGGAATTCACCAAATTGTTGCAACCTGGAATAAGTACCATGTTTCTTGCATGAAGTTTCCTGGGGCGGTCAGGATTTTGAAATCAAGGTTTCCTGTTAATGCTTTGGGCTTTGCGGAAGATGATTGATTTTATGTTAAGCTCTATGGTCCTTTCCCTGTCAGATTGTCTGCTATACATGGGCAATATGATCCTATAACAAATGTTAAATTGGTGCATGCATTAAAATTTGATTGCAGTCCAGCAAAAGGCCTCTACTACTGTGTAATATACTTGAGTCCTGGAGACTATCATCTGATACACTCACCTGTTGATTGGAATGTTCTTGTCCGCCGGCATTTTTCAGGTAATCCTATCAACCTCTTATTTACTTACATAACTCAGTTTTTGGATACACTGTGTTATTGTTTTATTAATTTTACTCTTCAAATTAGACATGCATCCGCTTCTCTTCTTTTGATTAGAAGGTTCTTTATAGTTATCAATCTATTGTGCTTGATTTCTTGTCTGCCGGCATTTTTCATGTAATCCAATTAACCTTGTTTCTGCTTAGGAAACTCAGTTTTTTGGATACTTTGTATCATTGTTTATTATGTTTGGCCTTCAAATTAGATTTGCATTCGCTTCTCTTCTCTTGATTAGAATGTTCTTTATAATTGTTAATCTGCTGGTTGCTTAGGCTCCCATAAGATATATTTTTTTCACACTTAATTGATGAGATGTGATATAGAATGGAGAACATGACAGCAATGTCCCTTTGAAAATTGCAAAAGGATGGTGAAGAATACGTTTGCACATCTACAGTGCGGAAGAAAGAGGGAGAGAGGGCAGCTTATCTACCATCAAGAATGCTGTAGAGATAAAATCCTTTGCATTGTATTGATATATTTGCACACATGAGAAATCACAAATCATGTCTTTGTAGTGTGTCCAGTGCTTTCTATTTGTTAGTCGCTGTGAAGTGCTTCATATGACATACTGGTCCTTTCAAGAAGGTTGTTTTGAAATTCACACCTAGCAAGAAATAGGAAGAACTCTATTTTGGTGCCTTGCCTTCGCTCTTTTCAGAGACCTTGATCAGCTTATGTTCAATAGGTTCACTAGATCAATGGGCAAATATTTTTTCTGGTCAAATTCTCTTGGAACTGTGCTAAATGCAGTTGCTTGGGTTGTCCTGGTGACATCGATCAAAGATTCAAATTGCACATTATGGCATCCTGAGGGAGGATGCCACAACAATCAGTAACAGGAAGATGGATAGCCATAATGACCAGCATATTACCATGAGTATGAGGAGGATTTTAATCTGTTAGTGCTTATGGCACATGGAACAGATTGGTTTTGGTTCTAGAGGTGCACATTCATAAATTTGTCTAAATAGCTGTAGCAGTCACCAAGTACACAAGGAAGAGCATGTTTGCACCTGTGCAATTTGTGATATATGTGGTCGATATTTTTTGTTGGATATTCACGCATGTCTCTATTATTCCATTAATATATAATTAATGTGACTTTGTGCTGCTAATTTTTCAGTTATTATGTAGGGCATCTATTTCCTGTGAATGAACGAGCTACAAGAACCATCAGAAATCTTTATGTTCAGAATGAAAGGGTAATCCTGATTTGTATCTTTTGTACTTAACATTAAGATTTGACAGTGTAGTAGCTTCAATATTATTTTTAATCTTCTATGCTTGTCCTTAATCTTGTTGGATTGGAGGTATTTAGTTGTCAAGTTTTAGAATGTTACATAAGATGGTGGAGGAGAGGTGAAGAGCTACATCATGCCATAAAGCTCTTCTTTTGCATATAATTTATACATGTATTGGAAATTTGATTCTTATGTTCACAATTAAAAATTAACAAAAACTTTACTGGACAGTTGCTTGATAGAAAGAACCAGATCCTAACACATCTTTTCTGCGTGAATTTGTGAATGTGTATTTTCACTCTCTTTCTCCATTTGTTGGTCACATCTTTTGTTACTATGTAATGTGCCAATATGCTCCATGATCTACTACTTCCCCACATTTGGCACATATCAGTAAGCTTTCAACCTTTTTAGCTGTGGTAGCTCAGTGTACAGGCTTGATCAAAATAGCCTGACAGAATTTTCTTGGATGTTCTAGTTTTTTAGTCTCGATTGTGCTCTGCTTAGCTACCCTCTCCTCATCTTCATGGATGTCTCTGGGGTTTCATTCATTGCCTTTGTTTTGTTCTTATCAGGTTGTGCTTGAAGGTTTGTGGGAAGGAGGATTCATGGCTATTGCTGCAGTTGGTGCTACAAATATTGGGTCAATTAAGGTAATGCAACACAATAACAGAAATCTAGTGTGTCTCTAACGAGATGCCTTCAGCTGACATTAGTCTAAACTTGCATGTTGTACAGCTTTTCATTGAACCAGAACTTCAAACAAACCAGCGAAGGCAAAAGATACTGAATTCAGAACCTCCAGATGAACGAGTATATGCACTTGAAGGGGTTGGTAAAAGTCTCAAGAAAGGGGCTGAGGTTAGTAATGCATATAGATTGTATTTTGAGAATGATCCTTGCAAGTAGTACAGCTATGATTAAATCAGGTGCACTACCCATTTTTTTTTCTCTTCCATTCTTTTCAACCTAGCTAATTGGAATCCTTTTTTTTTTTCCCCGACCTGTTCTTTTATTTGTATGGAAAGGATGGAACAGGCATATTAGTCACCATGAGAATTTGATTGTTCTGAATCTTTTCATTTGAAGATGATGAATTTAATGGTTTCAATGATTGCTCCATTTAGGTGGCTGCTTTCAACTTGGGATCGACAGTGGTGCTCGTGTTCCAGGCTCCCGCATTAAAAATGCTACAAAACAGGGATTCATCTTCGGAGTTTAGGTTCAGTATCAGACGTGGAGATAGAGTGCGTGTTGGGGAAGCTTTGGGGAGGTGGCATGACTTGTAAGAACAAGCTTGGCGTGTGTGGTACATTGACAATAGAGGGCAAGCATTTGTATAGAAATTCTACACCAATGAAGGTGGCGAACTGATTTCTTACCGTATTTCGTCGGGGTTTGAAGCCCTCGACAGCTCAATTTTTGTTTCCTGAAGCACCTTTGTTGGTCATTTAAAAAACTCGGTTATATCCTAGAGGTTGTGCGTTCAAGAACCAATAGGCATCAAGCAACTCACTCCATGGGTTCGACTGTAAGGACAGTGCTGGTTCTTCTGTGTTTTGGTCAAATATTTGTTTGATTCTTATTTTGTCATATTACATTATTGATAATTTGGTTTCAGCTTGGGTTTCTTCAAATTCGGGAAATGTCCAAATTTTCCAACAGAAACAACAAACAGGATAAGTTATTCAGGCTCCTAAAAAAATATAAACGAGTTGAAATGAAATTGTATTTATGCCGCTAGGAGTTATATTTCGAGTGTGAATATTTTTGTATTTTGAAAGTGTTTTTGTTTTAAATTAATTTTTCAAGTGTTTTTAGATTATTTTAATATATTAATGTTAAAAATAAATTTTTTTATTAATATAAATATCCAGATTAATTTACGTGTATTTTAATTAATTTTATAAATTATAAAGTTAACTATCTAAACTTATCCATTAAAATCAACACTATTAAAAAATAGGTCTTTTAGCATCATTTAAGGTTTTAATCTCCTGTTTCTATATTAATTTTTTTTTTCAAACATAAATAGAAAACTTGATTGTTTTGAATTTTTTATTTTTTTGTAAAAAAGGCCAACAGCCATATTCATAATTTTTAAAAATAGGAATATCCATTCTGTAACAATCCCACAATTAAAAAGAATAAATTAATTTTTTTTTGAAAGGGATTGTAAAAACAACATTTCCCTGTATTTCATTATTTACAAGAATAATGTTTTTATCATGTTGCCTTTCTAAAAAATACCTTTTATGCTAATGTTTGAGGGTGAATACCATTTAGGCGTTTTAAATTTTGATCAAGGATTATTCAAGACTGAAGAGAAAGTTTAGGCTTATGTTAAGGAAGTAGTTAGGATTTGCATTCAGTTTAATAAATCCTAGTCCATAGGATTGTTAGTTTATATTTTGCATGATTTTCTACGTGAATATCTCCTTTGCTGAGATTATGTAAGGTTGTATAAAGCCAACCTTATTCTTTCAAT
The DNA here is from genome assembly GCA_019202695.1 of Populus x sibirica. Lineage (NCBI taxonomy): Eukaryota > Viridiplantae > Streptophyta > Magnoliopsida > Malpighiales > Salicaceae > Populus > Populus x sibirica. Next base: position 2,851,332 of record JAGMVL010001291.1, on the reverse strand, counting down.
AAAATCTTTGATTCTGATCCTGCATTATTGTCACTTTCTATAACATTGTGGTATCGGAGCCTTTCTACTTAAATCAAAGCAGCAGTTTTTGAGTCGCCTTTGCAGCAGCAAAGAAATATGACACTGGAAGGAAATTTTGTGCAGCCAGCCATTCCTCGTTTTGATGGCCATTATGACCACTGGAGCATGTTGATGGAGAATTTCTTGCGCTCTAAGGAATATTGGGGGTTGATCGAAAATGGCTATGTTGAGACTGAAAGTGGCATAGAGCGAGGCAAAATGCAACGAAAGAGGATTGATGAGTTAAAGCCGAAAGACATGAAGGTGAAAAATTATCTTTTTCAAGCTATAGATCGGACGATATTGGAAACCATCCTTGTAAAGGATACTTCCAAACAAATCCGGGAATCAATGAAAAAGAAGTATGAAGGAAGTGCTAGAGTCAAAAGATCACATCTCGCGAGCTCTCCGCAGAGAGTTTGAAACCTTAGAGATGAAAGCTGGTGAAGGAGTCTCGAGTATTTCTCAAGAGTCTTGACGAGTTGCTAACAAAATGAGAACATATGGAGAGCGAATGACGATGTTACGGTGGTGGAGAAAATTCTCGAGATCATTGAGTGAAAAGTTTAATTATATTGTCTGTTCAATTGAAGAATCAAAAGATATTGATCAACTCTCAATTGATGAACTCCAGAGTTCCTTGATTGTCCATGAGCAGAAATTCCAGCGTCACACAGGAGAAGAACAAGCACTCAAGATCACCAATTCTGAAGATAGATTCAATGCTAGACGACGAGGGCGAGGTGCTGCATACAGAGGCAGAGGCAGAGGGAGAAACAGTCAGTTCTACAACAACAAAGCAACAGTGGAGTGTTTTAAGTGCCATAAGCTTGGGCACTTTCAATATGAGTGTCCAAACTGGGATAAAGAAGCTAATTACGCTGAACTAGAAGAAGAAGAAGAAATGCTACTCATGTCATATGTGGATATGAATCATGCTCGAAGGGAAGATGTCTGGTTTTTAGACTCTGGGTGTAGTAACCACATGTGTGGTGACAAGAGCCTATTCCATGTGATAAATGAGAACTTCAGACAGAAGGTGAAGCTGGGAAATAACACAACAATGGATATGTTGGGAAAAGGCAACGTGAAATTAAAAGTGAATGGTCTTACACATGTTGTTAGTGACGTATTCTTTATCCCTGATTTGAAGACTAATCTTCTCAGCATTGGTCAACTTCAAGACAAAGGGTTGACAATCCTCATTCAACATGGATATATGAACATCTATCATCCGGAGAAAGGGCTTTCTATACATACTGAAATGACAGAAAATAGGATGTTTGTGCTGTTAACAAATTCACTACATTAGAAACCAACCTGCCTCTATAACTCAACACCAGACTTAGCACATTTGTGGCACTATCGATATGGACATTTGAGCTACAAAGGATTGAGGAGTCTTCAAGCAAAGAACATGGTGCATGGGATACCTCAGTTTAAGATTCCATCAACAGTATGCGCTACCTGCATGATTGGGAAGCAGCACAAAGATCTCATTCCAAAGCACAACAATTGGAGAGCCACAGAGAAGCTTCAGCTCATCCATGCAGATCTCTGCGGACCAATATCTCTTATTTCTAACAAGAAAAGAGGTACATTATATGCTTTATTGATGACTTTACTAGAAAAGCATGGACTTATTTCTTAGTAGAGAAATCTGAAGCATTACATATGTTCAAACGTTTTAAGAATTATGTTGAAAAAGAAATAGGGGGCTATATAAAATGCTTAAGAACAGACCAAGGAGGGGAATTCATATCCCTTGAATTCAATGAGTATTGCATTGAGCATGGTATTAAGCGACAGTTGACAGCAGCATATACTCCACAGCAGAATGGAGTAGCTGAAAGAAAAAACAGAACAACAATGAATATGGTTCTGGCGATGCTAACCGAAAGGAGAATTCCCAAGAATCTCCGGCCGAGGCGATAAATTGGACAATATATGTTCTCAATCGAAGTCCTACTTTGGCAGTTCAAAATCACATACCTGAAGAAGCTTGGAGTGGCATCAAACCTTCAGTTGAACACTTCAGGATCTTTGGATGCATGACTCATGTACATATTCCTAATGTACGAAGGACAAAGCTCGATGCCAAAAGCATTCCTTGTGTGCTACTGGGACTCAGTGAAGAATCTAAGGCTTACGAGACTTTATGATCCAGTTGAGAAGAAGATTGTAATCAGCAGGGATGTAGTATTTGATGAAGAAAAATCTTGGGACTGGGACCAAAGCTATAATGAACAATTGGTGACTGATCTAGAGTGTGGAGATGAAGGTGATACTGGAACATCCATGAATGAGGAAGACATTCATGAAGAACTAGAATATGGAGCAGATACAAATGAAGACTTAACTGCTAGTTTTCAGCCTGGTGAGAATCAGGGAGAATCATCAAGTTTTCATGAAAATCTTCTTGGCAGTCCTCAATCTAGTCCTCAACCTGGTGAGAATAGCAGGGCATCGTTAGGTTATTATGGTGGCGAGTTCTCAACATGGTGAGAACAGGGGAGACTCATCGGTTTTTCATGAAAGAAGAGTTAGAGGACCTCCAAGGTGGATAAAAGATTATGTAACTGGGGAACTTTCAGAGGAAGAAGATGCAAATGTTAACTTGATTTTATTTACTTCAACAGATCCAGTACAGTTTGAAGACGTAGTAAAATATGAACATTGAAGGACAAAGAATGGATATTGAAATCAAGGCCATAGAAAGGAACAACACCTGGGAACTTACTGATCTGCCAGCCGGTGCAAAGAAAATTGGAGTAAAATGGGTTTATAAGACCAAACTAAAAGAGGATGGAGAAGTAGACAAGTTCAAGGCACGATTGGTGGCCAAAGGGTATGTGCGGCAACAAGGGATAGACTATACGAAGTATTTGCGCCGGTTGCAAGAATGGATACGGTGAGAATGATTGTGGCCCTAGCAGCTCACAAAGGATGGATATTATATCAGCTTGATGTCAAATCTGCTTTCCTGCATAGAGAACTTAATGAGGAAGTCTACGTAGAACAGCCGAAAGGTTATGAGAAAAAGCAGAATCCACAGCAGGTATACAAACTGAAAAAAGCTCTTTATGGACTGAAACAAGCCCCAAGAGCTTGGTTCGGCGTATTGAAGCACATTTTATAAATGAAGGGTTTGAGAAGTGTTATAGTGAGCATACTTTGTTCATTAAAGCGACGGGGAAGGTAATATTCTTATTGTCAGTTTATATGTAGATGATTTAATATTTACTGGCAATAATGAATTGATGTTTGCTGAGTTTAAGACATCCATGTTGAGGGAGTTTGACATGACTGATCTAGGAAGAATGCGTTTCTTTCTTGGCATCGAAGTTCTACAGAGACCTGAAGGCATTTACATTTGCCAACGAAAATATGCTTCAGAGGTATTAAAGAGATTTCAGATGGAAAACAGCAACTCAGTCCATAATCCTATTGCCCCAGGATGTAAACTTTACAATGATGAGAATGGAGCTTGTGTTGATGAAAATTTATTTAAACAAATGGTGGGCTGTCTCATGTATTTAACAGCTACAAGACCAGATTTAATGTTTGCAGTTTGTTTAATTAGCAGATATATGGCTAAACCGACTAAGTTACACTTATTGGCTGCCAAGAGAATTCTGCGCTACTTAAGAGGAACTACTGAACTTGGGATCTTCTACAAGAAGGGAGGGCATGAAGGATTAATTGGTTACACTGATAGTGACTATGCAGGTGATCTAGAAGACAAGAAAAGCACATCTGGGTATGCCTTCATGATAGGATCTGGAGCTGTTGCCTGGTCTTCAAGAAAACAGCCTATAATCACACTTTCAACCACTGAAGCAGAGTTTGTGGCGGCAGCTGCTTGTGCTTCGCAAGCTGTTTGGATGCAAAGAATACTTGAGAAACTAAGTCTGAAGGAAAGCAAGGGCACTACAATTTTCTGTGATAACAGTTCCACAATTAAGTTGTCCAAAAACCCTGTGTTACATGGTTGCAGCAAGCACATTGATGTGCGATTCCATTTTCTTCTTGATCTTACAAGAGAATGAGCAGTTGAATTAGTCTACTGTGGAACACAAGAACAACTGGCAGATATAATGACAAAACCTCTCCCATTAGCTGCATTTCAGAAGTTTAGAAATTAGTTGGGAGTCTGTGAAATTCCTGAATAAACTAGTAACAACTGGGAACTAGTTTAAGGGAGGGAATGAAGAGAAAGTTTAGGCTTCTGTTAAGGAAGTAGTTAGGATTTGCATTCAGTTTAATAAGTCCTAGTCCATAGGATTGTTAGTTTATATTTTGCATGATTTTCTACGTGAATATCTCCTCTGCTTGAGATTATGTAAGGCTGTATAAAGCCAACCTTCTTCTTTCAATAAAATCATTAATTCTGATCCTGCATTATTGTTACTTTCTATAACAAAGACTTTCCCTAATTTGGTAAACAATGAAATTACAACAACTTTAAAAGTGAATTTTCAATATAATGTCTTGTTCTTTTATTTTTCCTTCTCATTTCTCCTTTCAATATATAAAATAACATACTTGCTTTTAAATTAAAAAAAAAAAAACAAAACTCGCTATTAGAGGTTTTATCGTCTTTCAATACATAAATGCATAATAATTAAAAATTTAAAGTCTTGAAGATGTGGGTAGATTTCTAATTGAACGATATTATTGTTGTCATCTTTATCGCTTAGTTAAGGATAATTTGATAGTTTAATATATACATATTAAAAAAAGTGTAGCTAACACGTGTTGTGCACGTGTCACTGCATCATCTACACAGTTATTAAATCTGGCCCGGCTCGGCGGGTCGACCCGGAACCCGGTCGACCCGGTGGATGGACCGGTCTGGGTTTAACAAAAAACTGGCTGTGGCAACAGTGCAAGCCAAACTGGGCGACCGGGACCGGCGAACCCGGACGAGACTCGGTTTTTTTTTTTTTTCAAATGTGGGATTTGAAACACATTAGTATATATACTCTATGTTCCCAAGAAAAAAGTCATGTTTTTTCAATGTGGGATAAAAAACCTTTTGGTTTAAATACTTCAACTTAAAAGGATAATATAGTATTTTTTCAATGTGGGGTTTGAACCCCTTTCATATATATACACTATGTTCCCATGAAAAAAATCATGTTTTTTCAATGTGGGATAAAAAACCTTTTGGTTTAAATACTTCAACTTAAAATGATAACATAGTGTCTTTTCAATGTGGGGTTTGAAGCCCTTTCATATATATACACTATGTTCCCATGAAAAAAACCATGTCTTTTCAATGTGAGATAAAAAACCTTTTGGTTTAAATACTTCAACTTAAAAGGATAACATAGTATCTTTTCAATGTGGGGTTTGAAGCCCTTTCATATATATACACTATGTTCCCATGAAAAAAACCATGTTTTTTCAATGTGGGATAAAAAACCTTTTGGTTTAAATACTTCAACTTAAAAGGATAACATAATATCTTTTCAATGTGGGATTTGAAGCCCTTTCATATATATACTCCATGTTCCCATGAAAAAAGTTATGTTTTTTCAATGTAGGATTTGAAACCCATTAGTATATATACTCTATGTTTCCAAGGAAAAAGTTATGTTTTTTCAATGTGGGATAAAAAACTTTTTTAGTTTAAATACTTTAATTTAAAAGCTTAACATAATAACTTTTTAATGTGGGATAAAAAAACTTTTTAAAATATTCTTTTAAACTTCATAATATGTATAATCTATATTTACATGGATTTTTTCATATGAAATATTAAAACTTTATTTTTTTTAATTTTTCCGGATTAATCCGGGTTGACCCGAGTTGACCTGGGTTGACCACTGAAACCCGGGACCCGGCCCCTTGGCCGGGTCAACCCCCGGGCCGGGTCTAATAACTATAATCATCTACTTTGTTTTTTTTGGATGACATATACGGCTGACTAAGGTGGTAAAAACATGGGTTCTAGGATGATGTTTTATTCTCCTCGATCTCCCCTCCATTCTTATACGGCATGGAGTTTTAGCATGGCTCCGGTAGCCTTTGTTTTTGTATCTTTCTTCTCTCTCACCTTTGATGTTGGCCTTGCCTTTTAGTTATTTAACCCTTAAAATTTGTTTTTCTTTGGATTTAGTCCATGTTTTTTTATTACTATTTATTAATTTTAAATAATTTATAAAATTAGAATTTTTATGCACACATTTTCAAAGTAAAAAAAATCAAAATTTAAAAAAACAGGGCAAACAAACACACCCTTCCCTTTGTGAGACTGGGTTAAGAAATTGTTTTGTTGAGCAACAAAACTACTGCTCTTCCTACTCCTTCTAAATGATTACTGAATTTCCATCCCTGGAAACAGTCAGAAACAACAGCATCGAAACTGTCTTTTTAAACTCCGGCAAGCATCATCGACCTTATGCTTAGAACAAAGCCTCCTCACTTCACCTTGCTCGAGAGGGTGATGGAGCCCTCTAATGTTCCAAATAAGAACATAAACCATAAAGCAAATGTGACATCCTTAACTCCAATCCCATGCTGGTAGAGGGGCTTTTATTAGCAACACTGATCTTTTTCTTATATATTCCTGCCCCTTTTGCCTTGGCTTAATCAACGCAACTGCTTAGCCGCACCATTTGAAGCTTGCCTTACTGCTCCAAGGGGGTTACTATGCTACTTGCTTGGGACAATTGGCAATTCAGAATCAGACTCCTTGTCTTTTCCCAAATAGATTGATACGAGTCTACTCTAGCAGTAAAACAAGCTTGTGCTTGTGTCCGTGGAGAATGATTAGTAACTAGTAACCATTACACTTGATAATACTAGAGATTATATACATGCCTCGGCTAATCTTGCTTTGAACGTTGAAGCACGAGACCCTTCATGAGTCCAGGAACATACCCCCTACAAATCGAAGGCAAAGGATTAGGCCCACTTCCCTTCTCGGTTAGGAGGCAAAAGAGTGGACTCCGAATACGAACTGCTAATTTCAACAGAGCAAGCGACTTGGCAAGGTTGGCTGTGAAGTAAAGACGAGAGATTGCATTTACCAATGTGAGAGAACCCTTAAAAATCAATCAGCTAGACATAATATCTATCTAAGGGTAGGTTGCAAGATTTCAAGATTCACATGGATTCGAAGTAGCCTGGAAAAACATAATGAGGCGTTGTGATAGAAACTGCACTGCTCGAAGCCCCAGTTAGTCTCAACTAAATACACCTTCGTACCAAAACTAATACAACTGTAAGAATCTGCAACTCCAACATGCGTTTGTTAAAAGCTAATTTCTTTCTTTTTTTGTAAGAAGTGATGTTAGAACCATGAAATCTGCCACTTTTGTCATACAGCCCTTTATTGTCTCCTCATGCACCCATTTTAACTATCTTCATCTCAATTTAAGGATATGCTACAAGTTTACCGCCAAAACATGCACAGATGGAGTATAAACAGTCAGAGTTCCATAAAATTGATCCACTCCTGAGTCAAGTTCTCAAATATATTGTACCAGATCTTAGAAGTTAGAACCAAACCAACATCATGGAAATCTGATTAAAAAAAAATCAACATCCTGGCAGCTTGTTCCTGAGAGGAGATAGATGGTTTCTATAGATGATAACAGTGGGTAAATGCACAAGAAGCCTCCATTCATGAGGGTAGAGCAGCAAAGATTATCGGCCCTGATCAATCTTGTTAACACCACTTTGATCTCATCACCCTCATGTATCATGCTTTTTCTCTGAGATGGAACCACAACACATCTGTGAGACTGAGACATGAAAAATCATTCTGTAGGAATCTCAAATGTTTCTGATACTTGTGCATCCTGCATTGTCTTCACCACCAAGCGTTTCAATTCCAAATGGTAGCTGTTTCCACGGTAGCTCCAAGCAAATAGGCAACACATTTCAACAATATATATTTTCCGCTCTTTTCTACATTCCCACTCCAAAACAGCAAATTTTGTCATTCTAACAGGTCTTTTCATAGCTCAGACTGATACAGAGAGCATGAAACAGCAGAACAAAGTTTATTATTCCATGCTAATCCAGTAAATCCAACCATCAGGTAACTCACCAATCACTGGCATAACTCATGCTGTCAGGCATATCCAAAATACAAAAATGTATCACCGATTAAAACAAGCATTCTGCAGTGTCACTAGACATTCTAAATACTACCAAGCAAATGCCTACTCTCATATGCAGCTAAGAAAGATCACGAAGAAATCAATGAAGTGTCTATTCTCCTTGCACATATTTTCAACAGAACAAGACCAAATTGTTTGGAAGAAATTAAAAAAAGAGAAGACAAAACACAATCACAAACATATAAAATTTATTCAATCAAACAAAAAGAAGTATCTATTTTGATAAAAAACCAGGGAATCAAACCACATCCCATTTTATAATAATCAGAGTTTGTTTTCTTTCTTTTTACCCAAAAAGAACATATTAATAACAGAATTAGAGTTTCTGTCAATTACATTTGTATTTGCACAATCTGTCAAAAAATACCTCATCTTTTTCTTGCATCTTCTTCAAACTCTTCAACTCATCCAGCACCATATCTCCCTCTCTTTCAATCACTACCACTCTATCAAAACTTTTCCCTGAGAATATTAAAAGGAAATAATAATTTAAATTTCCTTCAGATTTAACCAAAATCAACAGATCAATAGCCCTACCAAAACCTAATAGGATTATTATGGAAAAATCAGTAAGAATAGGCAAAGGCACACCTACGTCTGTTTGGAGTAAGAGGAAGAAGAAGGACCCCGCATGTTACGAAACATCATGTAACCGACGGGTAACACCACTCCAATCATCATTAATGCTGCGCCGATTAGGTATCTTAACGGACTCGGTGGCTCCACCTCCATGACTATCCTGTACTGCGCCCGCATGGTATCGAATGAATTTGTAAGTGGACAATGATGACGATAGATCTAGATCATCCATAATCAGAGAGGGAGAGAGACTTACAGGATCTGAATAATTCTGTCCTGTGAGATTGGTCCGGTGAGTTCTATTGACGGCTTGATAGTTGCCACGAGGATATCAAAATGACCATCGACTCGGGTAACACGTGTCAAGGTCCTAGGGGATCTACATAAAACGACACCGTCAAGACAGACAAAAAACAAAGGTGAAAAAATCCTGAAAATGTGAGCTTCAACAGCCAACTACCCCGAAGGGTAAGGCCGCCAAAGTTTGCGGGTGCCTTGGCCAGTGCTTGTCCAATTTTGAAAACTTAAAAGAGTAGAAAAGAAATATGAATCTGACACAAAGAAGAGTGAGTTCAAGAATCCCTCAAGTAATTGGATTCGGAAGGTCCTTCAAGTCGTCCCTCGATCCCTCCTCTATTACCCACGGCATCCACGTTTTCCAATGCCCTGTAAGTCAATTTATTTGATTACAAAGAAAGAAAGAACGAGAGAAATGAATTGTATCTGTGTCAAATGGTTAGGACGCTGTTGGTATTGTTGCGAAGCTCTCGGAGTGTATTGCTTCCAGAGGTGGAAACATTCTCGGTGCTGATATTTTCGTCCCTCAAAACAAGAATGTCTTCTACTCTAGAAGGTATTACCTCAAGTTTGTTATTCCGGTTACCTACCTTTTGCTTGCTAAATTCTTTGCTCAATGACAATTTTGTGACGCAGCACGTGTGGTTAGATTTGGCTCAATGAATTCTTGATTTTTTTTGCAAATGGGTTGATGTTTGTTGTGGTTTGGGTTCAAGGAATGGTATTTTAACGTTGAATGTAGTTAGGAAGCAGCAAATAGGGATTCAATTGCTGACCTTCAATTGCTAACCATTTTTACCTGTTTGATCAATAAATTGTGATTGCAAGTGGAGGTGTATTTTGATTTATGTGTAATGTGGCAGTGAGTTTATTTTTGACCCCGTTAAATGGCCGCGTGTGCAAATGGATGAGGACTTTCTCAGAATTTCGAATATGTTCGATGCAACAAGGTCTGTTGTCCGGGTGCCTAAGCTGGACCCCAAATTCAAGATTGCTGTTATTGCTTCAAAGCAGGTGCTGTTTGTTGTAATTTTTTTTTTCCAGTGGGTTTGTTTTATACCTTCGGTATTAATCTAAATATGTGCTTGTCTTGCTGCAGGAGCATTGCCTGATTGATTTGTTACACTCATGGCAGGATGGAAGGCTTCCGGTTGATATAACTCGTGTAATAAGGTGAACTTTTTGGAATGTTAAGACTTTAGGTTTATCTATTTGGTCTCATTATGGTTCTTCATGCATTTCACGACAGTAATCATGATAGAGGCCCAGACACGCATGTGATTCGGTTTCTTGAACGGAATGGCATTCCTTATCATTATTTACACACAACTAAAGAGAATAAAAGAGAAGAGGAGATCCTGGATTTGGTTCAGAATACTGATTTTTTAGTTCTTGCCAGGTACATGCAGGTAAACCTGATGATAAGATTCAGAGATCCTCATCTGTTTTCTTCTTGTGTACCAAACTAGTAGAATCTATGTAGTTCATCTGATAGAAGAAATAGGGTTTCCTAGTTTCTTTTTCATGTCTGATATCCTTACAGGAAATCCTGTAATTTTATTTTTGTCTGTTCCTTTGTGTACCCACAAACATAATATTACTTGCAATGTCCATGATGTATACACAGTAGTTGATATAAATGAGTCAACTGTGGCATCATTTATATTCACAAATTTAAATCTTGAGTGCAGATATTATCTGGTAAATTTCTGCAGAGCTATGGAAAAGATATAATTAACATTCACCATGGTCTTTTGCCATCATTTAAGGGTGGGAATCCGTCAAAGCAGGTTAGTTTTTGTAACCTTATTCTTAGGATATAGAAATTATCACCTATGCAACCATTTCAACTTTTCCCCCTGACTCCCACACATTTTTAATTTGCTAGATATTGTTGGCAGGCTTTTGATGCTGGTGTGAAATTAATTGGTGCTACGAGTCACTTTGTTACTGAAGAACTTGATGCAGGGCCTATCATTGAACAGATGGTAATCACTATCACTTACTAAGCTATGAAGTTTCTTGTCTAAATTATCGTAATTTCTGTTGGTTGTACTTAGTGGTGAATTATTTCTCGGCTCGTTGATTTGGGTTTTGTTTCTTTTATTTCACCTTGTACCGTCACTTCCTCTGCTATCACATTATTTTTGTTCTTGCCATGTTGCCAAAGTGTTCAGATATGTAAACTGTATCACTTTGTAAAATTCTCCACTGTCATATCTATAAAATGCTGGGACTTCTCAAATGGATTAACAATTTCCAATCAATTACCCATTTTATTGAATAGAGGATTTCTAGATGCTGCTTTTTTCTAAGATTGAAGACTGTCGAATGAAAAATCCTCGTCAACAGAGTTCAATATCATGTTGAATTGGTGACATGTTGAATTGGTGAAATAAGGAGTCAATTTTTAAGGAAGGGGCCATTTATTCCGGGCCTGAAAGCACAAACTGGTTGGTATAGGAAAGTCAGAATGAAATCTATGAGATGATTGGATCAAGTTGAATTAACTGAAGAAGAACGTAATAGTCTTTAAAAATTGCTTAACCACAATGTCTTTCTTTCCTTGTTTTTTCTATTTTTGTGTGAGATATTCAGAGATGATTCCTAAAGAATGTAATTGCCGTGATTTATACCTAATATCTCGTGTAGCTGATGTTGTTCATTCAAGGATCTTTGTTATTCTACACGCTTCTTTTTTTGGAAACATTAACTTTGAATTGTTAGAGTTGATTTAGTAGATTTCTGAAGCTATGCTAGTGAAACGAGCAGGGAGGGTTTGTGCCTCGCAATAAATTATCTCATACTGCTGTTTTAATTGATCACTGTTGCAATCTGAAGTTTTAACACCATATGGGCTGTATCACAACATCTATCATACGATGTTGTTGTGATATTGTCTTTATCTACCACGTGTTGCAGGATATGTTACTGGTTCTGCCTAACTTGCTTAGTTTTTTCAATATCCTCGTTTACTTGTTACAGGTTGAGAGAGTTTCTCATAGAGATAACATCCAGAGTTTTGTGCGGAAATCAGAGAACCTTGAGAAACAATGCCTTGCAAAAGCTATAAAATCATACTGTGAATTGCGTGTTTTGCCTTATGAGGAAAACAAGACTGTTGTATTCTGAGGTGAAGACAGGGGAGAGAGCTGTTGACTGTTGTTACAATCTGTATGTTCGTGAGTCGTTCATTTTTCCTAATTTAAATATTCCCAGCACAAATGTCGAGATGATGATTATTATTTATATTCCAAACTCAGAAGGTCACCTAGTGAAATTTAAGCTATGTCTATTTAGTGAGAGCACCAGACAAAACTGATCTTCTATTGTTGCCGACTTGCAGTAAGTTCATCTTTAGTTTGCACCCTTCCTTTATATTATATGTTATAACCGTAGAATTCAATCTGAAAATGGTTACATGTTGGTTAGGATGCACGCCATGAATAATATGCGCACATTTATTCGTGGGTGCTTTAATCGAGAGTGAAATGCATGAATAATTATATAGCTACAAGGTCTGTTTTATCTAGATTGTTGCTTTTGTAGCATGCTAAATTGAACAAAAGAGTCCTTCCGAGTTCGGGGACTGCATAAGAGAACGGTGTGTGCGTTTCTTACATTACATAGGTAAATTGTACAAAAGAGGGATTTTCATTTGTAATATCACTCGTATACCGTTGTCACTCTATACTTCATTGAACAAAACTATCATCTGCTCTATTCTCGGAGCAAATATACAAACACCGATCATATACTAGGCAGCATCGTTTATGCTTAAACGTGTCAGGGAGTGGTCAGTTTCTTCAACACTGCTGACTTGTCGAAGAAGACTCTGTATACCATCAACCCACCTCTGCTTGTGAATTTTGTTCTTGCACTTGAACTCCAGTAGACCTTGTGCTGTTTTAATGCCGAAATAGACTTCCTCAGTACCAGTTTCCCTTTCTTTTCTATATGGCCATGCTGTTGTCATCACAGACTCCGTAAACAACACCTAGTAGCAGCAGAAGACATTCAGGTGTTGAAGGATTTAAAACTGCAAGAATTTGCTCAAGTATTTTGAGATTTGCAACTAGAAAAGATTATTTATCCATTTCCACTTTACCTTTTTGCTTCTTGGACAAGGCTCCTCCAACGTGTTTGCTTTTGATCTTGATTAGGACCTGAAAAGATTTGTATCGGTGAACAACGTATTATATGACCTCAATAACCTATCGCTCCCAACTTTTCTCTAAGAAGTATTTACCTGGGATTTCTTGTTGATGTACACGGTGACATGTTTCCATCGCATCACTCCTGACAATCCCAATAGCAACTCATTTAGCACTAGCATCTAAAATCACTCAACAGCGGTTTCATTTCTTAGTACTTCTTTATCAAGAATTCAAGGAAATTCCAAAAGCAACAGAGAGGGCATGGCCATGAACCTTTCTTTGTGTGTTGCAAGAGTTCACCAACACAGGGAGGACCCTGTTCTTCTAATGGACCATTTGAAGAAGAAGTCCAGTGAGTATCCGCCACCCCCCTATCATAAGGACTTATAGCAGCATTCCTTCTTGCTTCTTTTGGTAATCTTGATTTTAAAGCTACTTCTCCTCTCAAAGCTGGTTTAGAGGACGGGTCACATTATGTACTAATCAATGTTCCATGATAGGAAATAAAATGAAGACCAGAAAAAGATTGAGCAAATACCTGTTGCCGCGGCGGCGGTAAGGGTCATTAGATCACCTGGACTTTGAATATCTACTGCTGATCTCACGACAGAAGCCACACAATCATGATCAGCTCCGGCTGATTCTGCTAATTCTATGCAATGTGATGCAAGGAGTTCTGCAGCTGAGGCCAAAGCCATGCTCATTTTGGAGCTGGAACCACTGGAATTTCCGGCAGCTGTCACGGCAGCCAATGCCGCAGCTAGTCCGGCTATAGATACAGCAGAATGCATATGCGCATTTTCCGTGCGTGCTTTGTCTTTCTTCTTCACTGCACTGCTACTGGATTCCTTGTGGTGGAACCATTTTCCTATTGATCCTGTCCTTGAACCTCCTTTTGAGTTTACCACCTTCCCTGACTGCAAAGGAGTGAAATAATTTGATGACAAGAATAGAATGGATTGTGTGCCAAAAAAAGAAGAAGCTTTGGATAACTTAATTTCGGATGTGAGAATGTTCTTCTTCATATCAGAAAATAACGAGGACAGGATGTAGAAATTGCAAATAAACTAATAGTAGCTGCGAGGAAGACTCACTGATTGTTGTGCCACAATTGTCTCTGGAAATGTATCGGGATTCTTTTCAGTGAAAAACTCTTTCTGCTTCTGAGCCAGAGCTTTTGAGATTTCTGAAGCAGAGAGACTCCAGGATCTTGATAAGAACTCCATAGGCTCTCTTGGTGTCTGTGGTTGAGGAATCGCTGGCAGTGAAGATGCAGGTTTCAGCTCTTGGTCCTCCTCTAAATATTCTAGCATCGAAGTACTCTTAAAAGCAGAATAAAGTCCACTTTCCATTTCTTCGATTTGTATTTCAAGTATTCCAATCAAACTGTAAACCTTCGCTTCCTTGAACTATTTCTTGTTTAGGACAGTGATCTCTCTCACTAAAACCTCAATGACTGGTGTTCCCTGCCATATCAGTCAAAGATACCTCTAAGAAGAAGTAGATACGAAGAATACTAGCCTTGCAAGCTTAGAAAACAAGATACAACTGTCTTCGGAACAAAGTTGTTATATATATATATATATCATGTAGCTACAAAAAGGTCAATAAACTTGCAAATATAGGGGACAAATTAGATTACAAAAGCACTTTTCAAAATCTAGTGCTTCGAAACCTCATGGAAATAAGGTTGGGTTTCGTTAAAGGGATCAAAAAGACAGAATTCACCAAACTCGATGACTAGTATAATTCTAAGCTTAAGGGACACAAATAGAACATCATCCTTAACAAGCGGGGATTGTTCCTTAAGCACTCATGCAAGAAAGCGCAGGATTCTATAAGGAGACAAAGAATTATGTGTTAAACTCTTGTACTTTTTGGAGGTTATGAGTGTATTAAATATCGAGTGTATTTCCCTATGAGAGCTATTAAGAGCGCATCATGGATGATTCACCTGCAAGTATTTCGAAAGTTCGTGCAAAGACCGGCCACTTCATGAATATTGGCTGGACGGTGGGGACAGTTTAGGATTCTTTCTCTTCCATTCCAACAGCCTTGCTTGAAGCAGGACGGTTAAGGTTGGTATCGTTATCTATTAGCTTTTAAATTTATTCCTTTGAGCAACTACGGGGTTTAAAATATTTGTTTGATATGTTTTAATCAAGGTGGGGTATTTAAAAATACAGTAGTTGTTTTTTAAAATAATTTTTACTCAAAAATATATTAAGATAATATTTTTTTAAAAAAAAATTATTTCTGATATTAGCATATTAAAATTATCTAAAAACATTAAAAAAAATTAATTTTTTTTTAAATATTTTTAAAACATAAAAACAACCAGACTCTAAATAAAATAAGCTTAAAGCAAGATCAATAAATCTTGGGCTAGACATCAAGGATAATCCTAGTTTTATCTTAATTTTACAGTTTACTATATTCATGGTTTGATCCCATTATCCATGCGATGATAATTATTAGTAAGCTTGCGGATATTATTTGTTCATGATTGCTCATAACCATATAATCTATCTTCTTTCAAAGAGAAATCAGCATGCCATATGGTCAAATTGGGCGGTTGTTTCATGCGTACAAGGATGCATCTAAATAATATGCTAGGTAGTCAGTCACGATCGCTATACCTAATTGAGTACACTACACAGAGAGTCCTATAATTGGCCTCCTCTAATCTGTGGTTGCGTTGACACACCGACACAAATGCCAATTTTCACGTTTCAATATATAGGGCTTGTTCCATGGGAAACTTCTTGCTTGCATTGGACACGAACAGAGCTTCACTTGCCACCTTCATCACCGAGGGCCAGCCGAAGATTCTGACTTCACTCAAATTTCAAATTGTGGGATGAGAAGGCACAGATCATGAAAGTGTTCAGCCATTTCCTTGTCTTCAAGAGCTGATAGAGGGGCCCCAAGTCTGCATTATACACATGAACGAGATGGCCATTCTTGATAAATGATTTGACCAAGCCAGTCTGTACACGGTTTTATGCCTATAATCATCGCACTCAACACTGGGAGAGTACGGGACTTGCGTCGAGTCATAATTACATTAATCTGCTTTAACCCTTTTATATATAAATATATATAGAAAATTAACTACAGATGCTCCATGAACCAATTCTTACTCCACGCATGGAATATAGATATGTTAATCAACTTTAAACTTTTATGTTTGTGTCTATCATTTTCACCCTTTTTGTTTTTGTTGAAATGTCTTTGTTATGGGCCTTTGCTATCACAGTGCCAGGAAATAGCATTTAAAAAGAATGTGCTGAATTAACGATTTTGAATTTTAGCTTGATTTATTGGAAACGGTGTTCTTCGCCGACTTGAAGTCCCTGCTGCCTTTTGGGACTGCTGGTAGAATAAGCTCCGAAAAATGGTGAAGAGGTATCAATCGATGATATATAGTATTAAAACAGATGCAATTTAAAGTATATATATGCTGTAGTTCTGATATATATACACATTGCTTATCTATCAATATAATTAAATATTAATCATTAAAGTTTTGATATTTATTAAAATATCTAAAACATATGTTGTCGTGTCACGTTTGTATAGATTAAAAAAATTAAAATATTGATATTAAGATGAATTTTTTATTATTTAAATACATTGAATCATGATTTTTTAACACAAATTTATTGTAAATTATTTATATTTAAATAAATTGAAAGCCCATATCATAAGCTTTAGCTTAAGATACAATATTTGTTATCTTTCCGTTTCTCCTTCACTCCGACTAAGAAATCCACAAATGACTACTTTTCTTGGCCACATGGTACTAGGAGAGACCAAGCTGAGCTGCTCCACCTGTGTAATGCAAAGCAGAAATTAACCACAAAATCGACAGGGAATCAAATTTTCAGATCAAAGGAAAGAGAAGTCGTCAAGAAAGTGAAAAGATCGAAAGCTAGTGTTGTCCCCTCCACATGGGGGTGGAACCTGGATCAAATAAAGTTGACAGTCACTAATTAAAGAACATTGCCTGACAGCCACGCTTCATGCCATTTAGCAAAAATCTACAGATTCCCACCTTTTACAGTGGAACTGAGAACATTCATGTGCTAGTCACATAAATTTTCATTAATTTTTTTTTAAAAAAAAGAATTCTAGGGAATGAAGCAAGAATCTTGGACGTTGGTCCATGAAGCTTATTAAGTTTCTTTTATTTGTCTAGTGCAGGCATTGGTAATTAATTTATTCTCTTTTTAATAGACATATTCTGTCAAATAGCTAGAGCTATGCATTCAATATCCCTTCGAATGGTTATTGCCAGGATCTTTGCTAGCTGCCTCACGTGCAGCATCCAAGCTTCGCTGCTTCCTTTCTTGTACAATGGAAGAGTAAGCCTTTACAACAGTAGATGATGGGTTCATCAATATGATTAGATCTCGGATTGCATTGCATGCCTTATTGCGTTCCATGAGAAATTTCATCAATATGTCTTTTATGGTCTACCCCACTAGAGCAAACAATGCCATTATAGGAGCCTAGCTAGTCCATGCATCCTATAATTATTTAAATTTTGTATATTAAACTGTAATTGTCATCTGATCTTGAACTGGACAAGCAATATCATTTTCAATCTGAAAAATACGAGGGATATCATTTTCAGAAAAAAATGATCTTGAATGTCTTTTCATACCTCTTGGGCAATGGTGAAGGGCTTAGAAACAAGCATCATTATAGGATGGTCGGGATGGAGGGAATATGGATTGGTGGCATCGAGCTTGTCTCCTTTTAAAGATTGCTCGTTTGCGCTATGATAATGTGTAACAATGATAAAATGAGATAAGAAACAAAAATGGCAAAGTCAAAAAGAAAATAGAAAACATAAAGCTAGCTAGGGTTCCCAAGCATAAAGAGGGAAGAAAAATGTTTTGCCTCCAATGATTTTATTGAATAAAAATGGTGTCTCTTTATACCAAATTACTTGGATTATATTAGATCAATTTTTACTTAATTTAATTTTAAACTCAATCTCAGCTAGAAGCCAGCATCCTGCCAAGTTGATTTGTTGAACTAGATCAATACCAAGTTTAATAACATTTCTAAAATAAATTTATACGTACGCTTATCTATATATATGCAAAATACAAACCTTCAAGGGACGGCCACACATTCTCAAACATGCAAAAACATGGTTATCATCATTTGTTTTGGATTTTTCTTCATTCGTGAAATACAGATTCCAGACAGTTTGTCCTGAACAATTGGGTTCGCTTGGTTTACATACAAGAAAGAATGGAGGATTGTGACTCGTGAGTTCCTATCCAAGCTAGCGAACAGCTGACAGGCGAAATATGTTGCTGTAATTACTCTCACATCTCCATGCATGGACCATCATAGATGCAATCAATGATGTCCTGGGAAATTTATCAAATTTATATGTGAAGAAAATAATTATCAATTAAAAAAATTATAATCTCATATTATAAAGAGTTACTCGTGTTCGAGACTCGGAGACGTGGCATCAACATTGACAGGCAGTCTTATCCGATCAGAGTAAAGTCCACAAAAGACATTTTCTTATTAAACAGGTACAGATAATTTTTAACTGGTCATTGACAAAGAACAGGCTCAAACCTACCCAGAAAGCAAGAAAGCAAATCACAATTCACAAGCCTACGCAACTGTTTAGGCGTAGTCTTCAGAAACTGGGGCAGGCGCATAAGACCCTATGAAAATACCGCCGTAAACAAGCCCAGCCAACCCACCTCCAACGAGTGGCCCCAGCCAGTAGATCCAGTTCTGTGAGAAGTCACCACTAACCACAGCTGGGCCAAATGAGCGAGCTGGGTTCATCGAACCACCACTGAATGGGCCAGCAGCAAGAATGTTAGCACCAACAATGAACCCTATAGCAATGGGTGCTATAATTCCAAGGGAGTCTTTTTTGGGGTCTGCGGCTGTGGCATAGACAGTATAGACAAGTGCAAAGGTTATGACAATCTCCATCACCACTCCTTCGATAGCACTCATCCCTGAAGCAACTCCATGGGTTGGGATGCCCTATGAAGTCCAGTAAAACAATTTTGAGCTTTGATACAATCAAAGATGATTAATTGGCGATTTATTAGAATTGCATGGTTAACAGATGAACAGTTCAAAATACTGGTAAACGCAGATGGATTTCCTTGCACAAAGGGATATATCCATTAACTGTGGCAGGGACTTTAAGTGGAGAAATGATTTAGTTTTCTCTTTGATAATTTAAATGATTAGTTCAGGACTTCTCTCTTGCTTTGCGTAAATGATAAAACGATCTGCCTTAATTATTGGATAAGCAGTGATTAGTCAAGCCGGAAATTAACTAATCCACTCGAAGAGTACTAAAAACAGAAAAGCAGCTGAAATATTTGAAATCTTACCACCACAGTTTTGCCAAGTAAGATCTTACCAACATATTCTGTCATCCCGATGCTAATTTCCCAAGTAACATCGCTTGTCAACTGAAAATATTTCCTTAGCAATGAAGGGGATTTTTACTGGTAATTTATTTATTCTCTTAGGGTTCAAGGTTTCAAATGGTTACCACTAATTAACTAAAAACTAAGATCAAAATCATTTTTTCTTTTTTTATACATATGGCTTTTCAGGATGCATGATATATAATTCTGGTGTTTTACCTCAGCGCTAGTAACGACTTTGAGGAGGAGGCATGCGACGATGGAGCCGAGGCATTGAGCAATCCAGTATAAAAGGCCAGTAAGGCAGGTGATGTTGCCTCCGATGGCCAGTCCGAAGGTGACAGCCGGATTTAAATGGCCACCTGAAATGTTTGCTGCTATGGAGACTCCCACAAAAAGTGCAAATGCGTGAGCCACTGCCACCGCAACAAGGCCAGGTGGGTCTAAGGCTGCATCTGTTGTGAGCTTACCTATACCATACCGAAGCAAAATTTACACTACAGTTTCGACTGCATGTTTTTAATCTCGTGCTTAGCAGGAGGGCTGTTTCGTTAGTAAACTTTGTATATTTTTTCCATCATGGTACGCACTTACTTTAGAGTTAATTATAATTTAGTCCTTATAGTTTATTAAAATAAATTAATTCATCTATGTAGTATAAAAATAATCAAATAATCTTTTGTTGACCATGCTTAATTTAATAGTATTTTTTTAAAATGCTTCATTTTCCCTTCAAACGTTCCGTCTTGTTTATGTATTTTTTACCGTTTCTATTTTTAAAATCAAAATAAAATAAAAACGAATTCATGAACAAAAAGAATCGCATTAAAAATGAAATTGAAAATACAGGGATATTAAATAATAATCTCTGAAATGAGATAATTAATTACTTTTACTAAACTACGTAGACTTATAATTACCTTGTTTACCTAACTATATATTTCAAAATACCAATTTTCTGAAGAGAGTTTTTTTTTGCTTTTTTTTTATAATTCATGTAGGCATAATCATGTAAAACTGGTGATGGGCTCAGTAGTACTTACTGTAAGCGACAGCCGATCCAACACCAGCAAATACAAAAAGAAGAGTGGCGATGAACTAACCATCTGGATGGTGGTTTGAGATTAAGAGGTTTGCTTTATCTGTGGTCTCAGGTTCGAACCCTGTGGTTGCTCATATGATAGCCACTAGAAGCTTACATGGTCGTTAACTTCAGGACCCGTAGGATTAGTCAAAGTACACGCAAGCTAGTCTGAACATCCACATTAAACTAAAAAAAAAAAAAAGTGGCGATGAACTCAGATAGATAAGCCTTGAGGGAGGCTAAGCTGAAAGAGTCACCAAGACTGCCAAAAGCTATCTTCGCCATTCTTTCTTGTTTCACTAATTATTAGACTAATTAAACTTAATTATTAAAACTATCAATATATATAGCTCGCTCGAGTTCTTGTGTGTGTTTCTCTATGGGCTGCAATGCATTGGTCTCATGGGCGTGGTTCAAATACACGCTTCTACTGGTGATTTTCTATGATAATTTTGCAATAAGCATCATAGCCGGCGCCGACCGTGGGACCCCATATGAATGGAAGAGCCCTAAAAGAATGGAAGCCGACCAACCGCCTTTTATTTGATTAGTAATAACTAACATGTCATCACTAATTATGAGCGCAAGACAACTAATTTACTTGTTATTTATGTGTGTGTGTTAAGAAAGGAAACAAAAAGCATGTTTTGATGGGATATGATCAATTCAGCACCAAAGTAAGCTCTAATTAATATGGTAATGATCGATGTCCACGTGTCATTTCCCCCTAATCAAATGATAAAAATTAGGGCGTTTTATCATATATGAAATAATTAGCTTTGTTCAAAGAGTTGGTATGTTTTTTTAAAAAAAAAAAATATGGTACATATATGGTTGATAATTCCATCAAGATTGTGATGGGTAACTCTATTTCCAGAGCTAGCACTGTCATCTGGGTTGTTTGGCATAATTTCTGGTTTTGCTTGTAGATATTTTTTAAAAATATTTTTAAATTAAAAATATATTAAATTGATTTTTTTTAGTAATTTCTGATTATATTTTATATATTATGAGTTTTTGCGTTCATGATGACTAATTACAACTTTTGCTTAATTTTACAATTTTAGTAAGTGGGAATGAGGATATTGGAATTAAAATTATAGACCACTTTGTTATTAAAATTATTATGTCATATTAAACTTGATAATTAAGTTTAAGATTTATTTTAAAACAAATTAAAATATTATAGCACGTGACTTATTTTAATTTTATATTAGTTATTTATTAACAAAAACTCTAAAATGCATGAGTTTTTCACTGTTGCAATTCACAATGTTTGCAATTATTTATTTAATTTTTTTCTATTCAATTGTTTCCTTTTATGACCAATTTTCATGGATGATTTATCAAAAATTGTTAATGAGAGACAGGATTAAAACAAATGAGATTGATGAGTAAAACAAGGAGGAAACATTTGGTGTTTTCAAAAAGGGATAGAAAGTAAACTTTGGCCTTTTTATTTTTTTAAATGATAACTTCTTGGTCCTAAATATTTCAAAAACTCAATTGTGGAATAAAAGTTTATTTTTTATTTTCTAGTTCAAGATGGGAAAGAGAAAGTCATTGAATTCTGGTAATAGAAAAAAATATTGATGGACAACGAATTAGGCTACCAAAATAGTCGATATTGGTTTGTACGAGTTTTATATGCTAGAAAGAGTTCTTGTAAAGTGTTCTTTCACCTTTAGTTTTTTTTTTAAAAGTAGATCTGATCTCGGAAAGTTTTTTTATTTCAATTTGATTTTTTGTTTGTTTACCATTTTTGAATTATTTAAAGGTATAAACAAGTTTATTTAAGTCTCTAAGATGTTTTTCAAGTGTTTTGGGGTCAAAATTATGGTTTAAATAAATTTTTATGGTGTTTAAAATCTATGGCTCGAGTTTTCGGCGATCAAAATCTGGGCAGAGAAAACAACAAGTTGTCTGCTATTTTTTTCCAATAAAACCATAGATGGACAACAAAAGAAATTTTTTTTAATAGCCTCAAGCTTGCATTCATAGGCTTTTTTTTTCAATTTGATCCTTCATAATTGGCTCTTTTTATTTTTGCCTTCTTTTATTTATTTTTTTTGGATTGTTTTTTTTTGGATTGAATTGGTGAGCATAATAGAATCCTTTTGATTTATTGCCGTCTGACAGATAAACTTAGGAGAACCATTCAAGATAATTAATGGTGATAATGCACAATTTTCAAGGCATCAATCCTTCAATATATAATGAGAAAGACCAGCATCAAGAACAGATCGAGTTTTCGTCGGCGATTATTTACTGATCATGATGTGGACGAGTTTCATCATACGCGTATGAAGCATAGGGTTTGAGGATAGCATTAAAATAAATCGTGGCTGGAATTTGAAGTTCCACCAATAAAAGAAAAGAAAAGCTCAACAAATGCACCTCCTCAGCTTTGAAGCAGTATTGGCGTGGCTGGTGTAAAAGCCAGCCACCGGCATCACTATTTGCCTGCCATACTGCTTTCTGCGACGTGTAAGCGTTTAATGGAAGTTCTGTTCATGCATACAGCTTAAACAAATTCCCACTTCTTATTCAACTTTTTCGATAAACAAATTTGTTGTTGAGCTTTAACCTGTTTTCTCTTCTAAAAAGCAGCCTGTTCTGTTGCCTTTCGGGGCTGGATGATCAACTCATTACATGTTTGCTAGTAGGCTAGAAAGGATTATATATATATATACTGCTCATGTTTGATTTATTTATTTTTTAGGAGAGAAATATTTAAGATTTAAAGGAAGAAGGTTAAAATATTGTTAGCCTGTGTGTCTGGGGGAGTAAATAGTTTTTTAATGGAGAAAAACTGTGAATTTTAAGATGGAAAAAATAATCTTTTATAACTCAATAAATTATTTTAAACATGTAAAGATTCAAGCCTAAAGCTTATTTTGTTTAAGTCTTTTTCATTCTAAAAATCTAGGTGTTCTTTATGTTAATTTTAAGCTTGTTTTTTTTATATACGAGAAAGAATTTTTAGCGGGTTTAAATTAGGTTTCTCCAAAACATGATGATTTTTTGAGATTAATTTTTTATTAATTTATAATTTGTTTAAATTATATTAATGTTTTATATTAAAAACTTAAATTGAATATTAAATTTCAAAGAACAAATTGTCCCCAAAATAAATAGATTTCACTTTTAATATGACCTCAAATATATTTTTTAAATAAAATTTCCAACAATAATAAGTACCTGCCAATCTTTCATATATGTATATTTTTCCTTATTTTCCATCAAAATATCCTTGCACTCTTTACTCTAAATGAACACATATCATGCCCAGCTTAATTTCTTTTCGTATTGCCACTTAATTGCAAGTACTATCCATAATTAACAAATAACACTTTTTAGGCAAGAAGGCTTATTAATAATTAAGCTTTAGATCGATAGAAGCAGAGTCTATTGCTTACTAATTAGTATTTTTTTTTTAATTTAATGTGATGGAAAATATGACTCGAAAGGATCAGTGTGTGGTTTTTTCACTAAACAATTGGCATAATCCCCTAAATACCATACCTAGAACATGTTTCGCTACTCTATTAGCCGTGGCATCTCATTTTATATTTATTTTTTTACTATTAAATATCAATTAGATTTTTTTGATTAATTATGACACTTAATTCTCTCTACAAATACTTAGGTACTTCATCCGAATAAAGTAGACAGTGCAAAACCTCTCTAAGCACTCTCTGATAAAGATTTGTCCATGTTTCCTCGTTTAGCTCCTTATTTCCTACTCACATTCTTATTTCTCAAAGATACCATCTATTCACAATATTTCCTCATCTCTTATCCTAAAAATCCCAGATACCAACAATCTATAATCAATCATTTGATATTTTCAGTTTCTATCATTTTATTAAAAAAAATTTATTAACGTAGATGTCCGTGCCCGCTTATAAAAAATTAATGATTATATGCAAGTCTCCAATACGTGCTTATCATATTAGCAACCATGTACAGGATTCGAACTTGAGATCATATAGGGAGCAAACCCCTTAATCACAAACTCTTACTACTTGACCACCTACTAGATATTTAAAATAATTTTATTAACATAATAGTTGACATGAAAGTTTTGGAGAATTGTTTGTTGATTTTTTAATAGTTAAAATAATTTTTCATTTATACATGGTGTAAGTGATATATATATATTCCACTGGAAAATAAATCACAGTACACTTAATACTAGAATGTTAACGAGGTAGATTTGGTATCAAGTTACGAAAGGTAGCTATGATTGTATCACATATGAATATTGAGTTATTAAGGTAGTTGTATGTCTGGGATGATTTTCAAAATTTATTTTAAATATTAAATTTCATGTTAATCGAATCGGAATAAGTATTTTTAAAAATTAAAATGATTTAAATTATAGAGAAAAAAGGAGCTCTTTTTTTAATCATGCCTCTTTTTTTTTAATCCATGGAATGTAGATCATTTGTCTAGATATATGATTTGTCGTCACCTAGTTCAAGCTCCGGCCATCTCTCGTGTTCAAACAATCAAGTTCCAACATATTTGAACCCCCAAAACTCTATTTTTCATCGTCTAAAATTCAGGGTTCAAGTTAACACTTAGCATAAATGGTAAACAGTCCCCAAATTAATCCTTAAAATTAACACTTATTTTGTGGTTGGAATTATTTTTTAAAGTATTTTTTGTT
Organism: Populus x sibirica; assembly: GCA_019202695.1. Lineage (NCBI taxonomy): Eukaryota > Viridiplantae > Streptophyta > Magnoliopsida > Malpighiales > Salicaceae > Populus > Populus x sibirica. The sequence continues at coordinate 2,825,911 of JAGMVL010001291.1, read as the reverse complement.
TGATTAATTTTTTTAGATTTTTTTTATTTTGATGTGATAATATTAAAATATATATATATATATATATATATATATATATTAATTAAAAAATACTCTTAATAACCAGTATAGCCGCATTACCGACCATTTAGTTATTCAAAAAGCCAATGTGTTTCTATCACATGCCACCCAACAACACATTTGAATTGTTTTAATTAGTTGTTTAAAATCCAGAAAACCCACGAAATATAAAAAGCCAAACCAATAATTTTTTTTAAAAAAAAAGGGATAAATTTTTGGTTTGGAGAAAACAAAAAACTTTGAAAAGTGACGTAGATTTTTCTTGCTGGAATTGGATGCACATGGCTGAGCAATGATACTCCTCACACACCCATTAAAGAGCCTGCGGAAACAAATTATATTAAACACCACCAGCTTGTTAAGGCCCAATATCAAAAAGTCCTTATCTCCACGCTTTTCAAATTTCAATCAAAACCAGAGCATTGATGCAATGATAGCCATTGTAAACCACATGATATTAATTGAGAGTCCAAAGCAATGCACTCATCATCATTATCTTCATGGCCCCTTTCAAAACCCTAAATTTGGACTCTTTTGGATGACAAATAGACTATAAGTTGGCATTTGGTATGAAGGTAAGAAAAAAAAGAGTGAATTGTTACAGAAATAATTATTTCTAGAGCAAGAGCAAGTTTAAAGGGTATAAAAATTGATGTTCAAGAATGTTTGGTGTATTATAAATTAAAGGGTTAAATGTTAATGAAAATAAAAAGGAAATAATTTAATTATTAGTAATGATTGATGATAAAAACAAAATGTCTTGTATTTAAAAGGAAAAGAAAATTGATCAAAAGACAAAAAAAAAATACTTGGTGCATGGTGGGTAAAATTTACCATTCAAAGCCATTAATTTGAGGTACAATGTCTCTACTAATGAATCCTCCGGCAAAACTTGTTTAACTTGTATAAGGATAAAATTAACTCCTATTGTCTAACATAGTTTTTAGTTATTATAATGTGACAAAAAGAACAAAAATAGTCAGATAAAAATAAATTTGATTAAAAAAATAGAAATATAAAAATAAATTTACCTACAAGATAATTTTGAAGTGAATCTTTGTACTTTCAAAACAAGAGGTACAAAGAAGACATGTTTTCAGAAACAATATTTTTATTTTTTATTCTTAAAATATTTTTTTTAAAAACTCTCAATTTCAAAAGTGTTTAACCAAGACATGTAAAGATAAAAATAGTTATTATCATAGTTTTAAAACTCAACTTGGAAGTCGATCTTGGGCAAAGCTTGAGTCACTGGTTGGGGCCCAAGTTATAGGTCCTAAGTAAGTGTAATAATAAAAGCAACTATCATCATAGTTTTAAACTCGATTCGAGCCTGGATCACGTGTCAAAAGGGTCGACCTGGAGCAAGGCTCGATGTCAGAAGCGTTGGCATAAAAAATATGGTTACTATCATAACTTTAAAATTTAATTTGGAGGTCAGCCCAGGTCATGGATTAATAGGATTGACATGGGTCAATATAAAGATAAAAGTTATTATTATTATAATTTTAAAACTTTATTCGAGGGTTGATCAGGGCAAGGCCAAGATCACAGATCAAAAGGGTTAACATGAATTAACCCGAATCAACTAATGAATAAAAGTAGTTAATATCATAGTTTTAACACCCAACTTGAGAGTCAAGTTGAGGCAATGTTCAGGTCACATGTCGGCAAGGTCAACCTAGTTGACCAAAAAAATAAAAATAACTAAAGCAACCTTGTTTTGATTAAAAAAAAGTTTCAAAAAAGCTAAGGGTTTTCTTACGCATGTTTTATCCCAAATTGAACTGGATTTTTAACCGGGTCAAGTCAAATCAATCATTTTTCTATTTTTTTTAAACTTGGACCAGTCCAGGCTCGGTTGATGGATTTGCATTATGAGCAACAACCACTATTATTTTGCAATATGGATTTGCATATTGATTCCCTTTTTTTTTCAGTCCCTCAATTTTTTTTTCTTTTTATTTGATCCTTTAATATTGCATTTATCTGGGATTGATCTTGATGATTTGTTTTCTATGTTTGTGCATGTGGATCGCGCAGTCAGATAAATATCTTGTTGCTCGATTGATACTCAGTTTTGCAAAATAAAATTAGAGCTTCGGGAACTAAATTTGAGCCTTCTAAAAATATTTGGTCCCCTTTTTTGCTAATATCAAGGAATAATTTGCAAGGTTAGTGGATGAGTTTATGTCTTTTTCAGTCAATAAACTTTTTTAAAAATAATAATCCATTCACATTTATTTATTTTTAATTTGACTTTTGATTTTTTTTTTCTACCTAGAATTGGAGTTTTTGCAATGTTGAGAAAAAATTTTGGGACTTGATTGATGCTCGGTTTTGCAAAATAGAGCAAAAGTTTTCTAACTTAGAACAATTGATTGTTAAGGGACCAAAATTGAAATTAAAAAAAAATGGAAATAGGGGTAAATGGTTAGGACAAATAGACTTACGCGTGCATCTCACACACTAGCTTTTGGGAAGCGTCTGCTGAGACGGCACATGAGGTGTTACTCTGCTGCGAAACATCGGCTTCCCTAACGGCTTTAGAAGCATCTCACTGTGAGCTTCCTGGCGATCAAGATAATGTTAAGGGAGGCGAGATTGTTGGGCTTTGATGATCTTTTTTTCTTCTCCGTCTTTGTTTTCCTCTCTCTCGAAGGAAAAATGATTTTTTTTTCAATTTTACCCTTAAATATTGAGTTTATATATATATATATATATATATATAATTGTGCTTTGAAATTATATTCAATTTTATTTCTTCATGTTTATTCTAGGCTCACGACTAGGTTATGGATTTGGCATACTAACTTAAATGGACTTAAGTCGATTTTTTCTTACCTTTTTTTTTCAACATTTAATTTGCTAGGAAATAAGCTTTGGATTTTTTATTTTATTTTACTTTCTATAGATTTTCAAGTTATCATTTATTTATTTTCTTCCTTATGAAATAATATCATGGAGACCTTCTTGGAACATTGGGAGGATAAGAACAAAAAATATATATACTTAACAACCCTAATTAACCTTTAAAATAAATAAAATAAAACATATAAAATAAAACTTTCTATTTTAGTCTTTAATGAGTACTATTCATAACTCCTTTTATGATTAATCATTATATATATATATATATATATATATATATATATATATATATATATTTCAATTATTTTATTAAACTCGAACATTATTTTTATATTTCTCAATTAAAAAACACTATAATACTGAATAACACATCCAAGATACTAGCTTTGTTTTTTATATCAGAAATGAACTTAGAATTTTACTAGCCGGTACCCATTAATAACCTGCTACGGGACAAGGCCAGAACAATCCTCCATCCCTAGTCAAATCACATCCCAGAAAGATTCGCACTTACTATATCTATTATAATAAATTAGGTCATCACAAACGACTTTTTGTTTATTTGATTTGACATATACATTTTGGTGTGATCATTTCATAATGATTTGAGGAGAGGCACATTCGCTGCTCCCTCCATACGCAATGATCATTGGAATGTGAGGATGGAGCTCATGATGAGTGATTCTGCATCTTATTAGATTGTGCGCAGCGTCCATGATTGGCTCCCCTCCCCGATTCATGCATTTTTTGCATACATCACATGTAAGAACTCTTGGACTATATGCGATTTCCATAAATTAACACCATTAAAATACTTTGATTGAAGAATAATAGTTAACATGGGATCTGAGAGAACATGCTGACCATTTATATTTTATTTTTTCCCCATTTTCTTATTGCTGTATTCTTCTATTATCTATCCTGTCGTTTGAATTCAGTGTCTGGTTTTTGGAAGTGGCTATTTGACAGAAACTCAAGAATTTCCCTTCATTTTTATCCTCCCCAGGTTTCGATTTGATGGTGAGATTAATCTTCACTAATATTGACATAATTGCTGTCAATTTCCGCCATCAGGTTATATTTTACACATGGGAGGTAAAATACATATGTAGGGTTTTTTCTTTTCTTTTCTTGGACTGCATATGTAAGGTTTTTTTTTTTTAGTTTAACATGGATGTCTAGACCAGCTTGCGCGTACCTTGACTAATTTCACGGGCCCTGAAGTTAACGATCATGTAAGCTTCTAGTGACCATCATATAAGCAACCACAAGACTCGAACCTGAGACTACAGAGGGAGCAAATTTTTTGGTCCCAAACTTTTACCATTGAATCATCACCTAGATGGTTGCATATGTAAGGTCTTGTTTGAATATGTGAGGGTTATATAACTTAGTAGGTAATAATTTTTTTTAAGAAAAACACCTGGTGGGTAATTAATGTTTATTGAGGAGCCAGTAAGATTTTTACGAAATTATAAGCGGGCCCGTTTGGTAGAGGAGGACATGAGGAAAAACTGAAGATAGTGCGGGTAAATTCAGTGAAGGAGAATGGGCCGGCATGCTGTCCTATATAAACCGCTGGCTGCAAAAAGAGGCAGGAAGACAACATCGACCAACACAAGTCATCAAGAGAGAAAAGGAATTCCATATATCTACCATCTCACGTAATCTCTCTAGTTCCTTAATTTCCTCAATCACCTTCAAATTTTCTTTTTAAATCCTTGGCAGCATGAATCCATCTTCATCGAAAAGCAAAAGGAAGCAACCACAGCAAGTACAGCAGGAACCGGGTACTGGATTAAGGTTTCTTGGTGTTAGGAGAAGGCCATGGGGAAGATATGCAGCAGAGATAAGAGACCCTTCAACAAAAGAAAGGCATTGGCTAGGCACCTTTGACACTGCCGAGGAAGCTGCCTTGGCCTACGACAGAGCCGCTCGCTCCATGCGCGGTCCTCGTGCTCGCACAAACTTTGTTTACTCTGACATGCCTGCTGGTTCATCCGTTACCTCCATTATCTCCCCTGATGACCAGCAATCTCTACAGCAGCAGCAACAGCAGCAACTCCAACAAAATAGCGACCATAATAACAACCTGTCCTCATTATTCTTCAATGCCCGGCCTCCCTCTCATGATCTTCAGCCGGACTCGACTCCCATTTTCAACCAGGATTTTACCTCTCAATGCCATTTGTCAGACGGGTTTTCTTCAATGACTTCTGGTGGAGATTCTTGGTGCTGCTCCAGCACCAGAACTGATAATCAACAGCTACAACATGTTAATGATTACAATGTGCTTCCTCATGAGTTTCCTTCTGATATATCTCACGACTCGGGTTATAGTATGGGTCAATGTGGTTTGACCGATTCATCATCTTCAAGGCTGATGGGTTTTGAGGACCAGACAGCAATGACTACTGGATTTGACTCAGTACTGGGGGGTGGTAGTGGTTCTTATTTCGGGTTTGATTCTGGCGAATACGTTCACAGTCCACTTTTTAGCAGGATGCCTCCAGTTTCAGATATGGCACCAGATGGTTTTGATTTGAGCTCCTCTGCTTATTTCTTCTAAATAGCATGGAGTTGATTATTTGGCTTGCTTTCTTGATCCTGCTCATTGGTTACTGATAAGAAAGAGTCAAAGCAGTTGAATCTTTCACTCTCTACTATTTCGGTTTCTGGGTTTTGCAGGTGCATTGGTTTCTTGTTCTCATGGTTTAGCATGACATGGATCCTTTCTTGATCGATCAATGCCAGAGACTTGGCAATGAAGAAAGGATAGCGACAGCACGAAGATTGTTTCTCCATTAATCCAGAAACAAAGAAACAATCAATTATCGGGTCTAGGAGTTCATGGTGTGTATATGTAAGGATTAAGGAAACCACTTTGCGTTGCAGATTAAAAATTAAGGACTGCTTGTGGTCCAGAAATCAGTGATGAAGTAGGGCTTGGATTTAATGTGTTTCTCGTATTTTAATTAAATTTTGGAGTGGAGTTAATCCGTCCTAGGACCCTTTGTTTTTGTTTCGGCATTACAAAATTCACTGCCACGAGACTGTAGCATTTCCTCTCTTTTTTTTTTCAATATACAGAGAATTTTAAAGGCTGGCCAATTGAGATTTTTTTTTTTAAGTTGCTTTATTTTTCTTTAAAAGTAATTGCAATAACTAAACTTCATAGTTACGAAATGCAGAATAGCTTTTTCTCGATTCGAACTGGCTAAATAATGGAAACATTTATATAAAACTCAACAAGAACATGGGTATGAAAAATAAGCTTTCTTGCAATCAATTTGGGCCTAGTAGAGTTTGCCCTCGTTGGTCCTAGGCTTTTTGTAGACCGGCTGCTGTATTCAGGCCTTGTGCCGTTTTCCACTAGTCTTGCGGCCCTATATACTATTCAATTATTTAATACCAGTTTGATTTTATAATACTCCAAAACAAATATTTTCCAATTCAACCCAATTTCTAAACCCTGATGAAAAATATAACCCATCTAAAAAATGTAATCATATTGAACATGTCAATTCTCAGGTTTTGATTATAATCATATTCAACCCATCTACAAATTGTAAAATTGCAAACAAATGTTGATGTTCCTGTCATGAGAGAATATGAGACATAACACTTGGCACAACCATGTTTCATTTTTTATTATGTTTCATCCTCTCTGTAGCTTTTTCTAAGCAGATATTCTGGAACAAAATGTTCCTTGATTTGCAGACACAAAAGTGGTTGTGTTTGCACCCTTCTGCTTCTTCTTTTTTTTCCAAGACTTGTAAGATAATCTTTACATGTAAGGAATGGCAAGAGTAATGAGTCGAATCTCCTACCCTAGTATAGCTCATCAATTGGCGATAATAATTAGGTGAAGCTCAGATAAAATCAAGATAATTGAATTCAATAGAGCAATAATTGAATTAGGAATTTCTTCTATTACGCTTTAGAAATTCTTATAGTTATGGGTTGAATTCAAAAAAGGATTTTTTGAAAAGAGAGAATTGTGCATGTAGAAGAGAAAAAAATTATTAGAGCAATAATTGAATTAGAAAACTCTCTTTCTCCTCATTCATAATTCCAAGTCATCAATCATCCAAAGACAATAACTAAACCATAAACTCCATCTCACTAGTCAATAATCAAATCCCAATTAAATTAGGAGCATCATTAAATAAACTCGATCTGATGACCATGATTTTACCTTCTCTTTAAAACCACATCTCCCCCCAAAATCAAACCTTGTACTAGATTTTTTTTTCTAAGACCAAGCCCCATAATAAAAAAGATTGAGAAACACCTATAAAAAACCTAAGATATACCTCACAACAACCCCTACACGAAACTTCCTTTTCACCTAAGGATTTTATGGTTGTTAATTCCATAATTTTTTATATTGTTTTTTTTTAGATCTAGATTCAAAACATGTCTAACACGTGTCATCATCTCATATAATCTATTTTATGTTTGCATATGATTTGGATGCTTTTTCATTGTTTCCTATAGTCGAGTCAGTTCTAGCAGCTTCATAACTAGTCAAAAACCATTATTTTTAGCCTTTTTGGCATGTATTTAGATTTGATGAGTATGAGATTTGATATATTTTAAACAAACCTTAATATGTCATTATGAATAATATTTGGTTATGTTATTGATAGGGTGATTAGATTAATGGTTTAGGGTTCAAAATATTTTTAAAGTATTATATTTTTATTCATATTTGTCTTATATACATATATTATAATAAATATCATGTGAATGTGGATCCATATGCTTAGGGTGCCACTAACAATACCCTCTTAAATTACTTTTTTTGATCATTCATTCAATTTCTTTCAAAGAGCAGAGTCACCTATGATGACACTATTATTTTCAAAATTATATATATATATATAAATATCTTAATCATTGTTTTAGGTCATTATGGTCTTTTACTAGGCAAACTCTTATCATAAAAGTACATTAGGGTTCTTACCTTAGGTATGATACATGTGATGATTGTTATATTCTCTATTATATGACCAACCCTTTATCTATAACATATAAATACTAGTTAGGTTCCTAGTTGTAGACTATCCACGAGAGTTTGGTGGTTTCATAAGCGTTACCTGAATCATAAAGCACTAGAGCACTACTACTTCTCCTAACCTAAAACAATATGTGTACGAAAGAAAATGTTCTATTATATATACATGGGTACAACTCCATATAAGATTTCAAATATTTGTTAAAAAAACTTATCAATATCAGTCCTATACATATCAATCAGTCATGTACAAACATAAGGATATATTAAAGGATTTTTTTTTTAGTATACATGGGTCCTTATTGGCTTGTTTTTACGGGGCCTGGTCTTAGAAAAAATCTAGAACAATGTTTGATTTTAGAGGAAGATTTGGTTTCGGATATAAAAGGAGACAGAATCGTGATTGTTAGACCGAGTTTATTTGGTGATGCTACTGGTTCGATTAGGATTTGGTTATCAATTGGTGAGCTAGAGTTTGTGGTAGGCTTAAAGTCGATGATGGTGTTGGAATGTCTTAGGGTCATTGTCAGTTAGGATTATGAATGGAGGAGACGAGAGATAAGGGTCGCTAGGTTTTTTTAATACTTTTTTACCCAATATTTTTCTCTTCACATATCTTTTCTCTCGCTATATTGTTCACCTCTTTGTTATACTATCCCTAAAATTCCTTTATTCTTCCCTAAATTCTTTATTTTTGTACCTTTGAAAACATTCAACTCCCTTTCTTTTATGTTGTTTTTGTTTTTTAACTATTATTATTTGTATTTTTTTTTTACTTGTTTAGAGATGGGGTTTTAAATGTTCAAGTTGATCCTTATCCTTTTCTCAACTATATTATGCTCACTAATAAAAATTCTCACCCTTATCCCCATCATTATTGGTTTTTTTGATTGATTGATTTAAAAAAAATTTAAGCTAGAGTTTTTTTATTTTTAGAAGATTTTTCCATAAAAACAAAAGGGTAAAAAATTATGAATCACTAGAGATTGGCCAAATCACATCTAAAAGTGTTTTTGAGAATTTTTATATTTTTTTTTTATTTTCTAAAAAGACATCAACTTAGGGGTCAAAATCAAGTTATAGCAACCCTAACATGACACAATTTACTTGTTAGGTTTAAAAGCAAGTCATATGACTAGTAAAAATATGGTGTGGGTTTAAACATAAATTTTTTAAGATGACATAATTTTTTAAAGAATATTGAGATGGCGATCTATTGGATCAATTCGGGTTTCTCAGCCAGCTAAATAACAGACATTTATTTGAGATCACGATAAACCTACAAGTATCAAACTAAAACAAATTGTGTTACCAATTAAAATTCAATAAAATATTAAAGATTGAAATTGGGGGAAAAACATCAATAAGAAAAATCAATAAAAATACAATTGGGAAGGATAAAATTGGGAAAAAGATTAATTAAGAAAAAAAATAAGGGAAAAAAAGTTTAGGTGTATAAGCTTATGGCAGTCAACATGTTTGGTCTTACTTAATCTTTTTCCTTTTTCTTATAGGGGGACACGTTGCCTCCTATTTCAAATCCTGACCATCACAAGTGGAAAACAAATAAAAATTATACAAGATAGTCAAGAAAAAGTAGAAATCAAAAGAACAAAGAGCAAATTGAAAAAAAATAACATATCATAAACTGGGATTGAATGATGAAATTAAAAATAAATAAGACTTTATACAAAATGATTAAGAATAAAAATTAGAAGTTGAATGAATATGAATCAAAGCTGAAATATGAATAACTACGAGGACAACTCTAAAATTTTGAATGGCCAACGTGATTTTCGAGGGGAGAAGAGAGAAAAAAAAGAGGGAAAGAAAGCTCCGTCGATGACAATTTGTCGTACAACCATGCGCTGCCCTTCCAAGAAAAAGACATTGCAATGATTCCAAAGATATGGCAGCAAAGCCTTTTTACCCACTTAGAGGCATCACAAGAGCCGCTAGAAGGTTGCGAGCGCATCCCACCTATTATAGGTTGAAAATATTTAATGTTTATTAAAAGACTAAATTGCCTTTGACCAACTTGATAATAACAAAAAAAAAACAAGTTGAAAAGAAAAAAAAGCCTATGAACGCAAGCTTTGAAAAATTTGCTTTTAAGAGCAATCGAGTCATTTTACAGTGCTTAAAAGAGTGAAATTTTTTTTTAAAAAAAGCCCCTAAATGCTAGTTTTAAAATTTTTGCTTTTAAGGGTAAATTATTAATTAAAATGTTCTTTTAAAAATAAAAAAAATAATTTTATCCCTAGTCAATCTGGTAGTTACCAATAGACCTTATGAAGAGACCAAAATACCCCAACACTAAGACCATCAATTTGTTTAGAATGGAATATGGTAATTACACTATTATAGTGAATAGTGAAATTCATATTGGTGTACAATGAATTTCCATTCAATTTTAGCTTTCTTTTAATGATAAAAGTTCACATTTTTTTTTTGATTCGAGGAAACCCCACTTCCCGGAAAGCGCACTTTGTGGCTTAGGTGAGCGAGTAAAACCCTGGTTGTCTTAGGCTTTTACAAGAGGTGCACGCGCTGACTCGAACTCGAGACCTGTTGTACAGATCTCAAACCCTTTGCCATCACGCTACGCCCCTGACTCAAACTTGATAAAAGTTCACATTGTTTATCCTAAAACAAGAAAAAGAAAAAGGTTATTATGATATGTCTAATGTGATTTTTCACAAGTGTATGAAATTGAATAAGCAATAATAATGATGAAATAGAGTGTTGAATCCATAAAATAGAGGTGGTCATTTTTTGTTTTGTTTGATTTTGAGTTAAAAAATCACCTAAATCATTTTAAAAACTATAGGACCAAACCAGAAACTAGTTCAAACCCAACCTTTTTTAGTTTGATTTATGGTTATGTTAAACTAGTAAAACCTATATGTCATGACTTGTTTTTTACCCCTAATTTTTTTATGTATATCTTTAGTCAAATTTAACTTTTGGTATTTTTTTTTATCATGATTATGATGATGATGATGATGATGATGATGATGATAAAACTAGGCTTGAGTGGAGGTTTGATTGCGCCAGACTAGACTGAAATTATATCACTTAAAATAGTGATAATAAAAGATTCGATTGTTGATTTTTTTTTATAGGAGTCATTATGTCGCTCATCAAACCATTGAATCTCTTAAAATTAGACCCAAATGTTGTTGTTTAGGTTTTTTATTTTTATTTTTCTTAGCTATTTTTTTATTTTACTATTTTGACTTGAATTTTAATTTAATTTCCCTTATGCTTTCATGTTTTTAGGATTTTCCTACTAGAATAAGATTTTCTAGCCTATTTAAAAGTTTGACTTATTTAAAGGTCTTGTAAATCTCTAAAGAGTAAGATTTCATTAACCTTATTTTAAGATAAATAAATTATAAATTTAGGGTTCACATCTACAACCTTTTTTAATAATCAGATTTTATGTGTTTTTTGTGTTGTTCTTGTCCTTATAGCTTTCATCTGTATCATTCGTCATGTTTTACCTAATTACCATAGTTATTTATAGATCTTGGTTATGTCAGCTTAATGTTTACCTTGTGAATTGTGGAAAATGATATTGCATATACATGGTGAGTGAAGTTTCAGGTACCTTGTGATAAGTGAAGTAATTATAAAGAGTGGTCTCATGGTGAGTGGAGAAAAAAGATTGTCTTTATTGGAGAGGTTGGTGCTTGTCATTGGTTTGCGATACTTATTATGTCATTAGTAAAGATAGGGGTGAAGTTAGGATAATTTTTTAGGGAGGCAAAACTAATATAACAAGATAAAAAAAAATTTATAATCTACCATACATGAATTGTAAACATAAAAGCACTGCATGATTTAGTTTCATACAAAGAAAAATATAGAATTATACAAAATTTACTACATACAAGATAAGTAATGTACAAACTTACCACAAACATAGAACAACCTTTGTACGGGCTAAAAGCAATACCAAATTGAATTAAAGCTATAAAATTAACTTCTTCTTCATAATGGATCCTCCACTTTAATTTTGTTGGTCTTCATACCTATCAAATAGAAATATTAGCTAGAACGAAACATTATTTTTGTTTGGTAGATTTTTTGAAATAAAGTACAATAAAAATAAAATAATAAACAAAGTTTCTTACATGTTTATTTTAATTGTGCTCATCAGTTTTTCATAGAATAGAAATCATTGATTATCATATTTATTGAGAATCTTTCTACAATGTTTTTTTTTACATAAACAATCAAATAATCTACAAGAAAATCATCCTTCATTCGATTGTGAAGTCTTATTTTAACAATCATCATTGTTGAAAAAGCTCGTTCAATAATTATTATCAAAACAGGAAGAATCAAAATAAGCCAAATCAATATGTCAATTAATAGATAAATTATTGATTTTCCAGTTTTTACCAATCCTTAGCAAATCGGCAATCAATGACAAATTTTTTAACTCTAGATGATTGGGCACATCAAACTCAAAATGTTACAATTAGAATCTTAACTGATTTTTTTCTTGGTCGGAAAAATGTTCAGGATAAAACTTATCAATAAGCTAGCATATATCTTCAACATTGAAAAATATATAGGTACTTTTTTATCCAAAGTTGCGCTAAACATAAAAAGCTCGGTTGCCTACTCACTAAATCTATTATTTAGCTCTTGCAATTATTGATTAATGGTAGCTGTAAATATATCTACTTGGTAGTGTTGCTAAACTATTATTGATTTTTTTTCCAGTGAGATTGTCCCATATTAAAAAAAGCAAGCTTTCATGTTAGGAACTTTAATGTCTTGATGCTTATAAAATGATGAAACTTTTTCTAAAAGAATTTCTCAATTATCATCTCTTAACTTTTGAATCAATGTCTTTGTGGTAGACACTAAATGAATAACATTTGAAATACCTGAGATTTTTGTTGTAAGGCTTAACAAGGCATATCAATAATTCCCATAATATTCTTCATTATATGTAAGATGAATGCAAAATCAAATGTCATTAACAACATAACTGTAAAAGTTGTATCACCATGTTGAGAATAAGTAAATCCATCTAAAGTAATTTTCTTAATAACCAAGCAAGTTGCCCTGTATAATTTTATGAAACTGAAAATTGATTTGAAATGTGAACTCCATCTACTATCTCTGGGTTGCTGCAAACCACCTACTTGATTAGTTTATTTACTCATTTCAATCTCACCAATAGCAATTAAATGTTAAATTTGAGCTACTTGAAAAGCCTCCATTTCATTATTACGTTTGCAAAAAGCACTAACAATGTTGATAATAAAATTCAAATTCTGAAAAAAAAAAAGTGTGAACATCATATACTTCTCTAGCTGTAGCAATTAGAGCCAATTGTAATTGATGGACTAAGTAATGTACATAACATGTATAAGAGCAATATTTAATGAATAAAGCTTGCAATCTATTCCACTATCCACGTATATTAATAGCACCGTGAAACCCTTGACCTCTAATAATTTGAATATAAAGATTATAATGAGATAAAATAAAGGAAATCTTTTCCTTAAGAGTTAAAACAATTGTATTTTTTAACATGCATTGTATCTAAAAAATATTCTCGTATAAATTCATTTCTATCAACAAACCTAATAACAATGGTTATTTTCTCTCTTCTGGACTTATCTAAAGCTTTATCAACAATCAAACAAAATTTTGCATCACCAATCTCACGATGAATTGAAAGTTGAACATTTCTACCAAAGACATGTAAAATTTCCTTTTGAATTTGATGTGATGTGTATTTAGCATTTTATAGAGTATTATCCAAAATAAAAGCATCTACTTATTCATTGTATAATGCTAAGAGTTCCATCATTTCAAGAAAATTACCTCAATTTTTTTTGGTATTTCATCATATCTTCTAAATATATATGCTTAAAATGTGAGTCAACAAACAATATCTATTGAGGTTTTAAATTTGTTGAACAGTTTGCCTCCCAACCACCTTCTCGATATGACATAAATGATTTTTCAAATTCTCTAAGCATTTAACATCAAATCTATAAGCTGAATTTGAACATTTTCCCATATGAGTAAAAAAAAGCACATTATTCCCCGTCATTAGTTTTCTTCCAACAATTAAATTCTCTAACAGTAAATGTGTTTGATCCTTGCTTTTCCAGTTGGTTTACTTGCAAATAAATAGTAGGGAAAACAAAATGCAACATTTTTCTCCGAATATTCAAGTTAGGAAAAACTTTTGAACCAATGATATTGAAATTAATGAGGATGTTTTTTTACCAGTCAACAAATATTCAAACATCAAAGGTTGATATAGCCCTAAATTAATGTATTCCCTTCAAATTTCATCTTGTTGGTTAATTGGGTATTCCTAAATTTAAGGTCAATTACCTAGATCTCGAATTAAATGAGCAATGTCAATATTTTTATGTCTAGTTCTTACAATTCTAGTGGGAGATTGCTTAATAATCAATGTATTTTCTTCACAAACTGAAGTAGGTTGGGGCTGCTCAACTACTAATTCAATATTACACACTAGAGTTGGTTCACTGGGTTAAGAGTTATCAATATTTTTCTTTTTTTTTCTAAAAAAAAATCAATTCTTTTTGTTTTGTTCATGGTTTAACTTGAAATTAAAAAATATGAAATAGGCAAACCTTAATTAAGAGAATTCAATAACCAAAACTAGGAACAACAATAAAGATTAAGACCATAAATTGATGAAATGAGTATTCTTAATTCCACTCAAATTCACAAGAACTCAATTAAAATGAAAAATTGATAACAACCAAATCAAGTGTAAAAACAAGAAAGAATGCTAATAAAACAACATAAGCAAGAAGAGATAGTGAAAACAAAAAAAAAAAGTTTTTGAGTTTGGGTTACCTTGTTTTGATGGAAAATGGGGGGCAAATAGTTTTTGGTATGGGATATGTAGAGAGAGAGAGAGAGAGAGTGTGGCTAAGTCTTTTATTTTTTTTACTAACATATATTTTTAAACAAGGTTACAAGAAAAATACTTCAGCCTTTCAAGGGCCTAACCCTTAGTTCTACCATTAGGTAAAGATGTTGGTTATTCTACTCTACACATAGAATTTATATGCACGGAGGTGTACACTAATGAATGGTATATGACGCTGGTCTAACTTCTCCGAAACTTGAAAATACATTGAGGTATGTATGTGCTTGAGTAGGGGTAAAAAAATTAGAAGAAGACTAATCTAATTGGGTTGGTCTTGTCTAAGAACAAACAAACTTTTTTTAAAAAGAAAATTTTGCAGTGTCAATTAGGAATGGGGTGTACAGTATGTTGGAAATTGATATAAGATAGAAATCTGGTCTTTTGGTTCACATTGCGCAAAAACAAAATTTAATTTTGTCTTTATAAAAGAAACTTGATGTGTTTCTTCATCTCATTACTGAAGAAAAAATAGAGATTTCAATTATCTTTTCAAAATTTCCTCACAAACATTTCAAATCTCAAGTTCGTTATATCTCATGTTTTTATTATTGTTTCATCATATCCCTGTCAAATGTATTTGATCTATTGCACCATTATGTTTGAATGGAATTCAATATTGAATTTTAAAGAACAAATGATTTATTAATTAGATATGCAATACTTTTATAATGTTGCAAAAATTAGTTAAAATTAGAGATGATCATGGATATTTTATTGGTCGGATTCTACTATAATTATATCATATCCATTATTTATTAGGTTATAAATTTAGATATTTATATTATATCCATTTTTCATGTATTTATTTTTTATGTACTATTTATTATTCAACGTAAAATAAAACAATAATATATACTAAATGATGAAATTATAAATATTATACATGTGTGTGTATTGTGTCGATATTGAAAGATAAACATTTTATATTGTATTGTGATATAAATATATACATTTGAAGCTGTGTTTGAGTTGAGTTTGTCAAATAAGATAATTATTTAAAAAAACCCATCTAGTTAAGTTAGTTTGGATTAATATCGAGCAAAATTGAAAGAAATTATTATTTCTAGTTAAAATGGTTACATTTGCTAACCCAAATTATAATTGTTCCATGTAATAAAAGGAACATTTATTGACCTTGTCCTTAATGATAAACAAATGAGATAGACTAAACGGTACACTTAGATCTAGAGCAATAAAAAAAAAAATTCATGCTTGCCAAATAAAAAAAACCTAGATCATGATTCATGAGTGGAATCTCTAGACAACGCTGACTCTAAAATGGCAAGCTAGTAGTGTAACACTAACTATAATCGTTAGAAGAACTCACTTGTAGTTTTGTCTTCCTGGGCTGGTTCATGGAACCCCAGACAGACACCCAGTTAAAAAGTATTCTAATCCAACGGCCCAGCATGGTAAACCCAAAATCTCCCAACTCCTAATTAAGAGCCATAGACTCCTATGACCCTACCTAACCCTCTATCTCTCTCTTCTTCCACGTGTTCCTCCTCTCCAGTACAACTAGTACTCCGAAATCCACACCCAACCGATTCTAATCATTCCACCTGTTACCCTTTCTTTCTCACAGCCCTAATCGCCACCGTTAAACCAAGATACCGCTCACAAATCCAACGGTATGCCGATCTCACAATTTTACTGCGCACTTTGATATCACCCTTCAGTCATCATCATACGTATGAAAACTATCCACGTGTCCAATGCCCCACGTTTTCAAATTCCATCACCATCACTCATTTCTTGTGTGTGTCTCTCTCTGACATCAGACGAGTAAAAAAGCATATGTTTTCATTTCCTCATGTCAGAAAACTCGAAAAATAAAAAAATATCACTCACTCTCTTTCTCTCACTCAGACCTATCGTCTTTCAATTAACCGGAACCCTAACTCGATCCACCGGCAAATTAGAGATCCCGGTGAGTTATAAAGTCTCCGGCAACTATTAATTTTCTGTTTCTCTTACTTTACTTGAGTTTAATTAGGTTTTTGAAGAGTGGAAGAGGAAGTTAATTATTTTTCTTAAGAGGTCTTGTTGGAAAAGTAGATGAGCGTACGATTGGGGAAGAGTTAACGGCAAGGATTTCGTCTCCGAATGGAGGGAGGTAGCGTCTCTAGACTTACTTACTCTGGTACTGTTCATTTCCTACTTTTTTTTACTAGTAATGATACAAGCAGATAAGGTTGGAGACTATTTTTTTTCTTTAATTTAGTTGCTAATAGTTTTGAAAGCTTAAAAGACCAAGTCTTTTTGTTTTTGGCTTATGAATAATTGGTAATTGGTGCAAAGAAGTTGTGAACATATACTGTTAAAGTAATTAAAGGCTTGAACTAGGGTTTTGTGGAATTCAGTTGCATTCATAAGTTCAGCTGGATTGATTTAGAGAAGAAAAGAAGTTTCTTTTAGATGTTGACGTGGAGTGGAGATTTAACTTGTTTTAAATTCGTAATATTTTTTTTAGGGCTTAATTGGTGCAGCCTGTTATGAAAGTTCAGGTGACATGCATATATATATATATAACAGAAAAAAGGAGCAGCAGTTACCCCAAATTACAACACCTATAATACAACTAACATGGCTATCGGCTAGACAAGTAAAAGATAAAACTTTTTTCTTGGAGTTTATTCGAATCTAATATAAATCAAATTTTTAATGCTTACTGAGTCATATAAGTCAAAATATTTCCATGAAAATCTGCCCAAATTTTTTTTTCTAAGCAAGAAAATTGTGTCTTTGAAGAATGGGAAAAAAAAATCCATCTTTGTTGTTTATAATGTAAGAACAATTTCTCTCGAAAGTATCTTGTCTCTGTAAATTCCAAATTTATATGTATTTAAACTTGGAAATCTGTTTTATTAATAAAGTAAATACGGTCGCCCTGTGGTTTTTTTTTTTTCCTGTTGAAGGGTGATGGTGATATGATATTGAATGGCATGTTTCTGATATTGTTTTCACTTGTAATTTATTTTTTTCAGTTTCATGGGATTCAGGTGGTAAGAACACCTAGTAAGACAGTTAAGGGCAAAAAAAAACCCTTTGTTTCCTAGTGATTTAAGCTGTTAAAATAGTACTTTCACCGTCCATATGCTCATCTTACAAGATACTGTGAACTATAATGCTTCTTCCTAGGCCACTTGCATCAACTATCTACTTCTACTGTATAACCATGACAATGCATTGGCTGTAAGGTGCCACACAGGATATCTATGAGGCATGCTAGAGGAATCACTCCACATAAGTAGCGCAATTAATGGAAAGGTTGGAGAAATAGAATGGTGATGTTGTAGTGGCGGGCGTTGTTATTTCACACTTTCTGCTAAAAGGTTGTAGAGCAACATGCCATGTTGGGTTAACTATTAAGTCATGACTATTAATTATAAAAATTCTGAGCTTGTGTGTCCTGCTTTTAATCCCTATAAGATGACATTTTGAATTTGTTATCCTTTGATTGTTGTATTTCTTGTTGTGTTGATATACAGCACGGTGTTTTTCTAACGTGGATATGTGGCCTTTGTACATCTGTAACTGCAATTGACTGGTTTCTTCTCTGTCTCATTGTTTTAGGGATACACCCATGGATTATGATGACAATGATTTTCAAAGCCACAATCTTCATTTAGTGGGTGAAGGAAGCAACAAATTTCCTCCTGTTTTACAGCCATATGCTCTCCCTAAATTTGATTTTGATGACAGTCTTCATGGATCGTTAAGGTTTGATAGTTTGGTTGAGACTGAGGTTTTTCTTGGCATTGAAAATAACGAGGACAACCAGTGGATTGAAGATTACTCTCGTGGTACCAGTGGGATACAGTTTAGTTCAAGGGCGGCAGAGTCTTGCTCTATATCAAGGTGCAACAATGTTTGGTCTGAAGCTACTTCCTCAGAATCTGTGGAAATGTTATTAAAATCTGTTGGCCAGGAAGATAATACTCCTGTACAAACTAATTCTAGGGAATCAGATGCCTGTGATGAACTGGGTTGCATACTAAAGCACATGGAGCCCAGCTTGAAACAGGAAAACAATACACCACCTAAAGTGGAAGTTACAGCAAATTTAAAGGTTAAATTTCTGCCAGGTGAGAATGTGGAAGATTTTTCTGTGTTAGATAATGATGCCGGAGGGCAGCAGCCTCTTGATGGTAGTTCTCAGGATCTTAAAGGTGACGTATCTGCTGATAGTGGTTTGGGACCTTCAGTTGACCCATCTGCCATTAGTATAGAGGCCAGACAACCTGTTATCGAAGGGAGTTTGTCAATTGATGGTGATTCTAATAATGTTAATCACAGGGGAGATGATGATTTGGTGAATGGATCTTTGGATGACAGGCTTCAAAAAGGTCCTGCTTCAGGGATGCAGGATGGTGCCTCTGTGCAAATAATTGCTACAGGAAATGATGAGTCAAATGTAAAAGATGGTCCAGATAATGTAAATGACACTTATGATGATAGTAAAGTTGTTCTGAAAACAGACACTGCTGAGAATCAGAAAAGGAAACCCATATTAAGTCAAGAGGGCCAAATGGAGGATGAGAATCCTCACTCAAGCGCAGTGGAATCTATGGAAGAAGCGAACATCATTGAAATTAACTCGATTAATTTGGGGGAACCTTCTTGCATAATAGCAAAGGAGCATTCTTGCCTGCCAGAAGACCTAGTGACTAGTGATCAGTCCAGAGTGGATACAGTTGGGGGATCAATGATGGCTGTTGAAGATAATATGATTTTTGAGAGGCATGAAATTGAGGACTCGAATGGTTCTCAATTGGATAACAAGAACTTAGCTAACAAGTGTGAGGGATCTCATCTATCTGTTGAAGGCAGTGAGCCTTCTGAAGTGAAAGTTGGTGGAACAAGCATTAGCGATATAGGTGGTTTTTCTAGTTTGGCAGCAGGGTGTTCTTCAACTGAAGTTATTGTAGAAACACATGCTGAGGGCCATGTTTCATCCTCCATACTTGCTGAATCATTGCAAATATGTGGGGAAAATATAGTTCCTGCTGATGGAAAGGACACCATAGAGCTTCCTTCTAGAAATGCTAGCCCTGAAAACGACTTGATAGCTTCAAGATTACAGTCAGATACTGCTTCTGACAACAAATCAGGTATATGGTGAAATATTATCTATGGAATATTACATTAAGCCTGCGGAATTTATTTATTGCTAAAATCTTTGCTTCTCTTTCTGTTGCATTATCAGATGGCTGCAGAAATGCTAACATGGTAACCTGTGATGCAATGGATGATGTTTCAGTACCTTCTGGAGATGTCACTAGCATGGATGCGGTTATTGGTCACAAAGATGTCAAAATGTCACCTTTAAGTGGGATAAGTTCTAGTCCCTTAGATAAAGAGAAAGAAATTGCAGACAAAATTTCTGTGGAGGCGAGTTTATCTGATCTGAAGACCTCTTCTGAAGTGATAGCTGGATTAGATCCCGTTTCTGTATCTGAAGAAGATGCTTCTTCTGGTGCTGCTAGACAGATGTTATGTGAGTCAGCTGAACAATCTCCATTAATGATGGATGCTAGTAAAACAGAAGGACCTCAATCAGAAGTAAGTAACAAAGTCAGCATGAAGTGCACAAAGGATATGGAAGTGTGTCCAGTTCTTGGTGACTCAACTGCAAACAAAGGAAATGATGCTGAAGTGCCAGAAAAAGAAAATGATGAAAAGGGATCATCCAAAGTTTTAGGTGAGCAATTGTAATTTAGATAATATGCATGTGAGAATTTAAGTATCTGGTTCTGTTTTATTCTTACCTCGCTGCACTCCCCAAATTGTTTGCGAGGATATGCAAATTCTGATCGTGTAGTTTGCTATATCATTTGGATATTTCTGAAGCTAGATGCCATCCACCAATTTTATATATTTCTACCTTTATGAGCCCATGCTTAAAAAAAGAATATATCGAATATGGCGTTGTCTAATTATTTCTGATGACACTGTTTCCGTGCATGGTTATCAATAACTGGTACCTAGAAGTGTTATTTATACTTTGTTTCCTTCCCCCTTTTCTCATGGTCCTGATATAGATATCCTGATTTGATTAATCCAACTTTCTTATTCTGATAAGAACTCCTATGATTATGGCCATCCTTGCTCTAATGTTTTTTTTATTATGCAGAACCAACCGTAAATAATAGTGAGATGCTGGGACCTATCTCATCGGAAAGGGAAGAGTGTCAGGTGGATACAAGTCTGAAAGGCCAGAAAGAAAATGAAGCTGCCATTATGTGTAGAGATAAAAGTGATGGGAAGATAGCTGTCCTGAGTACAAATGGTTGGCTGTTTATTTATTTCTTGTTATTTTAGTAATTTGTCATTCCTGCTTGCCAGCCTTGTCTGTGGCTCTTATTTTATTTAATGGAAAAAAATCATGGATGTCCCAGTATTTTTTACCTTTCAAACTTTGTTTTACCTGTTTTGCTAGATTGTGGAAGTTGTGCTGATGTTGGCAAGCCAACCAGCGGATCCCCTATTGTCATCAGAGCCGCTGGGGAATTTCAGAGTGAAAGTGACAAAGATGGAGCCAAATGCTCAGTGGAGCAGACTTCTGTTGTTGATAGCAATGCCAGCAAAGCTTTGTCCTGTTCTCAGGATCCGAAACAAAATGATGCATCCAAAGATGAGAGGAGCTTCACTTTTGAGGTCAGTCCACTAGCAAATATGCCTCTGAAATCAGCTGACAATAAATGGCAGTCATTTTTCAGCATACCAGCCACTAAAGTGTCACCGGTAAACTTTCGACATGCACATTCTTTACTACCTTCCCATTATAATCTGACATTAAATCAACATTAGCTTTTATGATCCTTATCAATTTGTTCTTTCCTTCTTTTCCTTTTTTTTGGCTCTTTTTGAAGATTGTGAATGCTTCTCCATCGGCATCTGGTGTAGTCCAGATAGATCCCAAGATTGCTCAAGACCCTTCTCATGGAAGTCCAAAGGTGTCTGATGTTGCCACTGTGCGTACTGGTTCTAAAGGTACTTCTGAGCGTAAAACAAGACGATCATCTGGTAAGGCCTCGGGAAAGGAAAGTGCCAGAAAAGGAAATCCCACTAAAGAAACTGCTTCTGTGAGACTAGAGAAAGGGGAAAAAATGAGCAATGTCTCCCCGGGCCCTTCTGGGATATCACAACATGTGCAATCGAATGAGATGCAGTGCTATGGTCATGTGGATTCCAGTACTATGAAACCATTTGTTCTTGCACCATCCTCATCAAACCTTCCAGATTTGAATTCTTCTGTTTCTCCATCTTTGATGTTTCAACAACCCTTCACAGACTTGCAACAAGTGCAATTGCGTGCCCAGATCTTTGTTTATGGTGCTTTGATGTACGTCTTGCTATTTTTTTTTCTTATAATATTGTTAGTACCAATTTGTTGTCATATTTATGGTCAGAGGTGGAAAAATTAATTTCATGGATGAGTTAAGGTGCTTCTGGATGTCTTGGGTGGCATTTATCAACTCCCAGCTCCTCCCATACCATAAGTGAGGAAAGAAATAGGAATAAAAAATGAAAGGAAAATACCATTACTGAACTGATTTTCATTTGTTTATTGGATGTAATGGGTGGCTTTTGAATTTACAGGAACCTTCTGCATGTTACAAAAAACTTCCTGTTTGATGATTATGATTTACCTAAATCTCACTTTAATTTTGTTTGAAATAATTGTTACAGTCAAGGAACAGCTCCAGATGAAGCATATATGATATCAGCATTTGGAGGATCTGGTTAGTGGCACTTTCCCTTGTTTTGCTGTACTTCTTGACTCTAAAAGAGAAAACATGTTTACCTTGACAATGTTCTTGTAGATGGTGGTAAAAGCATCTGGGAGAATGCTTTACGCTCGTCTATAGAACGGCTTCATGGTCAAAAACCTCATCTCACTACTCTGGAGACCCCTTTGCTGTCACGTCCTGGTATCCCTCTGATTTCAAGCTGTTTAATCTTGCTTTAGATTTGGTTGAGTTCTAAGCGTGGCAGAAATGACATGTAGGTGCCAGAGCTCCTGATCAAGCAATTAAACAGAGTAATGTTCAAAGTAAAGTAATCTCTTCACCAATTGGTCGAACCAGCATGGGCACTCATACGATTGTGAACCCCATGGTGCCCCTTTCTTCACCGCTCTGGAGTGTACCTAATCCCTCCAGTGACACATTTCAATCAAGCAGCATGCCAAGGGGTCCATTTATGGATCATCAGCGAGCTCTTTCTCCTTTGCATCTTCATCAAACTCCACAGATAAGAAATTTTGCTGGTAACCCGTGGATATCTCAATCACCCTTTTGTGGTCCCTGGGTTACTTCTCCGCAGACACTTGCACTTGATACAAGTGGTCGTTTTTCTGCACAATTGCCTATTACAGAACCAGTTCAATTGACACCTGTAAAAGACTTATCCAAGCCAATTACCTCCGGTGCAAAACATGTTTCCCCTGGTCCTGTGGTTCAGAGTGGGACTTCTGCCAGTGTTTTCACTGGGAATTTTCCTGTTCCAGATGCAAAAAAGGTTACAGCATCATCCAGTCAACCTCTTACTGATCCAAAGCCTAGAAAAAGAAAAAAGGCTTCAGTTTCTGAGAGTCCTAGCCAGAATATTTTGCATATTCACCCACAAACAGAATCAGTTCCTGGTCCTGTTACAAGTTATCCATCAACTTCTATAGCCATGACAACCCCTATTGTCTTTGTTTCTAAATCTCCTACAGAGAAATTTGTTACTTCTGTATCTCCAACTCCTACTGATATTAGAAAACAGGATCAAAATGCAGAACAAAGGAATATTTTGTCAGAGGAGACCCTTGATAAAGTAAAGGCTGCGAGGGTGCAGGCAGAGGATGCCGCTAATCTTGCTGCTGCTGCTGTTAGTCAAAGACAGGAAATATGGAATCAGTTAGATAAGCAGAGAAATTCTGGGATATCACCAGATGTTGAAACCAAACTAGCTTCTGCAGCTGTTGCAATAGCAGCAGCAGCTGCTGTTGCGAAAGCAGCAGCTGCAGCTGCCAATGTTGCATCTAATGCTGCACTGCAAGCAAAACTGATGGCTGATGAAGCAGTAGTTTCTGGTGGTTACAGCAATCCCAGTCAAGACAATGCAATTTCTGTTTCTGAAGGCATGGAGAGTTTGGGGAGGACTACTCCTGATTTTGTCCTGAAGGGTGATGATGGGACAAACAGTTCCAGTTCAATCCTTGTTGCTGCAAGGGAGGCTGCTAGACGAAGAGTTGAAGCAGCTTCTGCTGCTGCAATAAGAGCTGAGAATATGGATGCTATTGTTAAGGCTGCTGAGCTGGCTGCAGAAGCTGTGTCCCAAGCTGGGAAGATAGTTTCTATGGGCGATCCTCTGTCACTGAATGAGCTAGTAGCTGCAGGTCCAGAGGGCTATTGGGAAGTGGCCCAAATAAACAATGAGCTGGGCTCTAAATCAAATGATACAGGTAGAAAAACTATCAACATAAATACTGTTGGAGAAGGACCAGACACTTCTCCTGTGCTGGATAAGAAAGAGACACAGGTCAATAACTATGGGAAACCACCTGCTCCAACAGAGGGGTCCACTGTGGACCATGCAAGATTGGTAGATGGTTTCTCAAATTCTGTTGCAACCACTTTGAAGGATGCTAAAGGACGAAAGGGTTACAAGGTGTCTGAATCTGAGGATGGTTCGAGATCTTTGGGAACTACAGTAGACTATAATTGTATCAAGGAAGGGTCCCATGTAGAGGTTTGAAATTGCCATCTTTCCTTGAGTTCTATTAGTAGAAGTGTAAAGCTTTAATTTATACAGCTTGTTTATGTTTTCACCTTTCCTTTGTAGTCTATTGTTGAGTCTGTTCTGATATTGATGTTTGCTTGTGTTAGATGATTTTGTGTTCCTTGTTATGTTTCTTTGAGGTTTGTTTGCCTTGGGTCTTTGTTAACATGCCGTATTGTTTGCTTTCCCAGGTTTTCAAAGATGGGAATGGATATAAAGCAGCCTGGTTCTCAGCCAAAGTGATGGATTTAAAAGATGGGAAAGCATATGTGAGTTATACTGACCTTTCATCAGCTGAAGGTGAGTCATTGTTTTTATTATCAATCTATGGATTAGGAATTGGTAGATTGTTGATGCTTCCGAATCCAGAAAACTTGGTGAAACTTTGTGCTCGTTTTCTATTTGCTGCATGTACCTTTTGGCTTATGTATGATAGCTTGAACAATGAAAGATGTGGCCTGTATGTATGTGTTGCCGCAACTTCTGATGGGTGCACAGTTGCCTTAATATTTTTGGCTATGGAGCTAATTTTGTGAATGTTCTTACCTCTGGTTATTTTAATGTGTAAAGATCTGTATGAACAATGATGAACATACCAGGAGTTATAGGATAACTGAAATGGGGGGTATTTTGATGCACAAGATAGGATCTATAGTAGTGTCGTGTTCAACAGTGTCAAGCAGGTGTTGTTAATCCCCTGTACATACATAACCATGTGATCAGATAGAATTTTCTTGTTGAATTCTATTGTTGGCTTCCTGCTCATCACAGCCACTGGAAAGTAACTTGTTGGAAGAAGAGAATAATTGAAGCATTGGTATTTTTGCACCCATGCATTGATGTCAATTTATCATACTTTATTTTTTTTGAATATGTCCTGCAGGCTCAGAGAAGCTAAAGGAGTGGGTGGCACTTAAAGGTGAAGGAGATGAAGCACCAAAAATACGAATTGCTCGCCCTGTAACTGCCATGCCATTTGAAGGAACAAGGAAGAGACGGCGAGCTGCCATGGTGGACTATGTTTGGTCTGTTGGTGACAAAGTGGATGCATGGATACAAGATAGGTATGTTTCTATGCATGGATACAAGAGGGTGGTACTGACATTTGACAGGAAATTTCAAAACACACACACACACATATATAAAGCCAAATATGTTTGATGTAGAAAAGATGAACAAAATCACCAAATCAAAAGAGTTGATGTAGAATAGAAATCAAAATCTCCAACAAGAGACTCAATCTTGAAGGGATTTAATCAAGAAAGACTCAATCTTGGAGAAAATTCAAGTCTTTTTTGAATCAATAATAATTTGTAAAAACTGAATATCTGCCTAGGGTGCTTATTTATGGGCACCCAATAAAAATAGGAAACATAAAGAAACTAGAATGTTAGAATTAAACTTAACTTTTTCTAGAAGTAGACTAAAAAAATCTACTACATGGGCCTGTGTGAATGTTTCTGATACAAAATTGCAGGAGAAAAACATAGAGAATATTTCACAACTGGATTCCATTCTGATTGGTGAATAACTAAGTTTTGAGCCCTATGCATGTCCAGGTGCTATTGTATCGTGCAATTAATCTCTTCAATCAATTTAATTAATTTTTTTTTTATGTTTTCCTTATGCTAAACTTCTATTTTTTTTTATGTATTATAAATAGCAAAAACTGAAAGACATTTTAGCTTGAAACATCTCCCTCAGTGGGAAAAAAAAAGACACTTTTCGCCAAGATTATATTCGGATAGCAAGTTCTCCTGTTAACTTTGGAAGAGAGTATCAGTGTATGAAAGGTGGAGTCCATGCCTTGTCTTTTGTAAGGGTTGTGAATGATGAATCATCATTCCCTCTGTTGACTTAACTGAAAGCCTCGCTTCTATTCTCATGGTCTTCCCTCTATTGTCCTCTAATGAATATATTTCCCATCTTTTGTGCTGTGAGGGCATACTGGTGACATGTTTTGCATCAGTTTTTCTGACTATTGTGCCATTTTTCAGTCCGCCCATATAGTTTATACTGTTGCAACTGTGGTTTGGCACTTTTTAGATCATGCTACTCCTTGTATTTTCTGTTTTGATATGTGAGATATTCAGCTTTCTCTATTTTATTTTTCAGCTGGTGGGAAGGAGTGGTCACTGAAAGGAGCAAGAAAGATGAAACCATGCTAACAGTCAATTTTCCAGGTATGGACGATTGGTGGTGTAGTTGAATGAATAAACCACATGTTTGTATGCTTTTCTGCTATTGGATTTAGAGTTAGCATTTCACATGAATCTGTGTCACTCTGCGTCCAGTTCAAGGAGAAACATCAGTGGTTAAAGCATGGCATCTACGCCCTTCTCTCCTTTGGGAAGATGAGGAATGGGTTGAATGGTCTGGTTCAAGAGCAGGCACTCACTCTACCAATGGGGTACATTCATTTGATATCTCACTGGGTAATGACCTGAAGATTTTCATTTCTTGCTTGCACTGACACAAATTTGATGTTTCAGGGTGATACACCACAAGAAAAACGACCAAGGGTGCGGGGCCCTGTGGTGGACGCCAAAGGGAAGGATAAGTTGCCGAAAGGTTTGGATTCTGTGGAAACTGATAAACCTGATGAACCTACTTTACTGGATTTAGCTGCTCATGAAAAATTGTTCAATATTGGGAAGAGTATGAAAGATGGGAAGAGACCGGATGCACTTAGAATGGCACGGACTGGGTTGCAGAAGGAAGGATCAAGAGTGATCTTTGGTGTACCAAAGCCTGGAAAAAAAAGAAAGTTTATGGAAGTGAGCAAGCATTATGTTGCAGATCGGAGCAGCAAAAACAATGAAGTAAATGATCCAGATAAGTTTGCTAAATATTTGATGCCTCAGGGATCTGGATCCCGTGGATGGAAGAATACTTTAAAAACTGAATCACTTGAAAAACGAACAGCTGCATCAAAGCCCAAGGTTCTCAAGTCAGGAAAGCCACAGAATGTTTCTGGTAGAACAATTGCTCAGAAGGACAACTCATTGACTACTGCAGTTTCTGCTTCTGATGGTGCTGCTACAGATCATGTTGCAAAGAACAAGGCTTCTACAAGCCATGTTGAAAATAGATCCGAAAAACATGCCTTGACTGACTTTCAGCCCTTATCTAGCTCTGTGGGGGGAGCAGAGGGTCAAATATTTTCATCCTCTTCTCTTTCTTCAGATACACTTTCCTCTAAGAAAATGTCCACATCCACATCAAATGCTAAACCTCCACGGGGAAGTAAAGGAAAACTTGCTCCTGCTGATGGAAAGTTTGGTAGAATTGAGGAGGACAAAGTTCTCATTGGCAGTTCTTCAAAATCAACCTCTGATATTGCTGAGCCCCGGAGGTCTAATCGTAGAATTCAGCCTACATCGAGAGTAAGTTTTAGAGCTCTTACTTAATATCCTATGTCTTTATTCTCCTCCCTGGACCTGCTTCTGCGAGGGTAGTACTGGGTAATGGCCTTCATTGATTTTGAACCATTTGATGTAGTAGTATGCACCTTAGTTTGTTGCATCAAATCAATTTTTTCATGTGGTTGTTAACATTCTCCCATCCATACAAAGCAGCCTGGTTTCTTCCTCGCCTCCTTTCCTAGGGGCCAATAGCCATGTGGAAAATGTAGCTTCCTTTTGACAATCCCATGTTGATAAGAGGATTTCTACTCGCCCTTGCATATTATAGCAAGTCCACAATGTCCAGAGGCTCTTGGAGCATCTCTTTCTGGAAGATGTGTTTCTCTACTTTGTATTTGTTCAGTGAACACTTTCCAGTCCTAAAAAGAGGTGTAACAAATAAAAATTGAGGAGTTGTGGATAGAATTCGAAGATGGTCTTTATCTCATTACAAATTTCCCTTGAGTTGTGCTTATTGCTGGTGGAAGTGGAACTATATGCTTATTCCAGTTAATTTTATATATGGTCCTTGAATGGTGAATTTCAAGATGAGAAATTTGAAGAAAGTTCTTTAAGATTGTTGGGTTTCGTCTATTGCCATTTTCTTAGGATCTTCTCTGTAACAGTTCCACGTGGTATCAGTCATGGCTTTTCAACATGGAGAACCTTTCTGCTCTTATTATCCTTTTCGCGGCACTTGTTTCTCAAGTAGATTAACGTCTTCATGCCTTTGAATTCATGTACTGACAAGCATATTTATCAATCTTCTTGTTCACAGCTATTAGAAGGGCTACAAAGCTCCTTGATGGTCACAAAAATTCCATCTGTATCACATGACAGAAGTCAGAAAAATAGGACTGCTGCTAGAGGTAACATCTCCTTGCAGAATTCACTGGGTATTTTAGGCTTCTATGTGCATTTGTACGTGATTGAAAAATCATACATTGTTGCAGGGAATAACCA